>CP106717.1:108345593-110745593 GCA_025503065.1 Gossypium bickii
CATCAACACACATCCCAAGCCAGTATGGGATGCATCACAATAAACCGTAAACAATTTCCCGCCTCAAATTTTGTACCAAAACGCGGAGCTTCACAAGATATCTTCCTCAGCTTATCAAAACTTTCGTGCTGTTTCTCCGACCATACAAACGGGACTCCTTTCCTTAATAGCTTCGTCAACGGCACTGCGATTAAAGAGAACCCTTCCACAAACCTTCGATAATACCCTGCCAGACCCAGAAAACTTCGAATTTCAGCCACCGACCTAGGCGGTTTCCAATCCAACACTGCTTCAATCTTGCGGAGATCCACTCTAATCCCTTCAGCTGATACTACGTGACCTAAGAAAGCCACCTCCCTTAGCCAAAATTCGCACTTACTGAATTTGGCATATAACTGCTTCTCCCTTAATACTTGCAGAACTATTCGCAAATGCTTATCATGCTCCTCCTCTGTCTTTGAGTAAACCAATATGTCGTCTATGAACACTACGACAAATTGATCCAAGTACTGCTGAAACACTCTATTCATCAAGTCCATAAACGCTGCAGGCGCGTTGGTCAACCCGAATGGCATCACCAGAAACTCGTAATGCCCATACCTTGTACGGAATGCCGTCTTGTGCACATCAACCTCCTTCACCTTAAGTTGATGATAACCCAACCTCAGATCTATCTTCGAAAACACCGATGCACCCTTCAGTTGGTCAAACAAGTCATCAATCCAAGGCAACGGATACTTGTTTTTGATCGTTAACTTGTTTAACTAGCGGTAGTCTATACACATCCTCATTGAACCGTCCTTCTTCTTGACGAACAACACCGGTGCTCCCCACAGAGATATACTTGGTCGTATAAACCCTCTATCCAAGAGCTCCTGAATTTGAGCCTTCAGCTCCACCAATTCTTTTGGTGCCATTCGGTACGGTACTATAGACACAGGTGCCGTTCCGGATAGCAAGTCTATACTGAATTCAACTTCCCGATCTGGAGGCAGACCCGAAAATTCTTCTGGAAACACATCAGCGAATTCCCCTACCGTTCGGACCTTCTTAACTGCTGACTCCTTAGCCTCCAAGGCACATATTCGAACCAAAAACGCCTCACAACCCTTCTTGACCATCTTCTCTGCCTTCAAGGCAGACACCACATTGGATAGGTAATCTCTTCTATTACCTATCATGACCACTTCATCACCCTCAGCCATCTTAAGAACCATGCGCTTAGCAGCGCAATCTAATCTCGCCTGATACTTAACCAACAAGTCCATTCCAAGAATCAAATCAAACTCCCCAAACGGCAGTTCCATCAGATCAGCCACAAACACTACCCTTGAAGTTCTAGGGGTACATCTCTATAAAGCTTGTTTACAACTACAAAGTGACCTAAAGGACTAATTACAGTCATCTCCCTAGAAGCAGTCTCAGAGTCTAAGTTCATAGTCTCTACCACACTACTAGCAACGTACGAATGCGTTGAACCCACATCAATTAAGGCAACATCTGGAAGATCGAAAATTAAGAACGTACCGGTTATGACGTCCGGTGCATCACCCTCCTCGCGACGCCTCGCTGCATAGACTAAACCAGGCTGCCTAGCCTCTGTGTTGCCTGCACCTCTGCCCTGAAATCCGCGACCTCAATTAGGACCATTACCTCCTCTACCATTACCACGACCCCTCTGTGGTCCCATATTCCTATCCTGAGTACGGTTCTGCCCCTCTGGCTGATTCTTAGCTAGCTTCCAAGGACAATCCCTTACGCGGTGATCCAGAGACGTACATTCAAAGCAACCCCTCTCACCGGTCCAACAACCTCCCCAATGTGATTTTCCACAGCGATTACACTGAGCCGGTCTCTGATTAGTAGCCATGGGCCTCCCTGCCTGATTTGGCCCACTCTGCCTAGCCCTTTTATGAACATTACCACCTGACCCAGACGACCCAAGCCTCTCTTCTGCTTATTCCTCTCATAGCTCTGTTTCACAGACTCCTTGACTCCTTTGGCTACCTTAGCCTTTTCCACCAGAACAGCAAACTCCTGCTCCTGCTGTGGAGCAATCAACAACCTTAACTCATCTTTAAGTCCGTCTTCAAAGCGGACACAACGATCATGCTCGGTTGACACAATTCCCCGAGCATAGCGGCTCAGCCTCAGAAATTCCGCCTCATACTCCGACACTGACTTATTTCCTTGTACCAACCCCAGAAAAGCTTTCCTCTGAGCATCCGTGTAGCTGGTACCCACATACTTCTTCTGATAAGCAGTTTTGAAGTACTCCCACGTAAGATCATCTGCCGTAGCACCATCCGGACCGTGAGCCACCAGCGATATGACTCATCCTTTAGGAGCGACACGCGCCTTTTAACTTCTCCTCATTGGTGGACGAGATCGCCCATGATTCTCTCGATTGATTCTAACGAAGATTTCACATTTGCTGGGTGCCACGCTCGACACACCCCGGAATACCTCAGCTCCATTGGATCGAAGGCACTCGGGAATAGATTTTCGAACTCCCATTCCTCCACTAGCACCAGCCACCATCTCGAGGACTCGCAACACGACTGCGATCTTGCCTCACCCCCATGCGATCCCGATCCTCGACTCTAAAAGTTGGGGTGGTGGTATGAGGTACCTCATTCTCCGACCACGACCCGACACGACGGTGGTTCGACACGGTCATCCTGCCTCTACCGCGTCCACGACATCCACGTCCTCTAGAACTCATTCTAACCATCTCGCTTTAATCTGATTAAGAGATTTTTATGGATTAGTGACTGTTCCACTTGCTTACTCGCGAAGAAATTTTATGAAAAGTTTAATTGGAATTCTTTCGATCAAACAAAGTTTCAAGTTCTCTATCCTAGTTCACACAGAGAAGAACATCCATTCCCTAATACCTTTCATACTTATTCACTCTTCGGACATTTCTGTCCTGTTTCTATCCCAGGGGTATTTTCGTCATTTTCCTACAAGGGTATTTTCGTAATAAAAGAAATTTTAAAACTTTATTAAATCAAAACATTTGATATTTCCCAAAACTGGAGAGTATTTCGAAGAATTTCGCAAATTAAAGGTATAGCAAAATTTTTAGAAACTAGAGGTATTTTGGTAATTTTGCAAATCAGGGGTAAATTTGTAAATTTAGCAAATCAGGGATATTTTAACAGTTGTAAAACTTTGAGGGTTCTTTTTGAGAGTTTCCCTTTTTAAAACGATGATGTTGCAAAAATTTTAGAGAGCAGGGTCATTTCGGTAATTTTGCAAGTTTAGGGCATTTTCGTAATTTTCCAAACAAAGTAGGGTTGTTGGATATTTATAAAATACTGATATTTTGGGCAAAACCATTGAGTAGTTGATATTTTATGAACCAAGGGCATTTTGATAATTTTACCCCTAAGGGCATTTTCGTAATTTCCACAAATCCAAAATTTTTTCGGAAAAAGTTGTAAAGAGAGTTGTTCTCAACTTTGAAAGAGTGATTTTAAAAGTTCTAAAAAACTAGGGTTGGTTGTTTTCTTCTTTTTCTAAAAACATGGCTAGTTCCCTTTCGGGTTTTAGTCATTATGTTTAGCCTATGACCGAGCCCTCTTGGTCAGGGTGAACCAAAGCTACGCACCAGGCAGGATTTGAGTAGAGAGGAGGTGAGTCACGCAGACTGCTTAAATACCAAGCTCGCACCGAAACCATCCCTAGACATGCGCACAGAGGTTGCCACACCACTAAGCCCTCTGAGTTAGGGTGAACCGAAGCTACGCACCAGGTAGGATACCTGCGAAGAGGAGGTGAGTCACTAGGACTGCTTAAATACTGTGCTCTTAGGATCCAATCCTAGACATGCGTACAGGGGTTACCACACCCTAGCTCAGTGACTTAGCCATAGGTTGGTTTAGTTCCTTAAAGCTTATGCTTTGTTTCTGTGTTTGAGTATTCTAATCTGAGGGTTCAAGTTCTTATAAGACTATTCTACGTTCCATTCCTACCCATTCTACAAGTAATAATTCACAAAGAAGTTAGAAGTACTTACCTGGGCGGATTGGTGCAGGAGACTCGGTGCCATGCTGTTCCAAAAACCAAAAATACTTCAAAAAGGCCTACCACAACATTTTTGGGCCTTGGGCCCCCACAGCCGAGCTTTGAACTGGGCTCTGATACCAATTTTGTAACACCCCAAACCCAGCCCAAACATTACAACTGAATTTGGTTTGTTACAGATGAAAACATTTTTGAAAATCTCTTTTAAACCGATTTGACTTTTGATAAAAGATAGTGTCTTGTTTAAAAACAGTTGAGATGTATAAAACCCATACTTAGGTTTATTTAAAAATATTTATTAAGTCAAGTTGTTATATATTTTAAATGTACCCGATGGCACGATAAAACATTTTGCGTACAACTTGAGAAAAACATGTGTACTTACTTTAACTTCATTAAAATAGTTTAAACAAATTATTCGAAACATGTAAAATAAAAATAATTCTTCGGAGGCCTTATTACAATTTGATTAATATAAAACTAACAATCGAATAAAATAAACTGAAATTCAAAGTCCATTAAATTCAAATTCCACTGCATGGCCACCTCGAGTCCATCCGGCTCCTCATCCACGATCTATGGTTTACCTGAAAAGATAAGAGAGAAGGTGAGTCACCAAGACTCAATGTGTAACCCTTCCCCCGGTTTAATGCCACATCATACACAATTTATAACAAATTAACATGTACTAAATCATGCCCCCAACCTAGCCATCCGTAACACCGTTCTCTACCCCGTTTGGTACCAAACCACTGGTGGTGCCAAACCACAGGTGACTTATAGCCACGATATCCGTCAATACTTGTGGTGCAAAACCACTGGTGACTTGTAGTCACAATCAGGTGATGGGGCCAACCCATCGTGTGATACCAAATCACTGGCGTCAATCCCATAATATAAACTGTGGGGCCAACCCACTGTGGTGCTAAGCCACTGGGATGAGACGCTACGAGGTGCCAAACCTCTGGTGACCGAAGTCACAATGTGGTACCAAACCACTGGTGTCCGTCGACACAAATATCACTTCCCCCTCCTCTCGTCAACCCACATATTGATAAGATGCATTTAATAAAATCACGCTAACCATGTTTACTTAATATCACATACTGGGTTTATTATCAGTCATGTATTTACTGCACATACCAGATATATCATACTTTCCAAAAGCATCATAAAATAACTCATAATCAACAAGGACTTACCTGAATCCTTGCTTATACCATTCATGGTATTAAATCCAAATCTACATAGATCCGATTAGCACACAACAGATTTAGTACATTAATCAATTATAAAGTGTGTATGTACACACCTGTCACCAACGGTCGTTCTAAGTCCCGAAGAATCAAATCGGCACCCTAGACTTCCTGCTCCTATATTCGGCCAAACACTAGGTTAGTGCCATGGCCTATTCGGCCAAACCAAATTAATCTAAGGGGTTCATATTTGAACCCAAAAACCTCACCTAACGCCCTTGAGTACTAACTTCAGCACTCGATACGAGATTTTGCTCCACTTCCTACAATCGGCCATCATCAATATTATTAGCCTTCGGCTTAATCTAATCCAAATAAAAATAGATCCTTACCACCTTACCCCAAAACCGATTGGTTAACGATGATGGACTCACCTGCTTGCTTCCAAATTCCGAAGTTCCTAAAAGTTGATTTCAATACCTTTTTTTTTATTTCGGCTTTTCTCATTAAACCAAATTGACAAAAACAAAGGAATGTGAGAGGAGAGTTTTTGGCATAACTTACCTTCACCAAATCGATTGACAAAGAGGATCTGAAGAGATCTATTCTACTACCAATATTCGGCCAAAGTGCTATAGAATAGGAGAAGGGAAATTTCGGCACTTCAAAGGGGTGTATTCGGCCAAAGGGAAAGAAATAATGGGGAAGGAGATAGAGTTTCTGCTAAGGGTTTGAGAAAAGAAAAGAAAGAAATAGATGGGAGATTAAGGTATAGAAGATTCGGCCAAGGTTTTAGAAGGAGAGAAGGGTTTTTTCGGTTTTGGGAGAATGACAAAGAAGAAACAAAAGATGAAGGCTAGCCGAAAATTATGAGAAAGAAGCTAAGAAAATTCGGCACTAATCCCCCTATACTTGCCGTCCACTCTTCCCTTAAAGAGTTTAAAATTCAATCAATTTCCTTAATTCACTCTAGGCCACATGTTTGAATTAATTCAAAATAATTTGAATTAATCACAAGGCTATTTTTCCTCTGCCCACTATTATGATTTAATCTCACAATAATCCAATCAAAAACCAAATAATATCCTTATTATCTTAAAAAAAAGAGTTTAAAGAGAGAAAATCTCTCCCCCTATGCCGTCCCATTCAAAGAGCAAAAAGAGGGATTTTCGTGACTCGAACACAGGCTCTCCCTTGCTCATTGTGGCGTCACTTCCAGCTCCCAAGTGGCCTCCCTTTTGCCACTTTTCCAAGGCCATTTCTGTGTCAAATAATCCCTCACTTATCCTTGTAACCCCTACTTGTTAAGGTCCCTACCTTAAATAGCTTACAAAAATATTTTGCTACCATTCCGAGCCTACTCAATGCCCCTAATTAAACCTTATTATTCCACAAATAATATCACAGCAATTAAACACAAGAAAAATAATTCAATCTCAAATAGCCCCAAATTTTAGGATGCTACAATGAAGTTATCAGCACTTATGTTACTAATCAATTGATCCAGTTTATTAACCGAGATATCATTGGCCACATAAGTCTCATTCCAAACCTTCATCAATGCATTTTAGTGCACATCTAAACTCAAGAGCAAAGCTAATACAGATATGCGTGCTGGCTGTTTATGCAATTGTTCCATCACACTGTACTCGCTGTGTTTCAAAAATTTCAAAAACTCCTTAGCTTCTTCCTCTTTCACCGATTCATTGATAGGCGGCTCGGGCTCGACTAATTTTTCTTTTTCTTGCTCCACCATTGGAGCTTTCCCTTTTACCAAATCATAGCGTCCCCCACTATGTGTATGAGAACCTATATCTTGATCCTCCTTTGAAGCTCTAGCTAAATTCTCTGGGATTGCCACATTACATTCGTAGTTCCAGGGAACCCTCTTACTATCTTTATAAGAAAAGGCTTCGGGCTTCTGTATTATCACTCTTGGTGCTATTTGCACTCCAACTTCATTATTCTTGGGCCGTGAAATAATGATCACAGGATAATTGAATTTTGAAGCCTTGGTTGTTGACTCTGACGCGCATATGCTTTTTTCATTTTCAATTTCTTCATAAAACTCCATCTCTTTGTTGTCCATCAAACCTTGCACCAAGGCTTTGAATTTCACACAATCTTGAATCTCGTGTTTCTCTTCCCGGTGGAACTCACAGTATCCCCTCGTCTTTTCACAACTTCCCTCTAGGTCTGAAACAATTAGCTTCCTCTTTATCATTTCCTTCCAGACACACCTAAGAGGGTTTTTTACTTCTGCGATATTTGTCTTGATTCTTTTTCCCATATCCTCTCCTACCGCGTTCACCCAATTATTAGTGTGGTTGGGTAGCGGATTTTTTGCATTAGGCGTATCGTCCAATTTCACAATGCCCATGCCAATGAATATTTCCACTAACTTCTTGAAGGCAAGGCAATTTTCTATTGAATGCCTTGTGATCCCCGCATGGTACTCACACTGAGCATTTGAGTCGTACCATTTGGGATATGGGGGCTACATTGGTTTTAAGTAGTGAGGAGACACAACATGCGCGTCGAATAAGCTTTGATATAACTCCTTATACATCATTGGGATTGGCGTAAATTAGAGTTTCTCATTTCTTTGCCTTATGCTAGATTCTTTCCTTGATGAACCCTGATGCCCGGTAGTCACTGCTTTTGGCTGACTAACTGTAATCGACTTGGAGTACCCCATGCTTGTATTATTCACTTCATTTTCTCTCTTCCTTGTGGCCATTCTCTTGTTACTTTCTCCCGCCTTGATATTTCCACTTTTTATGGCGTTCTCAATCATTTCTCCAGTCATCACCATGTCCGAGAAGCTCTTTGTAGCGCTTCCTAGCATATGAGTGATAAACGGGGCCTTCAATGTATTAATAAAGAGCATTGTTGTCCCTTTCTCCAGAAGTGGTGGCTGGACTTGGATGGCAACCTCCCTCCACCTCTATGCGTATTTTTTGAAACTTTTATTTGCCTTTTTATCTATGTTTTGAAGAGTAATTCTATCGGGAGTCATGTCTGTCACATGACTGTACTGTTTCATGAATGCTTGGGCCAAATCTCTCCATGAACCAATTTTAGCATGACTTAACTGGTTATACCATTTGGCGGCTGCTCCCACCAGGCTATCTTGGAAGCAATGGATCAACAGTTGGTCATTATTAATGTGCCCCGTCATTCTTCTACAAAACATAGTAATATGAGCTTCGGGGCAACTTGTCCCATTATACTTCTCAAATTCAGGCATTTTGAATTTGTATGGGAGCACCAAGTCTAGGACCAAGCTTAAATATTTGGCATCAATTCCATAATAGTTATCAGCACTTTCGATTCCTTTAAACTTCTCCTCCAACCGTTTACACCTATCTTCTAATTGCTTTGGTAATTCTGCTTTTGTCCTTTCTCCTTCAGCTATTTCATCCAAATCAGGGACATTAGTAATGATTGGATTATCTCCTGAACCTGAGCTAGTTTGGAGGTTCACTGAAGCGCCAGCTTGGAATTGTTGAAGCCTGATCGTGACAGATGGCCTTTGTACAGTTACTTCAGGATGTGTTTGCACATGTGGTGGAGTAAAACCAAGGGGACATTGAGGATACTCCGTATTCTCCTCAACATTAACCATGGGGCTCTTTCCTTTATCCATAAGCCCATTCAGCAGCTGTGTCATCTGAGTCATTTGAGTCATCATACTCCTCTGAGATTCCATCATTTTATCCATCATGTCTCGCTGGATCTTAACCAGTTGTTCTTGCATTTGTGCTTGCATCTGTTCTTCCATCTCCTTCTGTATTTATTCCAACCTTTCTATTCTTTTATCCATTGCTTTAGTTTTCCTTCGTGTACCGTAAGGATGTGTGTTTGGTTGATTTATGTCAGTTTCTAGATTACTGAAATAATTATTAATTAATTAGAAACTTTTAGTAAACTTTAATGCATATGATGTAATGCAACACAGATGCATGAAATGCAAAAGACGTCGATTCTGATTCAATTCCATTTAGAAAACTTTATTAGAAAACGAAGCTCTTTACATAAAACGGATTACAAGTACGGCTTTGCCCTAGTGCTTAGAGTTTTAACTTTCCTAAGCAATGAAGCTAGATCCTGACCCCTGTCCGATTCCAACTCGTACTTCACACTTAGCGTGTCGGCCTGAATTGCCAAAGTTTATAGATTGTCAGCTACCTCCCAGATCTGAGCTATGGCTTCACCCATGATGTAATCTCGGTCCCTAACTTGACTCTGAGATTGATGAAGCTTTTCCTTCCAACACTCCTCATTTTCTTCAAGAAGCGTTACCCGAAGCTTACAACTTTGCAAAGTAGACTCTAGCTCTTCTATTATTCCTTTCATTTCTTCAATTTTGTTCAAACTGGTTCTTAGCTATGCCGCTGAATTACGATTTCTATACTGGTAGAGTTCTTTTTCAAGCTCTGCCACTCTGGCCTTTAATTCCCCTTTGTCGTTCTGGGCTTTTGATAGATTTCTTTCTAGTGCCTCTCTCTGAGTTTGAGCCTCTTGGAACCTTTTCTTCCACTGATCAGCCTTGGTCTTTTCTGCTTGAATTTCCTGTTTCCATTGCTCTGAAGTTTTCCCTAATCCAACAGTCATTATTGATAGATGCATCTTCTTATAGTCCATATTTAAACTATCCAGATCCTCTTTAACTCGGTTTTTTCCTTTTCTCAACTTCTCAGCCTCTGCCTTTTGCGCCTCCACATCTAATCTCAAGTGCATTTTTTCTTCATCCAGCTGCTCAATCTTTTTCCCGAATTTAAAACTCTTCTTTTCAAAGTCCTATCTTATGATCTCTAGCTTTGACGGGACAACTTGTAGGTACTCTTCCATTGATCAAGCACCTTCTACACTTGGTTCAGGAATATTATCATTAATCCTTTTGCTGAACCATTCACTATATTCTGGTGTCGTCATAGAACCAACAGCCAATCTCTTCATCTAGCGAGTCTGGTTCCAAGCAGTGGAAATCTCCTTAACCCTCTTCTTGTAATTATCTCCTTTATATGAGAACTCGCATTGCGCTAGACCATGTGTTATTGGTATAAACTGCCTTGATCCTTACTGTCTTAGTACGAGTAAAGGAGCATAACCAATGGCTCCCCAAATTTCAAGAAAAGAGACTCAATCAAAACTCCAGCATCGGAACAAGATCTCATTGGGCACCAACCAAGGAGCTCTCCATTCAATATCCTCTTACCGAAGATTTTAGAGAAGTGCTGTCCAATTCTCTTCTAACACATCGTCTCTTTTTGGTGTTGCTGCTATCTCTTTCAGTGGGGAATAATTATCGGTGAAAACCCGATAAGAAATCTTTTTCACCTCCAAAAGTGGCTATGAAACCAAACCAACAACAACTGAGCGCATCCTAGAACCTACCCTCTGCGGATCTTCTTGATCGCTGAAATCAGAGCTTTAAAATTTTTAAAAGAATGATCGAACATGAAAACTAACTCTGACAACGATTAAAGGCAAGTGTACCTATCGAACAGTAGTATAGCTGGCAAGACCAGATTATCGAACCCAAAGGAACCAAAAGTATTAACACTAACGTTCTTTTTATTATTTAGCTTTAAAAATAAAGTGAAGTTTGTTTTAATCTAAATTAACGACAATTAGGCTAAGGATACTAAGACAAAAAGAACAAATTAGGAAATAACTTGAAGAAAAACTCAATTGATCACGACGATACCCTCAGGAAGAATCCACCTAGACTTCACTTGTTATCTAACCCTGAATCATATGATTTATTTACTTAGCTTGATCTGTAGGACTCCCTAACCTATGCTAAACCCTCTCTCAAGGCGAATAATGTCTAACCCTAGGTTAATTAGTGGAACTCTCGTTCTCTTATAATAACCCCCCTAGAATAGCAGTAAATCGATCTATGGATTCCCATATTAGGTTTCACCCTAATCCAGAAAAATCTCGTAACCCTATCTCTAGGCATTCGATCAACTCCGCTTAATTACGCTAGATCTACTCCTAAGCAGGGTCTATTCCTCCTCCAACTAAGCACATCATAGTTGGATTAAGCATGCATAATTAAGAACAAACTAAGAATTTATCATAAAATTCAGAAATCAAATAACAAGATTTATCTAAGTTTCATCCCCTTCAGGTATTTGAGGGGTTTAGTTCATAACTAAGAAAGAAAACATCTCAAGAGAAAAGATAAAACAAAACATAAGAAATTCCTAAAACTCCCTGAAGGAATTGAAGGAGAATTCTGCCGTCATGAGTATAATTTCGGTTTCTTGGGATGGATCAACTGGCTAACTTCAAGCGTTTCCCACAATTCTAACCTTTCCCGCTTGGCTCCTCGGCCAAGCTAGCCTCCTCCTCAATGGTGGCACTTAGGGGATATATATAAGCTCTTTGGAATGTGATTCTTTCTCCCTAAGTATCCTTTTCCGACTAAAATTGCTCATTCCAGCGACAAAGGCACGGCCATGGCACACGCCCGTGTGGATCGACTTCAAGCCGTGTTTGGATTTCTTAATGAGGCACGACCGTGTAAATCGGGGGAGAGGCCGTGCTCTAGGTGATCGACGAGGCATGGCCGTGTGGGCTTTGGGCTAGGCCGTGTCGGTTTCGTGCTAAGGCCCATTTTACTATGTTTTGGGCCCGTTTTACGATCTTTTCATCCTCCGGTGCTTTCCTGGGTATAAGATATGAAAAGAAAGGATTAAAAGCACCTTTTTATATAAAAAAATCATCCAAAAGTAAGCTAAATGCGAGATTAAAATATGTTATAATTACGGTTTATCACTTCTACATGCATTCAATGACCTAAATGTCTCGGCCAAGATTGGAGGAACTGGCGTGACCCCTTTACTGAGTCGGTCGAAGAGATCTGTAACTGCTTCATCCACATACTCTAAAGCCCTAGGGAATAACATCAACCCGTAGATGCTGAATGCAAAGACACCAATTCTCTTCTTCATATCAGGATGAGCTAAAATCAAATCCCTCAAATTCCTCCGCGGGATGCACTTACACTCACCTTTTTGCTTAATCCTGGCTGTAATCCACCGCTCACTCATTCTTATAATGCTCATCAACTTCCTCCAAAAGGCTGGGACTTAAGCAGCTCTCGAATAGACTTTATCATCTTGAATCCTCGGACAATGCAGTAGAGCTGCATATTTGATAAACCGTAAAAGTAACATATTTTAAGCCCACATTTAGTATGCTTTTGGATGATTTATCCCTTGATTTATGTAAAAAGGTGCTTTTAATCCTTTCTTTTCATGTCTTATACCCAAGAAAGCACTTGAGGATGAAAAGAACGTAAAACGGGCCCAAAACGGAGTAAATGGGCCTTAGCATGAAATCGACACGGCCTGGCCCAAAGCCCATAAGGCCGTGCCTCACCAAACACCTAGAGCACGGCCTCTCCCCCAATTTACACGGCCTTGCCTCATTAAGAAATCTGAACACGGCTTGAAGTCGATTCACACGGGTGTGTGCCATGGTCGTGCCTCTGTCGCTGGAATGAGCAATTTCAGTCGAAAAAGGATACTTAAGGAGAAAAAATCGCATTCCAAAGAGCCTATATATATCCCCTAAGTTCCACCATGAAGAGGGAGGCAAGCTAGGCCAAGGAGCCAAGCCGGAAAGGTCAGAATTGTGGGAAACGCTTGAAGTTAGCTAGTTGATCCATCCTAAGAAGCTGAAATTATACCCAAGACGGCGGAATTCTCCTTCAGTTTAGGGATTTCTTATGTTTTGTTTTATCTTTTCTCTTGAGATATTTTCTTTCTTAGTTATGAACTAAACCCCTCAGATACCTGGAGGGGATGAAACCTAGATGAATCTCTTAATTTGATTTTTGAATTATATGATAATTACTTAGTTTGTTCTTAATTATGCATGCTTAATCCAAATCTAATGTGCTTAGGTGGAGGAGGAATAGACCCTACTTAAGAGTAGATCTAGCGTAATTAAGCGGAGTTGATCGAACGCCTAGAGATAGGGTTACAATATTTTGCCGGATTAGGGTGAAACCTAATATGGGAATCCATAGATCAATTTACTGGTATTCTAGGGGATTATTATAAGAGAACGAGAGTTCCACTAATTAACCTAGGGTTAGATGTTATTCGCCTCGAGAGAGGGTTTAGCATAGGTTAGAGAGTCCTACGGATCAAGCTAAGTAAATAAATCATATGATTCAGGGTTAATTAACAAGTGAAGTCTAGGTAGATTCTTCCTGAGGGTATCATCGTGATAAATTGAGTTTTTCTTCAAGTATTTTCCAATTTGTTCTTTTTATCTTAGTGTTCTTAGTCTAGTTGTCGTTAATTTAGATTAAAACAAACTTCACTTTATTTTTAAGGCTAAATAATAAAAAGAAAGTTAGTATTAGTCCTTTTAGTTCCTTTGGGTTTGATATCCGGTCTTGCCTAAACTATACTACTGTTCGATAGGTACACTTGCCTTTAATCATTGTCAGAGTTAGTTTTCAGGTTCGATCATTCTTTTATAAATTTTAAAGCTCTGATTTCAGTGATCAATATTCTTCCACGGTGGGTACCAAATCCACTCTCCCGAAGGTAAAGCAACTATATGCGGGGTTCTAGTATTGAGCGAGGCCTCGGAATAACTGCTCGTCTACTTTGATGTCAAGTAAGTATGATAAATCCCCATAATTATGGTAGAACGGCATCTTAGTCTCATCGTTCCACTGATCCCATATCACTTTTAACTCTTGAAGATTATTTTACGTAACACTAATATGAGTGTAGTTCCATAACTCTGACACATGCCCCGCAGCTAGACTATCCCCCTTCTCTAATTATGTTGTTTCTGACCAAGTTCGGACAGTCGCGTTATCTCCCACTTTATCAAGAAATTTGTTTTCCATGGCCAGCTCCCTAATTTAGCAATTAGACCCGAATTGACACCTCTTAAATATGAAAATGTATGCAAAATAGCAAGGATAAAACACAAAAAGTCAGTACGATATAAAAAAATAAAATTTAAAGTATGAAAAAAAAAGGAACAGAAAAAAACAAACAAGCACCTATCTGGGTGACCTGATAAGGTTTAGCGTAGCTATTCCTAGGGTGGGCTCTTAGGTCTTTCTATATGCGGTTCGGTTCTAAAGTTGAGGTACCTGAACCAGAAGATTCCTCGATGCTCACCCATTATAGGCTCATACGGATTGAGTTCGGTTCAGGGGGACACATTTCCTTATGGCTGCACGGAGATGAAAATCTCATGAAGACATAGGTACGGATGTATCCCGAAAGCGATTCATTATCCTACATGGAGGTGAAAACCTCACGAAGGAGTAGCTTCTCACTCCCACTTAAAAGGGTGTGACCTGACGGTCATGCAATATGATGCAAAAGTATTCTACAAGACTCGAACCACAGCAATCAAATGAGATGAAGCAAGCGAATGCAATAAAAGGATCGTAATTTCCAAATCAAATTTTCTACTTTCGAAAAAAAGACAACAAATAATCAATTTTAACGGATTGACTCTCTTATTAGTCCCCGATAGAGTCGCCAAGCTGTCAAAACCATTTTTAAATTTTTTTTGAAAAACGGGGATCGACTTTAAAAAGAAAATGGAAATGTAGTCGCCACTGACCCGATTTTGAGCATGATCGGATTACCTTGGAATTGATCATTTTAATAAAACTTTGATTCGTTAAAAATATATTTTGGTCTACAAAAACTCGAGAAAATGGGTTCGGGAGTCGATTACGTACGAGGAAGGGTTAGCACCCTCGTAGCGCCCAAAATTGGTACCTAATTGATTATTTATTGTTCTAGATTATGATTCGTTTGCTTGAAATTCATTTGAACAAAATTATGTTGGATGCCAAAACCTTCCTATTTCGAAGAAATAAAATGTCATACCCAGTAAGTTAGGGTATGACAGCTTATATTCTTGAAGCTGAACTTATCTTTTGATTTTTCAAATCCGTGTAATAAAGTTTGAAAAGGATATTCGGTTATTTGGGCTTTATATTGGAACCCAGTAAGTTAGGTGATAAACCGTAATATGAACACATTTGAATCCCACATTTAGCATACTTTTGGATGATTTAAGCCTTGAATTGTGGAATTTGGTGCTCTTAATCCTTTAATTTCATGTTTTATACTTAGGAGAGCACCGGAGGATGAAAAGAACGAGAAACAGGCCTAAAAGGGATTAAATCGGCCAAATTACGAAATCAACACGGCCTGAGCCCAAGACCACATGGCCGTGCCTCCTTAACAAACCCAAACACGGCCTGGCCTCGACTTACACGGACGTGTGCCATGGGCGTGTCCCTGACATGACCTGTTTGAATTTCACTCAGATTAGGGTACTTAGAGGCAAAGAGAGCCATTCCAAAAGCCTATATAAACACCCTAGAGGCCAAGGGGTTGTCCAATGAGGCCGAAGAGCCAAGCCAGAGAGGCTAAAATTGTGGGATTTACTTGAAGAAAGCCAGTTGATTCATCTCAAGAAGCCAGAGTTATACTCAAGACGGAGGATCTTCCCTTCAAATTCCCTCAGGGGGTTTTAGGGTTTTTCTTATGTTTTGTTTTATATTTTCTTTTGAAATGTATTCTTTTATGATTATGAACTAAACCCCTCAAATACCTGAGGGGGATGAAACCTAAGACGGATCTTGTTATTGTTTTCTGAACTATATGATAAATACTTGATTTGTTCTTAATTATGTGTTCTTAATTCTTGCTTTGATATTTTAGGATATTGATTCAAGTATTGATGTGCTTAGACAGTGGAGCAAAAGTGAAACACCCCAAACCCAGCCCACGAGCCTTGACCGGATCTGGTATGTTCCTCGAGTAAAAAGGTTCAAAATTCTTTTGTTACTTTGGAAAAACTGTGTGATTTTGAAAGAAAGATTATTTTTGGGTTGGGCTCGAGTTGGAAACAAGTTTATCTTATATTGAAAACCATTTGTTTTAGGGTGTCCAAAACAATTAGAGGTTATCTTTTTTAAAATTAATTTACTCAATCTTTAATTTAATAACAATTTGTAACATAATAAAAAAATAAAATAAAATAGTTCAACTATGGCCTTATTACATCAAAATTTAAAACCCGAAATGAATTCAAAGCATTTAAAATATAAACATGTCCAAAATCAAATAAATCCCCGAACTGAGCATGGCCACCATCAAGTTCCTGCCGACCCGGTCCATCACTGATCATCACCTGAAAAATATTCCCACAATGGGGTGAGTCATACAGACTCAGTGTGTACATCCAACACTAAGTCCAACTGTTTAGGCATAACAATCTATTCAAATACATTTAGCAGAATAAAGAGAATGATGCAAACTTGAACCCAAAACCTAGGTACCATCCGCTACACATCACCCGTACCAACTAGAACACCGTGGGGACTACTAAGTCAACCCTCCATCCGCTACACACCATCGAAGGCAGTCGCTGCAGTCGACGTGCTCATCGCCCTTATATATTGTGGCATAGCCACCAGATAACAATTTGTGTCAAGAGACACCACATTCAGATACTGTGATCGAAGTCACCACATTCAGATACTGTGACCGAAGTCACCACATTCACTTCCCCTTTCATAACAACCCATATGCCCATGTCATACATATCATGCACAGATTATGCCCCATTCTTTACTTCACATTCTGATAATTTCACATATGCTATAACAGATCACATTATAATCCTAGTAGAAGTAGGAAAACGTACCTGAGCACTTTGTACCATTGCATGGTACCTTTGGCCACATTCACATATATATATTTATTAAGTTTATTGCCTTAAATCTATTAAGAGATAGTGTGGGGTACACACTTGGTATACTTATCGAGTTCCCTGAATCCCGAAAATCCCGATCTAAGCTTTAGATCCTTTAACTACTTGCTGCCGATTTCACTGCTAACCAAATCCCGAAACTTCGTAGAGTTTCTCCTTTGCAATCGGCTATACACTAAATCACTTGGCTTGGTTAGTTTCGATTTTAACAATTAAGAAATAGGTCTAAGTTTGGTAAATAGGGCCTTGGCCGAATGTATAGGTGCTCTTACCTTGCGTTTTCAATTTCCGAAATCCTTGTATACCACTGTCGACTTGCGATTTCAATCCTCACCAAGTGGTCCTTGCTTCTTTAATGATGTCGAGATCCCCTATGACTTCATGTTAGATCTAATCATAACCTTAAAACATAATAGAATGGCCGAATGTCACATAACTTACCTTCGATTTGTAAATCCCAAAACCTCCTTATAGTCGACTAGAGACAGATCCCAAAAGAGTCTTCCATAGTTTCGGCCAAAGACATTGATAGAGTTAGATTTCCTAGTTTTCGTCAGACCTAAAAAAAAAGAATGAAAACCGAATGATAATTGGCCCTTTCCCGTAATACAAAAGTCGACAGCACCTTTGCTTGAAGCTCCAAAGATATTCGGCTATGGCCTAGATGTGGATCAACAATTTTGGCTTTTGAGCAAGTGAAGGAATCGACTTTAACAAGGGTGAAGAGGAAGGATATGAAGCTTTTAGGGGTTACGGCAATGGTGAACCAAGGAGTAGGAGGGTTCGACTAGAACAAATAAGAGAAAAGAAAACTTAGAGAGAGATAGAGTGGAAATTCGGCTAGATAAAAAAGATGAGAAGGAAAAGAAAAGCAAAGTAAAAAGATGGACATTCTTGCTAAGGATTTCGGCTAACACTCAAACACTAGCCTTTCCTTTCTTTTATCCTATTTTAACACTTCTTCCTTTATTCAAAATGAATAAAAATAAATCTACAATTATCCCCTTAGCTTTAGCCGAATTTTTAAAAGAATCTAAACCCATCTAAAACTCCATCCTCAGTCCCCCCTATGCTGTCCACCTTTACTCCCTATTTGCCGAAAATTAAAGTCCCAAAATATTACTTCCCTTGTGACTCGAACCTTGGCCCATCTGCACCTGTTGTGGCGTCATTTCTAGAGGCCCTAAGTGGCACCTCCAAGCCACTTTTCCAAGCCCGTTTGTGCGTCATATTTTCCCTACTAATTCTCTTAAGACCTATCAGGCCTAGCTCCCTTTCTTAGATTTAAAATCTAATAATTTCTAAGGCATTTATCTCTATTCTAGAGTTCCTAAAATTCATATCACACAATCAGAACATACGTAGGCATGCTTCCACATACTTTCAACAATAATTCATAAGCCATAATTTCCGGGAAATTACAAAAAGTCCCTGTTTAAGAGTAGATCTAGCATAGTTAAGCGGAGTTGATCGCAACCCTAGAAATAGGATGACGAAAATCTGCCGGATCAGGGTCAAACCTAATATGGGAGTCCATAGATCGAGTTAATACAATTCTAGGGGTTTTAATTAGAAAGAGATTTAAATTAATCAACTTAGGGTTAGACGTTAGTAGCCTCGAAGAGATATTAATATAAATTAGGGAATCCTACGGATCAAGTCAAGTGAATAAATTGTCTGGTTCAAAGTTAGATAACAAGTGAAGTCAAGGTGGATTCTTCCTTGGGTATTGTCTTAATCAATTAGTTTTTCCCACAAGTATTTTCCCCAATTCGTTCTCTTTGTCTTAGCATCTTTAGCTTATTAGTTAGTTAATTTTAGAATAAATAACAATTCTCTTAATTCTTAGGCTAAATAATAAAAAGAAGGTTAGTATTAGTAATTTTGGTTCCTTTGGGTTCGACAATCTGATCTTGCCACTAAACTATACTACTGTTTAATAGGTGCGCTTTTCCTCAATTGAAACACCCCAAACCCGGCCCACAAGCCCCGACCGGATCTGGTATGCTTCTTAAGAAAAATTCGTTTTGTCGTTTTGTAAAAAAAAAATGTGATTTTGTGGTAAAGAATAGATTTGAAGTACGAACTTGTTAAAAACCGTTTTTAAATTTAAATTTGTTTATTTATATATAATCATCAAAATCTATGTGTTTTAAAAAAAAATTTATTTATCAAAAGAAGATCCAAATTTATGACTTATTAATATTTTGAAAACCATAAGTATTTAGATGTCAAAACATTTTCATACGATTATTGAAATATTTAATTGTTTAGTTGAAATTGATCGTAGCAGAATATAAATTAAAACGTAAAAGTAACATAGCTAATGGCGACCTTATTACAAAAACATATCCCAAATTAAATCCTGAAATATATAAGAAAATGTAGTAAGTTTAATATAAAGGAAAACCCAATTTCTCGAGTTGAGCAATGGCCACCACGTAGTCCTTGCGACCGGTCCAAATCATTGAGTATCACGAAAAAGATATCCCATTTGAAGGGTGAGTCAACAGACTCAATGTGTAACAATATACTAAAAGTCCAATCAATCATAGTAATAAAGCCCATAATATAGCAAATCGATAATAAATGATTAAATCACATATACATATAAATGAAATGCAATCCCGAGCCCAGCTTAGATATCCATCCGTTGCACACCACCCGTACCTACCAATCACATCGTGGGGATTACTAAATCAACCCTCCATCCGCTACACACCATCGAAGGCAGTTGCTGCAGTCAACATGCACATCGCCCTTATAATCGTGGCATAGCCACTAGATAATTGTGATAGAGTCACCGGATTCATAATATCATGACCGAAGTCACCGGATTCATAATATCGTGACCAAAGTCACCGGATAATGTGGTAAAAACCACCGGAACACTTCCCCTTTCAATATTACCCATATGCCCATGCAATAACATATTATTTCAATATCATGCCATATATCCCCAAAATCATATTTATGCTTATAGCATTATTAACGATGCAGATATCATGCCTTGTACATTACCCCAAAATCATAACCAAATATCGGATATGTCTCATATCAAAAGTTTATACAAAATGCTAAGGAATAACGTACCTGAATTCACTGTACCATTGAATGATACCCGAAGCCATAATCATTTATATTTCTTTATAAACACATTTTCATCAATACTACTATTAATCTATTAGAATTTTAGTGTAAGCTACACACCTTGTAAACACGGAGAGCGATAGAATACTTAAGATTTCCGACTCTTGCCTACAACGTCGACAGCACCTTGGATTATTCAAATCCCGAATGATCCCCCCTAAACTTTGGCTACAAAGAAACCCCGAACTTTCCGAAAAGTAAAGACCAAAAATGCAAATGGTCTCTAAACTCCAAAAAAAATTCGGCAAGATGAAATAGAAAAATAGATTCAAATGAAAAAGATGATAGGTTTTTGGTGCTTAGAAGCAATCGGTTTCAATGGTGTCAATGGAGTGAAATTTTCAGTTTTAGAAGAGAATGGAAAAGAAAAAGAAAAGGAGAAATGATCAAAGAGAATAAATGGGTTTCGGTTATGGAAGAAATTAAATAAAGAAAAAGTTTTTGGTAATGGTCAAGTAAGAAAGGATGAAAGAAAAATGCCTTCAAAAGTGGTAATATTTTGGTACCAAAAAGAGAGAAAAGCTTGAGAGAATAAAGAAGAAAAAGAGTACCAATTTGGTCAAAATATGATAGTCAAAACAAAACAAAGTTTTCATCTAATGCAAATGACAATTTCGGCTAAGAAGAAAAATTTGGAGAAAAGGGAAAAAGATGCACAAATTGTTAAGATTTTGGCCAACTAACACCCCTAATCCCATACCCACATTGGCCAACTCACAAGCCAACATAATCCCCCTTTTTCCTCCTCATTTCTTCCCTATCATCCCCTTAATCACTATCACAATTAAACCAACCCCCCTTAGTCCCTTATGCCGTCTAGGTTCATGGTCAAATGACCATGGAAAAACTTCCAAAACATCACCCACTCTTCAAGCCTTTTGTCCCCTAAACATTCCATAACAACTTGATTCCTTACCTTAACTACTAACTTTCCTTTTTCCATTGGTCTGCTATCCAAAAATAAAAGAAGAATCCATCCATACTAGATAAGGCTTGACTGACACTATAGGAAAGAGAACAAAAATTAAAATTCCTTCCAATTACTAGCTAAGGGATTCGAACCTCTCCCCTCATATATTCACCCATGTGCCGTCACCACTTTACTAATTGACTTGTCTTGTGATTAAACCTCATATTAATTCTCTTAAGGCCAAACTTGCTTAGCTCCCCTTCTAAAACTAAAAATCTAATATTTTTCTAAGGCATTCTCCTATATTCTAAAATTCCCAAAAGTCCTAAAACTCATACAAAGAGCACACAACAAAACAATGCACACATTCAAGCGAAAAATTTCATAACCCCTAAATCCTGGATATTACAATTCTACCCTCCTAAAAAAAATTTCGACCTCAAAATTACCTGACAAGAATAAGTGAGGGTATTACTGTCGCATAGCTTCCTCCGGCTCCCACGAAGCTTCTTTCAATCCATGGTTACGCCATAACACTTTGACGAGAGGAACTGATTTCCTCCGTAACACCTTCACATCCCGATCTAGAATTTGAATCGGCTCCTCCTCATAGGCCAAATCTGGTCGTAGTTCTACCTCCTCAACTGGCACTACATGAGATGGATCCGACCGGTAACGGCGTAACATTGAAACATGAAACACATCATGCATTTGCTTCAACTCCGAAGGTAACTCTAACTGATATGCTACTGGTCTACCCGCTTCAAAACCCGATAAGGTCCTATAAATTGTATTTAGATGTCAAAACATTTTCATACGATTATTGAAATATTTAATTGTTTAGTTGAAATTGATCGTAGCAGAATATAAATTAAAACGTAAAAGTAACATAGCTAATGGCGACCTTATTACAAAAACATATCCCAAATTAAATCCTGAAATATATAAGAAAATGTAGTAAGTTTAATATAAAGGAAAACCCAATTTCATCGAGTTGAGCAATGGCCACCACGTAGTCCTTGCTGACCCGGTCCAAATCATTGAGTATCACCTGAAAAGATATCCCACTGAAGGGTGAGTCAACAGACTCAATGTGTAACAATATACTAAAAGTCCAATCAATCATAGTAATAAAGCCCATAATATAGCAAATCGATAATAAATGATTAAATCACATATACATATAAATGAAATGCAATCCCGAGCCCAGCTTAGATATCCATCCGTTGCACACCACCCGTACCTACCAATCACATCGTGGGGATTACTAAATCAACCCTCCATCCGCTACACACCATCGAAGGCAGTTGCTGCAGTCAACATGCACATCGCCCTTATAATCGTGGCATAGCCACTAGATAATTGTGATAGAGTCACCGGATTCATAATATCATGACCGAAGTCACCGGATTCATAATATCGTGACCAAAGTCACCGGATAATGTGGTAAAAACCACCGGAACACTTCCCCTTTCAATATTACCCATATGCCCATGCAATAACATATTATTTCAATATCATGCCATATATCCCCAAAATCATATTTATGCTTATAGCATTATTAACGATGCAGATATCATGCCTTGTACATTACCCCAAAATCATAACCAAATATCGGATATGTCTCATATCAAAAGTTTATACAAAATGCTAAGGAATAACGTACCTGAATTCACTGTACCATTGAATGATACCCGAAGCCATAATCATTTATATTTCTTTATAAACACATTTTCATCAATACTACTATTAATCTATTAGAATTTTAGTGTAAGCTACACACCTTGTAAAACACGAGAGCGATAGAATACTTAAGATTTCCGACTCTTGCCTACAACGTCGATCGACAAAGACCTTGGATTATTCAAATCCGAATGATCCCCTAAACTTTGGCTACAAAGAAACCCCGAACTTTCAGAAAAGTAAAGACCAAAAATGCAAATGGTCTCTAAACTCCAAAAAAATTCGGCAAGATGAAATAGAAAAATAGATTCAAATGAAAAAGATGATAGGTTTTGGTGCTTAGAAGCAATCGGTTTCAATGGTGTCAATGGAGTGAAATTTTCAGTTTTAGAAGAGAATGGAAAAGAAAAAGAAAAGGAGAAATGATCAAAGAGAATAAATGGGTTTTGGTTATGGAAGAAATTAAATAAAGAAAAAGTTTTTGGTAATGGTCAAGTAAGAAAGGATGAAAGAAAAATGCCTTCAAAAGTGGTAATATTTTGGTACCAAAAGAGAGAAAAGCTTGAGAGAATAAAGAAGAAAAAGAGTACCAATTTGGTCAAAATATGATAGTCAAAACAAAACAAAGTTTTCATCTAATGCAAATGACAATTTCGGCTAAGAAGAAAAATTTGGAGAAAAGGGAAAAAGATGCACAAATTGTTAAGATTTTGGCCAACTAACACCCCTAATCCCATACCACATTCGGCCAACTCACAAGCCAACATAATCCCCTTTTTCCTCCTCATTTCTTCCCTATCATCCCCTTAATCACTATCACAATTAAACCAACCCCCCTTAGTCCCTTATGCCGTCTAGGTTCATGGTCAAATGACCATGGAAAAACTTCCAAAACATCACCCACTCTTCAAGCCTTTTGTCCCCTAAACATTCCATAACAACTTGATTCCTTACCTTAACTACTAACTTTCCTTTTTCCATTGGTCTGCTATCCAAAAATAAAAGAAGAATCCATCCATACTAGATAAGGCTTGACTGACACTATAGGAAAGAGAACAAAAATTAAAATTCCTTCCAATTACTAGCTAAGGGATTCGAACCTCTCCCCTCATATATTCACCCATGTGCCGTCACCACTTTACTAATTGACTTGTCTTGTGATTAAACCTCATATTAATTCTCTTAAGGCCAAACTTGCTTAGCTCCCCTTCTAAAACTAAAAATCTAATATTTTTCTAAGGCATTCTCCTATATTCTAAAATTCCCAAAGTCCCTAAAACTCATACAAAGAGCACACAACAAAACAATGCACACATTCAAGCGAAAAATTTCATAACCCCTAAATCCTGGATATTACAATTCTACCCTCCTAAAAAAAATTTCGACCTCAAAATTACCTGACAAGAATAAGTGAGGGTATTACTGTCGCATAGCTTCCTCCGGCTCCCACGAAGCTTCTTTCAATCCATGGTTACGCCATAACACTTTGACGAGAGGAACTGATTTCCTCCGTAACACCTTCACATCCCGATCTAGAATTTGAATCGGCTCCTCCTCATAGGCCAAATCTGGTCGTAGTTCTACCTCCTCAACTGGCACTACATGAGATGGATCCGACCCAGTAATGGCGTAACATTGAAACATGAAACACATCATGCATTTGCTTCAACTCCGAAGGTAACTCTAACTGATATGCTACTGGTCTACCCGCTTCAAAACCCGATAAGGTCCTATAAATTGTATTTAGATGTCAAAACATTTTCATACGATTATTGAAATATTTAATTGTTTAGTTGAAATTGATCGTAGCAGAATATAAATTAAAACGTAAAAGTAACATAGCTAATGGCGACCTTATTACAAAAACATATCCCAAATTAAATCCTGAAATATATAAGAAAATGTAGTAAGTTTAATATAAAGGAAAACCCAATTTACTGAGTTGAGCAATGGCCACCACGTAGTCCTTGCTGACCCGGTCCAAATCATTGAGTATCACCTGAAAAGATATCCCACTGAAGGGTGAGTCAACAGACTCAATGTGTAACAATATACTAAAAGTCCAATCAATCATAGTAATAAAGCCCATAATATAGCAAATCGATAATAAATGATTAAATCACATATACATATAAATGAAATGCAATCCCGAGCCCAGCTTAGATATCCATCCGTTGCACACCACCCGTACCTACCAATCACATCGTGGGGATTACTAAATCAACCCTCCATCCGCTACACACCATCGAAGCGCGCTTTCGCGATCAACATGCACATCGCCCTTATAATCGTGGCATAGCCACTAGATAATTGTGATAGAGTCACCGGATTCATAATATCATGACCGAAGTCACCGGATTCATAATATCGTGACCAAAGTCACCGGATAATGTGGTAAAAACCACCGGAACACTTCCCCTTTCAATATTACCCATATGCCCATGCAATAACATATTATTTCAATATCATGCCATATATCCCCAAAATCATATTTATGCTTATAGCATTATTAACGATGCAGATATCATGCCTTGTACATTACCCCAAAATCATAACCAAATATCGGATATGTCTCATATCAAAAGTTTATACAAAATGCTAAGGAATAACGCACTGAATTCACTGCATACCATTGAATGATACCAAGCCATAATCATTTATATTTCTTTATAAACACATTTTCATCAATACTACTATTAATCTATTAGAATTTTAGTGTAAGCTACACACCTTGTAAACACGGAGAGCGATAGAATACTTAAGATTTCCGACTCTTGCCTACAACGTCGATGCAAAGACCTTGGATTATTCAAATCTCGAATGATCCCCTAAACTTTGGCTACAAAGAAACCCCGAACTTTTCAGAAAAGTAAAGACCAAAAATGCAAATGGTCTCTAAACTCCAAAAAAAATTCGGCAAGATGAAATAGAAAAATAGATTCAAATGAAAAAGATGATAGGTTTTTGGTGCTTAGAAGCAATCGGTTTCAATGGTGTCAATGGAGTGAAATTTTCAGTTTTAGAAGAGAATGGAAAAGAAAAAGAAAAGGAGAAATGATCAAAGAGAATAAATGGGTTTCGATTATGGAAGAAATTAAATAAAGAAAAAGTTTTTGGTAATGGTCAAGTAAGAAAGGATGAAAGAAAAATGCCTTCAAAAGTGGTAATATTTTGGTACCAAAAAGAGAGAAAAGCTTGAGAGAATAAAGAAGAAAAAGAGTACCAATTTGGTCAAAATATGATAGTCAAAACAAAACAAAGTTTTCATCTAATGCAAATGACAATTTCGGCTAAGAAGAAAAATTTGGAGAAAAGGGAAAAAGATGCACAAATTGTTAAGATTTTGGCCAACTAACACCCCCTAATCCCATACCACATTCGGCCAACTCACAAGCCAACATAATCCCCCTTTTTCCTCCTCATTTCTTCCCTATCATCCCCTTAATCACTATCACAATTAAACCAACCCCCCTTAGTCCCTTATGCCGTCTAGGTTCATGGTCAAATGACCATGGAAAAACTTCCAAAACATCACCCACTCTTCAAGCCTTTTGTCCCCTAAACATTCCATAACAACTTGATTCCTTACCTTAACTACTAACTTTCCTTTTTCCATTGGTCTGCTATCCAAAAATAAAAGAAGAATCCATCCATACTAGATAAGGCTTGACTGACACTATAGGAAAGAGAACAAAAATTAAAATTCCTTCCAATTACTAGCTAAGGGATTCGAACCTCTCCCCTCATATATTCACCCATGTGCCGTCACCACTTTACTAATTGACTTGTCTTGTGATTAAACCTCATATTAATTCTCTTAAGGCCAAACTTGCTTAGCTCCCCTTCTAAAACTAAAAATCTAATATTTTTCTAAGGCATTCTCCTATATTCTAAAATTCCCAAAGTCCCTAAAACTCATACAAAGAGCACACAACAAAACAATGCACACGTTCAAGCGAAAAATTTCATAACCCCTAAATCCTGGATATTACAATTCTACCCTCCTAAAAAAATTTCGACCTCGAAATTACCTGACAAGAATAAGTGAGGGTATTACTGTCGCATAGCTTCCTCCGGCTCCCACGAAGCTTCTTTCAATCCATGGTTACGCCATAACACTTTGACGAGAGGAACTGATTTCCTCCGTAACACCTTCACATCCCGATCTAGAATTTGAATCGGCTCCTCCTCATAGGCCAAATCTGGTCGTAGTTCTACCTCCTCAACTGGCACTACATGAGATGGATCCGACCGGTAACGGCGTAACATTGAAACATGAAACACATCATGCATTTGCTTCAACTCCGAAGGTAACTCTAACTGATATGCTACTGGTCTAACCCGCTTCAAAACCCGATAAGGTCCTATAAACCTGGGGCTTAACTTTCCTTTACGACCAAATCTCATCACCTTTTTCCAAGGCGACACCTTTAGGAACACTTGGTCTCCCACAACAAACTCTATTTCCTTTCGCTTCAAATCTGTGTACGACTTTTGCCTATCAGATGCCTCCTTCAACCGAGCCCGAATTACCTTAACCTTTTCTTCGAATTCAGCCACAATCTCTGGACCCAAAACCTGACGTTCCCCTAATTCTGTCCAACACATAGGAGTGCGACACTTCCGTCCATATAGTGCTTCATACGGTGCCATCCGAATACTGGCTTGGTAACTGTTGTTGTATGCAAACTCTGCTAAAGGCAAAAACTCTTCCCAGCTTCCTCTGAAATCTATCACACATCCCCTTAACATGTCCTCTAATACTTGGATTACTCGCTCAGACTGACCGTCAGACTGTGGATGAAATGCCGTACTGAAGTCTAATCTGGTGCCTAAAGCCTGATGTAATGCTTTCCAAAATCGAGACGTAAACCTCGGATCCCTATCCGAAATAATCGACACCGGCACTCCATGCAATCTTACAATCTCTGCCACATACAACTTCGCCAATTTCTGCAAAGAGTAATCAACTCGCACAGGTATGAAATGTGCAGACTTCGTCAATCGATCCACTATCACCCACACCGAGTCTTTCTTGGTAGGCCTAAGGGGAAGTCCACTAACAAAGTCCATGGTGATACGCTCCCACTTCCATTGCGGAATCTTTATCAGCTGAAGCAATCCCGATGGAACTTGGTGTTCAGCCTTAACTTGCTGACACGTTAAGCACTTCCCCACAAATTCCGTAACTTCCTGCTTAAGACTAGGCCACCAAAATTGATCCCGAAGATCCCTATACAACTTACTACCTCCCGGATGCATCGCATAAGGACCACTATGTGATTCCTAAAGAATTCTCTGCCTAAGCTCTTCATCCTCTGGCATACAGATCTTACCCTTGAAACACAAAACTCCATCGCTATTAACACCATAATCTTCCAACTCTCCATTTTGCACTTGCCGTAGCTTAACACTTAAATCATCATCTACCAACTGTCTTTCTTTCACCTGACTCAACCACATCGGCTTTACTTGTAATTCCGCCAACAAACTTCCGTCGTCAAAAAGACTAAGATGTGCGAACATCACTATTAGATCCGACACCACTTTCTGACTTAGAGCATCTGCCACTACATTCGCCTTGCCTGGGTGATACTCTATAGAGCAATCATAGTCTTTCAACAACTCCACCCATCTTCGCTGTCTCAGATTCAACTCCTTCTGAGTCGGCAGATACTTAAGACTCTTGTGGTCCGTGTAGATTACTGATTTTTCTCTATACAAATAATGCCTCCACACCTTAAGAGCAAAGACTACCGCTGCTAACTCCAAGTCATGCGTCGGGTAGTTAACCTCGTGAGGCCTCAATTGCCGAGACGCATACGCAACCACTTTCCCGTCTTGCATCAAAACACATCCCAATCCAATGTGAGACGCATCACAATACACCACAAAGTCCTTCCCTGCCTCAGGCTGAATCAAAACTGGAGCTTCAGTCAAAACCCTCTTAAGCTTCTCAAAGCTCTCTTGCTGCTTATCCGCCCACACGAAAGGTATCTCTTTTCTCAACAACTTCGTCAAAGGTGCCGCTATCGAGGAGAATCCTTCGAAGAACCTTCTGTAGTAACTCGCTAATCCCAAGAAATTGCGAACCTCAGCTACAGACTTAGGTGGTTTCCAATCTAACACCGCCTCAATCTTCCGAGGATCCACCCTTATCCCTTCCGCAGACACCACATGGCCTAAAAACGCAACTTCTTTCAGCCAAAATTCCCACTTGCTGAATTTGGCATAAAGCTTCTTCTCCCTCAACACTTGCAACACTATCCGAAGATGCTCATCATGCTGTAACTCAGACTTGGAATACACAAGAATGTCGTCTATGAACACAACAACAAACTGATCCAAGTAGGGTTGAAAAACCCGATTCATCATACCCATGAACGCAGCTGGGGCATTAGTCAATCCGAACGGCATTACCAAAAATTCATAATGCCCATATCTTATTCGGAAAGCTGTCTTGTGGATATCCACTTCCTTCACCTTAAGCTGATGATACCCCGACCTTAAATCTATCTTTGAGAATACCGTCGCTCCCTTAAGCTGATCGAACAAGTCGTCTATCCTTGGCAAAGGATACTTGTTCTTGATGGTCAGCTTATTTAATTGTCGGTAATCTATGCACATATGCATAGTCCTGTCCTTCTTCTTCATGAACAAGACCGATGCTCCCCATGGTGACACACTAGGTCGGATAAACCCACGATCAAGCAACTCTTGAATTTGAGCCTTAAGCTCAACCAACTCCTTTGGTGCCATTCTATACGGAGCG
Organism: Gossypium bickii; assembly: GCA_025503065.1. Classification (NCBI taxonomy): domain Eukaryota; kingdom Viridiplantae; phylum Streptophyta; class Magnoliopsida; order Malvales; family Malvaceae; genus Gossypium; species Gossypium bickii. Next base: position 108,375,130 of record CP106717.1, read on the forward strand.
ATAGATACTGGCGTCGTTCCAGGCAACAAGTCAATCCCAAATTCCACTTCACGATCCGGAGGCAATCCTGGAAGTTCTTCCGAAAAGATATCCACGAATTCTCTCACAGTCCTGACCTCTTCAACAGTTGCCTCCTTAGCCTCCAAGGCACTGACCAACATAAGAAAAGCCAAACAACCTTTCCTAACCATCTTTTCTGCCTTAAGAGCAGATACTACATTTGAAAAGTAGTTCCGTCTCTCGCCCAACACCACAACTTCTTTATCGTCCATAGACCTTAGTGACATCCGCTTAGTAGCACAATCCACATTCGCACGATACTTCACTAGCCAATCCATGCCTAGAATCAAGTCAAATTCTCCAAATGGCAACTCCATTAAATTAGCCGGAAACTGCGTCCCTTGAACTTCTAAAGGCACTTCCTTAAAGAGCTTATCTACTACTACAGTCTGTCCTAAAGGACTAAGTACAGTCATCTTCCTAGGTACAGTCTCAGAGTTCACATGCAGAGTTCCAGATACCTCACTAGCGATGTAAGAATGAGTTGACCCTATATCTATCAAAGCAATAAAGGGCAACCCAAAAATAAGAAACGTACCCGTGATAACATCAGGTGCATCACTATCTTCCCTCTGACGAACCGCATACACTAAACCTGGCTGTCTAGCCTCAGTGCTACCACTGCCTCTGCCCGGAGTCCCGCGACCTCTACCAGAACCATTACCTCTTCCATTCGAACCACGACCCCTCATCGGCTGCTGTCCACCTCTGCCAGCTTCATTAAAACTCTGACCTACTAAACGATTCCTCTCTGTATCCAATGGACAATCCCTAATCATATGATCCTTGGACCCGCACTTGAAACATCCTCCTGTCTTCTTCCAACATTCTCCCGGATGCATCTTTCCAGCTGAGCACAAGTACGGTATTGTCCTCCCGAAGTAACTTGCTGACCTCGCGGCCCATCAACTCTAGGTTTCTTTTGAAAATTCCCAGATAACCCTGACGACCCATAGCTCCTCTTATTCTTATTCTGACCTCGATCTCTGTTCTGTCTCTCGGTCCACTTAACTTCTTCAGCTATCCGTGCTCTATCCACTAAAACTGCAAAATTTCTCTCACGATGCGGTGCAATCAACACTCGCAGCTCATCTCGCAACCCATCCTCAAATCTGACACACCGCTCATAATCAGTAGCTACAATCCCTCTGGCATATCGGCTTAATCGCAGAAACTCTGCTTCATACTCAGCTATCGACTTATTTCCTTGTACCAGATTCAGGAACGCCTTTCTCTGAGAGTCAATGTAGCTAGCTCCGACATATTTCCCTTCAAACTTAATCTTAAAATATCCCCAATCCACATGATCCATAGGAATACTCTCTTTGTGGTGAGCCACCACCCAGTGCGCCTCAAATCACGAAGCAATGAAAAACAGCGCCTTTCGACTTCTCCTCGTGAATGCGATCCAAATCGTCCATGATCCTCTCGACTGTTTCTAATCAATACTCTGCTACATTCGAAGCTACCCCAGATACTCCCCTAAAAACCTCGGCTCCATTAGATCTAAGTCTCTCAGCCACTGACTTTTGTGCTCCATTACCCATACTAGCTCCTGCTACTCGTTCTAGGACTCGTAGCATAGCCTGCGATACAACGTCATCTCCTCCAGTTTGCTCATGAAATTCCGCTCCAACAGCTGGTGGCGGTGCCTCATTTTCAGAACCCTGACCAGACCTAACTGGTTCCGACATAGCCATTCTGCCTCTACCGCGTCCACGACGACCATGTCCCCTAGAACTCATGTCTACTTAATGCCTTATCTGTTTTTACGAAAATTTTATGCATTAGAGTCTTTTCACTTTCTTGTTTAAAGAAAATTTTATGCAACAGAGTTTTAATCAGTGGTTTTCCCCGTATAAGTACACATATACCTAGGGTCCATGTCTCTAAAGTATAGTTTCCTTAGGCTTATCAACATACTGAAATCAATTTATCAACAAAAGAACTTACCAGGTGGACTTGGGTCGAGAACTCGAGTGCCATGCTTCTATAAAAACCATTTTTGACCAAAAATTTTCAAAATCATTCACTTGGGCCAAATTTTGAAAACGTTGTGGACTTCAAAACCCAAGGTCGAGTATTTAAAACTGGGCTCTGATACCAAGTTGAAATACCCCAAACCCGGCCCACAAGCCCCAACCGGATCTGGTATGCTTCTTAAGTAAAATTCATTTTGTCGTTTTGTAAAAAAAAATATGATTTTGTGGTAAAGAATAGATTTGAAGTACGAACTTGTTAAAAACCGTTTTTAAATTTAAATTTGTTTATATATATAATCATCAAAATCTATGTTTTTTAAAAAAATTATTTATCAAAAGAAGATCCAAATTTATGACTTATTAATATTTTGAAAACCATAAGTATTTAGATGTCAAAACATTTTCATACGATTATCGAAATATTTAATTGTTTAGTTGAAATTGATCGTAGCAAAATATAAATTAAAACGTAAAAGTAACATAGCTAATGGCGACCTTATTACAAAAACATATCCCAAATTAAATCCTGAAATATATAAGAAAACGTAGTAAGTTTAATATAAAGGAAAACCCAATTTACTGAGTTGAGCAATGGCCACCACGTAGTCCTTGCTGACCCGGTCCAAATCATTGAGTATCACCTGAAAAGATATCCCACTGAAGGGTGAGTCAACAGACTCAATGTGTAACAATATACTAAAAGTCCAATCGATCATAGTAATAAAGCCCATAATATAGCAAATCGATAATAAATGATTAAATCACATATACATATAAATGAAAAGCAATCCCGAGCCCAACTTAGATATCCATCCGCTACACACCACCCGTACCTACCAATCACACCGTGGGGATTACTAAATCAACCCTTCATCCGCTACACACCATCGAAGGCAGTTGCTGCAGTCAACATGCACATCGCCCTTATAATCGTGGCATAGCCACCAGATAATTGTGACAGAGTCACCGGATTCATAGTATCATGACCGAAGTCACCGGATTCATAATATCGTGACCAAAGTCACCGGATAATGTGGTAAAAACCACCGGAACACTTCCCCTTTCAATATTACCCATATGCCCATGCAATAACATATTATTTCAATATCATGCCATATATCCCCAAAATCATATCGGAATCATACACATTTCATATTTATGCTTATAGCATTATTAACGATGCAGATATCATGCCTTGTACATTACCCCAAAATCATAACCAAATATCGGATATGTCTCATATCAAAAGTTTATACAAAATGCTAAGGAATAACATACCTGAATTCACTGTACCATTGAATGATACCCGAAGCCATAATCATTTATATTTCTTTATAAACACATTTTCATCAATAATACTATTAATCTATTAGAATTTTAGTGTAAGCTACACACCTTGTAAACACGGAGAGCGATAGAATACTTAAGATTTCTGACTCTTGCCTACAACATCGACAGCACCTTGGATTATTCAAATCCTGAATGATCCCCCCCTGAACGTTGGCTACAAAGAAACCCTGAACTTTCTGAAAAGTAAAGACCAAAAATGCAAATGGTCTCTAAACTCCAAAAAAAAATTTGGCAAGATGAAATAGAAAAATAGATTCAAATGAAAAAGATGATAGGTTTTTGGTGCTTAGAAGCAATCGGTTTCAATGGTGTCAATGGAGTGAAATTTTCGGTTTTAGAAGAGAATGGAAAAGAAAAAGAAAAGGAGAAATGATCAAAGAGAATAAATGGGTTTCAGTTCTGGAAGAAATTGAATAAAGAAAAAGTTTTTGGTAATGGTCAAGTAAGAAAGGATGAAAGATAAATGCCTTCAAAAGTGGTAATATTTTGGTACCAAAAAGAGAGAAAAGCTTAGAGAAAAAAGAAGAAAAAGAGTACCAATTTGGTCAAAATATGATAGTCAAAACAAAACAAAGTTTTCACCTAATGCAAATGACAATTTCGGCTAAGAAGAAAAATTTGGAGAAAAGGGAAAAAGATGCACAAATTGTTAAGATTTTGGCCAACTAACACCCCCTAATCCCATACCACATTCGGCCAACTCACAAGCCAACACAATCCCCCTTTTTCCTCCTCATTTCTTCCCTATCATCCCCTTAATCACTATCATAATTAAACCAACCCCCCTTAGTCCCTTATGCCGTCTAGGTTCATGGTCAAATGACCATGGAAAAACTTCCAAAACATCACCCACTCTTCAAGCCTTTTGCCCCCTAAACATTCCATAACAACTTGATTCCTTACCTTAACTACTAACTTTTCTTTTTCCATTGGTCTACTATCCAAAAATAAAAGAAGAATCCATCCATACTAGATAAGGCTTGACCGACACTATAGGAAAGAGAACAAAAATTAAAATTCCTTCCAATTACTAGCTAAGGGATTCGAACCTCTCCCCTCATACATTCACCCATGCGCCATCACCACTTTACTAATTGACTTGTCTTGTGATTAAACCTCAAATTAATTCTCTTAAGGCCAAACTTGCTTAGCTCCCCTTCTAAAACTAAAAATCTAATATTTTTCTAAGGCATTCTCCTATATTCTAAAATTCTCGAAGTCCCTAAAACTCATACAAAGAGCACACAACAAAACAATGCACACATTCAAGCGAAAAATTTCATAACCCATAAATCCTGGATATTACATCAATTGTTGTCAAAGTTTGTTTCTAGGCTCGATCATTCTTTTTATAAATTTTTAAGACTCTGACAGACGATCATTAGGGCACAATTTCTCAAAATTCCCGAATATGAAATATTGCCTTTGTTTTTCTGGAAATTCTTACCTCGAGATGATAAAACCTCAGATCTAGTGAGTTAAGACGCAACGTCTCAAATTCCCGAGAGTAAGTTTTTTTATTTAAAATTTTTATGCATTTGTTTTAAAAGAGAAAAGGGTACTCGGTTGCCAGGATTTAAGGAGAACAATTGGAACCCAGTGAGTTAGGGCACGATTTTCTCGAAGTGTCCAAACGCGAGCATTGCCTTATTTTAAAAACTTTGAGTAAAATGATTTTAAAACTTAAATGACATTAAAACACCAAATTTTTTTTATGAAATACAATGGAATAATGATCGTTGTTTTATGCGATGTCAAAGTCTTAAAATTTATATAAAGAATGATCAAACCTGGAAACTAACTATAACAATGATTTGAGGCAAGCGCACCTATCGAACAGTAGTATAGTTAAGGCAAGACCGGATTGTCGAACCCAAAGGAACTAAAAGTACTAATACCAACTTTCTTTTTGTTATCTAGCCTAAAATAAAGGAATTGTTGTTTACTCTAAAATTAACTAATTAACTAATCTAAAGATGCAAAGACAAAGAGAATAAATTTGGGGAAGATAACTTTGGGAAAAACCAATTGATTAAGACGATACCAAGGAAGAATCCACCTAGACTTCACTTGTTATCTAACTCTGAACCAGACGATTTATTCATTTGACTTGATCCGTAAGATTCCCTAAGTTATATTAATCCCTCTCTCTAGGCAACTAACGTCTAACCCTAGGTTGATTAATTGAAATCTCTTTTTAATTAAAACCCCTAAAATCGCATTAACTCGATCTATGGACTCCCATATTAGGTTTCACCCTAATCCGGTAAAATCTCGTCACTCTATCTCTAGGCATTGATCAACTCCACGTAACTATGCTAGATCTACTCTTAGGCAGGGACTTTTGCTCCTCCACCTAAGCACATAATACTTGAATTAATATCCCGGAAATATCAACACAAGAATTAAGAACACATAATTAAGAACAAGTCAAATATTTATCATATAGTTCAGCAAACGATAACAAGATTCATCTTAGGTTTCATCCCCCTCAGGTATCTGAGGGTTTAGTTCATAACAATAAAAGAAAACATCTCAGAAGAAAAAATAAAACAAAACATAAGAAATCCCTAAAACCCCCAGAAGGAATTGAAGGAGAGATCCTCCGTCTTGAGTATTATTCTGGCTTCTTGAGATGAATCAACTGGCTATCTTCGCGTAAATTCCCACAATTCTGCCCTCCTTGGCCTAGCTGGACGGCCCCCTGACTAAAGCCTGGGTTCCCCTCTTTTAGGTTATACTTAGGGTGTTTATATAGGCTTCAAAATGTGTTTCTTCGCCCTTAAGTATCCTAATCCGAGTGAAATTTCTCTTTGTCACGGCAGGGACACGCCCGTGGCACACGCCCGTGTGAGTCGCGGCCAGACCGTGTTCGAGGCTGTTGAATGAGGCACGACCGTGTGGTCTTGGGCCCAGGCCGTGTGGATTTCGTGATATGGCCTATTTACTTCATTTTGGGCCCGTTTTCTGCTCTTTTCATCATCCGGTGCTCTTCTGAGTATTAAACATGAAAACAAAGGATTAAGAGCACCAAATTTCATAATTCAAGGCTTAAATCATCCAAAAGCATGCTAAATGTGGGCTTAAAATATGTTACTTTTACGGTTTATCAAATAATAATATATAAAGCAAGATATTAATCTATACATCAAATGTAACACTAGTGCATCACTACAACCAACCAATAATTAAGAAATACAAATCACATAATAGCAATAATATAAAGTAATTTAAAAAGTTTGCGAAACAATTTTAAAACAAGATAATATATAAAATATTTCAAAATGAAAAAAAAAAAAACAACTTAAACTAACACTTAATCTTAATTTACTAATATATAAAAAGGAGTTTGCCATGAATAATACATATATATTATAAAAATGTGGAACATTTTAATAAAAATAGAATGCAAGATCTTGACATTAATAATTATGGAACAATTTTAAAATGACTAATACATAAAAACTTAGCATAGGTAATATATGAAATAATTTAAACTAACTAATATATATATATATGAATGTTCAAAGTAAATAGTAAATAATATATAAAGAAAATATTTAAAATAAATACTATATGAATTTAATATAGATAATATATGTAAAAATTTAAAGTAAAATATAACAATAAAAAAACCTTTTTCGAAAAATGAATAAATAAATAAATTAAAACATGTTAAGGACGAACTTGAAATCAGAATAAATTCGGGATTAAAATTGCAAATAATAAAACGTTGCTATGGACTGAAATGAAACATGTACAAAGATGCACGGATTAAAAAAGGGAATATTCCTGCGGTATTTAAACGATGTCACTTTATACAGGACTAAAACGAACAAATAACGAAACTAACAGGTAAATTTGAAGGAACAAAAGAATTCAATTGCAAACACAAAAAAACGGAAGGACTATAAATGTAAATAGCCCATTTACTCAAAACGCGCGGATCCTTCCCCGGGTCTGGTCACTTGCGCAGGTATGGCCATTAAACCACGTCGTTTTTGTCATTAATAGACCATACCAAAACGATGTCGCACCGAGGGGCTATAAATACTAAAAAAAACCAAAAATTTTCATTTTAAGCACCCTTTCTAAAACAAAGCTTAAAACCCTCTGAAAGAGGGACCTCTGCCCTCCGAGCACCGGCCCAGGTTCAGCTGAGCTCCGGTCATCTGGCCGCAGTGCTCCGCCATCGTCCTCCATCGTGTGCAGTGGTCGGAGACCCCAAAAGACTTCGATTTAAACCTCTTTATAAACCCTAAACACAAATACATAAAACTGAATACTCAAATCCCTCACTAAAATCGAAGAACAAACAGAAACGTATCGTATTCAGGATTCCGATCGTCACAAAGGGGTAAAATTTTGCTTTTTTATTCGCTTTCTATATGTATGTAGTATATTCGAGATGAAAATATGCTGAAAAAATATGAAAATACCTCTACTTTGGTATCTGTATTCGAAAAAGTGTGACCCCTTACAGTGTTTTTTTGCTTTGGTTTTTATAACCAAATTCGAAAAAAGAATAATAAAAAAAATACAATCGTTTTTTCTTTTTTATTTGCTTTCGTTCATCCTTTCTTTGTGCAGGTACGGGTGTACGTGGCGTTGTACGGAGGTGGGCCGACGTGGAGGAGCGAGCGCATGGCATGCGCGTGGTGACGTGCGTGGAGGCACACGTGTGACGAAAAATGGCTTCTGGAACCCTTAGGGTTTCGGTCTGCCAAAATTATTTGGGCCATTCGGGCTGATTCCAGAATTGGGTTGGGGATTGTTTATTTGGGCCATTCGGGCCAATTCCAGAATAGGGTTGGGGTTTGTTTATTTGGGCCCTAATGTGGGCCTTTTGGACTGGACAGTATTGATTTTAATATCTATTCTTGAATATGGCTATGGAGTGGGCCCGGGCAGATTGGGCCTGCTACAAAGTATCCATATGGTCAAATTATGAAAATGATTGATCAACTAAATTAATATAAGGGTTAAACAATGGTATGAATATAAGTTGAAGGTAAGTGATGTTGTATATGTTGGATGACAAAATGGCCTTGGTAATAATGTTTGAAATGGTTGTATTGTATTGGTATGTTTTAGTGCAGGAAAAATGGTAAATTTGGGTGACAAATGAAGCTTGGAAGTGGTTGTATTTTGTCCACATGGGTAGACACACGGGCGTGTGTCTAGGCCGTGTGTACATGGGCATGTGGTTAAGTCGTGTGTCCCCTGCATCTCATAAATGAGAAACATAATGCTCAAAATTGATCAGACGAGTAGAGACATGGGCGTGTGTCTTAGTCGTGTGAGGGACACGGCCTAGAACACGGGCGTGTTACATGGCCGTGTGAAAACTGCACCTATTTTATGAAAATTAAATTAACCATACGGCGTAGCACACAGGCATGTGGAATGACCGTGTGCACAAGTCAGAGAGTTACACAAGGTAAGACACAGCCTGAAGTACGAGCATGTCTAAGGGTCACACGGGCGTGTCCCTAGACCACACGGGCGTGTGAGCTCTGCACCTATGAAAATTTTTGAAATTTCACAAAAAATTTTTAATAGTTCCGAATTAGTCCCGGTTTGATTCTACTATTCATATTGGGCTTCGAGGTCCAATTAAGGGAAGTTATGAATGTTCCCAGAAAATGAATAGTAATCGACACAAATTATCTGTATTGGTACTGTAAATTTTGGTAATGCTTTGAAACTCTATAATGGTGACGAATACGGGTTAGGGGTATTACATTTATTCTCATGACTTGTCATTGATAGTAATTTAGTTTGAGCTCCTCAATAAACTCTTGAGTTGTCTTAGGTGTCTTATTATTCAATGTTCTGCTAGCTACTACATCAATTAGTTTCCTAGTCAAAGGATTCAAACCGTTGTAAAAAGTTTGAACTTGTAACCACAAAGGTAACCCATGATGAGGACACATTCTGGAAAGTTCTTTGATGGTCTCGAAACTAACTAATATTTTGACAAAGGCAAGCGCACCTATCGAACAGTAGTATAGTTGTGGTGAGTCCAGAATATCATATCCTCAAGGACTAAGATTACTAGTAATTACTATCTTTCTATTATTTAGCCTAAGAATTGAGATGATTTCTTTTAAACTAAAACTTAATTAAAAATACAACAGAGAAAGAATTGAGAAAATAGGTTTAAGACAACTTTATGAGATAGGCAATACCTAAGGAAGAATCCACCTAGACTTCACTTATTACTTTTGATCCATATGATTTATTCACTAGACTTAATTCGTAGAAATCCCTAAATTATGTTAATATCTCTTTCAAGGCTAAGAACAACTGACTCTAGGTTGATTAATTGAAATCTCTTTCTAAATAAAACCCCTATTGTCGCATTAACTCGATCTATGGATTCCCTTATTAGATTTGACTCTAATCCGGTAGATTTTCGTCGCCCTATTTCTAGGGTTGCAATCAACTCTGCTTAATTGTGTTTATCTACTCTTAAACAGGGACTTTTGCTCCACTGAATAAGCACATTCGACTTGAATCAATAACCTGAATTATCAAAACAAGAATAAGAACTCACAATTAAGAATAAGAACAAGTATTTATCTTATAAATCAAATAATAATAAGATCTGTCTTAGGTTTCATCCCTTTAGGTATTTAAGGGATTTAGTTCATACTGATAGAGGGAAATATCTTAAAATAGGGAAAACAACAAAACATAAGAAAACCCAAAAACTTCTATAGAACTTGATGGGAGATATTCAGTCTTGATGAAAATCCTTCTCCTAACCTACTCCCGACAGCTGTCTTCAAGTATTTTCTGCCTTCTACTCGGCGTCTACTCGATGTCCTCTTTTAGGTTGCCCCATAGGGTGTTTATATAGGCTTTAGAATGCCTTTCTTGGCCCACAAGTAGCCTTTTCCGAATAGAATTAAACCTAGGGTCGACAGGGACACGCCTGTGTGACACGCCCGTGTTGGACTCCTTCGATTCTGCTCGTCACACACAGCCGTGTGGTCTACTCGTGGAAGATAGTCCAGGCCGTGTGATTTCTGATATAGGCCCATTTTGTCTCTTTTTGGCCCGTTTCTCATTCTTTTTGGCTCGTTTCTCATTCTTTTCGACTTCCTAAGCTCTCTTGTGTTTAAAACATGAAATTAAGAGATTAGGAGTATCGAATTCGTCAAATCTAATGGAAAATCATCCAAAACTAAGCCAAGCATGGGGTTAAAATATGTGTAAATTATGGTTTATCAAATATCCCTACACTTAAGCCTTTGCTTGTCCTCAAGCAAAATCCTCAACTCACAATAAAAATTAACTTCCTTAATTCATAATTCTGATAAATAATGTTTTATCATAATTCATAGATAATTCATACATTGATAATTTAACTAAAAGAGCCCTAAGGATTCAAACAATCTAAGTCATAAATTTTTATAGCACGAAAACATAAGTGTTTCCCTTTACTTAAATAATTACCTCTGATTCAAAACTGACGAGAATTGACATCCTCACTAAAGATTCACTCAAATCACTCAAGGTGTTTAAGGTTCAAATTAACGACTCAAAATTCAAACATGAAAAGTTAATCCCATAGGCTTGCTTGAAAATCAAATCTCTACCACTATAGAATGATATGATACACAAACCAAAAGGTCTTAAAAGGGTTGTAATGGAGTTTAGGTTAAAGGTGTGGATAAAGGCTGAATTAGAAAGTTAGAATCGAGATTAAATTTACCATTTACCTAACTAGAAAATAACTAATACTGAATAATTACATTGATTGAAAACTTATCACTAATAATACGAACTTCTTCTAAATATGTGAAATTAACAGTTTAAGCTCATAACACTAATAATGAATAAATTTCCAACTTGTTTTTAAGAATAAGAACATACAATAATAAGATAGAATTTAACAACTGAAATAGAGCAAATAGTTAGACAACTAATCAAATCAAATCTCGACATAATGGGGGTCAAAGGAGGAGAAGTAAATATTTGGTTTTGGGTTAATATTAATGGGTGAGTCAAGAAATGGTTTATTAGTTTAAAAAGGGTTCACTAGGGGTTAATTATGAAGGTAGACTTTTTAGTGGAATAAGTGGGTTAAACCCTAGGTGCCTCTATCATCTTAGTATATCAAATCAAAAGGTGTGGTCTCGACATGCATAACCGAAGCATGTTCTAGAATAACAAATCAATATTAACACACTTATAATTAATAAAGTGAGCAAGAAAAATATATGCTCTTAAAGGCACAAAAATCTCACAAAAATTATGGTTTTTGATGTCAACCTTGCAAATTTCAAAATTCAAAGTAATATTTAAGATTAGGGAAACAACCTAATAATTTTTTTAATTTTGAAAATAGACTTATCATGCTTGATTCTCTAATATCTCAAAGTTTAAGCTATCAATGCACAATTACCTATTACTTAATCCAAAACATATCAATAAAAATCATAAATCAATAGAAGTTTTCTTTTAATAGTAATATGAGAAAATTTCTTAAGAACAAGGCATAACTCAGTATTGTTGACACCTCCCCACACTTAAGATGTACATTGTCCTCAATGTACAAAAGTAGATATCGACAATATAGAAAATCATAAGATAGGGAGAGAAGTGAACATCCTGAATTTTTGGATGAACTCCTTAAAAATAAGCATGATGGACTAGGCAAAGGTGAACGGTGGGAGGATACTCCGGTGGTGAAATCGTTCCTTAATGGCGCCTTGAACCTGTTGAAACTGACCCGTCGAGTCGATGAAGCAGTCGGCATGAACTTATGGTACCTTAAGCTAAATCTAAATGGTATGAAGAATAAGAATAGCATAATAAGGAAAATGAAGATAAATAATGGAAAAGAGATATGAATTTAAAAATAAAGGGAAAAAAAAAGAGTGATCGTCGGTGGCAGGGATGGTGGTTGGAGTGGTGCCTAGGGTTGGGAAGGAAGAGATTTGGGGAAGAAAGTGAACAGAAAAAGAGATTTAAATATAGATTGGGGTACATCGTCGTGGCCCACGACCGTGTTCCATGGGCGTGTTAGGTCACACGACCGTATCGCACGGTCGCGTGGTGCTTCATTCATTTTTCCCATGCCTGTGTGGATGTTTTTACGCCCATGTTGATTAATTAGTGTCGACCGCAGTCTAGGGACACGGTCATGTCGCACACCTGTGTTACTTTCTCAGTCTCGACTATGGCAGTATCGTATGGTCTTGGCATTTTATCACTGCCTGTGGGTTGGGGAATTTTTGTCCTTGGTTCACACGGTCTCTGCCACGCTGATGTGCCTATTCGTGGTGTCCACACACCGTGTGCAAGGCCATGTGGATAGAGAAACTTGCGCTTTATTAACTAGGTTAGTTTTGAGTTAGGTGCTAAAAATAAAAAAAATATGACATTAGTGAAGTTAGTGCTCGGGTTGCCTCCCGAGAAGCGCTTGTTTAAAGTCTTAAGCTAGACTTACCCTTCATTCGCATAATCATGGTGATTTGAGGAGTTGAAACTCATCTCTCCTGCTATCAGTTCTATTATTAATATTCAATTTGAGTCGAGTAGTGTTTACCTTAAAAGCGCTGAACTTAGGATTAGTTACCTCGACTGTTCCGTACAGGGATCTCTTCATTTGTATTAAGGTCTGAAGTGGCGATTCGAGGGTCTATTTTATCCAACAATACCTAATCTCCAATCTTAAATTGGTTTGGCCCATCCTTAATCTTGTTATGGAGTCACTTCGGTTCATCTTGTTTTCTTGGTTTCTCCTTGACATGCGTCTTCCACTCGTCTAGTTCATCGATCTGGAGCCTTCGCTCCTCATGAGTTATTTCTTTGTTGGCACGAGGTCTAGGATATGGCTCAGTTGTGTAATTTCATGGTGCTTCCTGAAAAGAAGGATGAACTGAATGGTCATTAATATAATTTATGTTCGCACCTTTATTACTCGATGTCCTAGCCGAGTCAAGAGCCTGAAGAGTGATCGTTTCGTCACCTACACGAAGTGTGAGTTCACCTATTCCAACATCAATTTTAGTTTTAGCAGTTGCTAAAAAAGGTCTTCCTAAAATTAAAGGAACATTATTGTCCTCATCCATGTCTAAAACAATGAAGTCTACTAGGAATATGAATTTATCAATTTTTACTAGTACATCTTCGATTTTACCCCTAGGAACTCTAATAGTTTCATTAGCTAGTTGAATGCTCATCCTAGTTTGTTTGGGTTTCCCCAAACCTAGCTGTTTAAACATTTTATAAGGCATAACATTTATGCTTGCGCCTTAAATCTGCTAAAGCATTATTAACAAATAAACTACCAATTAAGCAAGGGATCGTAGAACTCCCTGGATCTTTTAACTTTTGTGGTAGTCTATTTTGTAAGATTGCTGAGCACACTACATTTATCTCCACATGTGACGTCTCGTCTAATTTCCATTTGTTTGTCAAAAGCTCTTTTAATTTTGTTTTTTTTTTTTTGAATTTGGCATCTGAAAGAAGCTTCAATAAATGATAAGTTAACATGTAATAAGAAATTTACAGAATTGTTCATCTGTGTTGTCTTTCTTTGTCGCATTGGGATATGGCACACGAGGTTGGTATTCTGTACTTATCAGTGTTGGTTTCTCATGGCTTATCTCAACCTTACCTTCTTCCACAACATTCTCTTATCTCAATTTTGGTTCATCTAACCCTTCACTATCATGAGCAAGAATGGCATGAATTTTCTCCTTTGGGTTAGTTTCAGTGTTGCTTGGCGAGCTACCTTGTAGTCGTTCAAATATCAGCTTAGCAAGTTGTCCTAATTGGTTCTTGAGCCCTTGAATCGATGCTTGCTAATTTTTGAGTGCTGTTTCAGTGTTTTGGAAACAGATTTCTAACACCGCAATAAATTTTGTTAGCATCTCCTTAAGGTTCGGCTTTTTCTCTTGTGGGTAGGGTTGCTGTTGAAAGCCTGGGAGGGGTTGTTGTCTCTGATTTCCTTGGCCACTCCATGAGAAGTTGGGGTGGTTCCTCCAACCTGGATTATAAGTGTTACTATAAGGGTTATTTTGAGGTCTAGAATTATTACCCATATAGTTCATCTGTTCGCTTTCTATGCCAGGGTAGTAGGATGGATATTCTGTATTATTCATTCCTCCTCCATTCGTATCGCACTGCATCACTAGATGTACCTGTGAAGAACCACTCAAACCATCAATTTTCTTATTTAAAAGTTCTACCTGATTTGGTAGCACGGTTATTGTGTCGAGGTTGAAAACACTGGTGGCTTTGGTTGGCTTTGTCCTCGTAACTTGCCACTGATAGTTATTTAGTGACATCTCCTCTATAAACTCATAAGCCGCTCCAGGGGTCTTGTTATTTAGAGTTCCACCGGCAGCTGAATCAATCAAATGCTTAGTTGAAGGGTTCACACCATTGTAAAAGTTTTGAACCTGTAACCATTAAGGTAATTCGTGGTATGGGCACCTTCTCAGTAGATCCTTGTATCTCTCCCATGCATCGTAAAGTGTCTCTAAATCCATCTGCACAAAAGAAGATATCATTCCTCAACTTAGCCGTTTTAGCAAGCGAAAAATATTTTAACAAAAAATTTTTGGTCATTTGTTCCTATGTAGTGATTGATCCTCGTGGTAACGATTTCAATCATTGTTTAGCTTTGTTTCTCAATGAGAAGGGAAACAACTGAAGGTGAGTGGCATCATAAAAAATGCCATTGATTTTGAAAGTATCGCAAAATTCCAGAAAATTTGCCAAGTGATTGTTTGGATCCTCATCCTACAAACCATCAAACTGAACAAATTGTTGAATCTTCTGAATAGTGTTAGGTTTCAGTTCAAAATTATTTGCAACAACAGCAGGTCTAACAATACTTGATTCCATTCCTGTTAAATTAGGTTTAGCATAATCATACATAATACGAGGAGCAGGATTTTAACTCACTGGATTTGCGGCAACCACAGGAGGTAGCGGATTATTATCTACCATCTCTTTGGTAGTATTTGTATCATCATCTTGCTCTTCCTCTATGTATTGTATACTTCACCTTATTTCTCTTTGGTTTCTGTGAGTTGTATGTTCTATCTCACTGTAAAAAATCAAGGGTCCTGACGGGTTTCTTCTAGTCATAAACTAAAATTACCTACCAGAAGCAAATAAAAGAAAAATTAGCAAAGATAAAATAAATAAATTACAAATAAATAAAATGGCTAAAGTAATAAAAATTTAGTGTTCGTAATATCTTAGTCCCCAGCAATGGTGCCAAAAACTTGATGGCCTCGAAACTAACTAATATTTCGACAAAGGCAAGCGCACCTATCGAACAATAGTATAGTTGTGGTGAGTCTGGAATATCGTATCCTCATGGACTAAGATTACCAGTAATTACTATATTTCTATTATTTAGCCTAAGAATTGGGATGATTTCTTTTAAACTAAAACTTAATTAAAAATACGACAGAGAAAGAATTGAGAAAATACTTTTAAGACAACTTTATGAAATAGGCAATACCTAAGGAAGAATCCACCTAGACTTCACTTATTACTTTTGATTCATATGATTTATTCACTTGACTTAATTTGTAGAAATCCCTAAATTATGTTAATATCTCTTTCAAGACTAAAAGCAACTGACTCTAGGTTGATTAATTGAAATCCCTATAACACCCCAAACCCAGCCTAGAAGTTAGGCCCGAATCTGGCGTGCCACATGGAAGTGTTTTTCAAAACCATCTTTGCAATTGTTAAAAACTTGTTTGAGAATTACAGCCTCTTTGTTAAAACCCAAAACACTTAAGCAATTGTGTCTACATGAAAACATAATTATCTTTAATAAACCTTTTCGGTTGCAAAAGCATATTTGAAATAAACGATTTACGAAAATGTGACATTCGAAACATTTTGAAACATTTTGAAACATTGCGGAAACATAGATAAAATACAAGTATTTTTGAGAGATTGATTGATGAATCACAAATCAAGGAATTGAACTTTAAATCCGTGACTTTTGAAAATGTCGTTAATAATTTGAAAGAAAGTTCGAGTTAAATCATATTTGTAAAAGTTTATTTTGAAATCCATTTGTTAATCGATTTTGGAAAACCTTTATTTAAGTTTTTAGAAAATTTCCCATTTAAAACAATTTGAGCAAAATATAAAATACATCAAACATAAAGCAATATAAAATATCCCAGAGGCCTTATTACAAGATTTAACCCAAAATAGTAAAGTGATAAAATAACCGAGGAAGAAGTCTAAAGTCCAAATAAACCATTTCTGAATTATGACCTCCCTCGAGTCATCAAGCGTTACCTACAAGGGTTAAGAGAAAGGGGGTGAGCTACAAGAACTCAGTGTATAATCCCCTTACCATCATCCATTGGGTCTGAACCCATTTAGCAAAAACTTGGGCCTGGGCCCATAAAATAATAACTTGGGTCGAAGCCCATTTAGCAATATCTTGGACCTAAGCCCATTTACAATAACAATAATGTATTAATTATAACATGTGTATGAAATGCAATTCCCAACCCAATCCTAATAATCCATCCGCTATACACCACCCGTACCAACCAACACAACTGTGGGGATCAAGTCAACCCACCTCGCCAAACGCACCAATCGCAGGCATTAAGCCATTTAATACGCAGGCACGAAGCCATTTAATAACATGGCACGAAGCCTTTTAATAACATGGCACGAAAAATTTTAATATGATTGTGACTAAGCCACCCGAACTAGATTGTGGCAAAGCCACCCGAACTAGATTGTGGCAGAACCACCAGAACTTCTCTTCAATTTCATCCCAACCCATGCAATCATGTATATACAATGCATATCAAATTTATTCATATGATAAATTTCAACATAAGGCCCATAATATAATTTGGCCCATTAAACAAACTAGCAAATCGGCTCATATAGCAATCTAGCAATTCGGCCCATATAGCAATCTAGCAATTCGGCTCGTTAAGCAATCTAGCAATTCGACCCATATAGCAATAACACATTTGGCCCATATAGCAAAATATCACATTGGCCCATCTAGCCATAACATCAAATTGGCCCATATAGCAAATCATTAGATTGGCCCATTAAGCAATTTCGTATTTCGACCCATTAGTGGCAATATAATAATTCAGCCCATTAACACTTTGCAAATCGGCCCAATAAGGGCATTTCCATAATTTGGCCTACAAGGGCATTTCTGTAATTTGGAAAACATACCCGCTAAGGGTAATTCGGTAATCTCGCAACCCAGGGGTATTTCGGTAATTTTCCCTCTAAGGGTATTATGGTAATTTCGCAACCTAGGCTTAACTACTAATTTGGGGCATAAAATCGAAATCGTCCAATCACACATCATCTCGACTAAATTGACCATAACTCTAGTTAGAAAACTCGAAATTTAAATCCATAAATTTTCCTCGAAACTAAACTCATATATCTTTCTCTTATAATTTTTCCAGAATTTTTAGCTTAACCATTTAGTACAGTTTATTCCTTGAAGTTTCCCTTACTTCACTGTCCAAAGATTCTGGCCTCTCTTACCTTAATCTCAAATATCTTACTGTACGGTTTTCATATACTGCTCCCACTTGTTTCTATTGAAAATAAGTTCACTAAGGAATCCATACATATCATTTATAACTCTTAATTCACTTTGTACAATTTTATACGATTTTTCCAAGACAGAACAGAATACCCCAAAATCATTCAGACCCAGTCTCACTATAATTAACATATCTCAGAATATAAAATTCTTTTTCCTTCTCCGTTTCTTCCATTTAAAATAGACACAGTAAGCTTTAATCTAATATCTTATTCACTTTGTGATTTTTCGTGATTTTTCAAATACACGTCACTGTTTTTGACCGAAACTGTTTTATTACAAAATACAATTACCACTACGATCATACGCACGCCCAAGTGATCATGGATGCCGGTTATCGGTTTTCTTCTGTAATTCTACTGAATCACAGAATATTTCATGTAAACTTTCAGAGAGATGTGAGATTTACTCACCATTTCAAACATACATTTGGAAGGGTATGGGATTACACACCTTATTAGGAATCCGTAACACGATACTCTCCGCGACACCTAAAGGTACAATCGATTAACTATTAGTCCAAAACCCAATTTACAACTTCAACCAAATATTGCGATTGGTTAACATTCTATCACTTACCAACAATCCAAGTCTCTTATTACGAGGGATAGGTGTTCGATTGGCCCTCCGGTAAAGTACTTCGAGTCCTTAGAAGTGATTAACACAAAAACAATGTTAGCCACACCTTATTCGGCTTGAGAAAGAATCACCACAATACACCTCCTTCACCTATATACAGCTTGGAAGAAAGAGAAAAAGAAATGAAAAGAGGAATATACGATCACTTACCGATTTGATTAAGAAGAGATTGTCCAACACAAAAGGAAAAGAAATGGTGAAGAAGTAAGGTGGTAATAGGTTCGGCTATAGAGAGAATCAAACAATGATATTCAGCTATCAAGGAAGGTGGAAAGAAAATGAGTATGTGACCAATTCAAGAGAAGAGAAAATTGCACTATTGTGCTAGAAAATTTCGGCAAAGAAAGTAGCAAAAAGAGAGAAGATGACACAAAGGTTGCAATAGGATTTTTGGCCAAAACAAAACCAAGACCTTACCAAATGCCAAGGTAAAATTTCAGCCACCTATCTACCCCAAAACCGTCCACATACATCCCCCCGTAGGATAAGAGTTTGGCCACCCAAACTTTCCAAAACATCACCCACGAAATAAGCCTCATGTCCCCCTTTCTTTCCTATTTCTCTTGATTCCTTTCCCTAACTTCAACCTTGCCTTATTCTTATAGCCACCTTACCAAAAATAATGAAGTCCAATCTTGCCATAATTACCTCTTGGCTAACACTTAAGGAAAGAGTGCAAAAATATTAGTCAAAATTTGCACACAAAGTGATTTGAACCTCTTCCCTTCAAGTCCATCACTTGATGCCATAACCTCTTTACCAATTGCTCATTTATGCAAGCACTTTACTCATTCATTTCTATAAGTCTTGAAGCTACTTACCATCTCTCCTTAAAGTGCTAAAATACCAAATCTTTCCTAAGGCCCAATTAAACCCGAGACTTCATAGAAACCTCGTAACCTTCCAAATTCACTTAACTAATAAATCCAATTTACAATAATTCCATTCTTTTGTTCTCAAAATCTTAAACACTCATACGCCCAAGGCCCATTGGGCCCAATCCTACTAGGCCCAATTTCGGGATGTTACAATCTCTTATTAATTAAAACTCCTATTGTCGCATTAACTCGATCTATGGATTCCCTTATTAGATATGACTCTAATCCGATAGATTTTCGTCGCCCTATTTCTAGGGTTACAATCAACTATGCTTAATTGTGTTGATCTATTCTTAAACAAGGACTTTTGCTCCACTGAATAAGCACATTCGACTTGAATCAATAACCTGAATTATCAAAACAAGAATAAGAACTCACAATTAAGAATAAGAACAAGTATTTATCTTATAAATCGAATAATAATAAGATCTGTCTTAGGCTTCATCCCCTTAAGTATTTAAGGGATTTAGTTCATACTGATAGAGGGAAACATATTAAAATAGGAAAAACAACAAAACATAAGAAAACCCAAAAACTTCTAAAGAACTTGATGGGAGATCTTCAGTCTTGATGAAGATCCTTCTCCTAAGCTGCTCCTGACGGCTATTTTCTGCCTTTTACTTGGCGTCTACTCATCGTCCTCTTTTAGGCTACCCCCTAGGGTGTTTATATAGGCTTTGGAATGCCTTTTTTTGCCCACAAGTAGCCTTTTCTGAATAGAACTAAACCTAGGGTCGGCAGGGACACGCCTGTGTGACACGCCAGTGTTGGACTCCTTCAATTCTGCTTGTCGCACACGGCCGTGTGGTCCGCTCGTGGACGATAGTCCAGGCTGTGTGATTTCTGATGTGGGCCCATTTTGTCCTTTTTTGGCCCGTTTCTCGTTCTTTTTGACTTCTTAAGCTCTCCTGAGTATAAAACATGAAATTAAGAGATTAGGAGTATCCAATTCATCAAATCCAATGGAAAATCATCCAAAACTAAGCCAAGCATGGGGTTAAAATATGTGTACATTATGGTTTATCATTCTTTATATCTCTCACATGCATCAGATAATGTCTGCAACTCAATTGTAGCAAAAGAAGAGATATCGTTCCTCAACTTAGTTGTTTTCATCGATGGGAAGCACCTCAACAGAAACTTCTCGGTCATTTGATCCCAAGTAGTGATAGAATCTTGTGGAAGTGAATTCAACCACTGTTTTGCCTTGCTTCTTAAAGAGAACAAGAATAACCATAAGCGTATGACATCATTAGTAACACCATTTATATTGTAAGTGTCACAAATCTCTAGAAAGCTAGCCAAATGAGCAATCGGGTCTTCATGTTACAACCCATCAAGCTGAACATACTACTACACCATCTGAATTGTATTCGGCTTGATCTTAAAATTGTTGCAACAATAGTCAGTTTGGCGATACTCGATTCAGCCCTAATCAGAATAGGCTTAGCATAATCATACATAGTATGAGAAGTAGGAGGTGTAGGAAGCTACTAATTATTTTGATTATCATCCATCTCCACAGTAATAACATTTTTCTCTTGGTCGTCTATTAAAATTTTTTGACTTTGCCTTGCTTCTTTAACTTCTCTCCATTTTTGCGAGCAATTTTCTCGATTTCACTATCAAACACCTAACTGTTCCAACGAGTTTCTTCTAGTCATAAACCAAAAGAACCTGTTAGAATCAAGAAAACAGAAAATAAAATAAAACTTAGAATGTAAAAAATTAAATTAAAAACAAAAATATTAAAATAAAAATAAAAAATGACTAAATTAATAGAAATGAAGTTTTCCTAATATTTTAGTCCCCAACAACGACGCTAAAACTTGATATAGTCGTAAAACAACTAAAAATTTGACTAAGGCAAGTGCATCTATCAATTAATAGTTAGCTATGGTGAGCCAAGATATCGTTCCAATGAAGACTAAAAGTAACTGATAAATTTGAGTAACTAATTAAAACTAAAATTAACTGAACTAATTAACTATGAATGTGATAAAGAACAAATCAGGAAAATAATCGAATAATAACCAAGAAGCGAAACAATACCCATGAAAGAATTCACATAGATATCTTCTATCATTATCAATCTAAATTATGCAATTTCTTCATTTAGTTTTTGATCCATAAAAATCCCTAAATTATGCTAATATTGTAACATCCCGAAATTGGGCCTAGGAGAATTGAGCCCAATGGGCCTTAGGGGTAGTAGCATTTAAATTTTTGGAGAACAAGAGATCGGCTTAAATGCTAGTTAGACCTATTGGATAAGTGATTTTGGAAGGTTAGAGGGCTTCTATGAAGTCTCGGGATCAAATATTGGCTTTGGGGAAATTTTGGTTTTAGGTGAAAAAAACCCTGGAAGTTGGCAGATATGCCTTAAGAATAAAATATGAAGGAAAATGACACAAGTGGAGTGTGTGGTGTAGTGGCAAAGTGACGCCACACAAGAGACAGACAAGGGAGGACGCCACAAGGAAGGAAGGAGGTCCAAGGTTCAAGTCTTGGCTTTTGCATTTTGGTTTCTTTTTACTTGGATCTTAGAATTTGGGCCATAGTTTATATTTAGTTGCGCATGGTTTAAGACACAAGAGGAGCTTGTGGCCAAGTGGTTAGCGGCGTGGATTATGTTGCAAAGGAGCACAGGTTCGAATCTCATGAGAAGCAAGGAGTATTTATTTTGCGATGCTGGACGGTAAGAGTTTTGATTGAATTTAAACTCTCTTGACGAAAGGATCCCACATCGGAAAGACACAAAGAATGAAGGTGAAGAGCTAGCTATATAAGGAGCATCCTAGAGGAGAGTAAACACATCTTGGAGGCGTTTGGGCACAAGAGTGGTCGGGCGCGGATTAGCCCTAGAGTCCTATCGGTGTGTAACTCTCTCTACTCTAGTCTGTAGAAGCGGCAAATGCGAAGTGCCGATCACGGCAATAGGAGCCACACGAGCATGCGAGCGCACATGTGGGGCTTCGACGCGATAGTTGACGCCATCAGTAGTATTCTTGTGGGTTGGGCTGCTTGGGCCACGATAGGCCGAAGTGGGCCCAATGGGCCCATGGGCCCATATGAGTAAATTGTATGATTGGTTAGTATTTGTTGAACTAGACTAGGTGGAACTTATATACGTGGCTAGATTCGTGCTAGGTGGGCCACACGAGCGCGTGTGGTCCGGATGGGCCAAATCGGGTTTTAAGTTCAATCGTAAAGACGACCGGAAATGGTAGCTGAGTCGCTAGCGGCCACATTAGGCCTTCGGAAAGGCCATTGCAGGTGTGAATTTACGAAAATGCCCTTGGTAGGTAAAATTACGGTTATACCCTTAGAGGTTGATTAGCATGATTATGTTGTTTAGTTTTGGCCGATTGTAGGGGAAGGCTTGATCTCGCATATCTCGGGTTGTGACTAGTGCTCGAAAAATGTTAAGGAAGGGGGATCTAGTGCGTTAGATCTTGATATACGGGATTTGATAGTCGCGTTAGTAACCAGGTGTGTAAACTTACACACTCGATTACTTAGTAATATGTTTTAATAACTGAATATGATAAAGTCAAAACAAGTGTGGATGTTGATATGATACCCTATGGGTATGAGCAGGGATTCGGGTAAGTCCGTTTCGATATGAGTTCTGCTATTCGATATGTATGATATTGTGATTTATGACATATATGTATTATGATTCGTAATAAAGCATGATGACATGATTTGCATGATTTACATGAGTATGGCATGACAATGGGTGATATGAGAGGAGGGGGAAGTTGATATCGTGTCTTTGGGACACGAGGTTTGGCACCTCGGTGGTTTGGTACCCTGATTGATTTAGTGACTTTGGGTCACCAGAGGTTTGGCACCTCATAGCGACTTGTCCCAGTGGCTTAGTACCACAGTGGGTTGGCCCCACAGTTGACATATCGGGATCGTCGCCAGTGATTTGGTATCACATGTGGGTTGGCCCCACACAGGGATATTGATATTTTGTGACTTTGGGTCACGGAGGTTTGGCACCTCATAGCGACTTGTCCCGGTGGCTTAGCACCACGATGGGTTAGCCCCGATTGATATTACGGGATTGTCGCGGTGATTTGGTATCACACGTGGGTTGGCCCCACAGATGGATTATTCGTGACTTTGGGTCACCAGTGGTTTGGCACCACATTATTGGATATCGTGACTTTGGGTCACCAGTGGTTTGGCACCACCAGTGGTTTGGTACCACACGGGGTAAAAAAAGGAGTTTCGGATGTTAGGTTATGGGGTTTGCATGATTTGCATGTTTTATCAATGATCTGTGTAAGTGCTTGAATTATCGGGTTGGGGATTTATACACTGAGTCTTGGTGACTCACCCTTTCAATTATATTTTACAGATGAGGCATAGATCGCGGATATGGAGCCGGGGAGGAGTCGAGGTGGCCATGCATGTTGGTTTCGGGTTTTGACTATAAAATACCTTCTCAGTTTTATTTATTTTCTTTAAATTTGGTATGATTTTTGTAATAAGGCACTGGTTGTTATTTTGGGTTTTGGTTATTTGATTTACTTCTGATGTTGTTATGCATGTGATTAGAACTTGTTTGCTTAATTAACCGTTAAATACAGCGTTTTCAAAACTATACCTCTTCGGGTTTTCCGAACGTTACAAGATAATAAAGGTAACTTGGATGTTTTTATAAACTCTCATTTTCAAATCACTCTAAAGGCAAATGGTTCTAAACTTGATTTTTCTTATCGCGTTTAGTTTTAACAAGTGTCCATGTTCTCTAAAATCGGCAATCACAAATGGGTTTTTACTCACGAGTTTTCCAAGTATTATTACAACTCCTAAAACAAACTCAGCATCAATTATTACTAAGTTTTCTAAACCCTAAAACAAAACAGAGTCTTCTTTAAACATTTTCGACAAACTTATGATTTTAAGATGTTTTCACTCCGTAACATGCCAGATTCGGTCGTAACGTTTAGGCCGGGTTTGGGGTGTTACAAATATATCTCTTCAAGAATAAAAGCAACTGACTCTAGGTTGATTAATTGAAATTTCTTTCTAATAAAAAATCATATTATTGTATTAACTCGATTTATGGATTCCCTTATTAGATTTGACTCTAATCCGGTAGATTTATGTTGTCCTATTTCTAGGATTGCATGCAACTCCACTCAATTAAGCTAGATCTACTCTTAAACATGGTATATTCCACCTCTAATTTAAGTGCATCAATTATGGATCAATAGTCTAGAAATATTAAACCAAGAATTAAGCACACATAAGTTAGAACAAGATCTAAGTATTTATTACGTAAAATAAAAATCAAAAGACAGAATTCATCATAGGGTTCATCTCCCCTAGGTATTTAGAAAATTAGTTCATGCTTGCAAATAAAAAATTCAAAACACAGTATAACCACAAAAATAAATAAACTCATGATAATCTCTAAAGAAGTCAAAAAGGAGTCTTCAATCTTGACAGAAATCTACTTCAGAATCGACTTTAATGGTGTTTCTCGAGTTTTTTTTTTTTAGTATTCTATGACGGCTCTCTCCTATCTTCTTATTTTTGTCATACATAGGTATCAGGATACTCGAAAAACCCTGAAATTTACAAAATCAACACGGCCTGACACATGGTCACGTGGCAGCCCATGTGGCTCACACGGTCGTGTGGAATGGTCCAGCCCGTGTAACTCCTGTAACTTGTTCTGATTTTCGCTCGTTTTTCGCTTCTTTTACTCTCAAATGCTCTCCTAAGTATAAAAACATGAATTTAAAGGATTAGAGCATAAAGTTTACCATTAACACTGAATAATCACCCAAAAATGCATTAAAGATGAGATTAAAACATGTTACTTTTTAGCACCTATCAACCCTCTTAGCCAATTGCCGTAAATCATTATGTCTTCCACTATAGAACCAATGGTTCAAAGCTAACCAAACCAGAATTGGAACTCAACTGTTTACTCAATAGTTCAAAAAAATTCCCAAAATTCCTAGTAGAGTCCGCCAGTTGTCTATTTTGTTTAATTATGTCCCAAAAATCCTCTAAATTCGAGTACTTAAAGATATCCAGGTGTGACATCCCAAGTTGCTTCATTGATTAACATGATAAAATTCTTCATCTAGACTTTCTAGTGAGCAAAATTTGATGACCCAATGAGTAACTCTTCTCAAATGGTTGAACTACTTTCCTTCATCAATTCCATGGTTGTAAACCGAACACCAAATCTCTTTCAAGTGTGTCTAAAGTATGCTTTGATACCAATTGAAAGAGCCTTATTTTTGCACTTGTTCCAAGTTATTATTCTAATTGTAATGCCCCCAAAACCATTATGATGTATGGTACTTTAACAAAAATATGCATAGTAAGGTAAACAAAATGAGATATACCAGTGATAGTAGAGAAGGGTATTGGATACACGAGAAAGGTTGAAATAAGTGATATGTTGTGAGATATTAATCCAAGATATAGATTAAATTGTAAAGGTGTGAAAAATAAAGGGGTCAAATCCTAAATATTCAAAACTTGAAGGCTTAAATTAAAAAAAAAAGTGGAAAAAGTTGAAGGACAAAAGTTTCAATTTTTAGAAAAAGTGAGAATGGCTCAAACATAAATATCAATCATTAATAGGGGCAAAATGGTTATTTTCAAGTAATGATATTTTTGGAAAAATTACCAACATGCCTTTGGCCATGTATATTGAATTTGAGCAATTGATTTTATTCGAGGAAGATGGAATTAGTATGGTCCATTGGATTAAAGATAAGTATATTTATTATATTTTTAAAATTATGGAATTTTGACAATATATTAGCCATTAAATGTTGATGAATAATTAGATGAAATAATAGCCCTTTGATTGAAATTATGGTGATAGAATATTTTTATTATTTTATTATTTGATATTTGATAAATATTAAAGAAACTATGAAAAATTTTCTTCATACTTCCCATACATGAAACATCCCATGCATAGAGAAAGAAAGAAATTTTCATTTTCTTACAATTCAACAAACAAATGTCCACCAAAAACCTTTGATTTTTTAAGCAAGTCTCTTAGTGAAATCAGGTGTCTCACAACAATAAAAGTTTAGTTTTCATGTTAGAATTCATGAGTTCATGGATGAAGGAGAAAGAAATTTAAGAAAATGTGGTACGAAGGTGACAAGAGAAATATGGGGAACTTGATCCTAGTGTTGTTAAAAATGGAAAGAAACTAACTAAGGATTGAAGGAAGGTAAGAAAAGGCATATGAAGCATATTCAAGCCATTTACCAAGTACTCTTATGAAATTTTCTTACCATCTTAGGTTTTGATGAAAATAAAGACATGAATTAATGAAATATTGATGAATATGATAATGGGTTGAAAGGTTAAAATATGTAGAAAGAACATGATTTAATTGTGTTAGTGAATTGATAGTAAATTACAAAACTAAAATGTTAAAAATTTGATTAAAACAATTTTTGGATAGTAGTAGTGTTCTAGCTTTGAAAATTTACAAAAAAAAAATGTAGGAAATGAGTTAAATGTTGAACAAAAAATGAAATTTAAGGTTAACGAGTCTAGTTTTACATAGAAGAAGATGTAAGCAATTGGATTGTAAATAATGAGATAAATCAAATTTGGCGAGATAGGGTGAGGAAGATTTTGGGCTCCTTTATTTATTTTAACTTTGAAAAATCATTAAAAAATATAGAAAAATAATTAGGAGATGAACTTTATGTTTATAAAATGCCTAATGAGTATATTTTCAATAGAAACAAATAGAAACATTATACGAATTTTATACTAAATGATAAATATTTTTTAGTGGAAGAAGGTAAAATCTACCTAACAATAGAATAGGAGAGGATTTGATGAAAATACTATATTAATTGGCTTACTTAAAAATTTTGATCATAATTTTTATATTAGTGACGAGATGCCTAGTTTCGTGAATTTCAAATGAAATTTGATTATTAATTCTAAAAATTTATGTTTGAATAAAAGCGTGAATGTTACGCAATGAACTACTTTGTTTTGAAAGTTAAGTTTTAATATTTATATAATAATTGTAAATTGAATGATTTGAAAACTAAATTAAATATATATATTAGCATATATGAAAATATTATGTTTATAAGAATGAAATGTGTAATCCATATGATATTGAACTTGTTAAGTGACTTGATATGATGAGTTTATTTAAAATATAAGTAAGAGAAATGTGAAGATGCAATAAAAAATTTTAAAATGTTATAATGTGATGATGACATGGAAAAACCTTAGTAAACGAATAAGAACGAGTTGAATATAGTTGGTATGCCATAGGAATATTTGAGCACTCCCCTGATATTCACAGTTTGGTGCACCTGATATTCACATATTGTGGTGCCGATACGAACATGAGACTCTACCGAGACATTTTCGGAGCAAAACCAATAATTTATTTAAGAAAATAAATGATAAAATATTTTTATCGAGTTATGGAAAAATATTTAAATTCTATTCAAAATGAGTTTTATGCTTTCAAAACAAATTTCAAAATTGATATAGTGTCAATTAAAACAAAAGAACTAGATAATTTGTAAACTATAGGAATGTTATTTAATTTGTTAGAGGTTACTCAAATACTAGAGAAATTTATAAGAAATTAAGTAAAAACAAAAAGAGTAACAACTAGAGTTTTTTTTTTTTTTTTTTTTTTTTTTTTTTTTTTTGCTCAGGCAGTATTGGAACTATTCACAAATTTGCATTCTTGAATTTTAGCTAATTTCTTAAGCCTTCAACCAATAAACTATTATCCAAGTTTCAAGTACTATTTGACTAATAAAATAATCATATTTATACATGTTTAGGCCCTAAGTACATGCCACAATATGTAAATGCATAAGTTTCATACTCTTTCGAGTTGGTAACGATGTATGATTGTGATCCCAAGTTGCTTTAAGCCTAGAATTTAGAAATCCTACGCTCAAAGACAACGACACATTAAGCATATAGCTTAGTAACATAATATGGAAATACCCTATATACATACGAAAATGTGCATAACATCTATTCAACAATTCATAAATAAGAAAAACTAAGATTTTTCTATTAAATAAATATTATTTGTGTTCTACTTATTCAACTAAGGTTTCACTTCCTCTTCTTATAAATAGATGGCATTAGTAGGACTAAAAATACAATAAGTTTTACACAACTTTGAGAAATTGTTGTTTTTCCACAAAATAGTGAGAATTTATTTTGAATTATAACTTTTATTTTTCAGGAATAACAATTCTACTGGTTTCTATAAAAGAGAGATTTACTTTTCTACTGAAAGTAAGAAAGTTATCTCTGGTTCTGTTTTTGATTTGAAGTTTTTTGAGCCCACGCTCAAAGCGATTTGTGGTACATAAATAGTGGAGAAGGCTATTCGGTTGAAATTGGGAACGAAAAGGATTCGTCTCGCTCAAAGCATAGATATATTTTGAGAAAAGTTTATTGCTATAAATATCACAAACCAACTCGATTTAAAAAAAAAAATCACCGTGCAAGAAAATTGTTTTAGAACTGAAATTTTTCCAACAAGCTATTATGTTGGTTTCATTATATGTAACATCCCAAAAACCGGGTGGAAGAAATGGAGTCAGTGAAACCAAGAGTGGTTACGTCCTAAGTTTGAGTTAAGATTTTGAAGTTTACGACAAGTGATCTGTTTTGATTCAGTGGCTTAGTGTTGTGTTTTTCTTAGAGGTACTAGGTTCGAATCATTTCTTTGAAATTTTTTTCTACTTTTGTTTAAACTCCTATTCTTGAGAATCTGGTGTATATATTATTTTATCTCAGTTGATGGCAAGAATGAGTCTGCTAGTTCAATGGTTAAGCTTCTGTATATCCTGTGGTCATGCGTTCGATTTCATGCGAAAGCAATGAGAAAATGTTTTTGTTATGCTACCTTGAGAGTTAGTTTCTATTTTCTAAAATTAATTTTCTTTCAAGGAAAAACTTCCTTTCTATTTTTTTAAAATTTTTTTTTATTTTCTTTCCATTTTTCTCTCTACTGTTTCCTTTTCTTTTCTTGTTGGTTGGGATCTTCTCCCACCCTTAGTTTACTATTTGAATCCTTTCGTATCAGCTATTTGAAGTTTTGTTGTGCTGTAATTCTTTAGCTAGATTGTGTAAGTGTTCTTTGCCAAGTTTTTCTGTGTATGAGTTTTGACTATCGAAGTTATATTTTCTGTATGGAGTAGATTTCTGATTTGCACAAGTTTGTTAGGAAAAGATCTTGAGAGTAACACTTTTCTTCAATGATTTGAGTTTTATGTCCCAGTTTATGAGCAAGTGTAAGCGTTTAACTTCATTTAAGATTTAGTGTTGAAGTCCTTCGACGTACTTCGATTTGGATGCTAATTCAATCATTTTGTTTTGGTTTATTCATCTGATTTAGTCATTGTAATGTTGTTTGTAACGCCCTAAATTTCTTAACTTTGTTTCTGTGATTTCTGACACAAGATGTGTATCTGCTTCAGTGGTTATGTGATGTGGTTGTGTATTTGAGGTCTTATGTTCAAGTCATACTCTCTGGAAAGTACTGTTATTTTTTAGCCTAGCCTTATCCTTGTTTGGTGGGCTTATGTGATATTATTTGTAAACTCATATCAGAATGAGCCTACAAGTTCAAGTGGTAAGGTGTTAGCTTGCCCTAAGGTCTTGTGTTCAAATCCTCGTATGAGCGTGGATGTTAATTTTTGTTTCGGTCGTCTGATAGAGTTTGGGTGGGGCTGGAATTCTGAGGTGGTTGGATTTGGTTAGCGGAGTGATAGGGACTTAGAGAGATATTAGGAATATGTTACTAAAATAATTTTTGTAAAAAAAATTATTTGCTTTTCCCAAAATCTCTTTTCTTCTGACATTTCTTTTGTTCTTTCCTTGTCAAAATTCCCATTTCTTTTTCTTTTTGATTTTTACCATAACATCCCTTTCTATCGCGGTATTTCGAACTTTTGAACTCTTCGTGTGTTTGGGTAAGTAAAGATACTAAGTTGTTTTCTCAAATTAGAGGCAATTGTTTTTAAGCTGTTCTAAATTGATTCTGTTCTTTCTGGTAATGTGATTTTGGATTGATTAGCAGCGAATCGTGAGGAACGAAACTCTCCTTTTGCAAAGTCATTATTGGGTTTGTACGAGGATTTAGGTAAGTAACGAACACTTGAATTTCACTTTTGTTAGTTTCGTTGGTTTGGTTTAGTTAAGGATTAAAACTAATTTTGGGAGCTTGTAATATCGATTTTTAGGTTCTGGTGGGCTCGAGATTGCAGTAGCATCAAAATCGAACCAGGTGTGTAACAAAAACATTAGAAATAGAAGATTGACAAAAGCCGAAAAAGCGGCTTGTTGACGCCACATGGCCATGTGACAGGCGAGTGTGCAGCTGTGTGAGCCACACGGGCATGCTATACGGGCGTGTGGGTCTTGGGTCAGGCTGTGTGGGCTACATGAGCAAGGCCAATTTGGGCGTGTGGGCTACACGGGCATAGGGGCCAAAAATTCTAAAATTTTCCCTAGGGCCGCATGGGTTGTTCCAATCAACTGTGGGCCTTTCGTAGGGTCGGTAAGAGCTAACCAAACCCTTAGGCTTGTGATCTGTTATCCTGATAGACTAATCTGATTAGGAAAAACTAATATGTACATCTGATTATTCAGTATAAGCATGTATGATATATGCATACGAGCATGCGAGACATATTATTTATGTATATCTATTATTTAATATATGTATATGTATATTTGGTGGGATTCGTATATGTGGATGAAGTGTTCTGTACAGAAACCTTTCGCCTATTTTCTGACAGCTTGGCTGCATACTATTCTGTTATGTGTCGTATAGACACTATATGGTGTGTAGGGATGGGTGGGTGTTTTATACGCAACATGATGTGTTGGGATGGTCGAATATGGTGTGTAGAGGATGGGGTAGGATTCTGTATATCTGTTCTGATTATCTGATTCTGACATTTTTTTCTGTTAAAGACTTAAGTCTGCATCTGTATCTGTCCTGCGTATAAGTTTATGTGTATATTTGCATGACTATCTCTGTTAGGTTACACATCGTGTTTCTAAAAACTCACATCCGTTTCTCTGTTCTGTTTAGGTAATCCTCAGGCATAGGTGGATCAGTGCGACGGATTCTCAGTGGTGACCACTAGTTCACGAACTGGTTTAGTTAATAGTTTTATCTTAATTCTGGATTAATTTGAGAGTTTGTAATTTTTGGGACTCTCTGGACTGTTTTGTTTTAAATATAGTTTTGATTATGCATGGACTTTTATGCTGCAACGTTTGACAACTTCCGCTCCAAATTAAGTTTTCTGAAAAGAACAAACTAACAACGTTTTCATAACAAGAATAATAATATGTTTGATAAAATGTGGATTCCTCTAAACAACAAATAAATGCTAGAAATTTTTCATAACAAGATTGATTTCAAAATTCTTCTTCGTAACACTCCCAGATTTGGCCATAATGTCTAGGTCGGGTTTGGGGTGTTGCATTTAGTGATATCAGAACTAGGTTGCAAAACTCGGGTTGCGAATTTTGGGTTCAAAATTTGAGTTGCAAAAGAAACAATTTTCAAACAATTTGTTTTTATGAGTAAAGTATGTGATACACCGAGTCTCCGGGCCGATCTTGTAAGTAGTTCTAAACTTAGAAATATTATAGTTAGAAAACTCAGAGTTGTCTGAAACTATACTAATTTAGATAGAAACTGAGACTTCTGAAGTATTTCTGAAACTTCTGATAAATATTTGAAGCATAAAACATTTGTTAATAAACACTAAAACTGATGCACAAAATTTCATAATGTAGATAAAACTTGAAAAACGATGAGCGCTCATGGAACTCGCAGTTGTGGTATTTGTGGGCGCGGCAGGCGCCGTAGAAGAACTCGAGTTAAGTCTTCTTCTTTGGGTAGTATGCCAAATCTGGATACGAGCGAGACATAGGTTTCACCTGCTGCTGAGACTGGGTCTCAAAGCCGCTCGGCTAGGGACGACGCATTGTCCCAAGCCATACTAAGAGTTATGGAGAGGGTCGCTGGGCCCTATTTTGGATTTGGGGGCCGTGGGTCGGCAACTGAATGAGTGCGGTCTAATGGAGCTGAACTATTTAGGGGCGTCACAGGAGACGCCCCTACCGTGGCCGAATACTTGTTGGAGGCCACCGAGAGGATAATTGACTGCACTTCGGAGTAGAAACTAAAATAAAATCCACCCTTTAACCATTATCAACTCTTCCAAATAAAATATAAAATAAGCTAATATTTATCTTTTATTTATCCCCTTAATCCCCTCTTAAACAAATAAAAAAAAATATAAAGCCACCCTTACCGAATTCAAAAACCAACTAGCTTAATCTTATAACAATTTCCTATATATTCCCTTATCCTTTAACAAATAAATTAGTCCCATGCATAATCCTTATCTTTATCACCTCTTCAAATAAAATAAAATAAATAATAATAAATAAAATAATACTCCCACACTTCCAGCCGATTATTAGCAAAAAAAAAAAAAACTCAAACTCTATCATTTGAAGAGTCCAAAATCATGCCAATTCTTTCTCTTCTTCACGCCAAAGAAGAAAGAGGAAAAATAAAAATCCCAAATCTTCGCTTCTTGGACTCGAACCAATGACCCGAGAAAGTAGCGCAGCACCTTTAAGCGCCCGAACCTAACTCTTCCCTTTGGACTTTCATGTTAAATATTCCCAACATTTATTTATAAGACCATCCTAGGCCGATCCCTCTTTAATGCAAAAGAAAATAAAACTCCCAGAATGCATACTGGGCAGATCGAACCCAAGACCCCTAGCAAGCTCTTAGGCGCACCACGCCACCTATAGCAAGCCCATCCTTTGTGCCTTAACTCGCCCAAAATTTTATTAAAGCCCTAACTAACCTAGCTCCTTCCTTTTACACACTTAAAATAAAAAAATAAATTTTTAATACTGGGTCAGGCTTAGCTCGAGTTATTTTTAGACCCTTAAATATGTCAAATAAATCCTAGAATTTAACTCTTCAAGCACACACATGGGAAAGTATTTAGAATAATTAAATTTTCAACAACCCCTAATTTAGGATGTTACAATTCTACCCCCCTTAAAATAATTTCGTCCTCGAAATTACTTATTATCGTTCAATCGCGCATCCTTAACTCATCATATTACGCTACTGCTGCGCACTCTGATCTTAAAGGGCTATCATACCTTCTACACACATTCTCTAAGTTCACTATCCCAGTTCCATACACTTTACTAGCAACATAAGAATGAACTAACGTAACCATAACCAAGACAATTGAGGGTATTCCGGAAATAAGAAACTTACCCGTTGTTATGTCTGGCGCATCTTCCTCCTCGCGACGGCCAACTGCATAAACCAGCCTTGGTTGCCTCGCCTCTGCACCTTCAGCAACTCGACCACGCCCGTTATCATTATCATTACCTCTAGCTGCACCTCGACCCCTCTGTGGTGGTCCTTGATTTCTAACCTGGGCACGATTCTGACCCTCTGGTTGATTCTTAGCTAACTTCCGAGGACAATCCCTTATACGGTGATCGAACGATCCACATTCAAAGCACCCTCGATTACCACTCCAACACTCCCCTTTGTGAGGCTTGCCACACCGAGCACATTGTGGCGGCCACTGAGCAGGCTTTGTGGCTCTCTCTGATTCCCTAAATCTAGCCCTCTTCTCCATATTACCGCCCAATCTAGGTGATCCAAAGCCTCTCTTTTGTTTATTCTTTTCGTGATTCTGTCTTACGGACTCTTTGATCCCTTCGGCTACCTTAGCCTTTTCCACTAGAGACGAAAACTCACGAACTGCTGCATGAGCAATCAAAGCAACCTTAAATCATCTCTAAGCCCGTCCTCAAAGTGGACGCAACGCTCATGTTCAGTAGCCACGATGCCCCTAGCATACCTACTCAACCTTAAGAATTCCGCCTCATATTTCGACACTAACTTAATTCCTTGCACCAATCCCAGAAAAGCTTTCCTCTGAGCATCAGTATAGCTGATGCCCACATACTTCTTCTGAAAAGCAACTCTAAAGTAATCCCACGTAAGATCATCCGCCGTGGCACCATCTCGGACATTGAGCCACCACTGATATGCTTCATCATTCAGAAGCGACACTGCTCCTTTCAACTTCTCCTCATTAGTCAAGTCAAGATCATCCATGATCCTTTCCGTTGATTCCAACTGGTATTCTGCTGCACTAGGTGCCACTCCCGACACACCCTGGAACACCTCAGCTCCGTTAGACCGAATTTTCTCGGGAATAGATTTCCGAGCTCCCAAATTTCCACTAGCCCCAGCCACCAACTCCAGGACTCACAACACGACTTGCGTCATCGCCTCTCCTGCGTGCGATCTCGCTCTTGACTCCAAAATTTGAGAGGTGGTGGCGGCGGTATTTCATTTTCAGAACCCTGACCCGACCTAACAAGTTCAAACACGATCATCCTTCCCCTTCCGCGTCCACGACGACTACGTCCTCTAGAGCTCATTCTAACTAACGCGCTTTTAATCTGATTAAGAAAATTTTATGGATTAGTACTTAGTTCCACTTGGTTATTCGCGAAGAAATTTTATGAAAAGTTTAATATAGGATTCTTTCGATCAAACAATGTTTTAAGTCTTCTACCCTAGTTCACACTGAAGGGCACATCCATTCCTAATACCTTTCATACCTACTCACTCTTGGACATTTACGTCTGCTCTATCCATCAGGGTATTTTCGTCTTTTTCCTACGGGGGTATTTTCGTAATCAATCGGAGGAATTTTAAAACTTTTAATAAATCAAGTCACTTTGGAATTTCCCAAAGCTGGAGTGTATTTTGAAAATTTGCCAAATTAAAGGTGCTGTGAATTTTGGAAACCAGGGGTATTTTGGTAATTTTGTCAATCGGGGGTAATTTTATAAATTTAGTAAATCAGGGATGTTTTTAACAATTGTAAAACTCTGAGGGTCCTTTTTGAGAGTTTCCCTTCTTAAAACGATGATGTTGCAAAAATTTTAGAATTCGAGGTCATTTTGGTAATTTTGCAAGTTGAGGGCATTTTAAGTAAAACTTTTTTTTTTTTTTTCCCAAAACCAAAGTATTTTTTTGATAGTTTGCAAGGTAGGATTTTTGAATATTTATAAAGTAATGAAATTTTGGGGAAAAACCATTGAGTTGTTATTTTATGAACCAATGGCATTTTGGTAATTTTACCCCCTAAGGGTATTTTTGTAATTTTCACAAAATTTTCGAAAAATGTTGTAAAGATGATTTTTCTCAAATTAAAAAAAATAATTTTAAAAGTTCGGACAAACTAGGGTTTTGTTGTTTTTCTTCCTTTTTTTAAAAAAAAAAAACATGGCTAGTTCCCTTTCGGATTTTAGTCATTATGTTTAGCCTATGACCGAGCCCTCTTGGTCAGGGTGAACCAAAGCTACGCACCAGGCAGGATCCGAGTGGAGAGAAGGTGAGTCACGCGGACTGCTTAAATACCAAGCTCCCACCGAAACCATTCCTAGACATGCGCACAGAGGTTACCACACCCTAGCTCAGCGACTTAGCCATAGGTTGGTTTAGTTTATTAAAGCTTATGTTTCGTTTTTGTGTTTGAGTAGTCTAATCCTATGGTTCAAGTTCCTATAAGACTATTCTACATTCCATGCTTCCCACCCTTCTACAAAAAAAATAATTCACACAGAAGTTAGGAGTACTTACCTGGGCGGATAGGTGCCGGAGACTCGGTGCCATGCTGTTCAAAAACCCAAAAATAGTTCAAAAAGGCCTACCAAAACATTTTTGGACCTTGGGCCCCCACAGCCAAGCTTTGAACTGGGCTCTGATACCAATTTGTAACATCCCCAAACTCGGCCCAAACATTACAACCGAATTTGGGTTGCTACTGAGAAAAACATTTTGAAATCTTTTTAAAACCGTTTTAAGTTTTGTCGAAAACCTTGTGTTTTCAAGTCTCTTGTTAAAAACCATACTTAGTGTTGTTTAGTAATATTTATTAAGTCGGGTTGTTTATAGATTGCAAATGGGCCCGATGGCATTTTTAAAACATTTTACGTTTGATTGGGAAAAACATGTGAATTCATTTTTAACATAATTAAATAGTTTAAAACAAATATTCAAAGCATGTAACAATAATAAAATAATTCTAAAAGGCCTTATTACAACTTAACAAAAATAAAACCAATATTAAAATTTAATAAAATAAAATCCAAGTCCATTTAATGAAAATGTCCACTGCATGGCCACCTCGAGTCCATCCAGCTCCATCTCCACGATCTACCCATCTGCAAAATGTTAAGGGAAGGGGTAAGTCACCGAGACTCAGTGTGTAAATCCCCCACTCGGAAAAATACATCTCATACACAATTCATTAATAAACATGCTCATGCAACCCAACTAGCCATCCATACTCCTTTTCTACCTCGTGTGGTCAAAACCACTGATGACTTAAAGTCACAATTTAAGTGATGGGGCCAACCCATCGTGTGGTCAAAACCACTGATGACCATAGGTCAGAATATCAAATGTGGTCAAAACCACTGGTGGTACCAAACCACTGGGACTTAGTCGCAAATAATTATTGTGGTCAAAACCACTGATGACCATAGGTCACAAATAGTCTGATGGGGCCAACCCATCTTGTGGTCAAAACCACTGACGACAGTCCATAATCATCCCCCTCCTCTCATCAATCCCATCATCACATGCTTTTATAACAATTTTCATAAATCATACCGTAGCATTTAATCATCATGTGATGGCATACAAATCATATATCAAAAATCACAAGTTAGGGGACTTACCCGGAATCCATGTTTAAGCCCACATGCATATCATAGATCACTACCAAAATTTATACTCAAGACAATAATACAGCAAGTTTATTAATAAAGTGTGTAAAGAGTTTACACAACGATTTCTACTGAAATTCCTAGATTCCGAAGATCCGATTTATGATGCTAAATCCCTTAACCTAACGCCTTTGAAACCTAACTTCAATACACGATATGCGATTCCGCTTCAACTCCTACAATCGGCCATCATCAATATTAATAGCCTTCGACTTCTGATTACTTAAAAGGTTTAATGAACTTAAGAATGGAGCCTTACCACCTTACCAAAATCGATTGATGATGAACTTACTTGCTTGTTCCAAATCCCGAAGGTCCTTCTTCAAACGATTGAAAAGGAAACCCGAAGAGATCTACACTACTCTCAGTATTCGACCAAGGTGAAACTACTAGGAGAGGGGGTTTTTGGCAACAAGGTTTCAAGAAAGAAAGAAAGTGAAAGTATGAGAAGAAGAAAGTAACTAGTTTCGGTTGAAAATAACAGAAAAGGAGAAGAAATAAAATAAAATAAAAGCTTGAGACTCAAGAGAGCATTCGGCTGTCAATGAAAAATTAAGAGAGCACAAAAGCAAATTTTGGCAAAGGTATGTTGTTTGGGGTTTTTGATTTCAAGGAAGAAAAATGGGAGAAATTACTTTGAAGATTCGGCTAGGTGCACTAGACTAAGGCTGACCGAAATTGCACCAAGAGTCCTAAGCACATACGGCACTCCTACAAAAGCTACTGGTTCAAACTAATTCAAATTCCTTAATTTCCTCCTAGCCAACTAAAATAAAATCCACCCTTTAACCATTATCAACTCTTCCAAATAAAATATAAAATAAGCTAATATTTATCTTTTATTTATCCCCTTAATCCCCTCTTAAACAAATAAAAAAAATATATAAAGCCACCCTTGCCGAATTCAAAAACCAACTAGCTTAATCTTATAACAATTTCCTATATATTCTCTTATCCTTTAACAGATAAATTAGTCCCATGCATCATCCTTATCTTTATCACCTCTTCAAATAAAATATAATAAATAATAATAAATAAAATAATACTCCCACACTTCCAGCCGATTATTAGCAAAAAAAAAAAATAAATAAACTCAAACTCTATCACTTTGAAGAGTCCAAAATCATGCCAATTCTTTCTCTTCACGCGCCTTGAGAAAGAAAGAGGAAAAAAAAAATCCCAAATCTTTGCTCGCTGGACTCGAACCAGCGACCGAGCAGACAGCAAGCAGCCACCTTTAAGCGCCCCAAACCAACTCTTCCCTTTGGACTTTCATGTTAAATATTCCCACCATTTATTTATAAGACCATCCTAGGCCGATCCCTCTTTAATGCAAAAGAAAATAAAACTTCCAGAACGCATACTGGGCAGCTCGAACCCAAGACCCCTAGCAAGCTCTTAGGCGCACCACGCCACCTATACCAAGCCCATCCTTTGTGCCTTAACTCGCCCAAAATTTTATTAAAGCCCTAACTAACCTAGCTCCTTCCTTTTACACACTTAAAATAAAAAAATAAATTTTTAATACTGGGTCAGGCTTAGCTCGAGTTATTTTTAGACCCTTAAATATGTCAAATAAATCCTAGAATTTAACTCTTCAAGCACACACATGGGAAAGTATTTAGAATAATTAAATTTTCAACAACCCCTAATTTAGGATGTTACAATTCTACCCCCCTTAAAATAATTTCGTCCTCGAAATTACTTACTATCGTTCAATCGCGCATCCTTAACTCATCATATTACGCTACTGCTGCGCACTCTGATCTTAAAGGGCTATCATACCTTCTACACACATTCTCTAAGTTCACTATCCAAGTTCCATACACTTTACTAGCAACATAAGAATGAACTAACGTAACCATAACCAAGACAATTGAGGGTATTCAGGAAATAAGAAACTTACTGTTGTTGTTATGTCCGGCGCATCTTCCTCCTCGCGACGACGACCAACCGCATAAACCAGCCTTGGTTGCCTCGCCTCTGCACCTTCAGCACCTCGACCACACCCGTTACCATTATCATTACCTCTAGCTGCACCTCGACCCCTCTGTGGTGGTCCTTCATTTCTAACCTGGGCACGATTCTGACCCTCTGGTTGATTCTTAGCTAACTTCCGAGGACAATCCCTTATACGGTGATCGAACGATCCACATTCAAAGCACCCACGATTACCACTCCAACACTCCCCTTTGTGAGGCTTGCCACACCGAGCACATTGTGGCGGCCACTGAGCAGGCTTTGTGGCTCTTTTTGATTCCCTAAATCTAGCTCTCTTCTCCACATTACCGCCCGATCTAGGTGATCCAAAGCCTCTCTTCTGTTTATTCTTTTCGTGATTCTGTCTTACGGACTCTTTGATCCCTTCGGCTACCTTAGCCTTTTCCACTAGAGACGAAAACTCACGAACCTGCTGCGGAGCAATCAGCAACCTTAAATCATCTCTAAGCCCGTCCTCAAAGCGGACGCAACGCTCATGTTCAGTAGCCACGATGCCCCTAGCATACCTACTCAACCTTAAGAATTCCGCCTCACATTTCGACACTAACTTAATTCCTTGCACCAATCCCAGAAAAGCTTTCCTCTGAGCATCAGTATAGCTGATGCCCACATACTTCTTCTGAAAAGCAACTCTAAAGTAATCCCACGTAAGATCATCCGCCGTGGCACCATCTTGGACAGTGAGCCACCACTGATATGCTTCATCCTTCAGAAGCGACACTGCTCCTTTCAACTTCTCCTCATTAGTCAAGTCAAGATCATCCATGATCCTTTCCATTGATTCCAACTAGTATTCTGCTGCACTAGGTGCCACTCCCGACACACCCTGGAACACCTCAGCTCCGTTAGACCGAATTCGCTCGAGAACAGATTTTCGAGCTCTCAAATTTCCACTAGCCCCAGCCACCAACTCCAGGACTCACAACACGCCTTGCGTCATCGCCTCTCCTCTCAGTGCGATCTTGCTCTTGACTCCAAAAATTTGGAGGTGGTGGTGGCGGTGGTATTTCATTTTTAGAACCCTGACCCGACCTAACGGGTTCAGACACGGTCATCCTTCCCCTTCCGCGTCCATGAAGGCCACATCCTCTAGAGCTCATTCTAACTAACGCGCTTTTAATCTGATTAAGAAAATTTTATGGATTAGTACTTAGTTCCACTTGGTTATTCGCGAAGAAATTTTATGAAAAGTTTAATAGGGATTCTTTCGATCAAACAATGTTTTAAGTCTTCTACCCTAGTTCACACAGAAGGGCACATCCATTCCCTAATACCTTTCATACCTACTCACTCTTCGGACATTTCTGTCCTGTTCTATCCCAAGGGTATTTTCGTCTTTTTCCTACGGGGGTATTTTCGTAATCAATCAGAGGAATTTTAAAACTTTTAATAAATCAAGTCACTTTGGAATTTCCCAAAACTGGAGTGTATTTCTGAAAATTTGCCAAATTAAAGGTACGGCAAAATTTTGGAAACCAGGGGTATTTTGGTAATTTTGTCAATCAGGGGTAATTTTATAAATTTAGTAAATCAGGGATGTTTTTAACAATTGTAAAACTCTGAGGGTCCTTTTTGAGAGTTTCCCTTCTTAAAACGATGATGTTGCAAAAATTTTAGAATTCAGGGTCATTTTGGTAATTTTGCAAGTTGAGGGCATTTTCGTAAAATTTTGTTTTTTTTTTTTTCCAAAACCAAAGTATTTTTTTTGATAGTTTGCAAGGTAGGATTTTTGAATATTTATAAAGTAATGAAATTTTGGGGAAAAACCATTGAGTTGTTATTTTATGAACCAAGGGCATTTTGGTAATTTTACCCCCTAAGGGTATTTTTGTAATTTTCACAAAATTTTCGAAAAATGTTGTAAAGATGATTTTTCTCAAATTAAAAAAAATAATTTTAAAAGTTCGGACAAACTAGGGTTTTGTTGTTTTTCTTCCTTTTTTTTAAAAAAAAAAAACATGGCTAGTTCCCTTTCGGGTTTTAGTCATTATGTTTAGCCTATGACCGAGCCCTCTTGGTCAGGGTGAACCAAAGCTACGCACCAGGCAGGATTCGAGTGGAGAGGAGGTGAGTCACGCGGACTGCTTAAATACCAAGCTCCCACCGAAACCATTCCTAGACATGCGCACAGAGTTTACCACACCCTAGCTCAGCGACTTAGCCATAGGTTGGTTTAGTTTATTAAAGCTTATGTTTCATTTTTGTGTTTGAGTAGTCTAATCCTAGGGTTCAAGTTCCTATAAGACTATTCTACATTCCAGGCTTCCTACCCTTCTACAAAAAAAATAATTCACACAGAAGTTAGGAGTACTTACCTGGGCGGATAGGTGCCGGAGACTCGGTGCCATGCTGTTCAAAAACCCAAAAATAGTTCAAAAAGGCCTACCAAAACATTTTTGGACCTTGGGCCCCCACAGCCAAGCTTTGAACTGGGCTCTGATACCAATTTGTAACATCCCCAAACCCGGCCCAAACATTACGACCGAATTTGGGTTGCTACTGAGAAAAACATTTTGAAATCTTTTTAAAACCGTTTTAAGTTTTGTCGAAAACCTTGTGTTTTCAAGTCTCTTGTTAAAAACCATACTTAGTGTTGTTTAGAAATATTTATTAAGTCGGGTTGTTTATAGATTGCAAATGGGCCCGATGGCATTTTTAAAACATTTTACGTTTGATTGGGAAAAACATGTGAATTCATTTTTAACATAATTAAATAGTTTAAAACAAATATTCAAAGCATGTAACAATAATAAAATAATTCTAAAAGGCCTTATTACAACTTAACAAAAATAAAACCAATATTAAAATTTAATAAAATAAAATCCAAGTCCATTTAATGAAAATGTCCACTGCATGGCCACCTCGAGTCCATCCAGCTCCATCTCCACGATCTACCCATCTGCAAAAATGTTAAGGGAAGGGGTGAGTCACCGAGACTCAGTGTGTAAATCCCCCACCCGGAAAAATACATCTCATACACAATTCATTAATAAACATGCTCATGCAACCCAACTAGCCATCCATACTCCTTTTCTACCTCGTGTGGTCAAAACCACTGATGACTTAAAGTCACAATTTAAATGATGGGGCCAACCCATCGTGTGGTCAAAACCACTGATGACCATAGGTCAGAATATCAAATGTGGTCAAAACCACTGGTGGTACCAAACCACTGGGACTTAGTCGCAAATAATTAATCGTTGTGGTCAAAACCATCGATGACCATAGGTCACAAATAGTCCGATGGGGCCAACCCATCTTGTGGTCAAAACCGGCGACGATCCATAATCATCCCCCTCCTCTCATCAATCCTATCATCACATGCTTTTATAACAATTTTCATAAATCATACCGTAGCATTTAATCATCATGTGATGGCATACAAATCATATATCAAAATCACAAGTTGGGGACTTACCGGAATCCATGTTTAAGCCCACATGCATATCATAGATCACTACCAAAATTTATACTCAAGACAATAATATAGCAAGTTTATTAATAAAGTGTGTAAAGAGTTTACACACTGCTTTCTCTTGAAATTCCTAGATTCAAGATCCGATTTATGATGCTAAATCCTTGACCTAACGCCTTTGAAACCTAACTTCAAGATTACACGATATGCGATTCCGCTTCAACTCCTACAATCGGCCATCATCAATATTAATAGCCTTCGGCTTCTGATTACTTAAAAGGTTTAATGAACTTAAGAATGGAGCCTTACCACCTTACCAAAATCGATTGATGATGAACTTACTTGCTCGTTCCAAATCTCGAAGGTCCTTCTTCAAACGATTGAAAAGGAAACCCGAAGAGATCTACACTACTCTCAGTATTCGACCAAGGTGAAACTACTAGGAGAGGGGGTTTTTGGCAACAAGGTTTCAAGAAAGAAAGAAAGTGAAAGTATGAGAAGAAGAAAGTAACTAGTTTCGGTTGAAAATAACAGAAAAGGAGAAGAAATAAAATAAAATAAAAGCTTGAGACTCAAGAGAGCATTCGGCTGTCAATGAAAAATTAAGAGAGCACAAAAGCAAATTTTGGCAAAGGTATGTTGTTTGGGGTTTTTGATTTCAAGGAAGAAAAATGGGAGAACTTACTTTGAAGATTCGGCTAGGTGCACTAGACTAAGGCTGACCGAAATTGCACCAAGAGTCCTAAGCACATACGGCACTCCTACAAAAGCTACTGGTTCAAACTAATTCAAATTCCTTAATTTCCTCCCAGCCAACTAAAATAAAATCCACCCTTTAACCATTATCAACTCTTCCAAATAAAATATAAAATAAGCTAATATTTATCTTTTATTTATCCCCTTAATCCCCTCTTAAACAAATAAAAAAAAATATAAAGCCACCCTTGCCGAATTCAAAAACCAACTAGCTTAATCTTATAACAATTTCCTATATATTCTCTTATCCTTTAACAGATAAATTAGTCCCATGCATCATCCTTATCTTTATCACCTCTTCAAATAAAATATAATAAATAATAATAAATAAAATAATACTCCCACACTTCCAGCCGATTATTAGGAAAAAAAAAAAAAAAACTCAAACTCTATCACTTTGAAGAGTCCAAAATCATGCCAATTCTTTCTCTTCTTTACGCCAGCAGCAAAGAGGAAAAATAAAAATCCCAAATGCTGCTTCTTGGACTCGAACCAGCGACCCCGAGCAGCAGCAGCCACCTTTAAACGCCCCAAACCAACTCTTCCCTTTGGACTTTCATGTTAAATATTCCCACCATTTATTTATAAGACCATCCTAAGCCGATCCCTCTTTAATGCAAAAGAAAATAAAAATCCCAGAACGCATACTGGGCAGCTCGAACCCAAGACCCCTAGCAAGCTCTTAGGCG
Source organism: Gossypium bickii (assembly GCA_025503065.1). Taxonomy (NCBI): domain Eukaryota; kingdom Viridiplantae; phylum Streptophyta; class Magnoliopsida; order Malvales; family Malvaceae; genus Gossypium; species Gossypium bickii. The sequence continues at coordinate 108,419,397 of CP106717.1, forward strand.
CACCACGCCACCTATACCAAGCCCATCCTTTGTGCCTTAACTCGCCCAAAATTTTATTAAAGCCCTAACTAACCTAGCTCCTTCCTTTTACACACTTAAAATAAAAAAAAAATTTTAATACTGGCTCAGGCTTAGCTCGAGTTATTTTTAGACCCTTAAATATGTCAAATAAATCCTAGAATTTAACTCTTCAAGCACACACATGGGAAAGTATTTAAAATAATTAAATTTTCAACAACCCCTAATTTAGGATGTTACAATATCAATATTTAAATTACTATAATTCAACTTGTACGTTTGTACTCATATTTATTATCAAGCTTTCAATTTCATACTCATGTAAATAAGTATGAATTCGTAGGAAAATTTCTCTTTACCCACATATTAAGAAACCAAAGTCACAATATCCGTATCATTCATTAGTAAAACCGAGAACACATATTATAACCATAAATATACATTTATACACTTCACACGTAACACATACCATTTGTAATAAATCACTTTGAATCAACTGGTTTACCTTGTCTTAAATAGGTAAGAAGTACCTTCCTACTTTACTGAGCTTACTGTGCCATTAACTCGATAAGTTTGCTTTAATTCGCCTTGAACACAATTTTGGATTCTAGTTTGTAAAATACAACACAGGCATCAAGCACGCTGCAGTAGCATAAAGCCCGATAAGTAACACCGACACAAGGCCTGCTAGGCGTAAAAGCCCGATAAGTAACACCGGCACAAAGGCCTGCTAGGCTTCAAGCCTGAATTAAATCACCGGCAATAGGCCTGCTAGGCTTAAAGCCCGAAACACATTAATGCAATCAATCATCGCTAACACCTTTCATAACTATATCACATAATGAATGTGCTTTGGCTTATTTACATCAAACAATCAAAACCATTCTAATAGGCTTATATACATTCGGCTATGACATGAACATCTACTAAAATTTATCAAACATTATCGTACAATAGATTCATAAATAATTCTCCAATATACTATAGCTTAAGGACTTACCTTAGAAGTCGATAGATTCGAAATCTCCAACTATTCATTTAGTTTAGCTTTTCCTCGCTCCAAATTCTTCTCCTTTTGTTCTTGATCTAATTCGGTTCAATTAAACCAATTTAACCACATTTTCATTCAATTTAAAAGCAAAATCATATAATATATAATTTACCGATTAATCCCCCAACATTTGTAACATTTAAACATATTAATTCCATGCTTTCGGCATCAAAATAGAATTTTTCCAACATGTATATTATGCATGTCCGAATACGAGCAATAATTATGACTTATACATTTCAATCAATATCATTCAAATTCGAACATTAATTTGAATATAATGCGATTATAATATGTACCAACCCACGTACATCACATTCACATACCATATCAACTGTACCAACCCACGTTACATTTCCACACATATTCAATCCAAGACATGAACATTTATATTCGGCTATCACCCACTACCTTGCTCAAGTATATCAAAATAATATTATTGAACATATTGGTAATAATCTATTTAATGTACTTTAACTTAAGACTTACCTTCTTATCTATGGCTGTACATTAACTTTATATTTATATATATAATATATAACCAAATATAATAGCTAAATTTTCATTTTCTCTTATGACCGAATTGCTAATTCAATGCATCCATGCATATTCTTCAATATAAGACCAAGCAACAAGCTAAATAACCACTATTTACTCATCCCAATTCCAATGAATAATAAGAGCATCTCCATGCTCAATTCCAAACAATTTCTATAACTTCCATATACTTTAGACCACAAGTCTTCAATTCTTCTAAGTCTCTTAAGCTATTCATGTCATTTTTAAATCAAAACTAAACATTTATCAAATAAAAAAACAACTCAAGAGTTTTCATCCTAGGCCGAATATTATCATGCTAAATCTCAAAAATTTTAACATGATTTTATTTGCCTTCATAGCAACAAATCCCATATGTAAAGATTTTTCCAAAAATCAAGCTAAAATACTCACCTTACTACCACATGCCCAATGAAACAAATGGAGGTTCTAAGTTTTCTTTTCTTCCTTCAACTACAATCGGTGAAGAAGATGAAGAATAGGGAGAAAATAGAATTTAAAAATGTTTCTTTTTTTGTTTAAAAATTATCACATATTAAAGCATGCTTATTATACAAATAATATTTTAATTATAATATACTAAATTATAATAGTCATGGCATGCTTACCGTCCACTATTTTAAAAGTGGGAAATTTGACATGCAAATCCTAAAGTTTCATAAACAATTCACTTTACCCTTTTTAATCATGCTCACAACTTTGGTCACCTTTGCAATTTCATCCTTTTTATTAAATTGAACACTTAAATGATTAAATTTTTCTACGAAACTTTCACACTCACCAAATCACACATAATGAACACAAACTATAATATTAAAATATTTCTCGGACTCGGATTCGTGGTCCCGAAACCACCATTCCGATTAAGGTCAAAATTTGTCTGTCACAATTCTCCCCCCTTAAGAATTTTCGTCCTCGAAAATCTTACCGTTAAATAAGATCGGATATTGTTGCTTCATTGAATCTCCAGGTTCCCACGTGGCCTCTTCAACTCCGTGTCGGTTCCATAATACTTTCACTAGTGGAATCCTCTTATTTCTCAACTCCTTCATTTCCTGTGCCAAGATACGAATCGGTTCCTCATCATATGTCAAATCGGATCGAATTTCAACCTCTGACGGTGTGATCACATGGGACGGGTCCGATCTGTATTTACGAAACATCGAAACGTGAAATACATTGTGTATCTTTTCTAAGTCAAGGGGCAATTTCAATCTATAAGCAACAGGCCCTATACGCTCGATGATTTTATACGGTCCGATAAATCTCGGACTTAACTTGCCTTTCCGACCAAATAGGAGTATTTTCTTCCACGGAGAAACTTTTAAGAACACCCGATCTCCGACTTGAAATTCAATGTCCTTACGTTTCAAATCGGCATAAGACTTTTGACGATCCAAAGCAGCTTTTAAATTACTTCTAATAACAACCACTTTTCATTGCTTGTTTCTTTAATCCAATCGACCCCGTGTATCTTATTCTCACTGAGCTCAGTCCAATATAACGGTGTGCGACATTTTTGACCGTATAAGGCTTCATAAGGTGCCATTTTTATACTAGATTGGAAGCTATTATTATAAGCAAATTCAACCAAAGGTAGGTATCGTTCCCACGTACCTTCAAATTCGAGAATGCAACACCTCAACATGTCCTCAAGTATCAAAATCGTTCGCTCCGACTGATCGTCTGTTTGCGGATGGAAGGCTGTACTAAAATAAAGTCTAGTACCTAGAGGATCTTGTAATTTCCTCCAGAACCGCGATGTGAATCTCGGGTCCCTATCTGAAACAATGGAACTCGGTACACCGTGCAACCTTACAATCTGTGACACATACAATTCGGCAAGCTTATCAAGTGAGTAGTCGGTACGTTCCGGTACAAAATGAGCTGATTTAGTCAATCTATCAACAATAACCCATACGGCATCTTTCTTACTCGGTGTCATAGGAAGACCGGGTACAAAATCCATTGTAATTCTATCCCATTTCCATTCGGGTATCATGATTGGTTGCGATGAGTCCGGACGGCACTGATGCTCACTTTTACTTGTTGATGATTAAGCACTTGGAAACAAACTCAGATATATTTCGTTTCATGCCAGGCCACCAATAGAACTGCTTCAAATCGTTATACATTTTAGTGCTACCCGGGTGTATCGATAGTCGACCACTATGGGCCTAACTCAGGATTCTTTGTATCAAATCTGAGTCCTTTGGAACACACAATTAGCTTGTATAATTCAAACAATTATTTGCATCAATTTGAAAATCTGATTTTGTACCATTTCCACACTGAATCCGAATAGCAATCAACTTTTTGTCAACTTTCTGTGCATCACAAATCTGCTGAATAAACATCGGTCTTGCTTGTAACTCGGCTAGGATCGAACCATCATCAGACATAGCTATCTGTGCATTCAATGCACGAAGAGCAAATAATGATTTTCGACTTAACGCATTCGCAACAACATTGGCTTTCCCCGGATGGTAGTCAATCACTAATTCATAGTCTTTCAGCAATTCTAACCATCTGCGTTGTCTCAAGTTTAGATCTTTCTGAGTCATCAAATATTTTAAACTTTTGTGATCCGAATAAATATGACATTTTTCACCGAATAAATAGTGACGCCAAATTTTCAATGCGAACACAATGGCTGCTAACTCCAGATCGTGAGTTGGATAATTTTTCTCATGCGGCTTCAATTGTCTCGAAGCGTAGGCTACCACATTGCCTTCTTGCATTAAAATGCAACCCAACCCATTCAAGGAGGCATCACTAAAAATAATAAATTCTTTACCCGATTCAGGCTGAGTTAACACTGGAGCTTCGGTCAAAAAGGCTTTCAACTGCTCGAAACTTTTCTGACACTTTTCTGACCACTCAAACTTGACATCTTTCTGTAGTAATTTTGTCAAAGGTGTAGTTATTACAGAAAAACCTTTTACAAATCGTCTATAATATCCCGCAAGGCCTAGGAAACTTCGGATCTCGAAAACATTCTTTGGTGGTTTCCAATCGAGTATGGTTGCTATTTTGTTTGGATCCACCCGAATACGATAACAGAAACAACATGACCCAAGAAGTTGACTTCATTCATCCGAACTCACACTTACTCGAACTTTGCATACAATCGTTGATCTCTCAAAGTTTGTAGTACTAATCTCAAATGCTCAGCATGTTCTGTTTCATTTTTGGATAGATCAGTATATCATTAATAAACACTACTACAAACCGATCCAAAAACTGTCGAAAGACTCGGTTCATTAGATCCATAAAAACAGCAGGTGCATTAGTGAGTCCAAAAGGCATAACCAAAAACTCATAATGTCCGTACCTCGTTCGAATGCGATCTTTTGGCACATCCGAATCTCGACTGCATAATCGATAATAGCCCGATCTCAAATCTATTTTCAAAAACACAAGCCCCTTCAACCGATCAAATAAATCATCAATCCGACGTAAAGGGTACTTATTCTTTATAGTTACCTTATTTAGTTGCCGGTAGTCGATACACATTCGCATAGTCCCATCTTTCTTTTTCACAAATAAAACCGGTGCACCCCACGGAGAGAAACTCGCTCGCGCAAAGCCCTTATCTGTCAACTCTTGTAACTGCGCTTTCAATTCTTTTAATTCAGTAGGTGCCATTCGGTACGGAGCTATCGAAATCGGAGCCACACCCGGCACTAACTCAATGCCGAACTCAATCTCTCGTACTGGGGGTAAACCCGGTAGTTCTTCAGGAAACACATCGAGGTATTCACATACAACTGATACAGATTCAATTTGTTTCTCGGACATCTTATTATCCAGTACATAAGACAAATAAGCTTCACACCCTTTTCTCACATACTTCCGGGCTAACATTGAAGATATTACTGTGGGCAACCCATTTACGTCACAGGATCTGATTTTGATGGTCTCACCATTTCGACATTTCAAATCAATAAGCTTTCTTTTACAATCCACTACTGCCTCATGTGAAGTTAACCAGTCCATACCCAAGATTATATCAAATTCGTCAAAGGGCAACAACATTAAATCAGCTGGGAAGCAATAATCCCGAATCATCAACGGGCAACCCCTACACACTTTATTAACAAGCACACATCTACCCAAAGGGTTGGACACACGAATCACAAACTGGGTAGACTCAACTAGCAGAGTCTTGCTAAATTCTAAAGTTTCACACACATAAGAATGAGTCGAACCAGGATCGATTAGTGCAATTCTGATGAGTGTCATAAAGAGTGAAAATACCGGTAATGACGCGTCGGGGAGGAAGCATCCTCTTTGGCTCAAAGGCAAAGATATGCTCTATTTGGAGCTACAGCCTCGATCGAGCTGTAGTGTTCTTCATTCCTTTTCGACTACCACCTACATTGCACGAATGTGCGGGTGGTCTACCTCGCATTGACATGTTGCTCGGCTTAGTGTTACGAATCAGATTCTTTCGGCTAACCTCGGACATTCTCTAATAAAATGATCGACGATCCACATTTAAAGCAAGACCGATCATGAAATCTACAACTCCACGAGTGCCATTTCCCACGGTGCTTGCATTCAACTCTATTCTCGTGGAACGTTACCAACATCAAGCTATCGAGGTAGCTCGGGAGCTCATAGGAGGTCGATCCCGTCTAGGTGGATCTCTGTAGTAGCTTTATGTCTACTGTAGTCAGTCATCTACGGACTTCTTGGTTGTGGAATGAAAGACCTTACCAGAAGATCTTTTACGGATGTCTCTAGCTCTGTCTCAGCCTTTCTTTTCTCTTTCCTGAGCTCTTTAGCTTTGCAAGCTCTCTCAACTAAAGTCACAAACTCTTGAATTTCAAGAATGCCAACAAACATCTTTATATCTTCATTTAGGCCATCTTCAAATATTTTACACATAATAGCTTCAGTAGAAACACACTCTCTAGCATATCTGCTGAGCCTGACAAATTTTCTTTCATATTCCGTTACGGTCATTCGCCCCTGTTTCAGCTCGAGGAACTCCTTTCGTTTTTGATCAATGAATCTTTGGCTAATATACTTCTTGCGAAATTCATTTTGGAAGAAATCCCATGTCACTTTTTCTTTCGGAACCACTGATACTAGTGTATTCCACCAGTGATATGCAGTGTCCCGCAGTAAGGATATAGCACACTTCAGGCATTCATCCGGAGTACAAGATAGCTCATCAAGTACCCGAATAGTGTTATCAAGCCACATTTCGGCTCTCTCTGCGTCATCATCATCATTGGCTTTAAATTCTTCGGCCCCAAATTTTCAAATTTTATCAATGGGGCCTACTAGATCTCATCGGATCTATCATCGAAGTCTTTGAGGAATCGGAGTTGGATTATTCGGGGGTGGAGGTTGGTGTACAGCCGGGTTATTTTGAATAAATTGGGCAAACCACTCATTCATCATCTGATAAAAGGCTTGTTTAGTCTCTCCTTCGTGGCTACCCGAAATAGGTCGAGAGTCATCGGTACGAGTGATCCGTGTGCGGTCGGCCAGCGCTACGCCTCTATATCATCACTACGGCTCTTTCGGGATCGGTGTCCATTTACTATATAAAACAAAGTTCAGGCTGTCCGAAGTCACCACACTATCAATATATAATAAAGGCATGTATAGCTAGACTCACACGCGCTTCGGTAGTCCTAGAATCGACTAAACCATAAGCTCTGATACCAATCAAATGTAACACCCCTTACCCGAAACCTTTGCCGGAGTCGAGTATGTGGCATTACTAGACTTGACAATTCTGACCTATCCTTACAAAAATACAATTATCTCATTGTACCAAATTTCAATAATGTCCTTGTTTATTCCAATCAAAAATAGATTCATTAAGGATTCTAAACATATAAACCATGCCCAATAATTATTTTTGTACAATTTTTAATAATTTTACCAAGACAGAACAGGGGCTCACGAATTCATTCAGAGCAAGTCTCACTAAAACTTAAATATCTCATAATATATAAATCCTTTGCCTACTCTGTTTCTTCCATGTAAAGATAGACACAATAAGATTTAATCTCATATTTTATTCACTTTCTAATTCAATATACCCTATTTTTGGTGATTTTTCAAAATCACATCACTGCTACTAACTACAAACTGTTTCGTTGCAAATTATGAAAAACTAGCTTATAATCGAACATACCCACATCCCTAATTCAAGGGTTCATTTCGTATACATACATTTCCTTATCAAAAACGATTAAACTTCAATTAAGGATGCATAAACATTGCCAACATAAATCGACATTTGTATCAAAGGCACAAAAAGCATACTTAACTAAAAATTTAGCCATATTCGCATGGCTATTATACACATGAACCTTAAGTTTTCATCAAAACAAAGACAAAGTCTTTCCTATACATGCCTTCGTTCAAAAACCAAAATGAAAGAGTACCAAAATGTAAATTGATAGTGTGGGCGACTTTCCGAACGATCCCGACGAGCTTGTAGCTTGAACCTAATCTATAAAACAGAGGAAACATTTCACATAATAAGCTTACTAGCTTAGTAAGTCCTAATTGCATGATAAAAAAAATAACATTCAAATATCAATATTTAAATTACTATAATTCAACATACGTTTGTACTCATATTTATTATCAAGCTTTCAATTTCATACTCATGTAAATAGGTATGAATTAAGTAGGAAAATTTCTCTTTACCCACATATTAAGAAACCAAAGTCACAATATCCAGTATCATTCATTAGTAAAACCGAGAACACATATTATAACCATAAATATACATATATACACTTCACACGTAACACATACCATTTGTAATAAATCACTAAATCTTTGGTTTACCTTGTCTTAAATAGGTAAGAAGTACCTTCCTACTTTACATGCTTACTGTGCCATTAACTCGATAAGTTTGCTTTAATTCGCCTTGAACACAATTTCGGTTTCTAGTTTGTAAAATACAACACCGGGCATCAAGCTGCTAGGCATAAAAGCCCGATAAGTAACACCGGCACAAGGCCTGCTAGGCGTAAAAGCCCGATAAGTAACAGGCAGGCACAAAGGCACGCTAGGCTTCAAGCCTGAATTAAATCACCGGCAATAGGCCTGCTAGGCTTAAAGCCCGAAACACATTAATGCAATCAATCATCGCTAACACCTTTCATAACTATATCACATAATGAATGTACTTTGGCTTATTTACATCAAACAATCAAAACCATTCTAATAGGCTTATATACATTCGGCTATGACATGAACATCTACTAAAATTTATCAAACATTATCGTACAATAGATTCATAAATAATTCTCCAATATACTATAGCTTAAGGACTTACCTTAGAAGTCGATAGATTCGAAATCTCCAACTATTCGTTTAGTTTAGCTTTTCCTCGCTCCAAATTCTTCTCCTTTTGTTCTTGATCTAATTTGGTTCAATTAATCCAATTTAACCATATTTTCATTCAATTTAAAAGCAAAATCATATAATATATAATTTACCGATTAATCCCTCAACATTTGTAACATTTAAACATATTAATTCCATGCTTTCGGCATTAAAATAGAATTTTTCCAACATGTATATTATGCATGTCCGAAATCTGAGCAATAATTATGACTTATACATTTCAATCAATATCATTCAAATTCGAACATTAATTTGAATATAATGCGATTATAATAATTTAACTCATGCACGTACATCACATTCACATACCATATCAACTGTACCAACCCACGTTACATTTCCACACATATTCAATCCAAGACATGAACATTTATATTCGGCTATCACCCACTACCTTGCTCAAGTATATCAAAATAATATTATTGAACATATTGGTAATAATCTATTTAATGTACTTTAACTTAAGACTTACCTTCTTATCTATGGCTGTACATTAACTTTATATTTATATATATAATATATAACCAAATATAATAGCTAAATTTTCATTTTCTCTTATGACCGAATTGCTAATTCAATGCACCCATGCATATTCTTCAATATAAGACCAAGCAACAAGCTAAATAACCACTATTTACTCATCCCAATTCCAGCCGAATAATAAGAGCATCTCCATGCTCAATTCCAAACAATTTCTATAACTTCCATATACTTTAGACCACAAGTCTTCAATTCTTCTAAGTCTCTTAAGCTATTCAGGTGATTTTTGAATCAAAACTAAACATTTATCAAATCAAAAAAAAAAAAAAAATAGCTCAAGAGTTTTCATCCTAGGCCGAATATTATCATGCTAAATCTCAAAAATTTTAACATGATTTTATTTGCCTTCATAGCAACCAAATCCCATATGTAAAGATTTTTCCAAAAAATCAAGCTAAAATACTCACCTTACTACCACATGCCCAACCGAAACAAATGGAGGTTCTAAGTTTTCTTTTCTTCCTTCAACTACAATCGGTGAAGAAGATGAAGAATAGGAGAGAAAATAGAATTTAAAAATGTTTCTTTTTTTTTTTGTTTTAAAATTATCACATATTAAAGCATGCTTATTATACAAATAATATTTTAATTATAATATACTAAATTATAATAGTCATGGCATGCTTACCGTCCACTATTTTAAAAGTGGGAAATTTGACATGCAAATCCTAAAGTTTCATAAACAATTCACTTTACCCTTTTTAATCATGCTCACAACTTTGGTCACCTTTGCAATTTCATCCTTTTTATTAAAATGAACACTTAAATGATTAAATTTTTCTACGAAACTTTCACACTCACCAAATCACACATGATAAACACAAACTATAATATTAAAATATTTCTCGGACTCGGATTCGTGGTCCCGAAACCACCGTTCCGATTAGGGTCAAAATTTGTCTGTCACATTCTCACTGATTGCAACTCCTCTAACTAAGCTTCTACACAATAATGCTCCATTTTTCTAGACTGATGCGTAACAGTCGAGTTTTAAGAAGCTCAAGTCTATTCTATGATACAACCTAAATCTACTAAGGAGTTTGTGGTGTATAGTGATGCATCACAAGTTAGTTTGGGATGTGTACTGATACAAGATGTTAAGGTTGTAGCTTATGCATCCTAACAGCTTGAGTCACACAAAAGGATTATTCGATGCATGATCTCAAGTTAGCTACCATGGTGTTTGAGTTAAAGATCTGGAGCCACTATCTGTATGGTGAGAGGTGTATCATCTATAGCGATCACAAGAGCCTTAAGTACCTCCTTACTCAAAAAGAGTTAAACCTTATGTAGCATCGATGGATTGAGCTACTCAAAGATTATGATTGTACGATAAAGTATCATTCGGTAAGGCCAATGTGGTGGCCGATACTCTTAGTCATAGAGCGATGTCTGATTTAAGGGCGATGTTCGCTCGTCCCAGTTTGTTTGATGATGGGAGTCTGTTAACCGAGTTGCAAGTTAAGCCAACTTGACTGGACAAATTTGGGAAAAATAGTTAGGGGATGAGTCTCTGGTTCTGCCGTTTCGCCAGGTTGAGAGTGGCATTACATCTGATTTTGGACTGAATAAGGATGGAGTTCTGTGTTTCCGAGGATATGTTTGTGTACTGAACGATTCTGATCTGAGACTGTCAATTTCAAGGAAAGTGCATAATAGCCCTTATGCTATGCATCCCTGTGGAAATAAAATGTATAAGGATCTCCCTGAACTGTATTGGTGGCCAAGTTTGAAATGAGAGGTAACAAATTTTGTTGTTCATTGTCTGACATGCCAGCAAATTAAGTGATAAATCATAATATATACATATTTTAACCCCACATTTAGCATACTTTTGGATTACTTAAGACTTGAATTGTGTGATTTGGTGCTTTTAATCCTTTAATTTCATGTTTTATACTTAGTAAAGAACCGGAGGATGAAAAGAATGAGAAACGAGCCTAAAACGGAATAAATGGGCCAAATTACGAAATCGACACAGCCTAGGCCCAAGAGCACACGGTCGTGCCTCCTTAACAGACCCGACCACAGCCTGGCCACGATTCACACGGGCGTGTCCCTGCCGTGACAAAGAGGAATTTAATTAGAATTAGGGTACTTAGAGGCAAAGAAAGCCATTCCAAAAACCTATATAAACACCATAAAGGCCAACCTTCAGGGGGCGTCCAGTAAGGCCAAAGAGCGGAGCCAGAGAGGCCAGAATTGTGGGATTTACTCGAAGGAAGCCAGTTGATTCATCTCAAGAAGCCGTAATCACACTCAAGACGGAGGATCTTCCCTTCAATTTCCTTCAGGGGGTTTTAGGGTTTTTCTTATGTTTTTTTTTATATTTTCTTCTGAGATGTATTCTTTTATTATTATGAACTAAACCCTCAAATACCTAAGGGGGACAAAACCTAAGACGGATCTTGTTATTGTTTTTTGAACTATATGATAAATACTTGATTTGTTCTTAATTATGTGTTCCTAATTCTTATTTTGATATTTCAAGATATTTATTCAAGTATTGATGTGCTTAGACAAAGGAGGAACAGACCCTGTCTAAAAGTAGATCTAGCATAATTAAGCGGAGTTGATCGCAACCCTAGATATAAGATGACGAAAATCTGCCGGATTAGGGTCAAACCTAATATTGGAGTCCATAGATCGAGTTAATGCAATTCTAGGGGTTTTAACTAGAAAGAGATTTCAATTAATCAACCTAGGGTTAGACGTTAGTAGCCTCGAGAGAGGTATTAATATAACTTAGGGAATCCTACGGATCAAGTCAAGTGAATAAACTGTCTGGTTCAGAGCTAAATAACAAGTGAAGTCTAGGTAGATTCTTCCTCAGGTATTGTCTTAATCAATTAGTTTTTCCCACAAGTATTTCCTCAATCCATTCTCTTTGTCTTAGAATCTTTAGCTTAATAGTTAGTTAATTTTAGATTAATTAATAATTCCCTTAATTCTTAGGCTAAATAATAAAAAAGAAAGTTAGTATTACTACTTTTGGTTCTTTTGGGTTCGACAATCCGGTCTTGCCACTTAACTATACTACTGTTCGATAGGTGCGCTTACCTCAATCGTTGTCATAGTTAGTTTCTAGGCTCGATCATTCATTATATAAATTTTTAAGACTTTGACACACGATCATTAAGATTGAGCACCAGTTACCTTCAGGTTTGCTTCAACCCGTTAAGATTCCCTTGTGGAAATAGGAACGTGTTACGATGGACTTCGTTAGTGGGTTACCTTTAACACCTACTAAGAAGGATTCTATTTGGGTTATCATGGATCGGTTGACCAAGTTCGCCCATTTCATTCCGGTTCGAACAGATTATTCACTGAAGAAGTTAGCAAAGCTCTATATTTCTAAGATTGTGAGACTTCACGGGGTTCTAGTTTCGATAATCTCTGATAGGGATCCTCGCTTCACTTCTCGATTTTGCAAGAAACTACATGAAGCTTTGGGTTCAAGATTGGACTTCTGCACTGTGTTCTATCCTCAGACCGATGGTCAATCTGAGAGGGTGATTTAAATACTAGAGGTTATGCTTCAGAGCTGTGTGATTGATTTTCAAGGTAGTTGAAAGGATTTTCTGCCATTAGCTGAGTTTGCCTATAATAATAGTTTCTAGTCTAGCATCCAGATGGCACCTTACGAGGTTCTGTATGGTAGTAAGTGTTGGATTGAGTTGGGTGAACGACGAGTTTTGGGGCTTGAATTGGTTTCTAAGACTGAGGACAAAGTTAGACTGATACGGGATCGTCTTAAGGCAACTTCTGATAGACAGAAGTCCTATGCAGCTCTGAAAAGGAGGGGTATCGAGTATTCTGTGGGGGACTTCGTTTTCCTTAAGGTCCGTGAAAGAAAGTTTTATGGTTCGGACATAAGGGCAAATTGAGCCATAGGTTCATTGAGCCGTGTCGAATTCTGAATCATGTGAGACCGATCGCTTATCAGTTAGAGTTACCTCCAGAGTTAGACCATATCCATGACATATTCCACATCTCTATGTTAAAGCTATATCAGTTTGATCTATTTCACATTGTTTCTGTTGAGGAGATCGATGTTAGATCAGATTTGACTTTTAAGGAGGAGCGGGTTCAGATTTTGGAATGAGATGTTAAAGTTTTGAGGAGGAAGTCCATTCCATTAGTTAAGGTTCTGTGGCAGAATCATGGCACTGAGGAAACCACGTGGGAACCTGAGGACTCGATGGGTCAGTAGTATCCTTATTTGTTTAAATCAAGTAAATTTGGAGGCTAAAATTTCATTTAGAGGGTAGAGTTCTAATGCCCTAAAATTTTTAACTTTGTTTCTGTGATTTCTGACACAAAATGTGTATATGCTTCAGTGGCTATGTGATGTGGTTGTTTGTTTGAGGTTTTGGGTTCAAGTCCTACTCTCTGGAAAGTTCTGTTATTTTTTAGCCTAGCCTTATCATTGTTAGGTGGGCTTATGTGATATTGTTTGTAAACTAATATCAGAATGAGCCTACTGGTTCGAGTGGTAAGGTGTTAGCTTGCCCTAAGGTCTTGTGTTTGAATCTTCGTGTGAGCATGGATGTTAATTTTTGTTTCGGTTGTCTGATAGACTTTGGGTGGGGCTGGAATTTTGGGGTGGCTGAATTTGGTTAGTGGAGTGGTGGGGAGTTAGAGAGATATTAGGAATATGTTACTAAAATATTTTTTATAAAAAATTTTATTTGCTTTTCCCAAAAACTCTTTTCTTCTGACGTTTCTTTTGTTCTTTCCCTATCAAAACACCCATTTCTTTTTCTTTTTTATTGCTGCCATAACCTCCATTTCTATCACGGTGTTTCAAACTTTTGAACTCTTCGTGTGTCTGGGTAAGTGAAGGTAGTGAGTTTTTGCTCGAATTGGAGGCAATTGGTTTTAAGCTGTTCTAAATCGATTTTATTCTTTTCGGTAATGTGATTTTGGGTTGATTGGCAGTGAATCGTGAGGAACAGAATTCTCCTCCTGTAGAATTGTAGTCGGGTTTGTACGAGGAGTTGGGTAAGTAATGAACACTTGAATTTCACTATTGTTGGTTTCGTTGGTTCGATTTAGTTAAAAATTAACATTGATTTTGAGAGCCTGTAATATCGATTTTTAGGTTCTGGTGGGCTCGAGATTGTAGTAGCATCAAAATCGAACCAGGTGTGTAACGAAAACACGAGAAATTAAAGTTCGGCAAAATCAAAAAAGGGGCCTATCGATGCCACACAGGCGTGTGGCCAACCATGTGTGACACACGACTGGCCGTGTGGGCCACACGAGCTAGGCCGAATTGGGCGTGTGGGTATTGGGCCAGGTTGTGTGGGGCACACGGGCAAGACCCATTTGGGCGTGTGGGCCAAAAATTCTAAAATTTTACCTAGGGTCGCATGACTCGTTCTAATAGATTGTGGGCCTTTTGTAGGGTCGGTAAGGGCTAACCAAACCCTAGTGCTTGTGACCTGTTATCCTGATAGACTAATTTGAGTAGGAAAAACAGATATGTACGTTTAATTATTTAGTATAAGCATGTATGATATTTGCACATGAGCATTCAAGACATGTTATTTATGTATATCTATTATTTGATATCTGTATCTGTATATTGGGTGGGATATGTATATGTGGAGAGAGTGTTCTGTACGACAACCTTTCACCTATTTTCTAACAGCTTGGCTGCATACTATTATGTTATGTGTCATATGGACACTATATGATGTGTAGGTATGGGTGGGTGTTTTATACCTCACATGGTGTGATGGGATGGTCGGAGATGGTGTCTAGAGGATGGGGGTAGGATTCGTATATCATTACGATTATCGATTCGACATCTCTTCTCAGTAAGGACTTAAGTCCGCATCTCAGATCTGGCATCCGCATATAAGTTTTTGTGTATATTTGCATAACTATCTCAGTTGGGTTACACACTGGGTTTCTAAAAACTCACATCCATTTGTCTGTTCTATTCAGGTAATCCTCAGGCATAGGTGGATCAGTGCGACGGAGTCTCAGCGGTGACCACTAGTTCACGAATTGGTTAGTTAACAGTTTTATTTTAATTATAAATTATTTTGAGAGTTTGTAATTTTTGGGACTCTCTGGACTATTTTGTTTTAAATATGGTTTTGATTGTGCATGGACTTTTATGCTGCAATGTTTGACAACTTCCGCTGCAAATTAAGTTTTTTGAAAAGAACAAACAAACAACATTTTCATAACGAGAATAATAATATGTTTGATAAAATGTGGATTCCTCTAAGCAACAACTAAATGCGAGAAATTTTTCATAACAAGATTGATTTCAAAACCTCTTCTTTGTAACACTCCCAGATTCGACCATAACATCTAGGTCGAGTTTGAGGTGTTACAAAGTTTCTGGCAGTTTAATGATCTACATTATCTGGTAGTTTATCCACAATTCTGTTATGGCAGCTTGACTGCAATATTGTGGCTTGACCACATGTATCTGATCTGGCAGTTTTAACTGCAAATTTAGGTGACATTGTCCATAATAAAAAAAATGCCAAAGGCAGAGATTGTTACGGCAAGTTTTTGAAGTGATTGGCGATGTGCCAACGGTAGTGGCCATTACGACTAGCATTGTGACAGACTTACAACTTTCCATGCTTGGAGTTGAAAATTTTTGAAACAAAATCTTTAGGCTTCAAACGATGTTGATATTGTGGAAGTATGAAAGTCCGTATATGAAAATCAATCCATTTGAAGCAATTTATCTTGAATATGGGATTGGATTGGAGTATAGCATTGAAGACATATCTCCAATAGTCCATTTCATGTTGGTCTTTATTATTATATTATATTTGCTAGTTTAGCAATTGTTAATAAGGGATTGGATTATAATTTACCTAGAATGTGGGCAAATTTTGAAATTCTTATATATTTTAGAGACTTGTATAGGTTATGTAATAAGTATTGAGAGTACTAATCTATTCATTAAGGAACATATTCTTGTGAGTTCATTTGAGAGAGAATACAAGTCTTATTGCTTTTTCAACTACCTAAGTTGTCAGCAAAGAATGTAAAGGTGAGTGATCTAGATCTTTAGGTACAAAAGCGAGGTTGGTATATCAGGTGTGATGAGACTTGAATCACTTGTTGTATTGAGTTAAGAGATAGTGGATTTACTCACTAAGCTAGGTTCTACAAGCGTAGGAAAATTGAACTGCGTAAATAACCTTATGCATTCTTGTTTTTATTGTTCTTGTCACAATGCCATTTTTAGTTGGCACTATAACCATCATTTCCGTTCAAGCACTCTGTTTTCTAAGTAATTAACAACCGGTTGTTTCTGCAATCTATTGCTACTCGTTATGATTTTGTTATATTTTACATCCTTCTTCAAAGTTAAAAATCAAGCCATGATTCAGTTCCAAGATACACCCTTCCCAATCAATTACATCTCCAAGCCGAGGTATATTCAATTTCTCTTGAAAAGTCCTAGAAAAGGAGCACCAAAGACGTTCAAGGCTCAAACAATTGTAAAAGAGTTCTAACAAAACTTTAGTGGATGCCCCATGAATCCTTGTCTATTTTTTTTCTTCTCTTTCATTTGATCGACCAAACTTTTAAATTACTTTTATTTAATTTAAAAGTAATTTGGATAATTCATAATTGAACGTTTTCTTAATTAAAAAAAATAAATTCTTGTCTCAATTTATAGTTGGACAAAAATTTATTATGTAAGATTCATTAACAATCCATTATTTATATTTACCAATTAGTTCTTTTTCTATCAATTAACAAATAGTAATTTTATTTACATCATAAATCGGAGCTACTTCGAGTAATATTCTCAACAACAACATCACCTTCATTTTCGATATTAGCCAAAGCTTCAACACTTTGTGAAGAGCTATTGGTTGCATTAACTTCTGTTGTTGGCACAAAATAAGGAGATTGGTCACCAAAACGCTTTGCCAATTCACTAATTTTAGACAACCGAACTGCCATGATGCTCGGTGTGGACTCCGGTCCAATGAGATTGTAAAAATTTAGTGAAGTAAATGATGAAGGAACACACCGAAGCAACTGTTGTGATGATGAAAAGACCCCCGAAGCTATACAAACCGAGACTACCGGTTGATGTTATGGTTCGTTCATCTTTTAGACATGATTTTTGTTGCGAAAAATATTTTTGTTCCATGGCATCTATTTTTGACTTATTTTCAGTCACGCTCAAGATTGCCCTGGATATATAGGCAACTAGAGGTGACCCCCGTTGGAAGGCCTAAAAAAAGAGAAACCGATTTTTTTTCTTTGTCAAAATAGAATTAATATATGACTAACGACTGTAATCACGTTTTTAAGATGAGGGTTGAAAGAGGCTCACGAAACCAAGTCCATCAGTATTGTACGTTGGTCCTACTATCATATATTTGTCGCAATACTTTGCAAGAAAAAGCTTCACGCAATGTCGTGCTCCAAAAATTGCACCAACACCACCATTTTGGCTTCCCTTTGATAATGCTTTGTCAAACTCCTCAGTGGTACCATAGTCCCTCAACTTTGACTCGTCGAAGTTCAATTGTTTCACCAAAAGGTCTTTCACAAAGGAACCAGTTTCATACCCTACAAAATTACCATTCTTTTTTAGCTCATCGATGTCTACGATTGTCGGTTGCAAAAGTTGCACTGTTAGCATCGAGGCCAAACTTGCAGTGTAACTTTAGGTGAGGATGAGTACTACAAATATCCATATAATCAGCACAAATTTTGACAAGTTGTTTATTATCTTCTCCCCTAAAACCAAGCAACACATTCAAATTAGCTTGCTTGATAAAGAAGAAACTTGAATTTATTCAAAATTAGATAGAAGAAATGTTACTTTGTAACATCCCCAAACCCGGCCCATTCACTACGACCGAATCTGGTTATGTTAGTGAAAACATTTTTGACTTAGAATAAAAAAGTAAAAATTTATTTTATTTCGGAAACCAAGTTCTTTTGAAATTATAGCCACATATTTAATAATTCCATATTTGAATAAATAAGTTATAAAAATATATCCATCGTCACATAGTGTTTCAATTTGAACAAACCATAGTAGAGTTGATAATAAAATAATACCAAAAATAATAAAATAAATCCTTATTACAACCATTATTGAAAAGAAATACTTAATATTTAATAAAACTAAAAACAACGCTTTCTGGCATGGGCCACCATGTGTCCTCTCCGATCCGGTCCATCTCATGAATCACACACGAAATGTTTGGAAAATAATTGGGTGAGTCACAGACTTAGTGCATAATCGAAACACAGATTTCCATCCGTATGGGCTTGGCCCATACCCACACAGCCATCGAAACAAATCATGCAAGAATGCATCTCAGCCCAACCCATTGTCCAACCGTACACCAACCTTAGCAGACTCCCCGCCTAAGGCCGTGGGAAACTCCCCACCGATCACATTGTGATCCATAACATCTTACCTTGGCAAGCTCATCGCTGCTCAAGGCCGTGGCTGAGCCACCGATCAACCCAAGTGATCCAATATCGTAAACCGTCTACGGTGATGCACATAGCCATCAACCGCCGAGAGATGGGCACCGAGCCACACCTCCTTGAGGTAGCACAAAGCTAACCATCAAGCGCTAATGTAGCCGGAGCTATCATTAGACCACGTACAACTTGTGTACTCTTCCTCCTTCATCGAATCAAGCCCAAATCCCATGTATGCATGCATAAGTTCAACATGTCAGATTAACAAAAGAGTAAGCATCACATGTGGATTATCATATCATGTATATATCATAAATAACTCACCATTCAAGCCACTATAATCGGCCATCACATATCACGCATATGTAAACACATTTAACAAACCAAAGACCGAAGAAATAGTGCGTTGATTACGCACCTTAATAGCACCACCGATCAAACCTCAAAATGTTACTTTTATGCCTCTACAACCGTTGACTAATCGCCTCTCGAAAGATCTCCTGCGCTAGGCTCTTCTCCCCCAAGCTGATTGCTACAACGAAGGCTTGACTGACTACTTAAACCCCAGAGTACCCTTTGACAATGATTGCAACGGAACCCGAAGTGGTCTAAGCTAACATTCGGCCAATAGTACTACCAAATTGAGGGAAGGAATATTCGGCACAAAGATGGTGTAGATTCGACTAACAAGAGAATCAAAGAGAGGAATAATAGTTTCGGCCACAAAGAGGTTTGAGAAGATAAAGAAGGGGGTGGGGTGCACTTTTGGTTTAGCGAGAATGAAAGAAAAGGAGGATGCAAGATGAGTGGTTGGCTATGGGTATACAAGAGAGAAAGGAGAAAGGAGGAAGCTAGCAATGGGGGTTTCGGCTAGAAGGGATGGGAAAAAAGATGAATTGTGAAGCAATTCGGCAAGCAAGCAAATAGGAAAAACCAAAAAGATGAACACCCCTATTTATAACATTCGCCAAGCTCCCCTAAAGAAACCAAAATTCGCCACTACCCAACCTCCCCACAAAATCCCTCAAATCACTCCTAAAACACCTCCCTTTCATCCATTCAAAAAGATTTGAAAAAGTCAAACCCTCTCCTTACCTACCTAGCCGAATTTTAAAAAGAGAAGACCAAGTCTTCCTCCATCTTTTAAGTATCCAAAAGCTGCCCAACTCTTCTCCTTAGTGATGCAAAAATAAAGGCCAAAGTCTTTGCGCTTCATGCACTCGAACACCGCCCCCTTGCACTGAGGCGTCACTTTGCCAAGCACTTAGTGGCGTCTCCTTGCCACTTTACCAGCCCAATTCTTATGTCCAATTCCCCAAATAATTTTCTTAAGTCACCTATAGCCAAGCTCCTTTTAACACTTAAAAATCCAAATTTTTCCACAGTCTCCCTTTTAATCCGAGCATTCTCCAGACCTCTAAAACACATCCAAGCATACCCAAGACCTACTAGAACTTGAATTATACCCAACATGCATAGCCCCTAAATCAAGGGTGTTACAATTCTACCCTCCTAACAAATAATTTCGTCCTCGAAATTACTTGGTTAGGCTAATGATTGAACATCTTAATTCACCTCACCACGCTTATAGTGCGCAAGACTCCGATTTTAAAGAGCTAACCTATTTCTAGGCACAGTACCAATCATACTCAAGGTTCTAGATACTTTACAAGCAACATAACAACCTGCCACTATAGTGAACAAAACCATACAGAATATTCCAGGCTTAAGAAACTTACCAGCTGACACATCAGGCACATCATTATCCTCTCTTCGACGGACCGCATAAACCAGACCTGGCTGTCTTGCCTCAGTGCCACCATTACCGCGGCCTAAAGCTCCACGACCCCGGCCGGAGCCATTTCCTCCCTGGTTCAGACCACGACCCCTCGTCGCTTGCTGACCACCTCTGCCTGGTTGCACATAACCTTGACCTTCTGTCCGAGTCCTATTCGGATTCTGGGGACAATCCTTAATCAGATGAGTCTTGGACTTACATCCGAAGCACTCTCGAACTCGATTCCAAAGACTCGCCAACATGATACCTTACGACTGCGCATTACACGGATGATCCGGATTTACGCGGTGGCTTAGCAATATGAGCAGGAGTCTCAACCCTCGGTCTTTTACGGACCCTCTCAACCACTTACGCGATCCAACACTTCTCTTATCACGGTTCCTTTTCTATTGTGCCTCTCGGCCTTCTTAACCTCCTCGGCTATTCGAGCTTTCTCCACTAAAACAATGAAGTCTCTTTCCGATGCGGAGCAATCAAAACTCGCACTCATCCCGAGAGCATCTTCAAATCGACGCATCTCTCATAATCGAGGCCACGATGCCTCGAGCATACCGACTCAAACGCAAAAACTCGACCGTGACTCGCTATTGACTTACTACCTTGCACGTGATTAAAGGAACGCCTTCCTCCGAAAGGCCCACATAGCTCGCTCCGACATACTTCCCTTCAAACTTGATCTTAAAGTAACCCCAATCCACTCGATCCAGGGTACTTTTTCTTAACGATGGGCCACCACCGGTAGGCTTCATCCGTAGCAACGAAACAACACCCTTAAACTTCTCCTCGGCAGATTAAGTCTAAGTCGTCCATAATCCTTTCAATGACCTCAAGCCAATACTGCGCCACGTTCGGAGCTACCCCGCACACTCCTCGAAAACCTCGGCTCCATTCGCCTAAGCCTTTCGGATGCGATTTTCGAGTCCTATTGCCCACATTAGCTCTCGCCACTCGTTCGAGCACTCGCAAAGACACGGCTTGCGATCATCTGCGTCGTCTCCTCGATCCCGATCCTGTTGTTCAACCTCAACGGTGGTGGCGGTGCATCGCTCTCGACCCATGGCGTGACCCAACCGGTTCCGATACTGACATCCTGCCTCTACCACGTCCACGAGTATTGCGACCGCGCCCCCTAGAACTCATATCTAGCGCTTCGATTTAGTCTGTTTAAAAAGTTTTATGCATTAGAAATTCTTGTTTCACTGTTTTATCCACGAGCAATTTTATGCAATAAAGTTTTAGAGAGTAGTTCTTTCGAGCAATCAAGTCCCTTCCCTACCTGGGTAATTTCGTCATTTTCCTATAGGGGTATATCGGTAATAACTCAAGGTCAATTTTAAAAATAATTTTCCAACTTAAAGATATTCCAAAATTTACAAAATCTCAGGGTCATCCTGAACCAATTTTGTTTTCCAACCAAAAATGTGTTGCAAAAATTTTGAAAGCGAGGTTATTTTTGTAATTTTATAAATCATGGGCATTTTCATAAATTCTCCAAATCAAAATATCACAGTATTTCACAAAGCTAAGATAGAAATATTTCAAAGTTAAAAGATCGAGAGAAATCTGAAGATTTAGAAACCAAGGGCGTTTTGGTAATTTTATCAACCAGGGGTATTTTCATAAATTTCCACAAACTAGGTTATCTTAATATTTTGAAACCTCAAGATTTTGGTATTTTGTAAAGTAAAAATCAAAAGTTGAGGGTAGTACGGTAATTTTGCAATACAGGGGCATTTTTGTAATTTTGCCACTAAGGGCATTTTGGTAATTTTGTAAATCGAAAACGTCCTTCAGAATCAAATTTAAGATTTCACAAACCAAAAGGGTAAATTTGGAAAAATTTTAATACAGAAAGTTTTAGAAAACAACAAGGCTAATTCCCTTTCGGGTTTTAATAATCGGTTTAGCCTATGAACAAGTCCTCTTGGTTAAGGTGAACCGTAGCTATGCACCAAGTAGGATACCTGCGAAGAGGAGGTGAGTCACACGGACTGCTTAAATACCAGGCTCTTCCGGTTCCACTCCTAGACATGCGTACAGGGGTTGCCACACCTTAACTCGGCGACTTACTTCACAGGTTTGTTTAAGAGATTTAAGTTTTATGCACATGTTTGAGTAGTCTAGTCCTAGGGTCCAACAGATCCTATTATTCTATTCTACGAGCCCAAACTAAGCCCAAATCAATTCATACAAACAAATCACTTAAAGAAAGTCCAAGTACTTACTGGTGGACTTGGTCTGAGACACAGTGCCATGCCGTAATAACTGAAAAATATTGTTTATAAAAGCCCACATTTCAAAAGCCCATTTTGAAAATCTGTTTTGCCCAACCTCAAAGCCGAGTTTTGAACCGGGCTCGATACCAATTTGTAACATCCCCAAACCGGCCCATTCACTACGAATCGAATCTGGTTATGTTAGTGAAAACATTTTTGACTTAGAATAAAAAAGTAAAAATTTATTTTATTTGAAACCAAGTTCTTTTGAAATTATAGCCACATATTTAATAATTCCATATTTGAATAAATAAGTTATAAAAATATATCCATCGTCACATAGTGTTTCAATTTGAACAAACCATAGTAGAGTTGATAATAAAATAATACCAAAAATAATAAAATAAATCCTTATTACAACCATTATTGAAAAGAAATACTTAATATTTAATAAAACTAAAAACAACGCGCTTCGGCATGGGCCACCATGTGTCCTCTCCGATCTCGGTCCATCTCATGAATCACACCGAAATGTTTGGAAAATAATTGGGTGAGTCATGGACTCGATGCATAATCGAAACACGATTTCCATCCGTATGGGCTTGGCCCATACCCACACAAACCATCGAAACAAATCATGCAAGAATGCATCTCAAATTTCAACCCATTGTCCAATCTGTACACCAACCTTAGCGGACTCCGCCTAAGGCCGTGGGAAACTCCCCACCGATCACATTGTGATCCATAACATCTTACCTTGGCAAGCTCATTGCTCAAGGCGCGTGGGTTGAGCCACCGATCAACCCAAGTGATCCAATATCGTAAACCGTCTACGGTGATGCACATAGCCATCAACCGCCGAGATGGGCACCGAGCCACACCTCTCTTGAGGTAGCACAAAGCTAACCATCAAGCGCTAATGTAGCCGGAGCTATCATTAGACCACGTACAACTTGTGTACTCTTCCTCCTTCATCGAATCAAGCCCAAATCCCATGTATGCATGCATAAGTTCAACATGTCAGATTAACAAAAGAGTAAGCATCACATGTGGATTATCATATCATGTATATATCATAAATAACTCACCATTCAAGCCACTATAATCGGCCATCACATATCACGCATATGTAAACACATTTAACAAACCAAAGACCGAAGAAATAGTGCGTTGATTACGCACCTTAATAGCACCACCGATCAAACCTCAAAATGTTACTTTTATGCCTCTACAACCGTTGACTAATCGCCTCTCGAAAGATCTCCTGTGCTAGGCTCTTCTCCCCCAAGCTGATTGCTACAACGAAGGCTTGACTGGCTACTTAAACCCCAGAGTACCCTTTGACAATGATTGCAACGGAACCCGAAGTGGTCTAAGCTAACATTCGCCAATAGTACTACCAAATTGAGGAAGGAATATTCGGCACAAAGATGGTGTAGATTCGGCTAACAAGAGAATCAAAGAGAGGAATAATAGTTTCGGCCAAAGAGGTTTGAGAAGATAAAGAAGGGGGTGGGGTGCACTTTCGATTTAAAGAGAATGAAAGAAAAAGGAGGATGCAAGATGAGTGGTTGGCTATGGGTATACAAGAGAGAAAGGAGAAAGGAGGAAGCTAGCAATGGGGGTTTCGGTTTAGAAGGGATGGGAAAAAGATGAATTGTGAAGCAATTCGGCAAGCAAGCAAATAGGGAAAACCCAAAAGATGAACACCCCCTATTTATAACATTCGCTAAAGCTCCCTAAAGAAACCAAAATTCGGCCACTACCCAACCTCCCCACAAAATCCTCAAATCACTCCTAAAACACCTCCCATTCATCCATTCAAAAAGATTTGAAAAAGTCAAACCTCTCTCCTTACCTACCTAGCCGAATTTTTAAAAAGAAGACCAAGTCTTCCTCCATCTTTTAAGTATCCAAAAGCTGCCCAACTCTTCTCCTTAGTGACGCAAAAATAAAGGCCAAAGTCTTTGCTTTCGAAGCGGCTCGAACACCGCCCCCTCTTGTACCTGAGGCGTCACTTTGCCAAGCACTTAGTGGCGTCTCCCTTGCCACTTTACCAGCCCAATTCTTATGTCCAATTCCCCCAAATAATTTTCTTAAGTCACCTATAGCCAAGCTCCCCTTTTAACACTTAAAAATCCACATTTTTCCACAGTCTCCCCTTTTAATCCGAGCATTCTCCAGACCTCTAAAACACATCCAAGCATACCCAAGACCTACTAGAACTTGAATTATACCCATCATGCATAGCCCCTAAATCCGGGTGTTACATACTTACTATGAGCAAACACTAGAATTGAAAAGGAAAACCAAAAAATTGTTCCTACTTGTTGATGTGCGGAACCTCTAAACTCGTTGTTGATACGGTGTTCCAAAATCCATACGATTAAACCTGTACAAACGAAGGCTACTCCAGTCGTGAACCAAAGATCCCAACTCAGTGGCTTTAAGAATATCCACATATTATTTCTGTCATCTTCTTTGATTTTCACAACCATTGACACATCTGATTGCATGTAAGGCAATGTAAAATCTACATACTGAGACCGATTTGCAAGAATTGTTATATCTCCCACTGCAGCATCGAATTTCTATACCACCACAAAGAATATGCTATTGATTAATTAGTGTCAAAATGAATGGAAATAATATGAAGAAAAATCTCTATCTAATTCTAGCCAAGCACCTGGTTTTTTACATGGTAAAGAAGCTCATTGTATGTTCCTGCATTAGGACCAATGGGGAAAGGAATCAGCTTATGGGGAACTGCAAAAGGTAATAACGCTAATGCCTCCTCCAAGACATCATAAGAGAACCCTGTTCCAGTGTACTTGTCGTAACCATTTTTTTTGAAAAAAATGGGGAAACAACTCGGGTTTTGAAAATGAAAATACAACAGGAGTCGCCACCGACCCTATTCGGTGTGGTTGGGTCACCTTTGTTTTAATAAACATTTTGATTTACTAAAACAATGTTTTTTTGGTCTACGAATCTTGAGAAAACGGGTTCGGGAGTCGGTTACGTGCGAGGAAGGGTTAGCACCCTCGTCACGCCCAAAATTGGTACCAAACTGATTAATCAATATCTCAATGTCGAAGATTTGAAAAGATTTTTAAATTCGGATCTTAAAAAAAGGTTTGGATAATTGAGGCCGAAATTTGAGATTTCTTTCTTCCAAGAGGATACGAACATCACATCCAGCACGTTAGGACACGATATTCGAAGCATTCGTAATCAAAGTTATCTCGGAGTTCGTGAAATTTATTAAAAGGATGTTTAGTATTTTAGTCAAACGAAAAATCGCAACCGAACACGTTAGGGCACTATTCTCCGAATTTCTAAACACACAAACATTGCCTTATTTGAAAACTCTTGGACGAAATAAAGTGGTTTTGTAAAATGTACTTTGATCTCATAGTGTTTAAGCTAAAAATAAGTGTAGGTATTCGGGCCAAAAAAAATCGAGATTTCTTTACTCCGAAAAGATCTAAATATCACATCCAGTACGTCAGGACACGATGTTTTAATCTCTCGAAATCAAGGTCGTCTCATATTTCATGAAATAGGATAGGAGGATGTTTAATTATTTAGCGAAACGGAGAATCGCAACCCAGCACGTTAGGGCACTATTCCACGAATCTCTAAATACAAAACATTGCCTTATTTTAAGATCTTTAGATAAAATACGATGATTTTATGAAATGTATTTGTTTAATAATATAGTACAAAACTAAGAAAACAAATATAGATGTAAATATAGTAAAATATAAAAATAATAATAAATATAATAATGATAATAATAATAATAACAGTATGGATACAAAGCAATAATAGAAATAATAACAATAGTAAATATAATAGAGATAATAATAATAAGCAAAATAATATTAAAAACAAAAAAAATATAAAATGAGTAAATAAATAAACAGACAATAGTGACAGTGATAATAAAATAACGGATATAATAATAGTAACAATAATAATACATTATTAATAACAATAATAAAAAACAATAATAATGAGATAATAAAAATAAAAATAATAAAATGATAATGAAAACAACAATAACAAGGTAATAACAATGATAATAACATAAAAAACAATAGTCATAAAATGAAAATAATAATAAGGTAATAATAATGATATTAGTAATAAAAAATAAAAAATGAAATAACAACAGTAATAATAAAATAATAATAACAAATATAATAGTAGTAATAATTATAAGATTAATAATAACACTAATAACAATAATAATAACGGATTTAGTTAAACTAATAATAAAATAGTAAAAATAACAAAAGAAGGCTAAATTGAATTAAAAAAACAATATATTCGGGGCAAATTTGAAACAAAAAGAAAGGATGAGGACCAATTTAAAATGCGCACAAAAGATCAAGGACTGAAACAGCAAATATTTCCAAAGCCCAAAACGTAACGTACAAGTTGGACTAAATTGAAAGGGCACACAAACTTCAGGGCAAAAATGAAAGAAATAGAATAGTATCAAATTAAAGGAAGCGCAAATGGGAGGGACTGGCCGCGTAAATTTCCCTTTTAAGTTGAAAATGCGCATATCCAGCCTGGAAATCAGTCAATGCGCAGGCCTTTAACCCCCCCTTTAATTGCACCTCTTTAAAAATTAATAAAAATTTTATTATATTTATTATTCCTTAAAAGCTTATCATTTCCCTTTTTTAAAAACAGAGAATCCCCATTTTTCTTTTTCTCATCTCTTCCCTCTCCCTTTTCACCCGACGATTGGGTTCTTTGCCACCGATGATCACATCGCCACCATCTCCGGTGGCCACGACGCGTGGAGGTGAACCTTCAATCTCCGTTCGAGCCCCATTTGAAAGCCAAACTTTTGTGCTCAAAAATGAAGAGAGAGGGCCTCAGGTAACCATTTCTCCGGCCAAACTCTGACGATGGAGAGGGACCCCTCCGACGCCACGGCCGTTGAGGCTTCGGTAAACCCTTTTTTCCTCCTTTTTTTTGATTTTTGTTTTTTTAGATTTACAAATAAATAAATAAATCGGTAGTAGATAATCAATGAAAGGAAATCAACCTTTGATTTTTGCCTTTGCGTTTCGATTTTGGTAAAAACGGAAGAAGAAATCCCCTTTGCTACAAAGCAATTAATCGAAAACCAAAAGTTTTCTCCCCGTTTTTGTCTGTCAAAATCCCTCTTTTTTTATAAATTTTGCTTGTATTGATCGATTGAAAAGAGGGAAGAAAAACCAAAGCCCTTTCTGTGTACAATTGAATCGGCTTATATAGCCTGATTTTTACCCCCCCCATTTGCTTTCTATCTTGTCCCTTTTTAATGCTCGCAGGTGCAAGTGGGGTGATTCTGACGGTGGCCGGTGGTGCAGGGAGCAGATGGCTGTCAGGGGGCAGGTGGGGGTTGGTTCGGCGCCGCAAGTAGCTAGGGTTAGGTCCTGATTTTTTTTATTTTGGTGTTTGGGTAATTGGGCTTTAGTGCATTTGGGCTGATTTGTTTAGTGGGTCAGGGGCTTTGTAATTGGGCTTTTTGGACCCGGGTAAAATTGGATCTACAGCTGCCCCTCTTTGCTCATTGTCGTGTAACGAGAATAGTGCAAAGACTTTAAAAGAGCCAATTTTGCCCGGTCTTGCCGAGTCTTAACTTCTCGATGCTTCTTTTCTTCATATAGCCTCGTTCTAGTCCATTGCACTTTGTTGCTTTGATCCACTCCATTGCTGCAACTTCAGAGGTAAAGGACTCTTCGTTTTAATTGGCTAACTTCAATCTGCTCCTGTAACCACAGGAATCACCAAATCTATTATCTTCAATCTGATCCCCACAAACTCAGGGATCGCCAGACTGATGTCTTCGATCTGCTTCCTGCAACTTCAAGAATGTCAAATCTGCTTTCTTCAATCTGATCCCTACAAACTTAGGGATCACCAGACTGATGCTTTCGATCTGCTTGCAACTTCAAGAATGTCAAATCTGCTTTCTTCGATCTGCTTCCTACAACTTCAGGAATGTCAGATCTGCTTCTTCAATCTGATCCCTACAAACTCAGGGATCACCAGACTGATGCGTTCAATTTGCTTCCTACAACTTCAGGAACGTCAGATCTGCTTTCTTCAATCTGATCCCTACAAACTCAGGGATCACCAGACTGATGCCTTCGATCTGCTTCCTACAACTTCAGGAATGTCAAATCTGCTTTCTTCAATCTGATCCCTACAAACTCAAGGGTCACCAGACTGATATCTTCGATTTGCTTCCTGCAACTTCAGGAATGTCAAATCTGCTTTCTTCAATCTGATCCCTACAAACTCAGGGATCACCAGACTGATGTCTTCGATCTGCTTCCTACAACTTCAGGAATGTCAAATCTACTTTCTTCGATCTAATCCCTACAAACTCAGGGATCACCAGACTGATGTCTTTGATCTTCCTGCAACTTCAGGAAGTTCAAATCTGCTATCTTCGATCTGCTCCACTGTATACTCAGGGAGACGAGATTTGCTCAACCGCACTATCCTCTTGAGGACGTAACCTGTAGAATGAGTACATGCTTATGCCTAATGATTAGGATGCCATGAGCATGATGAGTCAGAATGTTATGAGTGTGACTTCCTATTTGAGGTGTTATCATCTATGTATCTGTCAAGGTTTCGTCTTCGTTTCCTTTGCAGTAACTGTTTTCATATGAATGACTTACCCTTGTGGGAATTTCAAGGCCCATTTTAGTCCTCAAGACGCAGGCCTATATTGACTTCTAGCTGTCTTTCCCGGGATTCTCATCTCCTTCTCGAAAGATACCCGGCTTGGTTCGTTTTGGATTCATTCCTTAGCGATTTAGGGTTTTCGAATCTTTCCTTGTCGAAAATTGACCTGTCGTACCACTTTTTGGATGACTAGGTAACATTGTTTATCTCCATTAATGAATTGGGCGAGGAACTTGAAGAAAACGGTTCCCCTTGAGACCCTTCTTTCCTCAATGTCTTTAATCTGGGTACGTAGAAATTCTAAACAATTGTTCTGTTTCGGTTTCTTGCTTTGTCTAGAGATTTCCAAAGTAATACGTAGAACTTCCTTTTATGAAATTGTCAGTTCATCAATTATTATTTCAATGCAACATGTTTATGAATGATGGACAACAATAAATTAATTTCAATGAGAGTTTTAAAAAGAATTATCAATGATACGAGGAAATTGATCGGGAACATTTCCTTTTTGCGGTGAAAAAGAATCCAACAATAGTAAAAATGAGCAAGACACAAATCAAACACCCTAGACACCGCCGATTGGGCTTCTATACAAGCTTCATGAAGACTGTTTTGAGCTTTAGCATGTGTTTAAAAGACTCAAAGTACTTCGTTAATGCCCTAATTATGCACGTGCTTCCTCTTCTGTTGATTCTAGCGCTGCAAGATTACCACATGTCCATTCAAAGTTCGAGCCGCCTTTTTTAGGTTTTCAACTCAAAAACCCCTTGGTCTCAAGGCGCCCTTTTGCGGGTTTTCGCCTTGGCCTCTCCCTTTTTTTTTTTGAAGTCTCAAAGCGCCCTTTGCGGGTTTTCGTCTTGGCTTCTTCTGTTTCAAGCAAAGTACTTTTTAACTGAATCCGAGTTCACGGGATTGGGCAAGCTTTTCTCATCCATCTCAGTCAGAATCAGTGCACCTCCCGAGAAAGCTTTCTTTACTACATACGGCCCTTCCCAGTTTGGCATCCATTTTCCTCTGTAATCCTTTTGTATGGGAAGGATCTTTTTCAGCACGAGGTCCCCTCATGAAATTCTCTTGGCTGAACTTTCTTATCATAAGCTCACATCATCCGTTTTTGGTACATCTGACCGTGACGAATGGCCCTCAATCTCTTTTTTTCAATTAAATTCAACTGATCATATCGAGCTTGGATCCATTCGGCCTCATCCAGTTTTACTTCTGACATCACTTGAAGAGAAGGTATTTCCACTTCAATAGGTAGAACCGCTTCCATCCCGTAGACCAATGAGAAAGGTCTTGCCCCAGTAGAGGTTCTGACGGATGTCCGATAAGCATAGAATGCAAACGGCAACTTCTCATGCCAGTCTCTATAAGTCTCAGTCATCTTTCCCACTATCTTTTTGATGTTTTTGTTGGCTGCTTCCACTGCCCCATTCATTTTTGGACGATACGGTGACGAATTGTGGTGTTTGATGTCGAATTGGCTACAAACCCCTGCTATCGTGCTATTGTTTAAGTTTAGTGTATTGTCTGATATGATCCTCTCAGGCATTCCATATAGACAAATGATCTCCTTTTTCAAAAATCGACTAACCGCTGATTTAGTGACGTTAGCATATGAAGCCACCTCTACCCATTTTGTGAAGTAGTCAATGACTACAAAGATGAACCGATGTCCATTCGAAGCCTTCGGAGATATTGGCCCAATGACATCCATGCCCCACATGGAAAATGGCCATGGAGAGGTCATAACATGTAAAGGTGATGGAGGCACGTGAATCTTGTCTCCATAAATCGGCATTTATGACATTTCTTGGCATAGTTGATCTGATCTCCTTCATGGTGGACCAATAATATCCAAACCTCATTATTTGTCTGGCCATTGTGAAACCATTAGCGTGAGTTCCACAGACACCTTCATGGACTTCTTCCAGGATTAACTTAGCTTCGGCGGCGTCTACGCATCTCAGCAGCACTTGATCTTTCCTTTTCTTGTATAGGACTTCATCCAGGACATAATCACAGGCTATTCTTCTCAGCGTCTTTTTATCTTTCTCAGTCGCTTGATCTGGGTATTCACGATTTTTCACATACCGCAGTATATCGTGGTACCATGGTGGGCCAGTTTTCTCTTCTTCCTCGACATTGTAGCAATGGGCTGGGTCTTGATGAATGCTCATTTGTATTGGCTTCATATCTTCGCTTTCGTTTGTTCAGACCATGGAAGCTAGGGTGGCCAGAACATTCGCCATCTGATTCTCGTCCCTGGGCAGGTAATTGAAAGTGATGTCATCGAACTCTCTGATCAATTCTTGGGCCAATCTTTTGTAGATAACCAGTTTTGGATCTCTGGTTTCCCATTCTCCTTTGAGTTGATAGATTACCAGAGCAGAATCTCTATAAACTTCCAATACCTTAATTTTGCATTCGATAACAGCGCGGAGACCCATAATACAAGCTTCATATTCAGCCATATTATTAGTGCAATTGAAATCCAGTTTGCAAGTGAATGGATAATGGTCTCCTTTTGAGGACATCAGGACTGCCCCAATTCCATTGTCCACGACATTTGATGCCCCGTTGAAATTCAGTTTCCAAGGATGGTCTTCGGAGGCGCCTTCTTTAGTGTCTGCCACATACATCAAATCTTCGTTAGGGAAATCAAAATCTAAGGGCTCATAGTCTTCAAGGGCTCTACTGGCTAGAAAGTCTGCTATCGCACTCCCTTTTACCGCCTTTTGGTTTACATAAATGATGTAACTTCGTAGCGAGAATCGCCATCGGCATCCTTCCATTCAAAGCGGGATTCCATCATATATTTAAGGGGATCTAGCTTTGAGATGAGCCATGTAGTGTGATACAGCATATATTGCCTCAATCTTCGAGTTGTCCAAATCAAGGCACAACATAATTTCTCGATTTGCAGGTATCTCGTTTCACACTCTGTGAATTTTTTACTAAGGTAGTATATTGCTTTTTCTTTCTTTCCCGACTCATCATGCTGACCCAGCACGCATCCCATCGAATTATCAAGTACTGTTAGATAAAGGATTAGTGGCTTGTCTGGTTGAGGCGGCGTTAGTACCGGGGCATCGGACAGGTATTGTTTCACCTTTTCGAAGGTCTTCTGGCATTCTTCATCCCACGTGCCTGGATTGTGTTTCTTGAGGAGACGGAATATGGGGTCACATCTCTCGATCAGTTGTGAAATGAACCGGGCGATGTAATTTAGCCTTCCTAAGAAATCTCTAACTTCTTTTTGAGTACGTGGTGGAGATAATTCTTGTATGGCTTTGACTTTATCCGGGTCAACCTCAATCCCTTTTTCACTGACTACGAACCCGAGCAACTTTTTGGACCGAGCTCCGAAGGTACACTTTGACGGGTTAAGCTTCAATTGTAATTTTCTCAGCCTCAAGAACAATCTTCTCAAAACCTGCACATGTTCTTTTTCAGTTCGGGACTTGGCGATCATATCATCGACGTAAACCTCAAGTTCCCTGTACATCATGTCATGGAATAAGGTTACCATGGCTCGCTGATATGTCGCCCCCGCATTTTTTAGCCCAAATGGCATTACCTTGTAGCAAAATGTTCCCCATATGGTTATAAGCGTTGTCTTGTCCATGTCCTCAGGATGCATCTTTATTTGGTTGTATCCCGAGAAACCATCCATAAATGAGAACAACGAATAGCCTGTTGTATTGTCTACCAAGGTGTCGATGTGAGGCAAAGGGAAATTGTCTTTCGGACTGGCCTTGTTTAGGTCTCTGTAGTCCACACACATTCGCACTTTCCCGTCTTGGTGACTGGGACAATATTAGCTACCCAATCCGAGTACTTAACTACTTGTAAGAACCCAGCGTTAAATTGTTTCTCGACTTCTTCTTTTATTTTTAACAAGACATCCAGTCTCATTTTTCGGAGCTTCTGTTGGACTGGCTTGCATTCTTCTCTTAGGGGTAATCGGTGTACTGCGATATCAGTACTTAGTCCGGGCATATCTTGGTACGACCATGCGAACACATCCTTGAATTCATGGAGTAATTCGATGAGGTTCCGCCTGGTTTCTGCAGTAATACGGGCTCCAATCTTCACTTCTTGCCCCTCTCCTAGGTTCATCATTTCTACTGACTCTTTATGGGGTAGGATCTGTTTTTCTTTTTGCTCTATCATTCTCAACAAATCTGGAGGCAAGTCGCATTCTACGTCATTTTCAAAATCCTGAGATTCCTCTGAACACATGTCTTGCTCAAAGTAGACCTCTAAATCTGTAGTATCGTTACTCATATCGTTAATGTCTGGAGACCTGTGATGGGTATCAAAGGGTGTACAAAGAACAAATGAATTTGAGGACAACTATTCACATAATATGAATGAGAACAAAGAATAAATGATAAAAATGTAAAATGAGAGAATATTTAGTAGAATTAAAGATGTATTTCATTAAAACAAAATGTCCGAACATGAGTCTATTTCACAAAAGAAATCTCATTGTTTCTAGGCTTAAAAACAACAAGTGTGTTCTAAGTATTACTCTGTATCATCTCTAAAAACTACAGGAAATTCCTCTGCAGTCCAATTGTCTAGAGTGCTTCCAGGTTCATATGGGCGAATGCCCGATAGGTTTCCTCGATTAGTCACCTCATCGTGTATAGCATTGATGTGAGGATATTCATCTCTAGGAGATCCTTTTCCTGGGTAAATTATTCCTCCTGATATGAAGGTATAAGATATGTGGAGGAATGTCATCGGTTCCCATTTAACGTCCTCTCCGTTCAGCCGGGCCCTTCTCCTTTCTTGCTTCTTTTCCATTTCATTCTTCATTTGTTTAGCATCTGGTTTGAAACCTAAACCAAAACGGTCTCTTTTCTCCTTCAGCATCGGGGTCTGGACTTTCCCTTGGAGATATTTGCCTAATCCTCTTCCGGGTAGTGCTCCTTTTCCCATCGTCATTTGTAATCCCATCTTGGTGGTCTTGGATAGCTTGGGCACCGGAACTTCACTTTCCTCCGCAATGAACGTCGCGTTTACGAACTCTAAGGATCGGAAGGAACATTCGATGGCCTCCTCATTTGTTTCTAGATACGGCGCTTCACTAGTAACGGTCGCTATGACGTCCTCTTCCGCGTTTATAGTTACCAACCAATTTTCTGTTACCACTTTCAATTTCTGGTGCAGTGATGAGGGTACGGCCCCCGCCAAATGAATCCATGGCCTCCCCAATAGGCAGTTGTACGAGGGTTTGATATCCATGACCAGGAAGTCCACCTCGTAAGTGTTAGGCCCTATCAATAAAGGTACGTCTATTCTCCCCATCACTCTTCTTTCAGTGCTGTCAAACGCTCTCACTATATTCTAGCATGCTTTCATGTGAGAACTGTCTATTGGCAACCTCTTGAGTGTAGCCAGTGGTAGGACATTCAACGCTGACCCATTATCTATTAGCACGCTTGGCAGAGTGTATCCCTTACAACGGGTAGTTATGTGCAAGGCCTTCGTTGATCCCATGCCTCTGGCTGGGATTTCATCATCACTGAAGTAGACGAAATTGTCAGCGCTTATGTTACTAACCAGGCGGTCCAACTTGTTGACGGATATATCCTTAGTAACATAGGTCTCATTTAGTACTTTCATCAATGCTTCGCGGTGCACCTCTGAACTTAGAAGTAGGGCTAACACGGAGATACGGGCTGGTTGTCTATGCAGTTGTTCCACCATGCTATATTCGCTGTGTTTCAAGAATTTCAAGAATTATTTGGCCTCTTCCTCTTTTACGGGTTCGTTGATAGGGGCTTCAGGTTCCTTTTTTCGCCCAATCAGCACAGTCTTCGGTTTCATTGGTTCTTCTCCTCTGTTTCCAGGATCATAACGCTTCCCACTACGCATATAGAACCCTTTATTCTTGCCCTCCTCAGATTGCTAGTGCTGACTTTTCCGCCACAGCATCGTCACATTACAATTATAGTTCCAAGGTACCTTTTTACTATCTTTGTAGGGAAAAGAAGCAGGTTTCTGAATTATAATTTTCGGCCTTCCCTGTGCCCTGCCTTCCATGTTTCGCGAAATGATGATTCTCGGGTAATTAACTCCAGGCTTTGTCAATTCTTCCTCGGTCGCGCATATGTCCTCTTCCTCTACTCCTTCTTCATAAAACTCCAGTTCTTTGTTGTCCATAAGGCCTTGCACCAAAATTCTAAACTCGGCGCATTCTTGAATCTCGTGTTCCTTTGTCTTATGGAGTTTACAGTAGTTCTTTATATGCCTCCCGTTCTCCGCAAGATCTGAATCTATCAATCCTCTTTTTGACATTTCCTTCCAAACTATTCGCAATAGGGTTTTCACTTCTGTGACATCCTTCTTGATCTTCCTCACCCCTTCCTCACCAATCGCGTGTACCCCTCTATCTTCGTGATTGGGTAGTGGGTTCCCCTTTTTTACCATGTCGTCGAGTGTTATAACCTCCATCTTTATTAGCCTCTCGACTACCTTTTTAAAGGCGAGGCAATTCTCTATCGAATACCCCTCTATCCCTGCATGATAATCGCAGTGAGCATTAGAGTCATACCACTTAGGGTATGGGGGCTACAATGGTTGCAAATAGAGCGGGGACACGATGTGCTCATTGAATAAAATCTAGTATAGCTCTTTATACGTTATCAGAATTGGCATAAATTGAATTTTTTTTGATATTCGGTCTGGTTCCCGATTCCTGTCTTGCTGATCCTTGTTGTCCAGCAGTAACTGCCTTTGGTTGATTAACCGCGATTGCCTTCGAGTACCCCCTATTATACGTACTCACATTATTTACTTCACCATCCTTCTTCTTAGGAGTGGCCCTCCTAGTGCTTTCTCCTGCCTCGATCTTGCCGCCCCTTATAGCATGCTCAATCATCTCCCCTGCTATCACTATGTCGGCAAAGCTCTTAATTGTACTCCCTATCATATGGGTTATGAAAGGGGCCTTCAGGGTATTAATGAAGAGCGTAGTAGTCTCTTTTTCTAAGAGGGGTGGTTGGACCTGCATGGCGACCTCCCTCCATCTCTGCGCGTACTGTCTGAAACTTTCGTTTTGTCTTTTTTCCATGCTTTGCAGGGTAATTCTATCCGGTGCCATGTCTGTGACGTTGCTGTAATGCTTCAGAAATGCTTGAGCCAAATCTCTCCAGGAACTAATATTGGCCCGACTAAGCTGGTTATACCATCTAGCTGCTGTGCCTACCAAACTTTCTTGGAAGCAGTGGATTAAGAGCTGATCATTGCTCACGTAGCCAGCCATTCGCCTGTAGAACATGGTGATGTAGGCCTCCGGGCAGCTAGTCCCACTATATTTTTCAAATTCAGGCATTTTGAACTTATGGGGCAGTACCAAATCAGGAACTAGACTTAAATCTTTTGCGTCGATCCCATGATGATGATCGATGCTTTCCAGCGCTTTAAACTTTTCCTCTAGCCATTTGCAACAATCCTCTAGTTACCTTGAGGATTCTATTCTTGACCCCATTCTCTCTACTGCATCCAAATCGGGCACAACA
Organism: Gossypium bickii; assembly: GCA_025503065.1. Taxonomy (NCBI): domain Eukaryota; kingdom Viridiplantae; phylum Streptophyta; class Magnoliopsida; order Malvales; family Malvaceae; genus Gossypium; species Gossypium bickii. The sequence continues at coordinate 108,456,654 of CP106717.1, forward strand.
AGATTGGCTGGGCTATCTCTTGGTTGGGATCCAGAGCCCGCGTGATGGCGCACGGGAGGTCTAGTTTCATCCTGCCATTGCTGGGGCCTGATTGTAACGGGTGGCCTTTGGAGATATTCCTCAGGCAGGGCTCTTGAGTGCGGCGGGGTAAAACCCGGGGGAGCGCCTTCGCTATCCTCATCGACCGGAGGCATTAGACCTTTCCCTTTGTCTGTTACTCCATTCAGCATTTGGGCCATCTGTGCTATCATGTTTCTCTGAGCCTCCAGCATTTGGTCCTTCATTTCCTGCTGGAGTTTCAACATTTGCTCTTGCATTTGTTCCTGCATTTCTTTCTGGAATTGTTCGAACCTTTGATCCATTCTCTTGGTTTTAGCACGAGTCCCGTAGTAATGGTCAGTTCTCAGATTTCCTCTTTCCTCTCTCTTGTCTGATAATTTTAACCAATTAGGTTCTTTTTATAGACTTAAATGCATATAATGCGATGCAATACGATGAAAATGCATGTATGCAGTAAAAGACATTGATTTGGATTCAATTTCATTAAGATAGCTTTTCCAAAAAACAAATTTCTTTACATAAAATGGATTACATATAAGGCCTAGCCCTAACACTTAGGGCCTTGACTTTCTTAAGAAGCCATGCTAACTCTTGGCCTCGGTCCGACTCTGACTCATACTTTAGACTTAGTACATCAGCTTGGACTGCTAAAGTTTGTAGATGATTTGCAACTTCTCACACTTGCGCCACGGCTTCCCCCATGATGTAGTCCCGATCTCAAACTTGACTCTGGGAATGGTGAAGTTGTTCTTTTCACCGCTCTTCATTAATTTCGAGAAGCTCCACCCGAAGCTCGCAACCATGTAAAGCAGATTCTAACTCTTCGATCCTTGCTTTCATCTCTTCAATTTTGCTTAGGCTGGCCTTCAATTCAATCACAGAATTACGGTTACGATACTGATATAAGGTTTTTTCTAGCTCCGACACTCGACTTTTCAATTTCTCTTTCTCGTTTTGACTTTCTGCCAAATTTTTTTCAGAGTATCTTCTTGTTCTTGAGCTTCTCAGAATTTCTTCTCCCATCAAATGGATCTATCTTTCTCTTCCTTAATTTCTTGATGCCATTGCTCCGACGTCTTTCCTAGTCCCGCAATTTTCATCGACCTTTGCGACTTCTTATAGTCCGTCTTCAAGTCATCTAAGTCTTCTTGACTTTATTCTTTCCTTTTCTCGGTCTCTCGACTTCTAGCTTGTGAATATCGACATCTAACCCTATTTGCATTTTATCCTCCTCTATTTGCTCTATCCTTTTCCCCATTCCGACTTCTTTTCTTAAAGTCCTCACATGATGATTTCGAGCTCGAGCATGGATCACTGCGCAGTGTTCTTTCTAGCGGTCGGGCATTTTCCTGACTTGATGCGGGGATGTTGTCATTGACTCTTTGAGTCCACCATCGGTCATATTCAAGAGTTGTCATTGGATTAGTAGCAAACTGTTTCATTCTGTGAGTCCGGCTCCAAGCATTCGATATTTCACGAACTCTCTTTTTGCTATGATCTCCTTTATATTCAAACCACATTGCATCAACCCTTGTGTCACTGGCGTAAACTGTCTTGATCTGTACTGTCTCAACACGAGGAGAGGAGCGTACCCGACAGCTCCCCATATTCCCAACAGAGGAACCCAGTAAAAATCGCCACACCGATACAAGATCTCGTCCGGAATCATCAAAGGAGCTCTCCATTCTACATCTTCTTCTTGCAAGCTTTGCAGAATCGTCATCCATCTTTCTTCGGTAAGATCCTCTCGTCTTGTTTTAGCTGCTAATGTTTTTAGCGGGGAATATTGTTCGGAAAAGATCCGACACTATATTTTTTCTGCTTTCCAGAAATGAGCGTGGAACCATGTCAGCAAGAGTTGCGCACAACCGATGAATCTTCCTTCACCCGCTTTTCGGCATGTATTTAGGGATCTAAAAGTTTCGGCTAAAATTGCGGGAATGGGTGTGATGTTCCTATCCAATCTGTCAAATAAGTCAGAGACAGCCTCGTCCACATATCCTAGAGCCTTTGGGAAGACGATCAGTCCATAAATGCTTAAGGCGAAGATGTCGACCCTTTGCTTCATATATGGGTGCGCTATGATTAAATCTCTTAAGCTTCTCCAAGGGATGCACTTGCAATCTCCCTTTTGTTTTATCCGAGCAGTAATCCACTGCTCGCTCATTCCCGTAATATTCATTAGCTTTTTCAAAAATGTAAGGACATTAACGGGTCTCACATATACTTTGTCAACTTGAATTTTTGGGCAGCGAAGCAAAGCCGTGTATTCTTCTATAGTGGGTACCAAATCTACTTTCCCGAAAGTAAAGCAACTATAGGCAGGGTTCCAGAACTGGACTATAGCTCGGAATATGTGTTGGTCTATCTTGACATCAAGCAGATGAGGCAAATCACCATAATGATAATAGAATAATTGCTTGACTTCGTCGTCCCATTGACTCCATATTTCCCTCATCTCTTGGAGACTATTTTGGGTAACGCTGACGCGTGTGAAATCCCATAACTCCGACGTGTATCCCACCTTAAGACTATCGCCTTTTTTTTGCTGTACGGTCTCGGCCCATATTCGGACAGCCGCGTTGTCTTCCACTTTATCAAGAAACCCCATTTCCATGACAAGTTATCTATACAGCAACCGAATGTGAATTAACACCTTTTGATGAATATGTCAATGCAATCAAAATAAAATGAGGTGAATATTTCATAAGTAAAGAATTCAAAGGCCTAATCGGGTAACCTCCTAAGGCTTGGCATAGCTCTGCCTGGGGTGGCTTTTAAGGTTTGCTATATGAGGTTTGGTTCTGGGGTAAAGGTACCTGAACCAGAGGATTCCTCGATCCTCACCCATTATAGGCTCATATGGACCGAGTTCGGTTCAGGGGAATACATTTCCCTATGGCTGCACGGAGATGAAAATCTCACGAAGACATAGGTACGGATGTATTCCGAAAGTGATCCACTATCCTGCACGGAGGTGAAGACCTTACGAAGGAGTAGTTTCTCACTCCCACTTAGGGGTGTGACCACAACGGTTATGCAATGCAATGCCAAAGTATATCAAAAGCTTAGAGCATATGAGGGCATATAAATGCAATAATGAAGATCATGGCCCAATGCATATAAAGAAAAGGATCGTATGTTAAAACAAAACTTTCAATCTTCGACCAAAGGACAAAAATTAATCAGCTCGTGGCTTGACTCTCTTTTTAAAGTCCCCAGCGGAGTCGCCAAGCTGTCGTAACCATTTTTTTTGAAAAAAACGGGGAAACGACTCGGGTTTTGAAAATGAAAATACAACAGGAGTCGTCGCCGACCCTATTAGGTGTGGTCGGGTCACCTTTGTTTTAATAAACATTTTGATTTACTAAAACAATGTTTTTTTGGTCTACGAATCTTGAGAAAACGGGTTCGGGAGTCGGTTACGTGCGAGGAAGGGTTAGCACCCTCGTCACGCCCAAAATTGGTACCAAACTGATTAATCAATATCTCAATGTCGAAGATTTGAAAAGATTTTTAAATTCAGATCTTAAAAAAAGGTTTGGATAATTGAGGTCGAAATTTGAGATTTCTTTATTCCAAGAGGATACGAACATCACATCCAGCACGTTAGGACATGATATTCGAAGCCTTCGTAATCAAAGTTATCTCGGAGTTCGTGAAATTTATTAAAAGGATGTTTAGTATTTTAGTCAAACGGAAAATTGCAACCCAACACGTTAGGGCACTATTCTCTGAATTTCTAAACACACAAACATTGCCTTATTTGAAAACTCTTGGACGAAATAAAGTGGTTTTGTAAAATGTACTTTGATCTCATAGTGTTTAAGCTAAAAATAAGTGTAGGTATTCGAGCCAAAAAAAATCGAGATTTCTTTGCTCCGAAAAGATCTAAATATCACATCCAGTACGTTAGGACACGATGTTTTAATCTCTTGAAATCAAGGTCGTCTCATATTTCATGAAATAGGTAGAATGATGTTTAATTATTTAGTGAAACGGAGAATCGCAACCCAGCACGTTAGGGCACTATTCCACGAATCTCTAAATACAAAACATTGCCTTATTTTAAGATCTTTAGATAAAATACGATGATTTTATGAAATGTAATTGTTTAATAATATAGTACAAAACTAAGAAAACAAATGTAGATGTAAATATAGTAAAATAAAAAAATAATAATAATAAATATAATAATGATAATAATAATAACAGTATGGATACAAAGCAATAACAGAAATAATAACAATAGTAAATATAATAGAGATAATAACAATAGGCAAAATAATAGTAAAAACAAAAAAATATAAAATGAGCAAATAAATAAACAGACAATAGTGATAGTGATAATAAAATAACGGATATAATAATAGTAACAATAATAATACATTATTAATAACAATAATAAAAAACAATAATAATGAGATAATAAAAATAAAAATAATAAAATGATAATGAAAACAACAATAACAAGGTAATAACAATGATAATAACATAAAAAACAATAGTCATAGAATGAAAATAATAATAAGGTAATAATAATGATATTAGTAATAAAAAATAAAAAATGAAATAACAACAGTAATAATAAAATAATAATAACAAATATAATAGTAGTAATAATTATAAGATTAATAATAACACTAATAATAATAATAATAAGGGAATTAGTTAAATTAATAATAAAATAGTAAAAATAACAAAAGAAGGCTAAATTGAATTAAAAAAAATATATATGGGGCAAATTTGAAATAAAAAGAAAGGATGAGGACCAATTTAAAATGCGCACAAAAGATCAAGGACTGAAACAGCAAATATTTCCAAAGCCCAAAACGTAACGTACAAGTTGGACTAAATTGAAAGAGCACACAAACTTCAGGGCAAAAATGAAAGAAATAGAATAGTATCAAATTAAAGGAGGCGCAAATGGGAGGGACTGGCCGCGTATATTTCCCTTTTAAGTTGACAATGCGCATATCCAGCCTGGATATCAGTCAATGCGCAGGCCTTTAACCCCCCTTTAATTGCACCTCTTTAAAAATTAATAAAACTTTTATTATATTTATTATTCCTTAAAAGCTTATCATTTCCCTTTTTTAAAAACAGAGAATCCCCATTTTTCTTTTTCTCATCTCTTCCCTCTCCCTTTTCACCCGACGATTGGGTTCTTTGCCACCGATGATCACATCGCCACCATCTCCGGTGGCCACGACGAGTGGAGGTGAACCTTCAATCTCCGTTCGAGCCCCATTTGAAAGCCCACCTTTTGTGCTCAAAAACGAAGAGAGAGGGCCTCGGGTAACCATTTCTCCGGCCAAACTCCGACGATGGAGAGGGACCCCTCCGATGCCGCGGCCGTTGAGGCTTCGGTAAACCCTTTTTTCCCTCCTTTTTTTTTATTTTTGTTTTTTTAGATTTACAAATAAAAAAAATAAATCGGTAGCAGATAATCAATGAAAGGAAATCAACCTTTGATTTTTGCCTTTACGTTCCGATTTTGGTAAAAACGGAAGAAGAAATCCCTTTTGTTACAAAGCAATTAATCGAAAGCCAAAAGTTTTCTCCCCGTTTTTGTCTGTCAAAATCCCCCTTTTTTTATAAATTTTGCTTGTATTGATCGATTGAAAAGAGGGAAGAAAAACCAAAGCCCTTTCTGTGTACAATTGAATCGGCTTATATAGCCTGATTTTTACCCCCCCATTTGCTTTCTGTCTTGTCCCTTTTTAATGCTCGCAGGTGCAAGTGGGGTGATTCTGACGGTGGCCGGTGGTGTAGGGAGCAGATGGCTGTCAGGGGGCAGGTGGGGGTTGGTTCGGCGCCGCAAGTAGCTAGGGTTAGGTCCTGATTTTTTTGATTTTGGTGTTTGGGTAATTGGGCTTTAGTGAATTTGGGCTGATTTGTTTAGTGGGTTAGGGGCTTTGTAATTGGGCTTTTTGGACCCGGGTAAAATTGGGTCTACAGTACTCCTTGGTGTAAGGATCCTGTTCCACTTTCAAATATGCTTCAAAGACAGGTTTATCAGGGACCCCAATCCTTAACTTATTACCACCAATAGGTGTTGTCCAACCTTTGGGTATGTCTTTTGTGTTTCCTGACCATATAGGTGGTTTAAGTTCATATTTGGACATTGATTTCCCTTTTTTAGCTTTGCCTAGTTTCCTACTCAATCCATTTTCAAGGGTCCAATACCCAATAACTTTTTCCTTGTTATCTATCACGTTGATGATTTCAAAAGCTGAAGATCGCAACTGTCCTCTAACCAAACTAAAATCTCCACTGAGGCCTTTAAATTTGGTTTTTAGTAACCCATTTAGGATCATTTTGCCTATTTTTGAGACTTTTATAACAGGAAACTGACTTGTATTTCTGTGATGATTTTCGCCATTAACACTGGAGCTCTCCTGTGGAACCATTTCAACAGCCTTGGCTAGTGCCCAAATAGTATCATATGCCCAACACCCAAAAATGTTTAATTTGGTAGAACTAGAATGAATCTCACTTTTCCATTTCTTTTTAAAATTTTCAAGTCTTTTAGACTGCGGTATGTGTGGCCTTATACCCAAAACACCTTGCATTGAACCAATGACCTTAGCTCCCATGGGATCCAACAAAGTAGATAATCCATTAGTGATGATCCATGCATATCCCTCACTAATCATGGTTGTTTCTTTTGCAAGCAAAAAGAGTTTTGACCCTAAGGAAGAACTCATGTGCACCACAATCACTCTCGTCTGCAGCGCCATTACCCTATTAAGCGTTTTTAATATGCTCAATTTGCAAGAGTTTGGGGAGATGGAAAACCTAGAACTTACCCGAATGTCAAACTGTTGAAATTCATCTGCTAGGTAGGGGATTAAACCACTTCCATATTCAGTGTCTTCGTACATGAGGATTACTTCATGCCATTCGTATGACTGAACGATGGCAGCGATGCCTCTCGCTTGTGAGCTATCATCTAGGGTTGTTCGAACAAAGAACGGGTTTTGGGTAGTAGAGAGTGAGGGACTTGTAGCTGAAAATGAAACAACGGGAACTTGAGCCTTTTGGCCGACATCTATCACAAACCTAGCTTGCATCGTCTTTTGGGGGCCGATGATGGCATCAACTTCTTCATTATCAATCAACTCTATAGCTACAATTCATATGGATATTGATGATCAATAGAAGTTAAAAATAATAATACTTGAATTAAAAGTACATAGATAAAATTATCTTTTTATCTTACCTTTGACCAATTCCCATTATCTTGACTTTTCTTTTTTTGGTCCCACTTTTGTAACTCAACTCTTGTAATTAGAGGTAAGTTTTTTTTTTCTCATTGGTGTTGAGCAGATAGAAAATCGAAGTCTAGGGGTGCGCATTTTCGGTTCTAATTGAATTAATTCATCAACTCGAATTAGTAAAATTATTATTCAGTCATAGAATATAATTTAATTGGAAATCGATTAATAATTTTTTTTTTAAATTTTAATTATCAGTTAAATTACTTCGAAATTAAATAATTAATTAATCAAAATTAGTAATATTATATATCTTTTATATTTATAAGTCCAAAACCAATATATTATATATAAACCCAATACAATATATAAACTAAATGGTTCAAAAGAAAAGCATTACGAAAAATAAAATATTTCACAACACCTTTTCCCTTTTTTTCCATTTCATTCTCATTTCAATATCATCACAAATCACTCCCCGGTCAGTATGTTTTAAATTTATTTTCTCTATCATGTTTTTGTTTTTTCTTTCTTTCTTTCTTTCTTTTGAATTTCTTTGAGTTAAAAATAGAGAAACAGAACTTTGTGATTAGTTTTATTGTGATATTTTATCAACCAGACATCAATTCAGTTTAGTTAAAAAGTTTTAAAAATTATTTTAATTCTATTAACGGTAAAGAAATTTAATATTTTTATTAATTTATTTAATAATAATTCATTTGGGTGTTAATCAAATTAACACTCTTACCGAAGACCAAGAAAGGTTGAAGGTGTTGAGTTGTTACTGATGTTTGAGTTTCCTAATTCTATTCAAACTTATTTATGTTATACAGGTGAAGAGTAAGAATGAGGGAGCACAGTAAATAAAATTTCGCTATAGATTTTATTTAAAATATTAATTTTTATATGAAATGATTTTTTTTTGGGTTTTTATTTTTTAAAAAAACATATTTGGGTTTAATCTTTTTGATTGGGTTTGAGTAATTTACTAATTTATGTATAATTGAAAATATATTGATATTAATAAAAAATTAAGTTTATCTTCTTCGCTTCTCAAATTTTCGTAAAGAAAAATAAAGAAATAAAAGGAAAATGAAAATAAAAGTTAAAAGAAAGAGTTAAATTACTCAAAAAGAAAAAGTATAGGGATTAGACGTGAAATTTGACCTAAAATTTTTATTTGAAATTATGATTTAATTTGAGAGTTAACAACTCAATAACCGATGTTATAAATTGATAATGATTGTCGTAACCATTTTTTTGGGAAAACGGGAATCGACTTGGTTTTGAGAATAAAAAACGGGAGTCGTCACCGATCCTTTATTAGGTGTGATAGGGTCACCTTTGTTTTAATAAAACATTTTTGATTTACTAAAACAGTGGCTTTGGTCCACGAAATTTGAGAAAACGAGTTCGGGAGTCGATTACGTACGAGGAAGGATCAGCACCCTCGCAGCACCCGAAATTGGTACCGAATTGATTGATGTTGTCCCAATGTTGAAAGTTTGAATATTTAAAACGAATTTAGAAATTTGACCTCTTTTGGAAACACTTGAATTTTCTCGAATTGAATATTATGATTTTCTCGTTCCGAAAGAATAAAATATCACATCCAGTACATAGGACACGATGATTTTAATCCTCGAATCCAAGATCATTTCTTAATCCCCGAGACTCATGCATAAAACTACCAAAAGGATATTCGATCTTTGGCGAGGCGAGAGAACCGAAACCCAACACATAGGGCACGGTCTCTCGAAATACCAAAAATAGAATGTTGCCTCATTTTAAAAACTTTCTTCTGGGTAAAATTGATAGACGTATTTAAAAATCATAGTGTTTGGTAATTTGGATTTTGTAAAACCTTATTTAAATCGTGAATGCAACAAATGGTGATGATATAACACAAATTTAGCGCAACGACAACACAATACATGGAATACATTGTAACACCCCTTACCCGTATTCAACGCTGGAATAGGGTACGAGGCATTACCGGAATTACAAATTTATTTATCAGACATTTTATTTTAATTCAATATTTATATTTGAAACCAATCAAAATCAAACATATGGCCCCTTAAAGATATTCATTTTTCTCGTCATGTCTTACTTGAATTTATTACTCGTTTCATCATACTTAATTACCTTGTATTAACATATTAAAGATAATCACATATTTTCATGTCATGATAAATATCATTCACTTGCCGTTTCTTCATAAACATAAAACAGCTTAATTTATCATATCAATATTTCACGTACCATCAACTCATATTTTCTTATATCATATAATTAAGTTACGAACTTACAGCTAAATCAAATCAGTAGAAATATCAAAATTCGTGGTCATTTTGGTAATTTTCTATTTTCATCGATTTTTCAATCGATCTTAATCTAAATTACTAATTTCATTCAATTTTGCAATTTTAAATAATAAAATAATCTATTTCATGCAAATTGGACATTTCTACATTTTTACAAAATTAATCATAAAGTTTTACTTTTATTCAATTTAGTCCTTGAGTCTAAAACATTTCAAATTAGCCATACTACCTAAATATTCATACATATTTTCCTCCTCCTCCCTCTCCATTCCACATCCTTAATGTATATAACATGCTATAAGTAACATTGTCAATAATTTCATTAATTACTCATAAGTATATTCAAAACTGTCCATTTGAGTTATAGTCACTAAATTATTTATTTCCGGAGCTACAGAACTCCAAATGAAGCACCGTTAATTTTTACTGAAACTAGACTCACATATATTCATACCATAAAATTTCCAGAATTTTTAGCCTAGCCAATTAGTACAGTTTATTCATCAAAGTCACCCCTGTTCTGCTGTCTGGCAGTTCTGACCCTTCTTCACTAAAAATTAATTATCTCCTCATACACAATTCATATGATGTTCTCGTTTATTTCTATTGAAAATAGACTCATTCAGAATTCTAGACATATAAACTTAAGCCCCTAATTATTTTTCTCCAAATTTTTATGATTTTCCAAAGTCAGAACAGGGGATCCTGAAATCCCTTTAAACCAGTCTTACAAAAATATAAATATCTCAAATTACAGAATTCCTTTGCTTTCCTTGTTTCTTTCATATGAAAGTAGACTCAATAAGCTTTAATTTCATATATCATTCAGCTTCTATTTCAACTTCTACGATTTTTGGTGATTTTTCAAAGTTACTCTACTGCTGCTGTCCAAAACAGTTTTGTTATAGCTTATTTTACAATTAAATCCTTTACCCAATTCTAACTTCAAATTCTTTCAATTAAACCACTAATTCATCTTTTTGTTCATCATATGCTATATTCAACAGCTTTAAAACTTCAAAAACTTCAACTTAAATTCATCAAAACTTTGTTCTAAAACTTATAAAGCATCAAAATTAAAAGAGAAGGACTAAATTAACTTACCAATTAAACTTCCAAGCTTCAAACCATCAATTTCTCCTTTTTCTTTCTTTTCCCTTTTTCTTCCCTTGCTTTCGTCTTGTTCTCTGTTTCTTTTTCTGGTATTCTCCCTTTCTTTTCTTTTGTTTTTGTTTGTATATATATATAATAATATAATAATATAATAATATAATATAATATTAATATATAATATAATAACATACTTTAAAAAATCTCAGATTTTTCATACTTAACTCGCATTCAACTTTACAAAATGGTATAATTACCATTTTGGTCCTTCATAATTTTTTTAATCTATAATTCAACTTTTACACCTTTTTCAATTTAGTCCTTTTCATTTAATTACATATCCAAACGTTAAAATTTCTAAACTAAACTTTAATAATAACTTAATGACACTCCATAAATATTTTTAGAAATATTTATGGCTCACTTTATGAATTCGAGCTCTCAATACCTTGTTTTTGGCCCAATTTTTCTAATTAATTCTTTTAGTTCACAAAATTCACTAATTTTAAAATATTTCCAAAATCACACTTAACTTATAATTATCGATTAACAAAGTTTTCTAACTTTTTCGTCAGATTTAGAAATCTCAAATCACTGTTCCGACACTATTGAAATTGGGCTGTTACAACTCTTCCCCCCTAAAAAAATTTCGTCCTCGAAATTTCCTTGTTATTTTGATCATGAACTTCATTATTTCTATAATTCTATAGCTCCTTTGTACACATATTTATCTAGTTTATTATTTATATCCATTCTATATCCCTTTCAGTTTGCAATTTATTTTTAATTCAATATTGCGAACATACTTTATAACAAAAATTACTTTTTTTTTTTTTTTTTATAAGAGGTCCAATAGATTAAACAGAACACTTAGGATATATGAAACAAATATAGAAGTGTATTATTATGTACTATTAATCAGATAGCATTTGATGAGTACCAACATGTTATTATCAGAGAATGCGCTGGAGTCCCTTAATGGTATACCACAAATATCTTAGTAGATCTAATCTCATTTATTTGGGAAAATTACATTATACACGCATGTCACTTTTACAATTTTAACATAATGCTTTTACATACTTTACAATTTAACCATTGTACTAAAAACGTGTATGTTTATATCTTTTCTTTCTTTAATATATGTAACATATTTCAAGATTTACTAGTCATTCTTAATTTACTAATAATTCTTATTATGTGCTTCACATATCATTTTTTTTTTAATTTCAATTTTACTTCAATTTATTCACAACTAAATTTAATTTCACTTTCTTATTAATATACAATTCAATACTAATATTTATCCATCACTTAATTCAATTTCCATTCAATTCAACAATAACACTTACCTCATACTTCACTTGTTGTATGCATAATTTAAATTTAACATTTAATATTAAATAATAGACATCAAACATGTAACAATATAAGTCATATGTGTTAATTTATACTTTAATTTCATACCTCAACAATAGTCTTTCATCAAATAGCCTCATATACCATCTACATTATCTTTAATCAATTCATAAACCTTTGGTTCAAGCTTTCAATCTCATATCTCAATTTCAATTTACATTTCAATTCCTAATTCCACTTTTCCACACCTTCAATAATTCAACCGATCAAATTCAATTGATTTTCTCATTTCGTTTATTCAACAGATTTCAATAATAATAATTTGATGTTTCAACAAATTTATGAACCTTAAGTTCATACTTCAATTCTCACATTTCAATTCGATTCACAATTCAACTCATAATTTCTTACTCATATTTTTAATAGTTCAATCGATTAAATTTATTTAGTTTTTCTCATTTGATTATTCACCCTATTAACAATCCGGAGTTTGACGGATACACGGATTCCAACCCAAACACACGATGCGGCACAATGTGCCTTAACGGTACATAGTATACAATACACAAAGTGTCGAATCGATAATGATAACAATAATGATGAGTCGGCACATAAGTGCTCGATCGATAGCGGCAAAGAGACCGTACTCTTCCATATCCTATGGCATGCCAATTATATCCGACTAGTCCGACAAGTTAATAGGGAAATCAATTCTCATTTTAATTTCACTTAATATTCATATCTACCCCTATCAACAAGACTCGGACTTTGGCGGATACGCGGATCCAACCAAACACACCGATTGGCACCGATTGCCTCATCGGATAGTTCGAAGCAATATAGTGACACCTAAAGTGTCTCATCGGCCTAGCCAAGTAAAGTGGTACCCAGTACCTTATTGAATCTATCCGAAATAAATAATATGACACCGATGTCTCATCGACTCAAGGTCGAAGAATCCCTGAACACTTCCAATCCTATGGCATGCCATTTGTATCCAATCTAGCCCGATAAGTTAATAGGTATTCAAATCATCATTTATTTTTTCTATTTCAAATTCACTTTTCCATTTTCTAATCGATTATACAATTTAGTGATTGACTTTGTTCTCATTTCACTTTCTTAGCCCAAAGTAGACTTTATAGAACACACCGGATATACTGGAACAAATACAGAGGTGCATTATGATGCACAGTGAACAGAGAGCACCAATGTGCGATAATCAGAGAGCACCCGGTGTGCTAATATCGAGAGCACCAATGTGCTAATATCGGAGAGCACCAATGTGCTAATATCGAGAGAAACGCGACGTGCTATATATCGAGAACACCGGTGTGCTAATATCGGAGAGCACCAATGTGCTAATATCGAGAGCAGCGGCGTGCTAATATCGAGAGCACCAATGTGCTAATATCGAGAGAAACACCGCGTGCTAATATCGAGAGCACCAATGTGCTAATATCGGAGAGCACCAATGTGCTAATATCAGAGAGCACTGACGTGCTAATATCAGAGAGCACCAGTGTGCTAATATCGGAGAGCACCAATGTGCTAATATCAGAGAGCACTGACGTGCTAATATCAGAGAGCGCGCTAAAGTTCCTTAATATCCCGGTAGTTCTAAATTTCGTCTACTTGGGCATTAAAGCTGGATCTCATATATTTAAATAATTCACATAAATATTTCAAAGAAGATAAATAACAAAAATTTAAAATTCTTGTAGTACTTACAACAAAAAGGTTGAAATGATATATGTTATTCTTCCTTCACTCCTTAACCTTCTCTTTTCCTTTTCCCTCAATTCGGTCCTCTCCTTTCTTTTTCAAATTAATTTCATATAAACATATAACATTTATATGTAAAAAAAAATAATCAAATAAACTATGTAAAAAAAAATAATCAAATAAACTTTCTGTATTATTTAATAAAATAATCATGTATAATATATTTTTATTCAATTCGTATTTTTAATTTATTGTCTAATCAAATTTAAAATCACTAATTACTTTCAATCAATATACATTTCAATTACTCACATATTTTCTTTATTTAATTTAATTTGATTCAATTCAAATCACTTTTAGTTTCCTATTAATATACCTTCAAATATTCACATAGTTCATAATTTAGTTACGTAATTTAAATAAATTTTAATTTTCAATTCATTCTATTTTCACTTCTTATTTCGATCAGTTTCATAGTATTGCGATAATTCATTACATCAATAATTTCATAGTTTAACTTAATACATATAACAATATTTAGTAACTTCACAATTCAATTCGATACTCAAAATAATATTCAATATTCCATAATTCGATTCGAGATCGGTCTCAATTTTTGATACCCAATCTTAAATTTATCATTTTACTAAATACTTACCTTAAAATACTTACCACACATAATTAATAAATTACACATAATAGTAATACAAATATCATCAAAGTTGGAACATATCACATTATCTCAAGTTATATATTAATAATGGCATATATTTCTAGACTTCACATATACTACGTTTGGTCCGAGAACCGACTAAACCTAAGCTCGACGATACCACTAAATGTAACACCCCTTACCCGTATTCAACATTTGGAATAAGTGTACGAGGCATTACAGGAATTACAAATTTATTTATCGGACATTTTATTTTAATTCAATATTTATATTTGAAACCAATCAAAATCAAACATATGGCCCCTTAAAGATATTCATTTTTCTCGTCATGTCTTACTTGAATTTATTACTCGTTTCATCATACTTAATTACCTTGTATTAACATATTAAAGATAATCACATATTTTCATGTCATGATAAATATCATTCACTTGCCGTTTCTTCATAAACATAAAGCAGTTAATTTATCATATCAATATTTCACGTACCATCAACTCATATTTTCTTATATCATATAATTAAGTTACACGAACTTACAGCTAAATCAAATCAGAAATATCAAAATTCGTGGTCATTTTGGTAATTTTCTATTTTCATCGATTTTTCAATCGATCTTAATCTAAATTACTAATTTCATTCAATTTTGCAATTTTAAATAATAAAATAATCTATTTCATGCAAATTGGACATTTCTTTTTACAAAATTAATCATAAAGTTTTACTTTTATTCAATTTAGTCCTTGAGTCTAAAACATTTCAAATTAGCCATACTACCTAAATATTCATACATATTTTCCTCCTCCTCCTCTCCATTCCACATCCTTAATGTATATAACATGCTATAAGTAACATTGTCAATAATTTCATTAATTACTCATAAGTATATTCAAAACTGTCCATTTGAGTTATAGTCACTAAATTATTTATTTCCGGAGCTACAGAACTCCAAATGAAGCACCGTTAATTTTTACTGAAACTAGACTCACATATATTCATACCATAAAATTTCCAGAATTTTTAGCCTAGCCAATTAGTACAGTTTATTCATCAAAGTCACCCCTGTTCTGCTGTCTGGCAGTTCTGACCCTTCTTCACTAAAAATTAATTATCTCCTCATACACAATTCATATGATGTTCTCGTTTATTTCTATTGAAAATAGACTCATTCAGAATTCTAGACATATAAACTTAAGCCCCTAATTATTTTTCTCCAAATTTTTATGATTTTCCAAAGTCAGAACAGGGGATCCCGAAATCCCTTTAAACCAGTCTTACAAAAATATAAATATCTCAAATTACAGAATTCCTTTGCTTTCCTTGTTTCTTTCATATGAAAGTAGACTCAATAAGCTTTAATTTCATATATCATTCAGCTTCTATTTCAACTTCTACGATTTTTGGTGATTTTTCAAAGTTACTCTACTGCTGCTGTCCAAAACAGTTTTGTTATAGCTTATTTTACAATTAAATCCTTTACCCAATTCTAACTTCAAATTCTTTCAATTAAACCACTAATTCATCTTTTTGTTCATCATATGCTATATTCAACAGCTTTAAAACTTCAAAAACTTCAACTTAAATTCATCAAAACTTTGTTCTAAAACTTATAAAGCATCAAAATTAAAAGAGAAGGACTAAATTAACTTACCAATTAAACTTCCAAGCTTCAAACCATCAATTTCTCCTTTTCTTTCTTTCCCCTTTTTCTTCCCTTGCTTTCGTCTTGTTCTCTGTTTCTTTTTCTGGTATTCTCCCCTTTCTTTTCTTTTGTTTTTGTTTGTATATATATATAATAATATAATAATATAATAATATAATATAATATTAATATATAATATAATAACATACTTTAAAAAATCTCAGATTTTTCATACTTAACCGCCTCAACTTTACAAAATGGTATAATTACCATTTTGGTCCTTCATAATTTTTTTTAATCTATAATTCAACTTTTACACCTTTTTCAATTTAGTCCTTTTCATTTAATTACATATCCAAACGTTAAAATTTCTAAACTAAACTTTAATAATAACTTAATGACACTCCATAAATATTTTTAGAAATATTTATGGCTCACTTTATGAATTCGAGCTCTCAATACCTTGTTTTTGGCCCAATTTTTCTAATTAATTCTTTTAGTTCACAAAATTCACTAATTTTAAAATATTTCCAAAATCACACTTAACTTATAATTATCGATTAACAAAGTTTTCTAACTTTTTCGTCAGATTTAGAAATCTCAAATCACTGTTCCGACACTATTGAAATTGGGCTGTTACATACATGACATTGGAATCGTTAATCTAACAGATTTCTATGCATAAATAATAATAACGATAATAAAGCAAAGATATAAATAATAACGAGGATGATGATGTCAAAGATATGAAGACACGAATATACAAATCAAAACATGTAGGAATAACAGTCGCATAGTTCATACGACTTAAGCATTAATATTGATAGTTGGAGAAAAATGAATTAAACAATTTGTAAATAACTAACACGTGCAATGATTTAAAATGATGAACAAAGCGATTTTAAGCAAAGAATACATAATAGAAAACATGTGGAATAATTTTAAAATGGTGTCAAAATGTATAATATATTGATAGTTTAATAAGAGTGATATGCAAAAATTCGAACTAAATGATAATAATGTAAATAATTAAAATCAAGAATAAATAGGTCTAAAAATTTTAAACTAGTAGGAGGCTAAATTGAAATCTGATTAAAGCAGCGAGGGCCAAAATTGTAAATGTTTAAACGAAGACGGGCGAAGGCTTGATTGAAGCACCATGTAAATATCTGGGTAAGATTAAAAATAAAAAGCAATGCGAATGGGGGCCCGATTAAAACTCAACATCGAGGGGAGGGACCAGGTGCGCAAAATTCCCACAGGAGCAAAAACGCGCGGACCCAGGGGCGGATCCGGGTCGACGCGCGGGTTTCCTTCTTACATGAGACGGCGTCATATTGTTCATCCTTAAAAAACCTAAGTTTATTTCAAAAAATGCCTTAGCCTTCATTTCCCTTTACCCAGCCACCGCAGCCTCCCTCCTTTTCTCTCTTCCTCTAGCCCGACGCTTGGGGTTTCCCTCTTTCGGTCGATCACCACGTTGCTATCGTTACGGTGGCCGGCAACGCACGAGGAGGGCGCCGATTCAGGTAAGTTTCATTCTTCTCTTTTTATTATTACTCGTTTACCCTTTTTTTTTAGAGTTTGAGACTAGTAAATAGGAAAATGAAAAAAGACAGTAAATGATAATCGAAAAATAAACTCAAAATCGACCTTGATGCTTGTATTTTGTCTTATTGCTGGTGATCCGTGATTAGAAAGAAAGAAAATTCTTTTGATTTGTTCTTCTTTTATTTCCCCTAATGTATATGAATCGAACCCCTATTACATCAATCTTTTATGGCTTTATAGCCAAATACAATCCCTTTTCTATTATTCAACTATTTTCCCCGTATCCCTCTGTCCTTGATTTCTCTGTTGTTCCTTGTTTTTGTTTCTGCAGGGCATGGCGATGGTGGAGGCGTGCGAGGCGCGCGATGGTGGTGGCGGCATGCACGAGTAGCCTGGGGGAACTCGAATCGTCGGAGGCGTGGGTACAGGAACCGACGCACGTGGTGGCCAAAACGAGGTGAAGCGCGCGTGAGGCAGACACGCGAGGTAGACGAAGAGGCTGTTGGCGGCGCTGGCTAGGGTTTCTGAAAATTTTAAGACTTTGGGCCATTGGGCCTCCGTGATTGGGTTAGCAGTTTAGGTTTAGTGGGTTGTTGTAATTGGGCTTAGTTTAATCTGGTTTTTAATGTGGTACCAAATTTGTTCTGTAAATGGACTATTGTTTTTGGATTTTTGTTCTGTTTGTTTATTTTGGTTTATTGGGCTTTAAGCTCTCTTGTAAATGGACATTCAAAAGACTGTTATATATTATTTTGGGCTTATTATTTTTTGTTCTATCACTTGGGCCTCTATTCTGTATTGGGCCCGGGCAAAATTGGTTACTACAATGATAGTGACCATTTTGTAAAAAAATAAACTTCGGTAATTAAAATGTGATTTAAACCATGACTATTTTTTTAATTCACCCTAAAAAGTAATAAATAACCTGTAAAAGTACTAGCAAGAGCATCATCAGAGTTTCTATGGTGCACAAACATTCTGGTTCTGAAGTTAGGATGAGCAGCATAGAAATCTGAGATTGCCATGGGAATGCATGCATTTGCCACTGACCCAACTGGTGAATTCACATCAAGGATTACTCTAACATGCACCACCTTCTTCGTTTTTGCAATGCTTTCCTTCATTCCACTACCACTCTCCGACTTCACCCCCACCCTAAAACAAACAACAAATAAACACAGAAACTGAAATAAATTTGACATGGGACTAGGCTGATGATTGTTGCTTTGTTCCTCCTCCTCCTCCCTTGGAGTCTGAGAAAGCAAGAAGATAAAATCTAGTTTGTTGAATATAAATATATAAAAAATGCAAAACTCAAACAGGAGATTTCGTATAAAGTTCATTTGTTTTCCTTGTATAACCAATAATATTGAGCAGTGAGCATGGACAAGAAATATATGTGTAGAAAAAACATAGTAATAATTGCCTCAACGAAGCGGTCAAGAGCATCTGATGCTTAAGAGTTTGGATTATATCTCGATTTGAAGCTAATTAGGATCCTTCGCAGAAGGCGCGCGCGCACACACACATATATATATATATATATTGATAACATGTTAACTTGCATAACTTTTTGTGTTTAATTCAGTTAATTTTTAAATTGATCCCTGCAGAATTAGTGCTTTTATGTTTTAATTTTATCAGGGATGCAATTGGGACGCTAAGAATAAAAAACGAGCAGAAAATGACCAAATTGAAACACAATCAATAAAATGAGGCCGAATCAAAAATGTGAAAAAAAGTCAAGGACTCGTCAAATTCTTTTGACCTTGTAAAAGCCAAAAATAGAAAAAATCTTATTTTATTTTTTATT
The DNA here is from genome assembly GCA_025503065.1 of Gossypium bickii. NCBI lineage: Eukaryota > Viridiplantae > Streptophyta > Magnoliopsida > Malvales > Malvaceae > Gossypium > Gossypium bickii. The sequence goes on from CP106717.1 coordinate 108,476,131, forward strand.
TAATTTTAATTATATGTTGAAAACCAAAGTTAATAAATTCCATGAATATAAATAGGGCTTTAATGTACTTAGGAAAGACACATTTTAATTTCACATTTTGATTTCAATTTGGAATTGAATAGAATTATTTTCTTTCCTCAAATTTGGTGCGTAACATTCTGTTTCTTTATTTTCAATTCTTGGTTTTTTCAATATTTGTCTAATTCCCTTCCAAGTCCATCTGTTTCCCAATTTCCATCACCTTTGAATCAAATCACCTTTCAAAACCTACAGAATATGATTAATTTCATGTTTAACTAAATTTCATCTTAGCTCTAGGTCGGTGTTCTTTTCGGTTGGGAACCGTGAGATATATATCTATATTAAAAATCCTTTCAATCGGTATTCACATTTTTCTTAAATATCGGGATTGACAACTCATCCCTTAAAGTTAACTCGATTTCAAGTCAAAAAGTGCACGTTGGGTTGGAGTCATGTTTGCTGACAGTTGGGAAACGAGTCGACCATGCAGTATTTGGATCTCCGAGAACAAATCAAGGGAGAATTGATTGGGTTTAAACGATCTACGCGGTTGAGGCTGTTAATCCGTGTTGGGTTCTTCAGAGCACAAGGTTGCTGGAATCTTGAATCGAGAACACGAGTATCGCGGTTTGATAATCAGTAAGGGTTGGTTTGCAGGTCGTACCGAGACCAGCTACGAGAAGAAGAATTTGCGGTTAGGACGTTCTTAACTACTATAACCAACATATTGTTTGGAGGAGAAAATTTATTTTTGAGGATAGATTCAAAATCCGGAATCCACTGAGTCTAGGGTTAAGGCTTATTATCTTTGATTAAAAAATCTGAATTTAATTTCTAATTTATTTAATTATTTATTTATGTTGTTTCAATTATTTAGTATCTAAACATTTTCAAAACCACCTGATTTATTTGTTCTTTTTTGCAGGTCCGTTTGGAGTCGTAGGCACTACTATCGCCACGACTATCGACACGACAGAAATTCTGATCACAAGTTAAACACGAAAGTTGATTATAATACTAATCCCCGTGGACTCGACCCTACTACTACTCTTTACTACTATTTAAAGTTATTTTGTAAGAATTATTTTTGGTGGTTTCGACACTTGTCAAATTTTGGCGCCGTTGTCGGGGACTGAAGATATTTTTTCTAATATTTGTTTGTTTACCTTATGACCAGATCAGAATCAGGAACTCTAAAGTTTGAACCAAAAATTAAGAAAATGGCCCAACAACTGCGGAAAAAATCCATTCGATGCGCCAAATCCTAGATTCGAAACCATATCTTACACCGAGAAAATTTTCTCGTTCGACGAACCAAACAAGATGGCCGAACAGACGATACACCAACTTGCAGCGACACCAGATGAACAACAACTCTTATTTATAACCTATCTCGTAGGAGGAACATCGTTCGAGTTAAAGTCGGGTTTGATTCATTTACTACCCACTTTCCATGGATTACAGAACGAAAATCCGCACACCCACCTTAAAGAGTTCCATGTAGTGTGCACAAGCATGAAGCCTCAGGGAGTAACCGAAGACCAAATCAAACTTTGTGCTTTTCCTTTCTCATTAGCTGACTCTGCTAGAGAGTGACTATTTTATTTACCCTTGGGATATGTCAACACATGGTCTAACATGTCTCGTTTGTTTCTTGATAGATTCTTCCCTGCAGCTCGAGCGGTCGAACTAAGGAGAGACATCATAAGAATCTGTCAGAAGGAGACTGAATCACTCTACGATTATTAGAAGCAATACAAAAAGTTGTGTGCAAGTTGCCCACAGCATGGACTGACTGAACAATCACTCTTGTAGTATTTTTATGAGGGGTTGCTCCCGATCGAAATAAAAATGATAGATGTTGCAAATGGAGGGGCACTTGTTAATATGACGCCTTAAAGAGCTAGAGAGTTGATTTCGACCATGGCTGCTAACTCTCAACAATTTCGACCGGCTACAAAACCCACGAGATGGGTTCACGGGTTAAGTTCTCTATCTCTAGAAGATAAAAATCTATAAGCTAACTAGTATTGTTCAAAAATTACTTACAGATAAAACGAGACTAGCACGGTTGTGCTAAATTTCTGTTAAGCCAGACCACCCGACAGACTCATGTCTAATTTTACATGAGGATTCGACAGAACAAGCAAATGTTGTCGAGAACTTTTTAGGACCTCCCCAAAGGCGATATGACCCCTACTCAAACTGATATAATGTGGGGTGGAAAGATCACCCAAATCTAAGTTATAGGTTGAATCCTCAGTTCAATCAACCTTACCAACAAAGGCAGCCTTCAAATCAACAATTACCGCCCTCAAAATCATCTTTGAAAGCCATAATAGAAAGACCAATCAATAGCACTGAGAAGTTTCAAAAAAAAACTGACATGCATTTGTAGGAGTTAGATAAGCAAGCGAGCAAGTTTACGCTTACGGTTAGCAGTTTGAGTCTTAAGGTAAGCTACCGTCCTAAACTGAGCCTAATCTTTGACATAATGTAAGTGCTATGATGTTAAGGAGTGGGAAGGTTTTGTAACCCGTACCTGGCACGAGTCATGCCCACGATGCTGGTCGAGATGAAAAGAAACTTAACACAGAGGCTCTAGTGGAGTTAGCACCACAAAAATCATTTGCAGTACCACCTCTGTTTCTTGAAAGACTTGTCCAATACAAGAAGGAGTGACAAGAGAATGAGATCCTCGACACCTTTTGAAAGGTAGAAATCAACATACCTCTTCTTGAAGCGATTAAGAAGATTCCACGATATGCAAGATTCTTAAAAGAATTATGCACGAGTAAGAGGAAGCTCCTAGGCAATGAAAAAGTGAGTGTTAGAGAAAATGTCTCCATCGTTTTACAAAGGAAAACACGACCCAAATGTAAGGACCATGTATGTTTTCCATATCTTCCAAAATAGGTAGTCTTTGTATTAAAAAAGCCATGTGTGACTTAGGCGCATCAATTAATGTTATGCCTTTGTTAATTTATAAACTACTTAATGCGGGTCCTTTGAAGGAAACGGGTGTAATTAATGAACTTGCAGATAGATCTGTAGTGCATCCAGAAAAAGTGCTGGAGGATATTCTTGTTAAGGTAAATGAATTGATATTTCCTGCTTACTTCTACATTATCAACATGGAGGATGACAACTCGGCTAATTCATCTGACATACTTCTTGGGAGACCATTCTTAAGTACTGCATGAACGAAAATTGATATTTGGAGTGGAACACTCACCATGGAATTTGACGGTGAAGTGGTTAGGTTTAATGTTTATGAGGATATGGGACATCCCAATGATAAGTTACAAATTGTGTCTTGTAGGAATGTAGATCTCAATGTTAAGAAAGAGGAATTATCGATGATCCAAAAACCAATACGTGAAGCTGTCATGAAAGCCTTGAAATTAGAACTCAAACCATTTCTATAACGTACAAGGTTTCTGCAACAGTCCGGTTTATACTCGAGCCAGAACAGTAGTTTCAGAATCACAAATCCGAGTCTATATAATATTTTATTATTATATTCTGTGTCGCTGATATGTGATTGAGCATGTGTTAAAATTTCGTAAGTAAATTTGTCTGTCTGTGTGCTTAATTTGACAAAAGGATTGAATTGCATTAAATGTGAAAGTTGCATGATATTTGTTAAGTACCAATGTGTTATGGCTTGTAAAAGAAAATGGCCTAATGAGGAAATTAGACCACTATTAAGATAATGGATGGACAAAAGACAAATGTACTTTTAATGAATGTTTGTTTTATTTGTTTAATGAAAGGCTAAAAGGGTAAATGGATTATTATGTATGTTATAATTTGATAAAACATGAAAATAGCTATTTGTTCATCCTATTTTGGCCAAAATTAGCAAAGAAAATAAAAGGAGAAAGAAGCTAGGTTATTCGACCATTGAAAGGTTCAATTAAGGTATCATTTTGATTTGGATTTTGATGATTTTTATGTTTTTGAGATTGTTGATTAGTCTACTATCAAGCCCATGTCTCAATTTTTTGAATTGATGATGTTCATGAGATGAGCCATTGATGAAATGGTGAGCTTTGTGATGAGCTTAATTGTTAATTGAAAGATTTGTGTTAGATGAACATACTTTGTTCTTGAAATTTTGATGAATTTAGCTAAATAGGGTTAAATTGAGAAAATAGTAACTTGAGGGACTAAATTGTGAATTTGATGGAAAATATGGTCTTGTATGTGATGCATGAACATTTGGCTAAGCATGGTTAAATGATGATTTTGTGAATTTGATGTTTTGAGAAAAATGGAGTAAATTGATAAATGAGCTTTAGTCTTGTAAATCTAGTATGAATGGAATGGGTTTTGAATGTAGAATTAGATGGTTATTTTGGCATGTTCAGGGTTGTTAAATGTGCATGGATTGTATTGGTATTTGCTTTTAGGTTTGACCCTATGTTGGGGTGGCATTTTTTGCCTTGCAAATGGCCTATTTTGCCACACGGTTGTGGCATACGGGCGTGCCTAGTGACCGTGGGGCTAAGTTAATAGCTGGTTAAGAGTACACGGCCTTGGCACACAGATGTGCCTGGTAACCGTGTGGTCAAGTCAGATTCGACCACAGCCAAGGTATACGGGCGTGCTTGGTGGCCTTAGAGCCAAGTCAGATTCGACCACGGCCAAGGTACACGGGCGTGCTTGGTGGCCGTAGAGCCAAGTCAGATTCGACCATGGGGAGACACATGGGCGTGTCTAGTTGCCGTGGGAGGCATATGGCTTGCCCACACGGGCGTGTAAGCCCTGAAACTTTGAAAGTTTTAAATTTTCTAAGAATTTTTGTATTTGTTCCAGTTTAGTCCCGACCCTGTTTCTCAGCATGATTTAGGTCTCGATGACCTACTGAGGGGACGCTATGGTTGTAATTGATGATTTACTTTATAAATTATCTGATAAAGTTTTCAATCTATCTGGTAACGCTTTTAACCCTAATCCGACGATGGACACGGGATAGGGGTGTTACATTTGGTTGGTATTAGAGCTACGGTTTAGTCGATTCTCGGACTAACGTAGGTGTTGGAGTCTAGCTATACATGTGATAAACCGTAATAGTAACATATTTTAGGCCCACATTTAGTATGCTTTTGGATGATTTAAGCCTTGATTTATGTAAAAAGGTGCTCTTAATCCTTTCTTTTCATGTCTTATACTCAAGAAAGTATCGGAGAACGAAAAGAACGAAAAATGAGCTTAAAACAGGCCAAAAATGGGCTAAGCCACGAATTCAGCATGGCTTGGACTTCATGCCACATGGCCGTGCCACCATTCTTACTAGAACATGGCCTGATCCCGATTCACTCGGCCGTGTCTCATTAAAGAAATCCGAACACGGTTTGAAGACCGTCCACATGGGCATGTGCCACGCCCGTGTCCCTATCGTGGCGAAAGGCAATTTCATTCGGACTTGGATTCTTTGGGGAAAAGAAACCTATTTCAAAAGCCTATACAAACCCCCTAAGTGCCACTTTGAAGGGGCGGTTAGCTAGGCTAAGGAGCCAAGCCGAAAAGGCCAGATCTGTGGAGAATCACTCGAGCCAGCTGATCCATCTCAAGAAGCCAGAATTCTACTCAAGACGGCGGATCTCTCCTTCAATTCCTTCAGGGAGTTTTATGGATTTCTTATGTTTTGTTTTATCCTTTCTCTTGAGATGTTTTCTTTATTTATTATGAACTAAATCCTTCAGATACCTGAAGGGGATGAAACCTAGATGAATCTTGTTATTGTTTTCTGAACTATATAATAAATATTTGATTTGTTCTTAATTTTGTGTGCATAATTCTTGTGTTGATATTTCGCGGATATTGATTCAAGTATGATGTGTTTAGGTGGTGGAGCAAAAGTCCTTGCCTATTCATAGATCTAGCATAATTAAAGTGGAGTTGTTCGCGCGCCTAGAGATAGGGTGACGAAACTTTTCCGGATAGGGTGAAACTTAATATGGGAGTCCATAGATCGATTTACTGCTATTTTAGGGGGTTATTTCTGTTAATTAACCTATGGTTAGATGTTATTCGCCTCAAGAGAGGCTTTAATATACGTTAGGGAGTCCTACGGATCAAGTCAAGTGAATAAATCGTATGGTTCAATGTTAGATAACAAGTGAAGTCTAGGTGGATTCTTCCTAAAGGTATCATTTAAATCAACTGAGTTTTTCTAAAAGTTATTTCCCCAATTTAGTCTTTTTGTCTTTCCATCTTAGCTTGGTAGTTAGTTAATTTTAGATTAAACAACCAATCACTTAATATTTAGGCTAGATAATAAAAAGAAAGTTAGTATTAGTACTTTTAGTTCCTTTGGGTTCGATAATCCGGTCTTGCCTAAGCTATTCTACTGTTCAATAGGTACGCTTGCCTTAAATCGTTGTCAGAGTTAGTTTCTAAGTTCGATCATTCTCTTTATAAACATTAAAACTCGATAGACACGCGATCAACATGCCATATATCCGAATTGTGATAGTGTGATGAATCTTGACATATAAAATGAGATTTTTGTACAGTAATGGATCCCGAAAGAGTCGTAGCTGATGATGTAGAAAGTAATGCGCCTGCTCCCGCGCAAAGGACAGCGCCCTCTAATTTGAGACCGGCTACGAGCGGTCAAGAGAGAGAAGCTAAACAAGCTTTCTTCCAGATGATGAGTGAGTGGCTCACTCAATTTGTAAGAAATAACCCGACTATTTTGCAACCCATGCCCCCAGTTATTCCCCCTCAGACTACAGTTGTGCCACCGGTTATGTATCCGAATCTGTTGAATAAGCCTACAGTTGACAAGATCTGTAAATATGGGTTGAAGAGTTCCGGGCTACTAAAGATGATGATGCTGAAAAGGCTGAGTTCTGGTTAGAAAATACTATCCAGGTATTAGATGAAATGTCTCTGACTCCGGAAGAATGCATAAAGTGTATTGTATCTTTGCTTCGAGATGCAACTTATCAATGGTGGAAAACTTTGATTTCTGTTGTTCCGAAAGAGCGAGTTACTTGGGATCTCTTCCAGAACGAGTTTTGGAAGAAATATATTAATGAGAGATTCATCGATCAGAAACGAAAGGAATTTCTTGAACTAAAATAGGGCCGAATGACTGTTACAGAGTATGAGCGAGAATTTGTAAGATTGAGTCAGTATGCTCGGGAATGCGTATCTACCGAAGCAATAATGTGCAAAAAATTCGAAGATGGTCTTAATGAAGATATTCGCTTGTTAGTCGGGATCTTAGAAATAAAATAATTTGTTGTACTCGTTGATCGAGCGTGCAAAGTTGAGGCACTCGGGAAAGATAAAAGAAAAGCTGAGTCTGAAGCTAGAGATGTGAGAAAGAGATTTCAGAGTAGATCATTTCAGTCTGCTTCGAAGAAATCCAGAGATGATCAAAGTCGTTCAAGAGATAATATGGGGCAATCGAATAGAAATCGAGCTAGATCACAAATGAGTTCCAAAACTCCAGCAACTTCAGTAGCGAGTATTGGTAATGTTCGATCCGAGAAACCTGAATGTAAACATTATGGAAAAAGGCATCCGGGAAGTTGTAGATTAAATGATAGAGCTTGTTTCGGATGTGGATCACTTGATCATTTTATCCGTCTGTCGAGCCAGAGACTTTTCAGAATCTGAGATTTGATAATGCACCTGTGAGAGATAGACCTTCGAGGAATGTAAGAAATATCAGTGGTAGTCAGAGAACTACAAGAGATACTGTTGCGAGATTCGAAGCTAGAGCGTCTACCAGAGCATATGCTATCCGAGCTCGGGAGGAAGCTTCATCTCCAGATGTTATAACGTGTACTTTTACACTTTATGATACTTCTGTGATTGCATTGATAGAGCCTGGTTCTACGCATTCGTATGTATGTATAAATTTAGTATTCAAAAAGACTTTGCCTATAGAGTCTACTGAGTTTGCTATAAAAGTATTGAACCCCTTAGGTAAAAGTGTCTTTGTTGATAAAGTACGCAAGAACTGTCCGTTAATGTTTCGAGATATCTATTTTTTTGCTAATTTGATGCTTTTGCCATTTGATGAGTTCGTTATCATTCTGGGTATGGATTGGTTGACATTACATGATGCTGTTGTAAACTGTAAAAGAAAGATAATTGATTTGAGATGTTGGAATAATGAAATTGTATGGGTGGAGTCTAATGATTTGAATGGATTGCCTGATGTGATAACTATATTGAAAGCTCAAATATATCTGAAAAAGTGATATGAGGCATATTTTGCAAATGTAATCGATTCGAAAGTGACTAAAAAGAAAGTTGAATCAGTGCTTATTGTCTGTGAGTTTTTTGATGTATTCCTTGAGGAATTACCGGGTTTGCCTCCGATACGTGAAGTTGAATTTGGTATTGAGTTGTTGCCTGGTACTACACCTATTTCGATAGCTCCGTATAGAATGGCACCAACAGAATTGAAAGAGTTAAAGTCACAGTTGCAAGAATTGACCGATAGAGGGTTTGCTAGACAGAGTTTTTCGCCATTGGGCACTCCTGTTCTGTTTGTGAAAAAGAAAGATGGCACGATGAGAATGTGCATCGATTATCGTCAGTTGAATAAGGTGACAATAAAGAATAAATATCCATTGCCCAGAATTAATGACTTATTTGATCAGTTAAAAGGAGCTACTGTGTTTTCAAAGATAGATCTGAGGTCGGGATATTATCAATTAAGAGTGAAAGATTCAGACATACCGAAAATCGCTTTCAGAACGAGGTACGGGTGCTATGAGTTTTTAGTTATGCCATTTGGATTAACAAATGCTCCTGTTGTTTTTATGGATCTGATGAATAGAATTTTTAGACCGCATCTAGATCGATTTGTTGTGGTATTCATAGATGATATCTTGATTTATTCACGCGATGAAAATGAGCATGCTGAACATTTGAGAATCGTGATGCAAACTCTGAGAGAAAAACAATTATATGCAAAATTCAACAAATGTGAATTTTGGTTGCACGAGGTTAGTTTTCTGGGACATATTGTGTCAGCTTCTGGAATTCAAGTTGATCTGAGCAAGATTTTTGCTATTCTGGATTGGAAACCTTTAAGGAATGTGTCTGCAGTCTGTAGCTTTCTGAGTTTAGCTGGTTATTATCGTTAGTTTGTGAAAGGATTTTAAGTGATAGATACTCTGTTGACTAGACTACTTCAGAAAGATGTTAGATTTGAATGGTCTGATAAATGTCAGAAAAGTTTTGTTCAGTTGAAAACTCTGTTAACAGAAGCTCCAGTGTTAGTACAGCCAGAATCGGGTAAAAGAATTTGTTATATGCAGTGATGCTTCGTTAAATGGTCTGGGATGTGTTTTGATGCAGGAAGGCAAAGTTGTAGCTTATGCCTTGAGACAATTGAAGCCTCATGAAAAGAACTATCCGACGCACGACCTTGAGTTAGCTGCGATTGTTTTTGCACTTAAGATTTGGTGTCATTATCTGTACGGTGAGAAATGTCACGTGTTTTCAGATCATAAAATTTTGAAATATCTGATGACCCAGAAAGATTTGAACCTGCATCAAAGAAGATGGTTAGAGCTGTTAAAAAATTATGAGCTTGTGATAGATTATCATCCGGGTAAAGCAAATGTTGTTGCTGATGCATTAAGTAGAAAATCATTGTTTGCACTACGTGCTTTGAATGATCAGTTAGATTTGTCTGATGATAGTTCTGTGATAGCTGTATTAAAAGCGAAGCCGTTGTTTATACAGCAGATATGTGATGCTTAGAAATTTGATAATGAGTTATTAACGAGCTCTGTGTAATTCGAATTCTGAATTTGAATTTCGAGTTGTTGACGATTGCTTGAGATTCCGAAGTCGTATCTGTGTTCTGAAAAATCCGGAGTGGATTCAGTTGATTTTGAGTGAAGCACATAATGGTCGTCTATCTGTTCATCCGGGAAGTACAAAAATGTATCATGATTTGAAGCCACATTATTGGTGGTCTGGAATAAAACGAGACATATCCGATTTTGTGTCTAAATGTTTAGTTTGTCAGCAAGTGAAGGCAGAACACCAGGTTCCATGTGGTTTGCTACACCCGATTCTAATTCCCGAATGGAAATGGAGTAGAGTAACAATGGACTTTTTTTCTGGATTGCCTCTGACTCCGTGAAAGAAAGATGCAATTTGGGTCATAGTTGATTGATTGACAAAATCTGCTCATTTCATTTCGGTAAGATCTGATTGTTCACTTGATAGATTAGTCGAGCTTTACATTTCTAAAATTGTGAGATTGCACGGGGTGCCACTATCCATTGTGTTTGATAGAGATCCGAGGTTTACATCAAGATTCTGGAAGAAACTACAAGAAGCTTTAGACACAAAGCGCATTTCAAGATCTGACTTTTCATCCGCAATCGATGGTCGATGCGAGCGGGTTTATCTGATTCTTGAAGGTATGTTAAGATGTTGTATACTTGAGTTTAACTGTACGTGGGAACAGTACCTGCCATTGATTGAATTTGCATACAATAATAGTTTTCAGTCAAGCATCAAAATGGCACCATATGAAGCTTTGTACGGACGTAAATGTCGTACACCTCTGTATTGGACTGGGCTTAGTGAAAATAAGATACACGGGGTCGATTTGATAAAAGATTCAGAATAAAAAGTGAAACAAATCCGAGATTGTTTGAAAGCAGCATCTAATCGTCAAAAGTCTTATGCGGACTTGAAATAATATAGAATTCGAGATTGGTGACAAAGTGTTTCTGAAGGTGTCTCCATGGAAGAAAGTACTCCGTTTCTGACGTAAAGGCAAGTTGAGTCCAAGGTTCACCGGGTCGTATGAAATTATTGAACGTGTTGGACCTGTTGCATATAGATTAAGGTTGCCCTTTGAGTTAGAAAAGATTCACAATGTGTTCCATGTTTCGATGCTCCGTAGATATCGATTCGATTCGTCACATGTGATTGCCCCATCTGAAATTGAAATCCAATCTGATATGACATACAAAGAGGAACCGATTCGCATCTTAGCTCGTGAAGTAAAAGAATTGAGAAATAAGAAAATTTCGTTAGTGAAAGTATTATGGAATTGACATGGAATTGAAGAGGCAACGTGGGACCCGGAAGATACAATGAGACAATAATATCTGACTCTGTTTAACGGTAAGATTTTCAAGGACGAAAATCCTTAAGGGGGGAGAATTGTAACAGTCCGGTTTATACCCTAGTTGAAATAGTGGTTTCGAAACCACAAATCCGAGTCTGTATAATATTTTATTATTATATTATGTGTCGCTGATATGTGATTGAGCATGTGTTAAAATTCCGTAAGTAAATTTGTTTGTCTGTGTGTTTAATTTGATAAAATGATTGAATTGCATTAAATGTGAAAGTTGTATGATATTTGTTAAGTACCAATGTGTTGTGGCTTTTAAAAGAAAAGGGCCTTATGAGGAAATTAGACCACTGTTACAATAGTGGGTGGACAAAAGAAAAATGTACCCTTAATGAATGCTTGTTTTATTTGTTTAATGAAAGTCTAAAAGGGTAAATGGATTATTATGTATCTTATAATTTGATAAAACATGAAAATGGCTATTTGTTCATCCTATTTTGGCCGAAATTAGCAAAGAAAAAGAAAGGAGAAAGAAGCTAGGTTATTCGTCCATTGAAAGGTTCAATTAAGGTATGATTTTGATTTGGATTTTGATTATTTTTATGTTTTTGAGATTGTTCCTTAGTCTACTATCAAGCCCATGTCTCAATTTTTTGAATTGATGATGTTCATGAGATGAGCCATTGATGAAATGGTGAGCTTTGTGATGAGCTTAGTTGTTAATTGAAAGATTTGTGTTAGATGAACATACCTTGTTCTTGAAATTTTGATGAATTTAGCTAAATAGGGTTAAATTGAGAAAATAGTAACTTGAGGGACTAAATTGTGAATTTGATGGAAAATATGGGCTTGTATGTGATGCATGAACATTCGGCTAAGCATGGTTAAATGATGATTTTGTGAATTTGATGTTTTGAGAAAAATGGACTAAATTGATCAAATGTGCATTGATAAGGGCTAATTTGTAAATAGACCTAAATGTGTGTCCTTGGATTGAATTGAATGAGTTAGTGAATAAAAGGGTTAATTGTGAATATGTATAGATTGAGAGCTAAAGAAATCGGACTTAGATCACGGGAAAGCGAAAGTAACCGAGTAGCCGTTTCCGTTCAGTTAAATCGAATATGAGGTAAGTCATTATGCAAATAAACGTATTTGTATCGAATTGTGTATGTTCATATGATTATTGTTAACTATGAATGCTTATGAGATGATCTGTACAAGAATTCTGAGATAAGGTTGACTTAGTGACGATGTCCGAGAAGTCCCGTACGAACCTAGGAATAGATAGGATTAGCTATGTCATGACATAGGTATCTGTTCTGTTTTATCATGTAAGACCACGTGTGGGACATTGGCGCTGATTTGAGATTTCGTGTAAGACCACGTTTGGAACGTTGGCATCGATATGAGACTTACATGTAAGACCATGTCTGAGACATTGGCATCGTATTAATTCGTGTAAGACCCTGTCTGTGACAGTGGCATCGATATCTGAGTATATCTAAGACCTTGAGTTTAATCACTAGATATCTGAGTACATGTAAGACCTCAATCTGGAATAATCACTAGATCCCAAGATTAAGTTGTATCCAGAGTAATATTAACAGCAGCAGTACAAGAATTGAGTTAAGTCTCGAGTTTAATTGATCCAGCTAATAGGAAATGGAAAGTGGGTCTTATAGAGGATACATTCCCAGAAAATGTTGCAAAGCAGATCTTACAAATCCCTTTGGCGGAGGAAATGCATGAAGATTTCCAGATATGGAGAAAACTCAGGCGAATTTACAGTTAGAAGCGCCTATAAACTATTACAAGAGCTTTCTATGGATCCTAGTGATTATCTATTACAACCCGAAACTAGAAATTTTTAAAAAAACTCTGGAATTTACATTTGATCACAATTTGGAGTTTATCCTGGAATTATATCCCTACTCGCCATAATTTGTGGCTCAGTAGAGTGGTTGCTGATAGCTCCTGTCCTCTGTGTCGTAGTGCGGAAGAGGACTGCCTTCACATCTTCAGGCAGTGCCCTACAACAGTTCAAACATGGCAAAATCTTAACTTTTTATGGGTGACAAGTAACGTAACTTTGGATCTCTGGGAATGGCTCACCTGGGTCTTTACAGTAGGGGACAACAACCAATGCCGACTCTTTTGTTGTACTATTCGGATGATTTGGAGTTCCAGAAACCAGTTGGTGCATGAGGGGAAAATAACAACGGGAGCTGATTTAGTAACAAAAGTACATCTCTATTTTGCTGAAATTGATGATTTGGAAGAAAATTCAGTTACCTTAAGGACTAACGGACGGCTGGGACAGTTTTCAAGGCAAACAGAAGCAACAATCTGTTTTGACGCAGCTTTCGATAATCGGACTTCAAGAGCGGCTTCGGGTCTGGTTGTCAAAGGGGAAATGGGTGAGTTGCTCGCCTCGAAAACAGTTCTCCACTCCAACGTTTCATCACCATTCATGGCGGAGGCACATGCATGTTTGAAAGCGGTTAAGTTAGGGATTTCTTTGGATTTCCAGTCTATTGCTTTTAAAGGAGATTCTAAAACCGTCAACAAGAAATGCAACACAATGGTAGTAGATAAATCTGTTTTGAGGGCACTCATCCGAGATATTCAAAACAAGAGGAATTTTTTCCAGGAGAGTCATTTTCAGTTTATACCGCGATCGGAAAATGGCCTAGCACATAATATTGCAAGGGCTGCTTTAAAAAGAGGAGAAGAGACGTACCTGGAGGAACCGACCCTTCAGTACCTTCGAATCAGAAGAGGGAAGAGGACGATTCGGAACATAAGAGGGGAAAGAGGGCTAAGGAATCCAGATTGAAGATATGGGTTAACACAAGAGGGGAGGGTAGCAGAAAGGATGTTGTTCTGATTTGCTATCTAGAGGAAATGTCTTTTCACTGCCTTCGAGCCAACAGAGAGGGAAAGAGATTTAGGAGAAGAAGGGGGAAAGTGGGATGCAGAAATGGGATAGTAATAGACAGGTGGGTAGCAGAAGTGATGAGTGTTGGGAACTGCTAAAGCATTTGAATTTTGAACGGTTGGCACAGGTTACGGTACACGAAATGTCAAAATTCCAATGGGGCGCCAGCTAAGTGAGGCCGACTGGAAATAATGTTGATTTGATAGGATTTTATTTTTTTCAATATTCTGTTTAGTTTCGTTTTGGATCAATTTAGGCTTTTAGTTTGTTTCTCCCACATTGGGCTTTCCTTTGTTTCTTTTTCGTTTGGGCCAATTCCAGGCCTATTTTGTTTACTATATTCATTCTTTATTTTTTCAGTAATAAAAGCTCTAGTCGGATTTTCTAAAAAAAAAATTTATTTTAATTTTTTATTGTAAGTTTTGTTGTGAGAGACCAATTTGTTTATTTTCAAAGTTGACAAGGACTAAAAGGATATTTATACTAATCTGTTATTTGAATTTTTCGATTTGTGAGGTTCAACTCGACTCAAACTCAAAATTTAAATCAGGTTATTCAAGTTGACTTGAATAATTTGAATAATTTAAATAACTCAATTCGATTAATTCAAAATTCAAAAAAAAAATTCGAATTTTTCAATTTGAAGCCAGCTTTACTCACCCCTACAAATTACATTATGGGAAGTTCGCGCTGGGTTTGGCCGGATTTATACCAGTTTGGTGCCCCTGCTCCAAAGGTGTTACAGCAAATTAACCAAACCGCTGAGTTTCATTCATTAGCTAGCCAATTTTGATTTTATTGCTCTCTGTCTGTTTCCAAAAAAAAAAAGAAATGCCCTAAGGCCTCCCTTACCTGTTTTTCTTTTTTTGACATGAGAAGTTACGGTTAAATTTAATCTTTAATCCCTAAATTTCAATCAAATTTTAATTTTAATTTTGATATAATTTATTATCTCAAATTTTGATATAATTTATTTGTTACATAGATACGAAGGGAAACTATTAAATTTCAAATATACAAAAAGTACAAAAATTGAATATACTAATTATACATCGGATATGAATCATATGATCAAAAAGTTGAGAATTCATATTTAACCTTATCATAAAGGTAGCAACTTCAAGAATTAACTGAAACTTATGCGTCCTTGGAAATAATATCTCAACCCACACTTACATATATCGACGTTGAAAAAGAACATACTAGTAATAATTAGAGAAAAGAAGAAAAGCTTGTCCTACAATAATGAAAAAGAGAAAGTGTACGAGAAATTATGATGGGCATAGAATAGAAATTGCTTCATTTTAAGCAGTGAACCGACGGCAACGGGTTAAGACGCTGCACCCTCTAGTGTATGGATTAGCAACTTCACCAATGCCACAATTATAGTAGGATCTACCTGGTTGATTGCATGGAACAGTATTCATCCTTAAGGCGGCGTAGCTAATGTACTTTCTTGCGCTTAATTCTCTGCGGTGTATATCCAAATCGGTTTCTTCCAGGCACTTGCCGGGGGGACCATGACATATTTGGTCACTGGAGAGACGTCGGTCACGGACCTGGAGCTTGCTCCAGAACATGGATCGGCTCCAATTCTCGGTGGCATGGGAAGACGATGACAACGCCGATAAGGCTAGAAAGATGGTGAGGAGAGCAGAAGAAAGACGAAGATTCATCAGAGAAAAAAGGGGGGGGTGAGGAAGTTATGCAAAGAAATGGGTGATTGGTTTGGGTTTTTGGTGACGAAGTTTGTGGGGATATCCTGTTTTATTTTTGGAGAAGTGATTATGGGATAATTTGGCTTTGGCTATGCTTTATGTATGTGTTTTTTAACTTGTTTTACGCATAACTGAACGTTCGTTCCGGGATGCACGTTTCTTGCTCCTACAAATTTGGCCTAAAGTAAGTACTATAATCAATTCTAGTACCTAAATTGAAGCCTCTCACGAAGATCTTCGATCGTACCTAATTTTAGAAGAATGGATTGGACTGAGAGACAGCAACAAATAGCTATATTGTCTGCCATCTCACCAATATTTTTATGTTAATCTTATAAAAAGAACTCATCTAAAATATGAACCGAAATTTATTATAAAATCCGTGTATTGGCCTGACAGTCAGGGTGATCACTACCCCAGGTGTGACTGGGATTCAAGTCACACTAGTCGCGTTGCTGTTAGGACTTTGCCCTCCTCTTATAATTCAAAAGAAATTAATTATTTATATAATTTCTATTAAAAATCATAAGAAATAGTGGGAAAATGTAGATTATTAATATAATCATATTGCCTTTTATTAACTTTCATTATGCCTTTAAATTAAGTTGGTTTGTTTACATCAAGTGACATTAAACTCATCTAAACGTGTATGCATGTAAAAACACATATTTAGAATATAGATATATGTTTAAAAATAATATATATTATAAATAATTCAAGCGTAATGTTTAAAACTAATAACAATAACACATGCAATATGAATGAAATTAAAATAAAAAATTAATTTAATTTTTGAAAAAAATTAAATAGTTAAATATACCAAATTGATGATATTAAATGTACTCTAAATATTTATCATGGTATTATCATATTTCTTGAGTTGGTAACGAGTTGACTTGTACTTTCAGTGGAAGTTTCTCACTACATTACGAATGCAATACATAGACCACCAAGGGGCAACAGAATGTTTAATTGCATCAACAAGACCATTTCCTCTATCAAACATCAAGCAAATTATTGCGTCCTAGGTAACAACATGATGTCACGGGTTGGTTAAAAAAATTCCTACAACTTCATACTTTCTGTGTCAACAACTGTGAAAGCGATCGGTAGGACATTTCGGTTCCCATGCTGTGTAACCGCGATTAAAAAGATTTTCTTGTACTTCCCATAAAGTTGAGTGTCATCAGCTTGGAATATTGGCTTACAATGGAGGAACGCTCTTGATTGCAGTCGTAAACCAACTAAAAATCAGACTAAGGTAAGTGCACCTATCAATTAATAGTATAGCTACGGTGAGCAAAGATATCGTTCCTACAAGAACTAAAAGTACTTGTAATTAATGTCTTTTTATTATTTAACCGATAAATTGGAGTGATTGATTAAAACTAAAATTAACTAAATTAATTTACTAAAGGACATGAAAAGGAACAAATCAGGAAAATAATCGAGTAAACAACTAAGAAGCGAAACAATACCCAGGAAAGAATTCACCTAGACTTCATCTGTCATTATCAATCTAAATTACGCAATTTCTTCACTTACTATCTTGATATATAGAAATCCCTAAATTATGCTAATATCTCTCTTCAAGACTAAGAGCAACTGACTCTAGGTTAATTAGTTGAAATTTATTTCTAATTAAAATCCCTATTATCGCATTACCTCGATCTATGGATCCCTCTATTAGATTTGACTCTAATCTAGTAGATTTATATTATCCTATTCTAGGATTTCATGCAACTCCACTCAATTATGCTAGATCTACTTTTAAACAGGGTCTATTCCTCTTCTTATTTAAGCACATAAAACATGGATTAATAATCTAGAAATATCAAACCAAGAATTAAGCACACATAATTGAGAACAAGATCCTAGTATTTATTGCGTAAAAAAAAATAGAATTCTAATAACAGAATCCATCCTAGGGCTCATCTCCCTAGGTATTTGGAAAATTAGTTCATTAGCAAATAAAAACATCCTAAAGGCAGTATAACCACAAGAAACAAAGAAACTCATAATAAACTTAAAAGAAATCAAAATAAGATCTTCAATCTTGATGGAAATCTGCTTTAAAGTCAACTTCAATGGTGTTTTTCGAGTTGTTTTCTTGAGTATTCTATGACAACTCACTCCTCTCTTCTTACCTTTGTCATATATAGGTCTTAAAATGCCCAAAAAACCTAAAAAACGCATTTTCCCGCAGGTTTGGAGTGTGATTTGTGATTTCCACACGATCTGGCACATTGCCGTGTAGCAGTCCATGTGGCTCACACAGCCATGTGTCCAGCCCGTGTGGCTCCTAAAACTTGCTCCAATTTTTTTTTTTTTGCTCATTTTTCATTCCTTTTGCTTCCAAATGCTCTCCTAAGTATTAAAACATGAATTTAAAGGATTAGAAGCATAAAATTTACCATTTTACATCAATTAATCATCCAAAAAGGCATTAAGAATGAGATTAAAACATGTTACTTTAGGCATTTATCAAATATCCCCACACTTAAGCGTTTGCTTGTCCTCAAGCAGAATCCTCAACCCACAATCAACTTAATTTTTCTCAATTTGTCATTTTCATTAATAATGTTTCAAGATAATTCGCAGACAATCATGCATTAGAAATTCAACCAAAAGGACAATAAAGATTCAAGCAGTCCAAATCGAAATTTTTAAAGCACAAAAATGTAGGTGTCTCCCCTTATCCAAAAAATTACCTTAAATTCAAAATCAACAAGAATTGACATCCTCACTAAAGATCACGCAAAGCACTCAAAGTGTTTAAGGTTCAATTATTGTGCTCTCAACAGTCGAATGAGAAATGCTATTATCATAAGCTTGCTTAAAAATCAAATCTCCACCACGATAAAATGAGATGACATACCAATCAAGAGGTCTTTAAAAGGTTGTAATGGGGCTTAAGTTAAGGTATGGAAAAGGCTAGAAAAGTTGGTTACAATCAAGAGTCGAGTTGATAAGTTATCAAACTAGAAAAAAAATCATTTGCTGAATTAAAAGAATCCACATCAACAAGAAATAAATAATAAAAATTAGCTTTTCAACACAATATAAAACTGACTATCGAAGCTCAATCAATTTTTTTCATTATCTGTTTTTTTAGAACAAAATTCAGCAATGCAAATGATGAAACATAGTTAGGAGACTAACCAAGTCAAATCTCAACAAAGAGGGAGTCAATAAAAGGGATAATTTACAACATAAATATAGGTTATGGGTTAACATTGACGGGTTAGAAGAAAAAAACATGTTAGGATCATTGGGGTTCACTAAGGGTTACTACAACATGTAAGCTTATTAAAGGTTAGGTGGGTTAAATACTAAGTGCCTTTATCATCTCAGTATATCAAATAAATAGCATGGTCTTTACATGTATAATCGAAGCAAGTTCTAGAATAACGAATCAAGTTGACACACAAAAATAAAATGAGTATGAAATAAAATATATGCTCTATAAGCTCAAAAGCTTACAAAAAATTATGGTTTTGATGTCAAACTTGCAAATTTAAAATTTCAAGATAATACTTCAATTCAAGAAGACAACCTAAAATATTTATTTCTTAAATATAAATTATCATGCTTGACTTTTTCGTGTCTTAAAGTATAAATCAACCAATACATAAAAATCCACAAATTAATCCAAAACAACATCAATAAAAATTCCAAATAATTTTTTTTTCACTAAAATAGAGGGTATGAGAAAATTATTTAAACACAACAAATAATTCAAGGATTTTATCACAAATATACAAACAACCTCCCCACACTTAAGATGTACATTGTCCTCAATGTACAAACAGATATAATTATAGAATAAGCACAATATCAAAAGAAAGAGAGAGAGAGAATTGAAACTGCCCAGAATTTGGATGAAATCGCCAGGATAGGGAAAACCAGAATCGTCGACAAATCTAAAATAAATGCATGTTTCTGAGCAAACTAATAAAAAGATAAAAAAAAGAAGATAAAGAGATTACAAATTCGAACAAAAATAATCATCGAAATAATAAAAATAACAAGGTTCAAAATAAAAATAAAGAAGTCTCACAAATAACATAAAAACAACTAAAAAGAAAAAGAAAAGTACAAACAAAATTAAAAAATAAAGAAGAAAATGAAACAAGGTTAGTGATCGGCATCGTGAGAAGTGTTGGGATCATGAGGCGCATGATCAAGATTAAAGATATGGAGATTTTGGAAAATCTTATGCAAATACGCTGTAATGCTATCGAACCGATCAAAGCATTGTTGCTCAATGTGGTCAAACCACTAGGAGAGATCCCAGAATGTAACAGCGGAAGCAGTTATAGGGTGACTTGGCTAAGGAGAACGAGGTGGGTCGGCATGGTGAGGTGGATCATCGTCAGAGAACTCATCATGCTCATCCTGAGGGTCTGAATGAGACAACGTGTATTGACGGGGATCCACTCCATGCGGTGGCTCGATCATCCTCATGCGACTCATAATCGAAAATCCCTGCAGGATCATCTGTCCAACTAGGGTAAAAGAGGATGCCTGCTCTAGAGTATCAAGGAGGCCAAAATACCTCGCTAGGTGAGTCACGTAAGGGCTCGAACAAATAGGATCCTTCCTGCTATGGTCAGACTAGTGGCAAAAAGATAGTGCAAGAAAATATGCAACGTCGATGCAGCGTTGCATCGCCATGCTCCATAGGAAGTGAGTGTCATATGTACCCACAACGCTGGTACTCTCTCTCCGGCCGGTTAATGTGTGCACCAAAATGTCATGAGTATAGCGCAATGCCAGAGATAGAGAAGTTACCTTCGACTGGCTTGGGTTATATAAAGTCGCAGTCGAAGAAATATCAGTCCAATAGAGAAAAGGTGACTGACTGATGTGGCGGTATAATGTGGGGAAATCCTTTGTACTCACGAACTCCTCGAAATAGAGTCTAAAGGGGACTCCGAAGCATGGGACACTCAAATAATGCGTTACACCCTCGAGCCTAAATGATATAGTACGCGACTCATCCCACTACGACATAACTTGTTGCAAAGAGAATGTCGAACAAAACTCGAGTGTGAGTTTTGAATAAGTAGGCCCGATGATAGTGAAAAATCGGTCACATGGAGTTGTATCAATCAGTGCTTGCACTTTATCAACTAAGTGGACCGCCTGTAATGCCTTCCAATCTATTCAACGACTTAAACCCAATGGTCGCTCGTTCAGATGTTGATATTGGTCCTCATATGGACTCGAGAATGATTGCAGACATGGATGTCTCGCGATTGGGGGAGGAACCAATGACGAGGTCGCACCTAGTATTTTTCACTTTTTTGAAGTGGGGACCGCAGCCTTAGTCTTACCTCTAGTATTTGTTATTATGTACCTGAAATAATAGATAACCAACCAAATAAATCAGCAGTAGTACAAAATAACAGAGACACAAATCAGATAACTAGAAGTGTCAGCATCAGCAAGAACTACTCTAGCGCATAGACAAATCAACATGCAAAATAGAACATATCGGTAACCAACCCAACTAATGATGAAAGCCATATCATAGAACTAATATTAAAATCTACTTCTAATACGATAGAGAGAACAATTACTAAGTAGAACAAAACAAAAAAAACCATAATAATAACAACTGTAACACCCCAAACATGGCCCATGCGTTATGAGCGGATTTGGTATGTCACACGAGCAAAACATGTTAAATCCTTTTTATTCGTACTAAAATAGGTATTGATTTGTTAAAATCAAGAAAATAAGTTTGATTTGAAATATTTGATAAAATTTTTACTAACCTCAAAGATTGACTGATAATTCGATAAATTTGAACTAGAGAATTTATAAACCGTGACTTTTGAAAACGACGTTGAAAATTCGAAAGAGAATCCGAGTCTTTTGAAAATAGCGTTAATAGTTCGAGAGAAAATATCTGAGTTAAAATATTTGTAAAAAGTTTATTTTGAAATCCATTTGTTAATCGATTTTGGAAAACCTTTATTTAAGTTTTTAGAAAATTCTCATTTAAAACAATTTAAGTAAGAAAATAAGTATATCAAACATAAAGCAAATAATAAAATACTCTAGAGGCCTTATTACAACATAAAAACTTAAAATAGTAAAGTGAACGGAAATAGAAATCTAAAGTTCAAAATTAAAAACAATTTCTGAAATATGGCCTCCACCGAGTCATCCATGGCCCCAAGTCCTCGTCACTGAGCATTACCTACAAGGGTAAAGAAAGGGGGGTGAGTTACAAGAACTCAAAGCAGAAATCCCTCATCTGTTATCCATTGGGCCGAGACCCATTTAGCAATATTTTGGGCCTAAGCCCATTTACAATAACAATAATGTATCAAATATAACATGTATATGAAATGCAATTCCCAAACCAATCCTAAGAATCCATCCGCTACACACCACCCGTACCAACCAACACACCTGTGGGTGATCATCAGTCAACCCACCCCGCTAACACACCAAACGCAGGCATTAAGCCATTTATAGCAAATTTAATTGTGGACAAGCCACCAGAGTAACAGAATTTACGTAGCATTGCCACTATACAAATTTGTGGCAGAGACACCAAAATATGTGGCAGAGCCACCAGAACTTCTCTTCAATATTATCCCATCCCATGCAAAATCATGTATATAATGTATAACAAATCACAATATAACAATAGTAATTTATTCGAATATTTATTACAAAATTATGACCCATTATCTCAATTAATCAAAAAGGCCCCTTAAGCAAAATATCAGATTTGGCCCATTTAGCAAAATATCAGATTGGCCCATTTAGCAAAATATCATATTTCGGCCCTTTAGGGGCATTTCCATAATTCAGCCCGTAAGGGCAATTTCGTAATTCGGTAATTTACCCACTAAGGGTAATTCAGTAATTTCGCAATCCAGACTTAACTACTAATTTGGGCATAACAATTTAAAACTGTCCATCTACATCGTACTGACTAAATTGACTATAACTTGAGTTAGAAATCTCAAAATCTAAATCCGTAAATTTTCCTTGAAACTAGACTCATATATATTCTTACTACAATTTTTCCAGAATTTTTGGCTTAACTATTTAGTACAGTTTATTCCTTAAAATTTCCCTCGTTTCACTGTCCAACGATTCTGACCTCTCTTAACTTAATTTCAAATATCTCACTTTACGGTTTTCATATATTGCTCCCACTTGTTTCTAATGAAAATAGGCTTACTAAGGAATCCATACATATAAATTATAACCCATAATTCACTTTGTACAATTTTATATGATTTTACCAAGACAGATCAGGGAACTACGAAGTCATTCAGAACCAGTCCCACTAAAATTAAGATATCCCAGAATATAAAATTGCTTTTCCTTCACCGTTTCTTCCATATCAAAATAGACACAGTAATATTTAATTCGATATCTTATTCATTTTATAATTCCCTTTCTCTTATTTTTCGTGATTTTTCAAAATCACATTACTGCTGCTGACCAAACTATTTCATTGCGAAAATATAGTTACTACTACGAACATACGCACACCCGAGTGGTCACGGATGCCGGTTTCCGATTTTCTTTGGTAATTTCGACCAAATCACAGAACATTTCATGCAAACTTTTAGAGAGATGTGAGATTACACACCATTTCAAATATGTATTTGGAAGGGTACGGGATTACACACCTGATTTCGATTTCCTAACGAACCACTCGTCGATGACCACTATGTCCAAAGGTAGAATATATCGAGTGATTTGTCCCTAAAACATATAGTCAATTATTTCAAATTATTACTCCATTAGCAACCAATCGAATATTGAATAATATCAATAATCCATAAGAACTCCTTACCTTATTAATATTGGATCCGATTTCTCTGTTCGACTTAAGGCTAGAATGATGTTCGGCTTCCCGTTAGAATACTACAAAAGGGAAAAACAATCTCGATTGAGAAAGTAGAACAAAGTGATGGTCTCGATCAATATGGCCATCCCACATCAAGGCATAAATTCAGCACTAAGAGGAAGAAAAAATAAAATGTTGAAATGAATCACTTACCGATTGATCAAAGTATGAGCAGTAATACGGTTGAGAAGAAAATATGGATGAGATGGAAGATTTGGCTATAAGGGAAAATGAACAATGATATTTGGCATGGGGTAAAAACAAACATTAATATTCGGTTATGAAAAATATTGATTTGAGAGGAAGAAGAAAGGTGTTTGGAAAATTTTGTAAAAAGAAAAGAGAGCAAATCTCAATGGCTTAGGTACATTCGGTAAGAAGAAAGAAAGAAAGAAAATATGCACACTCAAGGCTTGAAAATTCGGCAAAGAGGAGAAAGTTTGGAGAGAAAAGAAAATATGACACAAAAGTTGCATAAAGGAATTTTGGCCAAAACAATACCAAAATTTTTACCAATTGCCAAAGACAAAATTCGGCTATCCCTCCTAACACACAAAACCGTCCACATTCATGATCAAAATGGTCAAAATTAGCCAACCATACTTTCCATAACATTTCCCTTGAAAAAGGCCACTTGTTCCCCATACTTTCCCCTTTTTCTTGATTTCTTTCCTCACCTTCATTCTTTCCTATTCTCCTTAGCCATCTTGCCAAAAATAAAAAGTCCACCTTGCCATATTTATATGCTTGGCCGACACTTAAGGAAAGAGTGCAAAAATAATAGTCAAAATTTGCACACAATGGGATTTGAACCTCTTCCCTCAAGTTACTTCATGTGGCGTCATATCCTTCTTACCAATTGCTCATTTATGCTAGCAATTTACTCTTTTATTTCCATAAGCCTTGATGCCACTTACTATCTCTCCTTAATAGGCTTAAACACAAAATTTTACTAAGGCCCAACTTGAACCCGAAACTTCATAGAACCCCGTAAATTTCTAAAATCACCTTCCTAATAAGTCCAACTTGAAATAATGTTGTTCTCTTGTTCTCAAAAATTTTAAACATTCCTACGCCCAATGCCCATTGGGCCCAATCCTACTAGGCCTAATTTCGGGATGTTACAACAACATTGCAACAAATACCATAATAATAAAATTATCCTACTGACAAGAACAATAATCGAGAATAAGAGAAACAAAACTATACTACACTAATGATAATAAAAGTAGACCGAATGAAAATTACTAATAATAAAATTATAAAAAATAACAAGAATAAAAATAAGAAAACAAATTCTAATAAAAACAACTAATATAAAAAATAAAATAAAATAAATAACCACAAAAGGGAGACACAAACGATGTTAGTGGTCGACGGAGATAGAGGTGCACATTGTGGTGATTCGGTTTAAGGTGGAAAGAAAGAAAGGTTTGTTGTCAAGGACTGGTGGACGGATTGAGGTGGCTTAGGAAAGGGGATGGTTTCTTCGGTATTTTGAAGTGGAATGCAAATGTGGGAGATGGGAAGGAAGAGGGTAAAAGGATACGACCGGAGATGCGTGAGGACGGGGGGAAAGGCGCGGTGTACGGTGGCAGTGGTTGTGGGTGTTTCCACGGTTAGGGTTGGAGCTTGGTGAAGGCAGATCAAAGGGGAAAAGAGATAGAATGGTGATTAGGGTGTTGGTTTGGGGAGAACAACATGAATAGGAAAGAAAGGGTACAATCTTGTGAAGGCCCGTGTTCACGATCGTGCCACACACCCATGTGTATTCAAAATTTGAAAAAAAAAATTATTCCTAGTAACTACACGTTTTAGGACATGCCCGTGTGTCACACATAGCTATGTTCCATGCCGTGTGTGATCATCCTTCGCTTCTCCTACACCCATGTATGAGGTCGTGTAGGGAACACGGTCTCGCATACGCCGGTCTAACGGGCCGCATGTCTCACACGACCGTGTCTCTAGCCTGTGTAGCTCACTATGTTGAAATAAAATTGAAAAAAATCACTCCAGAATGCACATGGTCTGAGACACACACGTCTTTAGGCCATGCGGCCTATATGACTGTGTCTCCAAGCTGTGTGGAACACCCCAGGTCGTGCGACCCCTTTTTTTTTCAAATTTTTTTAAGTAATAAATATAAAAAATGAATGTAATTTTTGTAAGGTTTCTTTTTTCAAATTTTTTAAGAACTTAAAATAAATAAATAACCAAAAAACACTTGGGTTGTGTCCCGAGAAGCGCTGATTTAGAGTATAAGCTTGACTTCCCTTTTTAAGCTCACAGTTAAGGCAGATCTTGGAGCCGAAGCTCCTCTCTCTTATTATCAGTTTTAGCACCAAAATAAGGTTTGAGAGACGAGTATTGTTTACCTTGAACGTGCAGAATTTAGAATGTGTTACCTCAATTGCACAGTATGGAAAAACAAATTTTACCAAACATGGGTTAGACTCTTTTGAATTAAATTTTAGAAGAAAAATTTGTGGATCTGATTTGTCTAACAGTACTTTGTCCCCAACTTTGAATTGGTTCATTCTCTTCATATGCACATCATGGCTTCACTTTGTTTCTTCCTTGTGTTTTCTTGGTTTCTCGTCAACCTTTGTTCGCCATTCATCTAGTTCGTCGAGCTACACCATTCGTTTTTCACTTGTCCCTTGAGGTCTATCCCTTTGAATAAAATGCGGCTCCAACATGTTTTCATGAGGGATTTCTTGCAATGAACATTATGCCATATGATTACTAACATTAACAGAACAATTAGTATCATCCAGCTTACTAGGGACTCTTACAAAATAATGTGCTTGAAGAGTAATATTTTCATCACCTACACGAAGCACACGTTCATCAGTACCCACATCAATAATGGTTCTAGCAGTGGCTAAAAAGTGTCGACCTAATATCATAGGGACCTCAATATCCTCATCCATGTCCAATACAACAAAATTAATAGGGATTATAAATTTATCGACTTTCATAAATTAATCCTCAATAATACCCCTAGGATATCTAATTGATGTACCTGCTAATTGAATACTCATCATAGTGGTTTTAGGTTCCCCAAGGCCGAGTTTTTTGAACAGATTGTAAAGCATGACATTTATACTAACCTAAATCAACCAAAACTTTTTCGATATTTAAACTACCAATGAGACAAGGAATAGTAAAATTCTCTGCATCTTTAAGTTCGTTAGGTAGTTTGTTTTGGAGAATGGCCGAACAAACTGCATTGAGCTCCACAATTGACAAGTCGTCTAACTTCCTTTTGTTTGTTAACAGCTCCTTTAAAAATTGTACATACTTTGACATCTATGAAAGGCTTCAACAAAAGGTGAGTTAATTGCAATTTTTATAAAAGTTTAAGAAATTTACCATATTGTTTTATGCCGTCTTTCTTCAATGTTGCCGGATATGGAACTCGTGGTTTGTTGTCTTTGATTATTGGCTTATGCTCTTTCTTAGTATCATCAACCTCATCACTTTTTACAACAACTTCTAGCTTCAAATTCTTTTCCAGCTTGACTAGCCTTTCCATGTTTCGAACAGTGATTGTGTGGATTTACTCATTTGGGTTAGTTTTATGTTGCTAGGTAAGCTACCTTGTGGTCTTTCTGAAAAAAGTTCGGCAAGCTATCCAATTTTATTTTCAAGCCCATGAACATATGCTTGCTAATTTTCCAATGTTGTTTTAGTGTTTTGAAATCAAGTTTCTAACACCGAAATAAACTTAGCTCACATCTTAAAACACCCCAAACCCGGCCCACGAGCCTTGACCGGATCTGGTATGTTCCTTAAATAAAACAGTTCAAAACTGGTTTG
Source organism: Gossypium bickii (assembly GCA_025503065.1). NCBI lineage: Eukaryota > Viridiplantae > Streptophyta > Magnoliopsida > Malvales > Malvaceae > Gossypium > Gossypium bickii. Next base: position 108,503,604 of record CP106717.1, read on the forward strand.
TATCTTTTGAAAATCTTTAAGTGATTTCGAGAGAAAACTCGAATTGGGTTGGGCTTGAGTTGAAAACAAGTTTACTCTTGAAATCTAGGTATTTATAAAACTTTATTTCTCCGTTTCAAAGTCTATCTTAAATTGAGTATCACTTATATTTAGGTGTCAAAACATTTAACGTTTATTTTAACAAAACAATTTAGACAACTTTTGATTTAGTCCTAATAATATCGTGATAGAAATAAATAAAAGCAAACTAAAGCAGTCTTATACTATGGCCTTATTACATCAAAGACAATTTCCGAAACAAATCAAAATACTTAAATAAATAGAAGAAAGTCCAAAATCAACTAAAAACTCTGAGTTGAGCATGGCCACCACTAAGCTCCTGCCGACCCAGTCCATCACTGAGTGCCACCTAAAAGAAAATATTCCCCAACGGGGTGAGTCAAACAGACTCAATGTGTAACCAACACTAAGATTCATCGATCCAGGCATATATTATCATATCACATACATATACATATAACCGATAGAAATAGTGATGCAACCCGAACCCAAAACCTAGATGCCATCCGCTACACATCACCCGTACCAACCTGCACACCATGGGGACTACTAAGTCAACCCTCCATCCGCTACACATCATCGAAGGCAGTCGTTGCAGTTGGCGTGCTCATCGCCCTTATAAAATTCGTGGCATAGCCACCAGATAAAATATTTGTGACATGAGTCACCACATTCAGATAATGTGACCGAAGTCACCACATTCAGATATCGTGGTATAAACCACCAATTTCACTTCCCCTTTCACAATAACCCATATGCCCATGTCATACAAAACATGCATTATCATGCCAAATTCTTTATTCACATGCTTATAGTTTCACATATGTGCCATAACAGATATTTATCATCTCATACTCATAGTAGGAGTAGGAAAATGTACCTGAGTACTTTGTACCATCACATGGTACCTTAACCACAACTTACATATTCTTATTACACATTTAAAATATAGTCAAACATCTATTAAGGCTTAGAGTGGGGTACACACCTGATATATTTATCGGTTCACTGATTTCCCGAAAACCCGATCTAATACTTTAGATCCTTAATTCCTTGTTGCCGATTTGATTACCAATCAAATCCCGAAACCTTGTGATGCTTTCCTCTTGTAATCGGCTAATCACTAGATCCATTGACTTGATTAGTTTTCGGCTTAAACAAATAAGAAATAGATCTGAAATACCAAAATAGGGCCTTGGCCGAATGCCAGATTCACTTACCTTGTGAATCTTAAATCCCAAAAATTGTCGCTTCTTTGTAGTACTGTCGAAATCCCTATAGATATATGTTAGATCAATTTCTAACATTTAATCATAACAAATGGCCCTTGGCCGAATATTACACATGCCTTACCTTAGATATTGAAATCCCGAAACCTCCTTATAGTCGACTAGAAACAGATCCCAAAAGAGTCCTTCATAGTTTCGGCCAAAGACATTAATAGAGTTAGATTCCTAGTTTTCGACAAGCCTAAAAGAAAAAGAATGGAAACTGAATGACAATTGGCCCTTACCCTTAATACAAAAGTCGATAGCACCTCTGCTTGAAGCCCCAAAGATATTCGGCTAAGGCCTAGATGTGGATCAACAATTTCGGCTCTTGAGGCTTAATGAGAATTCGACTACGAGGAGACTTTGCTTGAGTTTTCGGCTTTTGCAAACTAAAAGAGAAGAGGAGAAAGTTTGCTAGAGAATTTCGGCAGATGAACAAAGAAAGAAAGAATGAAGATTGGCCTCTCTTTTCCTCTTTCAGCCGAAATTACTACCCCAAGAATCCCTTATTCGGCCAACACTATCAAATTCCTTGCTTTTCTCTTATCTCTTTATTTAAAATTAATAATAATAATCCATCATTTATCTTTTACCCTACTTAATTATCACCATTTATCTCTTAAAAATAAAAGGATTAAAGCTCCTAAAATATAGCCTTAGTGCCGTCCCTTGCTGCTAATCTTTGCTGCAAAATAAAACTTTTATTTTGCTTCCCCTGCAGCTCGAACCTTGGCCCTGCACCCTACTTATGACGTCATTTCCAGAGGCCTTAAGTGGCGCCTCCAAGCCACTTTTCCAAGCCCATTTGTGTGTCATATTTCCCTTACAATTTTTCTTAAGGCCACCCTGCTTAGCTTCCTCTTTTAAAACTTTAAAATCAAACAATTTCTAAGGCATTCACTACACTCTAGGGTTCACAAAATTCACAAAACACATTATAACACACAAAGGCATGCTATTTCATATAATTAAGCAAAAATGCACAAGCCCAATTTCAGGATATTACACATCTCCTCTATGTCCGGTCTCTTCTCTTGCTGGTAAGGCTATTGAAAACCCGAAGGGGGTTGTGACATTTGATTATCTTGACCACCCCAAGAGAAATTTGGATCTTTCCTCCAACCTTCATTATAACTATTGCTATAGGGGTTATTTTAAGATATTGAATTATTACCCATGAAGTCTACTTGTTCATGCTCCATGTTAGACTTGAAGGGTGAATATTCTGAATTAATCATCCACACTTCATTAACATCACACTGCATCATCAGATTCACCTATTTAGAAACATTCAAACCATCAATTTTCTTAGCCAGAGCTTCAACCTGATTTGCTAACATAAAAACTGCACCAATATAAAAAAATTCGGCTACTTTGACAGGTTTTACTCTCGTAACTTGCCACTGATAATTATTCAATGCCACCTCCTCAATAAATTCTTGAGTTGCCTCAGGTGTTTCGTTATTCAATGTTTCGACAGCTATTGTATCAATCATCTATCTAGTTGAGGGATTCAAACCATTTTAAAAAGTTTGAACTTGGAGCTACAAAAGTAGTCCATGATGAGGACACATTTTAAACAAATCTTTAAATCTCTCACATGTATCATAAAGAGTCTCAATATCAAATTAAACAAAAGAAGAGATGTCACTCCTCAACTTAGCTATTTTAGCTGGTGGAAAATATTTCAATAGAATTTTTTTAGTCATTTGCACCCAAGTCGTGGTAGAACCTCGTAGCAATGAATTTAATCATTGTTTTGCCTTGCTCTTCAAAGAAAATGGGAACAACCGTAAGCGTATGACATTATCAGAAATTCCATTAATCTTGAATGTATCGCAAACCTCTAGAAAGTTAGCCAAATGAGCATTAGGATCTTCATCTTGCAACCCATCAACTGAATCTGCTGCTTTATCATTTGAAATGTGTCCGGCTTCAGCTCAAAATTGTTTGCAACAATAGTTGGTCTCACAATACTTGATTCAACCCCAATCAAAGTAGGTTTAACATAATCATACATAGAATGAGAAGCAGGAGCTGCAAGAAGCTACTGATTATTTTGATTATCACCGATCTCTACAGTAATATGCTTTTCCTCTTAATCGTCTAGTCTATTCTGTTGATTTTGCCTTGCTTTTATAACCTCCATACAATTTTTACGAGCAGTCTTTTCAACTACACTATAAAAAATTAATGGTTCCAATGGGTTTCATCTAGTCATAAACCAAAAGAACTTGTCAGAATGAAACAAACGAAAAAAAATTAGAATGTAAAATTTAATTAAAAACAAAAATATTAAAATAAAAATAAAAATGGCTAAATTAATAGAAATAAAGTTTTCCTAATATTTTAGTCCCCGGCAACGACAGAAAAAACTTGATTGCAGTTGTAAACCAACTAAAAATCTAACTAAAGCAAGTGCACCTATCAAGGAATAGTATAGCTACGGTGAGCAAAGATATTATTCCCACAAGGACAAAAATACTAGTAACTACCGTCTTTCTATTATTTAACCTAAAAATCGGAGTGATTGATTAAAAGTAAAATTAACTAAATTAATTTACTAAAGAACACGACACAGAACAAATCAGGAAAATAATCGAGTAAACAACCAAGAAGCAAAACAAAACCTAGGAAAGAATTCACCTAGACTTCATCTGTCATTATCAATCTAAATTACGCAATTTCTTTACTTAGTATCTTGATCCGTAGAAATCCTTAAATTATGGCAATATCTCTCTTCAAGACTAAGAACAATTGACTCTAGGTTGATTAGTTGAAATTTATTTCTAATTAAAACCCCTATCATCGCATTAACTTGATTTATGAATTCCCCTATTAGATTTGACTCTAATCCGGTAGATTTATGTCGTCATATTTCTAGGATTTCATGCAACTAAACTCAATCATGCAAGATCTACTTTTAAACAAGGTCTATTACTCCTCTGATTTAAGCATATCAAACATGAATAATCTAGAAATATCAAACCAAGAATTAAGTATACATAATTGAGAACAAGTGTAACACCCCCTAACCCTTATCCGTCGCTGGAACAGGGTTACAGAGCATTATTGGACATTTCAAATCAAATATGAATAATAAACAAATCAATTTACATACACTTCATAACTAAATCATATTGTCCCTCTTTTGAGACCTCGAGGCCCAAAATATATGTTTGGAACAAATAGGACTAAATCGGATACTCTAGAAAATTCTAGAAAATTTTTCGCAAATCATAATTTATTTTTTTTTTACTAAATATTCTTCTTGAAATCAATTATCATTATACCTATATGTTCACACATAACCAATATGATTTTGTGTACCTTTTATGTTTATTCGACTACTACTTTACCTCTCATCATTTTATCATATCAACATTTTAAGGCATTCATACAAACACCACAATACCAAACACAAGTCAAATACAAGACTAATTTTAACAAAACACTTACAGACTAACTTTTAGTCAAAATAACCTATACCTGCCATTATAACCAAAAATCAAGTCACCAATAAATACCAATAAATCCAATGGATAGTGTGATATAGCTCCGATAAGCTTCCAACCCGTTTGAGCTTCCGATAATCTGTAAGGTAAATAAATAAAACAAACACGTAAGCAATGATTGCTTAGTAAGCTCGTATAGTTTTTAATCATACCAATTTATTTCAACTATAAAATTTTACATATCAAAATTAATCCAATATTGTTATCGTAATAGTTATAAACTATTCTCACTAATTCACAAGGTGAACTAATCCATAGTATCACACATAGACTTATATTCTCAAGCTTAGTAAAATTTTATATAACTTTAATTCTTCCACATTTATTCCATATGCATATCATACAAATCTTATGCATATTATTCAGCCATGTTACAAATTATTGCATTTAACCAAACCTTATTCTAGTTGGACACATAATAAATCATTCCATAAGGAATTGCATAATCTAAACCTTACCATTCCTTCATGAACACTAACTTATTTTCATTTAAATACTTACCATTTAATGCATCAAATAAATAAACAAATTACTATTCAGCTAATAGCTTGGCACTTGCCTAAACATCAAGCAACAACAATAGTTAGCGTACTTGCACATCTTACATATAAATTTATATTCATAAACTTATTTTCTCAACATGTTATCATATACATGATTTCATTGCATCATCAAAATCAAAGATAATCACATATTTACAAGTCACTTTTAATCTAACAAGTAAATATCATTTCGAAGTATTTCAAGTATATACTGGTAATAATCATAAGTCTTTCAATATTAATTCATAAATATTTACAGAATCACTCATAGTACATCCAATTCTCATTAATGTGTTATCTTAAATGGCTATTCACAGTTTGTTTCACTTTTCATTATACAATTGCAATATCCATTTCATAGTCATTTCTTGAGTATATAACTCATATATTCCATATATTTGTAATTTATTTCACATTCCATTTTCAATTCACTATTTCACTTCCATTTCTCATACTATACCATTTCAATTTCAATTCTAAAACTTTATTATTTATTTACCCCTAGAAACACAACTCGGACTTGGATCGATACACGGATCCAACCAAAACACACCAATTTGGCACCTAGTGCCTCATCAGATAATTCGAAGCAATAAGTTGACACCCAGCATCACATCAGCCATGCCGAAGTAAGTTGGTACCCGGTACCTCATCGAATCTATCCGAAGTAATATAATGACACCCAGTGTCTCATCGACTCGAAGTCAAAGTAACGTGGAACACTTCCAATCTTATGGCATGCCAACTATATCCGATTTAGCCCGACTAGTTAATAGGGTATTAAAATCACTTTTCAACATCAAATCAATACATATTTCAAATAATCACATATAATCATACTTTGATTCAATTCAAATCATTTTCCAACTTTCAATCAACATACAATTCAATAACAATCATTATTCCTTATACCATTATTTTTATAAATTTCGTGTATATTTTGATAACAATTTATAACTATGAACATACATAATTATCAGAAAAGTTTCACATACATGAATTTTCCATATCATTTACCAAGTATTTCCAAATCGGAGAACGACTTACAGATATGAGTACATCGTTTTCTTTGTGCCATAACCTAGTTATGGTCTTTCAATAAAATGCCATAGCCCAACTATGGTCTTACATTTAAATATTGCCATGGTCCAACCATGGTCTTATTCGTCAATTCATTCTTTGCCACAAACGATGGTACTCAAATCTCGCGTTCCATTAAATTCGAACATTAACTTTAATGTCATTATATAATAATATTTCATGTTTTTTTAACAAATAATATAAATAAATATATAATACCATCATTCAATTCAATATAATTATCAAAGTTCAACAATACGAACTTACCTGGGTCAATTTGTAGAAGCTGTAAGATTCAGGGACTAGTCTGAAATTTTCTCTTTTCTATATTTATCTTCGAACTCCAAATATGGTGCAAAAATATGAAAAACCAGCTTATTCCAGACCTTCTATGGCGTTTTGGCTGAAGAAAAATGATGAAATCTCTAGATTTTTCAATTTTGTCTTTATTTTAAATGTTTAATTTGCAAAATTTTCAATTTTACCCTTATTCCATCTTACTTTCTTGCTAATTTTCTTGCCCAAATCGTCCAGCCCATATAATTTGGGTCTAATTGCCTTATAAATCCCTCCTTATTAAGCACTTAAGCTATTTAATCACTATTTAACAAATTTTGCACCTTTTCCAATTTAGTCCTTTTTAATTAATTAACTATCAAAATGTTAAAATTTTCTGACAAAACTTTAATACTAACTCAATAATACTCCATAAATATTTCAAAAAATATTTATGGCTTGGTTTATGAATTCGAGGTCTCGATACCTCGTTTTTAACCCAGTTTACATAATAATTTCTTCTAAATTCACATAATTCTCTAATGCAAAAATATTTTTAAATTCACACTTGACTTATTAATATCAATTTACAAAATTTTCAAACTTACTCGTCGGATTTAGTGATCTCGAATAACTGTTCCCGACACCACTGAAATTTAGGCTGTTACAAATCTCCCCCCTTTAGGAAATTTCGGCCTCGAAATTTCTCATCTTATCAAATCAAGTCTTTCTATTTCCTTCTCAATGATATACCATATATAAATCCATCATAACTCATGTAACACCCCAAACCCAGCCCATGCGTTTCGACCAGATCCGGCATGTTATCGAACACATACCACTTTATCGCATTTTGAAAACACAAGTTAAATTAATTAAATTTGAATAAAGGAGAGACTCTTTGAAAATAAACCTCTTTGTATTTTTATTAATAAATGTAAATAAACCTTGTGGTATATTCATATGTTGCATAACATTGAAAACTACTTAGTTGAATAAAAACTAGGGGCCTTATTACATAAATATTCCCAAATAAAAATAAAATAAACTTAAAGAAATCCTGAAAATAATTTGTAAAAATAAAATTTGATGGCCCCTCGAGTCCGTCTCGGCTCCCATATCCACGATCTACTACTCATCTGCAAAGTTAGGAAAAATAATAGGGTAAGTCACCAAGACTCAGTGTGCAAATCCTGAAAACACACAAAAGGCTTGGGCCCACAAACACATTATGAGCCCTGGCCCATACACAATGGAAACAATCGTAATCACATGACAGATAATAGATGATGAATAGCCCAACCCATCCTAGAATTCCGTCCTCTACACACCAACCCGTACCAACCATCACACCTTGGGGATTTCTACAATCAACCCTCCATCCGCTACACACCATAACGACAGCCGTACTGCCTATTCCTATTATTCAAGAATCATTAAACGTGGCATAGCCACCGATCACTATGTGACCTCATAATATAACGTGGCTCAGCCATCGATCGCCATGTGACCTTAATAATACATCGTAGCATCTCGACAGCTGAGCTACCTGTCATAAAAACCGATCACTATGTGACCTATGTGGCAAAGCCACCGATCGCTATGCGACCTTCTTCCCCTTCATCATATCAAAATCCCACCCCATGCATACACACATAAAGAAAACATCATACAGGCTTTCATATATATATATATATATATATATATATATCGATACACATAGAGGTTTCTATGATTACGTACCTGGCATCCTTCCCTAACCCTTTTAGGGTTTTATTCGACTGTCTACACGGCCACTTTTCGGCTTTTTAGCCCATAGCACATAAAACACAGTTAAAGAGTGTGTTAGAGATCTACACACCTGATTAATGTCGATACCCTTGCTAAATCGATCTACAAGTTTGCTCAAAAAGCCGGAAGGATGTGAAACTAGGGCCTCTCCTATATTTGGCCATGGTTAGTGTTCTACCCAATTTTATATATTTGAATAACAAATCTTCTTACCTTAAAATCCCAAAATTGGAGACTAGCTATTTTCGGCTTTTAGATCTAGTTGACCAAGCTTCCTTCAAATCCCGAATTGCCGCCCAATCATAGAACCATTAAACTATTAGCTTTTCTGCTTTTTTCCTTTCAAAAACGGGGATAAAATATGAGATCTAACAAAAGTCGACACTTACCTTAGAATAGGGGATTCGACTAGCACTTGAACAGAGGATTCGTCAATGTCAAATAAAAGTTTTAAATGCCGGAAGAATAGAACTAATTCTCAAATAGGATGAATAAGGAAAAACTATGGAGATTTCGGCTTTTTAAAGAGAAATCAGCACAATGAGGAAAAAGTGGAGAAGAGTTTCGGTTTTTGAAAAAAATTGGAGAAAAGAAATTGGAGAGGGAGAGGCTAAAGAATTCGGCACAAAGAATAGAGAGAATTAGGGTTTTTAAATGTCGAATCAGGAGCTATCCCCTATTTATAGATATTTGGCACCTCATTGCTAAAAAGCGAAGCACGCCCTTAAAATTAAAGCTAAAGAGAGGGAAATTCGGCACCCTCTTTTGCCATGCAAGAGCTTAATTTTACACTCCTCTAGGTGATGGATTTTCGGCCATCACTTGCCTTGTAGATAGGCTCTTATCTTTTCTCCTTTTTATCTCTTAAATTATCAATTATTAAATCCATATAAATCTCCTATTTTAAGCCTTATAGTCGTCCACCTTATTAAACCTAATTGCCGAAATTTAACTCACTTAAATTAAAAGATTTGGGCTTCATTTAACTTAAATTTTGGGCCCCTAAATCCCTTGTGTGTGGCATCACTTCTAATTCCCTTATAGTGCCAATTATTGTTGGGCCACAAGCCCATGTTTGGCATTTTAAACATAATTACCACCTTTTAATTCTTTAATGCCCAATCTAATAATTTAATCAAGGCCTTAGCCTAATCTTGAGCCCAATTTGGGCCCCTAACACTTAAATTAACACATTACACATATTCACCCATTAAACGCATAAGCCCAAAAATTCAGGATGTTACAACTCATTTCGTTTCAGAACTCGTGTCAGAACTTATTTTAGAACTTGATACTAGACCTGAACTTAACTGAGTAGCTCTGATGTTCTCCTGTCATCACTTTACCATTAGTAATATAACTACCAAGAAATTCCCAATAATCATCTGTCAAAACATAATCGAGAAACCCGAATTATCAAAATTTGATTGATGTTTCTGACGTGGTTACATCTGTAACTTTCAACTAATATTTGTTCCCCTTTTTCTAGGAAAGCGTCAAGCAATCAAATTTACACAAGTGCAATGACTTCAATAATCGGGACGACTTTAACCCATAATAACATTTCCCGGTTAGAACTGACCTAATATATATTTTTGTATTATGTCTACTAGAATATGAATCCCTAATTCTAACTGTTTGTCAATTTACCAGTGAATACACAAAATTTATTTCTGGACTTGTAAATAAACTCAATGCGCATAACTTAATTAACTTTTCAAATGAATAACTCACTCTGATTAGAAAAACTGAATCAGTTGTATCTATCAGATAATAACTTTCTAGAATAATTCCTTCTTCTTATTGTCATGACAATCCAAATATACCATATATCATAATTCTCTCGGAATACCAACCGAAAATTACCACGAACTGCATCAACTGAAACGAATTATGACATCCCATTATTGACTTGTTAACACTAATCAAGATTTCTCGAGGAGTGAAAGCCAATATACAAGTTTAAGCTTAGTCTTCCTCCATCTACACTTTTGCCAATGTCAACCCTTGTCACGAGAACTAGAAAGGAATTATGTATAGTAAAGTTATTTCAATTATTATCATTGAATATTATCATCGAAGCTTTGAACTATACCGAAACCACAACCATCAAATAGATTATAAACCATAGTGTTATAATAAGACTGATGTTTCAACCATATAGATAGAACAATACCTCAACATCAATAGTGCACTTTAAAATAGAAGAGAAAACTCGAGAATAGTCCCAATAACAACCAGTATAGTAATACAACTTATATAATCTGAGATCCATATCACTGAGCTCCCATGATTGAACCAAGATTTATAATAGTAATATATGTTATTATCTCCGACCCATAAATATCTTTTACAGATGAACCATGTTTGATAGATAAGATTAAAGCATAAGAATAACAAGAAAACCCAAGATAGTGAAATCCAAGATGTGAAATTATACTAAATTTCCGAGAATAAAAACCACATCGAATGATAAAGAGATCGATGATATCCCAGAGAAAATCCAGAAGAAAAATATCACTCATACGCACTAGAAACAGTTGTTATAAAGACAATGTAAATTGCATATATATAATTCAAAACATCAACCAATAGAAGTAGAAAATAGCTTCATATGAGTCTGATCATCAAGTATTCTATCTAACATAATAGATTAGAAAACCAAAGAAAGATAGAGCAATGCCAATCATGAATCAACCAGACTAACAATACTTCTGTCCAACGTTATGATTAAATAACCTTTCCATATGGTAAGAATCATATCTGAAATAAACAGTTGCATATACCTTTATAGATAAAAGAACATGTAGAATACCCAGAAAAGATCACTATAAAATACCCGATTATAACAGTTGCATTGTAACGCCCCAGTTTTCCATTAACTTCGACTTTTGTAATTTCAAGACACAAATACCTATCTGCTTTAGTGGTTGAGTAATTTGGGTGTGTCTGAGAGGCCCCAAGTTCAAGTCTCAACTTGGTTAAATTTTGGTATTTTTATGGATAAAACCCAAACTCTGGCTAATAGGCTTATAAGTTAAAGTGTGTAAGTAACTAACAGAATGGGCCTGCTGGTCCGGTGGTTAAGGGGAGTGTTGGTTATGTTTGAGGCCTTGAGTTAGAATCCATGTACGAACAGGGGATTTAGTTTTGCTACTTGTATTGTGTGAAGAGGTTGAGTTGGACTAAAATTCTGATAATGGAGAGAATTAAGGGGAGAGATTAGGGGATTAGCAGATTCTATTTTTTGAATTTTCGTCTATCACCCTGTTTTCCCCAAATATTTTTCATTTCTTTTAACGTTTTCTGCCAAATTCCCTACTGAAATTCCCTTGTCTTCCCCTCTTTTTCGGCTTTTCTTGATTTGTTTCTTCATTGTGAAACGGTGGTGTGCTATTACGGTAAATCTCCCTTCGCTTAATCTGTCTGCTTTGAGTTAGGCATCTGATGAGGGGTTTGTTACACTCTTTTTGATCAGGTGGAAGGCAATAAGTGATCGGTGCTGCTGTAGAGAGTAGGACTTACGATTTTGGTTGTTAACGGTAAGGGGTTCGTTAGATTATCAACGTTAGATTTCGATAGACTTTGATTGAATGACGAAACAAGTTGTTAAATGAGTGTTTCATTGGTTGATTTATAGGTTCTGGAGGCTTAGGGGAGCTTACGCGTCAAAATCAAACCAGGTGTGTACCTAAAAAAGTAGAAAACGAGGTTTCAGCGAAAGCCAAAAACCCTTCCGTCGAGGTCACACGGACGTGTGGTCGCTCGTGTGGTAGGCCGTGTGCAAGACTGTAAGTAACCACACAGCCGTGTGATCGACGAGCTCGGCCGTGCCCACGAGCATGGCCGTGTGCGATACACGGGCTCGACCGATTGTGTTGTGTGGGCCACACGGGCGTGTGGGATGATTACACGGCCAAGGCCAATTTGGGCAGTGTAGGCCACACGAGCAGGCCACATGGGCGCGTAAGCCCATATTTCTGAAATGTTCTGTCAGGTTACATGGGTCGCCCAAGTCGACTGTGGACCTACCATAGGGTCGGTAAGCAATACTTAGACCCCTAACTGAATGATCTGTCTGTCTGATTTTTGTATTAAGCATGTATACTGAACTGAATATATGAGTTTAATTTCATAATAGCATGCCATACTTGTACGTTGCACTGCATCGGGGTGGGTTGATTATGATTGGAGGAAGTATCTGAAAGGCTCTTAAGCCTATTATCTGGCAACTTAGCTGCAAATTTCTAATTATGTGCCGCATTCGATACAACTTGGTGTGTGGGGTTGGGTGGGTTGATTTTATCCCCACATTGTGTGTAAGGTTGGACGGAGTTGGTGTGTAGAGGCTGGTGGGTAGGACTCTATTTTCTGCATATTCTGCCTGAAATGGGCTAAGGCCCTGAAATATGTCTGATTCTGTATCTGAGTGGGCTAGGGTCCACACCATTTCTATAATGGGCTCAGACCCGAACTGTGAAAATCATGTTTGCTGTCTGATATTTCGGTGTGTATGTTTTCTGTGGGGATTACAAATTGAGTTTGCGAAAACTCACCCTTTTCTGTTTAATATGTTCAGGTAATCCCCAGCAGTAGACGGATCGGTGCGGCGGAGGACTCGATGGTGACTACGGTTCTGGATTTCTATTTAACAGTTTTATTTTTTTTTAATTATGATTTGGTTATATTTGGGGTAAATTTTATGTAATAAGGCCATTCGAATTTTTGTTTAAAACTTGGGAATTATTGTTTTATAAACTGCTAGCAGTAGGATAAATGCGAGTTTTCAAAGTAAACAAAGATTTTATCAAAATACGTACGACCTTGTAAATCGTTCTAAAAGCTTCCGCAACGTATAAAGTTTTGAAAATTGATAACGAACAAATACACGACACGTTTTGACTATAACCGAAGATACCTAAAAATGGTTTTAATGCAGTTATGATTTCTAAAAGCACTATCATGTGACATCGGCAGATTCGGCTTTAACGTCCAGGCCGAGTTTGGGGTGTTACATGCATTCCAATATCTTTGCAACTTCAAAACTATCCCACTGACTACTACAATCAACATTGATTCCACACGTGCCAATCACTAAAGAAATCAATTCAGAGGAAATTCCGATTAAACTATTCTTTAAATACCATAATTAAATAAGTTTATTATTGTGAATAACTTCTCCCTTAATAGCAACATTATTATCCCGAATAATCTTCAGAATAATCTAATGTCTCTTCTAAAACTGACTTTACTTGCTAACCCTATCTCAGTTCTGACCACATTATTAATCATTCAGCCATTGAACTTTTCGGTTTCACACTTGTGAACTTAATCAACATAAATCTTGTGAATCCCATTGTATAAGACATACAGGTGAGGGGGTGGAGGTCGTAAAACCTTAAAATTTTACTCTCATATATATACACACGTATAACATAACATTTATCATCAACATAATCATTATAAACATTTATTCATACCTTTATGAATTCCGTCTCTACTCATCTTAAGCAACTTTTTAATCAAATACTTGAGTATCGCTTTCAGCATTATCGGAATTAGCTTGGTTGGAAAGCATCTCTATCTATAAAAAAAATCTCATCAAAATCAAGAGATATCACACTATCATTGGTTAGATAATGGCATGCATTCTAAACTTCATATATGCTACGTTTAGTTTAAGAACCGACTAAACCTACAAAACTCTGATATCACTAAATATAACACTCCCTAACCCTTATCCGTCGCTGGAATAGGGTTACAGAGCATTACCGGACAGTTCAAATCAAATATGAATAATAAACAAATCAATTTACATACACTTCATAACTAAATCATATTGTCCCTCTTTTGAGCCCTCGAGGCCCAAAATATATGTTTGGAACAAATCGGACTAAATCGGATACTCTAGAAAATTCTAGAAAATTTTTCGCAAATCATAATTTATTTTTTTTTACTAAATATTCTTCTTGAAATCAATTATCATTATACCTATATGTTCACACATAACCAATATGATTTTGTGTACCTTTTATGTTTATTCGACTACTACTTTACTTCTCATCATTTAATCATATCAACATTTTAAGGCATTCATACAAACACCATAATACCAAACACAAGTCAAATACATGACTAATTTTAACAAAACACTTATAGACTAACTTTTAGTCAAAATAACCTATACATGCCATTATAACCAAAAATCAAGTCATCAATAAATACCAATAAAACCAATGGATAGTGTGATATAGCTCCAATAAGCTTCCAACCCGTTTGAGCTTCCGATAATCTGTAAGGTAAATAAATAAAACAAACACGTAAGCAATGATTGCTTAGTAAGCTCGTATAGTTTTTAATCATACCAATTTATTTCAACTATAAAATTTTACATATCAAAATTAATCCAATATTGTTATCGTAATAGTTATAAACTATTCTCACTAATTCACAAGGTGAACTAATCCATAGTATCACACATAGACTTATATTCTCAAGCTTAGTAAAATTTTATATAACTTTAATTCTTCCACATTTATTCCATATGCATGTCATACAAGTCTTATGCGTATTATTTAGCCATGTTACAAATTATTACATTTAACCAAACCTTATTCTAGTTGGACACATAATAAATCGTTCCATAAGAAATTGCATAATCTAAACCTTAACATTCCTTCATGAACACTAACTTATTTTCATTTAAATACTTACCATTTAATGCATCAAATAAATAAACAAATTACTATTTAGCTAATAGCTTGGGATTTGCCTAAACATCAAGCAACAACAATAGTTAAGCGTACTTGCACATCTTACATATAAATTTAATATTCATAAACTTATTTTCTCAACATGTTACCATATACATGCTTTCCATGCATCATCAAAATCAAAGATAATCAGATATTTACAAGTCACTTTTAATATAATAAGTAAATATCATTTCCAAGTATTTCAAGTATATACCAGTAATAATCATAAGTCTTTCAATATTAATTCATAAATATTTACAGAATCACTCATAGTACATCCAATTATCATTAATGTGTTTTCTGAAATGGATATTCACAGTTTGTTTCACATTTCATTATACATTGCAATACCCATTCCATAGTCATTTCTTGAGTATATAACTCATATATTCCATATATTTGTAATTTATTTCACATTCCATTTTCAATTCACTATTTCACTTCCATTTCTCATACTATACCATTTCAATTTACCCCTATTAACACGACTCGAACTCAGACAGATACACGATCCAACCAAAACACACCAGTTTGGCATCCAGTGCCTCATCGGATAATTCGAAGTAATAAGTTGACACCCAGTGTCTCATTAGCCATGCCGAAGTAAGTTGGTGCACCAGTACCTCATCAAAAGTTGGTGCACCAGTACCTCATCGAATCTATCCGAAGTAATATAATGACACCCAGAGTCTTATCGACTCGAAGTCGAAGTAACCCGGAACACTTCCAATCCTATGGCATGCCAACTATATCCGACTTAGCCCGACTAGTTAATAGGGTATTAAAATCACTTTTCAACATCAACTCAATACATATTTCAAATAATCACATAAAATCATACTTTGATTCAATTCAAATCAATTTCCAACTTTCAATCAACATACAATTAAATAACAATCATTATTCCTTATAGCATTATTTTTATAAATTTAGTGTATATTTATTTTGATAACAATTCATAACTATGAATGTACATAATTATCAGACAAGTTTCACATACATGAATTTTCCATATCATTTACCAACTCTTTCCAAATCGGAGAACAACTTATAGATATGAGTACATCGTTTCCTTTGTGCCATAACCTAGTTATGGTCTTTCAATAAAATGCCATAGCCCAGCTATGGTCTTACATTTAAATATTGCCATGGTCCAACCATGGTCTTATTCGTCAATTCATTCTTTGCCACAAACGATGGTACTTAAATCCCGCGTTCCATTATATTGGAACATTCACTTTAATGTCATCATATAATAATATTTCAATTATTTTTTTAACAAATAGTATAAATAAATATATTGTAAAGCCCCAAAAATCTCTTATATTTATTTTCGTATGTTTGTGACACAATGTCTATCTGCTTCAGTGGTTATGTGTTCTGGGTGTGTGTGAGAGGTCCCAAGTTCGAGTCATAACGTGGGGAAATGTTGGTATTTTTGATAACTAAGCCTTATCTCTAATCAGTAGGCTTAAGTTTAAATGTTGGTAAGATATATCAGAATGAGCTTGCTGGTCTGGTGGTTAAATGTAGTGTTGGTGTGTTGGAGGTCTTGTGTTCGATTCCCTGAGACGACAAGGGATAGTATTTTTGCAACAAAATTCGGCTAGAGTTTGAGTTTTATTGAAAATCTGAGTAGTGGGGAGTTGGTGGAGAGAATTAAGGGAATTTGAGTTAGAGTTTACTAGAAAATCTAATTCAGATATAGCCTTATACGGGATCTCAATTCAGTGTCGAGGCCATGTCCCAAACATGGACTTATACGGGACCTTACCCATCTCAAGTCTCGACGATATTATTCTCTCATTTATTAAAGTCCAGTCGGGACTTCCACATAACAATTCACATTATTTTCTCATTCAACATCATTATATAAATTCATAGAAATATTATAAAATGTCACTAATATCAAACATTTAGAGACTTAATAACATGATTTTGAATTCATTGCTCACAAACTTAACTTGATTTCAAAATAGGCCAAATTGCCGACTTAGTCCGACATCTTGCCCTTTCTTCGGTTAAGGTTAATCCCTCGTTCTTCTTGATCTATAATAAAAATTTAGCTCATTTAATTATCACATTAATCAACACATTTCAATAATCATACTTTGGCAAAATTACCATTTTGCCCTTATACTTTCATAAAATGACTATTTTACCCCTAGGCTCGTAAATCAATTCCAATCGAATTTCCTACTTTTACAAGCCTAGATGAACATTTATTACTCCTATGACAACTCTCAATACTCATTATTTCACACATTTACCACATTTATACAACCTTCTTAAAAAGGTCCTTTTAGGTGTTTTCATGGTAACAACTTTCACAGAAGTTGTTTATCTAACAATTAAGACTCATTTTATTCCATAAAAATGCAAAAAAAAAAAAAAACTTAAAAGCTCACATGGAAAAACTCTAAACTTTCAACCATTTTGCAAAATTGTCCCCTCTTTAGCTAGCTTAAGCTTTAGGGGTTCCAAAAGTACAAATATTATCAAGAAATGATCATCAAAACACTTACTTGTAAGGAGAAGAACTTGCTGAAATTTTTGAGCTTTCAACCCTCTATTTGCTGCTAATTTTTGGTGGAGGAGAGGAGAAGAAAATATGATATCTTTTCTTTCTTTATTTTATTATAAAACATCAATTTAGTCTACCTAATTTCAACAACTTTGACCAAGTTGACATTGTTTGTCTCCTATGCGACCCTATCTCTAAGGGTATAATTACACTTTAAGGGCCTCAAATTAATATTCTATGGCTTTTAGACACCTTTAGCTTGTAAAATAAAACTTTTTCACTTTATGCGATTTAGTTCATTTTCGCAATTAAGCATGCAATCGCTAAAATTAGAGCACCAAAATTCTCAAGCACCTATATAATCATGCCATAACTCATAAAATAACATTAAAATAATTTTCTTCAACCTCGAATTAGTGGTTCCAAAATCACTATTTCGACTAGCCCCTAAATTGGGCTGTTACAACTAGTGTACTCGAAAATTAAGGATGAACACGATGAACACCTCAGAGTGGTTCTACAGATTCTGTGAGAGAAACAACTGTACGACAAGTTCAGTAAATGTGAGTTCTGGTTACGTGAAGTAACATTTTTGGGACATGTGGTTTCTGCTGAGGGGATTAGAGTCGATCCTCAAAAGATTGAGGCTGTCTTGGATTGGAAGCAGCCTAAGACTATATTCGAGATTCGCATTTTTCTGGGACTGGTAGGGTATTATTGACGGTTTGTAAAGGGGTTTTCACTGATTGCCGTACCCTTAACTAAGCTACTATGTAAGGGTGTGCTGTTTAAATGGACTGATTTGCAGCAATAGAGCTTTGAGAAGCTCAAGACTGTACTGACTGAGGCCCCTATTCTGATAAGCCAGAGTCTAGAAAAAAGTTTACTATTTACAGTGATGCATCATATGTCGGTTTAGGATGTGTGTTGATGCTAGAGGGTAAGGTGGTAGCGTACGCATCTCATCAGCTTAAGACTCATGAGGCGAATTATCCGACGCATGACTTGGAATTGGCAGCTGTGGTATTTGCATTAAAAATCTAGGGGCATTACCTGTACGATGAGAAGTGTATCATTTACACTGA
This sequence comes from Gossypium bickii, assembly GCA_025503065.1. Lineage (NCBI taxonomy): Eukaryota > Viridiplantae > Streptophyta > Magnoliopsida > Malvales > Malvaceae > Gossypium > Gossypium bickii. The sequence continues at coordinate 108,522,503 of CP106717.1, forward strand.
TCACAAGAGCCTCAAGTACCTCCTTACTCAGACGTAGCTGAACCTTTGGCAGCGTAGGTGCATTGAGCTATTTAAGGACTACAATTGTACTATCGAATACCATCCTGGTAAGGCCAATATGGTGGCCGACGCACTGAGCTGTAAGGCTAGGACTAATCAGAGGGCAATGTTTGCTCACTTCAGTTTATTTGTTGATAGTAGTTTGTTGGCTGAACTTCAAGTTAAACCGATGTGGATAGAGAAAACTAAGAGTAAACAGATGGAGGACGAGTCTTTGGGTCTTCGCTTTTGACAAATGGAGAGTGGGAATACTGTGGATTTTGGACTAAATAGCGAAGGAGTACTCTGTTTTTGTGGGAGAATCTGTGTATCAAATGATACTTAGTTGAGGCAACCTATATTATGAGAGGCGCATAGTAGCCTTTATGCTATGCATCCTGGCGGAAACAAGATGTACCAAGACCTTCGTGAGTTATACTGGTGGCCAGGCCTTAAGCGTGAGGTTACTGATTTTGTGAGAAATTTTCTGACATGCCAGCAGGTTAAGGCTGAACATCAGTTGGCTTTGGGTTTATTGTAGCTAGTTAAGATTCCTCTTTGGAAGTGGGAGAGAATGACTATGGGCTTCATTAGTGGGTTACCCCTCACACCCGCTAAAAAGGATTCTGTTTGGGTCATCATGGATCAATTGACCAAGTCTGCCCACTTCATACCGGTTCGTACCAACGTTTCTCTATAGAAGCTGGCTAAACTGTATATATCTGAGATAGTAAGACTGCATGGGGTACCGGCTTCGATCATCCTTGATAGGGATCCTCGCTTTACGTCTCAGTTCTGGAAAAAGCTACATGAAGCTCTGGGTATAAAGTTAGAATTCAGTACTGCGTTCCATCCTCAGATTGATGGTCAATCTGAGAGGGTAATTCAGATACTAGAGGACATGTTAAGGAGTTGTGTGATTGACTTCCGAGGTAGTTGGGAGGATAACCTACCACTAGTAGAGTTTTCTTATAACAGCAGCTATCAGTCTAGCATTCAAATGGCACCATACGAGGCACTATATGGTCGTAGGTGTCGCACACCTTCATGTTGGACTGAGTTGGGCGAGCGATGGGTTCTGGGCCCTGAACTAGTTTTTGATACTGATGACAAAGTTAGATTGATTCTAGACCGACTAAAAGCGACATCTGATAGGAAGAAGTCTTATGCAGATCTGAAGCGTCAAGAGATTGAGTATTTTGTGGGAGACTTCATTTTTCTCAAGGTCTCACATGGAAGAAAGTACTGAGGTTTGGTTGTAAGGGCAAGCTGAGCCCTAGATTCATTAGGCCTTACCGCATATTGAAACGTGTGGGACCGATTGTGTATCAGTTGGAGTTACCTCCAGAGTTAGATCGGATTCACGACGTGTTCTACGTCTCTATGTTGAGGTGCTACCGCTCAGATCCCACGCATATTGTTCCTATTGAAGAGATCGAGGTTAGGCCAGATCTGATCTTTGAGGATGAGCAAGTCTAGATATTGGACCGCGATATAAAGATTCTAAGAAGAAAATCCATCCCACTAGTTAAGGTTCTTTGGCGTAATCATAGCTCTGAGGAGGCCACTAGGGAGCCTGAGGATGTGATGCAGTAGCAATATCCTCATCTGTTCTGATCAGGTAAAATTTTGAGGCCGAAATTTTCTTTTAGGGGGTAGAGTTGTAATGTCCCAAAAATCTCTTATTTTTTTTTCGTATGTTTGTGACACAATGTCTATCTGTTTCAGTGGTTATGTGTTCTGGGTGTATGTGAGAGGTCCCAAGTTCAAGTCATGACTTGGGCAAATTTTAGTATTTTTGATGACTAAGCCCCTATCTCTAATCAGTAGGCTTAAGTTTAAATGTTCGTAAGATATATCAGAATAGGACTGCTGGTCTGGTGGTTAAGTGGAGTGTTGGTGTGTTGGAGGTCTTGTGTTCGATTCCTTAGGACAGCAAGGGATAGTATTTTTGCTACAAAATTCTGCTAGAGTTTGAGTTCTACTGAAAATCTAAGTAGTTGGGAGTTGGTGGAGAAAATTAAGGGAATTTGAGTTAGGGTTTACCAGAAAATCTAATTCTGATTACTCTGCTTTCTTTTTTCAAATTTCGACTGTTCCCCTTCCTTTTCCTCTCCACCTTGCTACCGAATTTCCCCTCTTTTTACTGTTTACAATCGTTCTCTTTTTGCTACTTGGTCTCTACAATCCACTGCTTAGGTTCTCTTTTCGCATTTTTGGTAAGTATAGTGGTGAATTCTTATTTTGGAATTATGAATCGTTGTTTATTGGGTTTCGTTTGGTGCTTAAGAGATAATTAAAATGCTGGTAGACCCCAATCGACGCTGTGACTGTGGAAAAAATCGGGGTTGCTCAAGCGAGGTAAGGTTGTCGATAGTTTTGGGAATTGACTGTTATAAGTATTTCAGGTTAAGTGACTGAGATTGAGTTTTCAATTGTCAAATTTAGGTTCTGTAGTGCTCGGGAGTTATTAATCATCGAAAATGAACCAAGTGTGTACCCGAAACACTGAAAACGTGTCTTGAAGAAAAGCTAAAAAAGCTCTCTATCGATGCCATACGGGCGTGTGGTGGCTCGTGTGGTAAGCTGTGTGAAGATATACAAGTGTGTGATTGACGAGCCAGGCCATGCGCACACGACACGAGCGCATGACACGGCTGTGTGATGGCCTGGAGAGACCGTGTGTGAGACACGGGCTTTACCAACTGGGCCTTGTGGGCCACACGGGCAGACCAACACGGGCGTGTGAGCCCAATTTCACTGATTTGTTTGCCAAGGTTGCACGGATCGCCCAAGTCGACTGTAAACCTACTGTAGGGTCGGTAAGTTTACCTAGATCCCTAATAGACTAAATGACTGAAAGACTGTTATATGCCTATATGAGATAGATATGTATGTCTGTATGTTGAGCATGCTATTCACACTGTACTGATTATACATGATACCATGACATGCCTGTATGATGCATTGCATTGGGTTGGGGATTGATATTGATTGGAGGAAGTGTACTGAAAGGCTTCAAGCCTAACTTACTGGTAGCTCAGCTGCAACTACTGTCTAGTGTCGCATTCGGTAATATTTGGAGTGTAGGGATGAGTGGGTTGATTATATCCCCACATGGAGTGTAGGGTTGGACGGAGGTGGAGTGGAGAGGCTGGTTGGGTAGGATTTTATAACTGCATAACTGTCACTATTACTGACTGTGATGGGCTAAGGCCCTAATGCTTACTGTTATTGAAATAAGCTAAGGCCCAAACTGATACTGGTACTGATATTGAAAAGGGCTTAAGCCCAAACTGAGATTATCTGTTATTGTCTGTTTGTTTGCATGGGGATTACACACTGAGTTTATGTAAACTCACCCCTTCTGTTTAATATGTACAGGTAATCCCCAAACATAGGCGGATCGGTGCGATGGTGGACTCAGAGGTGGCCACACGACTCCTTTTTACTATTTGATACTTATTTACGATTTGAAGTTTTATTTTGGGGTATTTTTCTATAATAATGGCCTCTATGGATTTTTACCTAAAATTTGGGTTCTTTTACTGTTTTTTGTTTATATCTGCTAAAAGTAGGTAAAACTTGGGTTTCAAAAGAGATGAATGTTTTCTCAAAATACCACGCACACGCAAACTATTTTAAAAGCTTTCGCAAAGTATAGCATTTTGGAAATGAATCACGATTTGAGAATTAATAAAAGATAATGATAAGTTCTAAACGGAAAACAGTTTTAGCAATGATACGGTATTCAAACGCGCTTCCATGGGACATCGCCAAATTCAGCCATAACATCTAGGCCAGATTTGGGGTGTTACATATATAATACCATCCATCAATTCAATATAATTATCAAAGTTCAACAATACGAACTTACCTGGGCCAATTTGTAGAAGCTGTAAGATTCAGGGACTAGTCTGAAATTCTCTTTTCTGCGTTTATCTTCGAATTCCCAATATGGTGCAAAAATATGAAAAAACAGCTTATTCCAGACCTCCTATGGTGTTTTGGCTGAAGAAAAATGATGAAATCTCTAGATTTTTCAATTTTGTCTTTATTTTATATGTTTAATTTGTAAAATTTCCAATTTTTCCCTTATTTCATCTTACTTTCTTGCTAATTTTCTTGCCAAACCGTCCAGTCCATATAATTTGGGTCTAATTTCCTTTTAAATGCCTCCTTATTAAGCACTTAAGCTATTTAATCACTATTTAATAAATTTTGTACCTTTTACAATTTAGTCCTTTTTAATTAATTAACTATCAAAACGTTAAAAGTTTTTGATGAAACTTTAATACTAACTCAATAACACTCCATAAATACTTTTAAAAATATTTATGGCTCAGTTTATGAATTCGAGGTCTCGATACCTCATTTTTAACGCAGTTTACATAATAATTTCTTTTAAATTCACATAATTCTCTAATTCAAAAATATTTGTAAATTCACACTTGACTCATTAATAACAATTTACTAAATTTTCAAACTTACTCATCGGATTTAGTGATCTCGAGTCACTGTTCCTGACACCACTGAAACTTAGGCTATTTCAACAAGATCCAATTATTTATTGCGTAAAAAATATAAATCAAATAACAGAATCCATCCTAGGGTTCATCTCCCTAGGTACTTGGAAAATTTGTTCATGATAGTAAATGAAAACATCCCAAAGGCAGAATAACCACAAGAAACAATGAAACTCATAATAAACTTCAAATAAATCAAAAGGAGATCTTCAATCTTGATAGAAATCTGTTTCAGAGTCGACTTCAATGGTGTTTTTCGAGTTGTTTTCTTGAGTATTCTATGACGACTCACACCTTTCTTGTTATCTTTTTCATATATAGGTCTTAATATGCCCGAAGAACCTAAAAAAATGAGTTTTCCTGCAGGTTTGAAGTGCGATTCGCGATTTCCACACGGTCTGACACATGGACGTGTGACGGTGCCAAACCATGTGGCGATCAATGTGGCTCCTGAAACTCATTTTTCATTTCTTTTGCTTCAAATGCTCTCCTAAGTATAAAAACATGAATTTAGAGGATTAGGAGCATAAAATTCACCATTTTACATTGATTAATCATAAAAAAATACATTAAGAATGAGATTGAAACATGTTATTTTAGGCATTTATCAGCTTTGGCACAAGTCGAGAATGTCCAAAAAATACGATAGAATATCTCTACACTTGGAATGGGCTCATTTTCTTGATCGTATGCATCAAACGTTTGCATTCGTACAACCATTCCTGGCACATACTCTTGCATTTTTGCTACCCAATATTGTAACTCACTGATAAGTCATCCCAGTCACCCTATAGGTCCCTCATCGCTATCTATTTGGCATTCCATGCTTTTGGATATGATACTCTATAACCATATTAATTTTGCATTTCTGCCACCAAGGAAGTTATTGGAATTGTTAGAGATTGTGTGGCCCCAATCTCATCACTTGTCAAAGAAATAAAATACAAAAGAAAAATAAGGGGATCTGTGGGTATGAAGGTCCAAGGGCTGAAGATCTGTATAGAACTATACTTTTTTATTTGATTTTGATTACAATAGAGTTTTTCAACCCTTAAATAGATGTAGTTGAAACTCCTCTTGTATCATTCGTTTTTCAACATTAGTGAATTTCTCCTTCTCTGTTCGTGGATTTTTCCCGAAAGGGTTTTCCACATAAAATATATGTGTTCTTATTTTCTTGTTCTTATTGTTTTGCAATCGCTCTACCACTATTATCAGCGTTTATTATAACAGGAATAGTAGGTTTCGCCTCAACCAATGACTTGATACATCTACTTAGGGCTGACCAAAACTCGATTCGAAAAAATAAAAAATTTTAAATTTCGAGTTATTTGAATCATTCAAGTCAACTTGAATAATCCAATTCGAGTTTCGAGTTCGAGTCGAGTTGCATTTCACAATTTAATAACTTGAATAATTCGAATAACAGATTGGTGTAAATACCCTATTGGTCCCTATCAACTTTGAAAATAAGCAAATTGGTCTCTCACAACAAAAATTACAAAAAAAAAAAATTAAGATAATTTTTAAAAATTTAAAAAATAAAAATATTTATAAAAATTTCAAATTTTATATTTTTAGAAATTTTTAAAAAATCTAAAAATATATATATAAAATTAAAATTTTAAAAATTTTCTAAACTAATAATTTTGGGACCTAATTTATTATTCAAATTTATCATATTCAAGTATCTTTTTTTATTCTTTTGCTTTGAAAAAAATTTCAAATATATATGGTTTCAAATTTGTGTGCTCTAACATGGAATTAGTTATACTGTAGCAATATTTTTATTTGACATGTTTAATTTTTTAATTTAACTCGAACAATTTCACCTGATTCGACTCGACTCGAATTTCATTTCACTCAACTCGATTCGAAAAAATTTCAAACTGAGTTAGGATGATAAAATAGGACTCGTGAACTCGATTAACCCAATTTTTTTCACTCAATTCAACTCGATCCAATCGAACGCTCATCCTACTTCTACGCCTTATACTTGTCTTATCTAACTCTTCTCAATTCAATTTTTCTATATATCCAAATTAAAATTTCCATAATAATTACATAAAAACTATTTTAAAATACTTGTAATGACCCAGAAGTCAGCGGTATCAGAAAGTGTGGTTCTGGAATCCTGCTTTTGTAAATTAGACTTGTAAATATTTTTATTAAATATTTACAGAATTATTTTAGAAGTGAATTGATTTTCGGTTGAGTAATTTTATTGAATTAGTGCTTAATTTAAGTATAGGGACTAAATTGTGTTAGAGTCAAAAGTTGCATTATGATTAAATTATAAGTAAAATACAACCAAGGGACTCATTAGGTAATTAAGCCATTGGTTAATTTGAAGTGGACGGTAATAGGTGAATTTTATAAAGGAAAATGTAATAAATTTTAATAAAACAAAACGTAAGTTATATAATAATAATAATAATAATAATAATAATAATAATAATAATTATAATAATAATAATAATAATAATAATAAAGGTACAATAAAATGGGTAGTGGAAAGAAAGAGAAATTTTTTTTTCTCATTTCTTTCTTTTAGTCGAACCATTAGAGGAGGAGAAGAAGTCATCAACGACAAGGGTTGAAGCTTAATTTGCTTCGTATAATTTTATCCGTTCTTTTTTATTTTTATATTTTCGGGGTTCTCGTAGTTTAATTTAGTTGACTCATGTTGTAATTTTTTATATTGTTAAAGTTTGATAATGTTGTCATTGTTAGATAGTTAAAGCTTTTGGTTATTTATTGATAAATTATTATGGTTATTTTAATTCGTAGCTAATGTCGACTAGGATTCCTTAAAAAAGAAAGGAAAAGATAAAGTCGTGTACGAATAGCTTGGAGTTTTACAGTTCGTGTTTCTATAATTCAAACTAAATTAAAAATGTTGTATATTGATTTATTTATTCATGGTAAGATTATAAGGTGATATTACTTATTCATTTTTAATTATTTGAATTGTTTGATGATTATGAGGATTAAATTTATTTTGAAAATGTGTGTATTCTTTATAAATGTTAAAATTGAACATGATTTAGGATAATTGTGGTTGCCATACATGTCGAATCAATATTTACCTAATGTAAATAAATGTGAATCGAGACATTGATTGATATTTAATAATGAAATGGAAACCCAATTATCTGTTCGGGAAGAGTTGGATATAATTGGCATGTCATAGGATAGGAAGAGTTTAGGGAATCTTCGACTACGATTCGATGAGGCATTGGGTTCCAATTTGCTTCAATTTATCCGATGAGACACTAGGTGTCAATTTACTTACAGAGCTAGACACAACTATTTGCTTTGAATTTATCCGATGAGGCACTGGGTGCCAAACAAGTGTGTTGGTTGGATCCGTATTTCTGATCGAATCCGAGTCCGAGTCATGTTAACAGGGGAAGAAAATGATAAGCTCGTAATAATGATTTTGGTATGACAAATGACATTGAAATGAGAATGCTAATGAAACAGCAAATGTTTCGAAATGAAATGTGAATTGGAAATTAAAATAGGAATGGTGTTGATTTATGTATGAAATGAACTGAATTATGGTTGATGTGATCATGGTGTACATGGAATTAGGTTTGGATACTATATCATATGTGAATTGAATTTCTCATGTATTATTATTAGTAAAATATATTTGATAAATTAATGCATATATATTAACTTGCACGTTCGATATGGCATTAGTATAGCATTATCTAGTTTTAACTTGAGCAATTTAATGTATTATATTTTGCTTTTAATGTTAGGATTATAGAAATACCGTTGAGTTATACTTAGCGTACAAATTATCTTTCTCGTGAGCATGTTAGGTACTTATCGATTCGATTGTCGGCTCAGCATTCAGTAACAATCTCAAACTCAAATGTTGGTGAATTATTCATTTTGGTCTTAGCATGTACCTAGGATATTTAATGATTAAATGGTTATTTTGTATTTAGTTAAACTTTTGAGATTATATAAATATGTAAAAGTGTGATGACAATTAGAGGCGTACATGGGTCGAGCGGCCCGGCCCGGCCCGAAGGCCCGCTCGAAATGTGGGAGGGTTTGGGCAAAAATATAAGCCCGAAAAATGGGCTTGGACAAAAAAATAAGGCCAGTTTAAAAAATGGGCCGGGCTCGGGTAAGGCATTTTTGGCCTGGGCCCTACCCGGCCCGGCCCGAATTCACTAAAGGAAAAAAAAACTATTTTTTTAATATTATTTTCTTATTGTTTTTCTCCTTATTTTGCTACCATTTTACTATTATGTTTCTATTATTTTGTTGTTATTGTTTAGATATTATGTAAAACTTATTTTATTGTTAATTTTGTTATTATTTTAAAGATATTTGTTAATTTTGTTATTATTTTAGAGGCATTTGCTTGTTAAGTTGCATCTATTTTAGTGTTATTTATGTCTACATATTTTTTAAAATTTATTTTCAATTTGTTGAAAAATATTTATTTTGATTTTTTTTAGTATTTTTGATGTTTTATATATATTTAAAAATTATATAAAATAATATAAAAAATTAATACGAGCGGGCCGGGCCGGGCTCGGGTTTTAGCATTTTTTATATGGGCCAGGCTTGGGCAAAATTTTAGGCCCAATTTTTGGGCCCAGCCCGGCCCGAACCCGACCCGGCCCATGTACACCTCTAATGACAATAGTCTAGTTGATAATTTGATAGGTTGATTTGGGATATATGCTTACTATTTCCTTAGTTGAGAAAATTATTATGGTAGACATTGTGTTTGGTTTATGCTTGATTTTGGTTTGATAGATGATATGCTTAGATTATAAGTAGGAAATGTTTTGATAAGTTTAATACTTAAGTATGCAATGACTGAATGTATACATGTGTGGCTTGAATATTTGAGATACCATTGAAGGTATATCAGCATGAATGTGGTCATTTGGCTAGTTTTGAATTTGTTGAATGAGGTGCCAATTGTAGCATACTGGTTTGGCACTTACTATGGTTGTTTAAAATGATGAATTTTTATTTGAATTGAATGTTTTTTGAAGATGTTAAATTTTGTTTAAATAGTGGCTTGTAGCATAAGTGTTTTATAGGTAAATTGTTTGTTTTGTAAGGTATTTTCTAGGTACACACAGTCAGGGAACACAACTGTGTGTCCCATGTATATAGGTTTTACTTACATTTTTTTATTCGATTTAATCATCGTTCATTACCGAATTGTTTTTAGGCTCAGAATACTAAATATTTTAATTTCTTGAATTAGATTGAATAATGATAGTATACATCCTCGTATGTAATTATTTAATATTTGTTCATGATTTTGAATTGTAAAATGTTTGTTATTGTGTGATAATTATTCGTAGTACCTTATTGCTTGGGTTTAGCGACCGGACTAGGTGAGAGGCGTTACAATATTTATTCACGTGAATTATAAATATGTTCTTTATATTTAAATTAAAATTTACATATTTTAGATTTTAGATTTTATATATTATCGTCATAATTATAAGTCAACTTAATTTTTTATTATTTTTATTAAAATCTAACTTGAATATTTATTAATATCAAAACTGAACTAACATTGCATCATGGTATAAAGGCACAGGAAAAGAATGATATTTTGTATTTTGAGTCACCTAGAAAATTTTTATTAATTTATAAAAAGATATATTTATTTGTAATTTTAATATCTCAAATATGATTTATGTATTAAAATTAAGTTTTAAAAATAATTAATATTAATTACTTAACATTATTTAAAATTGATATTTCATATAATGAATTTGAATATCATTCAAATTAACTTATTTTTATTTTAAAATGTCATGTCTAAAATGGTTGAAAGAAGTGAAAGTGAACTTCTTCCTAGACAATAGTGAATTTTGGCATTAAATTTTGGTGGCCAACTAAAATTTTAAAAAAAATTTGAGCGTGTTAATAAAAATTTTTAAAAATTTTGATAGGCCTAATTAAAAAGTTAAAAAATTTTGGAGGTTCGATAAAAATTTACAAAAACTTGAAGAGTCTAATTGATTTTTTTTAATTTTTCAAAGGATTAATGAGAAGATTAATTAAAATTTTCAAAAAAATTAAAGTATAATTAAAAGTTTGAAAAAAAAAACATGAGAGCCAGGTATCACCCTAAAATTTTTAAAATTAAAATTGAACTTAAATTTTTAAAATTTAAGGAAAAAAATTGGAAACCACTTACACAAGTAAATTGAAAAATAGGTGAACAAATTGGGTTTTGTTAGGTTTATTAGGGAGACCACAAATTTTAATATTGGTTGTGGACCAATCTAAAGATTTAGGTATAGACCCCTAGGGGTAGGCATATTAATGGAACATGTTACCTTTCTTTTTCTTTGATGGCGACAATATTTTGCAGTTTAATTCATACTCTTTCCTTTCTCAAGCAATGGTCCTACTTATTTCATTTATGTTTCTTAATTTGTTTTTTATTTTATGCTTTTAGGAATTTTATATATTTTTATTAATCATTACTTTTAAATATTAATTTCATAGTGATATATTAAATTGATTAATTACTATACATTAGAAATAATATTTATATAAAAATGGACTCTTTTTTTCATTATACATATCATGTTTGTTGTATTTTTTATAGTTTAATTTCAATTATTTTGTATCATGTATGTATCTTTAGGGGTAAGTAAACTCTTATTCGATTCAAAAAACTCGATAAAAAAAATCTAATTTGGATTACTTTGCTTTCTTTTTTCAAAATTCGGCTGATCCCCTTCCTTTTCCTCTCCACCTTGCTGTCGAATTTCCTCTCTTTTTACTGTTTACAATCGTTTTCTTTTTACCGCTTGGTCTCTGCAATCCACCGCTTAGGTTCTCTTTTCGCGTTTTTGGTAAGTATAGTGGTGAATTATTGTTTTGGAATTATGAATCTTTGTTTACTAGATTTCGTTTGGTGCTTAAGAGATAATCAAGGGGCTGGTAGATCCCAATTGATGCTGTGATTGTGGAAAAAACCGGGGTTGCTCAAGCGAGGTAAGGTTGTCGATAGTTTTGGGAATTGACTATTGTAAGTAATTCAGGTTAAGTGACTGAGATTGAGTTTCCAATTGTCAAATATAGGTTCTAGAGTGCTCGGGAGTGATTAAGCGTCAAAAATGAACCAAGTGTGTACCTGAAACACTAAAAATGAGTCTCGACAAAAAGCCGAAAAAGCTCTCTGCCGATGCCACACGGGTGTGTGGTAGCCCGTGTGGTAAGCCGTGTGACGATACACGGGTGTGTGGTTGACGAGCCAAGCCGTGCGCGTACGACACGGGCCCATGACACGGCCGTGTGATGGCCTGAAGAGACCGTGTGCGAGACACGGGCTCGACCAACTGGGCCTTGTGGGCCACACTGGCAGACCAACATGGGCGTGTGTGCCCAATTTCACTGATTTGCTTGCCAAGGTTGCACGGATCGCCCAAGTCGACTGTGAACCTACTGTAGGGTCGGTAAGTTTACCTAGACCACTAATAGACTAAAATGACTGAAAGACTGTTATATGCCTATATGAGATAGATATGTATGTCTGTATGTTGAGCATGCTATTCACACTGTAGTGATTATACATGATACCATGACATGTTTGTATAATGCATTGCATTGGGTTGGGGATTGATATTGATTGTAGGAAGTGTACTGAAAGGATTCAAGCCTAACTTCTTGTGCAAATTTCACCATTTGTAACTCACTTCTCTTGGCGCATTCGATACTATTTGGAGTGTAGGGATGGGTAGGTTGATTATATCCCCACATGGAGTGTAGGGTTGGACGGAGATGGAGTATAGAGGCTAGTTGGGTAGGATTTTATAACTGTATAACTGTCACTGTTACTATACTGTGATGGGCTAAAGCCCTAATGCTTACTGTTACTGAAATAGGCTAAGGCCAAAATTGATACTGATACTGATATTGAAAAGGGCTTAAGCCCAAACTAAGACTATCTGTTATTGTCTGTTTGTTTACATGGGGATTACACACTGAGTTTACGTAAACTCACCCCTTCTATTTAATTTGTACATGTAATCCCAGACATAGGCGGATCGGTGTGGTGGAGGACTCAGAGGTGGCCATACGACTCCTTTTTTCTATTTGAAACTTATTTACGATTTTAAGTTTTTTTAGGGGGGTATTTTTCTGTAATAATGGCCTCTATGGATTTTTACCTAAAATTTGGATTTTTTACTACTTTCTGTTTATATCTACTAAAAGTAGGTAAAACTCAGGTTTTCAAAAGAGATGAATGTTTTATCAAAATACCACGCACATGCAAACTATTTTAAAAGCTTTCGCAAAGTATAGCATTTTGGAAATGAATCACGATTTGAGAATTAATGAAAGATAATGATAGGTTCTAAACGGAAAACAGTTTTAGCAATGATACGGTTTTCAAACACACTTCCATGGGACATCGCTAGATAAAGCCATAACATCTAGGCTGGGTTTTGGGTGTTACATATATAATATCATCCATCAATTCAATATAATTATCAAAGTTCAACAATACGAACTTACTTGGGCCAATTTGTAGAAGCTGTAAGATTCAGGGACTAGTCTGAAATTTTTTGTTTTTTGCGTTTATCTTTTAATTCCCAATATGGTGCAAAAATATGAAAAGCCAGCTTAGTCCAGACCTCCTATGGTGTTTTGGCTGAAGAAAAATGATGAAATCTCTAGATTTTTCAATTTTGTCTTTATTTTATATGTTTAATTTGCAAAATTTCCAATTTTTCCCTTATTTCATCTCACTTTCTTGCTAATTTTCTTGCCCAAACTGTCCAGCCCATTTAATTTGGGTCTAATTTCCTTTTAAATGCCTCTTTATTAAGCACTTAAGCTATTTAATCACTATTTAACAAATTTTGCACCTTTTACAATTTAGTCATTTTTAATTAATTTACTATCAAAACGTTAAAATTTTCTGACAAAACTTTAATACTAACTCAATAACACTCCATAAATATTTCTAAAAATATTTATGGTTCGATTTATGAATTCGAGGTCTCAATACCTCGTTTTTAACCCAGTTTACATAATAATTTCTTTTAAATTCACATAATTCTCTAATTCAAAAATATTTTTAAATTCACACTTGACTCATTAATATCAACTTACTAAATTTTCAAACTTACTCTTCGGATTTAGTGATCTCGAATCACTGTTCCCAACACCATTGAAATTTAGGCTATTACAACAAGATCCAAGTATTTATTGCGTAGAAAATATAAATCAAACAACAGAATCCATCCTAGGGGTTCATCTTCCTAGGTACTTGGAAAATTAGTTCATGATAGTAAATGAAAACATCCCAAAGGTAGTATAACCACAAGAAACAATGAAACTCATAATAAACTTCAAAGAAATCAAAAGGAGATCTTCAATCTTAATGGAAATCTATTTTAGAGTCGACTTCAATGGTGTTTTTCGAGTTGTTTTCTTGAGTATTCTATGACGACTCACTCCATTCTTGTTATCTTTGTCATATATAGGTCTTAAAATGCTCGAAGAACCTAAAAAAATGAGTTTTTTCGTAGGTTTAGAATGCGATTCGCGATTTCCACATAATCTGACACATGGACATGTGGCTGTGCCAGACCATGTGGCGATCAATGTGGCTCTTGAAACTGGCTCTGATTTTCACTCGTTTTTCATTCCTTTTGCTTCAAATGCTCTCTTAAGTATAAAAACATGAATTTATAGGATTAGGAGTGTAACGCCCTGAATTTTAAGCCTAGAAGAAATAGGTTTTGAACAAGGGAACAGTTAGTAGACTGCATATAAATATTTAGTTGTGCAAGAAAGTGACATAAATGAATGTCTGCTTCAGTGGTTAAGTGATTTAGGAGTGTTTGGAAGTGTCTGAGAAGTCAGGGGTTCAAGCCTTGGCTTGTGCAAAATTTTTATTTTAAGTGAATAAAATCCTTGGATCTAGATAGTAGGTTCTTTAATTATTGTGGTTAAAATACAATACAAATGAGTTATTGGTCTAGTGGTATGGGGCGTGCTGAGTGTACATGGGGTCTAAGATTCGAGTGGTGGCGCATCAAAAAGGGAGTATTTATTTTGCTGCCTAATTCGTGTGGGTGGTAGAGTTGGATTGAAATACTGCTGAATGGAGTTTGAACTGGTTATAGAGAGAATTGAGGAGGGATATTTGGAGAGAGTTTAAGAGAAAATCAAGGGAAGAGAGAGGGGAGGGAGTGTTGTGCCGAAATTGAACTCTGGCACTCAGGAATTCGGCTAAGAGAGAAATGCTCCTCATTTGTTTCCCAAGTTGGACGGCAACTCCCTTTCCCTTTTGGCCAAAATTCTTCTTGTGCCTCATTTCTCTTCTTTTTCCCTCTTTTGGCAATTGCTTCCTCTGCTCTCAAGCCTATCGTCTCTCATTCTTTCATCTTTTGCTGAACTTTTTCCTTTTCGGTTTTGTCCTTCTTCACCACAAACGTTTCCTCTTTTATTGCTGATTTCCTAATTGGTTCTTCTACTCTTACTGTATAGTGAGCAAACGTTTTCCACACTGTTCTCCCCTTAGCTGAATCTCCCATTTTCTTTTCATTCTTCTCCTTTTCTTTTTGTTGATTGTTGCCTTTCCCTTGCAGCTAACTGCTTTCCCTTCTCTATTGTTCTGGATATCATTCTTTATTTGCCGATAGTCATACACTTCGTAGTGGGTACTATTCTCGCGTTATTGGTAAGTGAAGATAGTATAATGTTATCTTGTTGCTGATTGATTAAGTGCTTACCCATCTTCAATTTGTGCCTAGGAACCTGTCGAAGGGTAGAAGGTTTATAATCAACGATTAGATAGGCGAAACTTCCCTCTTTACTCGATCAAAGGTAATTTGGTGTGAGTTTATCGATTGGGATCTTGTTGTATTCGATTGAGTAAATGTTTAAATGATTAATTGGGAATTATTGATCAAGTGTAGGTTTCAAAAGTGTGGGTGGTTTTCTCAACAAATAGAAACAAGGTGTGTAAACACTGCCTAAAGCGTGAATGGGCAAAAGCCGAAAAATATGATCGTTGGCACTACACGAGCGTGTGCTCGCCCATGTGGTAACCGGAACGCATAAAATGTGGGCGTTCGACTGTGGAGGTCACCATGAGCGATCTCATGGTCTTGGGCCATTTTGGGCCATGTTGGGTCGAAATAGACCGTGTAGGCCCAACGAGCTTGTGGGCCCCATACGGGTAAACCACACGAATGTGTGGAGATTATTGGGCCAAACTTTATAATTTTCATGATAGAGACCAATTCTGGGCTATGTGGGCCACACAAGCGTGTGGGCTGATCGTTGATTTTTTAGAGTTTTCAATTTATAAATGAGAATGATCAAACCTGGAAACTAACTCTAACAACGACTTAAGGCAAGTGCACCGGAACAGTAGTATAGCTTAGGCAAGACCGGATTGTCGAACCCAAAGGAACTAAACGTACTAATACTAACTTTCTTTTTATTATCTAGCCTAAAAAAAGTGAAGTTTGTTGTTTAATCTAAGTTTATCCAACTACTAAGCTAAAGATGCAAAGACAAAAAAGAATAAATTGGGAAATACTGTTAGGAAAACTCAGTTGATGAAGACGATACCCTTAGGAAGAATCTACCTAGACTTCAGTTGTTATCTAACACTGAACCAGACGATGTATTCACTTGACTTGATCCGTAAGATTCCCTAATTTATATTAAACCCTCTCTCGAGGCGAATAACGTCTAATCCTAGGTTGATTAATTGAAATCTCTTTCTAATTAAAAACCCTTGAATCACATTAACTCGATCTATGGACTCCCATATTAGGTTTCACCCTAATTCGGCAAAATCTCGTCACCCTATCTCTAGGCGTGCGATCAACTCCGCTTAATTACACTAGATCTACTCTTAAGCAGGGACTTTTGCTCCTCCATCTAAGCATATCATACTTGAATTAATATCCCAGAAATATCAATACAAGAATTAAGAACACATAATTAAGAACAAATCAAGTATTTATCATATAGTTCAGAAAATAATAACAAGATCCGTCTTAGGTTTCATCCCCTTCAGGTATCTGAAGGGTTTAGTTCATAATAATAAAATAAAACATCTCAAAAGAAAAGATAAAACAAAACATAAGAAATCTCTAAAACCCCCTGAAGGAATTGAAGGAGAGATCCGCTGTCTTGAGTAGAATTCCGGCTTCTTGAGATGGACCAACTGGCTATCTTCGAGTGTTTCCCACAAATCTGACATTTTCAGCTTGGCTCCTTAGCCTAGCTGACCGCCCCCTTTCAGGTTATACTTAGGGGGTTTATATAGGCTTTTGAGATAGGTTTCTTTGCCCCCAAGTATCCAAATTCGAATGAAATTGCTCTTCTCCATGACAGGGACACGACCATGGCACACGCCTATGTGAATCGCGGTCAGGCCGTGTTCAGACTTTTAATGAGGCACGATCGTGTGGTCTTTGGGCAAGGCCGTGTCGATTTCTCTCTTGGCCCAATTTGGTCTGTTTTAAGCCCGTTTCCCATTCTTTTCATCCTCCGGTGCTCCTGAGTATAAAACATGAAAAGAAAGGATTAAGAGCACCTTTTTACATAAATCAAGGGATAAATCATCCAAAAAATGCTAAATATGGGATTAAAACATGTTACTTTTACGGTTTATCACATACCCCCACACTTAAGCTTTTGCTTGTCCTCAAGCAAAATTCTCAACTTACAATTAAAATAAACTTTCCATAATTCAATATTTTTATCGATAATGTCTCATCATAATTCATAGAAAATTTATACATGGATAATTTAATTCAAAGAGTCCTAAAGATTCAAACAATTTAAGTCATACATTTGTATCACGAAAACATAGGTGTCTCCCTTTATCTGAATAATTACCTTTTAATTCAAAACCGACAAGGATTGACATCCTCACAAAAGATTCACTCAAATCACTTGAAGTGTTTAAGGTTCAGGAAAAGAGCACTCATAAGTCGAACCTGAAAATTTAATCCCATAGGCTTGCCTGAAAATCAAATCTCCACCACTGTAAAATGAGATGATACACAAATCAAAAGGTCTTTATATGGTTGTAACGAGACTAGGTTAAGGGTATGGATATAGGCTGAATTAGCAGGTTAGAATCGAGATTGACCTGATAAATTACCTAACTAGAAAAAAATGAACTAGTCTTAAATATTTACATCAATTGAAAACTAATAATACGAGCTTTCTCAAGATTTGAAATTTATAAATGTAAGCTTAGCTAATCATAGAACTAATAATGAATATACTTCGATTTTTTTTAAAGAACAAAACAAATAATAATAGGAAAGAACTTTTACAACTGAAATATAGAACATAGTTAGGTAACTGTTCAAAATCAAATCTCGACAAAAAGGGTAGTTAAGAAGAATGCTGATAACAACCACAAAGGGCTTTGGGTTAAAATTAGTGGGTGAGTCAATAAAAAGGGTTGTTAGGATTAAACGGGGTTCACTAGGGGTTAATTATGAAGGTAGGCTTTTAGTGGAGTAAGTGGGTTAAATCCTAAGTGCCTTTATCATCTCTGTATATCAAATCAAGGGTGTGGTCTCAACCTGTATAATCGAGGCAAGTTCTAGAATAACAGTTCAATGTTGACACACTTATAATCAAAAAGTGAGCAAGAAAAAGAATATATGCTCTACAAGGCTCAAAATCTCACAAAAATTATGGGTATTTGATGTCAACCTCGGAAGTTTCAAACTTCAAAGTAATAATTAGATTTAGGTTAACAACCTAGCAAAAAATTTTAATTCTGAAAATTAAACTTATCATGCTTAATTCTCTAGTATTCTTCAAGTTTAATCATCAATGCACAATTATCAATCCAAAACATATCAATAAAAATCTTAAATAATCAGAAATTTCATCCTAATTAGTAATATGAGGAAATTACTTAAGAACAAGGTATAATTCAGGTATTTGAGAATAATGCAGAAAGTTAGGCATTTTTACCCCCCACACTTAAGATGTACATTGTCCTCAATGTACAAACATAGGTATGCAACTTAATAGAGAGGAAGAGGTGAAACTTCTTGAATTTGGATGGTTTCCCAAAGTTGGAAGTCGATAGAGGTGGTTTCTGCTACCGAGCTCTGCGCTAGATGAAGAAATTGGAGAGCTCGTAGAGAATTAGCCAGGAGTTATTAAGACACATTTAACATAAACTAAATATATAAATAAATACAAGACAGATAAAGAGAAAGAGAATAAAAATGTAATTAAACTAAGGCTAACAGATAAAGGGGCTTGAGAATCCTTATTGGTAGATGGTTTGCGAGGTGGGTGTGACTTCTAATGCTGTGGAGGTGCTGGCGGTGGCGGAAGTGGCAGCCTTTAGAACCTGACACTAAGAAACTAAAATAAAATAAACTAAATTAAGCATAAGATAGTCAAAGTGAAGGAAAATAGAGGAGAAGATAAAAGTGAAACAAAAGATAAATGGTCTCAAAGACCCTTGGCTTGTCGAATGAATGAAGAAGTCGTCATGAACTTATGTATATCGGTCCCCATGAGGGAGACTGTGCTTGGATCCTTCTGCTTCTTTGACATGGCCAAAAGTTTGAGAAGCATGCTATGGAAACAAAGAGTTCTGAGAATGGAGGGTGTAATGGAGGAAGAATGGTGAGAAATAGGTGAAAAGAGGGAGGGGTGGGTGGTTTAAATAGAATTCCAAGTCAGGTATAGTCACACGCCCGTGTACTGCGGGCGTGTTGATTCACATGGCTGTCTCGCACAGCCGTGTGTCTAGGCGTTTTGGTTCACTCACGCCCATTTTACAGATTTCCACACCCGTTGGTAATAAGTCAATGTCGTCCACCGCCGCATCGCACAGCCGTGGCGTGTTGTCGGTGCCTGTGGGGTGGTGGTTGGAGTCTGTGACTCTGAAATTTGATTTTCTCTGACTCGTACCATCCCTGCCATGTCAGTACGGAGATTCTTAAGGTCCAAACGGCCACGGCCACAGCCACGGCCGTGTGCAAGGCCGTGTGGCCTGGAAATCTGTACTTTTGGTTAATTTAAAGTTAGGTGCTAAAAGGGAAAGAATAAAGCAGAATAAATATAAATTAAAATGTAAAAGTTAACTGCGTTAGTACTCGGGTTGCCTCCCGAGAAGTGCTCATTTATAGTCTTAAGTTAGACTTCCCTCGTATTCGCAAAAATCGGGGTGGTTTAAATGTTTGAATGTCTTCCCTCATGCTATTAGTTCTATTTTCTTGATAAAGTTTAAGTCGAGAAGCATTTACCTTAAAAGTGTCGAATATAGGATTGCTTACCTCGACTGTTCCATATGGGAAAATATTGTGTTTCTCAAGAGAGATTTCTTTTTTCGTGTTCAGGCCTGGTGTGGTGATGTGAGGATCTGCTTTATCTAGCAGTACCTAGTCTCCTATTTTGAAGTGGTTTGTTGTCCTATGAGCTCTTCTAGGGGCTCCTTCGGTTTTACTTCGTGTGGTTCTGGTTCTTCTTTGAATTGTGTTTTCCACTCTTCTAGTTTGTCGACCCTAAGGCTTTGTTCCTTATGTAATTCTTCTTTGTGGGCCAGGGATCCATGATTTGGCTCAAGTTTGTAATCTTGTAGTATTTCCTGTGGTGAAGGTTGAACAACTTGGTTATCAACTGATTTTACTCTCTCACCTTCATCAATTGTTGTCCTAGTCGAGTAAGAGCTTGTAAACTGATCGATTTGTCACCTACACGAAGGATGAGTTCTCTTGTGCGAACATCAATTTTTGTTCTAGCAGTTGCTAAAAAGGGTCTTCCTAAAATTAGGGGAATCGAATTATCCTCATCCATGTCTAAGACAACAAAATCTACTGGGAAAACGAATTTATCAATTTTTACAAGAACATATTCGATAATACCCATAGGAATTCTAATAGTTTTATCAGCTAATTGAATGCTCATCCTAGTTTGTTTGGGCTTCCCTAGACCTAATTGTTTAAACATTTTATAAGGCATGACATTTATACTTGCCCCTAAATCAGCTAAGAAATTATCAATAGTTAAACTACCAATTAAGCATGGAATTGTAAAACTCCCTGGATCTTTTAGCTTTCACGGTAGTCTATTCTGTAACATTGCTGAGCATACTGTGTTTAATTCCACATGTGGATCCTCGTCTAGCTTACGCTTGTTCATCAAGAGTTGTTTTAAAAATTTCCTCGAATCTGGCATCTGTGAAAGAGCTTCAAGAAGAGGTAAGTTGATATGGAACTTCTTTAAAAGTTTAAGAAACTTGCTGAACTGTTCCTCTGTATCGTCTCTCTTCATCGCTTCGGGATAAGGAATGTGAGGTTGGTACTTTTTGATTACCGGTTTTGGCTTTTTTTGTGTTACCTCGACTACCTTCTTCTACCTCGTTTTCTTGTATTGGATTGGGTGCATCTAACTCTATACTATCATGAGCTGTGATGGCTTGGATTTGCTCATTTAGGTTAATTTCAGTGTTACTTGGTAGACGCCCTTGCGGTCGTTCGAAAATCTCTAATCGAATTTCAGAAACTATCTTAATAAGTTGTCCAACTGACTTAGTAAGTTCCCCAATTTGGTTCTCGATCCCTTTGATTGATGCTTGTTGATTATCGAGCGTTGTCTCAGTTTTTTGAAGACAGGTTTCTGTGGATGCTATGAATTTTGTCAACATCTCTTCGAGGTTCGGCCTCTTTTTCCTGTGGATAGGGCTGATTTTGGAAAATTTGAGGAGGTTGTTGTCTTTGATTTCCTTGACCTCCCCATGAAAAATTTGGGTGGTTCCTCCCACCTGGATTATAAGTATTACTATAAGTGTTATTATTAGATCTAAAATTATTACCTATATAGTTCATCTGTTCACTTTCCGTGCCTGGTTGGTAGGGTGGGTACTCAGGATTCACCACAGTTCCACTTGTGTCGCACTGCATTACTGGATGTACCTGCGAAGAACACAAACTATCAAGCTTTTTATTCATCATTTCTACCTTTGTTGATAGCATGGTTACTGCATCGAGGTTGAAAACTCCGACTGATTTTGTTGGTTTTGTCCTTGTAACTTGCCACTGATAGTTATTCAGTGACATCTCTTCTATAAACTCGTATGCTGCTTCAGGAGTTTTATTGTTCAAGGTTCCACCGACGCCTGAGTCAATTAGTTGCCTCGTTGAGGGGTTTACACCGTTATAGAAAGTTTGGACTTGGAGACACAAGGATAAACCATGGTGTGGACACCTTCTCAGAAGATCCTTATATCACTTCCATGCGTCGTATAATGTCTCTAAATCCATCTGCACAAAAGAAGAGATATCATTTCGTAATTTGGCCGTTTTGGCCAGTGGGAAATATTTTAATTAAAATTTTTCGGTCATTTGATCCCATGTAGTGATTGACCCTCGTAGTAGCAAGTTTAACCACTATTTGGCTTTATTCCTTAATGAAAAGGGAAATAACTGAAGACGTATGGCATCATCAGAAACGCCATTTATTTTGAAGGTATCACAGAACTCTAAAAAATTAGCTATATTAGTATTTGGGTCTTCGTCCTGTAAACCATCAAATTGAAAAAATTGTTGAATCATTTGTATAGTGTTAGGCTTTAATTCAAAATTATTAGCAGCTATAGCAGGCCTAACAATACTTGATTCTACTCCTGTTAAATGAGGTTTAGCATAATCATATATAGTACGCGGAGCATTATTTTCTGCCACATCTTGTGGTGGTGGATTGTTCTTGTCCATCCCTTCAGTAGGACTGGATCTGCCTTCTCGCTCTTCTTCAGTGTAATTTAGGGCTCGCCTAATTTCTCTGTGATTCCTGCGAACGGTAGCTTCAATATTACTGTCGTATACTAACGGTCCTATTGGGTTCCTTCTAGTTATAAACTAGAAGTACCTTCTAGGAAAAGAAAGAAAGAAAATTTTAGCAAAGTAAAAAAAATAAAAAAACAAAAAAATAAAAAAAAAAAGTAAATTGCAAAAGTAAAAAGAGTCGCTAAAGTAATAAAAATAGAGTTTTCTTAATATTTTAGTTCCCTGGCAACGGCGCCAAAAACTTGATCGTTGATTTTTCAGAGTTTTAAATTTATAAATGAGAATGATCAAACCTGGAAACTAACTCTGACAATGACTTAAGGCAAGTGCACCTATCGAACAGTAGTATAGCTTAGGCAAGACCGAATTGTCGAACCCAAAGGAACTAAAAGTACTAATACTAACTTTCTTTTTATTATCTAGCCTAAAATAAGTGAAGTTTGTTGTTTAATCTAAGTTTATCTAACTACTAAGCTAAAGACGCAAAGACAAAAAGAATAAATTGGGGAAATACTATTGGGAAAACTCAGTTGATGAAGACGATACCCTTAGAAGAATCCACCTAGACTTCACTTGTTATATAACACTGAACCAGACGATGTATTCACTTGACTTGATCCATAAGATTCCCTAATTTATATTAAACCTTCTCTCGAGGCGAATAACGTCTAATCCTAGGTTGATTAATTGAAATCTCTTTCTAATTAAAACCCCTAAAATCACATTAACTCGATCTATGGACTCTCATATTAGGTTTCACCCTAATCCGGCAAAATCTCGTCACCCTATCTCTAGGCGTGCGATCAACTTCGCTTAATTACACTAGATCTACTCTTAAGTAGGGACTTTTGCTCCTCCACCTAATCACATCATACTTGAATTCATATCCCAGAAATATCAACACAAGAATTAAGAACACATAATTAAGAACAAATTAAGTATTTATCATATAGTTCAGAAAATAATAAAATGATCCGTCTTTGGTTTCATCCCCTTCAGGTATCTGAAGGGTTTAGTTCATAACAATAAAATAAAACATCTCAGAAGAAAAGATAAAACAAAACATAAGAAATCCCTAAAACCCCCTGAAGGAATTGAAGAAGAGATCCGCCGTCTTGAATAGAATTTCGACTTCTTGAGATGGATCAACTGGCTATCTTCGAGTATTTCTCACAAATTTGACCTTTCGGGCTCGGCTCCTTGGCCTAGCTGACCGCCCCCTTTCAGGTTATACTTAGGGGGTTTATATAGGCTTTTGAGATAGGTTTCTTTGCCCCCAAGTATCCAAATCCGAATGAAATTGCTCTTCTCCACGACAAGGACACGGCCATGACACACGCCCGTGTTAATCGTGGTCAGGCTGTGTTCGGACTTTTAATGAGGCACGGCCGTGTAGTCTTTGGGTCAGGCCGTGTCGATTTCTCTCTTGTTCCAATTTGGTCTGTTTTAAGCCCGTTTCTCGTTCTCTTCATCCTCCAGTGCTTTCCTGAGTATAAAACATGAAAAGAAAGGATTAAGAGCACCTTTTTACATAAATCAAGGAATAAATCATCCAAAAATATAATAAATGTGGGATTAGAATATGTTACTTTTACGGTTTATCATAGGCCCACATGGGCCCGTATTATGGGTCTTGGGCCCATTTTCACTGTTTGACTGTTAAGGTTGCACGGGTCGCCCGAGACAATTGTGAACCTACCAGTGGGTCGGTAATATACCTAGACCCTCAAATTGATATAAAATGACTGTTATACCCCCATAGGGTAAAATGGCCCAAATACCCCCATAAGGTAAAATCACCGAAATACCTCCATAGGGTGAAATGACTGAAATACCCTCATAGGGTAAATGACCGAAATACCCCCATAAGGTGAAATGATCGAGATACCCCTATAGGGTAAAATGTTCGAAATACCCCCGAAATACCCCCATAGAGTGAAATGATCGAAATACCCCCATAGGGTAAAATGATCGAAATACCCCGACAGGGTAAAATGACCGAAATACCCCTATAGGGTAAAATGACCGAAATACCCCCATAGGGTAAAATGGCAGAAATACCCTCATAGGATAAAATGATCGAAATACCCCTATAAGGTAAAATGATTGTTATACCCCTAGGTGATGAAATGACTATTATGGCCTTATGTTATGTATGACTGATTTGCTCTATGATATGTATGACTATAATTTAGCATGACATTTTGCATACACGTATGATATTATGTCACGATATATTGCATGGGGATGGGTTGTTATATTTGGAGGAAGTGTACTGTACTGATAAGGTCACAAGGGTCGCCCAAGACGACTGTGGACCTACTGATGGCTATATGCCATTTATTTTATTGGCAGCTTTTGCTGCAATACTGTTTAGTGCCGCAACCGGTGCTAATCTTGATGTGTATGGCTGGGTGGGTCGATTTTATCCCCACATGGTGTGTTTGGTGGGACGGAGTGGTGTGTAGAGGCTGGATTGGGTAGGATTTCTGATTGCATATCTCTGCATCGATTAATGATATCGCATCTTGTTACTACATCGATTAATGATACTTGCATCTTTATTCTTGCATCGATTAATGGTATTACATAATTATTCACTACATGACCGATATTCATTCATTGTTGGGCCAAGGCCCTACTGGTTCTAATACTGAAATTATGCAAAGGCCCTACTGATTACTGGCGTTGTGATGGGCTCAAGCCCACTCATTTACTGTTATAGGAAAGGGCTTAGGCCTACACTGAACTGGACTGTTATTGTAATGGGCTCAGGCCAAACTGCATTTATCTACTGTTTAATTGACTACTTTCTTGTTAGGGGATTACACACTGAGTTCTCATAAACTCACCCATCTATTTAACAGTACAAGAAATCCGTAACCGTAGGCAGGTCGGTGCTGCGAGGGACTCAATGATGGCCACACAACCGCATCAGCTTTCGTTTTTTGCTTTTGATTTATAAGTAACTAAATTTGGGTATTTTTATGAAATAAGGCCTCTTTAAAGTTATAAACTTTAAATTGGGGTTTTTATTTATTTAGTTTGATATAAACTGCTAATTATAGAAAAAGATGGGTTTTTAAAAGGTGACTATTTTCAAAGACACCACGTTTTCGCAATATTTCCTAAAAAAAAACTTTCGCAATAAATGAGATTTTAAAAATTAATAACATTTTAAAAGTGATTAGCTTTTAATGATGCACGTTTTGGAAATGAACAACCCGTTTTGGAATCACCGTTTAATAACAAAATGATTAATCGATTTTGGGAATTTCAATGACAAGTTTTACGCTAAACACTTCAATGTGAACCGCCAAATTCGACAATAATGTTTAGGCCGGGTATGGGGTGTTACAAGAAGCATAGAATTCACCATTTTACACTGATTAATCATCAAAAAACGCATTAAGAACGAGATTGAAACATGTTACTTTAGGCATTTATCAGCTTTGACACAAGTCGGGAATGTCCAAAAAATACAGTAGAATATATCTACACTTGGAATGGGCTCTTTCCTTGATCGTATTTGTAACGCCCCAAATTTGGGCCTAGTAGAATTGGGCCTATTGGGCCTTGGGCATAGGAGCGTTTAATTTTTTTTTGAACAAGAGAACGACACTAACCAAGTTGTAACGCCCCAAAAATCTCGAAGCTCTAAATTTCCATGCACTGAAGTTGGTATGTAGGAGTAGCACTTAGAATATTAATTTTAAGGTATTATCGGGATTATTTGAAGCCTTAGAGATAGGGAAGACCATAGGGAAAAATTTATTTTTTCTTGCTTCAGTGGACCCTAGTCTCAGGCATTAGGCCTCTTAAGCAGATTAAGAGAAAATAGGACACAAATGGGCTTGTGGTCCAGTGGCAAGTGGCGTCACTTGGGGAGCTATAAGGTGGCGTGTTGTCAGCTGGGGGGGTCCAAGGTTCGACCATTAGGAGAGGTATTTTTGGAGTGTTTTATTTTGCATAGGTGGATGGCCAGAGTTGTGTTGAATATAAACTCTTGCATTGGAGTGTTTGAGTGGTAAGGGAAACTGATAATAGAGGAAAATCTGGATAAGGCTAAGGTGTTATCAGGAGAAAAGTTAGGAGATGAGGAAAGGGAGGAATTGGTGCCGAATGGGACTGTGGGGGAAGGAGTATTTGACTGGTGGCTATAAAAGGAGAGGGTCGAATGTCTTTGGAGGGTTCTTTGAGTTCCAATAGGTTTTTCCTTGCTTCTCAATCGATTTCTTTTGTGCCGAATCACCATCATCTCTTTGTGCCGAATTCTTTTGAAAAGCTCTTTCGATTTTCAATACTTTTCTCTTCTCTCCCATTCTATTTTTCCATAGCTGAATTCTCTCATTGCTAAGTTACCACCATCTTTTCCTTGCTAATAGTGCTGAATCTTTATGGTTGTTCCTCCATCACAAACCGATTGTTACCCACTCTCAGTCAAGTGGTAAAAGTCAGATCTAGTTAATAGCTGTCTAGGCCGCTGGATTAAAAAGGGATTTGGTAAGTACTCGATTAACCTCTTTTGTACATTTTGTTAAAAGCCGAAGGGCTATCTAACTTCTCATTGTTGTTAATCATGTATTAACAAGGGTAAGGTTCAGAGATCGCAACTGTGGTAAGGATCATTAACAAAGTGTAAGTGTACTCAACTCGATTATGGTTTAAGTGAGTGGCCGAATGTGTATGATCTATAGGGGTGACTTGTGTGGATCATGAGTCACTCGAATTATTGATGGTGCATGTGTGAGTGCAGATTTAGGGGATACTCCTGATTAGTAGCTAAGGAAGGGCTACTAGAACTCGGTGGCACACGGTAAGGTTACGGTAAAGCTTCGGCTTTTGATAAAATGTTTTGATTTAGTGATTGATTGAAGGTTGGTTGGTTGTAGGTTCGAGGCTAAGGATAGTATAGCACGTCGCAGTAACCAGGTGTGTACAAACACTACACACACACACGATATCAGCAATACCGGAAAGCCGAAAATGCCGAAAGTGGCTAAATGGGCCCGGTGGGCCCTGAGGCTAAGTTTGATGAAATTGTTTGGTTGGTTATACGAATTGAGTTAGTCATGCATGTTACATGATCTGGAATTAATTTGGGCCTAATAGGCCATATGGATGAGATTTGGGCCTAATGGGCATAAGGATGTGATTTGGGCTTGATGGGCCTTATGGGGATGTAGATAAGTATGCTAGGGTTTAATGGACTTTAGGCCTAGTTCTGAACAACTCTTAAACCGAATAAGACTTAGTCTAATAATTAAACATGTCCGTGGACAAGTCGCTGGGTTATAGTGTGGCAACGGGCATATGCATGTCTAGGATTGGATCTAGGGAGAGCTTGGTACTTAAGCGGTCCTAGTGGCCCACCTCCTCTTATCTGGAATCTTACCTGGTGCATAGTGTCTGTTCACTTTAGCCGCAAGGACTTGTTAATGGGCCAAAGTTCATAACTAAAACCCGAGAGGGACCAAATACCTCCAGTTTATGAAATTATCGAAATACCCCTGGTTTGCGAAATTATTGAAATACCCCAGTTTGCAAAATTATTGAAATACCCTCGGTTTGCCAAATTACTAAAATACCCCTGATTTGGAAATTACCAAAATATCCTTAGATTTGCAAAATTTCTAAAATACCCCCTAATTGTAAAATTACCAGAATACCCTTTTTATTAAATGTTTCAGGTGACCCTCAGTAGACGGCTCGACGTGGGAGAGGACTCGGAGATGGCCACACTATAAGTTACTTAGAAGTTTTTGCTTACTTGATTTCGAATGACTTATTGTCAATTATTTCGTTTGTAATAAGGCCTTGTATCTCCAATTTGATTTTACTTTTGAGTTTCCTTATGTTTTCAACTGTTTAATTGTTAGACTTGAATAAATTTCTAAAAGTTTAAACACGGTTTCGAAATAGTTAAAAACATGGGCTTTTATCATTACTTAACAAGATGTCAAGGATTTTTGGGCTTTTAGGCCTTAAATTTTAACTTAGCAAAAATTGTTTTGAGTTGTGCCTTTGATGTGACATTTCCGGATTCGGCCATAACGTCTGGGCTGGGTTTGGGGGTGTTACAGTATTCATCAAACGTTTGCATTCGTACAACCATTCCTGGCACATACTCTTGCATTGTTGCTACCCAATATTGTAACTCACTGTATAAGTCATCCCAGTCGCCGTATAGGTCCCTCATTGTTATCTGTTTGGCATTCCACGCTTTTGGATATGATACTTTATAACCATATTAATTTTGCATTTCTGCCACCAAGGAAGTTCTTGGAATTGTTAGAGATTGTGTGACCCTAATTCCATCACTTGTCAAAGAAATAAAATACAGAAGCAAAATAAGGGGATCTATGGGAGCGAAGGTCCAAGGGCCGAAGATCCGTATAGAACTATACTTTTTTATTTGATTTTGATTACAATAGAGTTTTTCAACCCTTAAATAGATGTAGTTGAAACTCCTCTTGTATCATTCATTTTTCAACATTAGTGAATTTCTCCTTCTCTGTTCGTGGTTTTTCCCGAAAGGGTTTTCCACGTAAAATATATGTGTTCTTATTTTCTTGTTCTTATTATTTTGCAATCGTTCTACCACTATTATCAACATTTATTATAACAGAAATAGTGGGTTTCGCCTCAACCAATGACTTGATACATCTACTAAGGGGTGAGCAAAACTCGATTCGAAAAAATAAAAAAATTTCAAATTTCGAA
The DNA here is from genome assembly GCA_025503065.1 of Gossypium bickii. NCBI lineage: Eukaryota > Viridiplantae > Streptophyta > Magnoliopsida > Malvales > Malvaceae > Gossypium > Gossypium bickii. The sequence continues at coordinate 108,551,610 of CP106717.1, forward strand.
TTAATCGAATCGGGTTATTTGAATTATTCAAGTTAACTTGAATAATCCAATTCGAGTTTCGAGTTCGAGTCGAGTTGAATTTCACAATTTTAATAACTTGAATAATTTGAATAACAGATTGGTGTAAATACCCTATTGGTCCCTATCAACTTTGAAAATAAGCAAATTGGTCTCTCACAACAAAAATTACAAAAAAAAAATTAAGATAATTTTTAAAAATTTAAAATAATTTTTAAAAATAAAAATATTTATAAAAATTTCAAATTTTATATTTTTAAAAATTTTTAAAAAAATCTAAAAATATATATAAAAAATTAAAATTTTAAAAATGTTCTAAACTAATAATTGTGGGGCCTAATTTATTATTCAAATTTATCATACTCAAGTATGTTTTTTTATTATTTTGCTTTGAAAAAAAATTCAAACATATATGGTTTCAAATTTGTGTGCTCTATCATGGAATTAATTATACTGTAGCAATATTTTTATTTGACATGTTTAATTTTTTTAATTTAACTCGAACAATTTCACCTGATTCGACTCAACTCGAATTTCATTTCACTCAACTCGATTCAAAAAAAAATTCAAATTGAGTTAGGATGATAAAATAGGACTCGTGAACTCGATTAACTCAAAAATTTTTCACTCAATTCAACTCGATTCAATCGAACGCTCATCCTACTTCTACGCCTTATACTTGTCTTATCTAACTCTTCTTAATTCAATTTTTCTATATATCCAAATTAAAATTTCCATAATAATTACATAAAAACTATTTTAAAATACTTGTAATGACCCAAAAGTCAGCGGTATCAGAAAGTGTGGTTCTGGAATCCTACTTTTGTAAATTGGACTTGTAAATAATTTTATTAAATATTTACGGAATTATTTTAGAAGTGATTTGATTTTCAATTGAGTAATTTTATTGAATTAGTGCTTAATTTAAATATAGGGACTAAATTGTGTTAGAGTCAAAGGTTGCATTATGATTAAATTATAAGTAAAATACAACCAAGGGACTCATTAGGTAATTAAGCCATTGGTTAATTTGAAGTGGACGGTAATAGGTGAATTTTATAAAGGAAAATGTAATAAAATTTAATAAAACAAAACGTAATAATAATAATAATAATAATAATAATAATAATAATAATAATAATAATAATAATAATAATAAAGGTACAATAAAAACGGGTAATTATCCTAAATATACCAAAAAATAAAAAAATTATGGAATTGGGCCGTTTTCTAGAAAATTTACGGAAAAGAGCCGTTTCCCCTCAAAACGCATCCACGCGGTAGCGTTTTTTGAGGAAATGCCAGCAAAGCACGCCTCGGGACGCGCTTTGTGTCCATGTCAGTAAAGCACGCCTACGTGGACACGCATTGCTGAGGTGGCACAAAGCGCGACCCCAGGGGCGCGCTTTGCTGGAAAATTTATTTTAATTTGAAAACTAAATTACAAAAAAATGAAAAATAAAGAAAACTTCTTATTTATTTAATATATTAAAACTAAATTATAATAAAATAAAAATAAAGAAAACTTCTTATTTATTTAATATATTAAAACTAAATTATAATAAAATAAAAATAAAAAACAACTTCTTATTTTATTACATATATTAAAATTAAATTATAAAAAAATAAAGAAAACTTCATATTTATTTAATATATTAAAACTAAATTACAAACAAATAAAAATAAAGAAAACTTCTTATTTATTTAATATATTAAAACTAAATTATAATAAAATAAAAATAAAAACAACTTCTTATTTATTTAATATATTAAAACTAAATTATAATAAAATAAAAATAAAAATAACTTCTTATTTATTTAATATATTAAAACTAAATTATAATAAAATAAAAAATAAAAAACTTAATAAAAAATAAAAAAACTTCTTATTTTATTACATATATTAAAATTAAATTACAAAAAAATAAAAAAATAAAGAAAACTTCTTATTTATTTAATATATTAAAACTAAATTATAATAAAATAAAAATAAAGAAAACTTCTTATTTATTTAATATATTAAAACTAAATTACAAAAAAATAAAAAACAAAGAAAACTTCTTATTTATTTAATATATTAAAACTAAATTATAATAAAATAAAAAATAAAGAAAACTTCTTATTTATTTAATGTATTAAAACTAAATTAGAATAAAATAAAAATAAAAAACAACTTCTTATTTTATTATATATATTAAAATTAAATTACAAAAAATAAAATTAAACAATTTCTATTTTATTAAAAATATTAAATTTAAATTACAATTAAAAAATTAAACAACTATTATTTTATTAAATATATTAAAACTAAATTATTTAAAAATAAAAAATAAAAATAACTTTTTATTTTATTAAAAAATTCAAATTAAATTATATACAAAAAAATAAATAACTTCTATTTTAGTGAATAAAATTTAATTACAAGCAGAAATAAAAAATAACTTTTTTATTAAAAAAATAAAAAAATTTTATTACAATTTAAAAAATAAAAAAGCCGAACCGAATCAATGTTGATGCCGGTCGGAATCAGTGCCACACGGGGGCGGTCGGCGGTTACGCGCTGGATTCCTCCTTCTAGCTTCCGGCGGGGGTCGTGGAACCTCGGGCGGGGATTAGATTCCTCCTCCGATGGAGTGGTTGTGGTGGTGTTGCGAGGATGACCCACCTTGATAAAATAACGACTCCGGAGGTGTTTGCATAAACCACGGCGGGGGTGTCTGAATTCGGTATGGCGAAGGAGGCTGGTAAAAGGAAGTGCTCCCCGACGGCGCCTCCTGTGATCCCTCATGCGACGACGTCCTCAAGATCTATAACACCCCAAACCCGGCCCAAACGCTACGACCAGATCTGGAATGCTACGAGGTGTAATGTTGAAAACTTTGCTTTGATGGTTTTTGGAAATCTCAATTTATTTATTTAGGTATTCATTCAGAAAAACGATATTTGTTGAAAACCTTTGCTTTTTCGTTGAACGTGGTTGAAAATCCCATTTTATTACTCCTTATGACTTAAGTCCTTGCATATAAAATTTATAAAATGTAAACATTAACAAATAGTAAATCAAAACCTAACCCATGGGGCCTTATTACATAAATAATCCAAAAATTAAAACTTAAAGGAAAATCGAAAGTAGTTTATGAAAATAAAAGACTTGATGGCCCCTCGAGTCCGTCTCGGCTCCCATGTCCACGATCTACTGCTCATCTGAAAGTTAGGGAAATAAAAGGGGGTGAGTCACCAAGACTCAGTGTGCAAATCTCGAAAACACATAAAAGGCTTGAGGCCCACAAACACATTATGGGCCTTGGCCCATACACAATGGCAACAGAATATTTACATGCAACATGGCCCAACCCAACCTAAAAGTCCATCCTCTACACACCAGCCCGTACCAGCCATTACACCTCGGGAATTTCTACAATCAACCCACCAACCGCTACACACCATATCGACAGTCATGCTGTCAGTTAAAATACCGATCACCATGTGACCTTATAATCCACTGTAGCAGAGCCACCGATCACTGTGTGACCTTATAATCAAGTGTGGCAGAGCCACCGATCACTGTGTGACCTAAATGTACATATTGTGGTTTAACCACAGATCACTAAGTGACCTTTTTACATGCTCTTCCCCTTCATCATATCAACCCTATCCCATGCATACATCCATGCAAAATCAAAACAATATACTACCTAACAGATCACAGACTATCACATACATCGATACACATAGAGAAGTTTCTATGATTACGTACCTAGCATCCCTTACCTACCTTTTTCGGGTAATACGACTATCCATACAGCCTTTTTTCGGCTTTTAGCCCAAAACATATATAGTATAGATCAATTAGTGTGATAGAGATCTACACACCTGATTACAGTAAAGACGAGACCTTCTATGTCGACACTATCAGAAGCCGATACGACTGCTAACTGTCTAAGATTTTGTTCCAAAGCTGGTCCACAACCCGATGGTCAATCCTGAATTGCTGACATTGCTCGCTTCTTAAACTTAGGGGTTAGTTTAACAGATCCAATCCCCTCCTTCGCCTGATCGATATTTGATTCCATCAAAAGACCTTATCAGTTGCTACCATCATATCATATGGTTAAGATCACAATTACGATAGCAAATCTAACGAGAATCTAAAGAGAACCTCTTATCTTGAAATCCAGAACAGAGAGATATGAGGTTCAGAGACTAACGGTTTCGACTTTTAGATCTAAGCGATCTACTTCAATTCCCGAATGTCACCCAACTCGTAAACACAAGAAACCAATAATCCATTAGCCTTTCGGCTTTGTCTTCTAAAAATCGAAAGAGAAAAAGAATAGATCAGAAGAAATTGGCACCTACCTTTACAGAGAATTTGGCAACTCCTAGAAGATTTCGGCTTTTGAGAAGATCAAAAAGAGAAGATGATAGGAAGAAATCTATGTAGACTCGGCTTTTAGTGAAGAGATCGGCAAAAGGAAATAGGAAGTATTCGGCTATGGAGATAAGAAGAAAGTTCAGAGTTTCGGCTTTTGAAGGGAAAGATGCTGAGAAGAATTGGGTGGTTTCGGCTTTGTAAAAGAAAATAGAAACAGAATAATGGACTTTCGGCTTTTGTATAGAAGTGAAGATGAGAGAATAGAAAAAGAAAATAGGATCCAAATGCCGAAATTGAAGAGATATCCCCCTTATTTAAACAAAATTTCGGTAACTACCTCTCAAAAACTGAAAATGCCCCTTTTGATAACTTAAAATTGATCAACTAATAAGGGAAATTTTGGCACCCCCATAGTATAACAAAACCGATTTCTCCCCCCTCCAAGAGATGGAAATTCGGCTACCACTGCTGATCAACAGATAACTCCTAAATTTTCTCTTTTATATTCATCTGATCACTCATCCTCAAGTGGCATGGATAACACACCTCTTCCTCCCTTTTATCAGTCACTTTATCAGCCACATTATCCACATTATCCATTCTATTAATCTCCTAATTTCAAGCATCCTAGCTGCCCCCAACTCTCCTCTCCTTTGACACCAAAAACATTTAAAATAAGTGGGTAATGCGACTCGAACCTTGGACCTCCTCAGCTGACGCCACCTCCCTGCTTTCTAAGTGGCGCCACTTTGCCACTGGGCTACAAGCCCATTTTTGTCTTAAAACACATATAACATCTTTTAAGCCCCATCCTAACTGGCTTTCCACTAGAGTGCCCAAGCAGAAAATTTGACTAAGGCCTCGGCCCAATACCTGAGCCCAATCTGAACCTCTTAAACACTCTAATTACACATTAGAGATAACATAAACATCACAGCACATTAAACGCAAAGGCCCATTAATTTAGGATGTTACAGTTCTACCTTCTTAAAGAAATTTCGGCCTCGAAATTACCTAATCTGAATAGATGCAGGTACTGCTGCCGTATTACTTCCTCTGGTTCCCAAGTAGCCTCTTCAGAACCGTGATTCCGCCATAGAACTTTAACCAACGGAACCGTCTTCCTTCACAGTACCTTGATATCACAATCCAGGATTTCCACTGGTTCCTCTTCAAAGGATAGGTCGAGTCTTATTTCGATTTCTTCCGCAGATACCACATGGGATGGATCTGAATGATAGCGTCTTAACATAGAGACATGGAACACATTGTAACACCCCAAACCCGTCCCATGCGTTACGCGCAGATTTGGTATGTCACACGAGCAAAACATGTTAAACCCTTTTTACTCGTACTAAAATATTGCTTTGTTAAAATCAAGAAAACAAGTTTGATTTGATAACATACTACTAACCTTAAAGATTTGATTGGTAAATCGATAAATTTGAACTAATGATCTTACAAAATCGTGACTTTTGAAAATGACGTTGAAAATTCGAAAGTGAATCCGAGTCTTTTGAAAATATCGTCAATAGTTCGAGAGAAAATATCCATGTTAAAATATTTGTAAAAATTTATTTTGAAATCCATTTTATATATTCATTTTTTTTGAATAAAATGTTTATTTAAGTTTTTAGAAAAATAAAATCTCAATTTGTAATATTTAAAGCAGTTTATAAATTCATCAACAATAAACGAAACAAAAATTAATCTAGAGGCCTTATTACAACCTTAATTCAAAATAGCAAGTAATCAAAAGTACTAAAAGAAATCCAAATTTCAAATTAAACCATATTGTAGTATGGCCTCCACCGTGTCATCCATGGCCCAAGCCTCCATCAACGATCATTACCTGAGAAGGAAAAGGTAAACATGGTGAGTTACTTAGAACTCAGTGTGTAAACCACTTACCATTGTCACTAGGCCAAAATTTCAATTAAGCCTTTATTGGGCCAAAGCCCATTACAATCATAACATAATATCATATATAACATGCATGTGTTATGCAATTTCCCAACCAAACCTAGTTTTCCATCCGCTACACACCACCCGTACCAACCAACACACCTGTGAGGAGCTTTAGTCACCCACCCCGCCAACACACCAAACTAGGCATTAAGCTATATATCAAACTGGGCATAAAGCCATATATCAATCTGGGCATAAAGCCATGTATCAAACTGTGGACAAGCCACCAGTATTTTGTAGCAAAGCTACCAGAACTTCTCTTCATCAAAATCCCAACCCATGCAAATCATGTATATAGTATGCATATCCATTTACAATATTCCATTCATGTAATTATCAATATGTCCATTTATAACATATCACATTTGGCCCATTTATCAAATATCACATTTGGCCCATTTATCAAATATCACATTTGGCCCATTTATCAAATATCATATTTGGCCCATATAGCCAATTTATTGAATTGACCCATATAGCAAATTATCAAACTATATCGATTTGGCCCATCAAGGGCATTTTTGTAATTTTTTCACGGTGTTAATACCGATTTCATAGTCTTTACCACTAAAGTGATAAGTATGCCATTTTACCCGATTTCACTAACTTATGATTTAATCAAGCGATTAATACGATATATTTATCTAACCCATGAATTATGGTGTGAGATTACACACCTGATTACGGTAAGCACTACGCTTTCCTGATCGTCGACACTAAAAATTATTTTATAACGCTTGATTAGTCGACACACACGATTTAATAAATCTACTTAAAACAAACGATCTAAAATTTACCCTCGGAATCGTGAACAACTACGAATTGTCGATTTTCCCCGGTTAACAGTTCACACATCGATGGAAAGTTTCGAATCGCTGATGTCTCCCAATTGCGAACAAATATTAGTCCAAACTAATATTACGTTATCATGAACGATTGATTTAAGGAATAGGGTCGGCTTACCACAAAAAGTCCGTATGATCTCAAGATGAAAGATCGAGCGATAGAGTCCCTATAATAATATCGGTTAATCATCACCATCTTAATCGAATAAAAAAAATGATTATAAAAATCCTTGAAGAACTCTTACCTCTAAGATTTTAGAACCATTTTCTAGCGATTAAAAGATGACTTCGGAAACTCCAAGTTTCGGCCTTCCACTATATTTCGATTGATCAAGAAGTGGATGTTAATATGGATGAGAAGAAGGAATAAAAAAAAGATGAAAGTTCGGTTATAGAGGAAATAGGGAAACCAAATGAGAGAAAAGAAAAACTCAAGGAGACTAGCAAAAATTGGCACTCTCCCCCCCCTAAATGACCGAATTTGCTAAGATGAAGTGAAACAATTTCCTAAGACCTATAAAATTTTCGGCACACTTTTAATAAATTTTTGTCTCCTTTGTTAAAAATGTCCCAAGTGCTGGAAAAAGTTAGATAAAAAAATATAAAGCATATGGAGCATATGAACGGCAATGGGAATTGGAGACGCATGAAAAGAAAAGAAGAAGAGAAAAAAAATGAAAAGAGATTGTGGGTGAATTTTTTTTTAAAAAGCCATGTGTTTAATAAATTATGATGACAAGTTGGTTGGAAGCATGGGAAACGGCAATAAAGAGATTGTGGGAGAACTTTAAATTGAAGCATGAGCATTTTTAATATATAATGCATTTGGGCAGTAACATTGTGGGAGAATTGATGGAATATTATAAATTGGGATGTGGGAGAATAAACAATTGATCATATAAGCATGGAAGGTAAGCATGTGCAAGGCAAAATTTCCTTTAAATATATGTGCAAGTGGACGGCAAGGCAATATGGAGAAAAGAGAGCATGGAAATTAAAAATTAGTGAGTGGATCCAATCTTTTAAGCATGAGAGAAAATTGATGGAATAATTAAATTATTTGCTTATGGGATAAAGTAGAATGGACGACAACATGTAATTAGAAATAATGGATTTTGGATTTGTGAATAAACAATTGAAGGAGGAACGTAATGGAAGGCATGGGAATCTTTGAATTTGAATTAAATAAATATGGCATTATGGGTGAATTAAAGAAGGAATATCTATGGTATGGACGGCATAATTTGGGGGTGTATAAGGAATATAAGATAATGGATGAATAAACAAATGGAAACCAAAAACATGTGTTGATTGAGGGGAAATCTTTGAATTTGGGATGAATAAATAATTGGAACTCAAGCCATAAGATTAATGGAACACTTGGGTGGCATGATAAATAAATCCATGTGCCAATTGGGAGATTTTTAAAAGGATAAAAGTTGGAGACATGGATAATGCGGCTATTATTGAATAAAAATGTGGGACAATTAAGACGGCAAGTATATGGGGTGACTCAAAGAAATTTCGAGGATGTTACAGTTCTACCCCCTTAAAGAAAATTTCATCCTCAAAATTTACCTGATTAAAAGAGATGAGGATATAGCTGCCGAATTGTGTCCTCAGGCTCCCAGGTAGCTTCCTCCACTCCGTGATTGCGCCATAAAACCTTGACTAACGGTACCGACTTCCTTCTCAGCACCTTAATGTCTCGATCTAAAATCTGTACTGGCTCCTCTTCAAAAGACAAGTCTTGTCTTATGTCAACTTCCTCTACTGGTACAATATTAGACAGATCCGATCGATAACGCCTTAACATTGAGACATGAAAAACGCTGTGTATCTGACTCAACTCTGGAGGTAACTCAAGCTGATAAGCTACTGGCCCAACACGTTTTAACACATGGTACAGTCCGATAAACCTAGGGCTCAACTTGCCCTTCCGTCCAAATCTGAAGATTTTCTTCCAAGGTGAGACCTTTAAAAAGACTTGATCTCCCACTGTGAACTCAATATCCTTACGCTTCAGATCCGCATACGACTTTTGTCTATCCGAAGCTTCCTTTAACCGTGCTCAAATTACCTTTACCTTTTCTTCCGTCTCAGATACTAATTCAGGACCCAATAACTGTCGTTCTCCCAATTCAGTCCAACAAATAGGGGTACGACACCTTCGACCATATAACGCTTCATAGGGTGCCATTTGGATACTAGATTGATAACTGTTGTTATACGCGAATTCTGCCAACGGTAGAAAATCCTCCCAACTACCTCTGAAGTCAATCACACAACCCCTTAACATGTCTTCCAATATCTGGATTACTCTTTCCGACTGGCCATCTGACTGAGGATGAAAAGCTGTGCTGAAGTTTAACTTTGTTCCCAAAACCTCATGCAAAGCTTTCCAAAACCGTGATGTAAACCTAGGGTCTCTATCCGATATAATAGACACTGGTACCCCATGTAACCTCACAATCTCTGCTACATACAACTTGGCCAACTTCTGCAATGAGTAGTCTGTACGAACAGGTAGGAAATGGGCAGTCTTCGTCAATCGATCCACTATTACCCAAATGGAATCTTTCTTAGTAGACGTTAAGGGTAACCCATTAACAAAGTCCATCGTTATTCTTTCCCATTTCCATAATGGAATATTCACCAGTTGTAGCAATCTCGGTGGCAATTGATGTTCTGCCTTCACTTGCTGACATGTTAAGCACCTACTCACAAAATCAGTAACCTCCCATTTCAACCCTGGCCACCAATACTGCTCTCAGAGGTCTCGATACATTTTATTTCCCCCGGGGTGCATAGCATATGGGCTACTATGCGCCTCTCGCAAAATCATTTGCCTCAATTCTAAATCTTTGGGCATACAAATTCTTATGCGGAAACACAATACTCCATCATTATTCATTTCAAAATCCCTTTTCTCACCGCTTTCCACTTGCTGAAATAGGGAACTCAACTTTTCATCTGATAATTGTTTTTCCTTAATCTGATCTAACCACACAGGCTTCACCTGAAGTTCGGCTAGCAGACTACCATCTTCATACAAACTAAGGTGAGCGAACATCGCTCTTAAATCCGATATCACCTTACGACTCAACGCGTCTGCCATCACGTTAGCCTTTCCGGGATGTTACTGGATTGAGAAGTCATAATCCTTCAACAGCTTTATCCATCTCCGCTGTCTTAAGTTCAACTCCTTTTGGGTAAGGAGGTACTTTAGACTCTTATGATCCGTATAAATGATCGACTTCTCACCGTACAGGTAGTGCCTCCAAATCTTCAAAGCAAACACCACTGCCGCCAATTCCAAATCCTAAGCTCGTGTGTGACGCATCGCAGTAAACAACAAATTCTTTTCCAGTTTCAGGTTGAATCAGTACTGGTGCTTCCATCAGAATCTTCTTCAATTTCTCGAAACTTTCTAGCTGCTGATTTGACTACACAAAAGGCACTCCCTTGCACAACAATTTAGTTAGGGGTGCGGCAATCAACGAAAACCCCTCAACAAAATACCGGTAATAACCAGCCAACCCTAGGAAACTCTGAATTTTGACCACTGACTTCGGTGGTTTCCAATCTAACATAGCCTCTACTTTTCGGGGATCAACTCTAATTCCTTCAACCGACACAACATGCCCTAAGAAGGTCACTTCTTTCAGCCAAAATTCACACTTACTAAATTTGGCATAAAGTTGTTTTTCCCGCAATATTTGCAATACTACCCGCAGATGCGAATCGTGGTCTTCCTCATTCTTCGAGTACACCAAGATGTAATGTATGAACACCACTACAAACTGGTCTAAATAAGGTTGGAAGACCCGATTTATCAGGTCCATAAATGCAGCTGGTGCATTAGTCAACCCGAATGGCATCACCAAGAACTCATAATGCCCATAACGAGTTCGAAATGTAGTCTTATGAATGTCTGCCTCATTGACCTTAAGTTGGTGATAACCAGATCTCAAATCTATCTTCGAGAAAACTGAAGCTCCTCGCAGTTGGTCGAATAGATCATCAATTCTCGACAACGGATACCTATTCTTGATCATCAACTTATTCAACTGCCTATAATCGATGTACATACGCATCGACCCATCTTTCTTTTTGACGAACAAGACCGGTGCTCCCCATGGTAACACACTCGATCGAATCAATCCCCGATCTAACAACTCCTGAATTTGAGCTTTAAGCTCCGCTAACTCCTTCGGCGCCATTCTATAAGGAGCAATAGACACCGGAGCCGTTCCTGGTAATAGCTCAATGCCCAACTCTACCTCCCAGTCCGGAGGCAATCCAGGAAGTTCTTCAGGAAAGACGTCTGAAAACTCCTTTACCATTTTAACTCCTTCTACTGACACTTCCTTGGCATCCAACGCACTAATGAAGGCTAGGAATGCTCCACACCCTTTTCGTACCAACTTTTCTACCTTTAAAGTAGACACCACATTCGATATATAGTTTCTCCTTTCACCTATCATCACCACTTCCTTATCTTCCAGAGTTCTTAGCGTCATCTGCTTTACAGCACAATCCAAATTTGGATGGTATTTCACCAACCAGTCCATGCCCAAAATAAGGTCGAACTCACCGAAAGGCAGTTCCATCAAGTCCGCCAAAAATGTTTCTCCTTGAACTTCCAAAGGTACATCTCTAAATAATTTATTTACTATCACTGACTGTCCTAAAGGACTAAGTACCGTCATCTTTCTATCATTAATTTCAGATCTAATGTTCAGATTTCCAGATACAGCACTAGCAACATATGAACGGGTGGATCCGATATCTATCAAAGCAGTTACAGGTACATCGAATATGAGGAATGTACCGGTTATCACATCAGGTGCATCGCCATCCTCTCAACGTCTAACCGCATAAACTAACCCTGGCAGTCTTGCCTCCCCGTTACCTCTGAAACCATTACCTCTACCCGGTGCACCTTGACCACGACCACCGCTATTACCACCTCAACCTGGCCCACGGCCTCTCGGTGGATGTTGAGTGCCTCTAGCTGGCTGTGTGTTATGATCACGAGCTTTCTGAGTTTGAGCAGTCCTTCGAGGACAATCCTTAAGCTGATGGTCCTTCGAACCACATTTGAAACACCCACCAGTTCTTTTCCAGCATTCACCTGGGTGTCGTCTCCCACAGTCAGCACACGATTGAATCTGATTGGTAGCAGCAGGTGCTCTAGCTTGGGCTGGCTCATCATTCCTAGGCCTCTTCTGAAAACTTTTAGTGGAACCCGAATACCTGAAGTCCCTCTTGCCTCTGCCTCTGTCTCGGTTCTGACGTACAGAGTTTTTAGCCTCTTCAGCTATTTTGGTCTTCTCTACAAGCTTGGCAAAAGTCCTTACTTGTTGTGGGGCTATCAGTACCCGCAACTCATCATTCAGTCTATCCTCAAAACGTACACAGCGCTCATGATCGGTTGGCACAATTGTCCGAGCATAACGGCTCAAGCGTAAAAATTCTGCCTCATAAGCTGCCACCGACTTATTCCCTTGGACCAGATTCAGGAATTCTTTCCTCCGGGCATCCACATAACTTGCCCCAACATATTTTCCTTGGAATTCAGTCTTGAAGAAGTCCCAAGTAACAAATTCAGCCTGAGTGCCTTCTCAAACAGTGAGCCACCATTGATACGCCTCGTCCCTCAACAAGGACACAGCGCCTCTTGGTTTCTACTCGGTGGTGCACTCTAAATCATCCATGATTCGTTCCACAGCCTCGAGCCAATATTCCGCAACATTCGGAGCTACACCGGAGACACCTCTAAAAACTTCAGCACCACTTGGTTTAAGTTGTTCCGATATTGATCCACGAGCTACTGGCCCAGTTCTAGCTCCAGCAACCCTTTCTAAGACTTGCAACATTGCTTGGGTCAAAGCAATGTCCTCTCTCATGTAGTCGTGTGATCCAGTCTCGCTCCCAGGTGACGCAGGTGCGTCCATTTCTGGCATAAGACCCGGCGCTTCAGACGCAACCCTAGTACCTCGGCCTCTACCACGGCCACGTCTACCACGTCCACGTCCACGTCCACATCCTCTAGTGCTCATATTGGGTATTTCGGTTTAATCTGGTTATAAGTTTTATAAATCAGAATACTATTTCAGTGGTTATTAACTATATTTTATGAGATATAAGAGATAGAGTTGTTTTCGTAATCACATCCTATAATCTCGATCTCTACCGTTTTCAACACCTAAAACTAAAAGTTCTAGAGTGTTCATATGATCATATCACAATAATAAACATCCAATATACAAATACTTACTTGACTTGGTGACGGATGCTCGTTGTGCCATGCTACCTTTAGACATAAAGTCTAAAAATTTAGACAGTTTTAAACAAAATTGTTGATAAACCCAAACCACAGCAGAGTTTTGAAACCTGGCTCTGATACCATAAATGTAACATCCCAAACCCGTCCCATGCGTTACGAGCAGATTTGGTATGTCACACGAGTAAAACATGTTAAACCCTTTTTTATTCGTACTAAAATATTGCTTTGTTAAAATCAAGAAAACAAGTTTGATTTGATAACATACTACTAACCTTAAAGATTTGATTGGTAAATCGATAAATTTGAACTAATGATCTTACAAAATCGTGACTTTTGAAAATGACATTGAAAATTTGAAAGTGAATCCGAGTCTTTTGAAAATATCGTCAATAGTTCGAGAGAAAATATCCATGTTAAAATATTTGTAAAAATTTATTTTGAAATCCATTTTATATATTCATTTTTTTTTTTGAATAAAATGTTTATTTAAGTTTTTAGAAAAATAAAATCTCAATTTGTAATATTTAAAGCAGTTTATAAATTCATCAACAATAAACGAAACAAAATTAATCCAGAGGCCTTATTACAACCTTAATTCAAAATAGCAAGTAATCAAAAGTACTAAAAGAAATCCAAATTTCAAATTAAACCATATTGTAGTATGGCCTCCACCGTGTCATCCATGGCCCAAGCCTCCATCAACGATCATTACCTGAGAAGGAAAAGGTAAACAGGGTGAGTTACTTAGAACCCAGTGTGTAAACCACTTACCATTGTCACTGGGCCAAAATTCCAATTAAGCCTTTATTGGGCCAAAGCCCATTACAATCATAACATAATATCATATATAACATGCATGTGTTATGCAATTTCCCAACCAAACCTAGTTTTCGATCCGCTACACACCACCCATACCAACCGAAACACCTGTGAGGAGCTTTAGTCACCCACCCCGCCAACACACCAAACTGGGCATTAAGCTATATATCAAACTGGGCATAAAGCCATATATCAATTTGGGCATAAAGCCATGTATCAAACTGTGGACAAGCCACCAGTATTTTGTAGCAAAGCTACCAGAACTTCTCTTCATCAAAATCCCAACCCATACAAATCATGTATATAGTATGCATATCCATTTACAATCTTCCATTCATGTAATTATCAATATGTCCATTTATAACATATCACATTTGGCCCATTTATCAAATATCACATTTGGCCCATTTATCAAATATCACATTTGGCCCATTTATCAAATATCATATTTGGCCCATATAGCCAATTTATTGAATTGACCCATATAGCAAATTATCAAACTATATCGATTTGGCCCATCAAGGGCATTTTTGTAATTTTTTCACGGTGTTAATACCGATTTCATAGTCTTTACCACTAAAGTGATAAGTATGCCATTTTACTCGATTTCACTAACTTATGATTTAATCAAGCGATTAATACGATATAGTTATCTAACCCATGAATTATGGTGTGAGATTACACACCTGATTACGGTAAGCACTACGCTTTCCTGATCGTCGACACTAAAAATTATTTTATAACGCTTGATTAGTCGACACACACGATTTAATAAATCTACTTAAAACAAACGATCTAAAATTTACCCTCAGAATCGTGAACAACTACGAATTATCGGTTTTCCCCGGTTAACAGTTCACACATCGATGGAAAGTTCCGAATCGCTGATGTCTCCCAATTGCGAACAAATATTAGTCCAAACTAATATTACGTTATCATGAACGATTGATTTAAGGAATAGAATTTGGCTTACACACAAAAGTCCGTATGATCTCAAGATGAAAGATCGGCGATAGAGTCCCTATAATAATATCGGTTAATCATCACCATCTTAATCGAATAAAAAAAATGATTATAAAAATCCATGAAGAACTCTTACCTCTAAGATTTTAGAACCATTTTCTAGCGATTAAAAGATGACCGGAAACTCAAGTTTGACCTTCCACTATATTTCGATTGATCAAGAAGTGGATGTTAATATGGATGAGAAGAAGGAATAAAAAAGATGAAAGTTCGGTTATAGAGGAAATAGGAAACCAAATGAGAGAAAAGAAAAACTCAAGGAGACTAGCAAAAATTGGCACTCTCCCCTAAATGACCGAATATGCTAAGATGAAGTGAAACAATTTCCTAAGACCTATAAAATTTTTAGCACACTTTTAATAAATTTTTGTCTCCTTTGTTAAAAATGTCCCAAGTCTTTGGAAAAAGTTAGATAAAAAAATATAAAGCATATGGAGCATATGAACGGCAATGGGAATTGGAGACGCATGAAAAGAAAAGAAGAAGAGAAAAAAAAATGAAAAGAGATTGTGGGTGAATTTTTTTTTAAAAAGCCATGTGTTTAATAAATTATGATGACAAGTTGGTTGGAAGCATAGGAAACGGCAATAAAGAGATTGTGGGAGAACTTTAAATTGAAGCATGAGCTTTTTTAATATATAATGCATTTGGGCAGTAACATTGTGGGAGAATTGATGGAATATTATAAATTGGGATGTGGGAGAATAAACAATTGATCATATAAGCATGGAAGGTAAGCATGTGCAAGGCAAAATTTCCTTTAAATATATGTGCAAGTGGACGGCAATGCAATATGGAGAAAAGAGAGCATGGAAATTAAAAATTAGTGAGTGGATCCAATCTTTTAAGCATGAGAGAAAATTGATGGAATAATTAAATTATTTACTTATGGGATAAAGTAGAATGGACGGCAACATGTAATTAGAAATAATGGATTTTGGATTTGTGAATAAACAATTGAAGGAGGAACGTAATGGAAGGCATGGGAATCTTTGAATTTGAATTAAATAAACATGGCATTATGGGTGAATTAAAGAAGGAATATCTATGGTATGGACGGCATAATTTGGGGGAGTATAAGGAATAGAAGATAATGGATGAATAAACAAATGGAAACCAAAAACATGTGTTGATTGAGGGGAAATCTTTGAATTTGGGATGAATAAATAATTGGAACTCAAACCATTTGATTAATGGAACACTTGGATGGCATGATAAATAAATCCATGTGCCAATTGGGAGATTTTTAAAAGGATAAAACAAGCACTATGTGAAACAAGACATTCATGGTCTTTCAAAGTGGACGGCATGGGGAGTTGGAGACATGGATAATGCGGCTATTATTGAATAAAAATGTGGGACAATTAAGACGGCAAGTATATGGGGTGACTCAAAGAAATTTCGAGGATGTTACACACATTGTGAATCTGGCTTAGCTCAGAAGGTAGCTCTAGCTGATAAGCTACCGGTCCCACTCGTTTCAACACCCATTAAGGTCTGATAAATCTAAGACTTAATTTACCTTTCCGTCTAAACCTCAGTACTTTCTTCTATGGTGATACCTTCAAGAACACTCTGTCACCTACTGCAAATTTTATGTCCTTGTGCTTCAGATCAGCATAAGACTTCTGTCGGGCTGACGCTTCCTTTAATCGAGCCCGAATTAACTCAACCTTCTTCTCTGTTTCAGTAACCAATTCCGGACCCAAAATCTGACGTTCTCCTAATTCCGTCCAACAGGTGGGTGTAAGACACCTCCGCCCGTACAATGCTTCGTAGGGCGCCATCTGAATACTTGACTGGTAGCTGTTGTTGTAAGCAAACTCCGCTAATGGTATAAATTCTTCCCAACTACCCCTGAAATCAATGACACAACCTCTCAACATGTCCTCTAAGATCTGAATTACCCGCTCAGACTATCCATCGGTCTGAGGATGAAACACTATACTGAAATCCAACTTCGTACCCAACGCTTGATGCAACGCCTTCCAAAATCGTGAGGTGAACCTAGGGTCCCTGTCTGATATGATTGATATTGGTACTCCATGAAGTCTCACTACCTCCGCTACATATAGCTTAGCCAATTTCGGCAGAGAGTAATCGACACGTATTGGTATGAAGTGAGCAGACTTCATCAAGTGATCGACAATCACCCAAACTGAGTCTTTCTTAGTTGGTGTGAGGGGTAGCCCACTAACAAAGTCCATTGTGATCCTTTCCTACTTCCATTGTGGAATCTTCATCGGCTGCAACAATCATGATGGTAACTGATGTTCCGCCTTTACCTGCTGACAGGTCAAACACTTCCCCACGAATTCAATCACCTCTCATTTCAAACCCAGCCACCAGAACTGATCTCGCAAATCTCGATACATCTTACTTCCTCCAGGGTGCATAGCGTATGGACTGCCATGCACTTCTTGCAAAATCCTATGCCTCAACTCAGGATCTTTCGTCATGCACACTCTCCCTTGAAAACATAATAGCCTTTCCTTATTCACACTAAATTCTGTTGATCCCTCACTTGATCCTACCGGAAACTTCCCCTTTAACAATTCATCAGTCTGCTGCTTCTCCTTAACCTGACTGACCCAAGAGGGTTTCACTTGAAGTTCCGCTAATCAACTCCCATCATTGTATAAACTGAGGTGAGCAAACATGGCTTTCAGGTCAGAGATTACTTTACGACTCAAGGCATCTGCCACCATGTTAGCTTTACCCGGATGGTACTCGATCGAGCAGTCATAGTCCTTTAACAACTCGATCCACCTCCTTTGCCTTAGATACAACTCCTTCTGGGTCAAAAGGTATTTTAAGCTCTTATGATTGGTGTAAATAATAGATTTTTCCCCGTACAGATAATGCCTCCAGATCTTCAAGGTAAAAACCACTGCCACCAATTCCAAATTATGTGTGGGATAATTTGATTCGTGCGGTCTTAACTGCCGAGATGCGTACGCAACAACCTTTCCACCTTGCATAAACACACATTCTAGTTCCGTGTGTGAAGCATCATAGTAAATCACGAATTCCTTCCCAGCTTCCGGCTGAATCAATATCAAAGCCTCTGTTAAAATCCTTTTTAACTTCTCGAAACTCTCTTGCTGCTTATTAGACCAAACAAACAGAACCCCTTTCCGTAACAACTTAGTCAACGGAGCCGCAATCAATGAAAATCCTTCAACAAACCTTCTGTAATACCCAGCCAAACCAAGGAAACTCTGAATTTCTGCTACCGACTTAGGCGGCTTCCAATCCAATACTGCTTCAATTTTCCGAGGGTCAACCCTAATCCCCTCTGTCGACACAACGTGACCTAGGAAAGTAACTTCACTTGGCCAAAATTTGGGCTTACTGATTTTGGCATACAACCGCTTCTCCCTCAAAATCTGCAGAACCACCCGAAGATGTGAATCATGCTCCTCTTCTGATTTTGAATAAACCAGAATGTCATTTATAAATATCACGAAAAACGGTGATCTAAGTAGGGTCGGAATACTCGGTTCATCATATCATAAACGCTACTGGTGCGTTAGTTAACGCAAATAGCATCACCATGAATTCGTAGTGACCATAGCGAGTCCTAAAGGCCGTTTTATGAATATCCGCCTCCTTGACCTTAAGCTGATGGTACCCTGACCTCAGATCTATCTACGAAAAGACTGAGGCCCCCTTCAACTGATCGAACAAGTCATCGATCCTCGGCAATGGGTATTTGTTCTTAATTGTTAACTTATTCAACTGACGATAGTCAATGCACATACGCATTGACCCATCCTTCTTCTTAACGAATAGTATCAGCGCTCCCCAAGACGACACACTTGGTCGAATAAACCCTCTATCCAGCAACTCCTGAATCTATGCTTTCAATTCCACCAACTCCTTCGGCGCCATCCTATACGGAGTAATAGATACTGACGCTGTTCCCAGAAGAAGATCGATACCAAACTTCACTTCATGATTCGGGGGTAATCCCGGAAGATCTTTTGGGAAAACATCAGAAAATTCCTTCACCGTCCTGACATCCCCGACAGTTAGTTCCTTGGCTTCTAGAGCCCGAACAAACATTAAAATGGCCTCGCATCCTTTTCTCACCATCCTTTCTGCCCTTAAGGCAGACACTACATTTGACAAACAGTTCCCCCTTTCATCCATCACCAACACTTCACCACCCTCGGGAGTTTTTAACACCATACGCTTAGCAGCACAGTCTAAATTTGCTTGATACTTCACCAACCAATCCATTCCTAAGATCAAATCGAATTCCCCAAACGGCAGTTCTATCAGATCAGCTCAAAAAGCTACCCCTTGAACTTCTAGGGGTACATCCTTATACAGTTTATTCACCACTATAGTTGGTCCTAGAGGGTTCACTACAGTCATCTCCCTAGAGGAAGTCTCATAATCTATGTTAAAAGTTCCCGCTATAGCACTAGCAACATAAGAGTGTGTCGAACCAATATCTATCAATGCAGTGTAAGGCAATCCAAAAATTAAAAACGTACCGATTATGACATCCGGTGAGTCAGCCTCCTCTCGACGTCTGGCAGCATAGACTAACCCTGGCTGTCTCGCCTTAGTGTTTCCTGCCCCTCTGCCTGGTGCTCCACGGCCCCAACTGAAACTGTTACCACCTCTGGCTAGACCACGACCTCTCTGTGGCTGCTGACCACCTCTTCCTAGTTGTGCATTCCCTTGACCTATGGGCCCTTCACTGCCCTGTTGCTGCAGACAGTTTCTAACTTGGTGGTCCGTAGATCCACACTTAAAGCACTTCCCACTGCCCGCCCAATACTTACCTATATGGAATTTACCACATCGAGCACACTTCTGTATCTGACTAGCAGCAGCAGGTCTCTCCTCCCGCCTCGGCCCGTCTAACCTAGGCCTTTTCTGAGTATGCCCAGCTGCCCCTGGCGATCCAAAATCTCTCTTACTTCCACCCCTATCTCTATCTCGATTTAGTTTCTCTGTCCGCCTCACCTCCTCAGCTATCTTAGCTTTTTCCACAAGCACAGCAAATTCCCTCTCCCGCTGTGGAGCTATCAATACACACAAATCATCCCTCAGACCATCTTCAAATTGAACACAACGTTCATGGTCAGTGGCCACCATTCCTCGAGCATAACGGCTAAGGCGTAAGAATTTCGCTTTGTACGCAGCCACCGACCTACTTCATTGCACCAGATTCAGAAATGCTATGCATCCATATAACTTGTCCCAATATATTTACTCTGAAATGCCGTTTTGAAGAAATTCCAGGTGATACGGTCAGCCATCGTACCATCCTTAACCGTAAGCCACCATTGATAAGCTTCGTCTCGCAGGAGAGATACAACCCCTTTCAGCTTTTCCTCCTTCGTGAAATCCAGATCATCCATTATACGCTCAACCGCCTCCAACTAGTACTTAGCTGTACTCGGGGCTATTCCAGAAATTCCCCTAAACACTTCTGCCCTATTAGCCCTAAGTCGTTCCGACACAGATTTTCGGGCTCTTGTGCCCATGCCTGCCCAGTAACCCTCTATAGAACCCTTAACATCACCTGGGATACCGCATCATCCCCGGCCGTCTGATCCTGAAATTCCCCCTCCGTAGCTGGTGGAACTGGCATCTCGTTTCCAGACCCATGACCAGATCCTACTGGTTCTGACACGGCCATCCTACCTCTACCACGGCCATGCGGCGGACGTCCACGACCCCTTGTACTCATTCTACCGATTCAAGTTTATCTGATTAGAAATTTTATGAATTATTAATTTCTTCCACTGATTAACCACGAACAATCTTATGGACAGTAGTTTTAAAAGTAGTTCTTTCGATTTCGAAATTATATCTACGGGTTTCAGTCTCAAGTTTATATCTCCTAGTTCCACATACATTCAACCATCATACATCAACATACAAGTAGCATCCATGAACTCACATTCATCACATAAAGATATTTTCGTCATTTCACTACCTAGGGGTATTTCGATAATTTTATCCTACAGGGTATTTTCGTACTTTCACAAAATAAGGTATCTTGGTGATTTTCTTTCGAGATGAAGGTATTTTGGTTTTTTTTTTAATAAACTGGGTACTTTTGTAAATCTAGGGTTTTTGAGTAAATTTACAAAACATGGATATTTTGGTAATTTTGCTAACCGGGGGTGGTTCGGTAATTTTACAAATTTTTGGTAGTTTTACAAATCTAGGGTATTCTGGGAAATTTTTACAAATCAAGGGTATTTCAGAAATTTTACAAAACTAGGGGGTATTTTTAGTAATTTTTTGAAATAGGGTTGCTGGTCCCTTTCGGGTTTTAGTTATAAATTTTGGCCCGTCAACAAGTCTTTGTGGCTATGGTGAACAGTCACTATGCACCAGGTAGGATTCCAGCGAAGAGGAGGTGGGTCACTAGGAACACTTAAATACCAAGCTCTCCTTGAATCCGATCCTAGACATGCGCATGCCTATTGCCACACCCTAACCCAGCGACTGGTTTACGGACATGTTTAGTTAGATTAAGTTTTATGAATTTACAGAGTTGTTTAAACTAGGCCTAGAGTCTATTAACCCTAACATGCTAGTCTACGTCCATAAAGCCCATCAAACTCAACATGCATATCACATCAAGAGTTAGAATACTTACCTGCGTGGACCGGGTGCTGGTAGACTCGAAGGCCATATCTCAACCACAACATTTTTACCAATTTATAAACTACTACTGGACCCATTTCACAGCCTGAGTTTTGCAACTAGGCTCTGATACCAAAATGTAACACCCTAACCAGGCCCAAACGCTACGACCAGATCTAGTATGCTACGAGGTGTAATGTTGAAAACTTTGCTTTGATGGTTTTTGGAAATCTCAATTTATTTATTTAGGTATTCATTCAGAAAAATGATATTTGTTGAAAACCTTTGCTTTTTCATTGAACATGGTTGAAAATCCCATTTTATTACTCCTTATGACTTAAGTCCTTGCACATAAAATTTATAAAATGCAAACAATAACAAATAGTAAATCAAAACCTAAGCCATGGGGCCTTATTACATAAATAATCCAAAAATTAAAACTTAAAGGAAAATTGAAAGTAGTTTATGAAAATAAAAGACTTGATGGCCCCTCGAGTCCGTCTCGGCTCCCATGTCCACGATCTACTGCTCATCTGAAAAGTCAGGGAAATAAAAGGGGGTGAGTCACCAAGATTCAGTGTACAAATCTCGAAAACACATAAAAGGCTTGAAGCCCACAAACACATTATGGGCTTTGGCCCTATACACAATGGCAACAGAATATTTACATGCAACATGGCCCAACCCAACCTAAAAGTCCATCCTCTACACACCAGCCCATACCAGCCATCACATCTCGGGAATTTCTACAGTCAACCCACCAACCGCTACACACCAATCGACAGTCATGCTGTCAGTTAAAATGCTGATCACCATGTGATCTTATAATCCACTGTGGCAGAGCCACCGATCACTATGTGACCTTACAATCAAGTGTGGCAGAGCCACTGATCACTGTGTGACCTAAATGTACATATCATGGTTTAACCACCGATCACTAAGTGACCTTTTTACATGCTCTTCCCTTTCATTATATCAACCCTATCTCATGCATACATCCATGCAAAATCAAAACAATATACTACCTAACAAATCACAGACTATCACATACATCGATACACATAGAGAAGTTTCTATGATTACGTACTTGGCATCCCTTGCCTACCCTTTTCAGGTAATACGGGTGTCCATACTGACCTTTTAAACTTTTAGCCCAAAACATATATAGTACGAGATGAATTAGTGTGGTAGAGATCACACACGATTACGGTCAAGACGAGACCTTCTATGTCGACACTATCAGAAGTCGATACGACTGCTAACTGTCTAAGATTTTGTTCCGAAGCAGGTCCACAACCCGGTGGCCAATCCCGAACTGCCGACACTGCTCGCTTCTTAAACTTAGGGGTTGGTTTAACAGATCCAATCCCCTCCTTCGCCTGATCGATATTTGATTCCATCAAAAGACCTTATCAGTTGCTACCATCATATCATATGGTTAAGATTACAATTACGATAGCGAATCTAACGAGAATCTAAGGAGAACCCCTTACCTTGAAATCCCAAAAAGAGAGATATGAGGTTCAGAGACTAGCGGTTCCGGCTTTTAGATCTAAGCGATCTACTTCAATTCCCAAATGTCGCCCAACACGTAAACACAAGAAACCAACAATCCATTAGCCTTTCAGCTTTGTCTTCTAAAAATCGAAAGAGAAAAAGAATAGATCAGAAGAAATCGGCACCTACCTTTACAGAGAATTCGGCAACTCCTAGAAGATTTTGGCTTTTGAGAAGATCAAAAAAAGAAGATGTTAGGAAGAAATCTATGTAGATTCAGCTTTTAGTGAAGAGATCGGCAAAAGGAAATAGGAAGTATTCGGCTATGGAGATGAGAAGAAAGTTTAGAGTTTCAGCTTTTGAAGGGAAAGATGCTGAGAAGAATTTTGTGGTTTCGATTTTGTAGAAGAAAACAGAAAAAGAATAATGGACTTTCGCCTTTTGCATAGAAGTGAAGATAAGAGAATAGAAAAAGAAAATAGGATCCAAATGCTGGAATTGAAGAGATATCCCCCTTATTTAAACAAAATTTTGGCAACTACCTCTCAAAAACTGAAAATGCCCTTTTTGATAACTTAAAATTGATCAACTAATAAGGGAAATTTTAGCACCCCCATAGTATAACAAAACCGATTTCTCCCCCCTCCAAGAGATGGAAATTCGGCCACCACTGCTGATCAGCAGATAACTCCTAAATTTTCTCCCTGATATTCATCTGATCACTCATCTTCAAGTGGCATGGATAACACCGCCTCTTCCTCCCTTTTATCAGTAACTTTATCAGCCACATTATCCACATTATCCATTCTATTAATCTCCTAATTTCATGCATCCTAGCTGCCCCCAACTCTCCTCTCCATTGACGCCAAAAACATTTAAAAATAAGTGGGTAATGAGACTCGAACCTTGGACCTCCTCAGCTGACGCCACTCCCTACTCTCTAAGTGGCGCCACTTTGCCACTGGGCCACAAGCCTATTTGTGTCTTAAAACACAGATAACATATTTTAAGCCCTATCCTAACTGGCTTTCCACTAGAGTGCCCAAGCAGAAAATTTGACTAAGGCCTCGGCCCAATCCTTGAGCCCAATCTGAACCTCTTAAACACTCTAATTACACATTAGAGATAACATAAACATCACAGTACATTAAATGCAAAGGCCCATTAATTTAGGATGTTATAAGATCGGTTGGCCAGTCGGAGTAGTCGGGAACGGACTCGAACCCTGCCATGCATTCCAACCTGGGGTGGGACTGGGAAAAGGAAACATATACGGGTTAGGATACATATAAGGGGTAGGGTACGCACCTGGCATAAAGGGTAAAGGCTGTGATATCGATGTCCTCGGCTAAACTGATGGGCTCGGTGACTGTGTGGGCGCTATTGCTGGACCCGGTGACTGTGTCGGTGCTGTTGATGGCCCCGTCTCATCACCCTTCTCCTTGGATTTAAAGGGCCCCGACATTCCCTTTGTTGACGAAGTTGTCGTCGCCTCTCTTCTTCCAACAACAGATACGGCTTACCATGGATCCTAAATCATGGCATGTATTCCGGCATGCACGCTAACTCAGGAACAAGGACCGGTTCCTGAATAGGTAAATAGTCATACCGGTTCTCCCACGTCTCGATATGTGCTGACCAAAATCGTGGCCAATCCATGTGCAACTGCCGTAAGTCCACTTTGTGCTCATCATCGAGCACCTCATGTGGCAAAGGAATCGGTTGTCGGAATCTAAATTATCGTAGAACCTGATCTGACTGGTGCATCTCCATGGTCACAAAGGTGATCAATGGGACCTTCACGTGCCAACAGTTTGGATTTTGCAAGAACTCCTCTGGAATTACTGCCCGAATTGCCGGATCCTCGTACGGTGTCCACTGAAACTATATTAACATTACAAAAATATTAGTTATATACATAATACTAAACACTAAATATGAAATACTAAATTATAAATACGAAATTCGAAACTTACTTGTGATTCCGACCGTTGGTCCAATAGAATCTGTATATCTTCAAGTGAGGTAGGTATTCCAGCATAACTCGCCGAATGGTTCCACCTAATTAAATAAATTTTTAGCATACAATTATACTATAAATCTACGTAATAATTGTAAAATATAACATTAAATTTACCTCGTTATCAGTGGGAATGAATATGGTCGGTCGAGTCGATGACGTAAAAATGGAAATTGAAACCGTGCCCATGACTGCAGTAGTGATAGGCAACCTTCGATTTTCGCTTTACTCGGCGTGTCGCCCCGCACATCTCTCGATACAACCTCGATAGCACGGCAGACCCCTAACTCAATTCACCGGCTGCTTTGAAATTAACAAGTTTCAGCAGCCATCTCAAGTGTACGAGGTTTCTAGAAGGTCCGGCATCAGATAGCCTCTAATTATCTAAAGAATGTATGCCCGATCATACCGTATTCTTTCTATTTCGGTCGAACCCTCATTCGGCTCTGGGAATGTGTCTCGTAACTAGGCCATATCGATCCGAGCTCCTTGAATTTTATCCGGAATAGCACCCAGAAGCTCGTAGCATACTGCTCCCCAATCACCAGAAGTTGCAGACCCGGTGACTATCGACCCGTCCACCGGCAATCCCAACTGCAACTGCACATCTTCCAGAGTGATGGTACACTCTCCGCATGGAAGATGGAAAGTGTGCGTCTCGGGTTTCCACCTCTCTATCAACGCACTGATCAAAGGCGGCTCCAACTTGAACCCCCCGCCTATCGTGGCCACGTGCCAAAAACCCACTTCCCGTAGGTAATTCTCAATCAATGGCGATTGGGGACCATGCATGTTGCGAATATAACACTCCAACACCCGATCTACAGACTGTTTAAAAAATCATAAAATAAATATTAATTAAAATTGCATAATTGAAAAAAATATTGAAAAATTAAAATTAAAACTTACCATTTGCATTTTATCGACGGAGATGTGCTTGTTGTCTAGACGAAGTAATTCCCCGGCCATTGTAATACGATCGAAAATTTTAAAATTTTCCAAAAAAATATATTAAAAAAATTTAAAAAGAGATTTTTGTAAATAGTAAAGGACTATTTCAAAATTTTAGAGGAAGTTTGAAGGACTTTAAGAGAAATTTGAGAGAATTTTGAGAGAAAATTGAGAGCAAATTGCGAGAAAGATGATAGAGGACTAATGTGTGAAAAAAATAAAAGGGTTGGGGGTTTTTATAGCTTTCTTTTTTGACCGTTTATTTTTACCGTTGGCCAGCAAAGCGCTGACGTGGATGCGTTTTGAGGGGAAACGGCCCAATTCCAAATTTTTTTTATTTTTTTGGTATATTTAGGATAATTACCCAATAAAATGGGTAGTGGAAAGAAAGAGAATTTTTTTTTCTCATTTCTTTCTTTTAGTCGAACCATTAGAGGAGGAGAAGAAGTCATCAACGACAAGGGTTGAAGCTTAATTTGGTTAGTATAATTTTATCCGTTCCTTTTTATTTTTATATTTTCGGGGTTTTCGTAGTTTAATTTAGTTGACTCATGTTATAATTTTTTATACTGTTAAAGTTTGATAATGTTGTCATTGTTAGATAGTTAAAGCTTTTGGTTATTTATTGATAAATTATTATGGTTATTTTAATTCGTAGCCAATGTCGACTCGGATTCCTTAAAAAAGAAAGGAAAAAACAAAGTCGTGTACGAATAGCTTGGAGTTTTACAGTTCGTGTTTCTATAATTCAAACTAAATTAAAAATGTTGTATATTGATTTATATATTCATGGTAAAATAAGGTGAGATTACTTATTCATTTTTAATAATTTGAATTAATTGATGATTATGATGACTAAATTGATTTTGAAAATGTGTGTATTCTTTATAAATGTTAAAATTGAACATGATTTAGGATAATTGTGGTTGCCATACATGTCGAATCAATATTTACCTAATGTAAATAAATGTGAATCGAGACATTCATTGATATTTAATAATGAAATGGAAACCCAATTAACTGTTCGGGTAGAGTTGGATATAATTGGCATGCCGTAGGATAGGAAGAGTTTAGGGAATCTTCGACTACGATTTGATGAGGCACTGGGTTCCAATTTGCTTCAATTTATTCGATGAGACACTAGGTGTCAATTTACTTACAGAGCTGGACACAACTATTTGCTTTGAATTTATCCGATGAGGCACTGGGTGCCAAACAGGTGTGTTGGTTGGATCCGTATTTCTGTTCGAGTCTGAGTCGTGTTAATAGGGGAAGAAAATGATAAGCTCGTAATAATGATTTTGGTATGAAAATGACATTGAAATGACAATGCTAATGAAATAGCAAATGTTTCGAAATGAAATGTGAATTGGAAATTAAAATAGGAATGGTGTTGATTTATGTATGAAATGAACTGAATTATGGTTGATGTGATCATGGTGTACATGGAAATAGGCTTGGATACTATATCATATGTGAATTGAATTTCTCATGTATTATTATTAGCAAAATATATTTGATAAATTAATGCATATATATTAACTTGCACGTTCGATATGGCATTAGTATAGCATTATCTAGTTTTAACTTGAGCAATTTAATGTATTATATTTTGCTTTTAATGTTCGGATTATAGAAATACCGCTGAGTTATACTCAGCGTACAAATTATCTTTCTCGTGAGCATGCTAGGTACTTATCGATTCGATTGTCGGCTCAACATCCAGCGATAATCTCGAACTCAAATGTTGGTGAATTATTCATTTTGGTCTTAGCATGTACCTAGGATATTTAATGATTAAATGATTATTTTGTATTTAGTTAAACTTTTGAGATTATGTAAATATGTAAAAGTGTGATGACAATAGTCTAGTTGATAATTTGATAGGTTGATTTGGGATATATGCTTACTATTTTCTTAGTTGAGAAAATTATTATGGTAGACATTGTGTTTGGTTTATGCTTGATTTTGGTTTGATAGATGATATGCTTAGATTATAAGTAGGAAATGTTTTGGTAAGTTTAATACTTAAGTATGCAATGATTGAATGTATACATGTGTGGCTTGAATATTTGAGATACTATTGAAGGTATATTAGCATGAATGTGGTCATTTGGCTAGTTTTGAATTTGTTGAATGAGGTGTCAATTGTAGCATACTGGTTTGGCACTTACTATGGTTGTTTAAAATGATGATTTTTTATTTGAATTGAATGTTTTATGAAAATGTTAAATTTGGTTTAAATGGTGGCTTGTAGCCTAAGTGTTTTATAGGTAAATTGTTTGTTTTGTAAGGTATTTTCCAGGTACACAGAGTCAGGGAACACAGCTGTGTGTCCCATGTATATAGGTTTTACTTACATTTTTTTATTCAATTGAATCATCGCTCATTACCGAATTGTTTTTAGGCTCCGAATACTAAATATTTTAATTTCTTGAATTAGATTGAATAATGATAGTATACGTGCTAGTATGTAATTATTTAATATTTGTTCATGATTTTGAATTGTAAAATATTTGTTATTGTGTGATAATTATTCGTAGCACCTTATTACTCGGGTTTAGCGACCAGACTAGGTGAGAGGCGTTACAATATTTATTTACGTGAATTATAAATATGTTCTTTATATTTAAATTAAAATTTACATATTTTAAAATTTATATTTTATATATTATCATCATAATTATAGGTCAACATAAATTTTTATTATTTTTATTAAAATCTAACTTGAATATTGATTAATATCAAAATTTAACTAACATTGCATCATGGTATAAAGGCACCGGAAATATTTTGTTTTTTGAGTCACCTAGAAAATTTTTATTAATTTATAAAAAAGATATATTTATTTGTAATTTTAATATCTCAAATATGATTTATGTATTAAAATTAAGTTTTAAAAAAAATTAATATTAATTACTTAACATTATTTAAAATTGATATTTCATATAATGAATTTGAATATCATTCAAATTAACTTATTTTTATTTTAAAATGTCATGTCTAAAGTGGTTGAAAGAACTGAAAGTGAACTTCTTCCTAGACAATAGTGAATTTTGGCATTAAATTTTGGTGGCCAACTAAAATTTAAAAGAAAATTTGAGGGTGTTAATAAATTTTTTTTTAAATTTTTGATAGGCCTAATTAAAAAGTTAAAAAGTTTTGGAGGTTCGATAAAAATTTACAAAAACTTGAAGAGTTTAATTGAACTTTTTTTAATTTTTTAAAGGATTAATTAAAGTATAATTAAATAGGTGAACAAATTGGGTTTTGTTAGGTTTATTAGGGAGACCACAAATTTTAATATTGGTTGTGGACCAATCTAAAGATTTAGGTATAGACCCCTACCCTTGTTAAATGGAACATGTTACCTTTCTTTTTCTTTGATGGCGACAATATTTTGCAGTTTAATTCATACTCTTTCCTTTCTCAAGCAATGATCCTACTTATTTCATTTATGTTTCTTAATTTGTTTTTTATTTTGTGCTTTTAGGAAATTGATAAATCATGAAAGTAACATATTTTAATCCCATGCTTAGTGTGTTTTTGGATGTTTATTTATACAATTATGTGAATTTGACGCTCCTAATCCTTAAAATTCGTATTTCTATACTTAGATGAGCATAGGGAAGCGAAAGGAGTGGAAAACGGGTCAAAACCAGACAAAACGGGCCATCTTAAGGATCCACATGGCCAAAGCCAGAACCACATGGGCAGGGCACATGCCCCTGTGAACCACACGGGCTGGACACACGCCCGTGTGTCAGCCCATGTCAATCGTGAGCCATGCAAATTTTCACACTACCTGGACACCCTCACACGGGCTGAGCACACCCCCGTGTCCCTTTCGCACCTTGCTTTGTTTTCATACGGAAAAAGCCAATTTTTAGGGTTTC
The DNA here is from genome assembly GCA_025503065.1 of Gossypium bickii. Taxonomy (NCBI): domain Eukaryota; kingdom Viridiplantae; phylum Streptophyta; class Magnoliopsida; order Malvales; family Malvaceae; genus Gossypium; species Gossypium bickii. Next base: position 108,581,935 of record CP106717.1, read on the forward strand.
TGAGCCTCATAGAGTCTATAAATACATACCAGAGGAAGACCTAAGGGGGAACGTAGAGTAGATCGAAGAAATTACTCGAAGGAAGCCGTCGAAAGCATCTCGGAAGTGGATTCACTCCAAGATTGAAGATCTCCATCAAGTTCTTTAGAAGTTTTTGGGTTCTTTATGCCTTGTTGTTTTCTTAATTCTAAGATATTTTTCTCATACGTTATGAATTAAACTCCCTAAATACCTAGGGAGGATGAAACCTAGATGAATCTTATTATTTAAATATTCTGAATTACATGATAAATACTTGTTTTTGTTCTTAATTATGTGTTCTTAACCCTTGCTTTAATATTTTCAGGATATTAATTCAAGTTTAATGTGCTTATTCAGTGGAGCAAAAGTCCCTGTTTAAGAGAAGATCTCGCATAACTAAGCAGAGTTGATTGCAATCCTAGAAATAAGACGACATAAATCTGCCGGATTAGAGTCAAATCTAATAAGGGAATCCATAGATCGAATTAATGCGACGATAGGGGTTTTAATTAGAAAGAGATTTCAGTTAATCAACCTAGATTCAGTTGTTTTTAGTCTTGAAAGAGATATTAACATAATTTAGGGATTTTTACGGATCAAGGCAAGTGAATAAATCGTTTAATTCAGAGTCAGAATAATAAGTGAAGTCTAGGTGGATTCTTCCTTGGGTATTGTCTTTATTCATTGGTTTATTCGATTACTATCTTCACTCTCTTTCGCGTTCATAGTTAATTAGTTAGTTAAATTTTAGATTAAAAATAAATCCCATTAATCATTAGGCTAGATAATAAAAAGATAGTTATTACTAGTAATTTTAGTCCTTGAGGATACGATATTCCGGACTCATCACAGCTATACTACTGTTTGATAGGTGTACTTTACTTTGTCGAAATATTAGTTAGTTTCGAGCCCAACAGAAATTCATATATTTTTATTAATCATTACTTTTAAATATTAATTTTATAGTGATATATTAAATTGATTAATTACTATACATTAGAAATAATAATTATATAAAAATGGACTCTTTTTTTCATTATACATATCATGTTTGTTGTATTTTTTATAGTTTAATTTCAATTATTGTGTATCATGTATGTATCTTTAGGGGTGAGCAAAGTCCGATTCGATTTGAAAAACTCGATAAAAAATCTAATTTTGAATTAAATAGTTCGAGTTATTCGGATCAACTCGAATAAAAAAAATTAAATTTTTTCGGTTTAACTCGAATATGAATGACACAATTCAAGTTATCCGAAAATCCAAATAAGAAAAGGCAAAATTACGTCGTTTTGATAAATTTTTACACATTAAGTTAAAAGGCAAAACCATTATATTGTTTATGTAGTTAAATAATCTTGTACTTCATCTGCTAGTTAAATAATTGGTCTATGTAAATGCAACATTAAGTATAAATAATAGGATTCATTAACATGACTGGACTTGACTCAAAATTTTTTGACTCGACCCTCCACATCTGAGACTTTTTAATAAATGTAGCTCTGACAGTCCACATACATCTATCAATTGCATTCTAACACTCCCCCATGTATAACGTCAGATTTGAAATGATTGATTTGTAGTCCATCGACACTTTTAAGTTGTAGTATTTTATTACAGAAACATAGAACTCGTTATCTGGATATTGCAACCCAACGCGAAGTTCTTCCGTTTCCCTATCTTTCGGCAATACATCACTAGGTACTATTTCTGGGTACTCCGGGAACTCAATAGCACCGGCAACATAAGGGTATACAATCGATAAATATTTAGTGGGTTGGAATTGGATTACCTTACCACCCAAAGCTCAACCAATTTGGAGGAAGTCATGAAAATCTTGAACTTGATCTCATTCACATTGGTCATTGGAAACTTCATCTAAATCTTAGTCTCTAAATTCATCAACATCAGCATTTGGGACCTCCTCATCTTCCTCTTCTTCTGCTATATCATCTAGTAACCCTATGTTGTTTTTAAACCCAGCAACTGATGGTTGGATATAGTTAAGGTTGCCACCTGATGTTGATGTCACACCACATTCAAACGAATCGACCCAACTGATGTTAAGATCAAATTCGTATCGACATTAAGCTCTAGAACTATATTGATTTACTAAAGTAGTATCGGTTACGACATCTGCCAATGATGTCCGTTGAATATCTACCTTTGCTTCAACATTGTTACTTTCTAACTTGGCATACACCTCAGCAGCATAGAGGTCCCAGTATTTGGTATGTGCATATAGCATTGTATTCACATCTTCATCATCAACAAGTTCCAACGTATCATGGATACGAGGATTGGATGGCATTGGGTATTTGTAAAAGAGTCTTGATGTCACCCTTCCATAACTACGGGATATTTTTGCATCAATATTTCTTCTTACATTAATAGTCTTAGCATCACGACTGAACCTTATGACGACCTATTGGTTGGATTAAAAAATGACACTGATAAACCATAAAAGTAACACATTTTAATATCATGCTTAGCGTGTTTTTGGATGTTTTATTATACAATTTTGTGAATTTAATGCTCCTAAATCCTTTAAATTCATGATGCTATACTTAGGAGAGCATAGGGAAGCGAAAGGAATGGAAAACTGGCCAAAATCGAACAAAACAAGCCATTTTAAGGATCCACACGGCCAAGCCAGTACCACACGGGCTAGGCACATGCTCGTATGAACCACACGGGTATGACACACGCCCGTGTGAACCACACGGGCATGACACACGCTCGTGTGCCATCCCGTGTCGATCGCGAGCCACCCAAATTTGCACACGGCCTAGGCACTCTCACACGGGCTGATCACATGCCCGTGTCCCTGTCGCACCCTGCTTTGTTTTCACGCGGAAAAAGCCAATTTCTGCTCAGGGGTGTAGTCCAAGTCATCCATAATCCTTTCTATGGCCTCGACCCAATACTCAGCCACATTAGGGGCAACTCCAATAATACCCCTGAAAGTCTCAGCTCCGTTGGACCGAAGTCGTTCCGTAACCGACCCTTGGCCTCCAGTTCCAGTATTGGGCCCATCGACCCTCTCTAAAATCCTCAACATAGCCTGAGACAGTGCACCGTCCCTAGCCGCTTGATCATGAGACCCAGTTTCTGTCATGGGCAAAGCTGGCGTCTTACTTGTATCCAAGTTGGGTAAGTTGCCAGAAGATGAGGACCCAGCTCAGGCTCCTCTACGACCTCTACCATGGCCTCTCATACCCCGTCCGCGAGTACCTCTCGTGCTCATTGACTAAGCGCATTTATCTATATTAACAGTTTTATGCATCAGTTTATAGTTCCAGTATTTTATTAGCAGATGTTTTATGCAGAGTAGTATCAGTAATTTCGAAGTTCGTTTTCGTAAATCGCAGTCGCACTACAGTTTTCAATCCCACTACTATTTCTCAGTATACACTAACTTAGAGTGTTGTCAGTGCAGTATACTACCTAAAGTAGTTTCAGTTTAAACACATAACATTCTCAGAAAACTTATAGGATCAGCGCTGAAGACTCGATCTACCACACGTTCAATAAAACAATCCAAATCAATAGAAAATATTTCCTTGAAAAGTCAAATCTTTAAAACCCAAATCCACAGCCGAGTTTTGCAACTTGGCTCTAATACCACTAAATGTAACACCCAAACCCGGCCTAGACATTATGGCCAAATCTGGTGATGTCACATGGTAGTGTTTTTCGAAAAAAGTGAGTTTTCGACAAAACCTCTTTTCCAATTACCCTCCTTACAAAATCTAGTAGTAATTTTAAGATGCGTCATTTAGTTAAAAAAAATGGTTCATTATCACAAAATTATTCTTTTTCAAACGTTGTTAATTTTCAAAACGTTACTTATCGCGGAATCTTTTAAAATCAGTTTGCATATTTGTGGGTATTTTGTTAAAGCGTTTGATTCTTTTTGAAAACTCGATTATCCCTACTTTTAGCAGTTATAATTTAAAACAATAAAAATCCCAAATTAAAAAGATGAAACCAGAGAGGCCATGATACAGTAAAATACCCAACATAAAAAACAAAAAGAAAAATTTGAGTACTTTAAATAAAAAGAAGTAGGTCGTGTGGCCACCGCTGAGTCTTCCACCGCACCAATCCGCCTATGTCTGGGGATTACATGTACAAATTAAACAGAAGGGGGAGTTTACGTGAACTCATTGTATTACCCCCATGCAAACAAACAGACAATAACAAATAATCTTAGTGTGGGCCTAAGCCCTTTTTCAATATCAGTTTCAGTCCAGTTTAGGCCTTAGCCCATTTCAGTAACAGTGTGCACTAGGGTCTTAGCCCATCACAGTACAGTAACAGTAGCAGATATGCAATTGAAAAATCCTACCCAACCAGCCTTTACACTCTATCTCCGTCCAACCCTACACTCCATGTGGGGATATAATCAAACCACCTATCCCTACACTGCAAGTAGTACCGGTTGCGGCACTAGACAGTAGTTTCCAGCTGAGCTACTAGTAAAATAGTCTTAAAGCCTTTCAATACACTTCCTCCAATCAATATCAATTCCCAACCCCATGCAATGCAACATACATATATGTCATGCCCAATAATGGTATATCACATTTATACAGTACAGTACAAACAGTATGCTCAATATACAGTCAATCAGTTAAGAGTCTAGGTAATCTTATCGACCCTACAATAGGTTCGCAGTCGTCTCGGGCGACCCATTAATCGTGTGTTAGAGTATTAAAATTTATATAATGAATGATCGAGCTTAGAAACTAACTGTGACAATGATTGAGGCAAGTGCACCTATCGAACAGTAGTATAGTTTAATGGCAAGACCGAATTGTCGAACCCAAAGGAACCAAAAGTACTAATACTAACTTTCTTTTTATTATTTAGCCTAAGAATTAAGGGAATTATTAATTAATCTAAAGTTAACTAACTATTAAGCTAAAGATGCTAAGACAAAGAGAATGAATTGGGGAAAATACTTGTGGGAAAAACCAATTGATTAAGACAATACCCGAGGAAGAATCCATCTAGACTTCACTTGTTATCTAACTCTGAACCAGACGATTTATTCACTTGACTTGATCCGTAGGATTCCCTAATTTATATTAATACCTCTTTCAAGGCTACTAACATCTAACCCTAGGTTGATTAATTGAAAACTCTTTCTAATTAAAACCCTTAGAATTGCATTAACTCGATCTATGGACTCCCATATTAGGTTTGACCCTAACCTGGCAGATTTTCGTCATCCTATTTCTAGGGTTGCGATCAACTCCGCTTAATTATGCTAGATCTACTCTTAAACAGGGACTTTTGCTCCACTACCTAAGCACATCAATACTTGAATCAATATCCTGAAATATCAAAGCAAGAATTAAGAACACATAATTAAGAACAAATCAAGTATTTATCATATGGTTTAGAAAATAATAACAAGATCCGTCTTAGGTTTCATCCCCCTCAGGTATTTGACGGGTTTAGTTCATAATCATAAAAGAATACATCTCAGAAGAAAATATAAAACAAAACATAAGAAAAACCCTAAAACCCCTGAAGGAATTTGAAGGGAAGATCTCCGTCTTGAGTATAACTCTGGCTTCTTAAGATGAATCAACTGGCTTTTTTCGAGTAAATCCCACAATTCTGGCCTCCCTGGCTTGGCTCTTTGGCCTAACTGGACGTGCCCTTGAAGGTTGTCCTCTAGGCTGTTTATATAGGCTTTTAGAGTGGCTTTCTTTGCCTCTAAGTACCCTAATCCAAGTGAAATTCAAACAGGTCACGTCAGGGACATGCCCGTGGCACACGCCCGTATGAATCGTATTCAGGCCGTGTGCGGGTCTGTTAAGGAGGCATGGTCGTGTGGTCTAGGCCCAGGCCGTGTCAATTTTGTGATTTGGCCCATTTACTTTGTTTTAGGCTCGTTTCTCGTTCTTTTCATCCTCCGGTGCTCTCCTAAGTATAAAACATGAAATTAAAGGATTAAGAGCACCAAATTCCACAATTCAAGGCTTAAATCATCCAAAAGTATGCTAAATGTGGGATTAAAACATGTTCATATTACGGTTTATCACCCATGCAACCTTAGCAATAAATTAGTGAAAATAGGCTCACACGCCTATGTTGTCAGCCCGTGTGGCACACACAGCCCATTTGTTCGAACCTGTGTCTAGTACACGGCCTCTTCCAGCCGTGACACGGCCATGTTGCCTGCGCAAGGCCTGACTCATCGATCACACGGCTGTGCTGTGACTTACAGTCTTGCACACGGCCTACCACACGGGCTACCACACGCCCATGTGGCGTCGACAGAAAGCTTTTTTAGCTTTTCATCGAGACGTGTTTTTAGTGTTTCGGGTACACACCTTGTATCGATTTGATGTGAAAACTCTCCTGAGCTTTCCAGAACCTACAATCGATATATCCAAAGTCTGAATTTAGTAATACTAATGAAAACCCAATCAAAAATATTCCACATCCCTAAGCCGAACCACTCCAGTCAATGTACTTGAAAACTTACTGTTATCAATCGAAACCCCAACATCTAACTTGCTGTAGGAGCCCTAGCCAAACCTTGTCCTTCGCCTAAATCGAGAGCAACAAACAGCTCTGTATTAAACACTTAACCAAAAGCGAAAAAATTAAATGAAACAGGACTTACGGAAAAGAGCACAGTCGGGAAGTGCACGAAACCACATGAATTGAATAGCCGAAAAGGGACGGAATAAGCAATGAAAGAAAGGAGAAAGTAGCGTCAACAGAATTCCTAAAAGTATAGGGAACCAAAAATTTGAACAGAAAGAAGAAATGGCAACAGAAAGGAATTTCGGCTGAACAATTATTCCCCTATCCCAACATTTTCTACTAAAATCACTCCCCAATATCCCCTCAACCACTGAATTCAAACCCCACTCAAACACTACAGAATTTCGATCAAACTCTACTACCCACACGGCATAAGCAGTAAAACTAAATCCCCTTGATCGCGTAGAGATTTGAACTCCAGACCCCTTGTAACAGTAACACTCCACTTAACCACTACACCAGCAGACCCATTCTGACATAACCCTACTAATGCCTAAATTTAAGCCTATTGAACAAGAGTAAGGCTTTAGTTAACTTAAAACAAAAATTTTGCACAAGTGAAGACTTGAACCCAAGACTTCTCAAACACTCCCAGAACACTTTAACCACTGAAGCAGACAGATATTTTTAACAACTTTCAAAAGCAGGAATTAAGAAAAATTGGGGCATTACAACTCTACCCCCCTAAAAGAAAATTTCGGCCTCAAAATTTTACCTGGTCAGAAAAGATGAGGATATTGCTTCCTCATTGCATCCTTAGGTTCCCACGTGAGCTCTTCCGAACTATGATTACGCCAAAGAACTTTAACCAGCGGAATGGACTTTCTTCTCAGAACTTCAACATCGCAGTCCAATATCTGTACCGGCTCCTCCTCAAAGATCAGATCTGGTCTAACGTCAATCTCCTCAACTAGAACAATATGTGTGGGATCAGAGTGGCAGTGTCTCAACATAGATACTTAGAACACATCGCGAATCTGCTCTAACTCCTTAGGTAGCTCCAACTAGTAGGTAATTGGTCCCATACGCCTCAGTTTGCGATAAGGTCCAATGAATCTGGGGCTCAATTTTCCCTTACGCCCAAATCTCAATACTTTCTTCAATGACGAGACCTTAAGAAAAACAAATTCTCCCACAGAATACTCAATCTCTCGATGTTTCAAATCCGCATACGACTTTTGTCTATCAGATGCCTCCTTAAGTCGATCCCGAATCAACCTGACTTTACCCTCAATATCAGAAATCAATTCAGGGCCCAGAACATGCCACTTTCCCAACTCAGTCCAGCATGAAGGTGTGTGACACCTACGACCATATAATGCCTCGTATGGTGCCATCTAAATTCTAGACTGATAGCTTTTATTATAAGTAAACTCTGCTAGTGGCAGGTAATCCTCCCAACTACCTCGAAAATCAATCACGCAACTCCTTAACATGTTCTCCAGTATCTGAATCACCCTCTACTGACCGTCCATCTGAGGATGGAACGCAGTACTGAAGTCCAACCTTGTACCAAGTGCTTCATGTAGCTTCTTTTAGAACTGATACGTGAAGCGAGGATCCCTATCAAAAATTTTTGAAACCGGTACCCTATGCAACATCACTACATTAGACACATACAATGTGGCCAGCTTTTGCAAAGAATAGTCAGTACGGATCGGTATGAAGTGGGTGGACTTGGTCAATCGATCCACGATGACCTATACAAAATCCTTTTTAGAGGATGTAAGGGTAACCCACTAATGAAGTCCCTGGTTACACGTTTCCACTTTCAAAGCGGAATCTTGACTGGCTGTAGTAAACCCGAAGATAACTGATGCTCAGCCTTAACCTGCTGGCATGTCAGACATTTACCCACAAAGTTAGTAACCTCTCATTTAAGACCTAGCCATCAATATAACTCTTGAAGATCTCAGTACATCTTATTCCCGCCAAGATGCATAGCATAAGGGTTACTATGCACCTCCCGTAGTATAGACTGTCTCAACTCGGTATCATTCAGTACACAGACTCTCCCACAAAAACAGAGCAACTCAGCCCAAAATCCTCGGTATTCTCACTCTTAACCTGTCGGAGATGATAACCCAACGACTCATCCTCCATCTGTTTACTCTTAATCTGTTCTATCTACGTTGGTTTAACTTGGAGTTCAACCAACAGACTGCCATCATCAAATAAGCTGAGACGAGCGAACATCGCCCTCAGATCTGTCATAGCTTTACGACTCAGTGTATTGGCCACCATATTAGCCTTACCAGGGTGGTATTCAATAGTACAGTCATAGTCCTTTAACAGCTCAACCCATCTATGTTGCCTAAGGTTTAGCTCCTTCTGAGTGAAGAGGTACTTGAGGCTCTTGTGATCAATGTAAATGATACACTTCTCACTATACAGATAATGCCTCTAGATTTTCAGTGCGAACACCACTGCGACCAGCTCTAAGTCATGCATCAGATAATTTACCTAATGAGTATTAAGTTGTCGGGACGTGTATGCAACCACCTTACCCTCTTGTATCAACACATATCCTAACCCGACATGTAATGTGTCACTGCACACAGTAAACTCTTTTCCAGACTTTAGCTGACAGGGGCCTCAGTCAGTACAGTCTTGAGCTTCACAAACTCTTTTGCTGGGAATCGGTCCAGTTAAATGGCACACCCTTACGTAGTAGCTTAGTCAAGGGTGCAGTGATCAGTGAAAACCTCTTTACAAAACATTGATAATACCCTGCCAAACCCAGAAAAATACGATCTCCGGTATAGTCCTAGGCTGCTTCTAATCTAAGACAGCCTCAATCTTTTGAGGATCGACCCTGATCCTCTCAGTAGATACCACATGGCCAAAAATGTTACTTCTTTTAGCCAGAACTCACGTTTACTAAACTTGGCATAAAGTTGTTTCTCCCTTAGAAACCGCAAAACTACTCAGAGGTGTCCATCATGTTCATCCTCAGTCCTCGAGTACACCAGAATGTCGTCAATAAACACTACTTCAAACCGATCCAGATAGGGCTAGAACATTTAGTTCATCAGATCCATAAAGCATGCTGGGACATTCGTCAGTCCAAACGGCATTACCAAGAACTCGTAGTGTCCATAGCGAGTCCTAAACACCGTCTTGTGTACATCAGCCTCTTTAACCCTCAACTGATGGTACCCAGATCAGAGATCAATTTTTGAGAAAATCAAAGCTCCTCGAAACTGGTCGAACAAGTCATCTATCCTCAGCAGAGGATACTTATTCTTGATGGTCAGCTTGTTCAATTGACGATAATCAATTCACATACGCATGGATCCATCCTTCTTTTTCACGAACAGCACAGGTGCTCCCCACGGAGACACACTAGGGCGGATGAACCCACGATCCAGTAACTTTTGAATCTGAGCCTTAAGCTTCACAAGCTCTTTTGGTGCCATTCTATAAGGGGCGATGAGCTGTACTGGAAAGGAGCTCAATGCCAAACTCTACTTCACGGTTTGGAGGTAGCCCAGGTAGCTCCTCAGAAAAGACGTCCAGAAAGTCCTTAACCGTCCTTCTATACTTAACCGAAGAATCCCTAAAATCTGAAACACTGATGTAGGCCAGATACGCCTCACATCCCTTACGCACCAACTTTTTGGCCCTTAGTGTAGAAATCATATTACTCAAGTAGTTCTGACGTTCCCCAATTAAGACTACCTCACTGTCCTCCTCAGTTCTCAGTACAACCCTTTTTATGGCACAGTCTAAGTTCACTCAGTGCTTGACCAGCCAATCCATTCCCAGTGTTAGATCAAATTCTCTGAAAGAGACTTCCATTAGATCAGCCGGAAAGATAGCCCATTGGACCTCTAATGGAACATCTCTAAACAGTTTATTCACCCTTACCGATTGCCCCAGCGGACTCAGAACAACCACCTCACTCATAGTGCTCTCAACCAAGATACCCAAGTTTCTAGATACAGTACAGGCTATATACGAGTGGGTAGATCCTATATCTATCAGTGCAGTATAAGGTACATTATAATTAAAGAATGTACCTGTAATGACGTCCGAAGCATCACCCTTCTCTCGGCAGCGTGCAGCATAAACTAGAGTCGGCTACCTCACCTCAGTATGACCGAAAACTTTTTTCGGTGCTCTCTGACCACGGCCCAAACCATTACCACCTTTGGCTTGACCACGGTCTCTCGGTGGTTACTGAGCTACCCTCGGTGGTGGTGCAGTAGCAGTACCCATATCGGCCCTCAGTGGACAATCCTTAATACAGTACTTTAGAGATCCGCACCTCAAACACGCCCCAATCTTTTTCCAGCATTCGCCCAGATGGTGTTTACTACAATCAGTACATAGCTGCTGCCCAGTAGCAACAACCCAACTCTGACTGGCCCATCCATTCTGACCTTTTTCTTATGCCTATAAATGGAACTTAAGGGCTCTAAATCCCTCATGTTCCTATCTATCTCTTTCTCACGGTTTTGACGCTCAGTGGGCTTAACCTCTTCGGTGATCTTCGCCTTATCCACTAATGCAGCAAAGTCTCGCTCCCTTTGTGGAGCTATCAGAACTCTTAAACTATCCCTGAGTCCGTCCTCGAAGTGAAAACATCGCTCGTACTCAGTCGCCACTATACCTCTCGCATAGCGGCTCAGCCTTAAGAACTCGGCCTTATATTCAGCCATTGATCTGTCCCCCTGAGTCAGATTGAAAAACTCTCTCCTCCGGGCATCCACATAACTGGCACCCACGTATTTTCCTTGGAAGGTAGATTTGAAGAATTCCCACGTCAGTCGATTGAGTTGAGTGCCCTTCTTAACAGTGAGCCACCACTGATATGCCTCATATTATAGCAGCGATACAACACCCTTTAATTTCTACTCGGGGGTGCAATCCAAGTCGTCCATAATCCTTTCTGTGGCCTCGATCCAATACTAAGCCACATTAGGGCCAACTTCAGCAATACCTCTGATAAACCGTAAAAGTAACATATTTTAATCCCACATTTAGCATATTTTTGGATGATTTATCCCTTGATTTATGTAGAAAGGTGCTCTTAATCCTTTCTGTTCATGTTTTATACTCAGAAAAGCACCCAGGGATGAAAAAAACGAGAAACGGGCTTAAAACGGACCAAATGGGCCAAGAGAGAAATCGACACGGCTTGACCCAAAGACCACATGGCCGTGCCTTATTAAAAGTCCGAACACGGCCTAACCACGATTCACACGGGCGTGTGCCATGGCCTTGTCCCTATCGTGAAGAAGAGCAATTTCATTCGGATTTGAATACTTGGGGACAAAAAAACCTATTTCAAAAGCCTATATAAACACCCTAAGTATATCCTTAAAGGGGGCGGTTATCTAGGCTAAGGAGCCGAACCGAAAAGGTCAGATTTGTGGGAAACACTCGAAGATAGCCAGTTGATCCATCTCAAGAAGCAGAAATTCTATTCAAGACGGAGGATCTCTCCTTTAATTCCTTCAGGGGGTTTTAGGGATTTCTTATATTTTGTTTTATCTTTTCTTCTGAGATGTTTTATTTATAGTTATGAACTAAACCCTTCAGATACCTGAAGGGGATGAAACCTAAGACGGATCTTGTTATTGTTTTCTGAACTATATGATAAATACTTGATTTGTTCTTAATTATGTGTTCTTAATTCTTGTGTTAATATTTCTGGGATATTGATTCAAGTATGATGTGTTTAGGTGGTGGAGCAAAAGTCCCTGCTTAAGAGTAGATCTAACATAGTTAAGCGGAGTTTATCGCGAGCCTAGAGATAGGGTGACGAGATTTTGCCGGATTAGGGTGAAACCTAATATGAGAGTCCACAGATCGAGTTAATGTGATTCTAGGGGTTTTAATTAGAAAGAGATTTCAATTAATCAACCTAGGGTTAGATGTTATTCGCCTCGAGAGAGGGTTAAATATAAATTAGGGAATCTTACGGATCAAGTCAAGTGAATACATCGTCTGGTTCAGTGTTAGATAACAAGTGAAGTTTAGGTGGATTCTTCCTAAGGGTATCGTCTTAATCAACAGAGTTTTTCCAACAGTATTTCCCAATTTATTCCTTTTTTCTTTGCGTCTTTAGCTTAGTAGTTAATTAAAATTAGATTAAACAACAAATTCACTTATTTTAGGCTAGATAATAAAAAGAAAGTTAGTATTAGTACTTTTAGTTCCTTTGGGTTCGACAATCCGGTCTTGCCTAAGGTATACTACTGTTCGATAGGTGCACTTTCCTTAAGTCGTTGTCAGAGATAGTTTCCAAGTTCGATCATTCTCATTTATAAATTTAAAACTCTGAAAAACAAACGATCAAGTTTTTGGCGCCGTTGCCGGGGAACTAGAATATTAAGAAAACTCTATTTTTATTACTTTAGCCACTCTTTTTATTTTTGCAATTTACTTTTATTTTTTTATTTTTTTTTTTTACTTTTTTTTTACTTTGTTAAAATTTTCTTTCTTTCTAGCAGGTACCTCTAGTTTATGACTAGAAGGAACCCGAGAGGACCTTTAGTATACGACAGTGATATTGAAGCTACCGCTCGAAAGAATCGCAGAGAAATTAGGCGAGCCCTAAATTACACAGAAGAAGAGCGAGAAGGGAGATCCAATCCTACTGAAGGGATGGACGAGAACAATCCACCACCACAAGATGTGGCAGAAAATAATGCTCCACGTACTATGTATGATTATACTAAACCTCATTTAACAGGAGCAGACTCAAGTATTGTTAGGCCTACTATAGCTGCTAATAATTTTGAATTAAAGCCTAACACTATACAAATGATTCAACAATTTGTTCAATTTGATGGTTTGCAGGACGAAGACCCAAATACTCATATAGCTAATTTTTTAGAGTTCCGTGATACCTTCAAAATAAATGGTGTTTTTGATGATGCCATACGTCTTCGGTTATTTCCCTTTTCATTAAGGAATAAAGCCAAACAGTGGTTAAACTCGTTACCACGAGGGTCAATCACTACATGGGGTCAAATGACCAAAAATTTTTTATTAAAATATTTCCCATCGGCCAAAACTGCCAAACTACGGAATGATATCTCTTCTTTTATGCAGATGAATTTAGAGACATTATACGACGCATGGGAGAGATATAAGGATCTCTTGAGAAGGTGTCCACACCATGGTTTACCCTTATGGCTCCAAGTTTAAACTTTTTATAACGGTGTAAACCCCTCAACAAGGCAACTAATTGATTCAGCCGCCGGTGGAACCCTGAATAATAAAACTCTTGAAGCAGCCTACGAGTTTATTGAAGAGATGTCACTGAATAACTATCAGTGGCAAGTTACAAGGACAAAACTAACAAAATCAGCTGGAGTTTTTCAACCTCGACACAGTAACCATGCTATCAACACAGGTAGAGATGATGAATAAAAAGCTTGATAGTTTGTGTTCTTCGCAGGTGCATCCAGTAATACAGTGCGATGCAAGTGGAATTATGGCGAATTCTGAGTACCCACCCTACTAACTAGGCACAGAAAGCGAACAAATGAACTATATAGGTAATAATTTTAGATCTAATAATAACCCTTATATTAATAATTATATCCAGGTTAGAGGAATCACCCAAAATTTTCATGGGGAGGTCAAGGAAATCAAGGCAATCAAAGACAACAACCTCCTCAAAATTTCCAAAATCAGCCCTATCCACAGGAAAAGAGGCCGAACCTCGAAGAGATGCTGACAAAATTCATAGCAGCCACAGAAACCCGTCTCCAAAAAACTGAGACAATGCTCGATAATCAACAAGCATCAATCAAAGGGATCGAGAACCAAGTCGGGGAACTTACTAAGTCAGTTGGACAACTTATTAAGATAGTTTCTAAAATTCGATCAGAGATTTCTGAACGACCGCAAGGGCGTCTACCCAGCAACACTGAGATTAACCCAAAGGAGCAAATCCAAGCCATCATAGCTCATGATAGTATAGGGTTAGATGCACCCAATCCAATACAAGAAAACGAGGTAGAAGAAGGTAAAGCTGAGGTAACACAAGAAAAGCCAAAACCGGTAATCAAAATGTACCAACCTCGCATTCTTTATCCCGAAGCGATGAAGAGAAATGATACAGAGGAACAGTTCGGTAAGTTTCTTAAACTTTTAAAGAAATTACATATTAACTTACCTTTTCTTGAAGCTCTTTCGCAGATGCCAGATTCGAGAAAGTTTTTAAAACAACTCTTGGCAAACAAGTGTAAGATAGACGAGGAGCTACATGTGGAATTAAACGTAGTATGCTCAGCAATGTTACAGAATAGACTACCGCGAAAGCTAAAAGATCCAGAGAGTTTTACAATTCCATGTTTAATTGGTAGACTAACTATTGATAATGCCTTAGCTGATTTAGGGGCAAGTATAAATATCATGCCTTATAAAATGTTTAAACAATTAGGTTTAGGGAAACTAAAGCAAACTAGGATGAGTATTCAATTACCTGATAAAATTGTTAGAATTCCTAGGGGTATTATCGAAGATATTCTTGTAAAAATTGATAAATTCGTTTTCCCAGTAGATTTTATTTTCATAGACTTGGATGAGGATAATTCGATTCCCCTAATTTTAGGAAGACCCTTTTTAGCAACTGCTAGAACAAAAATTGATGTTGGCACAGGAGAACTCACCCTTTGTGTAGGTGACGAATCGATTAGTTTACAAGCTCTTGACTCGGCCAAGACAATAACTGATGAAGGTGAGAGAGTAAAATCAGTTGATAACCAAGTCGTTCAACCTTCACCACAGGAAACACTACAAGATTACAAACCTGCGCCGAATCATGAACCCTATGCCAACAAAGAAGAATTACATAAGGAACGAAGCTTTAGGGTCGACAAACTAGAAGAGTGGAAAACACAATTCAAGGAAGAACCAGAACCACACGAAGTAAAATCGAAAGAGCACCCAGAAGAGCTCATAGGAATAACAAACCACTTCAAAATAAGAGACCAGGTACTGTTAGATAAAGCAGATCCTCGCATCACCACACCAGACCTGAACACGAACGAAGAAATCCCTCTTGAGGTACACAATATTTTCCCATACGGAACAGTCGAGGTAAGCAATCCTATAATTGGCACTTTTAAGGTAAACGCTTCTCGACTTAAACTTTATCAAGAAAATAAAACTGATAGCATGAGGGAAGACATTCAAACTTTTAAACCACCCTGATTTTTGCGAATACGAGGAAAGTCTAGCTTAAAACTTTAAACGAGCGCTTCTCAGGAGGCAACCCGAGCACTAACCCTATTTACTTTCGCATTTGTTTTGATTTTATTTTCTTTTCTTCTCTTAGTCTTAGACACCTAACTTTAAATTAACCAAAAGTGCAGATTTCCAGGCCACACGGCCTTACACACGGCCGTGGCCGTTACTGACATGGCTGGGATGGTACGAGTCAGAGAAAACCAAATTTCAGAGTTACGGACTCTAACCACCACCACCCCACGGGCACCGACAACACCCCACGGCCATGCGACGCCACCGTGGACGACACTGACTTATCATCAACGGGTGTGGCAATCTGTAAAATAGGCGTGGGTGAACCAACACACCAAGACACACAGCCATGTGAGACGGCCGTGTGAATCAACACGCTCACGGTACACGGGCGTGTGACTGTATCTGACTTGGAATTCTATTTAAACCACCCATCCCTCCCTCTTCTCACCTATTTCTCACCATTCTTCCTCTATTACACCCTTCATTCTCAGAGTTCTTTGTTTCCATAGCATGCTTCTCAAACTTTTGGCCATGTCAAAAAAGCGGAAGGATCCAAGCACAGTCTCCCTCATGGAGACCGATATACATAAGTTCATGCCGGCCACTTCATTCATTCGACAAGCCAAAGGTCTTTGAGACCATTTATCTTTTGTTTCAATTTTATCTTCTCCTCTATTTTCCTTCTCTTTGACTATCTTATGCTTAATTTAGTTTATTTTATTTTAGTTTCTTAGTGTCAGGTTCTAAAGGCTACTTAGGAATCACGCCAGTTCCGCCACAACCAGCACCTTCACAGCCTTAGAAGTCACACCCACATCGCAAACCATCTATCAATAATGATTCTCAAGCCCCTTTATCTATTAGCCTTAGTTTAATTACATTTTTATTCTCTTTCTCTTTATCTTTCTTGTCTTTATTTATATATTTATTTTATTTTAAATGTGTCTTAATAAATCCTGGCTAATTCTCTACGAGCTCCCCAATTTTTTCATCTAGCGCAGAGCTCGGTAGCAGAAACCACCCCTATCAACTTCCAACTCTAGGAAACCATCCAAATTCAGGAAGTTTCACCTCTCCCTCTATATTAAATTGCATATTTATCTTTGTACATTGAGGACAATGTACAACTTAAGTGTGAGGGGTGAATAGTAATTTCGAGAAAATGCCTTACTTTCTGCATTATTCTCAAATTCCTGAATTATATCTTGTTCTTAAGTATTTTCCTCATATTACTAATTAGAATGAAAATTCCTTTGAATTATGATTTTTATTGATATGTTTTAGATTAAGTTATTGATAATTGTGCATTGATGATTAAATTTAAAGAATACTAGAGAATCAAGCATGATAAGTCTATTTTTCAGAATAAAATTTTTTAGGTTGTCTACCTGAATCTGAATGTTACCTTGAAGTTTGAAATTTACGAGATTAATATCAAACAACCAAAAATTTTGTGAGATTTTGAGCCTTATAGAGCATATATTCTTTTTCTTGCTCACTTTATTAATTATGAGTGTGTCAACATTGAACTGTTACTCTAGAACTTGCATCGATTATACATGTTGAGACCACACCTATGATTTGATATACTGAGATGATAAAGGCACCTAGGATTTAACCCACTTACTCCACTAAAAGCCTGCCTTTATAATTAACCCCTAGTGAACCCATTTAATCCTAACAACCCTTTTATTGACTCACCCACTAATATTAACCCAAAACCCTTTGTATTTGTCATCACCATTCCTTTTGACTACCCTTATATCGAGATTTGATTTGATTAGTTACCTAATTATATTATTTCAGTAGTTGAATTTATCCTTTATTACTTGATTTGTTCTTAAAAAAAATTGAAGTATATTCATTAGTAGTTCTATGATTAGCTAAGCTTACATTTATAAATTTCAGATCTTGAAAAAGCTCGTATTATTAGTTTTCAATTGACGTAAGTATTTAAGATATGTTCATTGTTCCTAGTTAGGTAATTTGTCTGGTCAATCTCGATTCTGACCTGCTAATTCAGCCTATATTCATACCCTTAACCTAAGCCCCGTTACAACCCTTTAAAGACCTTTTGATTTGTGTATCATCTCATATTACAGTGGTGGAGATTTGATTTTCATGCAAGCTTATGGGATTAACTTTTCATTTTCGACTTCTGAGTGCTTATTTTTGAACCTTAAACACTTTTAGTGATTTGAGTGAATCTTTAGTGAGGATGTTAACTCTTGTCGATTTTGAATCAGAGGTAATTATTCAGGTAAAGGGAAACGCCTATGTTTTCATATGACTTTGACTTGTTTGAATCTTTAGGACTCTTTAAGTTGAATTATCCATGTATAAATTATCTTTGAATTATGATAAAACAGGATTGAAGAATATTATAAATCAAGGAAAGTTCGTTTTAATTGTAAGTTGAGAATTTTGCTTGAGGAAAAGCAAAATCTTAAGTGTGGGGGTATGTGATAAACCGTAAAAGTAACATATTTTAATCCCACATTTAGCATATTTTTGGATGATTTATCCCTTGATTTATGTAAAAAGGTGCTCTTAATCCTTTCTTTTCATGTTTTATACTTAGGAAAGCACCCGAGGACGAAAAGAACGAGAAACGGGCTTAAAACAGACCAAATTGGGCCAAAAGAGAAACCGACACAACCTGGCCCAAAGACCACACGACCGTGCCTCATTAAAAGTCTGAACAAGGCCTGACCACGATTCACACGGGCGTGTGACATGGCCGTGTCCCTGTCGTGGATAAGAGCAATTTCATTCGGATTTGGATACTTGGGGGCAAAGAAACCTATTTCAAAAGCCTATATAAACATCCTAAGTGTATCCTTAGAGGGGGCGATTAGTTAGGCCAAGGAGCCGAGCCAAAAAGGTCAGATTTGTGGGAAACACTCGAAGGTAGCCAGTTGATCCATCTCAAGAAGCCGAAATTCTACTCAAGACGGAGGATCTCTCCTTCAATTCCTTCAGGGGGTTTTAGAGATTTCTTATGTTTTGTTTTATCTTTTCTTCTGAGATGTTTTATTTTATAGTTATGAACTAAACTCTTCAGATACCTGAAGGGGATGAAACCTAAGACGGATATTGTTATTGTTTTTGAACTATATGATAAATACTTGATTTATTCTTAATTATGTGTTCTTAATTCTTATGTTAATATTTCTGGGATATTGATTCAAGTATGATGTGCTTAGGTGGTGGAGCAAAATTCCCTGCTTAAGAGTAGATCTAACATAGTTAAGCGGAGTTGATCGTGCGCCTAGAGATAGGGTAACGAGATTTTTCTGGATTAGGGTGAAACCTAATATGGGAGTCCACAGATTGAGTTAATGCGATTCTAGGGTTTTAATTAGAAAGAGATTTCAATTAATCAACCTAGGATTAGACGTTATTTGCCTCGAGAGAGTGTTTAATATAAATTAGGGAATCTTACGGATCAAGTCAAGTGAATACATCGTCTGGTTCAGTGTTAGATAACAAGTGATGTTTAGGTGGATTCTTCCTAAGGGTATCGTCTTAATCAACTGAGTTTTTCCAACAGTATTTCCCAATTTGTTCCTTTTGTCTTTGCGTCTTTAGCTTAGTAGTTAATTAAAATTAGATTAAATAACAACTTCACTTATTTTAGGCTAGATAATAAAAAGAAAGTTAGTATTAGTACTTTTAGTTCCTTTAGGTTCTACAATCCGGTATTGCCTAAGGTATACTACTATTCGATAGGTGCACTTGCCTTAAGTTGTTGTCAGAGTTAGTTTCCAAGTTCGATCATTGTCATTTATAAATTTAAAACTCTGAAAAACAAAGGACCAACCCCTGAAAGTTTCAGCTCCGTTTGACCGGAGTCGTTCCGTAACCGACCCTCGGCCTCCAGTTCTAGTATTGTGCCCAGCGACCCTCTCTAAAATCCTCAACATAGATTGGGACAGTGCATCGTCCTTGGCCGCTCGATCATGGGACCCAGTTTCTATCATAGGTGAAGCCGGTGTCTCACTTGTATCCAAGTTGGGCAAGTTGCCATAGGACGAGGACACAGCTCGGGTTCCTCTACGGCCTCTACCATGGCTTCTCGTATCCCGTCTGCGAGTACCTCTCATGCTCATTGACTAAGCGTGTTTATCTGTATTAACAGTTTTATGCATCAATTTATAGCTCTAGTATTTTATTAGTAAATGTTTTATGCAGAGCAGTATTAGTAATTTCAAAGTTCGTTTTAGTAAATCGCAGTCGCACTACAGTTTTCAATCTCACTACTATTTCTCATTATATACTAACTTAGAGTGTTTTTAGTGCAATATACTACCTAAAGTAGTTTCAGTGTAAACACATAACATTCTCAAAAAACTTACAGGATTAGCGCCGGAGACTCAGTGTACCACACGTTCAGTAAAACAATCCAAATCAATAGAAAATATTTCCATAAAAAGTCAAATCTTTAAAACCCAAATCCACAGTTGAGTTTTGCAACCTGGCTCCGATACCACTAAATACAACACCTCAAACCCGACTAGACGTTATGGCCGAATCTGGCGATGTCACATGGTAGTGTTTTTCAAAAAAAGTGAGTTGTCGTCAAAACCTCTTTTGCATTTACCCTCTTTACAAAATCTTGTAGTAATTCTAAGATGCGTTGTTCAGTTAAAAAGAACGTGGTTCATTATCACAAATTCTTCTTTTTCAAACGTTGTTAATTTTCAAAACATTACTTATCGCAGAAACTTTTGAAATCAGTTTGCGTATTTGCGGGTATTTTGTTAAAGCATTTGATTCTTTTTGAAAACTTGATTATCTCTACTTTTAGCAGTTATAATTTAAAACAATAAATATCCCAAATTTAAAAGATGAAACCAGAGAGGCCATGATACAGTAAAATACCCAACATAAAAACAAAAATAAAAATCTGAGTCCTCCGCCGCACCGATCTGCCTATGTCTAGGGATTACATGTATAGATTAAACAGAAGGGGCGACTTTACGTAAACTTAGTGTGTAACCCCCAAACAAACAAACAGACAATAATAAATAATCTTATTGTGGGCCTAAGCCCTTTTTCAGTATCAGTTTCATTCTAGTTTGGGCTTTAGCCCATTTCAATAACAGTGTGCACTAGGGCCTTAACCCATCACAGTACAGTAACAGTAGTAGATATGCAATCAGAAAATCCTACCCAACCAGCTTCTACACTCCATCTCTGTCCAACCCTACATTCCATGTGGGGATATAATCAACCCACCCATCCCTACACTCCAAGTAGTACCGGTTGCTGCACTAAACAATAGTTTGCAGCTGAGTTGCCAGTAAAATAGGCTTAAAGCCTTTCAGTACACTTCCTCAAATCAATATCAATCCCTAACCCCATGCAATGCAACATACATACATGTCATGCCCAATCATGGTATATCACATTTATACAGTACAGTACAAACAACATGCTCAATATAAAGTCAATCAGTTAGGAGTCTAGGTAATCTTACCGACCCTATAATAGGTTCACAATCGTCTCGAGCGACCCGTGTAACCTTAGCAATACATCAGTGAAAATAGGCTCACACATCCATATTGTCAGCCCGTGTGGCCCACATGGCCCAATTTGGCATTGGCCGTGTGGGTCACATAGCCTGGCCTAGAATCCCACACGGCCCATTTGGTCGAGCCTGTGTCTCTCACACGGCCTTGCACAGTCGTCACACGGCTGTGTCGCCTGTGCACGGCCTGGCTCGTTGATCACACGGTCGGGCTGTGACTTATTGTCTTGCACACTGCCTACCACACGGGCTACCACACGCCCTTATGGTGTCGACAGAAAGTTTTTTTGGCTTTTCACTGAGACGTGTTTTCAGTGTTTCGGGTACACACCTTGTATCAGTTTGATTTGAAAACTCTCTCGAGCTTTCCAGAACCTACAATCGACATATCCACAGTCCGAATTTAGTAATACTAATGAAAACCCATTCGAAAATATTCCACATCCCAAAGCCGAACCACTCCAGTCAACGTACGTGAAAACTTACCGTTATCGGTCGAAACCCCAACACCTAACTTATTGCAGGAGCCCCAGCCAAACCTTGTCCTTCGCCTAATCTGAGAGCAACAAACAACCCTTTATTAAACACTTAACCAAAAATGCAAAAATTAAACGAAACATGACTTACCGAAAATAGCACAGTCGGAAAGTGCACGAAACCACACGAATTGAATAGTCGAAAAGGGAAGGAAGAATCAATGAAAGAAAGGAGAAAGTAGCGCCAACAGAATTCGAAAAAGTATAGGGAACCGAAAATTTGAACAAAAAGAAGAAATGGCAACAAAAAGGAATTTTGGCTGAACAATTACTCTCCAATCCCAACATTTTCTCCTAAAATCACTCCCCAATATCCCATCAACCACTGAATTCAAACCCCACTCGAACACTATAGAATTTCGGTCAAACTCTACTACCCACACGGCATAAACAGCAAAAATAAATCCTCTTGATCGTGTAGAGATTCGAACTCTAGACCCCTTGCAACATTAACACTCTACTTAACCACTAGACCAGCAGGCCCATTCTAACATAACCCTACTAATGCCTAAATTTAAGCCTAGTGAAAAAGAGTAAGGCTTTAGTTAACTTCAAATAAAAATTTTGCACAAGTGAGGACTTGAACCCAGGACTTCTCAAATAGTCCCAGAACACTTTAACCACTGAAGCAGACAGATATTTTTAACAAATTTCAAAAGCCAGAATTAAGAAAAATTGGGGTGTTACTGTCGGATTCATCTCGGAAGCAGATCCACTCCACGATTGAAGATCTCCATCAAGTTCCTTAAAAGTTTTTTGGTTCTTTATGTCTTGTTGTTTTCTTTATCCTGAGATGTTTTCCTTTTACTTATGAGCTAATCTTCCTAAATACCTAAGGAGGATGAAACCTATGATGAATCCTATTATTTAATTATCTGAATTACATGATAAATACTTGTTCTTGTTCTTAATTATGTGTTCTTAACGCTTGCTTTATTATTTTTAGGATATTAATCCAAGTTTGATGTGCTTATTCAGTGGAGCAAAAGTCCCTGTTTAAGAGTAGATCTAGCATAATTAAGCGGAGTTGATTGCAACCCTAGGAATAGGATAACATAAATATGCTAGATTAGAGTCAAATCTAATAAGGGAATCCATAATTCGAGTTAATGCGACGATAGGGGTTTTAATTAGAAAGAGATTTCAATTAATTAACCTAGAGTCAGTTGTTCTTAGTCTCGAAAGAGATATTAACATAATTTAGGGATTTCTACGTATCAAGACAAGTGAATAAATCGTTTAGTTCAGAGTCAGAATAATAAGTGAAGTCTAGATGGATTCTTCCTTGGGTATTGTCTTTATTCATTGGTTTATTCGATTACTTTCTTCACTCTGTGTCGCGTTCATAGTAACTTAGTTAGTTAAATCCCCTTAATTATTAGGCTAAATAATAAAAAGATAGTTATTACTAGTACTATACGATATTCTAGACTCACCATAGCTATACTACTGTTCGATAGGTGCGCTTGCATTTGTCGAAATATTAGTTAGTTTTGAGACCATCAAGTTTTTTGCGCCGTTGTCAGGGACTAGAATATTAGGAACGCTTAATTTTTATTACTTTATCCATTTTTATTTTTTGCAATTTATTTGTGTTTTTATTTTAATTTACTAACTTTTCTTTTATTTTGCTTCTAGCAGGTATTTTTAGTTTATGACTAGAAGGAACCTGTCAGGACTATTTCTTTTTGATAGTGAGATTGAAAGTACAGCTCGCAGAAACCGTAAATAAATAAGGCGATGTCTACAGTATATAGAGGAAGAGCAAGAGGACGACACCAATATTATAGAGGAGATGGCTGATAATAATTCTCTACCTCCTGTGGTTGCCGCAAATCCAGTGAATCAAAATCCTACTCCTCATACTATGTATGATTATGCTAAGCCCAATTTAACTGGGGCTGAATTGAATATTGTTAGACATGCTATTGCTGCAAATAATTTTGAACTGAAACCTAACACTATTCAAATGATTCAATAGTTTGTTCAGTTTGATGGTTTGCAGGATGAGGACCTAAATACTCATTTGGCCAACTTTCTAGAATTCTGAGACACTTTTAAAATTAATGGTGTTTCTGTTGATGCCATTCGCCATCGGTTGTTTCCTTTTTCCTTAAGAAATAAAGCTAAACAGTGGTTGAAACACTTACCATGGAATGAAATAACCACTGATCATAAAATAATAATAGCTTCTAGATCATCAATGTAAGATTCATCTTGACTTAAGAATGAATCAGAGAATACCACTTAAGGGAGAAAAAGAAGAAAAGAAGAACCCCTTTCAGGACTCATATCACACATATAAATATGACTCAACCTACTTAGTGGATTTTAATAAGTGTCACATATATCAAATTTACCTCTTTAATGGTCTACAGTTTTCAAAGAAAACATAATTAAGTACCTTTCATCCCAATTAGCAAGCTAGGCTATATAATTAATTTCTAACCAGATTACTTATAAATCTAACTAGCACAATATTTCAGACAAACCATGTCCATACTTACCCTTTGTCAATTAATACAAAATTCTCCTTAATATAGAAGAATATCATGAATTCAAATTCCTAGTTTCTTATATGGCGGATACTGAACGCCTACACGTATAAGCCAAAAAATCACTTAGGTAGATAGCACTTCGCTAGAAAAATTGTTTACTATAATACACCAAAACATTAGACCCATCAGACCTGGGGTGTTACAATTGCTATAGAATATGAGGCTAAATTCCTGAGACTTAGCCAATATACCCAAGGAATGATCGTCACGGTGTAGGATAAATACGTGAAGTTCGAAACTGGGTTACATTTTGACCTCAAAATACATGTTATTCCATACCAAAAATAGGTGTTTGAGACCTTAGTGGAGAAAGCTAAAATAGTAGGTGAGACCAAACAAGCGGAACGTGAAAAATGAAAGAAAAATAAAGTCCCGATTAAGAGAGATTCTGGTTCCACTGGTTCAAACTTTCATCCAACAAAACAAGCTAATAAGGGCAAACCGGAGTAAAAGGTTGGTGTGGCTAAACCTGGGGACATAACTCCCAATTATACACATTGTGGTACGCGCCATCCGGTCTATTGTTGGAGGAAGTTAAGAGTTTTTTTTAGTTGTAGGTCGACTGACTTTAAGATTAAGGATTGTCCTCGTTGAACCGACCAAATGGAAGCTCTAAACTTAAATCAGAGAGTGGGCTAGTTACCTCTGAGGGGTTGTGGTCAAAATAGGGTCACAAATACTGTAGCAATTGGCACGAATCGAACTGAGGCTAGACAACCTACCCTTGTTTATGTCGTTAGAGAATGTAAGGATAGAGATGTGTCCGATGTTATACATGTATTTTTACCATCCATTTAGTTTCATACTTTGCCCTAATAGACATACGATCCACCCATTCATATGTTGCTTGTAATATGTATTATAAAATGAGTGTTGGGGTAAAGAAAACTACTATTGATGTTACCATAGTAAGCTGTTTAGGACAATCGGTAATTTTAAATAAAACCTATAGGAGATGTCTTTTGGAGGTTCAACGATAGTGTTTCCAGTAGATGTTATAGAGTTTTAGGAAGTTTGACTTAATTCTGGGTATGGACTAGTTTATAGAATACCAAGTTAGCCTAAATTGTGACTTTAAAAGAGTAACCTTGAAAACGACGGTGGGTAGTGAGATTGTTATGGTTCGAGAGCGATGGAACTATTTATTCAATATATTTTTCACTATGGTTGCCGAGAAGTTAGCTTTGAAAGAGTGTGAGGCTTATCTAGCCTAAGTAATGGATGGGAATGCAAATAGCTTTGTCATAGATAGCATCCGAACCATTAGGGAATTCTCATATGTGTTTCCCGAGGAGCTACCAAGGTTACCTTCAGATCATGATGTAGAATTTAGAATTTAACTGTTGCCAGGAATTGCTCCGGTGTCCATTACTCCTTACTGCATAACACCTAAAGAGCTACAAGAATTAAAAATCCAACTTCAAGACCTTCTGGATCATGGGTTTGTTAGAGCCAATGTTTCTCTATAGGGAGCTCCAATCATGTTTGTCAAGAAGAAAGATGGTTCCTTAAGGCTTTGCATAAATTATCGACAATTGAATAAACTGACCATTAAGAATAAGATTGACGGTTTATTTGATCAGTTATGTGGTGTAACAGTTTTTTCTAAGATGGATTTAAGGTCAGGGTACTATCAACTAAAGATGAATGAGGCGGATGTACCTAAAACTGCATTTAGGACTCGATATGCCTACTATGAATTCCTTATATGCCTTTGAGTTTAATGAATGTCTGGCTACCTTCATCGACTTAATGAACCGAGTGTCCAAACCCTTCCTTGATCAATTCATCATTGTATTTATCCATAACATCTTAGTATACTCAAAAAACAAAACTGAACATGATGAACGCCTCAGGAAAGTTTTGCAAATTCTTCGAGAATAGAATAAAATGAGTAAGTAGGAATTCTGGCTTAAGGAAGTTATATTTCTAGGACATATGGTATTTGCAGAGGCTATCCATATAGATAAAAAAAAAAGATAGAGGCCATCCCAATCAAGAACGAATCAAAAATGTTTCTGAAATTCAAAGTTTCTTTGTTTTGGTCGAGTACTATTGCAGATTTGTTGAAGGGTTCTCTCTAATCGCTACTCCACTAACTAAATTTTTGAGGACGAATGTTCTATTTAAATAGATGGAGGAACAACAAGCTAGTTTTGAAAAGTTAAAGGTTTTGTTAACTTAAGCTCCTATGTTGATTTAGCCTGAACCTGGAAAAGAGTATGTGGTGTACATCAATATGTCCTACACTGGCCTTGGATGTGTGCTGATGCAAGGTAGAAAAGAATTTGCTTATGTGTCGAGGAAATTGAAACAACATGAATTGAACTGTTCCATATACTGAAAAATCATCCATGAATACGTTGAGACCTTCCTCCAAGATATCAACAAAAATAGCTATTATGCATCTCATAAATGTTACTGGCATTGCATAATCTGAATGGCGTCTATTTAAAAGCGTATGTGCCAAAAGGGCATGTGAATGTAGTTTTTTCTTGATCGTCTGGATGTATGGAAATCTAATGATATCTTAAGTATCCATCAAGAAAACAATAATATTCTTTACCTCCAATCTATCCAGCATTTGATCAATAAAAGGAAGAGGAAAATGATCTTTTTTGTTGCATCATTTAGTTTCCGATAATCATTGCATACCCTCAAGCCAGTGACCGTTCTTGTTGGGATTAACTCAATTTTATCATTTTCTACAACTATTAGCCCACTTTTTTTTTGGAACACATTCTGTAGGGCTGACCCATTCACTATCAGAATTTGCATACATAATACCAACATCTAGCAATTTAAGTCATTCCTTTTTCACCACTT
Source organism: Gossypium bickii (assembly GCA_025503065.1). Classification (NCBI taxonomy): domain Eukaryota; kingdom Viridiplantae; phylum Streptophyta; class Magnoliopsida; order Malvales; family Malvaceae; genus Gossypium; species Gossypium bickii. The sequence goes on from CP106717.1 coordinate 108,609,207, forward strand.
CTTTCATGGATGGATTTAGCCGACGTTGCGCATCCACCACTGGTTTCTTTCCTTCTTCCAATCTGATCTTATGTTGGCATAATGCAGGGTTAATCCCTTTTATATCAACAATAATGCATCCAATAACTCTTTTATGTGTCCTCAATACATTCAATAGTGCTCCTTCCTACTCAGAAGTTAGTCCTACAACTATTATTACAGGAAAGGTGTTCTGCTATTCCAAATACCAATATTTCAAATGTTTCGGTCAAAAATGAGAAATGAAAGAGATGAACTTCTTTTTTCATTTGTTTTTATTATTTTTACGTTTTTACCTTAAGTTAATTAAAACATTTTAAATAATAACTAAAGGAATTAATCAAAATTCTAGAGATCTCTACTACCATTTGACCACTTAAGGAAGGTCCAATTACACAATTGATCCCTCAATTATCTTTAATTATTAATTAATTAAGCTTTATTTCAATTTAACCTTAAAGTATTAGGACCTAAAGAATAAATAACCCAAAAGTTAGTGGAATGATTGGCAATGGTCGAACTGCCATATTAATCCCTTTGGTATTTTAAAATCTATAATGAATAACTTTTACCTTTTTTATAATTTAATCCTTTCACTTTAATTAAGCAATCAATTGTCAAAATTACTGGACCAAACTTCAATTCACATATAATATGACTCTGTAAACATTTAATAAAAAATATTTACGATCTTAAATTACGGAAACGGGTCCTAATACCTCATTTTTAAAAACCACTTGACTTTTGGACTGAACCACCTATACTAATCATTAATTCAATTAATTCAATTAATCAAATCAAATTTTAATATAAAAAATATTATTGACCCGTATAATTTAAGTATTAATTTTATGAACATACTCGTCGAATTTGTAGTCCTAAAACCACTATTTCTTATACCACTGAAAAATAACCTGTTTCAAACGTGGTGTGCGATTCATCTCCAAATGTTACTTGTCCGTGAATATTCTCGTCTAAGTCTAAAATAAGTCTTTTCGGTCACACATGTGATTTCTAGCACAGTTATCAAGATATCAAATATTTTTATTTGCTTTTTCACTTTCTTTATAAGTGAGGAATACATTAGATTCCATGTTTTCTTCTTCTTTATTTTCGCTACATGGTTCTCTCCTCCACCTTGGGAGTTGATCTAACTCATAAATAAAATGACCATATTTTATTGCAATTATAACATTGTATCTGAGATTTATTTCCTTGTTGAAATCTACCTCTACCACGTTCTCGGCCTCGAACTCCTCATCCACGACTTGGGGTCTGATACTCTTCACCTGTTTGGCCTCTTCCATGTGATTGATTGCCTCATCCAGATGTTCCTCATCCACCTCTATTTCCATCTCTATATCCTCCATGATTGCTTGTACCTTGTCCAAAATTATCGCTAGCTCCACTTTCATTGAAGGACAGCTTGCTTTGCAAGACGTGTTCCAAATTTCCAATATCATCATTTTGTTTCATATTATGCTCATGGGCTTGGAGTGAATCCACAAGTTTGCCGATTGATATTTGTGACAAATCTTTTGATTCTTCGATGGCAACAACCATATAATTAAATTTGCATGTTAATGACCATAAATTTTTTTTTTCATTACTCTTACGTCATCAAGTGTTTTTCCATTCCTTTTCATTTCATTTACCACAACTTTCACTTGGGTGATATAATCATCAACACTTTCTAAAACTTTTATTTTCAACGTCTCAAATTCAGCTCTAAGGGTTTGTAATGTTGGCCTTTTCCGCTCCTTGAAGGGATTTTTGCAAAATTCCCTATGCTTCCTTTGATGCCTTCGCATCTGAAATTTTTCAAAGGTTGATTCATCAACACCTAGAAAAATAAAGAACAACATCCTCTTATCCTTTTTATGAGCTTCTTTCAACACTCGTTTCTCTTCGTTTGTCAAAGCCGCTTCGACAGCTGCATTTTCGGGGTTGACATATCCTTTTTCAACAACATTCCAACAATCTTGAGAAATGAGCAAAACCTTCATTTAGATGCTCTAATTGCTATAATTTATCTTTGTTAATTTTGGGGTCTGTGATTGAATCCTATTTATCATTATGACGTAGACACGAAACCTAATTCTTAGAAACATAATAAACACTCAAAATCAAACTAATTTTATTATTCACAAATGTATATATAAAAGAAAAATATTACATAATTGCCGCTAGTTATTTACTCAAGCCACCAATTCTTTCTCAACACTCACACACCTTTTTTGTTCTCTCTAGTTATATTTAAGACATGACCTATATATAGTTTTCTAAACCGTCTTAAAGTGTTGCCACCTAAGACTATTCAAACATTGCTGCCATAATTATCCACCATCCTTATCTTTTAATATTTCATGAAACTTCCAGCAAATTTATCGATATTTTCATCTAAGTCCTTAAAAAATCATCACCAAACTGCCACGTTAGTAGGTCAAGTTCTAGACCAATTCTTTTGACAGTTTGTTATCCACCTTGCAAGCCAATTTCTTTGTCACCTTATCTGCATGCTTAGCGGACTTTAAAAGTTATTTGACTTCTAACAATAAATAGGGCTAGCGAAACTCAAAGAATATGGTGTTAGCAGTTGAATAATTAATTGTGAAGTTAGACTGTTAAAGAAGTTGACTGTTAAAAAAGCTGTTAAAGAAGTTAGTTTGTTGAACAGCTTAGCAGCTTTAATATCCTGTCTATAAATATAGACCCATGTGTGGTTGGAAAGACGAGATCAAGAAATACTCTTTTCATTTTTGTTAGTCTCTATTATAATCAAACAGATAGAACCCCTACTCAAGTAATATTTGTTGTTGGTGGTGAAGCTCAAAATAGAAACATGGTGAATGAGTTGAATATCGAAGATGGTGAGTATTCAGAGCCAGTCAGTCCCACTGCACAGTATTTCAACAGCTCAGTGCTCTCTGTTTGCGTTCTTGCTGTTTTGGACAGCGAAATTCCTATCGATGATTCCCCAACCTTGGGTTTGCTTAAAGATGTCTTCCTTCCCATTAGTCCCCGCTTCTCCTCCCTTATGGTACGTATAATAATACATATACATATACGTGTTCCACTTTATTTTCTCTTTCTATCAATCATTTTTATCATCTGTCTAATGTATACCTATGTATGTTTGAGTGCTTTCTACACGTGTATTTGAGGGTTAAGGTCTCATTTTCAGCTGGGAGTTTCGATATTCAATTAGCCCCGCTAACTATTTCAACTGATCATGAGAAACAGGTTGAAGATGAAAACGGGGTAAAGCATTGGAAGAAGGTTGAAGTAAAGCTGGAAGATCATGTAAACATCCCTAATTTCCCCTCAGGATTATCACCACAATCTTATGACAACCATCTAAGCAACTATCTGTCCAAGATAGCAATGGAACAGCTCCCACATAATCGGCCACTATGGAATATTCATATCATCAAGTACCCTACTAGCAACGCAGTTGGTAATATAATATTCAAGCTTCATCATTCACTGGGTGACGGCTATTCTCTCATGGCTGCTCTTCTTTCTTGTCTACAAAGAGCTGACAATCCTTCGGTTCCATTGACATTTCCTTCACTTACTTCTGCCCCGAACCCAAATCTTTCCGTCCGAGGAACCAGCATATTCAGGAACATTCCTAAAGTGTTACGGTCAGCCTTCAACACTGTATCAGATTTTGGATGGAGCTTGATGAAAAGCAGCTATGTTGAAGATGATATTAGTTTGATAAGATCTGGGAATCCTGGGGTAGAGTTCAAGCCAGTTGTAATTTCAACAATGATATTTTCACTTGATGACATCAAACAAATCAAGACCAAGCTTAAAGTGGTAGGTTTTTGTACAAGCTTTTATCTCACAGTTAATAACTCATTACATCTGCCTAACTTTCATGCATTTAATTATATTTAAATACTTTTATGGATTAAATTAAATGTTAAGGAGATGATATAATTTAATTAGGTGAGAATATATAATTTATAGTAAGTATATATAAATGGTTAAATAATTTATTCACATATCTAAATATTTATTGACACTAATAATGTATTTGAGAATCTGCAATTCTGCAATTTTCTTTCTAGAGAAACAAAAATTGGTTGTTGAATTAACTTCCTTTCTTTTTGAGGTTCATTTAACAGACAATAAATGATGTGATAACGGGAATAATTTTCCTTGGGACTCGATTATACATGCAAGAAGGAAGGAATAAGTTGAATAATGAACATTCAACAGCACTAGTGCTGCTGAATACTAGGGCCATTCGAGAGTACAAGTCAGTGAAGGAGATGCACAAACCCTGTGCTGAGAAAGTATGGGGAAACCAGTTCGCCTTCTTGCATGTTTCAATACCTGAATTAACCAGTTTGGAATCTTTGAATCCGCTTGATTTTGTGTGGAAAGCTCATAAACTTATTCAGAGACAGCGAAACTCGGGTGCTATTTTTCTTACAGCTCGCCTTCTTGAGTGGTTCAGGAAATTTAAAGGCCCCGAGGTATCTTCTTTTCTAACTTTATCAATATTTATATTTGACACATATTGTACCCTATTACCAAATGTTTTTAACATTAAATCCAAAATCCAACAATGCGAAAAACTAGATAAACTTAAACCTGAATCATCATGAAGAGTTAAAATTCAAACACATTTAACTTCAACTTAAGTTAATCAAAATTCAAAATAAATTTGAACTTGAAATTGGCCCACCTATTAAAATTCAAAATAGCTCAAACAAATGTCCAATTAAATTAAATGTCATTTAAGAAATAGTAAAAACTATTCAAATTATTTATAGTAGTAACAATAAAATATTTATACTAAGTGTTGAACAAAGAAAAACTATTTATACTAAGTAATAACTACTTTTGTTTATGGTTTTATATACTATATAAATTTATTTATTTAAATTTATAATAAATATTTTAGTTTATTTCAAAAACTGTTTTTGATAATTATTAATTTCATTATTAATTTAATCGATTGTTTTTTATAATTATTAATTTCATTATTAATTTAATCGATTAAACAATTTATTTAATTTTTATTTAACATTATTTTAAGATTAAAAACTCGACCTTATCTCTTTTAATAATCAAATAAAAATATGAGTAAAAATACAAATAATTTAACTCTAGAAATGATTGATTCAAAATAATATGTATATTAAATTAAACTTGAATAAATAAACATAAAATGATTAAATATTCAAATTTAAAATAATTCGAAAATTTTAAAATCCAAATTAATCATACCCAAAATCAATCTGACATGGCTAGTTGAGTTATAAATTTAATATATATGATTTTTTATATATAAAAGGTTAAAGTAGGTTGTAAGTCCTTATCTTTTGAAATTTAATTTTCATATTTAAATAAAATAAAATTTCTTTATTTTTATTTAAAAATTTCAATCTAATAATTAATACTGTTAATAAAATTTACAAAATTTATCATTAATACACTCATGCAATCAGACCAACTTCATAAGAAGTATTGTTACATACATCTATTTTTCCAACCGATATAATCTTAAACCCTAAACCAAATACACCTAATTTAAGGTTATGGGCAGAGAAAAAGCCAAATTAGAAGAAAGAGCAAAATCAATAATATTTTGCATGTATAACAGGCAACGGCCAAATACATCTACAGCACAATAAAGAACTCCAGCATGGCACTCTCCAACATAATTGGACCGGTGGAACAAATGGCATTGGCTAACCATCCAATTAAAAGCTTGTATTTTATGATGGTCGGTGGGCCTGAGGTCTGTTTATAGATTATATATATAATCAATCATATGTATATAGCAGATGGATTTGATGAATGCATTTGGTGTTTGCAGAGTCTAACCATAACAATGGTTAGCTACATGGGAAAGCTAAGGGTTGCTTTTAGAACCGAGAAAGGCTTCATTGATCCCGAAAAGTTGAAGTCATCTATCCAGAATGCTTTTGAGATGATGCTCAAGGCTGCACAAGATATAGCTTAATTAATTCAATCTCAAATTCCATACACAATTTTTTTACCCTTGCTTTGTTTCGGGTTAGGAATAATTGCTTTATATTGACGGAAGTATCTTAAGTACATGCAATGCTATAGCAATGTTTTACTTCAATTACATAAGATGTCTCATTTAGAAAGAAAAATGTTGATGCAAATGTGTGTTTATAAAATATTTATGTGTCTTACTATGGTACTCTCCATTAGCGGCCCGCTATCCGATTACTCGATTGGGTCTCGACCTGTAGTCTATATGGTTTGCACCCTGAATTCGCACGTGAGGTGTTCGTGTCCTTTCATGAGCTCGCATGATATGGATTCGCACTACCATGCCGGCGAACCCACACATAGAAAACATGTGTTAATTCCAAAGTATGGTACATGTTGACATGCATGGGGAATTACCTACAAGCTCACATCCATAAACAGTAATCGTATCATATAAATAGAGAATTTAACCCTTTTGAAGGACACACAAAAACACTCAACATGTCTATATATATTTATCTTTTAAATGAATGGTAAATTTTTAAAAGAAACTGGTAGGTTTTTTTCCTACAAAATGACTTTTTAGCACTTGATTCTTGAGCTATAAAAATTAATTTAATCATTGTTTTCCCATTTAGCAATCATATTTTTATTTTTGTTAAATTAGTCGAATCATATTGAAAAAGTTAAGCACCATTAACTTGCTAATATAGAATCTTGATGTTAATATGATATCTTACGTGATGATCCACTGTATTTATTATTAATATAATGTTATTTTATATGTAATATATAAAAATTAAAAATGTAAAAATAATTTTAAAAATCCATCATAGGTTTCATCCTTGTGTATCTGAAGGGCTTAGTTCATAATGAATAAAGAAAACATCTCAAGAGAAAAGACAAAACAAAACATAAGAAACCCTAAAACTCCTGAAGGAATTGAAGGAGAGATCCGCTGTCTTGAGTAGAATTTTGCTTCTTGAGATAGATCAACCAGCTATCTTCGAGTGATTCCCACAATTCGACCTTTTCGGCTTGGCTCCTTGGCTTAGAACACCGCCCCCTTTCAGCTAACCCTTAGGGGGTTTATATAGGCTCTTGGAATGGGTTTCTTTGCCCCAAAGTATCCAAATCCGAATGAAATTGCTCTTTGCGGAGACAGGGCATGGCCATGTCACACTGCGTAATGTGCGAGTCTTTGGGTCGTGTTCGGACTTTTAATTGAGCAGTGCGGCCGTGTAAATCGGGGTTCAGCCGTGTTCTAGATGATCGAAAAGGCACGGCCGTGTGGGCTTTGGTCCAAGCCGTGTCGATTTCTTGATATGGCCCATTTACTCCGTTTTGGGCCCGTTTTATGTTCTTTTCATCCTCGGGTGCTTTCCTGGGTATAAGACATGGAAAGAAAGGATTAAGAGCACTTTTTATATAAATCGAGGCATAAATCATCCAAAAGCATATTAAATGTGGGATTAAAATATGTTACTTTTACAGTTTATCAAATACCCCCACACTTAAGCTTTTGCTTGTCCTCAAGCAAAATTCTCAACTTACAATTAAAACGAACTTTCCACGGTCCATAATTCCTATCAACAATGTCTCATCATAATTCATAGATAATTTATACATGGATAATTCAACTCAAACAGCCCTAAAGGTTCAAACAAGATAAGTCATGTATTTGCATCACAAAAACATAGGTGTCTCCCCTTATTTGAATAATTATCTTTTAATTCAAAACCTACAAGGATTGACATCCTCTCAAAAGATTCACTCAAATCACTCGAAAAGTGTTTAAGGTTCAAAGTTAAAAGATCACTCATAAGTCGAACCTGAAAAATTAGTCAGAATCATATTGAAAAAAAGTTAAGCACCATTAACTTGCTAATATAGAATCTTGATGTTAATATGATATCTTACATGATGATCCACCTGTATTTATTATTAATATAATGTTATTTTATATGTAATATATAAAAAATTAAAAATGTAAAAAGTAATTTTTAAAAATTAAAAATATTAAAAATTAAAAGTAAATTTCGAAAGAAAAGCTTTAAGAAGTAATTTCAATTGTCACACACTAATTAAACATAAAGTTTAAAGCATTATTTAGGTTTCTTGCTATTTCCCTCACTTGTTTCGACTTCCTGGATAGAAATTAGCACCACTTGTTTCAATACCCTCCAGACATATCTATATCTATGTATACTAATCCAAAGGAGTAATGACACTAAGTATTATAATTTCGTCCATGAATATGATGATACTTTATTCTCCAATTCAATAGAAATTAAATTTGTATTGGTATTCATTAGGCTTAAAGAAGCTTTACGTGGCAAATTAATGACAAAGAGAAAGGTGGGAGGAGTGAGTTAAAAAAAGTTTAGAGTGTGTTTGATAAATCATTGATAATTTTTATTTCATAAAAAATTAAAATTTTCAACCTTTAATATTTTAAATTTGTTTGATAATTATTTTAATTTTTTTATTTAATATAAATTTTTTTAATAAAAAATGTTGAAAAGATAATTAGTTAAGTAGTCACTTATCGAAAAATTATTAAGTCGACCTTCCCACCACATAAGCAATAGTCCCATCCTTTACTATATTAATAAAGAAGATGTAGATTACTCAAGTCAGAAAAATACACTAATTTCAACTGTTGGTCCGCAACATTTAAATCTTTCATTATCCATCCTTGTACTCAATATTTGACATTCTATAATTATTAAGTTTACACAATATTTTCTCTGTTTAATAAAGGCATTTTCTGTCACCTCCTATAAATATACAGATGTTTGCATTAAATTGATTAGTGGCCCATCCTACTGAAAATTATATTTTTCCAAACTGAAGCAATTTTTTCCATCCACCCAAATTCAACCATTATGTTTTTGTAACGGGTAAATTGTATTACTAGTCACTAAATTATAGGTAAATTTTTATTTTGATCACTTAACTAAAAAGTTATAATTTAATCACTAATGTTTTGAAATTGTTTTTAGTTAACTAACGATAATATTCTTTTAGTTGGTATAACAACAATTTTAATATTTAGTTTTACATTTTTTCAATTTGATCCTGATTTTGTAAAAAAATAAAAATTGAAATTCTTTTTAAAAATTTAAAAATACATAGAAATTTTTAAAATAAAATAGATGAAATTTCAAGAAAATAAAGTAAAGTGAGAAAAAATGAGAGAATTTTTTAAAAGAATTCTTTGAATTTTCTCTTTTGTATTATCTGTGTCCTTTAAACAATAGAAATATTATCGATTCTCTACTTTTTAAAAATCTGTGGGATAAAAAACCTAATGAAGGAAAAAGAGTACACAATCTTCTATTACAAGTGCCTCGTTAAAAACCTTTACTAGGAAAACCCAATGGGATAAAACCTTGATTAAAGGAAAAGAGTATAACTTGTTTTTAGACTCCCACGATGACAACATTACATTACATCTTTGAGTCGACACATTTCAATCTTGTGTAGTAGTCTTTCAAATGTTGAAGTTGGCAATGCCTTAGTAAAAGATCTACTAAATTATCACTAGAACGAATTTATTGAACATTTATATCACCTCTTTTCTCAAGATCATGGGTGAATAATAATTTTGGTGAATATGTTTCGTTCTATCACCTTTGATGTAATCACCCTTTGAGCTATACATGTTGCATTATCTTCATATAAGATAGTTGACATCTTTTCCTGTAAAGGTAAATTACGTATTTTCTGGATACGTTGGGTCAATAACCTTAGCCAAAAACACTCTCGACTTGCTTTATGCATTGTAATTATTTCTACATGATTTGAAGAAGCGGCAAGGAATGTTTGATTTGTTGACGCCATGATATGGTAGTACCCTTACATGTAAATAAATATCCTGTTTGAGATCAACCTTTATGTGGATCTAATAAGTATCCAACATTAGCATAGCCAACTAATAGGGATTTTGAATCATTTGAATAAAATAACCCCATATCAATGGTCCCTCTGAAGTATCTAAATACATGTTTAATTCCATTCCAATGTCTACATGTTGGAGAAGAACTAAATCTTGCTAACAAGTTTACAACAAAAGCTATACTAGGTCTTGTGTTGTTTTCAAGATACAGTAATGCCCCTATGGCACTTAGATATGGCACTTCAGGACCAAGAAACTCTTCATCATTCTCGCAAGGACAAAATTGATCTTAATTCACATCTAACGATCGTACAACCATTGGAGTACTTAATGGGTGTGCTTTATTCATGTAAAATTTCTTTAATATCTTTTCCATATAAGTTGATTAATGAACATGAATTTCATCTTTTAAATGCTCGATTTGTAGTCCAAGATCTAAACTTTGTTTTTCCAAGATCTTTCATCTCAAATTCTTTATTTAAACAATTTATTGTATTTTGAAGCTCTTCAGGAGTTCCAATAATGTTTAGACCATTAACATAAACAAAAATTATCATAAAATCTGATCCAAACCTTTTTATAAAGACACATGGACAAATTGGATCATTTTGGAAACCTTCTTTTAACAAGTATTCATTAAGAATATTGTACCACATATGTCATATTGTTTTATTCCATATAAACTTTTCTTTAATCTGATTGAGCAATTTTCTCAAGAAACTATATATCTTTTCGAGATTTTAAATCCTTCAGGGATTTTCATATAAATTTTACTATCAAGTGTACCATATAAATAGGATGTAACAACATCCATTAGATGCATGTCAAGTTTTTCACGTACTGCCAGACTAATAAGATATCTAGACGTGATTGCATCCACCACAGGAGAATATGTCTATTCATAATCAATGTTAAGCAGTTGCGAAACTCCTTGTGCTACAAGTCGAGCTTTATATCTTACGGCTTCATCAATTTCATTTTGTTTTCACACAAATACCCATTTATATTCTACCAACTTTTACACCTTTAGGTGTTTGGACCACTTCACATTTATAAAATGAATTCAATTCTGCTTGAATTACATCTTTCCATTTTGGCCAATCTTTTTTATTTTTACATTCCTTAGTAGATTTGGGCTCAAGATCCTCATTTTTTTTTTATTTCGATAGCAATATTATGAGCAAAATTGTTGTCGACAACTACAATTTTTTTTCGATTCCATCTTTTTCTAGTACTGACATAACTTATCGAGATCTCTTTATTTTCATCATTTCCATTTTCACTTTTAGGTACCTAAATCTCTTCTTGAATTTTATAATTAGTTATATCATGGGTCTCTTCAGGAACCCTTGCCTCCATTATATGACCATCTTGAATGATTGTGATCGTTGTGATCAGAGTCTTAAAATTTATAAAGAGAATCATCGAACCTGGAAACTAACTCTGACAATGATTAAAGGCAAGTGTACCTATCGAACAGTAGTATAGCTTAGGCAAGACCTGATTATCGAACCCACAGGAACTAAAAGTACTAATACTAACTTTTTTTTTTTTATTATTTAGCCTAAAATATGGTTTGCACCCTGAATTCGCACGTGAGGTGTTCGTGTCCTTTCATGAGCTCGCATGATATGGATTCGCACTACCATGCCGGCGAACCCACACATAGAAAACATGTGTTAATTCCAAAGTATGGTACATGTTGACATGCATGGGGAATTACCTACAAGCTCACATCCATAAACAGTAATCGTATCATATAAATAGAGAATTTAACCCTTTTGAAGGACACACAAAAACACTCAACATGTCTATATATATTTATCTTTTAAATGAATGGTAAATTTTTAAAAGAAACTGGTAGGTTTTTTTTCCTACAAAATGACTTTTTAGCACTTGATTCTTGAGCTATAAAAAATTAATTTAATCATTGTTTTCCCATTTAGCAATCATATTTTTATTTTTGTTAAATTAGTCAGAATCATATTGAAAAAAAGTTAAGCACCATTAACTTGCTAATATAGAATCTTGATGTTAATATGATATCTTACGTGATGATCCACCTGTATTTATTATTAATATAATGTTATTTTATATGTAATATATAAAAAATTAAAAATGTAAAAAATAATTTTTAAAAATTAAAAATATTAAAAATTAAAAGTAAATTTCGAAAGAAAAGCTTTAAGAAGTAATTTCAATTGTCACACACTAATTAAACATAAAGTTTAAAGCATTATTTAGGTTTCTTGCTATTTCCCTCACTTATTTCGACTTCCTGGATAGAAATTAGCACCACTTGTTTCAATACCCTCCAGACATATCTATATCTATGTATACTAATCCAAAGGAGTAATGACACTAAGTATTATAATTTCGTCCGCGAATATGATGATACTTTATTCTCCAATTCAATAGAAATTAAATTTGTATTGGTATTCATTAGGCTTAGAGAAGCTTTACGTGGCAAATTAATGACAAAGAGAAAGGTGGGAGGAGTGAGTTAAAAAAGTTTAGAGTGTGTTTGATAAATCATTGATAATTTTTATTTCATAAAAAATTAAAATTTTCAACCTTTAATATTTTAAATTTGTTTGATAATTATTTTAATTTTTTTATTTAATATAAATTTTTTTAATAAAAAATGTTGAAAAGATAATTAGTTAAGTAGTCACTTATCGAAAAATTATTAAGTCGACCTTCCCACCACATAAGCAATAGTCCCATCCTTTACTATATTAATAAAGAAGATGTAGATTACTCAAGTCAGAAAAATACACTAATTTCAACTGTTGGTCCGCAACATTTAAATCTTTCATTATCCATCCTTGTACTCAATATTTGACATTCTATAATTATTAAGTTTACACAATATTTTCTCTGTTTAATAAAGGCATTTTCTGTCACCTCCTATAAATATACAGATGTTTGCATTAAATTGATTAGTGGCCCATCCTACTGAAAATTATATTTTTCCAAACTGAAGCAATTTTTTCCATCCACCCAAATTCAACCATTATGTTTTTGTAACGGGTAAATTGTATTACTAGTCACTAAATTATAGGTAAATTTTTATTTTGATCACTTAACTAAAAAGTTATAATTTAATCACTAATGTTTTGAAATTGTTTTTAGTTAACTAACGATAATATTCTTTTAGTTGGTATAACAACAATTTTAATATTTAGTTTTACATTTTTTCAATTTGATCCTGATTTTGTAAAAAAATAAAAATTGAAATTCTTTTAAAAATTTAAAAATACATAGAAATTTTTAAAATAAAATAGATGAAATTTCAAGAAAATAAAGTAAAGTGAGAAAAAATGAGAGAATTTTTTAAAAGAATTCTTTGAATTTTCTCTTTTGTATTATCTGTGTCCTTTAAACAATAGAAATATTATCGATTCTCTACTTTTTAAAATCTGTGGGATAAAAACCTAATGAAGAAAAAAAGAGTACACAATCTTCTATTACAAGCTGCCTCGTTAAAAACCTTTACTAGGAAAACCCAATGGGATAAAACCTTGATTAAAGGAAAAGAGTATAACTTGTTTTTAGACTCCCACGATGACAACATTACATTACATCTTTGAGTCGACACATTTCAATCTTGTGTAGTAGTCTTTCAAATGTTGAAGTTGGCAATGCCTTAGTAAAAAGATCTACTAAATTATCACTAGAACGAATTTATTGAACATTTATATCACCTCTTTTCTCAAGATCATGGGTGAATAATAATTTTGGTGAATATGTTTCGTTCTATCACCTTTGATGTAATCACCCTTTGAGCTATACATGTTGCATTATCTTCATATAAGATAGTTGACATCTTTTCTGTAAAGGTAAATTACGTATTTTACGGATACGTTGGGTCAATAACCTTAGCCAAAAACACTCTCGACTTGCTTTATGCATTGTAATTATTTCTACATGATTTGAAGAAGTGGCAAGGAATGTTTGATTTGTTGACGCCATGATATGGTAGTACCCTTACATGTAAATAAATATCCTGTTTGAGATCAACCTTTATGTGGATCTAATAAGTATCCAACATTAGCATAGCCAACTAATAGGGATTTTGAATCATTTGAATAAAATAATGTAACACCCCTTACTCGAGACCATCGCCGGAATTAAGTGAGAGGCATTACTAGACTTGACTACAAGTTCAAAACCTAAAAATCTTAAAGCTGTCAAACTGTGTCGTGCCGACTAATTTGGCTATAACTTGAGTTACAAAATTCAAAATTCAGATCCGTAAATTTTCCTTGAAACTAGACTCTTATATCTATTCACCATAATTTTTCTAGAATTTTTCATATGGCCAATTAGTACAGTTTATTCTTCAAAGTTACCCTTATTACACTGCTGGACAGTTCTGACTTGTCTCTATAAAACTGCAGTTATCTAATTGTACAATTTTCCAATGGTGTTCTTGTTTATACCAATGAAAAATAGACTCAATAAGGATTCTAGGCATATAAACCATGCTCCAAAATTATTTTTGTACAATTTTTGACAATTTTTCCAAAACCGGACAGTGACTCAAGGATTCATTCAGAGCAAGTCTCGTTTAAACTTAATTATCTTATAATATATAAATCTTTTGCCTATTCTGTTTCTTTCGTAATAAAATAGACACAATAAGGTTTAATTCTATATCTTATTCACTCTCTAATTCCATTTCTCCTATTTTTGGTGATTTCTCAAAATCACATTACTGGCGTTAACTAAAAACTATTTCATTTAAACTCCAAACGCTAATCATACTTATACATAAAGTATAGCCATTTTCGCATGGCTTATACAAGTACATACACAACTTCAAACCAACAATAGTAAAACTAGACTATACATGCCATGTAACTAAATCTCCAAGCATTTATTAACCGAAACCACAATTGGATAGTGTGATGCGATCTCCTTTGACTTCCAACCCGAGCAAGCCTTGGAAACTCTATAGACATAGGAAAATTTCACAAAGTAAGCTTTGAAAGCTTAGTAAGTCATAAGCAAATAATTCACCATAGAAACATATTAATTCAATTCAAAAAGGCTAAATTTAGTTAATCACATACACACATATTTATATATTTAAAACTCCAAACAAAAAACAAAGTTTTTTTTCCAAATCCAAGGCCCTATTTATATATTTTAATTAGAATTCTAACACAGTAAATTTGAAATTGAATATGTTTTCATCATAAAAAATCAACAACTCAAGCACATTCAACTTGAACTTAAGTTAGTCAAAATTCAAAATTAATTTGAACTTGAAATTAACCTAACCTAAAATAATTTGGACTCAAAATTATTAAAATTTGAAATAACTCAAACAAATGAACATTTAAATTAAATATAATTATTTAAAAGATACTAAAAAATATTCAATTTATTTATGCTAGTAACAGTAAAAAATATATTCAAATTAAGAATACTAGTAACAATAAAATATTTATACTAAGTAATAAGGGTAAAAATCCAAAAAATACCAAAAAAATCAAAAATTACCGGAAAGGATAGGGTTTAAAAATATTGACCGGAAAGGGCAATTTCCCCAAAAACGCGTCCCGTCGGTAGCGTTTTTGAGAAAAAAAGGGCTAAAAAGCGCGTCCCGGGAGCGCTTTGTACGTCACGTCAAAAACGCGTCCACGGGGCGCGCTTCATTGAGGTGTAAAAAGCGCTCCTACGTGGCGCTTTAGCCCCCACAAAAAAAAACTATTCTCGAATATTTTAAAATTTACGAGAATAAACCTTTATAAAGGCTCAAAGTGACAATACTATTTTTTTTAACGTGTCATCAATTAATAAAAAAATATAACTTATAAAGGAAATCTTTATATAGACCCAAAGTCTCATTTCCCTTGTTTTCTTGAGTAAAGTGGGATATGTATGTGTATTTATAGACTCATGAATAGTTTTGTAGCTTGTTCCTAAACAATGTGGGATTCCTTCCTCTTTTAACTAACAACATGTCATCCCACATTGTTCCTTGTTTTCTTATGTTGTTAGTTAAAAGAGGAAGTAATCCCACATTGTTTAGGAACAAGCTGCAAAACTATTCATGAGTCTATAAATACACATATCTCATATCCCGTTTTACTCAAAAAAACAAGGAAAATGAGACTTTAGGTCTATATAAAGATTTTCTTTGTAAGTTATATTTTTTTATTAATTGATGTCACCTTAAAAAAAATGGTGTTGTCACTTTGAGCCTTTATAAAGGTTTATTCTCGTAAATTTTTAAAATGTTCGAGAATAGTTTTTTTTTTTTAAAAAAAGGCCTAAAGCCCGTCCCCGGGGGAGCGCTTTTGGCCACGTCAGCGAAAGTGCGCCGCCGTGGACGTTTTTTTTGCTGATGTGCCAAAAGCGCCCCCCCGGGGACGCGCTTTAGGCCGTTTTCCACCAAAAACGCGCTGACGGGGACGCGTTTTTGGGGAAAATTGCCCTTTCCGGTCAATATTTTTGAACCCTGTCCTTTCCGGTAATTTTTAATTTTTTTTGGTATTTTCTGGATTTTTACCCAAGTAATAACTACTTTTGTTTATCCAAAAATATTTTCCTTGGTTTTATACATTATAAATTAATATATTTAAATCTATAATAAATATTTTATTTTATTTCAAAAACTATTTTTGATAATTATTAATTTCATTATAAATTTAATCTATTAAATAATTTATTTAATTTTGATTTAACATTATTTTAAGATTAAAAAATTGAACCTTATCCCTTTTAATAATCAAATAAAAATATGATTAAACATACAAATAACTTAACTCTAAAATGTAGATTCAAAATAATATGTGTATTAAATTAAACTTAAACAAATAAACATGAAATAACCATAACTTGAAATGATTCGAATTCAAGATAACTTAAAATTTTTAAAATCCAAATTAACACCAAAACCAATCTAATTGATCTAATTGAGTTATAAATTTAATATATATGATTTTTTGTATATATAAAAATTAAAGTAGGTTGCAAGTTTTTTGAAATTTATTTTTTATATTGAAAAATAAAATTTCTTTATTTTTTTTTTAAAAAAATCTATCCAATAATTAATACTATTAATAAGTATGTCAAAATTTCTCATAAATACACCCTTTTCCAACCATAATAAAAACAATCTTAAACCCTAAACCAAATACATCTAATTTAAGGTATGAATAGTAGAGAAAGGCAAATTAGAAGAAAGAGCAAAATCAATAATATTTTGCACATATAACAGGCAACAGCCAAATACATCTACAGTACAATAAAGAACTCCAGTATGGCACTCTCCAACATAATTGGATCGGTGGAACAAATGGCATTGGCTAATCATCTAATTAAAAGCTTGTATTTCACTGTAGATGGCGAGCCTGAGGTCTGTTTACAGATTTTATATATAGATATAATCAATCATATGTATATAGCATATGGATTTGATGAATGCATTTAGTGCTTGCAGAGTCTAACCATAACAATGGTTAGCTACATGGGAAAGCTGAGGGTTGCTTTTAAAACCGAGAAAGACTTCATTGATCCCGAAAAGTTGAAGTCATCTATCCAGAATGTTTTTGAGATGATACTCAAGGCTGCACAGGATATTGCTTAATTATGTCAATCTCAAATTCCATAGGAATAATTTTATTCTACCCTTGCTTTATTTCAGGTTAGGAATAAGTGTGTTATATTGACGGAAGAATCTTAAATAAATACTATGTTTTACTCCAATTACACAAGACGTCTTATTTAGAAAGAAAAATATTTATGCAAATGTGTGCTATATATATTTATTTTTTAAATGAATGGTGAATTTTTAAAAGAAGCTTGTAGGCTTTTTTTTTTTTTCTACAATTTTTTTCTTTACTTCTATAATATTTTTATTTTTGTTAAATTGGTCATAATGGTATTGGAAAAAGTTAATAGTACCATTAACTTGTTAATATAGCATCTCCACGTTCATATGATATCTTACGTGATGCTCGATTTGTATTTATTATTAATGCAGTATTCTTTTATTTTATATGTAATATATAAAATTTTTAAAAATTAGAAACTTTTAATTTTTAAAAATAAAAAAATATTAAAAATTTAAAAATAAATTTCAAAAGAAAATCTTTAAGAAATCAATTCAATTTTCACATAGACAATCATAGCATGAAAGATGAACTTTCTTATTACAATTTATTGTGAATTTAATATTTTTCATAAAACTTAAAAAAGAAAAGTTTAATGGAAGAGAATTACTTATACCAATATAAAATTAAAGAGTTTTACATATTTTCTTGACATTTAATCAAAATTAAAGGAATGGTTAAAATTAAAAAAAAATGATATTTTTATACTATTTTCTTTCCTTTTCTACTTATTATTCAACCAATCAGTTATCCTCTGCAAATATGAAAATGCTAATTAAACCTTTATATTAAGTCTAGATCTAAAATTAATTCTCATTTAATTAGAAAATAAAACATCATTATCTTCTCCTTCAACAATCCAAAATTCCAAATTTAATTATACTTTTAGTACAGTATGTCAAGTTGAGGACGACTGATAACAAACACCAAAATACTGCTATATTTTTCCTTATCTTGGAACGCAAAGTACTTATAATACTAAGCATTCATAAAGTTTAAAGCATTATTTAGTTTTCTTGGTATTTCGTTTCAATTTTCTCAATAGAAATTAGCATTTCACTTGTTTCAAAACCCTTGATACATATGTATATCCGTAACATCCTAAATTTTTGGGCCTATGCGTTTAATGGGTGGATATGTTTAATGTGTTAATTTAAGTAATAGGGGTCCAAATTGGGCTCAGAATTAGGCAAAGGCCTTGATTAAAATTATCTGTTTGGGCATTATATGATTTAAAAGGTAGTATCTATGTTTAAAATACCAAAGTGGGCTTGTGGCCCAATCTTGGAGGAGGTGACGCCACACAAGGAGTAAGGGCCCAAATTTAAGTTTCATGGAGCCCAATTCTTTTAATTTAAGTTAGCTAAATTTTGGGCATTAGGATTAGGTGGAGTGGATGGCAACAAGGCTAAAATTTAGGGATTTTAATGATTAGAATATGTGGATAATATGCTGATAAAGGAGGGAGGAGTTAGAGATAATTAAGTCTCTTTTAGATGAGCTAGTAGATTAAGATAAAGGAGAAAAGATAGGATTTATCTGCAAGGTTAGGTAAGTGCCGAAATTTCTATAAATAGGGGGAATATCTCTTCAATTTCGGCATTTGGGTTTTTCTCTCATTCTTTTCTCTTCTTCTCTGAGTAAAAGCCAAAAACTCCTAAAGTTCCATCTTCTTCTTCATTCTCTGCAAAAGCCGAAATCTCTAAGCCTAATCCCTCATCTTCACTTTGATTCAAAAGCCGAAACTCTTTCCATTCTTTTTCTTCCTAGCTGAAATCTTCAAGTCTCTTCCTTGTTTTCTTTTCTTCTTCTCTTTTCCTGTCAGAAATCGAAACTCTTCACTCAAGTATTTTAAAAGCTAAAGACACATCAGCCTTCTCTTGTTCATACTTTTTTCGAGATTTCAAGGTAAGAGGATTTGTTTATTTATATATATAAAATCGAGTAGAATACTAACTATGGCCGAATATAGGAGAGGCCTATTTTCACAATTTTTTCGGCTTTTGAGCAAGGCTATAGATTGAGGATAATAGATCCGGATAGCAAGGACATCGACTAAGAATATTGGATTTCGCGATATCAGGTGTGTAATACTTCCCCACCATCTAGATCTGATTATTAATGTATGTTCATAAGTTTATATGTTGTGATAAATGCCGATATCTCGGTTTAATATTGGAGACCCGAAAAGGGTGAAGCAAATCACCAGGTCAGTGAATGTTTTGACTTTATATGATAAAAGTATATTGATTTTATGATTGCATGGGTTGAATTGATGAAAGGAGGAAGTTATACGTTATATGTGTAGCGGTTTATACCGTGATCTGTTATATGTTGTAGCGGCTAATGCCATGACCTGTTATAAGGGCTTTGGCCATAATATGTTGATGAGCAGCATGACTGCCATCTTGGCGTGTAGCGGTGTGGGTCGATTGTAGAAATCCCCAATGGTGTGAATGGCTAGTACGGGGGCGTGTAGCGGATGGAAATCTAGACAAACGGGTTGGGCCTTGCATATTATTTGTTATTTTTTTTTATAAATGAAATTATTAATCTGTTTTATGGACCTAAGGCCAAAATCTAGTGGTGCATGAGGGTTGCACACTGAGTCTCGCGACTCACCCTATTAATTAACCTTTCAGGTGATAGTGCTTCGGACCGGGCTGGAGAGGAACGCAAGGTGGCCATGCAAAAGAACATCTGGATCCAGCAAAAAGACTCAAGTTAATACTTTATATTTTTAATTAACGGATTTTAAATCTCGTTGTAATAAGGCCATGGGCCACTAGTTTATGTTTTGTTTTATTTTGGGCTTTAATTACTTTTAGTTATTTAAATTCTTATTGAACTAATGCATGTATTTAAATTTGGGTTTTTTAATTTATAAAGGCATATTTTATTTAAACTATCAACTATTAAATTTCTTTCGAATAAGAAGATAAACTTTAGAAAAATATTTTCTGAAAATACGACATGTTTTTTCAAAATTTTCTTAGTGACATACCAGATCTGGTCGTGGTGTTTGGGCTAGGTTTGGGGTGTTACAAATTGGTATCAGAGCCCAGTTCAAAACTCGGCTCTGGGGTTTTTAGGCTCAAAACGTTTTCTAAAAATGGGCTTTTGAAACATGCATGTTTTTAAATGATAAGCAGTCGTTAGCTCAAAGATGACACTGCGTCTCCGGCCCAAGTCCGCCAGGTAAGTATTCTGAACTCCTTGTGTGTTATATATGTATGTGGGCTTGATGGGCTTTGTGGGACGTAGACTATTTAGACTATAACTTGATGGACTTTAGGCTTAGCTGAAATAACTTCTTAAATCTCATAAGACTTAATTTCACTAAACAAACCCGTGAACGAGTCGCAAGGCTAGGGTGTGGCAACAGGCATACGTATGTTCAGGATTGGAAAGAGCACGGTACTTAAGCGAGCCCTAGTGACTCACCTCCTCTTCACTGGAATCCTACACAGTGCGTAGTGGTGATCACCCTAGCTACGAGGATTTGTTGACGGGCCAAAATCTATAATTAAAACCCGAAAGGGACCAGCCACGTTATTTTTACAAAATTGCTAAAATACCCTTATTTTGAAAAAAAAAAAGTACCAAGATACCATAATTTGTAAATATACCCCCAGATTTACAGAAACACCCTGATTTACAAAGTCAACGGTTTTTAAAAGAAAAAAAAAACATACAACACACAACATCAATCAAAAACCACAAACACTTGAACGCCACTATTATTCTTCTGAAATCAAATTCTCTAAGATACCATTGTTTAAAAAAAAATACCTTCTTAGTTTTGTAAATTTTTTTTGAAAATACCTCTGACTGGTAAAATGACCAAAACACCCCTGATTTGTAAAATTACCAAATTACCCTTGATTTACAAAATGACCAAAGTACCCCTGATTTTCAAAATTACCGAAATACCCTCAGATTTCAAAATTTTCAAAATACCCCCAGATTTCAAAATTATCGAAATACCCCCAAATTTCAAAATTACTGAAATAACCCTGGATTGTAAATTACCAAAATACCCTTATTTCACAAAATCACCAAGGAACCCTATTTTGGAAAATTACGAAAATACCCCTGTAGGATAAATTACGAAAATACCCTAGGTAGTGGAATAACGAGAATACCCCTATGTATTGAGTGTGGATGTATGGATGTTGTCTGTATGTTGATTGTTGAATGTATGTAGTTTATAGAACTAGGAAAGTTGAACTTGAGACTGAATTGCGAATTCGGAAGAACTACTCTTAAAACTACTAATCATAAGACTGTTCGTGGATAATCAGTGGAAGAAAACCAATAATTCATAAAACATTTTTAATCAGATAAACGCGAACCGTTAGCATGAGTACAAGGGGACGAGGATGCTCTAGATATGAATACCGGTGCGTACTCTACTATAGTGTACTAAGTGTTTATTTTGAGTTTAGAATTGAAGTGCATAGCGAAAGCATGGTAGTGAGACTTAGGTAGTATGATTAATAGTTAGTTGGAAATTTTGAGGACGAAATTTCTTTAAGAGGGTAGAATTGTAACATCCTGAATTTTTGGGCCTATGCATTTAATGGGTGGATATGTTTAATGTGTTAATTTCAGTAATAAGGGTCCAAATTGGGCCCAGATTTAGGCAAAGGCCTTGATTAAAATTATCTGTTTGGGCATTATAGGGTTTAAAAGGAAGTATCTATGTTTAAGAATACCAAAGTGGGCTTTTGGCCTAATCTTAGGAGGTGACCCCACACAATGGAGTAAGGGGCCCAAATTTAAGTTTCATGAAGCCCAATTCTTTTAATTTAAGTTAGCTAAATTTTGGGCATTAGGATTAGGTGGAGTGGATGGCAACAAGGCTAAAATTTAGGGGTTTTAATGTTTAAAATATATGGATAATAAGCAGATAAAAGCTATTATTTAGGAATTTATTTTATGTGGATAATAAGCGAGATAAAGGCTAAAATTTAGGGATTTTAATGATTAAAATATGTGGATAATATCTTGATAAAGGAGGAGGAGTTAGAGATAATTAAGTCTCTTTTAGATGAGCTAGTAGATTAAGATAAAGGAGAAAAGATAGGATTTATCTGCAAGGTTAGGTAAGTGTCGAAATTTCTATAAATAGGGGGAATATCTCTTCAATTTCGGCATTTGGGTTTTCTCTCATTCTTTTCTCTTCTTCTCGAGTAAAAGCGAAAACTCCTAAAGTTCCATCTTCTTCTTCATTCTCTGCAAAAGCCGAAATCTCTAAGCCTAATCCTCATCTTCACTTTGATTCAAAAGCGAAACTCTTTCCATTCTTTTTCTTCCTAGCCGAAATCTTCAAGTCTCTTCCTTGTTTTCTTTTCTTCTTCCCTTTTCCTGTCAGAAACTGAAACTCTTCACTCAAGTATTTTAAAAGCTAAAGACACATCAGCCTTCTCTTGTTCATACTTTTTTCGGGATTTCAAGGTAAGAGGATTTGTTTATTTATATATATAAAATCGGGTAGAATACTAACCATGGCCGAATATAGAAGAGGCCTATTTTCGCAATTTTTTCGGCTTTTGAGTAAGGTTATAGATTGAGGATAATAGATCCGGATAGCAAGGACATCGACTAAGAATATTGGATTTCGCGATATCAGGTGTGTAATACTTCCCCACCATCTAGATCTGATTATTAATGTATGTTTATAAGTTTATATGTTGTGATAAATGCCGATATCTCGATTTAATGTTTGAAACCTGAAAAGGGTGAAGCAAATCACCAGGTCAGTGAATTTTTTGACTTTCTATGATAAAAGTATATTGATTTTATGATTGCATGGGTTGGGTTGAAGAAAGGAGGAAGTTATACGTTATATGTGTAGCGGTTTATACCGTGATCTGTTATATGTTGATGAGCAGCATGACTGCCATCTTGGCGTGTAGCGGTGTGGGTCGATTGTAGA
Organism: Gossypium bickii; assembly: GCA_025503065.1. Taxonomy (NCBI): domain Eukaryota; kingdom Viridiplantae; phylum Streptophyta; class Magnoliopsida; order Malvales; family Malvaceae; genus Gossypium; species Gossypium bickii. Next base: position 108,632,680 of record CP106717.1, read on the forward strand.
AATCCCCAACGGTGTGAATGGCTAGTACGGGGGCATGTAGCGGATGGAAATCTAGGCAAACGGGTTGGGCCTTGCATATTATTTGTTATTTTTTTTATAAATGAAATTATTAATCTGTTTTATGGACTTAAGGCCAAAATCTAGTGGTGCATGAGAGTTGCGCACTGAGTCTCGTGACTCACCCTATTAATTAACCTTTCAGGTGATACCTAGTTCTTCGGACCGGGCTGGAGAGGAACGCAAGGTGGCTATGCAAAAGAACATCTGGATCCAGCAAAAAGACTCAAGTTAATACTTTATATTTTTAATTAATGGATTTTAAATCTCGTTGTAATAAGGCCAAGGGCCACTAGTTTATGTTTTGTTTTATTTTGGCCTTTTAATTACTTTTAGTTATTTAAATTCTTATTGAACTAATGCATGTATTTAAATTTGGATTTTTTAATTTATAAAGGCATATTTTATTTAAACTATCAACTATTAAATTTCTTTCGAATAAGAAGATAAACTTTAGAAAAATATTTTCTGAAAATACGACATGTTTTTCCAAAATTTTCTTAGTGACATACCAGATCCGGTCGTAGTGTTTGGGCCGGGTTTGGGGTGTTACAATATCTATGTATACTAACCCAAAGGAGTAATGATACTAAATATTATAATTTCTATTGTTGTGGGTGAATATGATGATACTTTATTCTCCATTTGAATAGATTCATTAGGCTTAAAGAAGCTTTACGTGACAAATTATTGACAAAGACAAAAGTGGGAGAAGAGAGTTAAAAGAAAGTTTGGGGTGTTTGATTTGGCTTAAAAGAAGCTTTACGTGGCTATTTTCATTTCATTGAAAATTAAAATTTTTCATATTAATATTTTAAATGTGTTTGATAATTATTTTAATTATTTTATTTAATATTAAATTTTTAATAAAGAAATATTGAATAAGATAAGTAGCTAGGTAGTTATTTATCGAGAAATTATTAGGTGGACTTTTCCCACCACATAAGCAATGGTCCCGTTTAATTATATAATGCCATGTAAAATTATTTTTACATGTCATTATTGGCTAAAAATGATACTTAATTTTTCAGTTTATCAAACACACTCTTAATTAACTTTTTCATAACTACAAAGAAAGAAGTCAATAGACACCAAAAATGATAATCGGAAAAAGAAATACAGTTGTATAGAAAAGGCATTTTTTTAAAAAATTTAAATAATTTTTAATCTTAGCCATTCATTTAATTAGGGTGAAGAAAAAGTGTAAATTTCTTTAGTTTTATATGGGTGTAAGTAGACTTGATCATGGGTCGGGCTGGATTCGAATGGAGTCGATGTAAAATTTTAGGCTCGGGCCTATTTGAAAAATAGATCTAAAATTTTACCCAAGTCCAACCTAGATTGAAAAGACTAAACTCAAGTCTGACCTGGCATACCTATATTAATTTTTATTAGATTTTTATATAAAAATAAATTTAAAAAATTATAATACATCGAATTCCAAGGTAGTTAAGAGGAACATTTTCCCATAACAGAATTCGACTATAATAATAGCTTCCAATCAAGTATACAAATGACACCTTATGAACCACGAATAGATACCCAAGTAGTGAAAAGTGAGAAATGGCATCTCAATATTTTTGAGGAGATTAATACACTCAAATCTCAAGGACTTGGTCTCTTGTTTCTCGACAAGTGTCTAACAATGTTGCTAGTTCTAAATGGATTTTCATGATCAAAGATAATCCCAACCATAAAGTGAATAAATACAAGGCTCGACTTGTTTCTTAAGGGTTTAGTCAATGTCGAGATTAATATTGCAATTTACCCCTTATGAAAAATATTTATTTGTGTAAATAGGTCATATGTTTGTGTAAATATTTTAACATTGGCAATAGTAAATTTTTTTTGAAGGGCCAACAATAGTTTTTTTTCCTATAAATATCAGGTCATTTTTCATTATTTTCATTCAAATCCAACTCTCACTATTCTCTCTAAACTCTCAATTCTCTCAATTTTCTCAAGTTTTGTTCTAAATTTATGATACACTTGTTTAAAAATATTATAGTTTTATTTAATTATTTAGTATATTATTCATTTCGATTAAATTTTCATGAATGACAAGCTCTCTGATTCGTTTCGACAACAAGCACATTGCCACTGCTCAATCAATAACGATAAGGGGAAATTTTAAGTTTCATTATTTTCAATTAAGTTAATTTTAAAGTTTTTTAATTTTTAAAATTTTTAAAATTATTTTATTCTATCGATATAAATAGGAGGATGATTGTGTTTTCGAGGGGTTCATACATAATTTGTCAAGGAGCCCGGACACCGAAACTCGTGGTTAACTGCAAGACATAGTATTCTTGTATGTGCCTCGTATGCGTGGGGTCTGCAAAGTCGATCCTACTCTCATCAGCGCATTGGTGGAAAGATGGAGGCCCAAGACACACTTTACATCTTCCATGTGGTGAGTGTACAATCACTCTCGAGGACACTGTTTTACAACTTGGTGTACCGCTGGATGGGCCATTCATTATAGGGTCACTTGTCGTTCCTAGTAAAGAGGACCTTTACTAGGCCCTTTTGGGGAAGGTGCCGAAAAAGTTTAAAGGTGGCTTGATAGAAATGAAGTGGTTGGAAAATAATTTCAAAGAACTTCCTAAGGACACGACCGATGTCGTCAAAGAACAATACACATGAGCATTCATCCTGAGGTTAATTGAGGGAATTCTAATGCCCGATAAATCTCGAAACTTGGTACACATAAGGTGGCTACTACATGTAGTCGACTTCAAAGAATGAAGACGACTGAGTTGGGGATCAATCGTGTTGGCCACGTTGTATCGAGAGTTGTGTCAGTTGACGAAACCAGATAAGATGTCAATCAGTGGTTGCTTGCTCCTGCTGCAGTCATGGGCGTGGTGGCTGCTACAATTTTTACGTCTCCGAGTGAATGACCCTTATACGTTCCCATTAGTGAAAAGGTAAAACTCATTTGATGATAATATGTAGTTAATATAATAAATATTGTTTATTTATTATATGTTTAAATTAACCAATCTCTTGAATAGGTTGAACCATGGGCTGACTTATGTGGGACTACAGGAGGAGGTTGAAACATTGTAACACCCATAACTTGTTCTCTCGTCAGATTAAGGATACGAAGTATTACCAGATGATTTAGTACAATTAATAACAGATTGCATCAAGTTACCAAATTAATTAACGAAATTTCATAAATAATTCATATTAGAGTAGAACCTACACTTATGGGCCCTAAATTGAGCCTACGAGGCCTTTAGAATAGTTTAGGAACAATCAAGGACCAATTCAAGATAAAAATAGAAGAATTGGGGTGAAAGTAAAAAAATTCAAATCAGGCGTCACACACGACCGTGTGAAAGAGCCCAAACCGTGTGGCTCAAACATGGCCGTGTGGCCACTCCACACACTGATGTACTTAGGCCGTGGAGGTCACTGACTTGGATCACATGCCAGTATCCTTTTGTGTTAGCTACTAACTTAGGTCACACGGCCGTATTGCAGGCCGTGTGTCAACCTGTGTAAACCCTACACCTAGCACAACAGAGGCACATGCTCGTGTGTGGCACACGACCTTGTACATAAAAAATCAACCCAAATCATGGCATTTTCACTCCCAAATGCTTGGGTGGCTATACACACACTAAAAGTACATGCATACCAGCCCTCAAAACACAATCAAGAACACTCAAACTGTAACATTCTAAAACTCGAGGGTCAATAGAAACAGGTTTGTAAATCAAGAGAGAGAGTGACCATGCCCTAAATTTTGAGATTATCTGTGTGCTTTTAGGAAACAAATGATGTATTGGTTTGCTAGATAAGTGGTAGTGAAAGATCCCTTGAAACTCAAGTTCAAATCCCTTTTCTCTCACCATTTTTATTATTTTGCAATTTTTTCCTCAAACCCTAGTATGTGATACGTCTTGTTTTTAAAATAAATATTGTAAAATTATTTCAAAAATAAGAAGTTTTCTAAGTGGTTAGTTAAATTTGAAAGCATGGAATTAAATTGAGGTATCAAGTTCAAATATTTTCCCATGCAAAATAATTATTTTTTACAAAAAAAACCCTTGCTTTTAATGTGTGTGCGTCCATACCCTTGTAACCCTAGATATAAATGTTAATTTTACACAAAATAGTCAGCCTTTATTCTATTTTTCTCACCCTAGTCGTTCCTCCCCTTTTTTCTCTGCAATTTTTTTCCTTTCTTCATTGTTGTCGTCGCCTACACCTAGTTTTACCATCTCTTTCTTTTTCTTTTTTTTTTTTTGCCTCAAGATTTGTTAACATATTATCCACCATATTTCTGCCATTTTTCCTCATTAAAATCAGACCAAATCTGAAATCTTGAACTCCAAGATTGATCCTGAACATTGCCAAAAAAGTGCTAGTGCCATTTTTGTGAACTAGCTTGTGTAAGATCTATTTTTTCTTAAATTTCTTGATTAATCTTGTAAATTAAAAACATAAATTTATATATATGGAATTTAGGAGAATTTTAAATATTTTAAAGGTATTTTTTATATTTTTAATGGATCTCAAAACCATTTTTAAATCAACCCAATTTGGCAACCATGGGTGGTGGTGCTTGCGCCTATGTGCAAGAAAGGGGGTTGTTTTGTTTCTTAATTCTTTACCATCTATTTTCAAAATTAGTTTGTTTTCTTGAACCCTCCTAATCAACCTTGAAACATGTTTTAATTAGGGAAAAATTTTCTTGATCAATTGGTCATTCGGATTTCACAATTCAGGAAGCATAAGTGCGATTAAATATAAACTAGTTTGTTGGTTTGACATAGTTATTGGGTAAAGGATATGGATTGATTAAATGTGGAATTTTGATCAATATCGGATACTATTTTTCCAGTATGTGAATGTATTAGGTTCTAACCCAAACATCCTAGATCAACAGTAAAGCCGAAAGATGTTCGCGCATACGATTCATATCAGAACAACGTAAGAAATCTAACTAGTTGAATTCGTAAAATAGTAGTAATTTTGATGATTGGTTTGAACCAATAAATGGGTGTTTAAGAGCTGGTTAAGATATGAATTGATGGAATTTATACTGATTTTTTACTTAGGTTCGTTTTAAGATTTATTAAGGAAAATTGAAAGATTGGCTACTATGCTGCGAAAAAACAAAAGATAGGGTGTGGGTCCTAAACTCGTAAGCTTGTTTGAAATTGATAATTATCATGTTATATTTTGTGAATTAGCTTGTTAGATGGATTGGCTTAATATCCAAATAATTAGTTTTGTAAGTGGTCGAACTAGGTACATTTCGAGCCCTAAAAAATCGATGTGTTAACAAAGTTGCTAGTTTGACAATGTGACTATGTAATTGGAATTGTGATGCATGATTGTGTTATATGGTATGAGATTGGTTGTTTGAATAGCATGAGTTTCTGAAATATTGATTTTATGTATGATATAATTGTATGAGATATTTGCTATGACGTATATTGAAAAGGCATACATGCACAATGAAATTCGTAAAGTATGTGAAATTGAATGATATTGGCAGACACCAACATAATGGTAATTTGAAACTTGGAACACTATTTCCGTTTACTGAAAGTATTTGATTATTGAGGAAGTGTTAAACATGTCAATTAAATGTTAAAATTATTGAAGTATGGCTATGTATAAGTTTGCATGACATATTGCATACGCATTAGGATGGGATATTTTGTGGATGATAGAGGAGTTCTGTAGAGTACCTGCGGCATATTAAGTCCACATTTATAAGTAGTCAGTGCACTGCACCTGGAGTTCTGAGGGGAAAGATGATTTATCGTATTTTTACTGGCAACTTGTCTTCATAATTAATGGTAGAATCTTTTGCATATTGTTATTGGTGGTATTAACAACAACAGGCTTAAGCCCATAATGTTTTAGAGTTTGGATGACGGGTTCTAGGGAACTTGTGGTGTGTGTAACATCCCGAATTAATGAGCTTATGCGTTTAATGTGTATTGAGAATTAGAGGTGCAATTGGGCTCAGGTTTGGGCTGAGGCCTTGATTAAATATTCTGTTTAGTCACTTTAGGGCTTAAAATAAAGTCCTGGTAGTTTAAATGACATACTGGGTTGTGGCCCAGCAGCAAGGGGCGCAGAAAAAGAGAGTTATAGGTGGCGTCAATAGGCAAGGGGAAAGGCCCAATTTGTGGCCGTTTGGATCCCATAAAGTTGGGCCAAATTTGGCACTTAAATGGGAGTAAAGGGGGGAACGGCAACAAGGCTAAAATTTAGGGATTTTTATTGTTTAAAATATGTGGATATTAAGCTGATAAAGGAGGGAGGAGTTGGAGCTAATTAAGTCTCTTTTGGATGAGTCAGTAGATAAAGATAAGGGAAAAGATGAGAGGCTATCCAGGAGGCTAGAGGTGGCTGAAATTTGGACTGTGGGTGTAAAGGGGGGATGGCAAGATAGATGTAGTAAATGCCGAAATTTTGTCAGTTTTCTGAAAGCTTTCTCTCAATTTTCTCTGCTGCCGAAATCTTTTTCCATTCTTTTCCTTCCTAGCCAAATTCTCCCCACCTATTTGTTCATCTGTTTCCATCCACTAAAAGCTGAAACCACACTTCCATTTGCTCGTTTAGCCAAAATTCTTAGATCTCTTCTCTGGTGTTTGCCGAATCTTTCTGCAAGGGGTAGCCGAAATCTTCTGAAGTGGTAAGTGTCGATTATGTTATTCTTTCAATCTTTTCCAGCTTTTGGAGACCATAGCCGAATGGCTAGATGGTTGACTAATCTCGTATTATCTTTCATGGACGGTATTTCAGGATTTGAAGGAGATCCAATCGCCTAGGTTTCTAAATTAGTAGCACACAAATCATACTACTTCCAGGATTTAATCGATCTACGTAAGGAGATCTATCCAACTAAGCGTGTAAATCTAAGCAAATATTAAGTCTTGGCCGATTGTAAGGGGGAGCCTTACCTTCGCGTTCTTTTGGTTTTTAAGTAGAGTCGTAGACAGATAGCGGTGGTTCCAATTAGCGAAGAGTATAGTACTATGTGTTATTAGGTGTGTAACTTCTCACACCATTTAGATTGCCTGTTAGTATATGCTTATAAATCTGTTATATTCCGTTAAATGCCGAAATACCGGCATGGCTGTAGAAAACCCGAAAAGGGTAAAGGCGAATCACCAGGTTAGTGATCTCTATCATTCTAAAGTGAATGTTTCTATTTAGATGATATGTTTTATATGTATGCCAACTTCTATGTATGCACGGGGTTGGGTGATTGATGAAAGGGGAAGTGTTCTGTTGTAGTAGCTATTGCCATGATCTGTTGTAGTGGCTATTGCCATGATCTGTTGTAGTGGCTATTACCATGATCTGACGATGAGCAGCTAGCTGCAGCATGACTGCCATCGATGGTGTGTAGCTGTGTGGGTTGATTGTAGAAATCCACAATGGTGTGATTGGCAGGTAAGGGTGGTGTGTAGCGGATGGAAACCTAGGATTGGGTTGGGCTTTGCATAATTTCTGTTGTATGACATTCTGTTATTTTGTTATGTGGGCTAAGGCCCAATCTGATGGTGCATGAGGGTTGCACACTGAGTCTCGTAACTCACCCCATTGTTTAACATTTTTCAGGTAGCACCTAGTGCATCGGACCGGGCTAGAGAGGAGCGCAAGGTGGCCATGCTGGAGTTCATTTTGGATACTGCAAAAGACATTATTCAGTTCATTTATATTTAATATTTTTAATTAGTTTGGTTTATTTTTTATTGTAATAAGGCCATCGGCTATTATCTTTCTTTTACGTTTTCTTCTACCTTTTTGGGATTTTGGACATATAAAATTCTACGTAAAATTTAAACTAAGGCATGTACTAAAATGATAACAATCAAAGGAAAATTTCGGTTTTATATTCATTAAGGCATTTATTTCTTTACATTTTATCAAACTACTAAGTTTTCCCGTATAAATGCTAAAACTATGTTTTAAAACAAAACGAAATGCGACATATTTTATAAAATCTTCTTAGTGACATGCCGGATCCGGTCGTGGTGTTTGGGCCGAGTTTTGGGTGTTACAAATTGGTATCAGAGCCCGGTTCAAAACTCAGCTTTGGGGTTTTGGGCTCAAAATGTTTTCTAAAGATGAGTTTTGAAAACATGCATGTTTATAAATAACTCATGAGGGTCTCTCGGCATGGCACCTGCGTCTCCGGCCCAAGTCCGCCAGGTAAGTATTCTGAATCCACTGTGTGTTTTATTTGTATGTCGGCTTGATGGGCTTTAAGGGACGTAGATTATTTTACTTAGAACTTGATGGACTTTAAGCTTAGCTTAAACAACTTCTTAAATTTCATAAGACTTAATCTATCCAAACAAACCCGTGGACAAATCGCTGGGTTAGGGTGTGGCAACAGGCATACGCATGTCTAGGATTAGATCCGGGAGAGCACAGTACTTAGCGAGCCCTAGTGACTCACCACCTCTCTCATTTGGAATCCTACCTGGTGCGTAGTGACTGATCATCCTAACCGTGAGGACTTGTTAACGGGGCCAGAATTTATAATTAAAACCCGAAAGGGACTAGCCATCCTATTTTGCAAAATTACTAAATAACCCCTAATTTATAAAATGACCAAAATACCCCTGATTTGTAAAATGACCAAAGTACCCCTGATTTGTAAAAATTATCGAAATGCCCCGAATTTTAAAATTACCGAAATACCCTAAATTTCAAAATTACCGAAATACCCCCGAATTACAAAATTACTAAAATACCCTCAGATTGCAAAAATTACCAAAATACCCTTATTTCAAAAAATCACCAGGGAACCCTATTATGGGAAATTACAAAAATACCCTTGTAGGATAAATTATGAAAATACCCCTGGGTAGTAGAATGACGAAGATACCCCTACATGCTGAATGTAAGTTCGTAGATGCTGCTTGTATGTTAATACTTGATGACTGAATGTATGTGCTCCCTAGAATTAGGAGATGTGAACTTGAGACTGAATGGTAGATACAATTGCGAATTCGAAAGAACTACTCTTAAAACTACTACTCATAAGACTGTTCGTGGATAATCAGTGGAAGAAAACTATTTATTCATAAAATTCCTAATCAGATAAACATGAATCGGTAGAATGAGTACAAGGGGTCGTGGACGTCCGCCGCGAGGTCGTGGTAGGGGTAGGATGACCGTGTCAGAGCCAGCAGGGTCTGGCCACGGGTCAGGAAACGAGATGTCGGATCCACCAGCTGTGGAGGGAGAATTTTGAGACCAGGCGCTTGGAAAGATGCGGTATCTCAGGCGATGTTGCGGGTCCTCGAAAGAGTTGCTGGGGCAGGCACGGGTTCAGGAGCCCAGAAATCTGTGTCTAAACGACTCCGAGCCAATGGAGCAGAGATGTTTAGGGGTGTTTCTGGCGTAGCCCCTAATACAGCTGAGTATTGATTAGAGGCAAGTGAGCGTATAATGGATGACCTTGACTTCACGGTAGAGCAGAAGTTGAAAGGGGTCGTGTCTCTTCTTCAAGACGAGGCTTACCAGTGGTGGCTCACGGTAAAGGAGGGTGCTGCCGCAGACCGGATTGACTGGGACTTCTTTAAGGAGTCATTTTAGGGAAAGTACGTTGGGGCCAGCTATGTGGAAGCACAGAGGAAGGCATTTCTGAACTTAGTACAGGGAAGTAAGTTTGTATCTAAATAGGAGGTGGAGTTTCTACGGTTGAGCCGTTACGCTTGAGGGATTATGGCGACTGACTATGAGCGTTGCGTACGGTTTGAAGATAGACTAAGGGATGAGCTAAGGGTATTGGTAGCACCGCAGCGGGAGAGGGTCTTTGCGGTTTTGGTTGAGAAAGCTAAGATATCTGAGGAGGTTAAGCCGACTGAGAAGCAGAATAAGGATAATGATAGGAATAGGAATAAACAGAATTTTGGGCCGTCGAGATCATCTGGAAATTTTCAGAAAAGGCCTAGGTCTGATGGGCCAGTTCGTGCTCTGACGGGTCAGAATCGGTCATGTTCTTCGTGTGGGAAGGTGCATTATAGGGAGTGTAGAAGGAGAACCGGTGGATGCTTTAGGTGTGGATCCACGGAGCATATGATTAAGGACTGCCCACAGGTGAATCAGGCACAGCCTAAGGGACGAGGTTTTGATCAGGTTGGAAGAGGTAGGCTGCCAGTACCGAGGGGTCGTGGTGCAGCCAGAGGAGGAAATGGATTTGGTCGGGGTTGTGGAGCACCTGGTAGGGGTGCTGGTAATGTAGACGTAAGGCAGCTGGGGCTAGTCTATACAGCACGTCAACGGGGGGATGGTGACGCATCGGATGTCATAACTGGTACGTTCCTTATTGCTAATAGCCTATACTTTGCTTTGATTGATATTGGGTCAACTCACTCCTATGTTGCATGTTCGGTATCTGAGACCCTAAGTTTAGACTCTGAAACAACTATTAGGAAGATGACTCTGGTTAGTCCTCTAGGACAATCAAGGGTAGTGGACAAACTGTTTAGAGACATACCCTTAGAGACTCAAGGAGTAGTGTTCCCGACAGACTTAATGGAATTACAATTTGGAGAGTTTGATCTTATCTTAGGAATGGATTGGTTGATGAAACACCATGCTAAGTTGGATTGTGAGACTAAGCGTATGGTGTTGAGTACCTTGGAAGGCGGGGAGGTGGTTGTGTTAGGAGAAAGAAGGAATTACTTGTCCAACGTAGTGTCCGCATTAAAAGCTGTTAAGATGATTCGGAAGGGATGTAATGCGTTTTTAGCCTTTATCAGTGCTTTGGATGTTAAGGAGGTGACTGTCGATGAAGTTCGAACAGTCAAGGATTTCACAGATATCTTTCCTGAAGAATTGCCCGGATTACCCCCAGATCACGAAGTGGAGTTTGGAATAGAGCGACTTCCGGGTACAGCTCCGGTGTCCATTGCTCCTTATAGAATAGCGCTAAAGGAGTTGGTGGAACTCAAAGCTCAGATCCAGAAACTGTTGGATCGAGGTTTTACTCGACCGAGTGTGTCTCCATGGGGAGCGCCGGTCCTATTTGTGAAGAAGAAGGACGGAACCATTCGTATGTATGTGGACTACCGTCAACTGAATAAGTTAACAATTAAGAACAAGTATCCGTTGCCGAGAATCGACGATCTGTTCGATCAACTCAAAGGAGCTTCGATCTTTTCTAAGATTGACTTAAGGTCAGGATATCATCAGTTAAGGATAAAGGAAGGAGACATTCATAAGACGGCGTTTCGGACTTGGTACAGTCATTATGAGTTCTTGGTGATGTCGTTCAAGTTGACGTATGTGCCAGCGGCATTCATGGATATGATGAACCGTGTATTTCAACCGTATCTTGATCGGTTCATCGTGGTGTTCATCAACGATATCCTGGTTTACTCCAAGTCTGAGGAGGAGCATGATGCACATCTCCGTGTGGTGTTGCAAATTCTGAGGGAGAAGTAGTTGTACGCAAAGTTCAGTAAGTGTGAGTTCTGGCTGAAGGAAGTGACTTTCTTAGGGCATGTAGTTTCCGCAGAGGAATTAGGGTGGACCTTCGAAAGATAGAAGCCGTATTGGATTGGAAACTGCTAAAGTCTGTGGCAGAAATTCAAAGTTTCTTAGGATTGGCAGGGTATTACAGAAGGTTCGTTGAAGGGTTCTCAATAATAGCGGCACTTTTGAGTAAGTTGTTGAGGAAAGAAGTACCGTTTGTGTGGATTGACAAGCAGTAGGAGAGCTTTGAGAAGTAGAAGAGAATCTTGACGGAAGCACCAGTGTTAATCCAGCCAGAGGCGGGAAAAGAAGTTACCGTCTACTGTGACGTGTCACACACATGTTTAGGATGTGTGTTGATGCAAGATGGAAAAGCTGTTGCATATGCGTCTCAACAGTTGAGACCGCATGAATTGAACTACCCTACGCACGATTTAGAATTGGCGGCGATAGTGTTCACTCTAAAGATTTGGAGGCACTACCTGTATGGGGAGAAGTCGGTTATTTACACGGACCATAAGAGCCTGAAGTATCTCCTTACCCAGAAGGTGTTGAATCTGAGGCAACGTAGGTGGATTGAGCTCTTGAAGGACTATGATTGCTCAATCGAATATCATCCGGGTAAGGCTAACGTGGTGGCAGATGCGCTGAGTAGAAAGGCGATTGCGGATTTGAGGGCGATGTTCGCTCATCTTAGTCTGTATGAGGATGGAAGTTTGGTAGCTGAACTTTATGTAAGACCTATGTGGACTAGTCAGATCAAAGGGAAGCAAATTTTAGATAATGTCTTGAGTACTCGAATCCGGCAAGTGCAAGGTGGTGAAGGAGAGGATTATAATGTTAATAGTGATGGGGTTCTGTGTTTTCGTAAGAGAATTTCTATGCCAGAGGATGTTGAGTTAAGGTAGATGATTCTACGGGAGGCGCATAGTAGCCCATACACTATGCATCCTGGAGGAGTTAAGATGTATCGGGATTTGCGAGAGCAATTTTGGTGGCCAGGTTTGAAGAGAGAGGTAACAAAATTTGTGAGTAAGTGTCTGACGTGTCAGCTGGTGAAAGTGGAGCATCAGTTGCCTGCGAGATTGTTGCAACCGGTAAAGATTCCGCAGTGGAAATGGGAAAGAATCATGATGGATTTTGTTAGTGGGTTACCTCTTACGCCCACTAAGAAGGATTCGATTTGGGTGATTGTTGATCGGCTGACGAAGTCTGCTCACTTCATACTAGTTCGTGTTGACTATTCTCTACAAAGGTTGGCTAAACTGTACATGGCTGAGGTTGTGAGACTGCATGGTGTACCTGTGTCGATCATATTGGATAGGGACCCTAGGTTCACATCGAGATTTTGGAAGGCTCTTCATCAGGCAATGGGAGCAAGGTTAGATTTCAGCACCGCTTTTCATCCACAGACTGATGGTCAGTCTGAGTGGGTAATCCAGGTTTTGGAGGATATGCTAAGGGGTTGTATCATTGATTTTAGGGGTAGTTGGGAAGAGTATTTACCTTTGGCAGAATTCGCGTACAACAACAGTTATCAATCTAGTATTCAGATGGCGCCTTATGAAGCTTTGTACGGACGGAAGTGTCGCACTCCTACTTGTTGGATGGAGTTGGGTGAGCGTCAGGTGTTGGGTCCAGAACTAGTTTCAGAAACGGAAGAGAAAGTTAAGTTAATTTGAGGTCAGTTGAAGGAAGCGTCTGATCGGCAGAAATCTTATGCGGATCTTAAGCGTAAGGAGTTGGAATTTGCAGTGGGAGACCAAGTCTTTTTGAAAGTGTCGTCGTGGAAGAAGGTAATGAGGTTTGGTAGAAAGGGTAAGCTAAGTCCCTGATTTATTGGACCTTATCAGGTACTAGAACGTGTGGGACCAGTGGCATATCGACTGGAGTTGTCTCCAGAGTTGGAGCAGATACATGACATGTTTCATGTCTCGATGCTAAAATGTTATAGTTCTAATCCATCGCACATTGTGCCAATGGAAGAGATTGAAGTAAGGCCAGACTTGTCTTTTAAGGAGGAGCCAGTGCAAATCTTGGAGCGAGACGTAAAAGTGTTGAGAAGGAAGTCTGTCCCTTTGGTCAAGGTTTTGTGGCGAAACCATGGTGCAGAGGAAGCGACTTGGGAGCCAGAGGATGTTATGCGGCAGCAATATCCCTATCTCTTTTGATCAGGTAAATTTCGAGGCCAAAATTTATTTTAAGGGGGGTAGAACTGTAACATCCCGAATTAATGGGCTTATGCGTTTAATGTGTAGACATGTTTAATGTGTTAATTTGAGAATTAGAGGTGCAATTGGGCTCAAGTTTGGGCTGAGGCCTTGATTAAATATTCTGTTTAATCACTTTAGGGCTTAAAATAAAGTCCTGGAAGTTTAAATGACATACTGGGTTGTGGCCCAGCAACAAGGGGCGCAGAAAAAGGGAGTTATAGGTGGCGTCAATAGGCAAGGGGAGAGGCCCAATTTGTGGCCGTTTGGAGCCCATAAAGTTGGGCCACATTTGGCACTTAAATGGGAGTAAAAGGGGGGGACGGCAACAAGGCTAAAATTTAGGGATTTTTGTTGTTTAAAATATGTGGATATTAAGCTGATAAAGGAGGGAGGAGTTGGAGCTAATTAAGTCTCTTTTGGATGAGTCAGTAGATAAAGATAAGGGAAAAGATGAGAGGCTATCCAGGAGGCTAGAGGTGGCCAAAATTTGTACTGTGGGTGTAAAGAGAGGACGGCAAGTTAGAGGTAGTAAATCCCGAAATTTTGTCAGTTTTCTGAAAGCTTTCTCTCAATTTTCTCTGCTGCCGAAATCTTTTTCCATTCTTTTTCTTCCTAGCCGAATTCTCCCCACCTATTTTTTCATCTTTTTCCATCCACTAAAAGCCGAAACCACACTTCCATTTGCTCCTTTAGCTGAAATTCTTAGATCTCTTCTCTGGTGTTTGCCGAATCCTTCTGTAAGGGGTAGCCGAAATCTTCTGAAGTGGTAAGTGTTGATTATGTTATTCTTTCAATCTTTTCCAGCTTTTGGAGACCATAGCCGAATGGCTAGATGGTTGACTAATCTCGTATTGTCTTTCATGGGCGGCATTCCGGGATTTGAAGGAGATCCAATCGCCTAGGTTTCTAAATCAGTAGCACAAAAATCATACTACTTCCGGGATTTTATCGATCTAGGTAAAGAGATCTATCCAACTAAGCGTGTAAATCTATGCAAATATTAAGTCTTGCCAGATTGTAGGGGGAGCCTTACCTTCGCATTCTTTCAGTTTTTGAGCAGAGTCATAGACAGAGAGCGGTGGTTCCGATTAGCGAAGAGTATAGTACTACATGTTATTAGGTGTGTAACTTCTCACACCATTTAGATTCTCTGTTAGTATATGCTTATAAATCTGTTATATTCTGTTAAATGCTGAAATACCGGCATGGCTGTAGAAAACCCGAAAAGGGTAAAGGCGAATCACCAGGTTAGTGATCTCTGTCATTCTAAAGTGAATGTTTCTGTTGAGATGATATGTTTTATATGTATGCCAACTTCTATGTATGCACGGGGTTGGGTGATTGATGAAAGAGGAAGTGTTCTGTTGTAGTGGCTTTTGCCATGATCTGTTGTAGTGGCTATTGCCATGATCTGACAATGATAAGTTAACTATAGCATGACTGTCATCGATGATGTGTAGCGGTGTGGGTTGATTGTAGAAATCCCCAATGGTGTGATTGGCAGGTAAGGGTGGTCTGTAGCGGATGGAAACCTAGGATTGGGTTGGGCTTTGCATAATTTCTGTTGTATGATATTCTGTTATTCTATTCTGTGGGCTAAGGCCCAATCTGATGGTGCATGAGGGTTGCACATTGACTCTCGTGACTCACCCCGTTGTTTAACATTTTTCAGGTAGCACCTAGTGCATCGGACCGGGCTGGAGAGGAGCGCAAGGTGGCCATATATGAGTTCATTTTGGATACTGCAAAAGACATTATTCAGTTCATTTATATTTAATATTTTTAATTAGTTTGGTTTATGTTTTATTGTAATAAGGCCACCGACTATTATCTTTCTTTTACGTTTTCTTCTACCTTTTCGGGATTTTGGACATCTAAAATTCTACGTAAAATTTAAACTAAGGCATGTATTGAAATGATAGCAATAAAAGGAAAAATTTTGGGTTTATATTCATTAAGGCATTTATTTCTTTACAATTTATCAAACTATTAAGTTTTCCTGTATAAATGCCAAAACTATGTTTTAAAACAAAACGAAATGCGACATGTTTTATAAAATCTTTTTAGTGACATGCCGGATCCGGTCGTGGTGTTTGGGCCGGGTTTGGGGTGTTACAGTGTGTAACAGATGGTATAAGGAGGAACCATTTTGCATTGCATCATGGTCATGACATATTCGAATGTTATTTATTTATGATTTTTATTGTACTGTGTTGTATTGAATTATATTGAAATTAATGATTGTTATTCGAATGAATAATGATCCATGCTCATACACTGTTTGGCATGAATTTGTTAATGGCTATGTAATGATATGAAATTTCAATTATTGTAACACCCTAAACCCGGCTAGACGTTACGATCGAATCTGGCGGCATCAAATGATAGTGCTTTGAAAAACTTAACTACGTTAAATCTATTTGTAAATATCTTTGGCTTTCGTCAAAACGTGTCATTTAATCATTAGTTGACCATTTTCAAAACATTATACGTTGCGGAAGCTTTTTAAAAGTAACTTACGAATTCGTGTATTTTTGATAAAACATTTGTTTACTTTGAAAACTCGAGTTTTGTCATACTGCTAGCAGTTTATAAAACAATAATCCCAAGTTTTAAACAAAAATTCGAATGGCCTTATTACATAAAATCTACCCAAAATATAACCAAATTATAATTAAAAATAAACCGTAAATAAGTGTCCAGAACCGTGGTCACTGTCGAGTCATCCGCTACACTGATCCGTCTACTGCTGGGGATTACCTGAACAGCTTAAACAAAAAAGGGTGAGTTTTTGCAACTCAGTGTGTACTCCCCACATAAAACATACACACACAACAATATCAGATGGCAGATGTGATTTTCACAGTTCAGCCCTGAGCCCATTACAGAAATAGTGTGGACCTTAGCCCACTCAGATACAGAATCAGACATATTACAGGGCCTTGGCCCATTTCAGATAGAATATGCAGATAACAGAGACTTACCCACTAGCCTCTACACACCAACTCCGTCCAACCTTACACACCATGTGGGGATAAAATCAACCCACCCAGCCCTACACACCATGTTGTACCGAATCAAAAATTTGCAGCTAAGCTACTAGATAACAGGCTTAATAGCCTTTCAGATACTTCCTCCAATCATAATCAACCCATCCCGATGCAATGCAACATACAAGAATGACATGCTATTATGCAATTAAAACTCATATATATACATATATATTCAGATCAGCAAACATGCTTAGTACGGAAATCAGATAGACAGATCATTCATTTAGGGATCTAAGTATTGCTTATCGACCCTACGGTAGGTCCACAGTCGACTTGGGCGACCTGTGCAACCTTACAGAGTTTTCAGAAAAATGGGCTCACATGACCATGTGGTCTGCCCGTGTGGGCCCACACGCCCATGTGGCCCACAAGGCCCAAATTGGCCTTGCCCGTATGGATCAATGACTTTGCCAAGAATCCCACACGCTCGTGTGGTTCACCCATGTTGGACCACACGCCCGTGTGGCCCACACGGCCCAATTGGTCGAGCCTGTGTATCACACACAGCCTCGCTCGGCCCTTACACGGCCGTGTGCTTGCTCGTCAATCACACGGCCATGTGGTTACTTACAGTCTCACACACGGCCTACCAAACGGGTGACCACACGCTCATGTAGCGTCGATAGTAAGGTTTTCGGCTTTCGTCGAAACCTCGTCTTCTAGGTTTTCGAGTAACACCTGGTTTGATTTTGATGCGTAAGCTCCCCTAAGCCTCCAGAACCGTTAACAACCAAAATCGCAAGTCCTACTCTCTGCAGCAGCACCGATCACTTATTGCCTTCCACCATAATAGCACACTACCATTTCACAAGGAGGAAACAAATCGAGAAAAGCTGAAAAAAAGGGGAAGACAAGGGAATTTCGGCAGGGAATTTGGAAGAAAACGTCAAAAAGAAAGGAAGAATATTTTGGGAAAATAGGGTGATAGACGAAAATTCAAAAACAGAATATGCTAATCCCCTAATCTCTCCCTTTAATTCTCTCCACTATCAGAATTTTAGTCCATCTCAACCTCTTCACACGACACAAGTAGCAAAAATAAATCCCTTGTTGGCACAGGGATTCGAACTCAAGACCTCAAACATAACCAACACTCGCCTTAACCACCAGACCAGCAGGCCCATTCTGTTAGTTACTTACACACTTTAACTTATAAGCCTATTAGCCAGAGTTTGGGTTTTATCCATAAAAATACCAAAATTTACCCAAGTTGAGACTTGAACTTGGGACCTCTCAGACACACCCAAACACTCCCAAATCACTCAAACACTAAAGCAGATAGGTATTTGTGTCTTGAAATTACAAAAGCCAAAGTTAATGGAAAACCGGGGCTTTACAATTATGGTTTTGTGTTATTCTGTTAATGCTAATATGTTTAACTATATTTGATATTTATGCCCGTTTAAATAATTGTTTGACTCACACTGAGTTTTCATAAGCTCACCCCCTTAGTGTTTAACTTTTCAAGTAAGCCTCGAAACTAAGACTGGACCCGACATACAGAGAATCACCTTAGACCTGAAATTATTTTTAATAAGTATTAATCAGTCTCTATTGATTTTGGTTTGTAATTTTTAATTAATTCTAGTTTGTGGCTTGGTAACTTTTCTTTTGGGGATTTTTTCCTACATGGATTACTCAATCGTAATAACCGGAAAATACATGATATCGGGCTTAAGTAAAATTTGGCATTGTTCCTTAATTTCTGCTGCATTGCAAATGAACCATTTTTGAAAAACAAACCGATATGGCAAGTAGTTTTCCAAAATGACTTGAAAAATGGTTTTTTCCCACTGCATTAGTTTAACACTGGGTTTTTACAAAGAAGAGCGACAAACAAACGGTTATTCTTAAACAACACTATCAATAATAAAATGAATCTTAAGTATAGTTGGCCTAATAAATGAATGTTTTAAACTAACTCAAAGTTCAACTATGATTTTTTTCCTAAAGAGATTTTATTTAAAGTCTTCAAAATTAACGTAAGTTATCTTAGCCATTTTGGTGGCTAATGTAGCCTTCTCAATCTAACCCTAACGTCTAGGCCGGGTTTGGGAGTTTACACAAACCATGTCATAACAATCAACCAATATGCCACCATTGATACCACAATTCAAATACACAACATGAAACTAATTAAGCTAGAAGCTCAAGTCATAAGTATATGTCGTAGTGATTAGCAATCACTCAAGTACTATACCATAGTCCATGCCAAGACTTACCATTTCCTATTCTCATTCAACCACAACCTTGCATCATGCAAACATACACCAAAGGACCATTTAACACAACAACCTTTCAAGCACACTAACTATATAGGATGAGTACATAAGGATTAATACAAAACATATTCCAAATTTCCTATTACATGCCATATAAGCCAAAGTTTGTATTTAAAATCTACCAAAGGTTATTGGATAGTGTGATTTCCACAAGTTGATCCGATCTTTCGATTTTCACAAATTGTATCTTCAAGAAATAAGACAAATAACATGAGTAAGCTTTCATAAATCTTAGTAAGTTCATCGATTAAACGATAAAGCTTACCAAATTAAACATAGTAATTCAAATAATAAGATAAAATAACAAAGTTCCTGTCAATCACAGCTCTCAATAGGTGAGTATTGCTCAACACAATAATACTAATCAAATTTTACATTTCAATATAATCCAAAGATCAATAGAACATATGTAACACCCTTAACCCAAAACCGTCGCAGGAATAGGGTTAAGAGGCATTACCGAACAATCGAATAATTTCACATCTAATTTACGACACAAAGTCAATCATCATCAAAGCACACCAAAACATAATCAAATAATTCCTTATTGAGACCCACGGGACCTTTAACACATGCTAGAGAGGGGTGAGGACTAAACAGAACACTTACGAAAGTTTTCAAAATTTCAAATATTCATCAAGTCTGTTGAGGTCACACGCCCGTGCAACCAGGCCGTGTGCCTTACATGGTTACTAGACACCCTCATGTGTCCAAGCCGTGACAAAATAGAGCAAGTATTTTGACTTCTCCACACGACCACATGGCACGCCTGTGTGCTAAGGCCGTGTACTCTTAGGCCATATACTGAC
Organism: Gossypium bickii; assembly: GCA_025503065.1. Taxonomy (NCBI): domain Eukaryota; kingdom Viridiplantae; phylum Streptophyta; class Magnoliopsida; order Malvales; family Malvaceae; genus Gossypium; species Gossypium bickii. Next base: position 108,652,569 of record CP106717.1, read on the forward strand.
TTTTTCACACGACTACTAGGCACGCCCGTGTACCATGGCCGTGTGCTCTTAATCTAGCTATTGACTTTACCCCACGGTCAGTAGGCATGCCCGTGTGCAATGACCGTATAGGCAAAACAGGCCATTTGTAAGACCAATTTGCCACCCACACAGGGGTCAAACCTACAAGCACATTTAAGCATAATCCCACACACAATTTGACAACCAATCTCATGTCAAGTGATCAACATAACATCTCATACAATCTCATTTCTAATCATGTCAACTTATAGGCTAAATTGCACCACTTGAATACATTCAATATCAAACATGATACATCCCCAAATTCACTAGATCATACTAGCATCACACCATCACTAAGTTTACCATTCATAAGACATTCTCATTACCAACAAGCCATACCATAATATGCATCATATACCAAATCCCTTCATGCTTATAGCCAACATATATTTAGCTACATCTCATGGCTATTCATACATCTCAATTATGTTTCACAACAACTAGCCTATACATGTCATGTTTCAACTATATACATCTTTCCAAAAATACCAAAATAGATTGCCGATAGTGTGATTGAGATGCTGACGATTCCCGAATCCGAGCTAACTTTACTGACACTATAAAATAGAGAAACAATCACACAGTAAGCTTTCAAAGCTTAGTAAGTTCGTGATACAATATCATAAACTCATTAAATCAAATCAATGTACAAATAAACCATCACATAGATAATTTAACAATGAGACACGAAATTCATCTATATTCAATATTCACATAGCATTCCATTCAATATTCACATAGCATTCCATTCATCTACTTTCAATTTCATCAACCACATAGGTATCATACATACCTTTGCCAACACATAGTCACTCACCAATCATACTACTCTACCGCTAGATTTTACATTACGATCAACCTTTGATATTCTTTTGAATTACTCGTACACTTAGTGCCAATTTGTAATCAAAACATATTTGACATCGCGCACACAGTGCTGAAACGTTAAACCGAACTTATATCGGTATCGGACACATAGTGCCAAATCATTAAGCCGAAACTTTTATCTTATGACACACATAGTGTTAAACATCTCTATCCCGTTTCTAATTCCACACACTTAGTGCCATCTATTTCCATTCAGCACATAGCATTCCTAATCTTATAATTATATTCATACTCATTCAATTCACATCACATAGATATTATTTAACAACTAGTATTATATCTGAACTTATCTCGAAAGTCAAAATACCGAAATGGTCGATTAATCGAGCACTTTGTCTTTGCCTTAATCTTGATCCGAACCTCTCCTCTCTTGGTCTAAACACATTCAAATTCATCCCATTCAATCACCAAATCATTCATTTTAGTCCAAAACACACATATTTAGGGCATTTTACAAAATAGCCCTCACATTTACATATTTTGACACTTTAGTCCTTAATTTATCAAATCACCAAATACACAAAATTTGTGTAACACCCCTTGCCCGTGTTCAAGTCAGAACAGGGTTTAAGACATTACCAAACTTATCTAGCTTAAACATCTAGAATATGGCTATAAAATTTTGTTTAACCCCATCATTCACAATGCTCGGCCCAAGAGGCCCCAAAAAAAACTTTCGAGAAGTATCGGGATCTTTCCCGAAACTTCCACGAGTCCAGGAATCTTTTTGAACAAAACAGGGGCCACACGCCTGTGTAGGTCTTGAGACACGCCCATGTCCTCTAAGGCATGCCCGTGTCTTGTGCCCGTGGACTATACTGACTTGTGCCACACGACCATGGCACGCTCGTGGCTCTACCCTGTGTGTAAAACCTTTGCATTTTGACTTAATCCACATGGCCTATACACTCGCCCGTGTATCCTAGCCGTGGGAAATTTAAAATTTTATGAACAAGGTGCAGACTTCACACGGCCTGGGTACACGCCCATATGTTGGCCGCGTCCTTCACACGGTCTAGATACAAGCCCGTGTGTCACCTATGTGGACCAAAAAGAAGGCTATTTACCAAGCCCTTGGCCACCCTACATTGCACACATACATACAACAATTCCATTTAACCCAATTGATGGTTCAAAGACACTTCTAGATTCCCAATTTAACATTCATACACAAGAGCATACACTTCGATAGAACTACTTTCATTAAGCAAAATAATTGTCAAGTATTTGCCTATCTCAAAGCCATTTACAAAATGAATTACAACTAAATCAACACTTTAACCAACAATTACAACTTGACAAAATACTCATGTCCTATCATGCCATACTCAAAATAAGTCTAAAATTGTTATACCGAAGTATTGTCGATAGTGTGATTTCCGAACTCCTGCAGTCACGATCCTCGAGTTACCTTGGCAATACTACAAGGAAGAAGGGCAATGGAAAAGGGGTAAGCATAAAGCTTAGTAAGTTGTATGGAAATAAATGGCAATAATAATGCTCATAAAATGATCTATCCATGGTATTGGCTAACCGTACACAAGTCAAGGCTTCTTGTCCATACTTACTTCTAATTGCCCTTATTTAGCACCTACCGTGCCACATATCGAATCGGTTCTTCGATACTCATTCACAATTGCCTGAATTCATTCATTCACATGACTTAACTATCATTCACATCTCTACTTCTAAATTCATCTACTTATCTACCACTCACAAGGGATAGTCACAGAAGTGTGTTTATAGCCACTACTGTAAGTATAAAGCCAATGCCATATCCTCGAGGTGGTCTTACATGGAGTCTTCTCTAGATTCCAATGCCATATCCCGGACATGGTCTTACATGGGATTCCTTTAGATGCCAATGTCATATCCCAGACATGGTCTTACATGGGATTACCTTTAGGTGCCAATGCCATATACCGGATATGGTCTTATATGGGATTGCCTTTAATGTATCGATGCCATATCCCAGACATGGTCTTACACGATTTCCATGTTCATCACCGAAGCCATATCCCGAATATGATCTTATAAGGAATCTCAACTTGGTGTCGAGGCCATGTCCCGGACATGGTCTTATACGGGACCTTAATTATTTCATAATTCAATGATAGCATTTATATAATCAACATGGCCCATTAGGACTTCAACACCTCATTCATATTAGCTACTCAATTTAATAATGCCTCATGGTTTAATATACTACCAAGCATTTCTCAACATACAACTTACCATTTCTCAACATGCAACTTAAATTGCATACAACTTACCTCGTTTTCAAAATGAGCTAGTTCTTCGGTTTAGTCCAAGACTTCATCCTTTCCCCGATAGAGGCGGATTCTCGTCTCCTCTTGCTCTATAATAGTAAATTAGCTCATTTTAATCATTACATTAATATAAGCATTTCAATAATCATGCTTAAGCAAAATGACCATTTTGCCCCTAGGCTCAGAAATAAATTTTAATCACATTTCTACCCTCCGCAAACCTAGGCAAACATTCAATGCTCTTAAAACTATCATCAAAATCAATATTTCACATACTTACTACAAAATTTGTAAGCTTTTCATCAAGGTCTTAATTGGTGTTTTCATGCTAACACCTTTCACAAAAGTTGTTCATTTAGCAACTAAGACTCAATTTCTTCCATCAAAATGTAGCAATAACTAAGGTAGTTCTCATGGAAAAAATTTAAACTCTTTACCATATTGCACAATAGTCCCATCATTTGAAAGCTTAAGCTTTAGGGGTCTCAAAAGTACAATTATTTTCAAGAAAAGTTCACTAGAACACTTACTTGAATGGATGAGAGCTTGCTGAAGTTTTTGAAGCTTTCTACCCCTTATTTGCTAGAATTTTCGATGGACGATGAAAGGAGAAAAAGATGATATCTTTTTCTCTCCTTATTTTATTATTACTAGTCAAATAAGTCACCAACTATTACCAACTTTGACCAACCTTGTCTATCCATGTCTCCTATGGCCGGCCATGCTTAATTTGGGGGTCTAATTGCCTTTTAAAGACCTCCAATTAACAATCTATAGCCATTTGGCACTTTTAGCTTATAGAATGGAACTTTTACAATTTATGCGATTTAGTCCTTTTTCACGATTAAACATGAAATCGCTGAAATTAAAGCACCAAAATTTTCATGTACATATGCTATCATGTTCTAACTCATAATATAACATGAAAATAAATTCTCAAATCTCAGATTAGTGATTCTGATATCACTATTCCGACTAGCCCCTAAATCGGGCTGTTACAGTTTGCTTGTACCCATGCCTAGTCGAATTCTCACTATGCTCATACAAGCCCACAAATTTCATTTATTTCACGTTTTAATCCTTCAATTTCTTATTTTCTCAATTAAGTCCAAAATACTCAATTTCACTAAAAATCCCAATACAAACTATGTTAATCCAACACCAAGTTTTCATATTTTACTAACAACGAGCACATAGCTCAAGCATCCATCAATAGCTCATCACAAAAACATCATCAATTCACAAAATTGCAACATGGGTTAGCTAGAGCACGAAGCAACAATTACGAAAACATAGAAATTATCAAAAATCGAAACCAAAACATACCTTAATTTGAGCTTAAATATAACCGAAACCTAGCTTGAATATTTTCTTTCTTTTCCTTCAACATTCGGCACTCACAAAGATGATAACATTCATCTTTTCTTTCATTTGTTTATTATAATCATAATAATATTCATTTTACCATACTATCCCTTTTACCAAACATTAAATAACAAATATACATTAATGGCATATTTGTCCATTTAACATCCACTATCTTTAAAAAGGTTAAATTGCCTCATAAGACCTCCACCTTAAAATACCAATAACAATTAAGTACTTAACAATCAGCACCAAAAATAATATTAAAATATTTTTACGACCTCATATTTATGGTCCCGAAACCACTGTTCCGACTAGGGTCTAAACCGAGCTGTTACAACATAGCCCGATGAACGATAAGTGGATACGAGTACACGGTTAACCATCCAGCACATCAGATGCTCGAATGAGCCAAACCAACCAACACAACAGAATACACTGTAATATAACACGATAGTCCGCAACAAATGCAGGACTTCAGCATATCCAGTGAAAAAAGAATATACAGAAATAATCTCCACTACTCAAATCAATCTCATACCATGCACAAAATAACCTATTGGCATGCCAATCGTACTTTATCCCACGTTTATCTGGCTTAAAACATTTCATTAGTGATCAATGCTATAATGATCCATTTCTTCAATTCTTATAAACATAGCATCATTATAATGTTCAAGCCAAAAAAATTTAATTCATCTAATATGCATGTAAACATATTAGAATTAATCCGAACGAACTTACCTAATTACTGCAACACGAAACAGAGTACATGGACTATTCTACAACCTTCTATTTTTCGTGATTATCAGCTCATCCTTGATCTAGAACAATAACTTCACTCAATTATCAACTTCCAGCAACATAATTAATTATTTTATGCAATTAAGTCATTTTTTATATTTTTACAAAATTACCCCAACATTTTACCTTTTATGCAATTTAGTCCCTAAATCCAAAACAGACAATTTAATCAGCCCTTTAATACCAAAACAGCATCGTTTTAATCAGCCCCCAAGCCCCCAAGATAGCGTCGTTTTGGGGGGGCTCACCCGTGACCCGACCCACATGCTGGAGGATTCGAGTGTTTTCTCTTTGGCGGGATATTTGCGGGTCAAATTTTCTGCTTTTGCGGCGCACTTCAATGTGATTTTTTTTATATTTTAGATTTGGCCATATATTTGATTGCTGTTTCAATTTGATCCTTGGAGCGCCTAGAGGACGCGTGTCCCAAAAGTGGGTTATTTTCACCTTCGGTCCTCCTCCTTTTCGCGAGTTTCATTTTCTAATCCTCAATTCTTCTTTTGTTTTCACAATTTTATCTCTTTCATTTCGTCCTAATTTTAATTTAATCCTTTTATTTGATTTCAGCCCTATTTTCACCGTTATGGCTCATTGAACCTCGATATGGGGGTTATTTTCCTTAAAGACGGTAAAAAGTCACCGAAAAAGTCAAAAGGCCCTTCGGTTCCACACTCCTCTGATCGTCGGAAAAGGTAAAAGTTTTGTACTTCTCGATATAGATGTGTGTTTAACACTATTTAAAAAATGTGAAGTAGAAAAAAAATTAACAATACCTAAATAAAAACGATAACTTTCGATGCTTAAAAGTTTCTGTTTCTTTATTTTATATATTTTCTCTGTTTTTTCTTTCAAAAAATCTTTTTCGTTTAGAAGGGTTTTCTTCGATTTTATAACCGAAATGGAAGAAACAAAAATACAATATATTTTGCCTTTTTGTTGCTGCTGTTGTGCTGTTCATCTACAGGTACGGAGATGTCAGACGCGTGGAGGTGGTGTGCGACGGTGGCGTACAGATGTTAGAGGACATGCGGCTACTAGGGCTTTTCTTTGCTGAAAATTGGTTTAGATTTTGGGCCATTTTGGGCCTGTTTTAGTTGGGTTAGGTTTAGTCTTAAAATTGGGTCATTTTGGTTTGGGTTTGTGGTTTAATTTGGGCTCTATTTTGTAATTGACGGGCTCGGGCAAAAATTGGGCTGTACACTAATTTTACGAACTTACTCGTCGGATTTGTGTTCCTGAAACCTTTGTTTTCAATACCAGTAAAAAATGAGTTGTTACAACTCTCCCCCTTAGAAAATTTTGTCCTCAAAATTTCTTAACTAAAGTTACTGAATTCTGAAAGACTCTTCTATTGTTCAAATCAAATCTGCCACCACAAACCACTTCCTGCTCCATTTTAACCAATATAATGAGACTCTACATTTTCATCCGTGAAAAGCTTCAAACAATGTCAGTTTATTCTGGACTGACCACTGTTCTGACTGTCCGTCTACCTACAGATGAAATGTTGTACCAAAGTTAAGTTTAATACCCAGAGCCTTACAGAGTTTACCTAGAATCTCAAGGTGAATTTTAGATCTTGATTGGAAATAATAGACAATGATATTCTTTATCACTTTCTCCTAAATTTCACTCATGAATCATACATGGCTGTAATAACCCAGACAGAACTTGATGCTCAACTATCATAATTTTTAAAATTTCGTATTTCCTACTTGGCCACCCATACATCAGTTTCAAAACACAAAACATTTTATTATTACCCGGATGAATGGAGTACGCAGTACTGTGAACCTCTGATACTATCTCATTGTAATTCTAGATCATTCGAAACACAATTTATTACAAAAATATGATATAACAATAATGCCATATCAAATTTCAGGTCATCATTTGCAACTCCCTAATTCTTTGCAGAAACAACAGTTTAGTTTCAATTTAGCTAATATAAACAACATATATATATATATATATATATATATATATATATATATATATATATATATTCAAATCAAGATTGATCAGTACACAAATTTTCTTCAATAAAGCTTTCAGCTAATCCAACTCTCAAATATTTCAAAGTTTTCATATAGCAATAAAAGAGAGTTACTCGGATCTACATGAATCCCATCTGCCAGATTTACGTAACCAAGAAAACCAACCTCGCTGAGCCAAACTCGCATTTGTTAATTTTCACATAAAATATTTCTCGCACAAAGTCTGTAGTACAATTATCAAATATTAAGCTTACACAATGCTGTTTTAAAATGGATCAGAATATCATCAATAAACATAACTATGACTATATATAAATATCCAAATAAGACTGAACAATCTGATTTATCAAATTCATAAATTAACAGAGACATTAGTTAGTCCAGACAACATTACCAGAATTTATAATGGTCACTTCAAGTTGGAAAAGCAGTTTTCAGCATATCACAATCTTTTACTAGCAACTGATAATAATCGAATCTATATTTATCTTCGAGAACACTGTTACGCCTTTTTAACTGATCAAACAAGTTGTCCATACGAGATAAGAACAAATATTTATTTTTTTATCTTAGATTTATTTAATTTTCATATTTAGGCAAAAATCCCAGAAATTCTTCATGAAACAGATCAAGAAACCCACTGGAAATCGGTACATGATCTATCTTTGATCCCAATTTTTGAGTATCAAGTAAATATATATACGCTAGAAATGTTTTACAAAATTTTCACATCGTTTTCTATACTCTGGTTGTACTATCTGATTTACCCGACTCAACTATATTCATTTCACTAATCTGACATTTCAAATCAACTCATTTCAGTCTACTGTTTACTAGAACATTATATAACTTTAGCCATTCTATTCCCAAGATAATATCAAATTCATGAAATGGTAGTAACATTAGATCAATAGGAATATCACAGTCATAGATTTTTAGCAGACTATCAAACTTAGTTGACTTAGGAGGTAGATCTTTATCTATTACTAATGTAGTTCAAATATATGAGTAAGTTGATCATGTATCAATCAGTGCATATATAATAAATAATATCAAAGGGATAGAATGTACTAGAAATAATATCAGACGTGGTATCTTCAATTCTAACAACTATGTCTTTGGTCCCACTACATTTAACTCTAGTGTTATCGCTCTGACCAGGCGTTTGCCTTTCTGAGACGTAGACACTTTTTAACACTATTCATAGGCACAATTTCTCGATTATATTTATTGACCTGTACAAATTCCTATCCTGATGACATTTGATGACATTTCTCTTTCTGAATTCAAATCGAAAAAAATCCCAGTTAATCCTATCTCTTGGTATAACCACTGTTAATGTCGACCACCAATTATAAACCTTACCCTTTATAAAAAAAACATGACACATCTGAGATGATCATCAAGGAAACAAGCCATATCATCAAAATTCTCTAGATATTTTCAAACCAGTACCAAGCCCTAGTTAAATCTTCATCTATTTTACGTCTGAATTCTTCAACACCATACTTCCTAATTATTAATCGAGAGCCATCGAACTATTCCAGTTGGTTGAGGACCCAGGGGTGCCATAAGAAGCATATCAGGGAGTAGAAGTTGTAGAGCCACTGAATTGGCTCACACCATTTCTTTGAACTATTGACTCATTAAGTTGAAAAGACATTTCGACTTCACTATCAAGCATTTTCAAAATCGATAAACTATAATTTTACTTCCTATTTAGGAGGCGGGATATTAACTTTTACCCTATCAAGGTCAGTATGACCATATTCTATTGAAATTCATTACATCTGTAAGAAAAATAGGGGTTAGATTGGATCAATCAATATCACACTATCACAGGTTTATATGGCATGTAATTTCTAAACTTCAATACGCTACATTCAGTCTGAGAACCGACTAAACCATAGCTCTGATACCACTAAATGTAACACCCATAACTCGTCTTAAAAACATAAAAATTACAAGAAATAGATTAAAATTGGCTTACCAATCTTGAAGGACAAGCTTGGCCGAATGCTTTTAAGTCCTATCCATGGAGGTTTCAGTCAAAAATGAGAAATGAAAGAGATGAACTTCTTTTTTCATTTGTTTTTATTATTTTTACATTTTTACCTTAAGTTAATTAAAACATTTTAAATAATAACTAAGGGAATTAATCAAAATTCTAGAGATCTCTACTACCATTTGACCACTTAAGGAAGGTCCAATTACACAATTGATCCCTCAATTATCTTTAATTATTAATTAATTAAGCTTTATTTCAATTTAACCTTAAAGTATTAGGACCTAAAGAATAAATAACCCAAAAGTTAATGGAATGATTGGCAATGGTCTAATTGCCATATTAATCCCTTTGGTATTTTAAAACCTATAATTAATAACTTTTACCTTTTTTATAATTTAATACTTTCACTTTAATTAAGCAATCAATTGTAAAAATTATTGGACCAAACTTCAATTCACATATAATACGACTCTGTAAACATTTAATAAAAAAATATTTACGATCTTAAATTATGGAAACGGGTCCTAATACCTCATTTTTAAAAACCACTTGACTTTTGGACTGAACCACTTATACTAATCATTAATTCAATTAATTAAATTAATCAAATCAAAATTTAATATAAAAAATATTATTGACCCGTATAATTTAAGTACTAATTTTATGAACATACTCGTCAGATTTGTAGTCTTGAAACCACTATTTCTGATATCACTGAAAAATAGCCTGTTTCAAACGTGGTGTGCGATTCATCTCCAAATGTTACTTGTCCGTGCATATTCTCGTCTAAGTCTAAAATAAGTCTTTTCGGTCACATATGTGATTTCTAGCACAGTTATCAAGATATCAAATATTTTTATTTACTTTTTCACTTTCTTTATAAGTGAGGAATACATTAGATTCCATGTTTTCTTCTTCTTTAGTTGTTGCTACATGATTTCTCTCTCCACCTTGGGAGTTGATCTAACTCATAACTAAAATGACCATATTTATTGCAATTATAACATTGTATCTGAGATTTATTTCCTTGTTAAAATCTACCTCTACCATGTTCTCGGCCTCGAACTCCTCATCCACGACCTGGCGTCTGATACTCTTCACTTGTTTGGCCTCTTCCATGTGATTGAATGCCTCATCCACATGTTCCTCATCCACCTCTATTTCCACCTCTATATCCTCCATAATATCCTCCATGATTGCTTGTACCTTGTCCAAAATTATCGCTAACTTCACTTTCATTGAAGGACAGCTTGCTTTGCAAGACGTGTTCCAAATTTCCAATATCATCATTTTGCTTCATATTATGCTCATGGGCAAGACTGAAAATATCATATCCTCAAGGACCAAGAGTACTAGTGATTACTATCTTTCTATTAGTTAGCCTAAGAATTAAGGAAATTGTTTTTTAATCTAAAACTAACTAATTACTAAGCTAAAGATGCTAAGACACAGAGAATGAATTGGGGAAATACTTTTGGGAAAACCAATTGATTAAGACAATACCCGAGGAAGAATCCACCTAGACTTCTCTTGTTATCTAACTCTGAACCAGACGATTTATTCACTTGACTTGATCCGTAGGATTCCCTAATTTATATTAATTCCTCTCTCAAGGCTACTAACGTCTAACCCTAGGTTCATTAATTGAAATCTTTTTCTAATTAAAACCCCTAGAGTTGTATTAACTCGATCTATGGACTCCCATATTAGGTTTGACCCAAATCCGGCAGATTTTCACCGTCCTATCTCTAGGAGTGCGATCAACTCCGCTTAACTATGCTAGATCTACTCTTAGCGGGGACTTTTCTCATCGCTAAGCACATCAATACTTGAATCAATATCCTGAAATATCAAATCAAGAATTAAGAACACATAATTAAGAACAAATCAAGTATTTATCATATAGTTCAGAAAACAATAACAAGATCCATCTTAAGTTTCATCCCCCTCAGGTATTTGAGGGGTTTAGTTCATGTTTATAAAAGAATACATCTCAGAAAAAACTAAATAACAAAACATAAAGAAAAACCCTAAAACCCCCTGAAGGAAATTGAAGGGAAGATCCTCAGTCTTGAGTGTGATTCCGGCTTCTGAGATGGATCAACTGGCTTTCTTCGAGTAATTCCCTAATTTCAGCTCTCTCTGGCTTTACTCCTGTCAAAAGCCCTGACAAAGGCCTTCTGTCGAACTCCTGAACGCCCTCTCTTAGGTTGCCCTCTAAGGTGTTTATATAGGCTTTTGGAATGTCTTTGTTTGCCTCTAAGTATCCTTTTCCGAGTGGAATTAAAACAGGTCATGGCAGGGACACGCCCATGTGGCATGCCCGTGTGAATCGAGCCCTGAGCCGTGTTCGAGTCTGCTAAAGTGGCACGCGTGGCGAACTCCAGGCCGTGTGGATTTCTTACTTTGGCCCATTTTCTCCGTTTTTGGCCCGTTTCTTGTTCTTTTCAACTCCCTAAACTCTCCTGAGTATAAAACATGAAATTAAGAGATTAGGAGCATCGAATTCCACAATTAGAGGGATAAATCATCCAAAAGTATGCAAAATATGAGATTAAAATATGTATATATTATGGTTTATCATGTACCTTGTCCAAAATTATCGCTAGCTCCACTTTCATTGAAGGACAGCTTGCTTTACAAGACGTGTGTCGAAACCATTTTTATTATTTTGAAAAAACGCAGATCGACCTTAAAAACGAAAATGGAGTCGCCACCAATCTTTTTTCGAGGTGTGATCGGGTCACCTTGAAATTGATCATTTTAATAAAAAAGCATTTTGATTTATTAAAAAATGATTTTGGTCTACGAAATTCAAGAAAACGGGTTCAGGAGTCGGTTACGCACGAGGAAGGATTAGCACCCTCGTAACACCCAAAATTGGTACCTAATTGATTAATTAATGTCTTAATGTCGAAAATTTGAGAAGATTTTAAAATACGATCCTTTTTTAAAAAAAAATGTTTGAATAAATTGAAATGGATGTTAATAAAATATCACATCCAGTACGTTAGGACACGACATTTTAAATCTTTGAAACTAAGCTTGTCTTTTGATTTTCAAAACTCATGCATTTAAATTTTAGAAGGATATTCGGTTATTTGGGTCAAGTGAAAAAATCGGAACCCAGTAAGTTAGGGCACAATTTCTCAAAGTTCCAAACATAGAATATTGTCTATACTTTTTTAGAAATCCTTACCTCAAGATAACAAGACGTCATATCCAATGAGTTAGGACACAACACCTCAAATTCCCGAGAATAAGCTTTTATTTGAAACTCATACGTTTTGATTTGAAATGGGTGCTCGATTACTTAGATTCAACGAGGAAAATTGAAACCCTGTAAGTTAGGGCACAATCTTCTCGAAGCTCCCAAATATGAGCATTTGGGGGAAAATTATTGCAATATTAAAACAATGTATAAATAAAAACTTTGATAAAAAAACAACAATATTAAAATACAAATAAACAAATTATAAAACACATAATGGCAATTATTTAACTACTAACATCAATAATCAAAGACCAAATAAGTTATATACACAAAACATCTTAAAAATAAATGGTATATAAAATAGATAGTAATATATAAAAATTTGCAATTGATAATATATGGAAAAAAATTTAAAGCAAATAATCAAACAATTTAAAATGGATGATTTATAAAACGATTTTTTTTTTTAAAATAAACAACATGTGTGACATTAAAAACAAATAAAGTATATAATTAATGGAAGAAAATAAAAGAATGATAAGAATGGTTAAATGAATGAACAATATGTAAATAAGAAAGTTGACGAATAAATAAATGAATAAAAATAAAAAGAATAATTAATGATTAAGCAACTAAATGGATAAATAAAAAAAAGTTTAAAAAACTCCTAAGTCAACCTAATTCTCACACCTAATTCTCACAATACGAGGATTCAACGAAATTCCACCACCTAAATCCAACTCAAACGAGAGCAACTAAAAAAAAATGAAGATGAACGAATAACAAAATAAAAACAAGCCCTAGAAAATAAGAACGCAAGAGAGAGAGAGATTTATGTGAATGCTCTCAAGAATTTTTATTGCTCAAAACTCAAGTCCTCTACAATGAAGGGAGAGGCCTCTATTTATAGTTGAGCCTCCCCAAATCCAACGGTACAGATCAATTACATCAACGGCTAAGATTAAAAGGTACCTACAAATTAAATCTCTAAGATTACAAAATCATATCTTCTAAGATTGCATACCATATCTTCTAGGATTGTATATCATATCTAAGATTTGCATATCATATCTAAGATTGCATATCATATCTTCTAAGATTGCATACCATATCTTCTAGGATTGCATATCATATCTGAGATTTGCATATCATATCTAAGATTGCATATCCTTGAAGATTGTGTTTCCATATACGTCAAGCTTGTAAATGGACCTTCAACCTTTTCAAGTAATGGGCCATTCTGATCTGGCCAAATGATATATTTTGGACTGGACTTGGACTTTGTTTTATTATTTTGGGTTTCTTATTTTTTTGTATGGGCTCGGGCTAAATTGGCCTATTACAACGTGTTCCAAATTTCCAATATCATCATTTTGCTTCATATTATGCTCATGGGCTTGGAGTGAATCCACAAGTTCGACGATTGATATTTGTGACGAATCTTTTGATTCTTCGATGGCAATTCCATATAATTAAATTTGCATGTTAATGACTGCAAATTTTTTTCATTACTCTTACGTCATCAAGTGTTTCTCCATTCCTTTTCATTTCATTTACCACCGCTTTCACTAGGGTGATATAATCATCAATACTTTCTGAAACTTTTATTTTCAACGTCTCAAATTCAGCTCTAAGGGTTTGTAATGTTGGCCTTTTCTGCTCCTTGAAGGGATTTTTTTGCAAAATTCCCTATGTTTCCTTTGATGTCTTCGCATATGAAATTTTTCAAAGGTTGATTCAACAACACCTAGAAAAATAAAGAACAACATCCTCTTATCCTTTTTACGAGCTTCTTTCAACACTCGTTTCTCTTCGTTTGTCAAAGTCACTTCGACAGCTGCATTTTCAAGGTTGACATATCCTTTTTCGTCAACATCCCAACAATCTTAAGAAATGAGCAAAACCTTCATTTAGATGCTCCAATTGCTATAATTTATCTTTATTAATTTTGGGGTATGTGATTGAATCCTGTTTACCATTGTGACGTAGACACGAACCTAATTCTTGTAGTTAGAAACATAATAAACACTCAAAATCAAACTAATTTTATTATTCACAAATATATATATAAAAGAAAAATATTACATAATTGCCGCTAGTTATTTACTCAAGCCACCAATTCTTTCTCAACACTCACACACCTTTTTTGTTCTCTCTAGTTATATTTACACAGACATGACCTATATATAGTTTTCTAAACCGTCTTAAAGTGTTGCCACCTAAGAATATTCAAACATTGCTGCCATAATTATCCACCATCCTTATCTTTTAATATTTCATTAAACTTCCAGCAAATTTACCGATATTTTCATCCAAGTCCTTAAAAAATCATCACCAAACTGCCACGTTAGTAGGTCAAGTTCTAGACCAATTCTTTTGACAGCTTGTTATCCACCTTGCAAGCCAATTTCTTTGTCACCTTATCTGCATGCTTAGCGGACTTTTAAAGTCATTTGACTTCTAACAATAAATAGGGCAAACGAAACTCAAAGAATATGGTGTTAGCAGTTGAATAATTAATTGTGAAGTTAGACTGTTAAAGAAGTTAACTGTTAAAAAGCTGTTAAAGAAGTTAGTTTGTTGAACAGCTTAGCAGCTTTAATATCCTGTCTATAAATATAGACTCATGTGTGGTTGGAAAGACGAGATCAAGAAATACTCTTTTCATTTTAGTCTCTATTATAATCAAACAGATAGAACCTCTGCTCAAGTAATATTTGTTGTTGGTGGTGAAGCTCAAAATAGAAACATGGTGAATGAGTTGAATGTCGAAGATGGTGAGTATTCAGAGCCAGTCAGTCCCACTGCACAGTATTTCAACAGCTCAGTGCTCTCTGTTTGCGTTCTTGCTGTTTTGGACAGCGAAATTCCTATCGATGATTCCCCAACCTTGGGTTTGCTTAAAGATGTCTTCCTTCCCATTAGTCCCCGCTTCTCCTCCCTTATGGTACGTATAATAATACATATACATATACGTGTTCCACTTTATTTTCTCTTTCTATCAATCATTTTTATCATCTGTCTAATGTATACCTATGTATGTTTGAGTGCTTTCTACACGTGTATTTGAGGGTTAAGGTCTCATTTTCAGCTGGGAGTTTCGATATTCAATTAGCCCCGCTAACTATTTCAACTGATCATGAGAAACAGGTTGATAATTATTAATTTCATTATTAATTTAATCGATTGTTTTTTATAATTATTAATTTCATTATTAATTTAATTGATTAAACAATTTATTTAATTTTTATTTAACATTATTTTAAGATTAAAAACTCGACCTTATCTCTTTTAATAATCAAATAAAAATATGAGTAAAAATACAAATAATTTAACTCTAGAAATGATTGATTCAAAACAATATGTATATTAAATTAAACTTGAATAAATAAACATAAAATGATTAAATATTCAAATTTAAAATAATTCGAAAATTTTAAAATCCAAATTAATCATACCCAAAATCAATCTCACATGGCTAGTTGAGTTATAAATTTAATATATATGATTTTTTATATATAAAAGGTTAAAGTAGGTTGTAAGTCCTTATCTTTTGAAATTTAATTTTCATATTTAAAAAAAATAAAATTTCTTTATTTTTATTTAAAAATCTCAATCTAATAATTAATACTGTTAATAAAATTTA
This sequence comes from Gossypium bickii, assembly GCA_025503065.1. Classification (NCBI taxonomy): domain Eukaryota; kingdom Viridiplantae; phylum Streptophyta; class Magnoliopsida; order Malvales; family Malvaceae; genus Gossypium; species Gossypium bickii. The sequence goes on from CP106717.1 coordinate 108,668,824, forward strand.
CAAAATTTATCATTAATACACCCATGCAATCAGACCAACTTCATAAGAAGTATTGTTACATACATCTACTTTTCCAACCGATATAATCTTAAACCCTAAACTAAATACACGTTAAATAGAAGAAAGAGCAAAATCAATAATATTTTGCATGTATAACAGGCAGCGGCCAAATACATCTACAGCACAATAAAGAACTCCAGCATGGGACTCTCCAACATAATTGGACCGGTGGAACGAATGGCATTGGCTAACCATCCAATTAAAAGCTTGTATTTTATGGTTGTCGGTTGGCCTAAGGTTTGTTTATAGATTATATATATAATCAATCATATGTATATAGCAGATGGATTTGATGAATGCATTTGGTGTTTGCAGAGTCTAGCCATAACAATGGTTAGCTACATGGGAAAGCTAAGGGTTGCTTTTACAACCGAGAAAGGCTTCATTGATCCCGAAAAGTTGAAGTCATCTATCCAGAATGCTTTTGAGATGATGCTCAAGGCTGCACAAGATATAGCTTAATTAATTCAATCTCAAATTCCATACACAATTTTTTTACCCTTGCTTTGTTTCGGGTTAGGAATAATTGCTTTATATTGACGGAAGTATCTTAAGTACATGCAATGCTATAGCAATGTTTTACTTCAATTACATAAGATGTCTCATTTAGAAAGAAAAATATTTATGCAAATGTGTGTTTATAAAATATTTATGTGTCTTACTATGGTACTCTCCATTAGTGGCCCGCTATCCGATTACTCGATTGGGTCTCGACACTGTAGTCTATATGGTTTGCACCACAGATTACATGCACGTGAGGTGTTCGTGTCCTTTCATGAGCTCGCATGATATGGATTCGCACTACCATGCCAGCGAACCCACATATAGAAAACATGTGTTAATTCCAAAGTATGGTACATGTTGACATGCATGGGGAATTACCTACAAGCTCACATCCATAAACAGTAATCGTATCATATAAATAGAGAATTTAACCCTTTTGAAGGACACACAAAAACACTCAACATGTCTATATATATTTATCTTTTAAATGAATGGTAAATTTTTAAAAGAAACTGGTAGGTTTTTTTCCTACAAAATGACTTTTTAGCACTTGATTCTTGAGCTATAAAAAATTAATTTAATCATAGTTTTCCCATTTAGCAATCATATTTTTATTTTTGTTAAATTAGTCAGAATCATATTGAAAAAAAGTTAAGCACCATTAACTTGCTAATATAGAATCTTGATGTTAATATGATATCTTAAAGGTAGTTTTGAAAAGTTAAGGTTTTGTTAACTTAAGCTCCTATGTTGATTTAGCCTGAACCTGGAAAAGAGTATGTGGTGTACATCAATATGTCCTACACTGGCCTTGGATGTGTGCTGATGCAAGGTAGAAAAGAATTTGCTTATGTGTCGAGGAAATTGAAACAACATGAATTGAACTGTTCCATATACTGAAAAATCATCCATGAATACGTTGAGACCTTCCTCCAAGATATCAACAAAAATAGCTATTATGCATCTCATAAATGTTACTGGCATTGCATAATCTGAATGGCGTCTATTTAAAAGCGTATGTGCCAAAAGGGCATGTGAATGTAGTTTTTTCTTGATCGTCTGGATGTATGGAAATCTAATGATATCCTAAGTATCCATCAAGAAAACAATAATATTCTTTACCTCCAATCTATCCAGCATTTGATCAATAAAAGGAAGAGGAAAATGATCTTTTTTGTTGCATCATTTAGTTTCCGATAATCATTGCATACCCTCAAGCCAGTGACCGTTCTTGTTGGGATTAACTCAATTTTATCATTTTCTACAACTATTAGCCCACTTTTTTTTTTGGAACACATTCTGTAGGGCTGACCCATTCACTATCAGAATTTGCATACATAATACCAACATCTAGCAATTTAAGTCATTCCTTTTTCACCACTTCTTTCATGGATGGATTTAGCCGACGTTGCGCATCCACCACTGGTTTCTTTCCTTCTTCCAATCTGATCTTATGTTGGCATAATGCAGGGTTAATCCCTTTTATATCAACAATAGTGCATCCAATAACTCTTTTATATGTCCTCAATACATTCAATAGTGCTCCTTCCTACTCAGAAGTTAGTCCTACAACTATTATTACAGGAAAGGTGTTCTGCTATTCCAAATACCAATATTTCAAATGTTTCGGTCAAAAATGAGAAATGAAAGAGATGAACTTCTTTTTTCATTTGTTTTTATTATTTTTACGTTTTTACCTTAAGTTAATTAAAACATTTTAAATAATAACTAAAGGAATTAATCAAAATTCTAGAGATCTCTACTACCATTTGACCACTTAAGGAAGGTCCAATTACACAATTGATCCCTCAATTATCTTTAATTATTAATTAATTAAGCTTTATTTCAATTTAACCTTAAAGTATTAGGACCTAAAGAATAAATAACCCAAAAGTTAGTGGAATGATTGGCAATGGTCGAACTGCCATATTAATCCCTTTGGTATTTTAAAATCTATAATGAATAACTTTTACCTTTTTTATAATTTAATCCTTTCACTTTAATTAAGCAATCAGTTGTCAAAATTACTGGACCAAACTTCAATTCACATATAATATGACTCTGTAAACATTTAATAAAAAATATTTACGATCTTAAATTACGGAAACGAGTCCTAATACCTCATTTTTAAAAACCACTTGACTTTTGGACTGAACCACCTATACTAATCATTAATTCAATTAATTCAATTAATCAAATCAAATTTTAATATAAAAAATATTATTGACCCGTATAATTTAAGTATTAATTTTATGAACATACTAGTCGAATTTGTAGTCCTAAAACCACTATTTCTTATACCACTGAAAAATAACCTGTTTCAAACGTGGTGTGCGATTCATCTCCAAATGTTACTTGTCCGTGAATATTCTCGTCTAAGTCTAAAATAAGTCTTTTCGGTCACACATGTGATTTCTAGCACAGTTATCAAGATATCAAATATTTTTATTTGCTTTTTCACTTTCTTTATAAGTGAGGAATACATTAGATTCCATGTTTTCTTCTTCTTTAGTTGCTGCTACATGGTTCTCTCCTCCACCTTGGGAGTTGATCTAACTCATAAATAAAATGACCATATTTTATTGCAATTATAACATTGTATCTGAGATTTATTTCCTTGTTGAAATCTACCTCTACCACGTTCTCGGCCTCGAACTCCTCATCCACGACTTGGGGTCTGATACTCTTCACCTGTTTGGCCTCTTCCATGTGATTGATTGCCTCATCCAGATGTTCCTCATCCACCTCTATTTCCATCTCTATATCCTCCATGATTGCTTGTACCTTGTCCAAAATTATCGCTAGCTCCACTTTCATTGAAGGACAGCTTGCTTTGCAAGACGTGTTCCAAATTTCCAATATCATCATTTTGTTTCATATTATGCTCATGGGCTTGGAGTGAATCCACAAGTTTGCCGATTGATATTTGTGACGAATCTTTTGATTCTTCGATGGCAACAACCATATAATTAAATTTGCATGTTAATGACCATAAATTTTTTTTTTCATTACTCTTACGTCATCAAGTGTTTTTCCATTCCTTTTCATTTCATTTACCACAACTTTCACTTGGGTGATATAATCATCAACACTTTCTAAAACTTTTATTTTCAACGTCTCAAATTCAGCTCTAAGGGTTTGTAATGTTGGCCTTTTCCGCTCCTTGAAGGGATTTTTGCAAAATTCCCTATGCTTCCTTTGATGCCTTCGCATCTGAAATTTTTCAAAGGTTGATTCATCAACACCTAGAAAAATAAAGAACAACATCCTCTTATCCTTTTTATGAGCTTCTTTCAACACTCGTTTCTCTTCGTTTGTCAAAGCCGCTTCGACAGCTGCATTTTCGGGGTTGACATATCCTTTTTCAACAACATTCCAACAATCTTGAGAAATGAGCAAAACCTTCATTTAGATGCTCTAATTGCTATAATTTATCTTTGTTAATTTTGGGGTCTGTGATTGAATCCTATTTATCATTATGACGTAGACACGAAACCTAATTCTTAGAAACATAATAAACACTCAAAATCAAACTAATTTTATTATTCACAAATGTATATATAAAAGAAAAATATTACATAATTGCCGCTAGTTATTTACTCAAGCCACCAATTCTTTCTCAACACTCACACACCTTTTTTGTTCTCTCTAGTTATATTTAAGACATGACCTATATATGGTTTTCTAAACCGTCTTAAAGTGTTGCCACCTAAGACTATTCAAACATTGCTGCCATAATTATCCACCATCCTTATCTTTTAATATTTCATGAAACTTCCAGCAAATTTATCGATATTTTCATCTAAGTCCTTAAAAAATCATCACCAAACTGCCACGTTAGTAGGTCAAGTTCTAGACCAATTCTTTTGACAGTTTGTTATCCACCTTGCAAGCCAATTTCTTTGTCACCTTATCTGCATGCTTAGCGGACTTTAAAAGTTATTTGACTTCTAACAATAAATAGGGCTAGCGAAACTCAAAGAATATGGTGTTAGCAGTTGAATAATTAATTGTGAAGTTAGACTGTTAAAGAAGTTGACTGTTAAAAAAGCTGTTAAAGAAGTTAGTTTGTTGAACAGCTTAGCAGCTTTAATATCCTGTCTATAAATATAGACCCATGTGTGGTTGGAAAGACGAGATCAAGAAATACTCTTTTCATTTTTGTTAGTCTCTATTATAATCAAACAGATAGAACCCCTACTCAAGTAATATTTGTTGTTGGTGGTGAAGCTCAAAATAGAAACATGGTGAATGAGTTGAATATCGAAGATGGTGAGTATTCAGAGCCAGTCAGTCCCACTGCACAGTATTTCAACAGCTCAGTGCTCTCTGTTTGCGTTCTTGCTGTTTTGGACAGCGAAATTCCTATCGATGATTCCCCAACCTTGGGTTTGCTTAAAGATGTCTTCCTTCCCATTAGTCCCCGCTTCTCCTCCCTTATGGTACGTATAATAATACATATACATATACGTGTTCCACTTTATTTTCTCTTTCTATCAATCATTTTTATCATCTGTCTAATGTATACCTATGTATGTTTGAGTGCTTTCTACACGTGTATTTGAGGGTTAAGGTCTCATTTTCAGCTGGGAGTTTCGATATTCAATTAGCCCCGCTAACTATTTCAACTGATCATGAGAAACAGGTTGAAGATGAAAACGGGGTAAAGCATTGGAAGAAGGTTGAAGTAAAGCTGGAAGATCATGTAAACATCCCTAATTTCCCCTCAGGATTATCACCACAATCTTATGACAACCATCTAAGCAACTATCTGTCCAAGATAGCAATGGAACAGCTCCCACATAATCGGCCACTATGGAATATTCATATCATCAAGTACCCTACTAGCAACGCAGTTGGTAATATAATATTCAAGCTTCATCATTCACTGGGTGACGGCTATTCTCTCATGGCTGCTCTTCTTTCTTGTCTACAAAGAGCTGACAATCCTTCGGTTCCATTGACATTTCCTTCACTTACTTCTGCCCCGAACCCAAATCTTTCCGTCCGAGGAACCAGCATATTCAGGAACATTCCTAAAGTGTTACGGTCAGCCTTCAACACTGTATCAGATTTTGGATGGAGCTTGATGAAAAGCAGCTATGTTGAAGATGATATTAGTTTGATAAGATCTGGGAATCCTGGGGTAGAGTTCAAGCCAGTTGTAATTTCAACAATGATATTTTCACTTGATGACATCAAACAAATCAAGACCAAGCTTAAAGTGGTAGGTTTTTGTACAAGCTTTTATCTCACAGTTAATAACTCATTACATCTGCCTAACTTTCATGCATTTAATTATATTTAAATACTTTTATGGATTAAATTAAATGTTAAGGAGATGATATAATTTAATTAGGTGAGAATATATAATTTATAGTAAGTATATATAAATGGTTAAATAATTTATTCACATATCTAAATATTTATTGACACTAATAATGTATTTGAGAATCTGCAATTCTGCAATTTTCTTTCTAGAGAAACAAAAATTGGTTGTTGAATTAACTTCCTTTCTTTTTTGAGGTTCATTTAACAGACAATAAATGATGTGATAACGGGAATAATTTTCCTTGGGACTCGATTATACATGCAAGAAGGAAGGAATAAGTTGAATAATGAACATTCAACAGCACTAGTGCTGCTGAATACTAGGGCCATTCGAGAGTACAAGTCAGTGAAGGAGATGCACAAACCCTGTGCTGAGAAAGTATGGGGAAACCAGTTCGCCTTCTTGCATGTTTCAATACCTGAATTAACCAGTTTGGAATCTTTGAATCCGCTTGATTTTGTGTGGAAAGCTCATAAACTTATTCAGAGACAGCGAAACTCGGGTGCTATTTTTCTTACAGCTCGCCTTCTTGAGTGGTTCAGGAAATTTAAAGGCCCCGAGGTATCTTCTTTTCTAACTTTATCAATATTTATATTTGACACATATTGTACCCTATTACCAAATGTTTTTAACATTAAATCCAAAATCCAACAATGCGAAAAACTAGATAAACTTAAACCTGAATCATCATGAAGAGTTAAAATTCAAACACATTTAACTTCAACTTAAGTTAATCAAAATTCAAAATAAATTTGAACTTGAAATTGGCCCACCTATTAAAATTCAAAATAGCTCAAACAAATGTCCAATTAAATTAAATGTCATTTAAGAAATAGTAAAAACTATTCAAATTATTTATAGTAGTAACAATAAAATATTTATACTAAGTGTTGAACAAAGAAAAACTATTTATACTAAGTAATAACTACTTTTGTTTATGGTTTTATATACTATATAAATTTATTTATTTAAATTTATAATAAATATTTTAGTTTATTTCAAAAACTGTTTTTGATAATTATTAATTTCATTATTAATTTAATCGATTGTTTTTTATAATTATTAATTTCATTATTAATTTAATCGATTAAACAATTTATTTAATTTTTATTTAACATTATTTTAAGATTAAAAACTCGACCTTATCTCTTTTAATAATCAAATAAAAATATGAGTAAAAATACAAATAATTTAACTCTAGAAATGATTGATTCAAAATAATATGTATATTAAATTAAACTTGAATAAATAAACATAAAATGATTAAATATTCAAATTTAAAATAATTCGAAAATTTTAAAATCCAAATTAATCATACCCAAAATCAATCTGACATGGCTAGTTGAGTTATAAATTTAATATATATGATTTTTTATATATAAAAGGTTAAAGTAGGTTGTAAGTCCTTATCTTTTGAAATTTAATTTTCATATTTAAATAAAATAAAATTTCTTTATTTTTATTTAAAAATTTCAATCTAATAATTAATACTGTTAATAAAATTTACAAAATTTATCATTAATACACTCATGCAATCAGACCAACTTCATAAGAAGTATTGTTACATACATCTATTTTTCCAACCGATATAATCTTAAACCCTAAACCAAATACACCTAATTTAAGGTTATGGGCAGAGAAAAAGCCAAATTAGAAGAAAGAGCAAAATCAATAATATTTTGCATGTATAACAGGCAACGGCCAAATACATCTACAGCACAATAAAGAACTCCAGCATGGCACTCTCCAACATAATTGGACCGGTGGAACAAATGGCATTGGCTAACCATCCAATTAAAAGCTTGTATTTTATGATGGTCGGTGGGCCTGAGGTCTGTTTATAGATTATATATATAATCAATCATATGTATATAGCAGATGGATTTGATGAATGCATTTGGTGTTTGCAGAGTCTAACCATAACAATGGTTAGCTACATGGGAAAGCTAAGGGTTGCTTTTAGAACCGAGAAAGGCTTCATTGATCCCGAAAAGTTGAAGTCATCTATCCAGAATGCTTTTGAGATGATGCTCAAGGCTGCACAAGATATAGCTTAATTAATTCAATCTCAAATTCCATACACAATTTTTTTACCCTTGCTTTGTTTCGGGTTAGGAATAATTGCTTTATATTGACGGAAGTATCTTAAGTACATGCAATGCTATAGCAATGTTTTACTTCAATTACATAAGATGTCTCATTTAGAAAGAAAAATGTTTATGCAAATGTGTGTTTATAAAATATTTATGTGTCTTACTATGGTACTCTCTATTAGCGGCCCGCTATCCGATTACTCGATTGGGTCTCGACCTGTAGTCTATATGGTTTGCACCCTGAATTCGCACGTGAGGTGTTCGTGTCCTTTCATGAGCTCGCATGATATGGATTCGCACTACCATGCCGGCGAACCCACACATAGAAAACATGTGTTAATTCCAAAGTATGGTACATGTTGACATGCATGGGGAATTACCTACAAGCTCACATCCATAAACAGGAATCGTATCATATAAATAGAGAATTTAACCCTTTTGAAGGACACACAAAAACACTCAACATGTCTATATATATTTATCTTTTAAATGAATGGTAAATTTTTAAAAGAAAGCTGGTAGGTTTTTTTCCTACAAAATGACTTTTTAGCACTTGATTCTTGAGCTATAAAAAATTAATTTAATCATTGTTTTCCCATTTAGCAATCATATTTTTATTTTTGTTAAATTAGTCAGAATCATATTGAAAAAAAGTTAAGCACCATTAACTTGCTAATATAGAATCTTGATGTTAATATGATATCTTACGTGATGATCCACCTGTATTTATTATTAATATAATGTTATTTTATATGTAATATATAAAAAATTAAAAATGTAAAAAATAATTTTTAAAAATCCATCATAGGTTTCATCCCCTTCAGGTATCTGAAGGGCTTAGTTCATAATGAATAAAGAAAACATCTCAAGAGAAAAGACAAAACAAAACATAAGAAACCCTAAAACTCCCTGAAGGAATTGAAGGAGAGATCCGCCGTCTTGAGTAGAATTTTGGCTTCTTGAGATAGATCAACTGGCTATCTTCGAGTGATTCCCACAATTCTGACCTTTTCGGCTTGGCTCCTTGGCTTAGAACACCGCCCCCTTTCAGCTAACCCTTAGGGGGTTTATATAGGCTCTTGGAATGGGTTTCTTTGCCCCAAAGTATCCAAATCCGAATGAAATTGCTCTTTGCCAGGACAGGGGCATGGCCATGTCACACGCCCGTGTAACGAGTCTTTGGGTCGTGTTCGGACTTTTAATTGAGGCACGGCCGTGTAAATCGGGGTTCAGGCCGTGTTCTAGATGATCGAAAAGGCACGGCCGTGTGGGCTTTGGTCCAAGCCGTGTCGATTTCTTGATATGGCCCATTTACTCCGTTTTGGGCCCGTTTTATGTTCTTTTCATCCTCGGGTGCTTTCCTGGGTATAAGACATGGAAAGAAAGGATTAAGAGCACTTTTTATATAAATCGAGGCATAAATCATCCAAAAGCATATTAAATGTGGGATTAAAATATGTTACTTTTACAGTTTATCAAATACCCCCACACTTAAGCTTTTGCTTGTCCTCAAGCAAAATTCTCAACTTACAATTAAAACGAACTTTCCACGGTCCATAATTCCTATCAACAATGTCTCATCATAATTCATAGATAATTTATACATGGATAATTCAACTCAAACAAATTTCTAAAGGTTCAAACAAGATAAGTCATGTATTTGCATCACAAAAACATAGGTGTCTCCCCTTATTTGAATAATTATCTTTTAATTCAAAACCTACAAGGATTGACATCCTCTCAAAAGATTCACTCAAATCACTCGAAAAGTGTTTAAGGTTCAAAGTTAAAAGATCACTCATAAGTCGAACTGAAAAATTAGTCAGAATCATATTGAAAAAAAGTTAAGCACCATTAACTTGCTAATATAGAATCTTGATGTTAATATGATATCTTACATGATGATCCACCTGTATTTATTATTAATATAATGTTATTTTATATGTAATATATAAAAAATTAAAAATGTAAAAAGTAATTTTTAAAAATTAAAAATATTAAAAATTAAAAGTAAATTTCGAAAGAAAAGCTTTAAGAAGTAATTTCAATTGTCACACACTAATTAAACATAAAGTTTAAAGCATTATTTAGGTTTCTTGCTATTTCCCTCACTTGTTTCGACTTCCTGGATAGAAATTAGCACCACTTGTTTCAATACCCTCCAGACATATCTATATCTATGTATACTAATCCAAAGGAGTAATGACACTAAGTATTATAATTTCGTCCGCGAATATGATGATACTTTATTCTCCAATTCAATAGAAATTAAATTTGTATTGGTATTCATTAGGCTTAAAGAAGCTTTACGTGGCAAATTAATGACAAAGAGAAAGGTGGGAGGAGTGAGTTAAAAATGTTTAGAGTGTGTTTGATAAATCATTGATAATTTTTATTTCATAAAAAATTAAAATTTTCAACCTTTAATATTTTAAATGTGTTTGATAATTATTTTAATTTTTTTACTTAATATAAAAAATTCAAATTCTTTTAAAAATTTTAAAAATACATAGAAATTTTTTAAAATAAAATAGATGAAATTTCAAGAAAATTGTATTACTAGTCACTAAATTATAGGTAAATTTTTATTTTGATCACTTAACTAAAAAAGTTATAATTTAATCACTAATGTTTTCGAAATTGTTTTTAGTTAACTAACGATAATATTCTTTTAGTTGGTATAATAACAATTTTAATATTTAGTTTTTACATTTTTTTCAATTTGATCCTGATTTTGTTAAAAAAAAGGTTAAAAAATTGAAATTCTTTTTAAAAATTTAAAAATACATAGAAATGTTTTAAAATAAAATAGATGAAATTTCAAGAAAATAAAGTAAAGTGAGAAAAAATGAGAGAAATTTTTTTTAAAATTCTTTGAATTTTCTCTTTTTGTATTATCTGTGTCCTTTAAACAATAGAAATATTATTGATTCTCTACTTTTTACATCCAGAGGCATCTAACTTTATCTAAGGACATAATTTGGATTCCGGCTTTGGATTGGTGAATTGGCCTATAAATTTCCATCTTCAAAGACTGAATTGTCGTGTATTTAATTTTTAAAATGGAATTTTAAATAAAGATAAATCACATATTTTTGTTTCAAAGTTTAGATTTTAAATTAAGTTATGTTATAAAATAAATAAAGATGGAGAGAATAAAGAACAAAGAAAATATGAAAGCAACAAAGAATGAACGATTTTTATTGATCAAAAGGGATAATAACAATGCTTCATCAGAGTCTCTATTTATAGGCATAAGAAGTATAAAAGAAATAGAGATCTAATTCTAATTACTATTAGAATTTAAAGTATATCAAAACTTTATCTTTATCATGATGGACATCCACTTAATAAGATATTCATAACACTCCCCCTTGGATGTCCATTGGTAGATTATGTGCCTCGTTAAAACCTTATTAGGAAAAACCTTGTGGGATAAAAAACCTAATGAAGGAAAAAGATTATACAATCTTCTATTACAAGCTGCCTCGTTAAAAACCTTTACTAGGAAAACCCAATGGGATAAAACCTTGATTAAAGGAAAAGAGTATAACTTGTTTTTAGACTCCCCCTGATGGCAACATTACATTACATCTTTGAATCGACACATTTCAATCTTGTGTAGTAGTCTTTCAAATGTTGAAGTTGGCAATGACTTAGTAAAAAGATCTGCTAAATTATCACTAGAACGAATTTATTGAACATTTATATCACATCTTTTCTCAAGATCATGGGTGAATAATAATTTTGGTGAAATATGTTTCGTTCTATCACCTTTGATGTAACCACCCTTTGAGCTATACATGTTGCATTATCTTCATATAAGGTAGTTGACATCTTTTCCTGTAAAGGTAAATTACTTATTTTCTGGATACGTTGGGTCAATAACCTTAGCCAAAAACACTCTCGACTTGCTTTACGCATTGTAATTATTTCTGCATGATTTGAAGAAGTGGCAAGTAATGTTTGATTTGTTGACGCCATGATATGGTAGTACCCCCACATGTAAATAAATATCCTGTTTGAGATCAACCTTTATGTGGATCTAATAGGTATCCAACATCAGCATAGCCAACTAATAAGGATTTTGAATCATTTGAATAAAATAACCCCATATCAATGGTCCCTCTGAAGTATCTAAATACATATTTAATTCCATTCCAATGTCTACATGTTGGAGAAGAACTAAATCTTGCTAACAAGTTTACAAAAAAAGCTATACTAGGTCTTGTGTTGTTTTCAAGATACATTAATGCCCCTATGGCACTTAGATATGGCACTTCAGGACCAAGAAACTCTTCATCATTCTCACAAGGACAAAATTGATCTTAATTCACATCTAACGATCGTACAACCATTGGAGTACTTAATGGGTGTGCTTTATCCATGTAAAATTTCTTTAATATCTTTTCCATATAAGTTGATTAATGAACATGAATTTCATCTTTTAAATGCTCGATTTGTAATCCAAGATATAAACTTTGTTTTTCCAAGATCTTTCATCTCAAATTCTTTATTTAAATAATTTATTGTATTTTGAAGCTCTTCAGGAGTTCCAATAATATTTAGACCATTAACATAAAAAAAAAATCACAAAATCTGATCCAAACCTTTTTATAAAGACACATGGACAAATTGGATCGTTTTGGAAACCTTCTTTTAACAAGTATTCATTAAGAAGATTGTACCACATACGTTAGATTGTTTTATTCTATATAACCTTTTCTTTAATCTAATTGAGCAATTTTCTCAAGAAACTATATATCTTTTCGAGATTTTAAATCCTTCAGGGATTTTCATATAAATTTTACTATAAAGTGTACCATATAAATAGGATGTAACAACATCCATTAGATGCATGTCAAGTTTTTCACGTACTGCCAGACTAATAAGATATCTAAACGTGATTGCATCCACCACAGGAGAATATGTCTATTCATAATCAATGTCGAGCAGTTGCGAAACTCCTTGTGCTACAAGTCGAGCTTTATATCTTACGACTTCATCAATTTCATTTTGTTTTCACACAAATACCCATTTATATTCTACTGACTTTTACACCTTTAGGTGTTTGGACTATAGGTCCAAAAACTTCACAGTGAATTCAATTCTGCTTGAATTACATCTTTCCATTTTGGCCAATCATTTTTATTTTTACATTCCTTAGTAGATTTAGGCTCAATATCCTCATTTTTTTTTATTATTTCGATAGCAATATTATAAGTAAAATTGTTGTCGACAACTACAATTTTTTTCGATTCCATATTTTTCTAGTACTGACATAACTTATCGAGATCTCTTTATTTTCATCATTTCCATTTTCACTTTTAGGTACCTAAATCTCTTCTTGAATTTTATAATTAGTTATGTCACGGGTCTCTTCAGGAACCTTTGCCTCCATTATATGACCATCTTGAATGTTTGTGATCGTTTTGATCAGAGTCTTAAAATTTATAAAGAGAATGATCGAACCTGGAAACTAACTCTGACAACGATTAAATGCAAGTGTACCTATCGAATAGTAGTATAGCTTAGGCAAGACCGGATTGTCGAAGCCACAGGAACTAAAAGTACTAATACTAACTTTCTTTTTATTATTTAGCCTAAAATAAATGAAGTTGTTTTTAATCTAAAATTAACGAACTACTAAGCTAAAGACACAAAGACAAAAAGAACAAATTGGGAAAATAACTTTAGGAAAAACTCAGTTGATTAAGACGATACCCTCAGGAAGAATCCACCTAGACTTCACTTGTTATTAAACCCTGAACCATATGATTTATTCACTTAGTTTGATCCGTAACACTCCCTAACGTATATTAAACCCTCTCTCGAGGCGAATAACGTCTAACCCTAGGTTAATTAGTGGAACTCTCGTTCTCTTATAATAACCCCCTAGAATAGCAGTAAATCGATCTATGGACTCCAATATTAGGTTTCACCCTAATTCGGCAAAATCTTGTCACCCTATCTCTAGGTGTGCGATCAACTTCGCTTAATTATGTTAGATCTTCTCTTAGGTAGGGTCTATTCCTCCTCCACCTAAGCACATCAAATTTGGATTAAGCATGCATAATTAAGAACAAACTAAGTAATTATCATAATTCAAAAAATAATAACAAAATCCATCATAGGTTTCATCCCCTTCAAGTATCTGAAGGGCTTAGTTCATAATGAATAAAGAAAACATCTTAAGAGAAAAGATAAAACAAAACATAAGAAATCCCTAAAACTCCCTGAAGGAAATGAAAGAGAGATCCGTCGTCTTGAGTAGAATTCTGGCTTCTTGAGATGGATCAACTGGCTATCTTCGAGTGATTCCCACAATTCTGACCTCTTCGGCTTGGCTCCAGGGCTTAGCTCACCGCTCCCTTTCAGCTGACCCTTAGGGGGTTTATATAGGCTCTTGGAATGGGTTTCTTGGCCCCAAAGTATCCAAATCTGAATGAAATTGCTCTTTGCCACGACAGGGGCATGGCCATGTCACACGCCCGTGTGACAAGTCTTTGGGTCATGTTCGGACTTTTAATTGAGGCACGGTCGTGTAAATCAGGGTTCAGGCTGTGTTCTAGATGATCAGCAAGGCACGGCCATGTGAGCTTTGGTCCAGGTCGTGTCGATTTCTTGATATGGCCCATTTACTCCGTTTTGGGCTCGTTTTATGTTCTTTTCATTCTCGGGTGCTTTCCTGGGTATAAGACATGAAAAGAAAGGATTAAGAGCACCTTTTTATATAAATTGAGGTATAAATCATCCAAAAGCATATTAAATGTGGGATTAAAATATGTTACTTTTACGGTTTATCAAATACCCCCACACTTAAGCTTTTGCTAGTCCTCAAGCAAAATTCTCAACTTACAATTAAAATAAACTTTCCATGGTCCATAATTCCTATCAACAATCTCTCATCATAATTCATAGATAATTTATACATGGATAATTCAACTCAAATAGCCCTAAAGGTTCAAACAAGATAAGTCATGTATTTGTATCACAAAAACATAGGTGTCTCCCATTATTTGAATAATTATCTTTTAATTCAAAACCTACAAGGATTTACATCCTCTCAAAAGATTCACTCAAATCACTCAAAAAGTGTTTAAGGTTCAAAGTTAAAAGATCACTCATAAGTTGAACCTGAAAAGTTAATCCCATAGGCTTGCCTGAAAATCAAATCTTCACCACTGTAAAATGAGATGATAAACAGATCAAAAGGTCTTTGTCAGGGTTGTAACGGGGCTAGGGTTAAAGGTGTGGATAAGGGCTCAATTAGAAGGTTAGAATCGAGATTGAATTGATAAGTTACCTATCTAGAAATACTGAGACAATAATAATTACATCAATTTAGAAAAGTAATCACCCTAATAATACGAGCTTTTTTTCTTTTGATAATTTAGGCTTTAACTGTATAAGCTCTCTTTATAATACTAATACTAAATATACTTCGATTTTTTTTTATTTTTTATTTAAGAACAAACTAAGTATTACAATAATGAATGAATCACATATCAAATCAAATCTCGACATAAGGGTAGTAAAAAAGAATGGTGATAACAAAAACAGAAGGATTTTAGGTTGATATTAGCAGGTGAGTCAATAAGAAGGGTTGTTAGGATCAACTGGGTTCACTAGGGGTTAATTATGAAGGTAGGCTTTTTAGTGGAGTAAGTGGGTTAAATCCTAGGTGCCTTTATTATCTCTGTATATCAAATCATAACTGTGGTCTTGACATGTATAATCAAGGCAAGTTCTAGAATAATAGTTCATAGTTGACACACTCATAATCAATAAAGTGAGCATGGAAAAGAATATATGCTCTATAAGGCTTAAAATCTCACAAAAAATTATGGGTGTTTTGATATCAACCTTGTAAATTTCAAACTTCAAGATAACATTCAAATTTAGGTTAACAACCTAAAAATTTTAATTTTTAAAAAATAGACTTATCACACTTGATTCCCTAGTATTCTTCAAATTTAATCATCAATGCATAATTATCAATCACTTACTCTAAAACATGTCAATACAAATCATAAATCATCAGAAATTTCATCCTAATTAGTAATATGAGGAAGTTACTTAAAAACAAGATTAAATTCAGGAATTTGAGAATCATGCAAAAAGTTAGGCACTTTTACTCTCAAGGATTGAGAATAATGCAGAAAGTTAGGCATTTTCTCAAAATAATTATTCACCCCCCACACTTAAGATGTACATTGCCCTCAATGTACAAAGATAGATAATAACATTTAAGGGATAAATCAAAAGAGAAGGAGAGAGGTGAAGATTCCTGAATTTATGGATGGTTTCCTTGAGTTAGAGGGGTCGGTCTGGATGACGAACCTGTGCTAGATGAAGAAATTGGGTAGCTCAAGGAGAATTAGCCAGAATTATTAAGACCTATTTAAAATAAACTAAATATATATCTAGAGATAAAAAAGATGAAGAAAAAGGAAACAAAAATGTAAACAAAATGAAAATTAAAGATAAATGGACCGAAGAGTCCTTATTGTTGGATGGTTCGCGAGGTGGGTGTGTGACTCTAAGGTGGGAGAGAGTCTTGTGGTGTGGCGTATGGCGTGATTCCCTAGCAGCCTTTTGAACCTGACACTACAAAACTAAAATAAGATAAACTAAATTAAGCATAAGATTGTCAAAGGGAAGGAAATTGAAGCAAAAGAGAAAAGAAAAGTAAAAACTAAATGGTCTCAAAGACCCTTGGCTTGTTGTTTGGATGAAGCTGCCGGTATGAACTCATGTAAATCATTCTCCTTTGATGAGATTGGCCTTTATGCTTCATTGGCATGGTTTTGGTGTGGCTCAAGGGTTAGTGAGACTTGTTATGGAGAATTCTGAGAAGCGGGAATAAGAGAAGGGGCGGAGAGTAGAGGGGGAGGATGGGGGAAGATATTATCACATACAATTTATTGTATTTTGAAGCTCTTCAGGAGTTCCAATAATATTTAGACCATTAACATAAACAAAACTGATCACAAAATCTGATCCAAACCTTTTTATAAAGACACATGGACAAATTGGATCGTTTTGGAAACCCTCTTTTAACAAGTATTCATTAAGAAGATTGTACCACATACGTCAGATTGTTTTATTCCATATAAACTTTTCTTTAATCTGATTGAGCAATTTTCTCAAGAAACTATATATCTTTTCGAGATTTTAAATCCTTCAGGGATTTTTATATAAATTTTACTATCAAGTGTACCATATAAATAGGATGTAACAACATCCATTAGATGCATGTCAAGTTTTTCATGTACTGCCAGACTAATAAGATATCTAAACGTGACTGCATCTACCACAGGAGAATATGTCTATTCATAATCAATGCCGAGCATTTGCGAAACTCCTTGTGCTACAAGTCGAGCTTTATATCTTACGACTTTATCAATTTCATTTTTTTCACACAAATACCCATTTATATTCTACCGACTTTTACACCTTTAGGTGTTTGGACTACAGGTCCAAAAATGTAACATCCTGGAAAGGGCCTATGCATTTTCGGTTTAATTGCACGAAGTGACATGTTTTATGTACTAAGAATAAATTTTGAATATTTTTGGAAACCCGGAAATGAATGAAAATGATTTGGAAATGAACATTTTTGGAAACCTGAAAATGTATGGAAATGATCTGGAAATGAACATTTCTGGAAACTTGGAAATGTAAGGAAATGTCAAGTTTACAGAGCCAAACGAAAATTTTTGAAAACTTAGAAATGACTTAGAAATGTCAAGTTTTAAAGTTTAAAATAGGAAATTAAGGCAAGGTGGCCTTAAAAGAAAAAGTTGGTGAAATTTGACACAAAACAGGCTTGGAAAAGTGGCCTGAAGATGCCACTTAGGGCCTCTGGAAATGGCGCCACATGCAAGGTGTTGGGCCTGAGTTCGAGTCACTTGGGAAGCAAATAAAGGAAGTTTTATTTTTGCTTCCGGAAGCTCGAGAGTGGACGGCACAAGCCTTCTAGAAAGGAGGAGTTTTATTTTCATAAATATTCGATTAATAAGGTGATAAATAAGGGATTTAATTTGGATTATTTTTAAAGAGATAATAAAGGATTATTCTCTAATTATTTTAAATTAAGGAGATAAACTTATCAATAAAGAAGAGTGGTGGCCAAGTAAGGGATTCTGAGTAGTAGTTTCGGCTATAAAAGGAAGAAAATAGGGCTACTCATCAATTTTTCTTCCTGCTCTTCTCTCTGCCGAATTTCTGAGTGCTCAGATGAGAGAAGATGCTGTGTCACAGGCTGTGCTGCGAGTTTTGGAGTTGGTGGCTGGTGCAGGAGGAAATTCGGGAACCCGTAAGTTACGTACTCGAGCGGCCCGAGCTAATAGAGCCGAAATGTTTGGTGGAGTATCGCGTGTGGCACCCAGTACAGCTGAGTACTGGTTGGAAGCAACTGAGCGCATCATGGATGAGCTTGATCTGACCCCTGAGGAGAAGTTAAAAGGAATGGTGGCACTGTTACGCGATGAAGCGTACCAGTGGTGGTTAACTATTCGGGATGGTACCACGGCTGAGGATCTGACCTGGGAATATGTTAAGTAAGCATTTCAGAAGAAGTATGTGGGAACCAGGTACACTGATGAACAAAGGAAAGCTTTTCTCGGGCTGGTTCAAGGGAACAAGTCTATTGCAGAATATGAAGCTGAATTCCTGAGGTTGAGCCGGTATGCTCGAGGTGTAGTGGCAACTGAGCATGAGCGCTGTGTCCGTTTTGAGGACGGACTAAGGGATGATCTGAGACTGTTAATAGCACCGCATCAGGAGCGGGAATTTTCTGCGTTAGTGGAAAAGGCTAAGGTGGCAGAGGGAATTAATGATTCTGCAAGGCAGAACACTGATCAGAATAGGCCAGAAAGAGGTTTTGGATCGTCTGGATCATCTGGGAATAAGAGGCCTAGAGTTGATGGGCCGCGAGGTCAGCAAGTTGGTTCAGAAGGGCGGTATCGACCTTGTGATGTGTATGGAAAGAAGCACTTAGGAGAGTGCTGGAGGAAAACAGGAGGATGTTTTAGGTTTGGGTCCAAGGATCATGTGATCAAGCATTGTCCTAAGAACCTAGATGAAAGTCGACCAGCAACTCAGAATGTTTAGTCAGGCTGGTAGAGGTGGACAGCAGCCTCAGCAAGGTCGTGGACCGAACCATGGAAGAAATGGTTCGGGCTGAGGACGTGGAGCACCAAGCAGAGATGCTGAAGGTGCAGACGCGAGGCAACCAAGGTTGGTTTATGCAGTTGGCCGTCGCGAGGAGGAAGATGTGCGGATGTGACAACTGCACGTTCCTTATTTACGGAATACCCTTAATTGCTTTGCTTGTTATAGGGTTAGCTTATTCTTGTATTGCTTGTGAAGTGACTGAAACCTTGGACGTGAACCTAGAGAATGTGCCTAGAAAGTATGATAGTTCTTTAAGATCAGAGTGCGCAGCAATAGCGTAGTGGGGTGAGTTAGACCGTAAGATTGTTCGTTAGTAAGTAATTTCAAGGACGAAATTATTTTAAGGGGGGTAGAACTGTAACATCCTGGAAAGGGCCAGTGCATTTTCGGTTTAATTATACGAAGTGACATGTTTTATGTACTAAGAATAAATTTTGAATATTTTTGGAAACCCGGAAATAAATGAAAATGATTTGGAAATGAACATTTTTGGAAACCTGAAAATGTATGGAAATGATCTGGAAATGAATATTTCTGGAAACTTGGAAATGTAAGGAAATGATTCAAAAAGGAAAGTGAACATTTCGAAACTTGGAAATGTAAGGAAATGTCAAGTTTACTGAGAACGAAAATTTTTGGAAACTTAGAAATGACTTAGAAATGTCGAGTTTTAAAGTTTAAAAGAGGAAATTAAGGCAAGGTGGCCTTAAAAGAAAAAGTTGGTGAAATTTGACACACAAATAGGCTTGGAAAAGTGGATCAAGATGCCACTTAGGGCCTCTGGAAATGGCGCCACATGCAAGGTGTTGGGCACGAGTTCGAGTCACTTGGGAAGCAAATAAAGGAAGTTTTATTTTTGCTTCCAGTAAGCTTCGAGGTGGACGGCACAAGCCTTCTAGAAAGGAGGAGTTTTATTTTCATAAATATTCGATTAATAAGGTGATAAATAAGGGATTTAATTTGGATTATTTTTGAAGAGATAATAAAGGATTATTCTCTAATTATTTTAAATTAAGGAGATAAACTTATCAATAAAGAAGAGTGGTGGCCAAGTAAGGGATTCTGAGTAGTAGTTTTGGCTATAAAAGGAAGAAAATAGGGCTACTCATCAATTTTTCTTTCCGCTCTTCTCTCCGCCGAATTTCGAGTGCTCTCTTCTCTTCTCTTCTCTTTTTCTTTTGTCAAGCCGAATCTATAGTCCACCATTGTCAAAATTCTCAAGTTTTCTTTTCTTCCTATTTCTTCTTACCAATCCATTCAAAAGCCGAATCTTGGAAGGGCTTCAAGCATAGGTGTCTTTGTTGATTTCTTCAAAGGTAAGAACAAGTTTGATTTCCATTCTTTTCTTTTAGATTAGCCGAGAGATAATCTAACCCCATAAATATTATGGTTGCCGAATATGGAAGGATCTTTCGGGATTATCAGAGTAGTCGACTAAAAGGAAGAGTATTCGGGATTTCTAAGATTAAGGTAAGACAAGTGAATATTCTGCCAAAGGCCTTGATTTATGTTTCGATGATTAAGATTAAGTCTAACGTAAGGTTTTAGGGATTTCGACATTCCTAGGGAAACAAGGAATAGTTTGGGATTTGTTGGTGTTCCAATCGGCAACAAGGTAAGAATACTAATCCTACTAGGATTTGGAATTTTGGCCGAATGGCTTTTTATTAAGGTAATAAGTGATAAATCAATGTAGGGATTAAGGATCTAAGCATTAGATCAAGCTTTTCGGGATCTCAAGGAAATTTTAAGCGAATCAGGTGTGTACCCCACACTATTTTTATGGCTATGTTTAATTAATATATGTGATATTAAGAATGTGAATATGGCTAAGGTACCATAATGTGGTACAAAGTACTCAGGTACGTTTCCTACTCCTACTAGGAATATGAAATATGTTATTTGTAACATGAGAATAAGAATGTGAACTCTGGCATATTTATGCATATTATTATTATATGGGGCATATGGGTTTGTTTGAAAGGGGAAGTGAATATGGTGACCTAAGACCACGAACACGATGACATAAGACCGTGATATCTGAAAAGTGGTGACCTAAGACCACAGTAATCTGAACGTGGTGACTTAAGACTACGAACACGGTGACCTAAGACCGTGATATCTGAAAAGTGGTGACCTAAGACCACAGTAATCTGAACGTGGTGACTTAAGACCACGAATGCGGTGACCTAAGACCGCAATTTGGTGTGTAGCGGAAGGAGGGTCGACTTAGTAGTCCCCACGGTGTGATTGGCAGGTACGGGGGTGTGTAGCGGATGGACAATTAGGTTTGGGTTTGGGAATGCATCATAACTTGTATTCATTATTCTGAATGTGTAACTCTTGTATGCCTGATTCTATTATGATTTAGTGTCATGTACACATTGAGTCTGTTTGACTCACCCCGTTGTGGGACCATGTTTCAGGTGATGAACAGTGATGGAACGGGACGGCAGAACTTGTGGTGGCCATGCTCAACATGAAGTCTTTATTTTTATGGAACTATTAGTTTTTTTTAAGTACTTGAATTATTTGGAAATTATTTGTTGTAATAAGGCCATAAGGCCATAGTTGAATCATTTTACATTTATTATTTATTATGTTTAGGAACCTTATTTATTAAAGTTTAAGTAAAAATTTCTTTAAACTAAATCCTAATTGTTTTATCACTTAATATTAAAAAGGGGTTTCCAAAAATAAAATCGAGTCTGTTTCAACATAAGCCCAACCCAAACAATATTTTTTTTTAATCGCACAAGTTTTCTCTAAGTAACAAAAGAATTTGAAACTGGTTTTCTTGAGGAACATACCAAATCTGGTCAAAACTCGTGGGCCGGGTTTGGGGTGTTTCAAAAAACTTCACATTTATAAAGTAAATTCAATTCTGCTTGAATTACATCTTTCCATTTTGGCAATCTTTTCTATTTTTACATTCCTTAGTAGATTTTGGCTTAAGATCCTCATTTTTTTATTATTTCGATAACAATATTATAAGCAAAATTGTTGTCGACAACTACATTTTTTTTCGATTCCATCTCTTTCTAGTACTAACATAACTTATCGAGATATCTTTATTTTCATCATTTCCATTTTCACTTTTAGGTACCTAAATCTCTTCTTGAATCTTATAATTAGTTATGTTATGGGTCTCTTCAAGAACTGATAAACCATAATTTACACATATTTTAACCCCATGCTTGGCTTAATTTTGGATTATTTTCCATTGGATTTGATGAATTTGATACTCCTAATCTCTTAATTTCGTGTTTTATACTCAGGAGAGCTTAGGGAGTCGAAAAAAACGAGAAAATGGAAAAAATGGGCCTACACGGCTTGGACCACCGCACACGGGTGGACCGCATGGCTGTGTGTGGCAAGCCAGATCGAACACGGCTTGGGCTATTGACCATGGGCGTGTCACAGGGGTGTGTCCCTACCGAAATAAGGATGAATTCTATTCAGATTAGGATACTTGTGGGCCAAGAAAGGCATCTCGAAGCCTATATAAACACCTTAGGAGGAAACTTAAACGGGGAGTTCGACAGGACGTCGAATAGACGCCGAGTAGAAGGAGAAAATACTCCAAGACAGCCGTCGAGATCAGCTTAGGAGAAGGATCTCCATCAAGACTGAGGATCTCCCATCAATTTCTTTAAAAGTTTTTAGGTTTTCTTATGTTTTGTTGTTTTTCTTCTTTTATGATGTTTCCCTCTATCAGTATGAACTAAATCCCTCAAATATCTGAGGGGATGAAATCTAAGACAGATCTTATTATTATTTGATTTATGAGATAAATACTTGTGCTTATTCTTAATTGTGAGTTCTTATTCTTATTTGATAATTCAGGTTATTAATTCAAGTCGAATGTGCTTATTCAGTGGAGCAATAGTCCCTATCTAAGAGTAGATCAACACAATTAAGCAGAGTTGATTGCAACCCTAGAGATAGGGCGACGAAAATATGCCAGATTAAGGTCAAACCTAATAAGGGAATCCATAGATCGAGTTAATGCGATAATAGGAGTTTTAATTAGAAAGAGATTTTAATTAATCAACCTAGAGTCGGTTGTTAGTAGCCTCGAGAGAGGTATTAATATAAATCATGGATTTCTATGAATTAAGCCAAGTGAATAAATCGCATGAACCAAAAGTAATAAGTGAAGTCTAGGTGGATTCTTCCTTAGGTATTGCTATCTCATATAAGTGTCCAAAAGTATTTTCCCCAATTTGCTCTCCGTCACTTTCATAGTTAAATAAAATAGTTAGTTAAGTTTAGATTAAAAACCAAATTCCCTTAATTATTAGGCTAGATAATAAAAAGATATTTAATACTAGTTCTCTTGGTCCTTGAGGATACGATATTCCAAACTCACCACAACTATACTACTGTTCGATAGGTGCACTTGCCTTTGTTGAAATAATAGTTAGTTTCGAGCTCCATCAGGAGCCCCCGCCTCCATTATATGACCATCTTGAATGTTTGCTCCTTTTCTTTTACGAGGATTTTTATCTTTGGAACCGACCAGTCTTCCACACTTCAGGCATGAATTAATTTCTTTTGCACTAACAGTTTTCTCTATTAGAATATCAATTCGTATTGGAACATTTTCAACTAGTATGTGAGATTTAATGAATCTGGCAGTTGATTTGTAAAATCACTACAACAAAAAGGCCCTATAGCGACAGTTTTTTTGACATAAGACGACGCAAAAAAGGTTGCCATAGGTTTTGCGACGCTTCGTCCGACGCTTCGAAAATGGTTGTATATAGTGGGGTTGGTATAGGCATTGCGACGCTTTTGAAAAAGCGTCACAATAAGTCAACATAAGCCGACCCTTATTGAAGGGTTGTGAAAAGTTTGGTCAATGGCAACCTTTAAAAAAGGTTGGGAAAGACCTAGTCAAGTCCAACATTTGGAAAAGGTTGTTATAGACATGTTTAAGGCAACCTTAAAAAAGTTGGGATAGACTAGCCTAAGACAACCCTTAAAAAAGGTTGGGATAGACCATCCTAAGGCAACTCTTGAAAAAGGTTGAGATAGACCATCCTAAAGCAACCCTTAAAAAAGGTTAGGATAAACCAGCCCAAGGCAACCCTTAAAAAAGGTTGGGATAAGCCTTGTCTAAGGCGACTTTTAAAAAAGATTGAGATAGAATCGTCTAAGGTAACTTTAATTAGGTTGGTATAGACCACATCTAAGGCAACCTTTTGTAAAATTGGAATAGTTTTCTATTTTTTATTATTTCAATATTAACATATTTTTATAAATATTTACTGAAGAAATAATTATAGGAATTGTACCTTAAATACAACTAAAAAATATAAAATTAAAATTAAAATTAAAATAAAGATTGAATATTCACTACAAAAATCTATCCAACAATAAAAATACACTAACATTTAGCTGAAATTTATACCACTAACATTCAACTGAATATACAAAAGTAAACAAATAAAAAAAATACCTAAGATGATGGACATTGATATTGATGTTGTAATACATAAAAGCTAATACAATTTAAAATTACTTCAATTCCAAGAAACTCTGTTGGTCTCTTATTTCTACAAAGGTAGCCCCAAGAAACTTCAATTCCTTTCGTTAAGTTTTTCCTTCTTATAATCCTGTCTTGCAGCCTGCATTAAAGAAATAAAAAGTTAGACATTGTAAGCCTGCAAGAAAGCCTAGTATAAAGATAAATGAACATAATTATATGAAGATAAATGAACGAACCTTGACACCTTTAAAGATAAATCAAAGTTCAGAACTTCAAATGCAGACCATTTGCAGATATCAAAAAACATTTAATATATAATGTTAACCAAGACCTCTAAATAAGAGTGCAACAAAGAAGTCATTCAAAACTTGGCTAACCATTATAAAATGTAAGCCAATAAAGATTTAAATGTACCCAAATAAGCCCATATTAGTGAAATTTTGATTTATGCATAAATTGTAAATTAGGGGCTTACTTGGATACAAGTTAAAGATTGCATGGTTCATACATAAGAGAAAACTTTCACTGGACATAAATATCAGATATATGGAAGTACTTACAAAGATCAATATGTGGATATGAGAGCAATAGTTGTAACAGGAAGGCCCAATGCTGAAATACCTTGAGGTAAAGAATACGAGTGATTTACAAACAATCTCAATGAGCAACAGAGGAAGAGCTTCCCAATCGCAAAGCAAACATTTTTACTATAATGTAAGAAAGAAGCCACTGAATACCACACAAAACCAGGTATGAGATGTGAACTTAGTGCATGAAATCATTGTATTGATGTGTACTTTCTTCTAAGTATATTCCTTTTTAAGTAGATGATATGTTTCGAAACTAAGCTGTATCGCAGAAAATCCTCACCTCATTATCATCTTCAAAGAAAGCAACAATGACCAAAACCTGCATGTCCACTGACCAAATATAGAGAACTTTACGAGGAACACATATATCAGTGGAATAGATGGTGCAGCATAATTAAGCAGCATGCGAATAAGTGGGAGATATATAAGAGCCAAGGTTTAATAGAGTATAACAAAGCTTACGTTGCTCAGGAGCATCTTAATGGTTATAGCACTAAAATAAAGCTGCCAATAAGCAATTCACACCAATTAGTTTTTCTTTCACCCAGAATTCGGTTGAATTGGTAAACAAGGTAACTCAACGAGATTAACATACTTTGCCCTGCATGAGACTCGCCACCAGGTGTGCATCTAAAGCCACCGTCTAGGTTTTTGCAACTCAGGATATAGCTAACAGCCTTCTCAACATTGATTTTATCCATACAACACAATATTGAAAGGCAACAGATGGTAATATAAGAGAACCTAAACCAATCAAACCAATTTGGTAAAAAGAGGATTTACATCTAAAAGTAATAAACCAGAAAATAAACTAGAAAAAGATATAAAACAAATATAATTGTGGAAGAACATATACCGCGTATCCACCTCACCCCACATGTCGCCTGAAAAGGATCCATCTTCATTTTGCAACCCAATAATAGCTAACTTAGAGACTTGAGCAAAACAAAAAGTACATGAAGACATTATACTCTCATAAAGCCAACCATAACCAGTCAACAAAATTAGGAACAGCATCAATCAAAGTTATGCAAATCATTTTAAAACAATTCTGAAAAATAGATAATCATAACATAATAATAGAACTCTCCAGTGAAGAGAATATAATTATAACAGAATAACATAAACTCCCCAACGATGAGCAAATAATTTCATCAAAAGAATATATGATAGGATACAAGTTGCAACCTTATCAATGTCTAAAACATCTAGCTTGTTGAATAGGCCATGAACTGTAAAAACGGACATGAAAAGTATAATAAGAAATCCCTATTCTCTGCTAAACTAATAACAAACCATTTGCACATATATAGCACATCACCAATGACGGAAAACTTGGCCTGAAATTGATTACATCCTAAGCTGACAGAAAGATACATCGAACTCACTTCCACAAGCAAGCAATAATTTAAAGGAATTCGTCAATAATTGGCACAATGAATCAAATGGCAAACTTATAATCCTATGCGCATCCCATAGGCATTATAAATACTGCAAAAATGCAGAATCCATATGCTATGATTTTTTTTTTCAAATAGAACACAAATATATATTAATAAGAAACACGGGGTCAAAATCATTAACACTTAAGCTGAATATCTATTACTTTAACATAGCCATAATAGTCTTAAATTCTAGGTGCTCATGCTTTTCAAATACATAAATATTATATAAATTCAAAATCTTCTACAAGAAAATAAATAATCAAAGCCCTTAACCCTGGCTAATAAATTTTATAATTCCATTTCTAGTTCTTTCTCTATCATTTAACAGAAAATAACCCATAAACCATTACTCTGATACAATTAAATTTTTTTTTTAAATCATGATCATACTCTAATATTTCAGGCAAAAAAAACCCCAAAAATTTCTTCTTCTTTTTTGAACATGATAAGACAAGCTCATATATGCCAAGAATCTAAAAAAAAAAACTCAGAATCCATTTTTTTCATAAAAACAAATCTAAAAAAAATCCCACCAAAATTTGAGGAAAAAAGAGCGTACCTCGAGAGGGGGGATTGGAGATAACGAAGGAGAGCATTGAAATCGAAGGTTTTCAATGAACACATCAGCTTCATAGGAGCAAATCGGAGAACCCAAAACGCAGCGTATTGAACAGATAGCAGTTATATAGAGCAACAAAAGAAGAAAAGAACAAGAACCCATCTTGGATTCGATTTATAAAACAAAGGAAAAATTCAAAACAACAAGAACTGTAAGAAAATGGGCGAATCTGAAACCTGAGAAGAAGAAAACAAAAATATTAATAAATTAATAAAACCAAGAGTGGAAAATTGGGGGGAAATAAAAGTGGGAAATTGGGGGGAAAATAAAAGGAGGAGAGATTTTAGATGGGATTTATGGGGTTTGGGGGGGGGGGGAAGGGAAAGAAAAAAGGGATTTCATTTGAAATTTTGGGATAAAAATAACTAATTACAAAATGACTTTTTTTTTGCAAAAAAAATAATTTTTATACTATTTAAATCAGTTAAATAAATCTAAATTGTATTAGAATTAATATTTGTAATATAAAAAATATTTTTTCAATTCCAATTCAATTAAAAAAACAAAAATGCCATATACAAAACTATAAAAAAATATTATTATTTTAAACTGTAAATGTTAACTCTGTTTTAATTTAAATTTATTTAATAACACAATGAATAAATAGATCCATTTAATATTACAAAGACTAAAATATAAATTTGTTAGACTTTGACCTTATTGGATAAGGTAATTCTTTTTTATTGAGCGAGTATAAGTATAAAAATAAACATTAAAAACATGACTCAATCATGACTTTCATAGACCATAATAACATTGGACAAAACCAATATATTGAAAGATCTAAGCTAAATATAAATCTCAATATTTATACAAAATGAGAGGCTTAAAGCTAAGCACTCTGTCCCGGACATCAATTTTTATGAAGATGCTTAGTGATATGTATTTTAATTTGGACGTGATTGTGTGGTTGATTTTTAAGTTTTTTTTTTAATTTCTAAACCGAATAACTAAACAAACCAACACTAATGTTTTTTTTTAAACCGAACTAGTTCAGCCACCAATTCACCAATCCGACCGGTTCGATTAAAAAATCGTTAAAAATTAAAAAATAAAAACCCCAATTCAACTGTCAATTTAATCGGTCCATACCAGTTACTAGTCAACCGAATCAAAGCCATTCTTCAGACTAGTAACCCTAGCTAGCTCCCAATCCGACCAGCCAATATTGTCTGGTTCAAACATCATTGACCAATACTTAAATAGTAAATTGATTTCTAGAATAGTATCATTATCCAGCCTAACAATGAATGAGAAACCAAAAAACCTGGTCAAACCGAACTATTAATTCTAATTAGATTAGTTCGATTTCTAACACGAGCACGAACATATGACATTCTAAGAACCCTACAAATAAGGGTGAAAAAGGCTTGATTAAAAATAGCTCAGTCCCGATTGACATCGGTTAACTGATTTACAGACCAAACTATTCTTTAGTAGCATTGGCCTCTCCTTCACTCACGTCTTCATTTGATCTACCCTAAACCCTAAACGTTATAATTTTAAACCCCAAATTCTAAAACACTCACTCTAAACCATAAACCATAACCCTTAAATATTGGAACCCTAAACTCAAAAACATATCACATAGACTACAAACCCCTAAACCCTTAACTCCAAACCTTAAACCCTAAATTAATTAGATAAAATTTTAATATTATATATTCTTTCAATATTTTTTAATTTTAATTTTGTTTCCTAAATTAATTTTGTTTCAAATTATGTTATATTAATAATTGTGTTAATAATTTACAAGAACTGGATCAAATTAAAGTTCATATATTCAATTGCGCATTAAACCATTGTTCACGTATGCTTTTGGGATTTATCCCATTTTGATATTTTATTATTTAAAAAATAATAATTTATATTTATCTTATTTATGATTAAAATTTTTAAATATATATAACATAAATTTTGAAACATTTATATTAAATAAACCCTAAAATCATAAACCCCAAACCCATAAACACAAAACCCTAAAACCTTAAACAATAAATTATAATCCCTTAAACCCTAAACTCTAGACACTAAACCTTAAACCCTAAACTAAATTTATTTTTGTGACATTTTATTAAAAACCTTTTTCACACTCGAAGCTATTAAGTTATTTTTAATTTGAATATATATAATTATTCACAAACTTATGATATAAAATTTTAAGAATATTCATATTTTAAATCCAATTTTTTGGTGCTACACATTAAAAAAAAGCCGGAATTAAGAAAATTTGGGACGTTACACCTTTATACAAAGAGTTAGCCAGAGCGTATGTTGACAAGTCTATCCCAATACTTAGGAAAGTGTCGCCCCAAAATTGTCGTCTTAGGACTAGACAAAAGCCAACTCTTATTCAAGTATTGCCTTAGGCATACATATCCCAACCCTTATACAAAGAGTTGGCTAAAGCGTAGTCTATCGCAACACTTAGGAAAGTGTCGCCACAAAAGTGTCGTCTTAAGACTACACAAAAGCCAACTCTTATTCAAGCGTTGCCTTAGGCATACATATCCCAACCCTTATAAAAAGAGTTGGCCAAAGCATAGTCTATCCCAACACTTAGGAAAGTGTCGCCACAAAAGTGTTATCTTAGGACTACACAAAAGCCAACTTTTATTCAAGTGTTGCCTTAGGCATACATATCCCAACTCTTATACAAAGAGTTGGCAAAAGTGTAGTCTATCCCAACACTTAGGAAAGTGTTGCCCCAAAACTGTCGTCTTAGGACTACACAAAAGCCAACTCTTACTCAAGCGTCGCCTTAGGCATACATATCACAACCCTTGTACAAAGAGTTGGCTAAAGCGTATGTTGGCAAGTCTATCCCAACACTTAGGAAAGTGTCGCCCCAAAACTGTCGTCTTAGGACTAGACAAAGCCAACTCTTATTTAAGCGTTGCCTTAGGCATGCATATCCCAACCTTTATAAAAGAGTTGGCTAAAGCGTATGTTGGCCAGTCTATCCCAACACTTACGAAAGTGTCGCCCCATAAGTGTCGCTATAGGGCCTTTTTGTTGTAGTGAATGAATCATCTGTTGAACTTCTGGTTCACATTGCTTTGTACCGATCTTAGACATTGATAATTTATTTCAAGTACTTTATTAATCCAACTTTTTATCCTCTCCCCGTAATGTTGGGAAACTGACAACTCATGTCATAATTAAATCTCGAATTAATAGCTCAAAAATATTATAAGGAGACTCATATATATATACATTCCCAATCTCTTATTATGAACCATCTTTGTGCGTGGTGGTGGAGCAGTTGGAACATATACCGCACATCCAAAAATTGAAAGATGGGAAATATTTGGCTCTTAACCAAAAATAAATTGTAATGGGAAGTATTTATAATTTATTGGCTTGATGCGTACAACATGTAAATTAATACAATCTCGTTGAAATAGAAAGGTTTGTTCTCATAAGTAATGATTTAGCTATTAGTTGGAGGCATTTGATAAACAATTCAGCTAAATCATTTTGTGTGTGAACATGAGCTACAGGATGTTCAACTTTTATCCCAATTGACATGCAATAATCATTGAAAACTTGGGATGTAAACTCACCAACATTAGCAAGATGAATTGTTTTAGTTGCATAATCTGAAATTAATTATTTAAACAAGTAATCTCACAAACGACAGGTTGGGAGTTGATAATGCATGTGATTATTTTTGTAGATGCATCTACCAAAATCATATAATATCAAAACCATCCACATGATGGATGAAAAGGCCCATATTCATTTCAGAAATGCAAGACATTAAATCTCAACTTTAGCTAGTGAGTTTCTAAGAACCAATTTTTATTAAGAACAAGCAACAAATGAGAATTGTTTAAATTAAAAAATCTTCTAGTTCTTTAATGGATGTCCATATTAATTCTCAATTAATTATATCCAATATTCGCTTCAGAGAATATGCCAAAATCTTCAAATATTTAACAAAAATTGCAACTTCAGGTGCATCCAACCATAACAAGCTTTAGATATAATTATCATATTTTATTGCTCATAAATAAATCTTTCACAGTCAAGTATTTTTCTTCCAACCCATTAATGAGAATGATGATAAAAGAATATCACAAAGATAATCACAATCAATTCAATTTAATAACAAGAGTAATCAATAACTCAATCCTCCCTTTTTCTCATCCTTTCAAAATAGATATTTATTTTCATTCACAATCTCAATATAATATCCATTATAAATATCTTTTAAAATTAATGGATTAACCATCACAAGATATTAATATATTAGCTCTTCTAGAGCTTTCGACTAATTTTGTACTATCAAATATTAGAATAATATTTGTTTGTTTTAGTACCAAATAAGATAAATATTTTCTACCTATAATGATAAAATTCATTACTACATTCTCATATAATTCCTTAAAGAATATTAACATAAACAAAATATTTGGGCATACACCACATATGTGACCAATAATCTTTCATATCACATTGATAACATAAGTTATCTTTACCATTTGACGAGTTATCTTGAGAACTCTTATTGTTCTCTTATTTATTACTATGTTACCACTTTTAGTGGTTTATGAGTACATATTTTATTTTCTTTATGTTTACATTCACTCGGGGAATGCAACAAATCTAGTAGGATGAACTTATAACAATCCTAATAGATTCTTTATTTCATAATCACCATCACAAACATGCGTGATATTTCAAATTAAAATCTATCTATTTGTGTTGTCATGATTAGTTTCCAATTATAATAAACATGATATAATAAATAAAACATAGTAAAATATACTTGAAGATTTTTTTCTTTTACATCATTGTCATTACCTTGACTATTATCACGAGCACTATTACAAGTATTAAAACAAGTTTGTTTTCGTAATAACATTTATAATCTAATAGTAAAAAACATTTAATAAATAATCAAAAATTTCATGTACGATACTTGAAAATTATCCAATACACATTATACCAAATCTCAATACCAGATATATGTTATAAAATCTTATCTTGCTCTAATAAAATATTTATAAGTTCAATTTAAAAGATATCATATAATCATTCAACATTAGCAAGTTAATAAGACTCAATAGATCTTATCAAATTTCCCTTTAATCAACAATGGTAGGTTAATAACACTTTCCACCATAATTAAAATTTCAAGAATATTTAATTACAAGAATTTAATAATCAAAACATCTAAATATTATGCATAATATAACTTAATTAAAAAAATCTCAAAAAGAATAATTTACCAAAAAACATAATAGAAAAACATACCATATTAATAGCAAACATATCTAATCGACAATTATATCTTTTACATAAAAAAGAATTAACCTAGAAAGGAAAAAATCAAATATCATTATAACGTGAAATTTATGTCAAATAAAAATTAATAGTAGTCAGACCTTAATTGAAAAAGAAAATATGGTCGAAATATAAAAGTTTCTTACCAAATCTATACTTTACCCGTGCTTGTACAATAAATCAAAGATCGGGAATAAGAACCATAATCCATTCTGAGATTGAATCTTACTTCTCGATTTCATATAGATAACGGTATCAAATCTTTCGCAATCATTAAGAACAAAAAGTAAAATAAGTTAATCAAAAAAATGATAACGTATAATGGAATAAGAATGAAAAATAATAATCAGATATGAAACATTAAATAAAAGAGAAACTTCCTGTAAAAACTTTGCGTCTTGCCGTCAAATATATTACAAATCATGGAGGATAAATTTGATCGTCGATAAAAGGAACTACCACTTTGAGTAAGATCGTGCTGATAACTTGTTATAAAATAAAGAAAGATGGAGAGAATAAAGAACAAAGAAAATATGAAAGTAACAAATAATGAACTTTATTGATCAAAAAGGATCATAACAATACTTCATCAGAGTCTCTATTTATAGGGATAAGAAGTATAAAAGAAATAGAAATCTAATTCTAATAACTATTAGAATTTAAAGTATATCAAAACTTTATCTTTATCATGATGGAAATCTACTTAATAAGATATTCTTAACAAGTTAGAGTTTGTTTAATTTGGGTTCTTCTGAATTTAATTTAATTTAATTTTTAAAATTTTGACATGAAATAAGGTGGATATTTGGATATCCGTTTTGAGAAAAATATATAATAATAATAATAATAATAATAATAATAATAATAATAATAATAATAATAATAATAATTGTTTTAAATAAAAAAACGAAAAGGATAAATTTGTTTTAAATGAAAAGTCATTTTGGTTTTGGGCTTTAACTGCCCAAATTAAATGTGTTTTGCAAAATAAAATTGATTTCATCTCTTTTGAAAATCAAAATTTGAATTTAAGTTCTTTAAAAGTAAATCTATTTATTTTACTAAAGCCCAAATCAGATTTAAATTTCATATTTACTTTTAGAGTGATAGACCAACCTGAGGCCTAATTTGACTTCCAGCTAGGATTGAATCCACCCATCCATCAAAATAATCAACAAATATAACTAATAATCAAATAATAATCCATTAAAATTATTAAATTAAAATGATTTCTTAAAACCCAAAATCAACCCAAAGCCCAAATACCATCACCACTCATATTCTACCTACTCATAGGCGCTATTGACACATCGCAGAAAATGTAAATCCATAGATCTGGCAAACAAACTTCCATGAATATATGGAGTTGGACACACCGTTTTCCGCCGAAATAGGTGACCCTTTCGAATTCAGTCTGCTTAGCTTCACTTATACTTTGAAGGGAAATCAAGTATTTTCCCCGCCCTATCAGTAATTGAAAGGAAATAGCTAGGGTTGTTAAAGAAGGGTTGCAAATTCCTGACAAGGAAAATAAAGGGAAGTGAGTGGTGCTGACGTGGTCTCCTGACGATGTTATAGTAGGAGTCGTAATGAGGAGAGTCTAAGAAAGGAATGAGGAGGTTGAGAAAAATGACTCCCCCAATTCTTGAGAACGTCAGCTGACCTAGGGTTGAGGACGACGACAACCACAACTTTATAAATAGGCTTTTAAAAAACTTGTGGAGGAAAGCTTTTCATACTTTAAGTTTTCTTTGTAATTTTAATTTTTAGTTTTTCTTTCCTTTAGGCTTTAGGTTTATTTTTATTTGTGTTCCTCGAAGAACATGGTTTGTAAACGTGATCAAATGCTAATGGATTTTCTATGCTTCATCTATCAAATACAAACAAGATTCTCTAAACTCTACTATTGATTTATTTTTATGTTTATCCTTATCTTCAAGTTTATTGTATTCATGAGATCCATGAGGAACTAATTCTCTTATAGGCAATTAGTGAGTTGAAGTGTGATTAATTAATTTCTTTGTAGGGTTTTTTCAGCGAATCAGCTGTTTGGGAGAGGAAGAACTTAAACCCTAGGCTCGAGGACTCTAGAAAGTCATTTAGGTAGGAATTAACCCAAAATTGGTATAATCTATTCGTGAACACCTTAGCCCCAAACCGGTCTAGACTATGAGGTCGAAAGATAAATAGTTCTTTCCAACTCATTAGTTTAGTGGAAGGTCGAGAGATCCTGCTAAGGTAATGACTAGTTGATTGAGTAGAAACCCAAAATATTTATGACCATCGAAGCGAGCTAATCACTCATACCTAGAATTGATTCAGTTTATAAATTAGTTTTCCAAAGTCCTTTTTATTTAGGCTTTTGTTATTTTTATTTACTTATTTATAAAAACCCAAAAATCTTTCTTTTATGTTTTATCATAATATAATTTGTTTAAAATACTAATTAGATCTATTCCGTTTAGATTAGAATTAATCTAGTAATTCGCTTCCCTTGGGTACGATCCTCGGAGTACTCACCCACTCAGTTGTAACTATATTACAACCTAACTTGTATATTTGCAGACATCACCTCTATATTTCATATATTTTAGTTGCTTTGGATGTTGGTGCGTCCGTAGGTGGTCAAGTTGTTGGTGTCGTTGCTAGTGAGGCAACGTTACTAAGTTGATTTTAATCTTTGTGCTCTAGTAGAATAATTAAGAAATCTAAAAGTTATAGATATGATTTTTAATTCATTGTATTTATTTATTTATTCATTTTATATTACTAATGTTTTTTTTCTATTTTCTTTTCAGCATATAAGAAGGTATTTACAGAGTTATCCACTTATCCAGAAAACTAATAGTGAGATTCTTATGGTAATATAGATGATGAAGATCAAGGGAATTTGAAGAAATAATATTTATGTGCTTTGATTAAGTAACCTCTAACAAAATGATGCAGGTGCTAGGAAAAATGTGTTTTGACATGAGTTGGTTACAACCTAGTATTACTCGACTTGTTATCCAAAGCTCTTATTTTGAATTAAGTCCTTCATTATTAACATGGATTTCTTCGAATCTCAGGTTTGATGATTATAGAAAAGAGGATCCAATAGCTTTTCTCAGGAAATTTGAACATATATGCAGTACCACCAACACACCGGTGTGTCAGCAAGGACTGTCAAATTGTTGTTAATCCCATTCGCTTTAAATGGAGAAGAAAAAGCTTGGTTGGATGCACTTCCACCAAATAAAATTACCACTTGGACTTATTTTGTACAATTATTCCTCCATTGAGTTCTGCCAATGACTCAGGTAATTAGTACATATGAAAAATTATTTAAATTTAAATAAAATGTTGCTGAAACATTAGGACAAGCATGGGACAAATTTAAAATCATCCTCAGGTCAATATTGAGAGGAGGCGTACATTTTGCAATTCAAATCCAACATTTCTATGATGGTTTAGATGGTCGGAATAGATGGTAATTTGATATCATAACCGAGGGAAGTATCTGGATGAAAAATGTACAAGAAATCATGGATATATTAGAGAAAGTCAATGAAAAAGAATTAACATGAGATATACACTAGGAATTAAAAGATGAAAAACTAGCAAAGTCTAAACCAAAAGAATAGATCTACAATAACCTAGAGTTGACAATGGTGGACTTGGTTGAAAACAATGAAGATGAATCAGAAAAAGGGTTGGATGATGCTAAACAAGAGATTAAGTAAATAACCTTGCAACTTGATTGATGGTGTCAAAGTAGAGGACAACCAGAACATGTCATCCCTACTACAAAAAAAAAATGATTCCTTATACTGTCAAACCACTAGAACTGGTATTGAAATTGCTACCTAAACATTTGAAATATGGGTGTTTGGAATAGTAGAACACCTTTCCTGTAATCATAGTGTAGGACTAACTTCTGAGTAGGAAGGAGCACTATTGAGTGTATTGAGGACACACAAAAGAGTTATCGGATGCACTATTATTAATATAAAAGGAATTAACCCTGCATTATGCCAACATAAGATTAGATTGGAAGAAGGAAAAAAAACTAGGGGTGGATGCACAACGTTGGCTAAATCCATCCCTGAAAGAAGTGGTGAAAAAGGAATTACTTAAATTGCTGGATACTGGTATTATGTATGCAAATTCTGATAGTGAAGGGGTCAGCCCTACACAATGTGTTCCAAAAAAAGTGGGCTAACAGTTGTAGAAAATGATAAAAATGAGTTAATCCCAACAAGAATGGTCACTGGCTTAAGGGTATGCATTGATTATCAGAAACTAAATGATGCAACAAAAAATATCATTTTCCTCTTCCTTTTATTGATCAAATGCTGGATAGATTGGAGGTAAAGAATATTATTGTTTTCTTGCTAGATACTTAGGATATCATTAGATTTCCATACATCCAAACGATCAAGAAAAAACTGCATTCACATGCCCTTTCAGCATATACGCTTTTAAATAGACGCCATTCAGATTATACAATGCCAGTAACATTTATGCGATGTATAATAGCTATTTTTGTTTATATCTTGGAGGAAAGTCTCAACATATTCATGGTTGATTTTTCAGTATATGGAATAGTTTGATTCATATTGTTTCAATTTCCTCGACACATAAGCAACTACTTTTCTACCTTGCATTAGCACACATCCAAGGCCAGTGTAGGACATATTGATGTACTCCACATACTTTTTTCCCAGTTCAGGCTAAATCAACATAGGAGCTTAAGTTAACAAAACCTTTAACTTTTCAAAACTAGCTTGTTGCTCCTCCATCTATTTAAATAGAATATTCTTCCTCAACAATTTAGTTAGTAGAGTAGCGATTAGAGAGAATCCTTTAACAAATCTGCAATAGTACTCGACCAAAACAAAAAAACTTTGAATTTCGAAAACATTGTTGAGTCGTTCTTAATTGGGATGGCCTCTATCTTTTGTTTCTCTATACGGATAGCCTCTGCAAATACCACATGTCCTAGAAATATAACATCCTTAAGCCAGAATTCCTACTTACTCATTTTATTCTATTCTCGAAGAATTTGCAAAACTTTCCTGAGGCGTTCATCATGTTCAGTTTTGTTTTTTGAGTATACTAAGATGTTATCGATAAATACAATGATGAATTGATCAAGGAAGGGTTTGGACACTCGGTTCATTAAGTCGATGAAGGTAGCCAGACATTCGTTAAACTCAAAGGCATATAAGGAATTCATAGTAGGCATATCGAGTCCTAAATGCAGTTTTAGGTACATCCGCCTCATTCATCTTTAGTTGATAGTACCCTGACCTTAAATCCATCTTAGAAAAAACTGTTACACCACATAATTGATCAAATAAACCGTCAATCTTATTCTTAATGGTCAGTTTATTCAATTGTCGATAATTTATGCAAAGCTTTAAGGAACCATCTTTCTTCTTGACAAACATGATCGGAGCTCCCTATAGAGAAACATTGGCTCTAACAAACCCATAATCCAGAAGGTCTTGAAGTTGGATTTTTAATTCTTGTAGCTCTTTAAGTGTTATACAGTAAGGAGCAATGGACACCGGAGCAGTTTGTAACATCCTAAAAATAGGGGTCTGGCATTTTTGTGTTATTGCATGTGTTGTGCTTGGTAAGCTTGTTATTTGAATGTGCTCGAGGGTCCTGGGGAGGCTCGGGTTCGAGCCTAGGTCCTGGTAAAATTTTGGTTTTGGTCACTTTAGGTAGGTGAACTAGTGGAGGCAAGACTTAAGTGTAATCGATTGTATTTTTTTAACAAAAGAAGCAAGATGGCTTAGTGGGTGGCGTCACAATGGAGCATGGAGGGGGGAGAGTGTTTGAATCCCACATGCTGCAAAAAGGAGTTTATTTTTGTGCTCAAGAAGGGGAGATAGTTGAGTGGAGACGAAACTCTGCAAGAGAGAGAGAGGACTTGGTCAAAATGTTTGAATAGGTGATGGAGAGTGAATTGTGGAGCACTTTGGGGAGTGAATCAAGGGATTTGAGAGTATGGGAGAGAGTTGGCCGTGAGTGGGATTGTGAGAGGGAGGATTTCGATTGAGGGGGGTGCTAGGTAGCATGTTCGGTCAAGTAAGGAGGAAGTGCCGAATTCTCTTTAGCTTTCTTAGGTAATTTTAGCATTATGGTCACTTTTCCTTGCTAAAGATTTTGGTTCTTTTGGTTGCATTTCTTCTTTGCCGAAACTTCAATTTGCCTATTGGCTCCTACTCTTTTCTTTTCAAACATTTTCTTTTCTTCTTCTTTCATTTGTGGTTGCCAAAACATCAATAGTCAAATTCTTTTCTAACCCTTTTTTTTTTCTTAGCCGAACCTCTCCTATAGCTACCATTTCGGTTTGTGTTCTTTGATAGCTTGTTTTTTGATTGATTTTCTTTTTGGTGTAGACTACATAGCCGAATCTAGAGTTTTTTTTGTCTTGCTGCTAGTGTCGAACCTTGTTATCTTATTCGGCTCATCCTTGATATTAAGGTAATGATTCTTTCTCTTTCTTTCATGATGGTTCGTTCTTTCTTCTCTAGACTTGGCTAAGTCGAAACTCTCATCTTTTGGCTAAGCTGAACTTAGCCACTTGTTTTTATTTTAAACTCCTCTTGTTCTCTTTTGGTAAGGTCTGAATCAAGTCATCCGTTGCGGCTACTTATCATTCTCTTAGCCTTGGTTTCGAAAGTTGATTGGTAAGTGGGTGTTTAGGCCGAATATTGGTGGTAAGATGTTACTTTTTTATTTCAATGTTTTGCGTCACTTATGTGATCCTATTTTGTGGTGATGATATCAACTTCCTGTTCTTGTGGAAGGGCCGAATATTGGATTAAGGCTAACCCCTTTAGTACATTATTTATTTACTTTTAGGAACTCGTTACAATAGCCAAGGTGCAAGGCCGGATTTTAGAACCTTGTAGGGAAAGATCACGATTGTGGGGGCAATGAAGAGTGGTTCTTTAGGAAATTCAAATCAGGTGTGTAATCTCACACCCACTTCAATGGTTGCTTGTGATGTTCTGTGAATCAGCCAAAGCCGAAAAGCCTACAATTGTGACTACTCGAGTGTGCAAATGCTCGAAGTGGTAAATTGAGATACAAATCCTGACACTAGGTCATTGATAGTGTCACGAACACTCTCACGATGCCGAGACTGTAACGGGCCTAATCGGGCCGAATCAGGCTAAATGGGCCTAACGGGCTAATCGGCCCACTTGGGTAAAGCTACTGGATTTGTAACAAATGATAGGCTCGAATGTGAATTCTAAAAATCTGATTCCGAAATCTTACATTTTGGGCCACACGAGCGTGTGGGCCTGTTTGGGCCTAAAATGGATTTTAGGCCAAATAGTTCCGTAAAGACCTAAAAGGGTCCCGAGTTGCTTGAGGCGATAGTAGGCCTTTTGGAAAGGCCAGTAAAGGTGAAATTACTAAAATAACCTTAGAGGGTAAATTACCGAAATACCCCTGGATTGCGAAATTATTAAAATACCCTCGATGGGCTGAATGACTGTTTTACCCTCAGTGTTCTCAAGTAACGATTGTATGTTTACATTACACTTGTATATGTTGATATGTTTATTGCATTTTATCATGTTGCATAGGGCGGGTTAACGATTGAAGAGTAGTGTAGCTTGGTGGCATAGCCAAAATATAATTATATATATACATAATTATGACTCTGGTGGCTCAGCCACAAATATTGTGATTAGCAGCTTGTCTGCAATATTAGTGTGAATGGCGGGGTGGGTTGACTTGATCCCCACAGGTGTGATTGGCTGGTACAGGGGTGTGTTGGTTGGATTGAGTTGGGCTGTACTACTTCATTTGCACTACCATGATTATAGGGCTTAGGCCCAGATTGATGTCTTCTGGGCTCGGCCCAGTTAATATCATTTAGGGGACTACACACTGAGTTCTTGTAACTCATCCCTTTTCTTTAACCTTATAGGTAACCCCCGACAATAGAGGATTTGGAGCCATGAAGGACTCAGTGGTGGCCATACAACAGAGATTTCTCTCAAACTTTAGTAAATTCAATTTTTACTTTACCTTTAAGATTATTTATTTTGGGTTGATGTTTTGTAATAAGGCCATTGGTATATTCTTCTTTTAACCTTTCAATTATAACTGTTAAACTCATAAAAACGGTGTAATATCTGGGATTTGGGGGTCATGCATTTTAAATTGTATCTGTGTGTTGGTATGCTCTGTATGCTATTTTGATGTGTTTGGGGGCTTCGGAAAACCTTGGGCTTAGGTAGAAGCTGTAGTAAAATTTTTGGTTTAAGCTGATTAGGGGGGGATCTAGGCCTTAAGGGAATTGGTATGTGGGTTATGACACAAGAAGGGAGATGGTGGAGTGGCAAGGGAGGCACCACTTAGGGTTCAAGGGAGTGATACCTCAGGGAGCTACAAGGGACAAGGCTCGAGCTGCGGAGTTAGCATTTTGGCATTTATTTTTGCGTCAAGGGGAGTGAAGAGTTGGATTCAGCTATGGCACTTGGAAGGTGGAGTTTGACTGAGTCCAATCACTTTGAATATGCGGCTAGAAGAAGAGATGAGAGTTTGACTCATTCAAACTCATTTGAATGAGAGGAGGGGAGGAACATGTAGAGAAAAATAAGGGATATGAGAGGAGGAAAGGTGGTGGCCGAATGTGGGATTCTTGAGGGATGCATATTCGGTTGGGAGAGGGTCTTGGTATGCTGAAATTCAGTCTT
Source organism: Gossypium bickii (assembly GCA_025503065.1). Classification (NCBI taxonomy): domain Eukaryota; kingdom Viridiplantae; phylum Streptophyta; class Magnoliopsida; order Malvales; family Malvaceae; genus Gossypium; species Gossypium bickii. Next base: position 108,710,145 of record CP106717.1, read on the forward strand.
AGTAGGTGCCGAATTTAGTCCTCTCTTTTCTATCTAGTGCCGTTCATTCTTTTGTGCCAAAGACACCTAGTATTCGGCTCTCATATTCTTTTGAGCTGTTGACCGAAACTTCAAAGACCATTAAGGTCACTAGCGTTTCTTTCTCCTTCTCATCTACTTGCTTTCTAGGCCAAATCTATCTCTCTCTCCCTACTTCTCTTCTTTTTCTTTTGGTTAACCGAAGCATCTCTCTCATTCTCCCCATTGCTGAAACTTCTTAAACCCCAACTCTTCTTTTCTTCTCTTCTTCATTCACTTATTGGAAGCCGAATGCACCCATTACCTTAGCCGAAATCCCCTAAGTCTTCATCTTTCTTCTCATTCTCGTTCCATACTTCTCCATCCCCATTAAGTCAAACTTTTCTCTCTATAACACTTTATAGCCGAACCTCTATTGAGCCTTACCACCATCCTTTCCTTCTCTTGTTTTCTTCAAAATCAAAAGTATGATTGGTCGAAATCTACTCCAATCGATTCTAAATAGTTGGTAAGGGTTTTCTTCTATTCGATTTTCTTCTTTCTCTTTTGGTTGCCGAAAGTTAGAAGTCTAACTCCATTTCTTTGGTGTGGCCGAATCCATGAAAGGTGATTTCGGGAAGTTGATCATTAGAGGTAAGCAAGATACAACCTTAGGCCGAAGGCCATTCCTTTTATTAATGTTAGAGCCAATTCTAACATGGCTACTAATATAGGGATTTCAACAACTCTCAAAATCGAGTGAGAACCTTCGGGTCTTGGATCTACTTTGGTAAGATTATTCGATTTAGATGATATTTAGTTTTCGTATGGATTGATTCGATTTCTTAACGGGGTTTTCTGACTAAGATATTATTGATGGATGCGAGTACCAGTCAAGGAGAGAAAGGGGTAGTCCCTACCCTTAAGTTCAAGAAGCGTTCAGTTTCTGCAGTGCAGGATTGGCCACCGGGGTATGGGCCAGCGTCAGAGTAGGATCGTAGGTAGATAGCGGTAGTTTCGTTTAGTGACAGTGTCGACATTGAATGTGTAGTACTTCGGGTTATCAGGTGTGTGATTAATTCGTAATTTCCCTGTTAAATACATTAATTGTATGTGTTATGTGTATGATGGCTAATACAGTGGCGGTGGTGAGATGTTTACCCTTAATGGGTATGTTGATAATCAAGGCAGTGCCCAAATATTGATGAGATTGTGGTTATTTGCCGTGGTTATATGCTATATGCTTATTAAACATGTTCATGCATTATCCTGTCATATCACTATCGTATGTTGCATAAGCATGGGGTCGGGATATATTTTGAATGAAGGACAGGGTGTACATTTATGTACGTGGTTTAGTGATGGCTTCGAGCTTACGTAGATTGATGATCGGCTTTGTGCCACATCGTGGTTGGTGTAGGCTATGTGCCACATCGTGGTTGGTGTAGGCTATGTGCCACATCGTGGTTGGTGATGGCTATGTGCCACAACGTGGATTGATGCTAGCCTTGAGCTACATCGTGGATTGATATTGACCATGGGTCACGTTGTAGATTATTTTATGATTTAATCACGTGGACCAGTGGCTAGACCACTCGGTGGATGGCATTGATTGCCGAATTGGTGTGTAGAGGTTAGAGGGTCGATTTAGTAATCCCCTAGTGTGTGGTGGCTGGATACGGGGGTGTGTAGAGGATGGACACTAGGCTGGGTTGGGTACATTTTGCATTAATACATGACATGTTGATTGTGAGGTTTGGGCCAAGCCCGCATGTGGAAATCCGTGGATTAATTACACACTGAGTCGGTTTGACTCACCCAATTTTTACCAAATAATGCAGGTAATACATGATGTTTTGGACCGGGCTTGGAAGGGATTCGAGATGGCCATGCAGATGCGAATCTTCTTATTTAAAAACATTTTCTTTTAATTTCGGTTTATTTGGGTTGATTTTGTTGTAATAAGGCCATTTCATGTATTTGGGATTTTTATTATGGTTTATGCGAGATTGATTATTGATTAGTAACTGCAGACGATTTTGAAAATCAAGCTTCTACAACTTAACTACTTAAGCTAAGGTTTTCAAATCTGGACACTCGTAACAACTCGACTTTCTTAAAGGTTTCTAAAGTACATGGTTTTCAACTACACACGAACCTCATGTTGAATCTTTTCGGGTAAATCATTCTTCTAAGAACAACAAACTCTTATAAACAGAACATTTGATTTAAATCCAATCACGTATTTTTATTCCTTACTTAAATTTCGTTTCGACCAAATATTTTCATCATTTACCCAACTTCTTTTTTAACATTTTTCCAGTAATACTTCTAAATTCAGCCGTGGTGTTTTGGGCCGGGTTTGGGGTGTTACAATTTGGTATCAGAGCCCAGTTTCTAAACTTGGCCTATGGATTTTGAGGCCCACAAACGTTTTTAACTCTGTGCTTTAGTGGGTTAAAGAAAAATTTTTCAGGGAAAAGAGTTTTTATGAAGCATGCGCTCGAATCTTCCGGCCTAGGTCTGCCAGGTAAGTCTCTTGACTTGTTAAATACATGAAGGTGAATATGTGCTGTTTTGTGATCAGATGTGGACATTAAACTCTAGGACTATCTCTTTAGAGACTGAAACTTTAGGGTTGTGTGGTTATTGCGAAACAACAACTTGAAATCTTTTACATAAAACTATTCCTTTAATCAACAAGTGAAAAGATTCTAATGCATAAAATTTCTTAAAACAGATTAAGACGCAATGTTAGACATGAGTTCTAGGGGACGTGGTCACAATACCCGTGGGCGTGGTAGAGGAAGAATGACCGTGTCGGAACCAGTTGGATCTGGTCAGGGTTCTAAAAATGAGGTGCCGCCACCGGTTGTAAGGGCAGAATTCTAGGATCAAACGGGAGGAAATGACGCAGTATCGCAGGCTATGCTGCGGGTTTTGGAGCGAGTCGCAGGAGCTAATATGGGCAATGGGGCTCGAAAGTCAGTGTCTGAGAGGCTTCGAGTGAATGGAGCAGAGGTATTTAGAGGGGTATCTGGGGTAGCTCCGAATGTGGCGGAATACTGGTTAGAGGCGGTCGAGAGGATCATGGACGATTTAGACTGCACTGCTGAGGAGAAGCTAAAGGGTGCTGTTTCGTTGCTCCGGGATGAGGCCTACTAGTGGTGGCTCACTGTTAGAAAGGGTACCCTGGCAGAGTGAGTGGACTGAGGTTATTTTAAGATCAAGTTTGAGGGAAAATACGTCGGAGCTAGTTACGTGGATGCACAGAGGAGGGCGTTCCTAAATTTAGTACAAGGAGGCAAGTCGGTAGCGGAATACGAGGCAAAATTTTTACGGTTGAGCTGGTATGCTCGGGGCATTGTGGCTACTGACTACGAGCACTGTGTTAGATTTGAGGATGGACTGCGGGATGAGCTGCGGGTGTTGATTGCTCCTCAGCGGGAGAGGGACTTTGCTATTCTAGCAGAGAAAGCTCGGATAGCTGAAGAAGTTAAGCGGACTGAGAGGCAGAATAGGGATAGGGATAGGAACTGGAATAAGAGGAGTTTTGGTCCGTGAGCATCATCTGGGGGTTTCCAGAAAAGACCGAGGGTTGAGAATTCTGTTCGTGCATCTGTACCAGTTGCTGGGAATCAGACTCGTCCATGTGCCCAGTGTGGGAGGGCTCATGCGGGAGAGTGCTGGGGAAAGGGTAAGGAATGTTTCAGGTGTGGGTCCAAGACTCACTTGGTGAGGAATTGTGCTCAGGAGACGGATAAGGCTCAGACAGTAGGTCAGGGATATGTGTAGCTAGACAGAGGTGGTCAGCAGGCGACGAGGGGTCGTGGTCCGAACCATGGAGGGAATGGTTCCGGCCGAGGTCGTGGAACACCAGGCAGAGGTGCTGGGGGTTCAGATGCGAGACAGCCAGGGTTGGTTTATGCAGCCAGGCGTCGTGAGGAGGGGGATGCACCAGATGTGATCACGGGTACGTTCCTTATTTCTGGATTACCCTTTACTGCTTTAATAAATATAGGGTCGACTCATTTTTACATCGCTAGTGAAGTGTCTGGAACTTTGAATGTGAACTCTGAGATTGTCCCTAGGAAGATAACTGTACTTAGTCCCTTAAGGCAATCAGTAATAGTAGATAAACTCTTTAAGGGAGTGCCTTTAAAGGTTCAGGGAACGATGTTTTCGGCTGATTTGATGGAGCTGCCATTTGGAGAATTTGATTTAATCTTAGGCATGGACTGGTTAGTGAGGTACCGTGCGAATTTGAACTGTGCTACTAAGCGCATGACGTTGAGAACTTCTAAAGACAGTGAGATTGCGGTAATAGGTGAGAGGAGGGATTACTTGTCTAATGTAGTGTCTGCTCTTAAGGCGGAGAAAATGGTGAGAAAGGGATGTATGGCTTTTTTGATGTTTGTCAGTGCCTTGGAGGCTAAGGAAGCAGCTGTAGGAGAGGTCAGGATAGTGAAAGAGTTTGTGGATGTCTTTCTGGAAGAACTTCCAGGGTTGCCTCCGGATCGCGAGGTGGAGTTCGGAATCGATTTGTTGCCAGGTACAGCGCCAGTGTCTATCGCTTCGTACAGGATGGCACCAAAAGAATTGGTTGAACCCAAGACTCATTTCCAAGAGTTGTTAGATCGTGGGTTTATCCGACATAGTGTGTCTCCATGGGGAGCACCGGTCCTATTCGTGAAGAAGAAGGACAGGACTATGCGCATGTGCATAGATTACCGGCAGTTGAATAAGCTGACGATCAAAAACAAGTACCCGCTACCGAGGATAGACGACTTGTTTGATCAGCTTAAGGGGGCTGCGGTATTTTCAAAGATAGACCTGAGGTCGGGATATCATCAGCTTAAGGTGAAGGAAGTAGATATCCATAAGACAGCTTTTCAGACTCGATACGGGCACTATGAATTCCTGGTAATGTCGTTCGGGTTGACGAACACCCCAGCTGCGTTTATGGATATGATGAATCGGGTTTTCTAACCCTACTTGGATCAATTCATTGTGGTATTCATAGACGACATCCTGGTATATTCCAAGACGGAGGAAGAGCACGATGAACATCTTCGGGTAGTGCTGCAGGTCTTAAGGGAAAAGAAGTTGTATGCCAAATTCAGCAAGTGCGAATTCTGGTTAAGGGAAGTTGCTTTTCTAGGTCATGTAGTGTCTACAGAAGCGATAAGAGTGTACCATCGGAAGAGAGAGACGGTATTGGACTGGAAACCACCTAAGTCGGTGGCAGAGATTCGCAGTTTCTTGGGGTTAGCAGGCTATTATAGGAGATTCGTTGAAGGGTTCTCGTCAATAGCAGCACCTTTGACGAAATTGTTGAGAAAGGAGGTACCTTTCTTGTGAGCGGATAAGCAGCAGGAGAGTTTTGAGAAGCTGAAGAAGGTTTTGACAGAGGCTCCAGTTTTGATTCAGCCTGAAGCAGGGAAAGACTTTATGGTGTACTGTGATGCTTCTCACACGGGGTTGGGATGCGTACTGATGCAAGAAAGAAAGGTAGTCGCTTATGCGTCTCAGCAATTAAGGCCTCATGAGGTTAATTATCTGACGCATGATCTGGAGTTGGCTGCTCTGGTTTTCGCGTTAAAAGTATGGAGCCATTATTTGTATGGAGAGAAGTCGGTGATTTACACGAACTACAAGAGCCTGAAATATCTACTAACTCAGAAAGAACTGAACTTGAGACAGCGAAGGTGGGTGGAGCTGTTAAAGGATTACGACTGTTCGATTGAGTATCACCCAGGTAAGGCGAATGTGGTGGCAGATGCCCTAAGTCAGAAAGTGGTATCGGATCTGAGGGTGATGTTTGCACATCTTAGTCTTTATGATGACGGGAGTTTGTTAGCAGAGCTGCAGGTAAAGCCGACATGGTTAAGTCAGGTTAAAGAGAAACAGTTGATGGAAGATGCTTTGAGTGCTAAGCTTGCACAGGTTCAGAGTGGAGGAGTAGAGGACTACAGTGTGAACAGGGACGGAGTGTTGTGTTTTCAGGGTAAGGTATGTATGCCGAAGGATATGGAATTAAGGCAGAAGATCCTTCGGGAATTGCATAGTAGCCCTTATGCTATGTATCCGGGAGGGAGTAAGTTGTATAGAGATTTACGGGATCAGTTTTAGTGGCCTGGTCTGAAGCGGGAAGTTACGGAGTTTGTGGGGAAATGTTTAACGTGACAGCAGGTCAAAGCTGAACACCAGGTGCCTTTGGGGTTATTGCAACCTGTAAAGATTCCGCAGTGGAAGTGGGAGAGAATCACAATGGATTTCGTTAGTGGACTTCCCCTTACGCCTACTAAGAAAGACTCGGTGTGGGTGATCGTGGATCGGTTGACAAAGTCAGCACATTTTATACCAGTGCGTGTCGACTATTCTCTTCAGAGATTGGCGAAGCTGTATATGTCAGAAATTGTGAGGCTACACGGGTGCCGGTATCGATTATTTCAAATAGGGATCCTAGGTTTACGTCCCGGTTTTGGAAAGCACTGCATCAAGCATTGGGTACCAGGTTAGATTTTAGCATGGCATTTCATCCGCAGACAGACGGCCAATCTAAAAGTGTAATTCAGGTGTTAGAGGATATGTTGAGAGGTTGCGTTATCGACTTCAGAGGTAGTTGGGAGGAATTCTTGCCTTTGACAGAGTTTGCGTACAACAACAGTTATCAAGCTAGTATTCAGATGGCCGTATGAAGCATTGTATGGGCGGAAGTGTCAGACTCCTACTTGTTGGACGGAACTGGGTGAACGTCATGTTTTGGGTCTAGAGATTGTGACAGAATCGGAAGAAAAGGTTAAGGTGATTCGGGCACGGTTGAAGGAGGCATCCGACAGGCAAAAGTCGTATGCAGATCTCAAGTGAAAAGAGATAGAGTTTGCAGTAGGTGAGCAGGTATTCCTGAAAGTTTCGCCGTGGAAGAAGGTGATGAGATTTAGATGCAAGGGTAAACTGAGTCCCAGGTTTATAGGGCTTTATCGGGTTTTGAAATGGGTTGGACCAGTGGCATATCAGTTGGAGTTGCATTTAGAGTTAAAGCAGATGCATGACGTGTTTCACGTTTCGATGCTACGTCGTTATCGATCGGATCAATCTCACGTGGTGCCAGTTGAGGAAGTGGAGTTGAGACCAAACTTGTCTTACGAGGAAGAGCCAATTCAGATTTTGGAGCAGGATGTGAAGGTACTGCGGAGGAAGTCAGTTCCTCTGGTCAAGGTGTTATGGCGGAACCATGGTTCAGAAGAAGCTTCGTGGGAACCGGAGGAGGCAATGCGACAGCAATACCTCACTTATTTTGATCAGGTAATTTCGAGGCCAAAATTATTTTAAGGGGGTAGAACTGTAATAGCCGGGCTTTGGGGGTCATGCATTTTAAATTGTATCTGTGTGTTGGTATGCTCTGTATGCTGTTTGGATGTGTTTGGGGGCTTCAAGAAACCTTGGGCTTGGGTAGAAGCCGTAGTAAAATTTTTGGTTTAAGCTAATTAGGCGGGGAGCTAGGCCTTAGGGGAATTTGTGTATGGGTTATGACACAAGAAGGGAGATGGTGGAGTGGCAAGGGAGGCACCACTTAGGGTTCAAGAGAGTGACGCCTCAGGGAGCTACAAGGGACAAGGTTCAAGCTGCGGAGTTAGCATTTTGGCATTTATTTTTGCGTCAAGGGGAGTGAAGAGTTGGATTCGGCTATGGCACTTGGAAGGTGGAATTTGACCGAGTCCAATCACTTTGAATGTGTGACTAAGAGAAGAGATGAGAGTTTGACTCATTCAAACTCATTTGAATGAGAGGAGGGGAGGAAAATGTGGAGAAAAATAAAGGATATGAGAGGAGGAAAGGTGGTGGCTAAATGTGGGATTCTTGAGGGATGCATATTCGGTTGGGAGAGGGTTTTGGTATGCCGAAATTCAGTCTTAATAGGTGCCGAATTTAGTCCTCTCTTTTCTCTCTAGTGCCGTTCATTCTTTTGTGCCAAAGACACCTAGTATTCGGCTCTCATATTCTTTTGAGCTGTTGACCGAAACTTCAAAGACCATTAAGGTCACTAGCATTTCTTTCTCATTCTCCTCTACTTGCTTTCTAGGCCGAATCTATCTCTCTCTCCCTACTTCTTTTCTTTTTCTTTTGGTTAGTCGAAGCATCTCTCACATTCTCCCCATTGCCTAAACTTCTTAAACCCCAACTCTTCTTTTCTTCTCTTTTTCATTCACTTATTGGAAGCCGAATGCACCTATTACCTTAGCCGAAATCCCCTAAGTCTTCATCTTTCTTCTCATTCCCGTTCCATACTTCTCCATCTCCATTAAGTCAAACTTTTCTCTCCATAACTCTCTATAGCCGAACCTCTATTGAGCCTCACCACCATTCTTTCCTTCTCTTGTTTTCTTCAAAGCCAGAAGTACCATTGGCCGAAATCTGCTCCAATCGATTCTAAATAGTTGGTAAGGGTTTTCTTCTATTCAATTTTCTTCTTTCTCTTTTGGTTGCCGAAAGTTAGAAGTCTAACTCCATTTCTTTGGTGTGGCTGAATCCATGAAAGGTAATTTTGGGAAGTTGATCATTAGAGGTAAGCAAGATACAACCTTAGGCCGAACGCCATTCCTTTCATTAATGTTAGAGCCGATTCTAACATGGCTACTAATATAGGGATTTCGACAACTCTCAAAATCGAGTGAGAACCTTCAGGTCTTGGATCTACTTTTGTAAGATTATTCGATTTAGATGATATTTAGTTTTTGTATAGATTGATTCGATTTCTTAACGGGGTTTTCTGACTAAGATATTATTGATGGATACGAGTACCAGTCAAGGAGAGAAAGGGGTAGTCCCTACCCCTAAGTTCAAGAAGCGTTCAGTTTCTGCAGTACGGGATTGGCCCCCGGGGTGTGGGCTAGCGTCAGAGCAGGATCGTAGGCAAATAGCGGTAGTTTCATTTAGTGACAGTGTCAACATTGAGCGTGCAGTACTTCGGGTTATCAGGTGTGTGATTAATTTGCAATTTCCCTGTTAAATAGATTAATTTATGTGTTATGTGTATGATAGCTAATACAGTGTCGGTGGTGAGATGGTTACCCTTAATGGGTATGTTGATAATCAGGTCAGTGCCCAAATATTGATGAGATTTTGGTTATTTGCCGTGGTTATATGCTATATGCTTATTAAACATGTTCATGCATTATCCTGTCATATCACTATCGTATGTTGCATAAGCATGGGGTCGGGATATATTTTGAGTGAAGGATAGGGTGTACATTTATGTACGTGGTTTATTGATGGCTTCGAGCCTCACGTGGATTGATGATCGGCTTTGTGCCACATCGTGGTTGGTGTAGGCTATGTGCCACATCGTGGTTAGTGATGGCTATGTGCCACATCGTGGATTGATGCTAGCCTTGAGCTACATCGTGGATTGACGTTGACCATGGGTCACGTTGTGGATTATTTTGTGATTTAATCACGTGGACCAATGGCTAGACCACTCGGTGGATGGCATTGATTGCCGAATTGGTGTGTAAAGGTTGGAGGGTCGATTTAGTAATCCCCTGGTGTGTGGTGGCTGGATACGGGGTGTGTAGAGGATGGACACTAGGTTGGGTTGGGTACATTTTGCATTAATACATGATATGTTGATTGTGAGGTTTGGGCCAAGCCCGTATGTGGAAATTCGTGGATTAATTACACACTGAGTCGGTTTGACTTACCCAATGTTTTCCAAATAATGCAGGCGATACATGATGTTTTGGACCGGGCTTGGAAGGGATTCGAGATGGCCATGCAGATGCGAATCTTCTTATTTAAAAACATTTTCTTTTAATTTCAATTTATTTGGGTTAATTTTGTTGTAATAAGGCCATTTCAAGTATTTGGGATTTTTATTATGGTTTATGCGAGATTGATTATTGATTAGTAACTGCAGACGATTTTGAAAATCAAACTTCTACAACTTAACTACTTAAGCTAAGGTTTTCAAATCTGGACACTCGTAACAACTCGACTTTCTTAAAGGTTTCTAAAGTACATGGTTTTCAACTACACACGAACCTCAAGTTGAATCTTTTCGGGCAAATCGTTCTTCTAAGAACAACAAACTCTTATAAACAGAACATTTGATTTAAATCCAATCACGTATTTTTATTCCTTACTTAAATTTCGTTTCAACCAAATATTTTCATCATTTACCCAACTTCTTTTTCAATATTTTTCCAGTAATACTTCTAAATTCGGCCGTGGTGTTTTGGGCCGGGTTTGGGGTGTTACAAACGGGGTTTTCTTAAAACATTAACAATCATTTTCTAAAATATCAGGTTGCTGCAAATATTGAAAATCAATTTTCATAACAAAGGCAGTTTTCAAGTTAAATACAACTTTTCTAAAATGGACATTGAGTAAACCGGGTTGTTATAAACAACCAACGTAACTCGGAGTTTTCAAAAGAGATGCAAACATTTTCAAAAAACACTTAGTTTTAAACAACCCTTCTATGTGACATGCTAGATCCGGTCATAACGTCTAGGCTGAGTTTGGGGTGTTACTTTTTATGGTATCAGAGCCAGGTTACAAAACTCGTTACATTTTATGGTATCAGAGCTAGGTTGTAAAACTCCTCTGTAGAATGGGTTCGAAATTTTTTTTGTTGTTTGAAATTTTATTTAAAAAAATGTATGTCTTTATTGGAAGTATAGCACCACGAGTCTCCGGCACCAAATTCGTAAGTTCCCTTATTTTATGATTATTGATATGATGATGATATAACTATAGTAAGAAAACTGTATGAGTTAGTAATAGTACACTGAAACTTCTAGCTTTAGGAGCTAAGACTATAGAGACTGAGACATTAGGAATTCGATTCGCGAAAACAACTCTTATATCTAATTTCCATAAAATATTTGTTAATCAATATTGGAACCATGTACTGATTCATAAAAATTCTTAATCAGATTAACTCGACTTAGTAGTATGAGTACCAGAGGGCTTGGACGTGGTACACATGGCCGTGGTAAAAGCCGGGGTGCTGAGGCTAGATCCTCAGAATCAGGGCATGTGCCGGAAGGCGAAGTGCCAGCATCGCCAGTGGCGGAAGCAAGGTCTCAAGACCGAACTAGAGGGGATGACGCTCTGTCCCAAGCTATGCTACGAGTTTTGGAACGGGTTGCTGGAGCAAGTATTGGGTCGGCAACACGTGGGTCTATTTTTGAGCGACTCAGGTCAAATGGGGCCGAAGTTTTTAGGGGCATTTCTGGTGTAGCCCCGAATATAGCTGAATACTGGCTTGAGGCTGTGGAACGAATTATGGATGATTTGGATTGCATAGCTGAGCAGAAACTGAAAGGGGTGGTGTCATTACAGAGAGACGAGGCATACCAATGGTGGCTCACTGTGAGGGAAGGTACACAAGCAGATCGTATCACCTGGGATTTCTTTAAAGCGGCCTTCTAGGGAAAATATGTCGGGGCTAGCTATGTGGATGCTCGGAGAAAAGAATTTTTGAATCTGGTTCAGGGGAGTAAATCTATGGCAGAGTATGAGGCGAAATTTTTGCGTCTGAGCCGGTACGCCCGGGGAATAGTCTCAACTGATTATGAGTGTTGTGTGCGTTTTGAAGATGGGCTACGAGATGAAGGTAAAATGCTCTAAGCGACAGAACCAAGATAAGGAAAGAGCCAAGAACAAAAGAGATTCTGGGTTCTCATGTCCTTCAAGAGGATTTCATAAGAGGCCTAGGTTTGATGGGTGAACTCAAGTGGGAGTTCCAGTTACTACCGTTCAGTTACAACCTTGTGTGGAATGTGGAAAATTTCACTCGGGAGAGTGCTGGAAAAGAACTGGCGGGTGTTTCAGATGCGGGTCTATGGATCATCGGTTCAGGGACTGTCCTCGAGAGCCTGTTCGGACACAGGTAGTAGGTCAGAGATTTGTGCAGCCAGGGAGAGGTGGTCAACAGCCACCGAGAGGTCTCGGTCCTACCAGAAGGGAAATTGGTTTCGACAAGGTCGTGGAGCACCGAGTAGAGGTGTGGGTAACACAGATGCAAGACAGCCAGGACTGGTTTATGCGGCACGACGTCGAGAGGATGGCGACGCACCAGACGTCATAACTAGTATGTTTCTCATATTTGATGTGCCATTTACAGCTTTGATTGATATTGGGTCTACCCATTCATATATTGCATGTACTGTGTCTAGGACTCTGGGTATTAAATCTGAGGTTGCTGTTGATCGTTGCTTTATGTGATGTCAAAGTCTTAAAATTTATATAAAGAATGATCGAACCTGAAAACTAACTATGACAACAATTTGAGGCAAGCATACCTATCGAACAGTAGTATAGTTAATGCGAGACCGGATTATCGAACCCAAAGGAACCAAAAGTACTAATACTAACTTTCTTTTTATTATCTAGCCTAAGAATTAAATGGATTTTTATCTACTCTAAAATTAACTAACAACTAAACTAAAGATGCAAAGACAAAGAGAATGAATTTGGAAAAATAACTTTATGAAAAACCAATTAATTAAAACGACACCCAAGGAAGAATCCATCTAGACTTCACTTGTTATCAAACTCAGAGCCAGACGATTTATTCATTTGACTTGATCCTTAAGATTCCCTAAGTTATATTAATCCCTCTCTCGAGGCAACTAACGTCTAAACCTAGGTTGATTAATTGAAATCTCTTTCTAATTAAAACCCCTAGAATCACATTAACTCGATCTATAGACTCCCATATTAGGTTTCACCCTAATGAGGCAGAATCTTGTCACCCTATCTCTAGGCACGCGATCAACTCTGCCTAATTATGCTAGATCTACTTTTAGGCAGGGACTTTTGCTCCTCCACCTAAGCACATCACCCTTGAATTAATATCTCGGAAGTATCAATACAAGAATTAAGAACACATAATTAAGAACAAGTCAAATATTTATCATATAGTTCAGCAAACGATAACAAGATTCATCTTAGGTTTCATCCCCCTCGGGTATCTGAGGGTTTAGTTCATAATAATAAAAGAAAACGTCTCAGAAGAAAATATAAAACAAAACATAAGAAATCCTTAAAACCCCCTGAAGGAATTGAAGGAGAGATCCTCCGTCTTGAGTATGACTCCGGCTTCTTGAGAAGAATCAACTGGCTATCTTCGAGTGAATCCCTACAAATTTGCCCTCTTTGGCCTAGCTGGACGCCCCTGACAAAAGCCTTAGGTTCCCCCCTTTTAGGTCATACTTAGGGTGTTTATATAGGCTTTCGGAATGTGTTTCTTCGCCCCTAAGTATCCTAATCTGAGTGAAACTTCTCTTTGTCACGGAAGGGACATGCCCGTGGCACACGCCCATGTAAGTCGTGGCCAGGCCGTGTTTGAGGCTGTTGAATGAGGCACGGCCATGTGGTCTAGGGCCCAGGCCATGTGGATTTCGTGGTATGCCCATTTACTCCGTTTTGGGCCCATTTTCTGTTTTTTTCGTCATCCAGTGCTCTTCTTAATATAAAACATGAAAACAAAGGATTAAGAGCACCAAATTACATAATTCAAGGCTTAAATCATCCAAAAGCATGCTAAATGTGGGCTTAAAATATGTTACTTTTACAAATATTGAGAAAGAAGCAACTTTACGCCAAATTTAGTAAGTGTGAGTTTTGGTTGAAAAAGGTGACGTTTTTGGGGCATGTGGTGTCTGTCGAGGGAATTAGGGTTGATCCTCGAAAGGTTGAAGCTGTATTGGATTGGAAACCACCAAAGTTAGTGTCAGAAATCCAAAGTTTTTTGGGTTTGGCTGGGTACTACAGGCGGTTCGTCGAGGGATTTTCCTTAGTTGCCACCGCCCTAACCAAATTATTGCGTAAGGGGGTACCGTTTGTATGGACGAATAAGCAGCAAGAAAGTTTTGAGAAACTAAAAAAGATTCTGATTAAAGCGCTAGTGTTGATTCAGCCTGAGGCAAGGAAAGAGTTTGTTGTTTATTGTGATGCGTCATACACAGGTTTGGGTTATGTGCTGATGCAAGAGGGGAAAGTAGTGGCATAGGCATCACGTCAACTATGGGCACATGAGATGAACTACCCCACTCATGATTTAGAGCTAGCTGCGGTGGTGTTCGCTCTGAAAATATGGAGGCATTACCTGTATAGAGAAAAGTCGATTATCTATACGGGCCATAAGAGTCTAAAATATCTCCTTACCAAAAAAGAGATGAATTTAAGGCAATGGAGGTGGATAGAGTTGTTGAAGGACTATGACTGCTCGATTGAGTATCACCCGGGTAAGGCCAACATAGTGGCAGATGCATTAAGTCGTAAAGTGATATCGGATTTGAGAGCGATGTTTGCTCATCTCAGCCTTTATGAAGATGGTAGCTTGTTAGCGGAACTTCAGGTGAAACTGTAACATCCTGAATTGGTAGGGCTTCGCATTTAGTGTGCTGTGATGTTTATGTTACGCTTGATGTGCTAGTTAGGGTGTTTAAGGGGTCAAGAATGGGCTCAGGGATTGGGCCGAGGCCTTAATTCAATTTTCTGCTTGGACACTCTAGTGGAAAGCCAGTTAGGATAGGCTTAAAAGATGTTATCTGTGTTTTAAGGCACAAGTGGGCTTGTGGCTAAGTGGTAAAGTGGCGCCATTTAGATAGCAGGGACGTGGCGTCAGCTGAGGAGGCCCAAGTTCGAGTCGCATGAAGCCTAATTTTCTTACTTAATTTTAATTATTTTCGACATTAAAGGGCGGAGCAAGTTGGACGGCGATGGGGCTTGGAAATAGGGGGAATAAATGTTTGGATAATGTAGATAATATGGCTGATAATGTGGCGGACAAAGGGAAGAAGAGGTGGTGTTATCTGGGTCACTTGTGGATGGGAGATCAGATAATGATAAGGGAGAAAATTTAGGAATTATCTGCTGGTCACAGTGGTGGTCGAAATTCCAACACTGAGGGGGAGGAGGAATCGGTTCTGGTATGTTCAAGGGGTACCGAAATTTCCCTTGATTAATAGCTTAGTTTTAGTTTTCAAAAGAGGCATTTTTGGATTTTAAGTAGTGGGTGCCAAAATTTGGTTTAAGTAGGGGGGATATCTCTTCAATTCCGGTATTCGGATCCTATTCTTTTCTTTTTTCTTTCCTCTCATCTCCACTTTTATGCAAAAGCCAAAATTCCATTGTTCTTTTCTCCGCTTTCCTCTACAAGCCGAAACCTCACCAGTTCCTCTCTACATCTTTTCTTTTGATCTCCTCAAGAGCCGAATCTCTTCACTTCAATTCTCTTCTCCACTCTTTCCTACTAGCCGAATACCTTGTCCACTATTTTCTCCTTGCCAATTTCTTTCTTCTATCGTGCTAAGTGCTGGGATCTCTAAGGGTTAGTCGAATCTGTTGGTGTTAAGGTAAGTGCCGAATTCTCTCTTCACTTTTTCTCTTTCGGTTTTTGGAGGCCAAAGCCGAAAGGCTAGCTGGCGTGATAGGATTATCCTTGGAGTAATGTTTTGATTGTTCTCGTGTTTTCATTTTTAGGTGACACATCGAAAATCAAAGTAGATCGTCTAGATCTAAAAGCCGAAAATCGGTAGTCTCTAAACTCCATCTCTTTCGGGATTTCTAGGTAAGGGATCTCCGCACTATGAATGTACATTCGTGTTTGTATTCGATTCAATGTTTCAATCCAGTTTGTTGACTAAGATCTGTTCCATGGATACAAACGCTAGTCAAACAGAAGAGGGAATTGGACCCTAAATCCAACCCCTAGATTTAAGAAGCGAGCGGTGTCAGTAGTACGGGATTGGCCACCGGGTTGTGGACCGACTTCAGAGCAAAACCTTAGACAGTTAGCAATTGTATTGGCTTCTGATAGTGTCGACATAGAAAGTCTTGTCTTGGCTGTAATCAAGTGTGTAGATCTCTATCACACTAATTATTCTGTACTATATATGTTATGGGCTAAAGCCGGAAAAAGGTCAGATGGATATGTCGTATTACCGAAAAGGGTAGGCAAGGGATGCTGTGTATGTAATCATAGAAACTTCTATGTGTATCGATGTATGTGATAGTCTGTGATCTTTTAGGTAGTATATTGTTTTGCTTCTGCATGGATGTATGCATGGGATGGGGTTAATATGATGAAGGGGAAGAGCATGTTAATAGGTCACTTGGTGATCGGTGGTTAAACCACGAATTGTAAAGTTAGGTCACAATAGTGATCGGTGGCTAAGCCATGTAAAATTTATTCCTGATTGTTAGGAATAGGCAGCATGACTATCGATATGGTGTGTAACGGTTGGTGGGTTGATTGTAGAAATCCCTGAAGTGTGTTGGCTGGTACGGGCTGGTGTGTAGAGGATGGACATTTAGGTTGGGTTGGGCCATGTAGCATGTAAATATTCTGTTGCTATTGTGTATGGGCCCAGGGCCCATAATGTGTTTGTGGGCCTCAAGCCTTTTATGTGTTTTCGGGATTTGCATATTGAGTCTTGGTGACTCACCCCTTTAATTTCCCTGACTTTTTAGATAAGCAGTAGATCGTGGGCATGGGAGCCGAGGCGGACTCGAGGGGCTATCAAGTCTTTTATTTCATAAACAATTTTCAGTTTTCCTTTAAGTTTTAATTTTGGGACTATTATGTAATAAGGGTCCATAGCTTAGGTTATCAATTTATATTTGTTAATGTTTATATTTTATAAATTTATGTTCAAATACTTATTTATAAGAAGAAATAAAAAAAATAGAATTTTCAAACGAGTTTTAAAAAAACAACTACAAAGGTTTTCTACAAATAACACTTACTTAACGAATACCTACATAAACAAACAGAGATTTCAAATCCTTTCAAAGCATAATTTTTAACATTTAACCCGTAGTATACCAGATCTGGTCGTGGCATTTGGGTCGGGTTTGGGGTGTTACATTTTGGTATCAGAGCCCAGTTGCAAAACACGGGCTGTGAAATGGGTCTAGTAGGGTGTTGTAAAATTGATGTGAATTTGAGAAAAATGCTTTGGGTTGAGATATGGCCTTCGAGTCTACTGGCACCCGATCCACGCAGGTAAGTATTCTAACTCTTGATGTGATATGCATGCTGGGTTTGATGGGCTTTATGGACGTAGACTAGTATGATAGAGTTAATGGACCTTAGGCCTAGTTTAAACAACTCTTCAATTTCATAAGACTTAATCTAATTAAACATGTTTGTAAACAAGCCGCTGGGTTAGGGTGTGGTAACAGGCATACGCATGTCTCGGATTGGATTCAGGGAGAGCTTGGTACTTATGCAGCCCTAGTGGCTCACCTCCTCTTCGCTGGAATCCTATCTAGTGCGTAGTGACTGTTCACCTTAGCCGCGAGGACTTGTTGACGCGCCAAAGACCATAATTAAAACCCGAAAGGGACCGAATACCCTTAGTTTTGTAAATTACCAAAATACCCATATTTTGAAAATTTACCCGAAAACTCCTAGATTTACAAAAGTACCCGGTTTACAAAATTATCAAAATTTGTGAAATTACCAAAATACCCTTATGTGATGAATGTGAGTTCATGGATGCTACTTGTATGTTGATGTATGATGGTTAAATGTATGTGGTTCCTAGAACTAGGAGATACAGACTTGAGACTGAAACTCGTGGATATAATTTCGAATTCGAAAGAACTACTCTTGAAACTACTGTCCATAAGATTGTTCGTGGTTAATCAGTGAAAGAAATTAATAATTCATAACATTTCTAATAAGATAAACGCAAATCGGTAGAATGAGTACAAGGGGTTATGGACGTCCTGCGCGTGACCGTGGTAGGGGTAGGATGGCTGTGTCAGAACCGGTAGGATCTGGCCATGGGTCTGGAAACGAGATGTCGGTACCACCCGCTGTGGAGGTGGAATTTTAGAACCAGACGGCCGGAGATGATGGGGTGTCTCAGGCGATGTTAAGGGTTTTAGAGAGGGTTGCTGGGGTAGGCATGGGCACAGGAGCCCGGAAATCTGTGTCGGAGCGACTTAGAGCCAATGGGGCAGAAATGTTTAGGGGAATTTCTGGTATAGCCCCAAGTACAGCTGAGTATTGGTTGGAGGCGGTTGAGTGTATAATGGATGATCTGGATTTCACGGAAGAGGAAAAACTAAAAGGAGTTGTATCTCTCTTGTGGGACGAAGCTTATCAATGGTGGTTTACGGTTAAGAATGGTACGGTGGCTGATCGTATCACCTGGGATCTCTTCAAAACGATGTTTTAGAGTAAATACATTGGGTTGAGTTATGTGGATGCGCAGCGTAGAGCGTTTCTAAAGTTGGTTTAGGGAAGTAGGTCAATGGCTGCGTATGAAGCGAAATTCTTATGCCTTAGCTGTTATGCTCGAGGGATGGTGGCCACAGACCATGAACATTGTGTTCAATTTGAAGATGGTCTGAGGGATGATCTGCGTGTATTGATAGCACCACAGTGGGAGAGGGAATTTGCTGTGCTTATGGAAAAAGCTAAGATAACTGAGGAGGTTAAGCGGACAGAAAAATTGAATCGGGATAGAGATAGGAGTGGAAGTAAGAGAAATTTTGGATCATCAGGGGCAGCTGGGCGTATTCAGAAAAGACCTAGGTCAGACGGGCCGAGATGGGATTAGAGACCTAATGCTGCTAGTTAGACACAGAATTGTGCTCGATATGGTAAATTCCACGTAGGTGAGTGTTGGGCGGGCAGTGGGAAGTGCTTTAGGTGTGGATCTATGGACCACCAAGTTAGAAACTGTCCGTAGCAATGGGGCAGTGAAGGGCCCACGGGTCAAGGGAATGCACAGCCGAGAAGAGGTGGTCAGTAGCCACAGAGAGGTCGTGGTCCAACCAGAGGTGGTAACGGTTCCGGTCGGGGTCGTGAGCACCAGGCGAAAGGGCAGGAAACACTAAGGCGAGACAGTCGGGGTTAGTCTATATTGTCAAATGTCGAGAGGAGGCTAACGCACCGGATGTCGTAACTGGTACGTTTTTAATTTTTGGCTTACCTTACACTGCATTGATTGACATTGGGTCGACGCAATCATATGTTGCTAGTAGGGTGTCTGGAACTTTAAGCATAGATTCTAAGATTTCCTCTAGGGAGATGACCGTAATTAGCCCATTAGGACACTCGGTGGTGGTAAATAAGCTTTATAGGGAGGTTCCTTTAGAAGTTCAGGGAATAATCTTCCTGACTGATCTGATAGAATTACCGTTCGGTGAGTTTGATTTAATCTTAGGCATGGATTGGCTGGTGAGGTATCAAGCTAGTGTAGATTGTGCAGCCAAGCGGTTGGTGTTAAAAACTCCTGAGGGTGGCGAAGTGTTGGTGATAGGTGAAAGGGGGAACTGATTGTCAAATGTGGTGTCTGCCTTAAGAGCAGAAAGGATGGTGAGAAAAGGATGCGAGGCAATTTTAATGTTTGTTCGGGCTCTGGAAGCCAAGGAACTAACTGTTGGGGACGACGGTGAAGGAATTTCCTGATGTTTTCCCAGAAGAGCTTCCGGGATTACCCCCGGATCATGAAGTGGAGTTTGGTATCGATCTTCTTTCGGGAACAGCGCTAGTATCATTGTTCCGTACAGAATGACGCCGAAGGAGTTGGTGGAATTAAAAGCGCAGATCCAAGGTTGCTGGACAGCGAGTTTATTCGACCAAGTATGTCGCCTTGGGAAGCGCCGGTATTATTCATTAAGAAGAAGGATGGATCAATGTGTATGTGCATTGACTATCACCAGCTGAATAAGTTGACCATCAAGAATAAATACCCGTTGCCGAGGATCGACGACTTGTTCGATCAGTTGAAGGGGGCTTCAGTCTTCTTGAAGATAGATATGAAGTCAGGGTACCATCAGCTTAAGGTCAAGGAGGCGGATATTCATAAGACGGCTTTTAGGACTCGCTATGGTCACTACGATTTTATTGTGATGCCATTTGGATTGACCAATGTGCCAGCGGCGTTTATGGATATGATGAACCGAGTATTCCAACCCTACTTAGATCGATTTGTCGTGGTATTTATAGATGATATCCTGGTTTATTCAAGATCGGAGGATGAGCATGATTCACATCTTCGGGTGGTTCTGCAGATTCTGAGGGAGAAGCAACTCTACGCCAAATTCAGTATTTGCAAATTTTGGCTAAGTGAAGTTACTTTTCTAGGCCACGTGGTGTCCGCAGAAGGGATAAGAATCGATCCCCAGAAGATTGAAGCGTTGTTGGATTGGAAGCTACCTAAGTCGGTAGCAGAAATTCGAATTTTTCTTGGTTTAGCCAGGTATTACAGAAGGTTTGTTGAAGGATTTTCATTGATCGCGGCATTGTTGACTAAGTTTTTGCGGAAAGGGGTTCCTTTTTTTTGGCTTGATAAGCAGCAAGAGAGTTTCAAGAGGTTAAAGAGGATCTTGACAGAGGCTCCGGTGTTGATTCAGCCGAAGGCTGGAAAGGAGTTTGTGATTTACTGTGATGCTTCACACACGAGACTAGGATGCGTGTTGATGCAAGATGGGAAGGTTGTTACGTATGCATCTCGGCAGCTAAGACCGCATGAATCAAATTATCCCACACATGATTTGGAATTGGCGGTAGTGGTTTTTACCTTGAAGATCTGGAGGCATTATCTGTACGAGGAGAAATTCATCATTTATATCGATCATAAGAGCTTAAAATACCTTTTGACCTAGAAGGAGTTGAATCTAAGGGAAAGGAGGTGGATTGAGTTGTTAAAGGATTATGACTGCTCGATTGAGTACCATCCGGGAAAAGCCAACGTGGTGGCGGATGCTCTGAGTTGTAAAGTAATCTCTGATTTGAGAGTAATGTTTGCTCACCTTAGTTTATACGATGATGGGAGTTTATTAGATGAACTTCAGGTGAAACCCTCTTGGGCCAGTCAGGTTAAGGCGAAGCAGCAGACCGATGAGTTGCTAAAGGGGAAGTCTCAGGTAGGATCAAGTGATGGATCAACAGAATTCAGTATGAATGAGGAAGGGCTATTATGTTTTCGAGGAAGAATTTGCATGCCGAAAGATCCTGAGTTGAGGCGTAAGATTTTGCTAGAAGCGCATAGTAGTCCATACGCTATGCACCCTGGAGGGAGTAAGATGTATCAGGATTTGCGAGAACAGTTCTTGTGGCCGGGCCTGAAGTGAGAGGTGACCGAATTTGTAAGTAAGTGTTTGACCTGTCAGCGGGTAAAGGCGAAACATCAGTTACCATCAGGGTTGCTACAGCCGGTGAAGATCCCACAGTGGAAATGGGAAAGGATCACCATGGACTTTGTTAGTGGGCTACCTCTCACACCTACTAAGAAAGTACTGACATTTGGACGGAAAAGTAAATTAAGTCTCAGATTTATCGGATCTTATCGGGTGTTGAAATGAGTGGGACCAGTAGCTTATCAGCTAGAGCTACATTCTGAGCTAAGCCAGATTCACAATGTATTCCACGTCTCTATGTTAAGATGTTACCGTTCGGATCCATCTCATGTGGTGTCTGTAGAAGAAATCGAAGTAAGACACGATTTATCCTTTGAAGAGGAGCCAGCGGAAATTCTGGATCATGACGTCAAAGTATTGCGAAGGAAGACGGTTCTGTTGGTTAAGGTCTTGTGGCAGAATTACGGTTCCGAGGAGGCTACTTGGGAACCAGAGGAGTTGATGCGGCAGTAGTACCCACATCTATTCTGATCAGGTAATTTCGAGGTTGAAATTTCTTTAAGGGGGTAGAACTATAACATCCTGAATTGGTGGGGCTTCACATTTAATGTGCTGTGATGTTTCAGTTACGCTTGATGTGCTAGTTAGGGTGTTTAAGGGGTCAAGAATGGGCTCAGGGATTGGTCCGAGGCCTTAATCGAATTTTCTGTTTGGACACTCTAGTGGAAAGCCAGTTAGGATAGGGCTTAAAAGATGTTATCTATGTTTTAAGGCACAAGTGGGCTTGTGGCTCAGTGGCAAAGTGGCGCCACTTAGAGAGCAGGGAGGTGGCATCAGCTGAGGAGGCCCAAGTTCGAGTCGTATGAAGCCCAATTTTCTTATTTAATTTTAATTATTTTCGGCATTAAAGGGGGAAGCAAGTTGGACGGCAACGGGGCTTGAAAATAAGGGGAATAAATGTTTGGATAATGTAGATAATATGGCTGATAATGTGGCAGATAAAGGGAAGAAGAGGTGGTGTTATCTCGGTCACATGTGGATGGGAGATCAGATAATGATAAGGGAGAAAATTTAGGAATTATCTGCTGGTCACAGTGGTGGCCGAAATTCCAACGCTTAGGGGGAGGAGGAATCGGTTCTGGTATGTTCAAGGGGTGTCGAAATTTCCCTTGATTAATAGCTTAGTTTTAGTTTTAAAAAAGGGCATTTTTGATTTTTAGGTAGTGGGTGCCGAAATTTGGTTTAAGTAGGGGGATATCTCTTCAATTCCGGCATTTAGATCCGATTCTTTTCTTTTTTCTTTCCTCTCATCTCCACTTTTATGCAAAAACCGAAATTCCATTGTT
This sequence comes from Gossypium bickii, assembly GCA_025503065.1. NCBI lineage: Eukaryota > Viridiplantae > Streptophyta > Magnoliopsida > Malvales > Malvaceae > Gossypium > Gossypium bickii. The sequence goes on from CP106717.1 coordinate 108,732,605, forward strand.
CTTTTCTCTGCTTTCCTCTACAAGGCAAAACCTCACAGTTCCTCTCTGCATCTTTTCTTTTGATCTCCTCAAGAGCCGAATCTCTTCACTTCAATTCTCTTCTCCACTCTTTCCTACTAGCCGAATACCTTGTCCACTCTTTTCTCCTTGTCGATTTCTTTCTTCTATCGGATCTCTAAGGGTTAGTCGAATCTGTTGGTTTTAAGGTAAGTGCCAAATTCTCTCTTCACTTTTTCTCTTCTGGTTTTTGGAGGCCAAAGCCGAAAGGCTAGTTGGCGTGATAGGAATATCCTTGGAGTAATGTTTTGATTGTTCTCGTGTTTTCATTTTTAGGTGACACATCGAGAATCGAAGTAGACTGTCTAGATCTAAAAGCCAGAAACCGCTAGTCTCTAAACTCCATCTCTTTCGGGATTTCTAGGTAAGGGATCTTCGCACTATGAATGTACATTCATGTTTGTATTCGATTCAATGTTTCAATCCGGTTTGTTGACTAAGATCTATTCTATGGATACAAATGCTAGTCAAACGGAAGAGGGAATTGTACCCTAAATCCAACCCCTAGATTTAAGAAGCGAGCGGTGTCAGTAGTACGGGATTGGCCACTGGGTTGTGGATCGGCTTCAGAACAAAACCTTAGACAGTTAGCAATTGTATTGGCTTCTGATAGTGTCGACATAGAAAGTCTCGTCTTGTCTGTAATCAAGTGTGTAGATCTTTATCACACTAATTAATCTATACTATATATGTTATGGGCTAAAAGCCAGAAAAAGGCTGTATGGACAGTCATATTACCCGAAAAGGGTAGGCAAGGGATGCCAGGTACGTAATCATAGAAACTTCTCTATGTGTATCGATGTATGTGATAGTCTATGATCTTTTAGGTAGTATATTGTTTTGCTTCTGCATGGATGTATGCATGGGATGGGGTTAATATGATGAAGGGGAAGAGCATATTAATAGGTCACTTGATGATCGGTGGTTAAACCACAAATTGTAAAGTTAGGTCACAATAGTGATCGGTGGCTAAGCCACGTAAAATTTATTCCTGATTGTTAGGAATAGGCAGCATGACTGTCCATATGGTGTGTAGCGGTTGGTGGGTTGATTGTAAAAATCCCCGAGGTGTGTTGGCTGGTACGGGCTGGTGTGTAGAGGATGGACTTTTAGGTTGGGTTGGGCCGTGTAGTATGTAAATATTCTGTTGCTATTGTGTATGGGCCCAGGGCCCATAATGTGTTTGTGGGCCTCAAGCCTTTTATGTGTTTTCAGGATTTGCACACTAAGTCTTGGTGACTCACCCCTTTAATTTCCCTGACTTTTTAGATAAGCAGTAGATCGTGGGCATAGGAGCCGAGGCGGACTCGAGGGGCCTTCAAGGCTTTTATTTTCATAAACTATTTCTTGTTTTCCTTTAAGTTTTAATTTTAGGACTATTATGTAATAAGGCTCCATAGCTTAGGTTATCAATTTATATTTGTTAATGTTTATATTTTATAAATTTATGTTCAAAGACTTATTTATAAGAAGAAATAAAAAAAAGGGATTTTCAAACGAGTTCTAAGAAAACAACTACAAAGGTTTTCTACAAATAACACTTACTTAACGAATACCTACATAAACAAACCGAGATTTCAAATCCCTTCAAAGCATAGTTTTTAACATTTAACCCATAGCATACCTGATATGGTCATGGCATTTGGGCCGGGTTTGGGGTGTTACAGAAACCGACATGGGTAAGTCAAATTAAAAAGAAGCAAATGTTGGATGAATCGTTGGGTTCTCAGCTTCAGCAAGTGAAAAGTGGAGAGACAGTGGATTTGAGGCTGAATAGTGAAGGGGTATTCTGTTTATGTGTAAGGATTTGTATGTCGAAGGACTCTAAGTTAAGACAGATGATTCTGCGGGAGATGCATAGTAGCCCATACGCTATGCATCTCGATGGAAGTAAAATGTACTGAGATCTACAAGAATAGTATTGGTGGCCAGGATTGAAATGTGAGGTTATCAACTTTGTAGGCAAATGTTTGACGTGTCAGCAAGTGAAGGCGGAACATCAGTTGCCTTCGGGGTCGCTGCAACCGGTGAAGATTCCACGTTGGAAGTGGGAGAGGGTAACGATGGATTTTGTTAGTGGGCTACCCTTGACGCCTTCTAAGAAAGATTCGGTGTGGGTAATTGTTGACCGGTTGACTAAGTCCGCTCACTTCATACCGTTTCACATTGACTACTCACTTCAAAAGTTAGCCAAGTTGTATGTGGCAGAAATTGTGAGGTTGCATGGGATACCAATGTCTATCATATCGGACAGGGACCCTAGGTTCACATCTCGATTCTGGAAGGCATTACATGAAACTTTGGGTACGAGACTAGACTTCAGTACAGCATTCCACCCACAGACTGATAGTCAATCGGAAAGGGTAATTCAGATTTTCGAAGACATGTTAAGGGGTTGTGTGATTGATTTCGGAGGAAGTTGGGAAGATTATTTACCGTTAGTGGAGTTTGAATACAACAACAGCTACCAATCCAGTGTTTAGATGGCACCTCACGAGGCGTTATATGGTCGTAGGTGCCGTACCCCTACTTGTTGGATAGAATTGGGTAAGCGACAGTTGTGGGGCTCAGAATTGATTTCAAAAATTGAGGAGAAGGTGGAGTTGATTCGGGCTCAGTTGAAGGAAGCTTCCGATAGATAGAAATCGTATGTAGACTTGAAGCGTAAAGAGATAGAGTATTCGGTGTGGGATTATGTCTTCTTGAAGGTCTCACCTTGGAAGAAGATTTTGAGATTCGGACGGAAGGGCAAGTTAAGCCCTAGGTTCATTGGGCCTTATCGGGTGTTGAAACGTGTTGGACCGGTCACTTATCAGCTTGAGCTACCCCATGAGTTAAACCGGATCCGTAATGTATTCCATTTAACGATGCTGAGGCGCTACCGTTCAGACCCATCTCATATAGTGCCGGCGAAGGAAATCGAGGTTAGACCTGATCTGTCATTTGGGGAGGAACCAGTGCAGATTTTAGATCGAGATGTGAAAGTGTTGAGGAGGAAATCGATTCCATTAGTCAAAGTGATATGGCGTAATCACGGTTTAGAGGAAGCCACGCGAGAGCCAGAGGAGGCAATGTGATAGCAATACCCTCACCTCTTCTAATCAGGTAAATTTCGAGGCCGAAATTTCTTTAAGGGGGTAGAACTGTAACATCCTAAAAATAGGGGTCTGGCATTTTCGTGTTATTGCATGTGTTGTGCTTGGTAAGCTTGTTATTTGAATGTGCTCGGGGGTCCTAGGGAGGCTCGGGTTCGAGCCCAGGTCCTGGTGAAATTTTGGTTTTGGGCACTTTAGGGAGATGAGCTAGTGGAGGCAAGACTTAAGTGTAATCGGTTGTATTTTGTTAACACAAAAAGCAAGGTGGCCTAATGGGTGGCGTCACAAGGGAGCATGGAGGGGGGAGAGTGTTCGAATCCCACATGCTGCAAAAAGGAGTTTATTTTTGTGCTCAGGAAGTGGAGGTAGTTGAATGGAGACCAAACTCTGCAAGAGAGAGAGAGAGGACTTGGTCAAAATGTTTGAATAGGTGATGGAGAGTGAATTGTGGAGCACTTTGGGAAGTGAACCAAGGGGTTTGAGTATGGAAGAGAGTAGGCTGTGAGTGGGATTGTGAGAGGGAGGATTTTGATTGAGAGGGTGCTAGGTAGCATATTCGGTCAAGTGAGGAGGAAGTGCTGAATTCTCTTTAGCTTTCTTAGACAATTTTAGCATTATGGTCACTTTTCCTTACTAAACATTTTGGTTCTTTTGGTTGCATTTCCTCTTCTTCGAAACTTCAATTTGCCTATTGGCTCCTACTTTTTTCTTTTCAAATATGTTCTTTTCTTCTTCTTTCATTTGTGGTTGCCAAAACATCAATAGTCGAATTCTTTTCTAACCCTTTTTCTTCCTTAGCCGAACCTCTCCTATAGCTACCATTTTGATTTGTGTTCTTTGATAGCTTTTTCTTTGATTGGTTTTCTTTTCGGTGTAGTCTTCATAGCCGAATCTAGTGTTTGTTGTCTTGCTGCTAATACCGAACCTTGTTATCTCATTCGGCACATCCTTGATATTAAGGTAAGGATTCTTTCTCCTTCTTTCATGATTGTTTGTTCTTTCTTCTTTTGACTTGGCTAAGTCGAAACTCTCACCTCTTGGCTAAGCCGAACTTAGCCACTTCTTTTTATTTTAAACTCCTCTTGTTCTCATTTGGTAAGGGTTGAATCAAGTCATCCGTTGTTGCTACTTATCATTCTCTTAGCCTTGGTTTCGAAAGTTGATTGGTAAGTGGGTGTGTTTAGGCCGAATATTGGTGGTAAGATGTTACTTTTTTATTTCGATGTTTTACGTCATTCATGTGATCCTATTTTGTGGTGATGATATTAACTTCCTACTCTTGTGGAAGGGCCGAATATTGGATTAAGGCTAACCCCTTTAGTACATCACTTATTTAATTTTAGGAACTCATTACAATAGCCAAGGTGCAAGGCCAGATTTTAGAACCTTGTAAGGAAAGATCACAATTGTGGGGGCAACGAAGAGTGGTTCTTTAGGAAATTCAAATCAGGTGTGTAATCTCACACCCACTTTAATGGTTGCTTGTGATGTTCTGTGAATTGGCCAGAGCCGAAAAGCCGGCAATTATGACTACTCGAGTGTGCGAACGCTCGAAGTGGTAAATCGAGATAAGAATCGTGACGCTAGATCGTTGAGAGTGTCACGAACACTCTCGCGATGCCGAGGCTGTAACGGGCCGAATCGGGCTAAATGGGCCTAATGGGCTAATCGGCCCACTTGGGAAAAACTACTGGATTTGTAACAAATGATAGGCCCAGATGTGAATTCTGCAAATCTGATTCCGAAATCATGCGTTTTGGGCCACACGAGCGTGTGGGCCTAAAATGGATTTTAGGCCTAATAGTTCCGTAAAGACCCAAAAGGGTCCCGGGTCGCTCGAGGAGACAGTAGGCCTTTGGAAAGGCCAATAAAGGTGAAATTTCTAAAATAACATTGGAAGGTAAATTATCGAAATACCCCTGGATTGTAAAATTACTAAAATACCCTCGATGGGCTGAATGACCGTTTTACCCTCAGTGTTCTCAAGTAACGATTGTATGTTTACATTACACTTGTATATGTTGATATGTTTATTGCATTTTATCATGTTGCATAGGGCGGGTTAACGATTGAAGAACAGTAGCCTGGTGGCATAACCAAAATAGAATTATATATATAAATAATTATGACTCTAGTGGCTCAGCCACAAATATTGTGATTAGCAGCTTGTCTGCAATATTGGTGTGATTGGCGGGGTGGGTTGACTTGATCCCCACAGGTGTGATTGGCTGGTACAGGGGTGTGTTGGTTGGATTGGGTTGGGCTGCACTACTTCATTTGCACTACCATGATTATAGGGCTTAGGCCCAAATTGATGTCTTCTGGGCTTGGGCCCAGTTAATGTCATTTAGGGGACTACACACTGAGTTCTCGTAACACACCCCTTTTCCTTAACCTCGTAGGTAACCCCCGACAATAGAGGATTTGGAGCCGTGGAGGACTCAGTGGTGGCCTCTGCAAATACCACATCTCCTAGAAATATAACTTCCTTAAGCCAGAATTCCAACTTACTCATTTTGTTCTATTCTTGAAGAATTTGCAAAACTTACCTGAGGCGTTTATCATGTTCATTTTCGTTTTTTGAGTATACTAAGATGTCATCGATAAATACAACGATGAACTGATCAAGGAAGGGTTTGAACACTCGGTTCATTAAGTCGATGAAGGCAGCCAGACATTCATTAAAATCAAAGGCATATAAGGAATTCATAGTAGGCATATCGAGTCCTAAATGTAGTTTTAGGTACATCTGCCTCATTCATCTTTAGTTGATAGTACCCTGATCTTAAATCCATCTTAGAAAAAACTGTTACACCACATAATTGATCAAATAAACCGTCAATCTTATTCTTAATGGTCAGTTCATTCAATTGTCGATAATTTATGCAAAGCCTTAAGGAACCATCTTTCTTCTTGACAAACATGATTGGAGCTCCCTATAGAGAAACAGTGGCTCCAACAAACCCATGATCCAGAAGGTCCTGAAGTTGGATTTTAATTCTTGTAGCTTTTAAGTGTTATGTAGTAAAGAGCAATGGACACCGGAGCAGCTCCTGGCAATAGTTAAATTTACCTCATGATCTGAAGGTAACCTTGGTAGCTCCTCGGGAAACACATATGGGAGTTCCCTAATGGTAGCCTCTGCAAATACCACATCTCCTAGAAATATAACTTCGTTAAGCCAGAATTCCTACTTACTCATTTTGCTCTATTCTCGAAGAATTTGCAAAACTTTCCTGAGGCGTTCATCATGTTCAGTTTCGTTTTTTGAGTATACTAAGATGTCGTTGATAAATACAACGATGAACTGATCAAAGAAGGGTTTGAACACTCAGTTCATTAAGTCAATGAAGGCAGCTAGACATTCATTAAACTCAAAGGCATATAAGGAATTCATAGTAAGCATGTCGAGTCCTAAATGCAGTTTTAGGTACATCCGCCTTATTCATCTTTAGTTGATAGTACCCTGACCTTAAATCCATCTTAGAAAAAACTGTTACACCACATAATTGATCAAATAAACTGTCAATCTTATTATTAATGGTCAGTTTATTCAATTATTGATAATTTATGCAAAGCCTTAAGGAACCATCATTCTTCTTGACAAACATGATCGAAGCTCCTTATAGAGAAACATTGGCTTTAACAAACCCATGATCTAGAAGGTCCTGAAGTTGGATTTTAATTCTTTTAGCTCTTTAAGTGTTATGTAGTAAAGAGCAATGGACACTGAAGCAGTTCCTGGCAACAGTTAAATTCTAAATTCTACCTCATGATATGAAGGTAACATTGGAGCTCCTCGGGAAACACATATGGGAATTCCCTAATGGTTCGGATGCTATCTACGACAAAGCTATTTGTATTCCCATCCATTACATAGGCTAAATAAGCCTCACACTCTTTCGAAACTAACTTCTCGTCAACCATAGCGAAATATACATTGAATAAATAGTGAACCATAACAATCTCACTACCCTCATCGTTTTCAAGGTTACTCTTTTAGAGGCACAATTTAGGCTAACTTGGTGTTCTACAAACCAGTCCATACCTAGAATTAAGTCAAACTTCCAACAACTCTATAACATCTGGTGGAAACACTACCGTTGAACCTCCAAAAGACATCTCCTATAGATTTTATTTAAAATTACTGATTTTCCTAAACAGCTTACTACGGTAACATCAATAGTGGTTTCCTTTACCTCAACACTCAATTTATAATACATATTACAAGCAACATATGAATGGGTGGATCGTATGTCTATTAGGGCAAAGTATGGAACTAAATGGATGGTAAAAATACATGTATAACATCGGACATATCTCTATCCTTACATTCTCTAATGACATAAACAAGGCCAGGTTGTCTAGCCTCAATTCGATTCATGCCAATTGCTACAGTATTTGTGACCCTATTTTGACCACGACCCCTCAGAGGTAACTAGCCCACTCTCTGATTTAATTTCAGAGCTTGCATTTGGTCGGTTCAATGAGGACAATCCTTAATCCTATACTGAGTCGACCCACAACTAAAAAAACTCCTAACTTCCTCCAACAATAGACCGGATGGCGCGTGCCACAATATGAACAATTGGGAGTTATGTCCCCAGTTTTAGCCACAACAACCTTTTACTCCAGTCTGCCTTCTCTGGCTTGTTTTGTTGGATGAAAGTTCAAACCAGTGGAACCAGAATCTCTCTTAATCGGGACCTTATTTTTCTTTCATTTTTCACGTTCCACTTGTTTGGTCTCCCCTACTATTTTAGCTTTCTCCACTAAGGTCTCAAACACCTATTTTTGGTATGGAATAACATGTATTTTGAGGTCTAAACGTAACCCAATTTCGAACCTCACGTATTTATCCTACTCCATGACGATCATTACTTGGGTATATCAACTAAGTCTTGATCGCTATAAAATCAGAGTTTTAAATATTTATAAAAGAATGATCAAACCTGGAGACTAACTCTGACAACGATATTAAGGCAAGTGTACCTATCGCACAGTAGTATAGCTTAGGCAAGACCGGATATCGAACCCAAAGGAACTAAAACTACTAATACTAACTTTCTTTTTATTATTTAGCCTTAAAATTAGAGTGAAGTTGCTTTTTACGAAGACTAAACTAAGGAAACAAAGAAAAAAAGGACGAATAGGAAAATAACTTTGAAGAAAAACTCAGTTGATTGCGACGATACCCTCAAGAAGAATCCACCTAGACTTCCGTTGTTAATTAACCTTTAAATTATATGATTTCTTTTACTTAGCTTGATCCGTAAGACTCCCTAACCTATATTAAACCCTCTCTCGAGGCGAATAACGTCTAACCCTAGGATAATTAGTGGAACTCTCGTTCGCTTATAATAACCCCCTAGGATAGCAGTAAATCGATCAATGGACTCCTATATTAGGTTTCACCCTAATCAAGTAAAATCTCGTAACCCTGTCTCTAGGCGTTAGATCAACTCCGCTTAATTATGTTAGATCTACTCTTAGGCAGGGTCTATTCCTCCTCCACCTAAGCACATTAGATTTGAATTAAGCAACATAATTAAGAACAAACTAAGTAATTATCATATAACTTAAAAATCAAATAAAAAGATTCATCTAGGTTTCATCCCCTTCAGGTATCTGAAGGGTTTAGTTCATAATGAATAAACAAAACATCGCAAGAGAAAAGATAAAACAAAACATAAGAAAATCCTAAAACTCCCTGAAGGAATTGAAGGAGAATTTCGCCGTCTTGAGTATAATTCCGGCTACTTGGGATGGATCAACTGGCTATCTTCGCGTTATTTCCTAGTTCTGACCTTCTCGGCTTGGCTCCTTGGCCTAGCTTTGACGTCGGTTTCGGCTTCTGCCGAACTCCCCTTTCAAGTTGTCTGTTGGGTGTTTATATAGACTTCGTGATGCTTTACTTGGCCCCTAAGTTTCCTATTTTTAGTAGAATTCCTGCTAGGGTGTTTGAATAGGCTTTGGAATGTGTTTCTTTGCCTCCAAGTATCCTTTCTCGAATGAAATTGCTCTTTCTAGCGACAGGGACACGGCCATGGCACACACCCGTGTGATTCGTGGCCAGGCCACCGCGTTTATCGGGGTCCAGGCCGTGTTCTAGTAATTTAATGAGGCACGGTCGTGTGGCTTGAAGTCCAGGCTGTGTCGATTTCGTGAATTGGCCCATTCGGCCCGTTTTAAGCCCGTTTTACGTTCTTTTCATCCGTGGGTGCTTTCCTGAGTATAAGACATGAAAAGAAAGGCTTAAGAGCACCTTTTTACATAAATCGAGGCTTAAATTATCCAAAAGCATGGTAAATGTGGGCCTAAAATATGTTTCTTTTACGGTTTATCAAATACCCCCACACTTAAGCTTTTGCTTGTCCTCAAGCAAAATTCTCAACTTACAACTAAAACAAACTTTCCATGATTCATAATTCATATCAACAATGTCTTATCATAATTCATAGATAATTTATACATGGATAATTCAATTTAAAGAGTCCTAAAGATTCAAAAAATTAAAGTCATATATTTGTAGTATGAAAACATAGGTGTTTTCCCTTGTCTGAATAATTACCTTTAATTCAAAACCTACAAGGATTGATATCCTCACAAAAGATTCACTCAAATCACTCAAAAAGTGTTTAAGGGTCAAAATTAAGCACTCATAAGTCGAACCTGAAAAGTTAATCCCATAGGCTTGCCTAAAAATCAAATCTCCACCACTGTAAAATGATGTGATAAACAGATCAAAAGGTCTTTGTTAGGGTTGTAACGGGGCTAGGGTTAAAGGTTTGGATAAAGGCTGAAATTAGAAGGATAGAATCAAGATTGAATTGATAAGTTACCTATCTAAAAATTTCTAAGATAATAATTACATCAACTGAAAATAATAATAATCCTACTAATACGAGCTTTTTCTTTTGATAATTAGACTTTAACTTGTATAAGCTCACTCTTCATAATACTAATACTGAATATACTTTGCTTTGCTTTGGTTTTTTTTTTTTTTTTACAGAACAAACTAATAAAGACATCTTCAACTCATAATAAAAAACTTAGGTAACTAGTCAAATCATATCTCGATTAAAGGGTAGTCAAAAAGAAGGGTGATAACAGATACAAAGGGTTTTGAGTTAATATTAGTGGGTGAGCCAATAAAAAGGTTGTTCGGCTCAACGGGTTCACTAGGGGTTAATTATGAAGGTTGGCTTTTTTAGTGATGTTAATGGGTTAAATCCTAAGTGCCTTTATCATCTCTGTCTATCAAATCATAACTGTAGTCTCGACATGTATAATCAAGGCAAGTTCTAGAATAACAGTTCAATGTTGACATACTCATAATCAATAAAGTGAGCATGAAAAAGAATATATGCTTTATAAGGCTCAAGATCTCACAAAAATTATGGGTGTCTTTGACATCAACCTCTTAAATTTCAAACTTCAAAGTAATATTCAAATTCAGGTTAACAACCTAAAGTTTTTAAATTTTTGAAAATTAGACTTATCATGCTTGATTCCCTAGTATTCTTCAAATTTAATCATCAAGGCACAACTAACTATGACTTATTCCAAAACACATCAGTAAAAATCATAAATCAAAGGAAATTTCATTTTAATCATAATATGAGAAACTTACTTTAGAACAAGGCATAATTCAGGGATTTTCAAATAATACAATAGTTAACCCCCCACACTTAAGATGTACATTGTCCTCAATATACAAAGATGGATAATAGCAAAATAATCATAAAAATCATAAGATGGGGAGAGAAGTGAAACTTCCTGAATTTTGGATGAAGTCAATGAAAAGAAACCGGATAGGATTGGAGCTGAACATGGGGTGATGCTTTACTTGGCCCCTAAGTTTCCTATTTTAAGTAGAATTCCTGCTAGGGTGTTTGAATAAGCTTTGAAATGTGTTTCTTTGCCTCCAAGTATCCTTTCCCGAATGAAATTGCTCTTTCCAGCGACAGGGACACGGCCATGGCATACGCCCGTGTGATTCGTGGCCAGGCCGTGTTTGGACTTTTAATGAGGCACGACCGTGTTTATCGGGGTCCAGGCCATGTTCTAGTAATTTTATGAGGCACGGCCGTGTGGCTTGAAGTCCAGGCCGTGTCGATTTCGTGAATTGGCCCATTTGGCCCGTTTTAAGCCTGTTTTATGTTCTTTTCATCCGTGGGTGCTTTCCTGAGTATAAGACATGAAAAGAAAGGATTAAGAGCACCTTTTTACATAAATCGAGGCTTAAATTATCCAAAAGCATGGTAAATGTGGGCCTAAAATATGTTACTTTTACGGTTTATCAAGTCTCAGGAATTTAGCCTCAAATTCTATAGCCGTTGTAACACCTCAGGTCTGGTGGGTCTAAGGTTTTGGCGTATTATAGTAAACAATTTGTCTAGCGAAGAGCTATCCACCTAAGTGATTTTTTGGCTTATACGTGCAGGCGTTCAGTATCTGCCATATAAGAAACTAGGAATTTGAATTCATGATATTCTATTATATTAAGGAGAATTTTGTACTAATTGACAAAAGGTAAGTATGGACATGGTTTGTCTAAAATATTATTCTAGTTAGATTTATAAGTAATCTGGTTAGAAATCAATTGTATAGCCTAGCTTGCTAATTGGGATGAAAGGTACTTAATTATGTTTTCTTTGAAAACTGTAGACCATTAAAGAGATAAATTTGATATATATGACACTTATTAAAATCCATTAAGTAAGTTGAGTCATATTTATATGTGTGATATGAGTTCTGAAAGGGGTTCTTCTTTTCTTCTTTTTCTCCCTTAAGTGGTATTCTCTGATTCATTCTTAAGTCAGAATGAATCTTACATTGATGATCTAGAAGCTATTATTATTTTATGATCAGTGGTTATTTCATTCCACGGTAAGCGTTTCAGCTCTGCATGTTAAGTTTTGAATGATTAAGTTATTTCATGTGGTTTTTGAACGGTAAGTTATAAGTATAAGACTTCTACATGAGATTGTCAGTGATTAAAATATTGAGTAAATTGTATGTATAAGAGATGTAATAGTAAAATTTTGTTTTTAAGTAGTGGTTGCTACTGGTTGGTGAGGGATATCTGGATCTGCAACTATGAACTATAGTTGTAACACCCCGAACCGACCCATGCGTTTCGACCGAATCTGGCATGTTATCGAACACATAACACTTTATCGCGTTTTGAAAACACAAGTTAAGTTAATTAAATTTGAATAAAGGAGAGACTTTTTGAAAATAAACCTCTTTGTATTTTTATTATTAAGTATAAATAAACCCTATCATAAAATTCATAAGTTGCTTAACATTGATAACTGCTGAGTTGAATGAAAACTAGGGGCCTTATTACATAAATATTCTCGAAATAACAATGAAATAAATTAAACTTTAAGAAATCCTAGAAGAAAATAACTTGTAGAAATAGAACTTGATGGCCCCTCGAGTCCGTCTCGGCTCCCATATCCATGATCTACTGCTCATCTGAAGAGTAGAGAAAAAGAAAGCGTGAGTCACAAAGACTCAGTGTATAAATCACAAAACACACATCGACCTAAGCCCACAAACACATTATGGCCCTGGCCCATACAGGAAGGCATCATTCATAATCACAAAATAAACAATAAGGAATGAATAACCCAACCCATCCTAGGTTTCCATCCTCTACACACCAACCCGTACCAACCATCACACCTTGGGGATTTCTACAATCAACCCTCCATCCGCTACACACCAAAACGACAGCCGTACTGCCTATTCCTATCAAGTAGGAATCATTAAACGTGGCATAGCCACCGATCACTATGTGACCTTACATTTATATTATGTGGGAATTCTACCACCGATCACCAAGTGACCTATGATGCAGTTCCCCTTTAATTATCATCATTCCCACCCAATGCATACATACATAAGAAAACATCATGCAGACTTAAATATTTTTCGATACACATAGGGAGTTCCATGTTTATGTACCTGGTATCCTTGCCTAACCCTTTTAGGGTTCCATTCGACTGTCTATACAGCCTTATTCTGGCTTTTTAGCCCATAACATACGTACAGGTTTATTAGTAGTGTGTTAGAGATCTATACACGACTATTCATACAGCCTCATTTTTCGGCTTTTCAACCCCTAACATGTATAATACAAAATAAAACTTATGTGATAAGGATCTACACACCTGATTAATGTCGATACCCTCGCTAAACCGATCTACAGCTTTGCTTCAAAAAGCCGGAAGGATGTGAAACTAGGGCCTCTCCTGTATTCGGCCATGGTTAGTGTTCTACCCAATTTTATATATTTGAATAAACAACTCTTCTTACCTTTATATCCCGAAATTGGAGACTAGCTATTTTCGGCTTTTAGATCTAGTTGACCAAGCTTCCATCAAATCTCGAATTGCCGCCCAATCATAGAACCATTAAACTATTAGCTTTTCTGCTTTTGCCTTTCTAAAATAGATTATGAGAATTAATCAAAAATCGACTCTTACCTTAGCTTAGGAGATTCGGCTAGCACTAGGGAGAGGATTTGGCAATGCCAATGGAAGATTTAAATGCCAATGGAAGATTTAAATTTTACACTCCTCTAGGTGATAGATTTTCGGCCAACACTTCCCTTGAAGATAAGCTCCTAACTTTTCTCCTTTTATCTATAATATTATCACTTAAAAATCCACATAATTTTCCTATTTTGTAGCCTTGTAGCCGTCCACCCCTACTAACCCTAATGTCAAATTTAACTCACTTAAATTAAAAGATCTGGGCCTCATTAAACTTAAATTTTGGGCCTCTAAATCCCTTGTGTGTGGCGTCACTTCTAATTCCCTTATAATGCCACTTAATGTTGGGCCACAAGCCCATGTTTGGCATTTTAAACATAATTACCACCTTTTTAATTGTTAATGATGCCACCTTAAAATAATTTAATCTGGGCCCTTGCCTAATTCTAAGCCCAAATTTAGATACCTTTCACCTAAGTTAACATATTAAACATATTCCTATACTAAACGCATAGACCCATTAATTCAGGATGTTACAATAGTATGTGTGAGTCAGGTGGGTTTCTACCCTAACTCTTTTATGTAAACTCTTCAAGTAGATGCATCTATATATATAAAGGATAATGATAACTATAGCAATCAATAAATGTATGTTCATTGTGATAGAGAATGTATGACTACAATATGTATAAAATTCTAGTTGAGAAGAATACTGAGTGGTAAGAGTGCATGTATACTTATGGATCGAAAAGAATGACAAAGAAATATGATCATCTACGTAAGTGAGAAATGAGAAAGGTTCCATTATGAAGCCTCTGGTTGGACAATTATAATGCTAATCACACTGGCATATCACGGACTTGAAAAGAATGTAATACCATGAGGTAGAGGCCCATGGCAGCTTGATATGAATTGGAACCATTCATGGCGTAGCGTCTAATAAGATGGGACTGGAAAGGCAGATCAAGATACATGAATGCATGTAAGACCATGAGGATAAGACCCATGGCACGATATGAAATGTCTGTATGAATGTTTATGACATAGTCTTTGGTAACGCATGAATCAAAATAGCAGATCGCGATACATGAACCTTTGTATAAGATCATGAGGTAGATACCCATGTCATCTTCTGTGAAGTCTGCCGGGACAATAAACACAAGATTATGTATGATTCCTATAAACACAAGATTATGTATAATTCCTATATGGTGTGATCTGTCAGGAATATCTAGTAAGATTTGAATCTGAATGGTTGTCTCTATGGTAAGATATGAGTAAATTCTATAAGTTCTGTAATAAGTATGGCTAAGATATGGTATTGATATGCTATGGGTTAAGAGTTGAATAAGTCTTAAGGGTTTCCCTAAAAGGAGATATGTATATGTATGTTAAGAAGAGTATCTGTCATAATGATCTGTAAACATGGAAAGTGAGTGGAATAGTATCTTCTTCTAAAATTGTTTCTAAATCTGAGTTAGTGTTATTCTTGCATTGTGGGATTTTTATATAAAATAATATACAATTCATTTAAATGATCTAAAACAGTACTCTATCAGTATGAGTATGTGTAGTATTGAACCAGGTATGTATGGAGATGAAATTGATGGTATCTAGTACTATATGTGTATTCACCAAATATCTATATATCCACATGTGAAAAATGTCAGTGAACAATTGTTTCAAGATAAGGGAATGTGTTAAGACGAGGTTGTCGAAATTGGACTCTGAGGGTATGTTATGTTGAGGAATACGTAAATGACAATGATAAACTGTAATATATACATATTTTAATCCCACATTTGTCATACTTTCGGATAAGTTTATCCCTTGAATTGTGGAATTTGATGCTCTTAATCCTTTAATTTCATGTTTTATACTTAGGAGAGCATAGGAGGATGAAAAGAACACGAGATGGCCCAAAAATGGAGAAAATGGGCCAAAGTAAGAAATCCACACGGCCTGGAGTTCGCCACACGGTCGTGCCACTTTAGCAGACTCGAACACAGTCCTGGGCTCGATTCACACGGGCGTGTGCCACGGGCATGTCCCTGCCGTAACCTATTTTAATTCCACTTGAAAAAGGATACTTAGAGGCAAAGAAAGAAATTCTGAAAGCCTATATAAACACCCTAGAGGGCAACCTAAAGGGGGTGTTCAAGAGTTCGACAAAAGGCCTCTGTCAAGGCTTTTGACAGGAGCGAAGCGAGAGAGAGAGCTGAAATTAGGGAATTACTCCAAGAAAGGCAGTTGATCCATCTCAGAAGCTGGAATCACGCTCAAGACTGAGGATTTTACCTTCAATTTCCTTCAGGGGGTTTTAGTGTTTTTCTTTATGTTTTGTTATTTAATTTCTTCTGAGATGTATTCCTTCATAAATATGAACTAAACCCCTCAAATACCTAAGGGGGATGAAACCTAAGATGGATCTCGTTATTGTTTTCTAAACTATATGATAAATAATTGATTTGTTCTTATTTATGTGTTCTTAATTCTTGTTTTAATATTCCAGGATATTGATTCATGTATTGATGTGCTTAGGCAGTGGAGCAAAAGTCCCTGTTTAAGAGAAGATCTAGCATAATTAAGCAGAATTGATCGCACTCCTAGAGATAGGACGACGAAAATCTGTCGGGTTAGGGTCAAACCTAATATGGGAGTCCATAGATCGAGTTAATGCAACACTAAGGGTTTTAATTAGAAAGAGATTTCAATTAATCAACCTAGGGTTAGACGTTAGTAGCCTCGAGAGAGGTATTAATATAAATTAGGGAATCCTACGGATCAAGTCAAGTGAATAAATTGTCTGGTTCAGAGTTAATCAATTGTCGTAATTAATTGGTTTTCTTAGAAGTATTTTCCCAACTCATTATCTGCGTCTTAGCATCCTTAGTTTAGGAATTAGGTAGATAAATATCAATCCCTTTTATTTTAGGCTAAATAATAGAAAGAAAGTCAGTACTAGTATTTTTGGTTCCCTTCGGTTCGACATTTCAGTCTTGCCACTAAGCTATACTACTGTTCAATAGGTGCACTTGCCTTAATCATGGTGATAGTTAGTTTGTAGGCTCGATCATTCGTCATATAAATATTAAAGCTTTCAGACCACCATCAAGTTTTTGGCGCCATTGCCGGGGAACTGAAATATTAGGAACGCTTAATTTTTATTACTTTAGCCATTCTTCTTTTATTTATTTATTTATTTCTAATTTTTATTTTTAGTTTTCTGATCTCTCTTTTAATTTATTCTGATAGGTTTTTCTAGTTTATGACTAGGAGGAACCCGTCAGGACCCTTGATTTTTGACAGCAATATAGAAGGTACCATTCGCAGAAACCATAGAGAAATAAGGCGAAGCTTACAATACATAGAAGAAGAGCAAGAGGACGATACCAATACTACCGAAGAGATGGCTGATAATAATCCGCTACCTCCTGTGGTTGCCGCAAATTCGTTGAATCAAAATCCTGCTCCTCGTACTATGTATGATTATGCTAAACCCAATTTAACAGGAACTGAATCAAGTATTGTTAGACCTACTATTACTGCAAATAATTTTGAACTGAAGCCTAACACAATCCAAATGATACAAAAATTTGTTCAGTTTGATGGTTTGCAAGATGAAGATCCAAATAATCACTTGGCGAATTTCCTAGAATTTTGCGATACTTTCAAAATAAATGCCATTTCTGATGATGCCATTGGTCTTCGGTTGTTTCCCTTTTCATTGAGGAACAAAGCTAAACAGTGGTTGAACTCGTTACCACGAGGATCAATCACTATATGGGAACAAATGACCGAAAAATTTTTGTTAAAATATTTTTCGCCAGTTAAAAAGGCTAAGTTGAGGAATGATATCTCTTCTTTTGAGCAGATGGATTTAGAGACACTTTACGATGCATGGGAAAGATACAAGGATCTATTGAGAAGGTGCCCACACCATGGGTTACCCTTGTGGCTACAAGTTCATACCTTTTACAACGGTGTGAACCCCTCAACCAGGCAGTTGATTGATTCTGCCGCTGGCAGAACCCTGAATAACAAGACCCTTGAAGCAGCTTATGAGTTTATAGAAGAGATGTCACTGAATAACTATCAGTAGCAAGTCACGAAGACAAAGCCGACAAAAGTTGCCAGTGTTTTCAACCTCGACGCAGTGACCATGCTATCAAACTAGGTAGAACTGTTAAATAAAAAGATTGATGGTTTGTATAGTTCTTCACAGGTACATCCAGTTATGTAGTGCGATGCGAATAGAGGGGGGATGAGCAATACAGAATATCCACCTTACAACCCAAGCGCTGAAAACAAGCAAGTTCACTATATGGGTAATAATTCTAGACCTCAAAATAACCCTTATAGTAATACTTACAATCCAGGTTGGAGGAACCACCCCAATTTCTCATGGGGTGGTCAAGGAAATTAAAGACGATAACCCCTCCCAGGCTTCCAACAGCAACCCTACCCACAAGAAAAGAAGCCAAACCTTGAGGAGATGCTAACAAAATTTATAGCGGTATCAGAAACGCGTTTCTAAAACACCGAGACAGCACTCAAAAATCAACAAGCACCGATACAAGAGATTGAGAACCAATTAGGTCAACTTGCTAAGCAGTTCTTTGAATGATCATAAGAAAGCCTGCCAACCAACATTGAAACTAACCCGAAGGAGCAACTTCAAGCAATAACGGCTCACGATAGTGAAGGGTTAGATGAACCAAAATTAAAGCAAGAGAATATGGTAGAGGAAGGTAAGGTTGAAGTAAGCCATGATAAGCTAAAACCAATAATTAAAGAGTACCAACCTCGTGTGCCATACCCCAATGCAATGAAGAAAGACAACACAGATGAACAATTCAGTAAATTTCTTAAACTTTTAAAGAAATTACATATTAACTTACCGTTTCTTGAAGCTCTTTCGCAGATGCCAGATTCAAGGAAATTTTTAAAAGAGCTTTTGACAAACAAACAGAAGTTAGATGAGGAATCACATGTGGAGCTAAACGTAGTGTGCTCAGCAATTCTGCAAAATAAACTACCACGAAAATTAAAAGATCCAGGGAGTTTTACAATTCCATGCTTAATTGGTAGTTTATATGTTGATAATGCTTTAGTTGATTTATGGGCAAGCATCAATGTTATGCCTTATAAAATGTTTAAACAGCTAGGTTTAGGGAAACCCAAACAAACTAGAATGAGCATTCAATTAGCTAATAAAACTATTAGAACTCCTAGGGGTATAATTGAAGATGTACTCGTGAAAATTGATAAATTCATATTCCCTTTAATTTTAGGAAGACCTTATTTAGCAACTGCTAGGACTAAAATTGATGTTGGTACAGGTGAACTCATACTTCGTATAGGTGACGAGACAATCACTCTTCAGGCTCTTGACTCGGCTAGGACATCAAGTAATAAGGTGAGAAAATAAATTCTATTAATGACCATTCAGTTAAACCTTCTTTTTAGGAAGCACCACAGAACTACACAACTGAGCCAGATCCTAGACCTCATGCCAACAAGGACATAACTCATGAGGAACGAAGGCTTCAGATCGATGAACTAGACAAGTGAAAGACACATTTTAAAGAGAAATTAGGAATAGACGAAATAGAACCAAAGCAAAATCATGTCAAACTTAAGAATGAGCCAAACCAGTTTAAGATCAGAGATCAGGTATTGTTGGATAAAATAGACCCTCGGATTGCCACTTCAGACCTTGATACAAACGAAGAAATCTCTTTTGAGGTACTGAATATCTTCCCATATGGAACAGTCAAGGTAACTAATCCAAAATTCGGCACTTTTAAGGTAAACACTACTCGACTCGAACTATATAATGGTCATAAAACTGATAGCAGGGGTGAGGAGTTTCAACTCCTCAAACCACCATGAATGTGCGAATGAGAGGTAAGTCTAGCTTAAGACTTTAAACGAGCGCTTCTCGGGAGGCAACCCGAGCACTAACCCCATTAATTTTCATATTTTTTATTTTTAGCATCTAACTACAAACTAACCACGCAGATTTCCATACCACATGGCCTTGCACATGGGCGTGGCCGTGGCCGTGTGGACACCATGGATTTCCACACCGGTATGGCAGAGATAGTACGAACCAAGGATGAAAAATTTCCAAACCACGGGCGGCAATAAAATGCCACGGCTGTGCAATACGACCGTGGACGATACTGATTTATCAACATGGGCGTGGTGAGCACTATAAGGACGTGGGAGAAATGAACGAAGCACAACACAGCCGTGCGATACGACCGTGTGACCCAACACGCCCATGGTACACGGGCATGGGAAGCCACCAGATCCCTATTTCTATATAAACCCCCTTTTCTGCACACTTTCCTTACCAAACCCCTTTCCTCTCAACCCCAGCCATCATAGTTTTTCTTCCTTTTTCACCATCCTTACCACTATCACTCAATGCCCAAAGGCAAGGCCAACACTACCATTCTCATTTCAAAGAAGCGAAAGGACCCTAGCACAGTCTCCCCATGTGAAACTGATTTACATGAGTTCAAACCGGCTGCTTCATTGACCCGACAAGCCAAGGACATTTGAGTCCATTTAATTTTCCTATTTCTTTTCTCTTCTCCTTTATTTTCCTTCCCTTTATATTTCTTGTCTTTAATTTTTATTCTTACATTTTGACTTCTTTGATTTAGGTTCTAAAGGAGGTTAGGGAATCACCACACTACGACCTTAGAAAT
Source organism: Gossypium bickii (assembly GCA_025503065.1). NCBI lineage: Eukaryota > Viridiplantae > Streptophyta > Magnoliopsida > Malvales > Malvaceae > Gossypium > Gossypium bickii. The sequence goes on from CP106717.1 coordinate 108,752,987, forward strand.
TGATCATTGTTTTATGCGATGTCAAAGTCTTAAAATTTATATAAAAAATGATCAAACCTTGAAACTAACTATGACAATAATTTGAGGCAAGCGCACCTATCAAACAGTAGTATAGTTAAGGCAAGACCGGATTGTCGAACCCAAATGAACCAAAAGCACTAATACTAACTTTCTTTTTATTATCTAGCCTAAGAATTAAATGGATTTTTATCTACTCCAAAATTAACTAACAACTAAACTAAAGATGCAAAGACAAAGAGAATGAATTTGGGAGAATAACTTTAGGAAAAACCAATTGATTAAAACGACACCCAAGGAAGAATCCATCCAGACTTCACTTATTATCTAACTCTGAACCAGATGATTTATTCAATTGACTTGATCCGTAAGATTCCCTAAGTTGTATTAATCCGTCTCTCGAGGCGACTAACGTCTAACCCTAGGTTGATTAATTGAAATATCTTTCTAATTAAAACCCTAGAATCGCATTAACTCAATCTATGGACTCCCATATTAGGTTTCAACCTAATTCGGCAAAATCTCGTCACCCTATCTCTAGGCGTGTGATCAACTCCGCTTAATTATGCTAAATCTAGTCTTAGGCAGGGACTGTAACACCCTAAACCTGGCTTAAACGGTACAATCGGATCTGGTATGTCACATGGAAAGATCGTTTGAAGAAATTTTAAAACCTCCGTGTTTTTCATTTTGAAAATCAGATTCAGTTGTAAGGTTTTCTTGAAAAAGTTTATGGCTGTCCCTTAACAGTCTAAAACAGGTTTTGAGATATGAAACTGTAACTAGGGGTATTCAGAAACGTGACATTTTGAAAACAGTGTTTGTAGTTCTAAGAAAATTTCTGAATTAATAATTTATTTGCTTGTTATCTGTGTGTTATTATTTGAAAAAAGTTTGTTAACATATTGTTTAGAAAACTCCTAATTTAACATTTCATAAAATATAATAATCGCAATAGATCGAAAACCAAATCATAAAATCCCGGAGGCCTTATTACATGACAAATTCCCAAATTAAAAGTAATTTTAAATAAAGAAAACGAATTTACGAAAGAAGTACTGCATGGCCACCTCGAAGTCCACCTCGGCTCCAAATCTGCAACTAGGAGTTACCTGCAAAATTAAGCAGAGGGGTGAGTCACCAAGACTCAATGTGCAATTCCCCCTTACGAACGCAATCTGGGCCTAAGCCCACAGAAGCACATTGGGCCTTAGCCTTCACAACATGGCATATTAAAAAGTGTATGCAATGCAACCCAGCCCAACCTAGTTTTCCATCCTCTACATCACCTGAATCAGCCAAACACCTGTGGCACCAAGCCACTGTGGTACCAAACCACTATGACTGAGTCACTGATAAATGTATATGTGGGGCCAACCCATTGTGGTACCAAAACCACTGCGGCGATCAGCGATAAATATATGTGGGGCCAACCTACTATAGTACCAAACCACTGTGACAATCACTGATATGTATATATATGTGGTGCCAAACCACTATGGTACCAAACCACTGTGACATAGTCACTGATAAAAATATGTGGGGCCAACCCACTGTGGTACCAAACCATCATGATGATCAACATGAATCACACTTCCCCTTTCAATATCATATCCCAAAGCCCATGCAACATATTACCATACTGAGATGAATACAGTCATATTTCCAATGTACAACAAATAATCAAATCATACATATATTCAGCCTATGACATTCGGAAGTAGAAACATAGAGGTACTTACCCGGTGTCTCCAACCTTTCCCACAAGGGTTTCTCGACTGTCTATATAGTCATTCTGGCTTTCAGTCAACACAGTTATTAACACAAAATAATAAAGAAAAGTGTGAGCATTACACACTTGCTTACGCGAAGAACTAGACACTCTATATCGTCAACACTCTCACTAGCAGGAATAACAACGATTTGCCTATCCCAAGCCGATGTCGGCTCTCTACCACAACCCGACGAAAAATCTCGAACCGCCGACATAGCACGTCGTTTGAACTTAGGAGCAGAGACTATGAGTCCACTCCCCTCCTTAGATTGGCTGGCACTCACATCCATGAAGACAAATCTTGATCAATACAGTACTATAATGAAACAGCGATTTCCCCAACAAAGGGTTTGATTATGGCAGAGTAAACGAATAGAGGCTGATCATAAAGAACAAAAGAGGAACTCGTTACCTTGGTTAACAAGCAGTCGCACCACACTCGATTCGGCTAAAGATTCTAATCTGACGCAAACATGCCGCGTTAAGAGGAGAAGAGAAGAGATTAGCCACAAACTAACCTTAAGAACAAAATAGCCATTTTGACTCTGCCCATCTAAGATTGAAAGATAGAGAAAGAAACGAAAGGGTTTCCATTACCTTGCACAAACCGAAACCGATTGACAAGGAGACCTTCAGCAACCAACTAGCCCTTTGATTCTTGGGATTCAGCTACATAACAAATGATAAAAGAAACAGTTACAAAGGAGGGAGTAACCAACTTCAGAAGAGAAACCAAACTCGGTTTGTGATCAACAATAAGTGGTCGATTTCCTAAGAAGAAGTAAGGATGTAATAAGAATAAGAGAAAAGTTCTTTACCTTCAATAAAGAGAAACCGAATGGAGCCCAAGAAGATTCGACACAAGCAGCAAATATCAACAGGGTTTCAGCTAAAGAGAAAAACAAGAGAGGGGCGACAAGAAAAGTGAAAAAAATAGCTACTGGGGTTCGACTAATGAAGCAAGAAATAAGGAAGGGAGTTTCGATTTTAATAAAAAAAAAGTAGATAAGAAAAAGGGAAGGGTGAAGGTTTGGTTATGATGAATGGTATGGAAGAAGATAAACAAAGAGAGAATGGGGAGAATTATGTTTTGGCTACAAGAATAAAAACAAGAAGAAATGAAATGAAAAGAAAAGCAAATAAGCAAGCTGTGGTTCGTCTATTGAGTTTGTTGGAGTAGAGAAGATATGCAAAAAGGGAAAAGAAATGAGTGGTGAGTTCGACAGAGCTATATGGAAGAGAAGAGAGTAGTTCGATAAAAACAAAGTAATAGTCGAGAATGAGGAAGAAACCAAATGCACCTAAAGGTTTCGGTTTTACTCTTCTTTCAAAAGGTACTTGAAAAAATGGCACCCCACTACTCCCTTATGACCGAATGTTGAAATAAAATGCCTAAGTGAACCAAAAGAAAAACGGCACACACCTTCCCTAGCTCAAAACCGAAAATGCCCCCTTAGCACTACCCACATTCGGCCAAACATTCCACACACCCACACCCCACGATTCTCTCCTTGCTTTGTTCTTTGCTTCACTCTCCATCCACCATTTGAATTAGTTGACCCATTCAAACTCCATAAGCTCCTCTTGTCCATCCATTCAAATACCTTTGAACCATTCAACAGCCACCTTGAAGAGTCCCAGCCGAATGCCATTTCTTCCTCTCCGGGAGCACAAAAATAAAGTTCCACATGCTGCAGATGAGACTCGAACTCCTTCCGCCCTCCTGCTCCCTTGTGACGCCACTCCCTTGCTCCTTAAGTGGCATCACCTTGCCACCACACCATACTCCTTTTTGTGTCAACAAACACAAGTAAATATTCTTAAAGCCTGCTTCTACTAGCTCTCCCTCCTAAGGTGCCCAAAAAGTAAAATTTTTCTAAAGCTTTGGCTCGAACCCGAGCCTCCCTAGGACCCCCAAACATACCAAAATAACATGCTAAACAAGCCAAACACATAGAATAGGATAAAAATACAGAACCCCTAATTCTAGGATGTTATAGTTCTACCCCCTTAAGGAAATTTCGGCCTCAAAATTTACCTGATCAAAAGAGGTGAGGGTATTGCTGTCGCATCATACCTTCTTGCTCCCACGTGGCTTCCTCTGCACCTTGATTATGCCATAATACCTTGACCAGAGGAACCGACTTCCTCCTCAACACCTTGACATCTCGATCTAAGATCTGCACTAGTTCTTCTTCAAAAGATAGATCAGGTCTTACTTCAATTTCCTACACTGGCACTATGTGAGATGGATCCGAACGATAGCGCCCTTACATTAAAACATGGAATACATCATGTATCTGACTCAACTCCGAAGGTAACTTAAGTTAATAAGCCACTGGTCCCACACGTTTCAACACTCGATAAGGCCCGATGAATCTGGGGCTCAACTTGCCTTTCCGTCCAAACCTTAGAACCTTCTTCCAAGGTGAAACCTTCAGAAAGACCTGATCACCCACTGAAAATTCTATTTCCTTACACTTCAGATCTACGTACGATTTTTGCCTGTTGGAAGCTTCCTTCAACCAAGCCTGACAGGCAACAACTGTCGCTCACCTAACTCTGTCCAGCAGGTAGAGGTACGACACTTACGACCATACAATGCTTCGTAGGGTGCCATCGTTGTACGCAAATTTCACCAACGATAAGAAATCCTCCCAACTACCTCTGAAGTCGATTACACAACTTCTCAACATGTCTTCCAGAATCTGAATTACCTTCTCTGACTGACCATCAGTCTGTGGATGAAATGCCGTGCTGAAATCCAGTCTTGTACCCAAAGATTTATGTAACGCCTTCCAGAATTGCGATGTAAACCTAGGGTCCCTATCCGATATGATAGACACTGGTACCCCATGTAACCTCACAATCTCTGCTACATACAGCTTGGCTAACTTCTGTAGCGAATAGTCGATATGAACCGGTATGAAGTGAGCGGACTTTGTCAACTGATCGACAATCACCCACACCGAATCTTTCCTAGTAGGCGTAAGAGGTAGCCCACTAACAAAATCAATCGTTATCCTCTCCCACTTCCAAAGTGTAATCTTTACTGGCTGCAACAACCCCGAAGGCAATTGATGCTCTGCCTTCACCTGTTGACACGTAAAACACTTACTCACAAACTCGGTAACTTCTTGCTTTAGACCTGGCCACCAAAATTGTTCATGCAAATCTCGATACATTTTACTCCCACCAGAATGCATAGCGTATGGGCTATTATATGCCCCCTGCAAAATCCTCTATCTCAACTCAGAATGTTTTGGCATACAAACCTTTCCACGAAAGCACAATACTCCATCACTGTTCAGACCAAAATCTTCTGCCTTATCACTTTCCACTTGCTGAAGTCGAGAACATAACAATTCGTCTAACATCTGTTTCTCTTTAATCTGTCTTACCCATGAAGGCTTCACTTGAAGTTTGGCTAACAAACTTCCATCTTCATACAAACTGAGATGAGCAAACATTGTACTCAACTCCGATATCACCTTACGGCTCAATGCATCCGCCACCACATTAGCTTTACCCGAACGATACTCGATCGAGCAGTCATAGTCTTTCAACAGTTCAATCCACCTCCGCTGCCTCAAATTCAGCTCTTTCTGGGTAAGGAGATATTTCAAGCTCTTATGATCGATGTAGATAATTGACTTCTCCCTAAACAAGTAGTGTCTCCAAATCTTCAGAGCGAAAACTACCGCAGCTAACTCCAAATCATGAGTGGGATAATTCACTTCATGTGGTCTTAGTTACCGAGACACATACGCTACTACCTTCCCTTCTTGCATTAGTACACATCCTAACCCTGTGTGCGACGCATTACAATAAACGACAAACTCCCTTCCAGCCTCAGGCTGAATCAACACTGGTGCCTCAGTCAAGATCCTCTTTAGCTTCTCAAAGCTTTCCTGCTGCTTATCAGTCCAAGTAAACGGTATCCCTTTCCTTAATAGCTCAGCAATCAGCGAAAATCCCTCAACGAACCTTCTGTAATACCCAGCTAACCCAAGGAAACTTTGAATTTCCGCTATTGACTTTGGTGGTTTCCAATCCAAAATAGCTTCAATATTTCGGGGATCAACCCTAATCCCCTCGGCAGACACAACATGCCCTAAGAAGGTAACTTCTCTCAACCAAAATTCACACTTGCTGAATTTGGCATACAGTCACTTCTCTCTCAAAATCTGCGGAACTGTCCAAAGATGCGAATCATTCTCCTCATCAGTTCCCAAATGTACCAAGATATCGTCTATGAACACTACGACAAACTAATCCAGATATGGTCGGAATACCCGGTTCATCATATCCATAAACGCGGCTGGTGCATTCGTCAACCCGAACGGCATCACTAAGAACTCGTAGTGACCATAATTAGTTCGAAAAGTAGTTTTATGAATATCCGCCTCCTTAACCTTAAGCTGATGATAACCTAACCTCAAGTCTATCTTTGAGAAGACTGAAGCACCTCGCAGCTGATCGAACAGGTCGTCAATCCTTGGCAACGGGTATTTGTTCTTGATTGTCAACTTGTTCAATTGCCTATAGTTAATGCACATCCGCATCTACCTGTCCTTTTTCTTAACAAATAACACCGGTGCTCCCCACGGAGACACACTTGGTTGGATAAAACCACGGTCCAATTCCTGAATCTAAGCTTTAAGTTCCACCAGCTCCTTCGGTGCCATCCTATATGGGGCAACGGACACTGAAGCTATTCCCGAAAATAGATCAATGCCAAACTCCACCTAGCGATCCGGAGGTAACCCTGGAAGCTCTTTTGGAAAGACGTCCGAGAACTCTTTTACCATTCTAACATCACTTACAGATAATCCTTTGGCCTCCAAAGCACTGATGAAAGCTAAGAACGCCTCACACTCTTTTCACACCATTCTTTCAGCCTTTAATGCAGACACCAAATTGGACAGGTAATCCCTTCTCTCACCTATCACCAGCACTTCCTTATCCTCAGGAGTCTTCAATATCATGTACTTAGCAGTACAATCCAAGTTTGCTCAATACTTAACTAACCAGTCCATGCCTAAAATCAAGTCAAACTCACCGAACGGCAACTCCATCAAGTCGGCAGGGAAAATAATCCCTTGCACTTCTAAAGGCACATTCCTAAATAGTCTGTTCACCACTACAGATTGTCCTAAAGGGCTAATCACAGTCATTTCTCTAGAAGCAACCTCAGACTCTATACTCAAAGTCTCAGTCACAGTACTAGCAACATATGAATGTGTAGACCCAATATCTATCAAAGCTGTAAACGACACACCAAAAATAAAAAACGTATCGGTTATGATGTCCGGTGCATCGCCATCCTCTCGACGTCTAGCTGCAAAAACCAACCCAGGCTGTCTTGCATCTGCACTCCTAGCACCTCTGCCCAATGCTCCACGCCCTCGACCAAATCCATTTCCCCTTCTGGCCGGACTACGACCTCTTGGCAGCTGTTGTCCACCTCTTCCAGACTATGCATATCCCTGACCCACTGACCGGGCTCTGTCTGGCTCTTGTGGACAGTCTCTTATCCGATGATCCATAGATCCACACCTAAAACATCCTCTATTACTTACCCAATAGTCCCCCAAATGAAATTTCCCACATCGAGCACACTGTTGAGATCGACCAATAGCAACACGCTTTGCAACTCGACTCGATCCATCAAACCTAGGCCTCTTTTAGAAACCCCCAGTAGATCCTGACGACCCAAAGCTCCTCTTATTCCTACCCCTATCCTTATCTCGATTCTGCCTCTCCGACCGCTTCACCTCTTCGGCTATTTTTTCCTTCTCAACCAGAGTGGTGATCGCTAAAATCAGAGCTTTAAAATTTATAAAAAAATGGTCGAACCTGGAAACTAACTCTGACAATGATTAAAGGCAAGTGTACCTATCGAATAGTAGTATAGCTTAGGCAAGACTGGATTGTCGAACCCAAAGGAACTAAAAGTATTAATACTAACCTTCTTTTTATTATTTAGCCTTAAAAAATAAAGTGCAGTTGTTTTAATCTAAGTTAATGATGACTAAGCTAAGGACAAAGACAAAAAGTACGAATTGGGAAATAACTTGAAGAAAAACTCAATTGATCACGACGATACCCTCAGGATGAATCCACCTAGACTTCACTTGTTATCTAACCTTGAATCATATGATTTATTTACTTAGCTTGATCCATAGGACTCCCTAACATATATTAAACCCTCTCTCGAGGCGAATAACGTCTAACCCTAGGTTAATTAGTGGAACTCTCGTTCTCTTATAATAATCCCCTAGAATAGCAGTAAATCGATCTATGGATTCCCATATTAGGTTTCACCCTAATCCAGCAAAATATCGTAACCCTATCTCTAGGCGTTCAATCAACTTTGCTTAATTATGCTAGATCTACTCTTAAGTAGGGTCTATTTCTCCTCCACCTAAGCACATCAGATTTGGATTAAGCATGTATAATTAAGAACAAACTAAGTAGTTATCATATAATTCAAAAATCAAATAACAAGATTCATCTAGGTTTCATCCCCTTCAGGTATCTGAGGGTTTAGTTCATAACTAAATAAGAAAACATCTCAAGAGAAAAGATAAAACAAAACATAAGAAATCCCTAAAACTCCCTGAAGGAATTGAAGGAGAATTCCGCCGTCTTGAGTATAATTTCAACTTCTTAGGATGGATACACTGGCTAACTTCGAGCGATTCCCACAATTCTGACCTTTCCGGCTTGGCTCTTTCGCCTAGCTCGACTCCCCTTCAAAGGTGGCACTTAGGGGATATATATAGGCTCTTTGGGATGTGATTCTTTCTCCCTAAGTATCCTTTTCCGAATAAAATTGCTCATTCCAGCGACAGAGGCACGGCTATGACACACGCCCGTGTGACTCGACTTCAAGCCGTGTTCGGATTTCTTAATGAGGCACGGCAGTGTAAATCAGGGGAGAGGCCGTGTTCTAGATGCTCAACAAGGCACGACCGTGTGGTCTTTGGCCCAAGCCGTGTCAATTTCGTGATATGGCCAATTTATTCTGTTTTGGGCCCATTTCTCGTTCTTTTTATCCTCGGGTGCTTTCCTGGTTATAAGACATGAAAAGAAAGGATTAAGAGCACCTTTTTATATGAAACAGAGGATAAATCATCCAAAAGCATACTAAATGTGGGCTTAAAATATGTTACTTTTACTGTTTATCAAGTGGCAAACTCTCTTTCCCGTTGCGAAGCTATCAGTACCCGCAACTCATCCCTCAGACCATCCTCAAACCGAACACAATGTTCGTAACCAATTGCGACGATACCCCAAGCATAGCGACTAAAATGTAGGAACTCCGCCTCATACTCAGCCACCAACTTATTCCCCTGGGCCAAGTTTAAAAATGCCTTCCTCTAAGCGTCCATGATCGCTGAAAAATCAGAGTTTTAAATATTTATAAAAGAATGATCAAACCTGGAGACTAACTCTGACAGCGATTGGAAACACGAAAATTTATATACTTTTTCATGCCTTTTTTGACCCAAATTCATGTGGTTTCGAGTAAATTCTTGTCGAAAAATAATTAAATATTATAAAATAATTAATTTGTGCTAAAAATATGAATATGATGAATTTTAATTAATTTTATTATTAATTTTGATTTATTTTGACTATTTTCGACAGAATCGCACAAAGGGTGAAAATCAGCTCGGCAGACACTGCTCGAAGAACAAAATTGAGAAGCAGTTTGAAGTTCAAGGCAAATTTATTTCCAGCCCAAGACGGTCCAATTATGAATATTTAATCATAATATAATTAATTTTAATTTATTCCTAATTTAATTTGGGCTAAATAAATTATTATCAATTGTTTATGGGAAAAAAGGGCTAGTTGAACCACACTGGTTGAACAGAACCGATCGACCCGAACCAGCCACCAATTGGGCAGCCCAAACCGTCCACAATGATGGCCCAAATCAGCTTATCAGCTGATTAATTCAGCTTGCAAAGGAGTCCTTGAAGATCTTTCAAAATCTCATTCAAACCCCTCCAAGATTCATGGCTTTAAAGATTTGCCCATGCCATATTTAGCAAAGTTGAATCTTTCAACTTTGCCACATGGGATGGCCGGCCAAGGGAGCCTCTTTTGCTGCTGGTATTTGCTATTTTTAGCAGCCTTGATCACCTACAAATACAGCCCCTAGCTGCTCATCTCAATCACACCTCAAGCCTTCACATTCTCCTCTTTCATTTTCTCTCAATTCTCATTTTCCCTTTTTCCCTTTTTGGTGTTCATGTGCCGATTTCTCCTCCTGGAAAAGAGGTGTTTTCCAGAAATTTGAAGCAGCAATTGAAGTGTTCATAAGCCCCTTTGATCGCCGAGGACAACGAAGAACGAAGAAGGGATCAATCAGACAAGCCACGGAGAGCCACCGGATTTGTTTCTTGTTTCCTATCTCTTTAAATTATTTGTTGTTGTTTTGACAAGCATGCTTATGAATATTCATGCTTTTGAAATGTTTAATTTAATCAATTTAACTTGAATTCAATTCGTGTTGGTTTGATTTCATTTCGCTCTCTTAGATATTTAAAATTGTGTTTATGCTGTTAAAGGCCTCGGTGAAATGTTTGATTAAGTAAAATCATGTTAAGTTATCTGACATTTTAATTGTTTAGATAGCTAATGAATTAATTATTTAAACGTATTGAAATTGTAATTAATGGACACAATACTTAATCTGTGCATGTTTAATTCTTCTAAGGTAGCTGAAGATTAAATTAGCATTGTATTTGACGATACATATGCCTTACATAACTTGCAGGATTTTTGTGATTAAATGGTTTCAAGGTAAAAATACTTTGTTACTTCACATGGTCTTTTATATGCTTGTTAGGTTGAATTAATCGTTTGTATCGACATAGGAATATGCGAGAGATTGTTTAATTTAATAAGTATGTATGTGCAATAACATGCTTATTGGTAGAAGCCTGTTTAATCGTTTGCATTTGCATAGAAATATGTACAAGAGATGAATGGATTTTTATTTGTAAGTATGTTCATAAGGTAGCAAATTACCGAGTTGCCATGTTTTAACAAGTATAAACACAAGCTTAATAATTCTAAGGTAAGAAATGTTATTAATCCATGTAATTATATCATCATGATTAAACCGCTTTTTGAAATCGTGCACTTGAACTTTATTTTATTTTATTTTACTTTGTTTTTCTTTTAGTTTTCAAATATTTCTCAAAACCAAATATTTCCCGTCACCAAAGTGTTTAACATACTTTCATAAATAATTCTTTTTACGATCCTGTGTAGGTACGATAACTCGACATTTACTTGTCACTTTATTACTTGTTACGATTGTGTACACTTGCACATTTCCACCGTTCCAAGTTTTTGGCGCCGTTGCCGGGGACTGTTTTAAAAGACATTATTTGTGAAATTTTTAATTTTACATTTTGGTCTATTTTTTTCTGTTAAATTTAATTCTTTTTTTTTTTGTGTTTGTTTCAGAGTATTTGTCAAATTATTGACTTACTTCCTGTAAACCTGAAATTGAAAGGACTTTCTGACAAATGAGAAGACTAGAAAACCAAAGAAGGACCGAAGATATGAATTTCAAAAATCCAAACCAAAATCCAGGAGGAACATTCGCTTATAATACTCACAATCCGATCATTGTTGCCGATGATAGAAACTGTGCCATGCAACAATATGCCTTTCCTTTATACAACAATTAAGGCACAACAATTCGAGTATTAAGATACCCAAAATTAAGGCACAACAATTCGAGCTGAAGCCGGTCATGTTCCAAATGTTGCAAAATATGGGTCAATTTAATGGGATTCCTAATGAAGATCCACATCTTCATCTTCGGCTATTCATGGAAGTGAGTGACTCATTTAAACTAGTCGGAGTGACTGAGGATACCTTGAGACTGAGATTATTTTGATACTTCTTAAGAGATAGAGCACGAGCGTAGTTAAACTCCCTACCGTCCGGTTCCATAACTATATGGCAAGAGTTGGTTGAACGTTTCTTAAAGAAATATTTCCCTCCATCTTTAATCGCCAAGATCGAAATGAAATCACTTCATTTTAGCAACTTGATGAAGAATCTTTATATGAGGCCTGTGAGTAGTTTAAGAAGTTATTACGAAAGTGCCCTCATCACGGCATTCCTTACTGCGTTCAAATAGGAGTTATTACGAAAGTGCCCTCATCACGGCATTCCTTACTGCGTTCAAATGGAGACTTTCTATATCGGTCTCAATATTCATACTAGAATGATGGCGGATGCTTCAGCAAATAGAGCCCTTCTTTCTGTAACATCCCGAAATTAGGCCTAGTAGGATTGGGCCCAATGGGCCTTAGGCGTAGCAGCGATTAAAATTTTTGAGAACGGCATTAATGCAAGTTAGACTTATTAGATAAGTGATTTTGGAAGGTTAGAGGGCTTCTATGAAGTCCCGGGATCAAACTTTAGCTTTGGGGAAATTTTGGTTTTAGGCGATAAAAACCCTGGAAGTTGGCAGGTAGGCCTTAAGAATAAAATATGGAGAAAAATGACAAAGTGTAGTGTGTGGTGTAGTGGCAAAGTGACGCCACTTAGGGGGCAAGGGATGACGCCACAAGAAAGGAAGGAGGTCCAAAGTTCAAGTCTTGGCTCTTGCATTTTGGTTTTCTTTTTGCTTGGATCGTAGAGTTTGGCCCATAGTTTATATTTAGTTGCGCATGGATTAAGACATAAGAAGAGCTTGTGGCAAGTGGTTAGCAGCGTGGATTATGTTGCAAGGGAGCCTGGGTTCGAATCTCATGACAAGCAATGGAGCATTTATTTTTTGGATTTGTGGAAGAGTTTCAGATTGAATATAAACTCTATCGTGAAGGATCCCACATCGGAAAGATACAAAGAAGGATGGTGAAGAGCTAGGTATATAAAGAGCATTCTAGGAGGAGAGTTGACATACCTTGGAGGGTGTTTGGGCGCAGGAGTGGTCGTAGCGCGGTTTAACACCAGACTCCTATCAGGTGTGTAACTCTCTCTACTCTAACTGTAGAGCGGCAAATACCGAAGTGCCAAGCACGAAAATAGTAGCCACACGAGCGTGCAAGCGCACGTGTGGGGCTTCGACGCGATAGTTGAGGCCATCAGTAGTATTCTTGTGGGTTGGGGCTGCTTGGGCCGCGATGGGCCGAAGTGGGCCTAATAGGCCCGTGGGCCCAATAGAATAAATTGTATGATGATGTAGTATATAGTGAACTAGACTAGGTGGAACTTATATACGTGGCTAGATTTGTGTTAGGTGGGCCACACGAGCGTGTGGGCCCGAATGGGCCGAAATTAGGTTTTAGGCCCAATAGTCCGGTAAAGACCGAAAATGGTAGTTAAGTCGCTCGGGGCGATGCTAGGCCTTTGGAAAGGCCATTCCAAGTACGAAATTACTGAAATACCTTTAGTGGGTAAATTACCAAAATACCCCTGAAAGGTAAATTACGAAAATGCCCTTAGTAGGTAAAAATTACTGTTATACCCTTTAGAGGATGATTAGCTTGGTTATATCGTATTTGTTATTCTGATTATGATGGTAATACGTTTCATGCGTTATCTTTGATATATGATTTGCATACTTGTCATACTGCATACACGAATTATTATTACTGATGAACATGGCATGGACATGGGTATGATGAGAGGAGGGGGAAGATATGTTTATTTGTGACTTTGGGTCACCAGTGGTTTGGTACCACAGTTGATATTCGTGACTTTGGGTCACCAGAGGTTTGGCAACTCATAGCGACTCGTCCCAGTGGCTTAGCACCACAGTGGGTTGGCCCACATTTTATAAAACGGGATTGTCGCCAGTGATTTGGTATCACTACGTGGGTTGGCCCCACATATGGATTATTCGTGACTTTGGGTCACCAGTGGTTTGGCACCACCAGTGGTTTGGTACCACACGGGGTAGATTTGGGAGTTTCGGATGGATAGGTTGGATGGGTTACATGACATGCATATTTGCATATGAATTTTGTGTACGAGCTTAACATCTTTTGGATGGGGATTTACACACTGAGTCTCGGTGACTCACCCCTTAGTTAATTTTACAAGTAATCGTTAGATCGTGGATTTAGAGCCGAGGCAGACTTGTGGTTGCCATACAATGTTTTTCTCGTAAACTCGTTCTCTTAGTTAAACTTATTTGTAACTGGGATTTTGTTATGTAATAGGGCCACTTTAACTGTATTTTTGGTATTTTATTTGGTTTAGCCTTTAATATGATTACTGCCTATTGTTATCAAATGTTCAATATGGGAATGTCCTAAACCCTTAATAATCATTTTCCAAAATGTTAACAAAATGATAACAATCGAATAAATATTTAAAGCTTGAAATTTTAAAAAAACGCGCAGTTTTTAAACAAACCTTTTATGTGACATGCTAGATCCGATCGTAACGTTTAGGCCGGGTTTGGGGTGTTACAATTATGGTATCAGAGCCCAGTTTCAAAAACTCGGCTGTGGGTTTTGGGTTCAAAAATGTTTTCAAAGGATGGTTTAGAAAAATATATATCTCTTTTCTGTAAGTATGGCACCCGAGTCTCCGGCATCAAATCCGTAAGTTTCCTTTTTACTATATTCTATTATATGCTGAATGATTGTATTTATTCTGTGATGTGTGGATATGATGCTTGAATATAGGAATTGTATGTATGTGTGAAAAATATCTGCTTGCTTCGGTGTTAGATAGTTGGTTATGTGAAGGGGTTTCAAGATTTAGTTAGAAAGTATATTAGTTTTATTAAGATCAGAGTACGCAGCAAGAGAGTAGTGTGGTAGGTTAGGATGTGTGACTATTAGTTAGTTGGAAATTTCAAGGACGAAATTTCTTTAAGGAGGGTGGATCTGTAACATCTCGAAATTGGGCCTAGTAGGATTGGGCCCAATGGGCCTTAGGCGTAGTAGCGATTAAAATTTTTGAGAACGGCATTAATGCAAGTTAGACTTATTAGATAAGTGATTTTGGAAGGTTAGAGGGCTTCTATGAAGTCCCGGGATCAAACTTTAGCTTTGGGGAAATTTTGGTTTTAGGCGATAAAAACCCTGGAAGTTGGCAGGTAGGCCTTAAGAATAAAATATGGAGAAAAATGACACAAGTGTAGTGTGTGGTGTAGTGGCAAACTGACGCCACTTAGGGGGCAAGGGATGACACCACAAGGAAGGAAGGAGGTCCAAAGTTCAAGTCTTGGCCCTTGTATTTTGGTTTTCTTTTTGCTTGGATCGTAGAGTTTGGCCCATATTTTATATTTAGTTGCGCATGGTTTAAGACATAAGAAGAGCTTGTGGCCAAGTGGTTAGCGGCGTGAATTATGTTGCAAAGGAGCCTGGGTTCGAATCTCATGACAAGCAATGGAGCATTTATTTTGCGGAATGGACGGAAGAGTTTCAGTTGAATATAAACTCTACTGACGAAGGGATCCCACATCGAAAAGATACAAAGAAGGATAGTGAAGAGCTAGCTATATAAAGAGCATTCCAGGAGGAGAGTTGACATACCTTGGAGGGTGTTTGGGCGCAGGAGTGGTCGCAGCGCGGTTTAACACCAGACTCCTATTAGGTGTGTAACTTTCTCTACTCTAGCTGTAGAGCGGCAAATGCCGAAGTGCCGAGCACGGAAATAGTAGCCACACGAGCGTGCAAGCGAATGTGTGGGGCTTCGACGCGATAGTTGAGGCCATCAGTAGTATTCTTGTGGGTTGGGGCTGCTAGGGCCGCGATGGGCCGAAGTGGGCCTAATGGGCCCGTGGGCCCAATAGAATAAATTGTATGATGATGTAGTATATAGTGAACTAGACTAGGTGGAACTTATATACGTGGCTAGATTTGTGTTAGGTGGGCCATACGAGCGTGTGG
Organism: Gossypium bickii; assembly: GCA_025503065.1. Lineage (NCBI taxonomy): Eukaryota > Viridiplantae > Streptophyta > Magnoliopsida > Malvales > Malvaceae > Gossypium > Gossypium bickii. The sequence goes on from CP106717.1 coordinate 108,768,671, forward strand.
GCCCGAATGGGCCGAAATCAGGTTTTAGGCCCAATAGTTCGGTAAAGACCGAAAATGGTAGTTGAGTCACTCGGGGCGATGCTGGGCCTTTGGAAAGGCCATTCCAGGTACGAAATTACTAAAATACCTTTAGTAGGTAAATTACCAAAATACCCCTGAAAGGTAAATTACGAAAATGCCCTTGGTAGGTAAAAATTACTGTTATATCTTTTAGAGGATGATTAGCTTGGTTATATCGTATTTGTTATTCTGATTATGATGGTAATACGTTTCATGCGTTATCCTTGATATATGATTTGCATACTTGTCATACTGCATACACGAATTATTATGACTGATGAACATGGCATGGACATGGGTATGATGAGAGGAGGGGGAAGATATGTTTATTTGTGACTTTGGGTCACCAGTGGTTTGGTACCACACGGGGTAGATTTGGGAGTTTCGGATGGATAGGTTGGATGGGTTACATGACATGCATATTTGCATATGAATTTTGTGTACGAGCTTAACATCTTTTGGATGGGGATTTACACACTGAGTCTCGGTGACTCACCCCTTAGTTAATTTTGCAGGTAATCGTTAGATCGTGGATTTGGGAACCGAGGCAGACTTGTGGTGGCCATACAATGTTTTTCTCGTAAACTCGTTCTCTTATTTAAACTTATTTGTAACTGGGATTTTGTTATGTAATAGGGCCACTTTAACTGTATTTTTGGTATTTTATTTGGTTTAGCCTTTAATATGATTACTGCCTATTGTTATCAAATGTTCAATACGGGAATGTCCTAAACCCTTAATAACCGTTTTCCAAAATGTTAACAAAATGATAACAAGCGAATAAATATTTAAAGCTCGAAATTTTTAAAAAACGCGCAGTTTTTAAACAACCCTTTTATGTGACATGCCAGATCCGGTCGTAACATTTAGGCCGGGTTTGGGGTGTTACACTTTCTAAGTCTTATAACGATGCTTATGAATTATTGAAAGAATTGCTAGCAATAACTATCAGTGGCCAACCAACCGAGGAGCCTTAGAAAGACGAGTAGCAGTAGCACATAAAGCAGACACACTTGCTTCTTTGGCAGCCCAGGTATCCTCTATGTCTTCTATGCTTAAAAACATAATTGTTAACGATTTCAATGGTAATATGTCAGGTCAACAGCCGAACCAGTTCGAGAATATTTCTTGTGAATACTGTAGAGATGGCCATTTCTTTGAAAATTGCCCATTGAATCAAGAGTCAAATTATTACATGGGAAATCAGAATTAGAATGGTCTGCAATCAAATTTTTACAACTCTTCATGGCAGAATCATCCAATTTCTACATGGAGTAATCAATGGGCAGACCATAGCAACGCTGTTATGCCATTTCGACCAAATTATCCGTCGGAATATTCTCAAGAAGTGCAACAACCCCTATCAACTGAATCTTCAAGTGATCTTGAGAATCTACTGAAGGCATACGTGGAAAAGAATGATGCCTTAATCCAGAACCAAGCAGCTACATTGAAAATTTTGGAGAATCAAGTGGGCCAGCTTGTAACTGAACTTAGGAACCGACCACAAGGTACCTTACCTAGTGACACGGAGAATCCGAGAAATCCGGGAAAGGAAAATTGCAAACCAATCTCTTTTCCAAGTGGAAAAATATTGGAGCCCAAGGTGGTTGAGGTTCAAGATGAGCCTGTTGTAGCTCAAGAAAAAGATGAAGTTTAACCAAGTGTTGAAACTCCTATATCACAGAAGTCAGATTCAGTAATTCTTGATGAGGTAAACTCTAAACTAGTTAGTTCTGATTATCTAACACCCTTATCAAATGCAAAAAAATTTCCACTGAAGAGTTGTCCCGTTAAAGCTAAGATTCCACCATTACCATATCCTCAATGATTCCAGAAGCAGCAACGAGATACCCAGTTGAAAGAAATTTTTGATGACAAGGTGACTTGTAATGACTCTGATGATGCTAAATCCCCAGATGTAGTTGAAGACTGTTCCACTATTTCCAAAACGGAATCACTAGCTCCTACAGAATTGGAGCACAATTCTTTAGACAATCCGTTAGAACATATTCTACTGGAGGATTCACCAAGTGATGATAAAGACAAGGAATGTTTGGCTTGGTTTGAATCTAATTCAAAGGAATTCACTCAAGAAGTTCCACTCGAATCATTAGAGTTATCATCTCAAGAGTATAAGCAACAAAAGTCATTGATTGAAGAGCCAGCTAAATTGGAACTGAAGATTTTGTCTCCACATTTGAAATATGACTATTTGGGCCTATCTTTGACTTTACCTATCATTATTTCAGTTGAGTTTACCAAAGTTCAAGAAGAAGAGGCACTTGTGATTTTGGAAAGGCACAAGAAGGGTGTTGGATGGATTATTGCAGATATTCGAATCACGGGTTGGAGGATTTGTAGGAATTACAGGAAGTTAAATAAGGCCGCTAGGAAAGATCATTATGGATTTTCTTTCCCTAATAAGATGTTGGACAAATTTGATGGGAAAGAATATGATTACTTCTTGGATGGTTATGGTTAGTATGACAAATGGCCATTTGACACCACCATGGTCAATGACAATCCTAAATAAAATGGAGGGAGTTCTTTCACTTTCTTTATCGTTATTTTATATGTTTTTTCTCTCATTTGAATAAAATGGTAGACTTAGATAAAATTTTCTTTAGTTCATTACATTAATTGAAACTCTGTCTAGGAGATTGGGACTTAAGCGGGACCATCCGTGACCCCTTCAGTCTTTCCTGGGAGTTTAATTTAATGTAATTTTTCAAAAAATATATTTTTCTAAGTAGCCCAAAGAATTTAAGTATTTGTTTTGTTAAATAAAGGGTTAACTTTTAACCCAAGCACTAATTTCTTTGAGTTTTTTTATTTTCAGTACAGGAGCTTAGGATCCAAAAAAGGAGTTGCTATTGGGCTTAAGACACTACTAAGAAGGGAAATATTCAACCCTTTTTTCCGCATAAACCTATAGCCATTGCCTTGCTCTACCACCACCCCAAGCAGCCCAATTGTGCATCTCACTTAATCCCTTAATGTTGTAGCCCCTTAACCCCCTGAATCACCACCCCAAACACTTTCATTCGAAGTCACCAACTACTGCACCCAAACTATCCTTAAAACCGCCACCCTCTTCAACCCTAACCCTCAGCTACTCACCCACCTGCCCAAAACTGAAACCACCCTTAACAAATTTCCCAAGTTTGATGCTGAGAGTCCCTTTATCTAGCACCATTCCACGAAGTGAACAGTTTGGTATAATGGCTATGCTGCAACACATGTAGTTGCAGTAACAAGATTACTAGAGATACTCAAAAATACGGGATGACTCAATCAGAGATGCATTTAAAATATATATTTCATAACCCGTTTATTTTTGTGCATGAATTTCCAGACTTTATACTTGAACTATGGGCTCCAATATCGAGGAAGGAAAAAGATGAGTCAGATTCTGATTGATCTGCAAATAAATAAAAAGGGGGGATCTTTACCTTATTTCATTTTCTTTCTTAGGTTGTTTAATGTTTTAGGATTAGGTTAATTAGGAATTTTTATTTTTGCACAATAAAATAAGAGATAGGAAGCATGAATAAATCTAAACAAGTCACAAAGGCTAAAGTGTGGCAATAGATATATACATGTCTAGGATTGGATTTTAGAAAGAGCCTGGTACTTAAGCAGTCAATTTGACTCACCTCCTCTTTTCTAAATATCCTACCTGGTGTATAGTATCTATTCACTTTAAACAATGAGGACATTGTTCACTTTAAGTAGGGGATCGAAAATTGAATTGATTCCACTCAGAATAAAATTTTCTTTTAATTATGCTTAGGATATATTTTTGTTCAATAATTTGAAATTTTGTTAATTATGCTAAACTTCAGTATTAATAAAGTTCTATTATTTCAATAATTTATTATGTTAGCTTAATAAAAATATGAATGTATTTTTGATAAAGCATGTGAATTCGTACCATAAAATTTTTAGTTCCCTACAAAAAAATTAGGCATGCATGAAAGCTTAAGTCTTTAGAATTGACTTAGTAATTTCTTGAGGCGAAATCCTAGGAAGCATGGAATACTGAAATGATTTAGGCAACTGTTGTTTGGACCTTTTGAGCCTTTCAAGTTGACCCTGATAAAAATATCCGTTGAAACCCAATTTTGAGACTATATGGCCTAATTTTATTTGGACCCATGCAATATTTAGCCATCAACTTTCTCTTCATTACTTCTAAAATTGTCCCAAACACTAGACTCAGTACTATTCAGAAGATCGTTTGAAAATAAGTTTGGGGGAGTTGAAAAAGAAGTATCAAATGCTCGAAAATTGTAGTACATGAAGCACATGCTCGAGTTTGAGCCTGATTGAAGAAAAAAATGTACTCAAAATGAAATAAGTGATCGAAAGAGCAAAAGTTGGTGTATCAAGGTAAGAGTTCCGAAGGTTTAATTTTAAGCTGAGTCTAGGGTTTTTAAGCCAAAAATTTGTCTATCTTTTACCTACTCCTAAGCCCAGCCATGTTACAACCTTATTAAAGACCTATTGATTCAAAATTCCAATGTTACCTACATTAGTGGAGAGAAATTGCTCCGTTCAACATATGAATACATTAGTTAAGCTTAATGATTGCAGTTTACTTTTTGAATAAGGAATTAAAATCAAATTGGTAGCGAGTAACATGTTTTTATTAAGAAACATGTAGTCTAATTTTTCTAGTATAATAATTGTTGGAGGTAATTTGAACGATATGAATGCTTAAGTAGCATAACTATCAAATTTCTTATCTTTGAGCCTAAGTATATTCAATTCATAATTTTGAGAAGAAAGTTGTTCTGAAAAGGGTTTTTTTAAGGTGTTTCCGAGAAAATTCATTTCAAATTTGTGCATTACTCGGGACGAGCAATGAATTAAGTTTAGGGGTGTGGAAACACAAAAATTTATATACTTTTTCATGCCTTTTTTGACCCAAATTCATGTGGTTTCGAGTAAATTCTTGACAGAAAATAATTAAATATTATAAAATAATTAATTTATGCTAAAAATATGAACATGATGAATTTTAATTAATTTTATAATTAATTTTGATTTATTTTGACTATTTTCGACAGAATCGCACAAAGGGTGAAAATCAGCTCGGCAGACACTGCTCGAAGAACAAAACCAACAAGCAGTTTGAAGTTCAAGGCAAATTTATTTCCAGCCCAAGATGGTCCAATTATGAATATTTAATCATAATATAATTAATTTTAATTTATTCCCAATTTAATTTGGGCCAAATAAATTATTATTAATTGTTTATGGGAAAAAAGGGCTAGTTGAACCGCACTGGTTGAACCAAACTGATCGACCCGAACCAGCCACCAATTGGGAAGCCCAAAGCTGATTAATTCAGCTTGCAAAGGAATCCTTGAAGATCTTTCAAAATCTTATTCAAACCCCTCCAAAATTCATGGCTTTAAAGATTTGCCCATGCCATATTTAGAAAAGTTGAATCTTTCAACTTTGCCACACGGGATGGCTGGCCAAGGGAGCCTCTTTTGCTGCTGGTATTTGCTCTTTTTAGCAGCCTTGATCACCTATAAATACAGCCCCTAGCTGCTCATTTCAATCACACCTCAAGCCTTCACATTCTCCTCTCTCATTTTCTCTCAATTCCCCATTTTCCCTTTTTCCCTTTTTGGTGTTCTTGTGCCGATTTCTCCTCTTGGAAAAGAGGTGTTTTCCATCCATTTGAAGAAGAAATTGAAGTGTTCATAAGCCCCTTTGATCGTCGAGGACAACGAAGAACGAAGAAGGGATCAATCAGACAAGCCACGGAGAGCCACCGGATTTGTTTCTTGTTTCCTATCTCTTTAAATTATTTGTTGTCATTTTGACAAACATGCTTATGAATATTCATGCTTTTGAAATGTTTAATTTAATCAATTTATCTTGAATTTAATTCGTGTTGGTTTGATTTCATTTCGCTCTCTTAGATATTTAAAATTGTGTTTATGCTGTTAAAGGCCTCGGTGAAATGTTTGATTAAGTAAAATCATGTTAAGTTATCTGACATTTTAATTGTTTAGATAGCTAATGAATTAATTATTTAAACGCATTGAAATTGTAATTAATGGACACAATACTTAATCTGTGCATGTTTAATTCTTCTAAGGTAGCTGAAGATTAAATTAGCATTGTATTTGATGATACATATGCCTTGCATAACTTGCAGGATTTTTGTGATTAAATGGTTTCAAGGTAAAAATACTTTGTTACTTCACATGGTCTTTTATATGCTTGTTAGGTTGAATTAATCGTTTGCATCGACATAGGAATATGCGAGAGATTGTTTAATTTAATAAGTATGTATGTGTAATAACATGCTTATTAGTAGAAGTCTGTTTAATCGTTTGCATTTGCATAGATATATGTACAAGAGATGAATGGATTTTTTTTTGTAAGTATGTTCATAAGTTAGCAAATTACCAAGTTGCCATATTTTAGCAAGTATAAACACAAGCTTAATAATTCTAAGGTAAGAAATGTTATTAATCCAACACAATTATATCATCTTGATTAAACCCAGTTTTTGAAATCGTGCACTTGAACTTTATTTTATTTTATTTTACTTTGTTTTTCTTTTAGTTTTCAAATATTTCTCAAAACCAAATATTTCCCGTCACCAAAGTGTTTAACATACTTTCATAAATAATTCTTTTACAGTCCATGTGGGTACGATAACTCGACATTTACTTGTCACTTTATTACTTGTTACGATTGTGTACACTTGCACATTTCCACCGTTCCAACGATATTAAGGCAAGGGTACCTATCGAACAGTACTATAGCTTAGGCAAGACCGGTTATCGAACCCAAAGGAACTACAAGTATTAATACTCACTTTCTTTTTATTATTTAACCTAACTAAGATAAAGGTTGTTTTTAAACTAAATTAGCAACAGCTAAACTAAGGAAACAAAGACAAAAAGATGGATTTGGGGATAACTTGAAAAAGACTCAGTTGATTTTTATGAAACCTTCGGTAAGAATCCACCTAGACTTCTCTCATTATCTAACCTTAAATTATAAGATTTCTTTTACTTAGATTGATCCGTGAGACTCCCTAACCTATGTTAAACCCTCTCTCGAAGCGAATAACGTCTAATCCTAGGTTAATTAGTGGAACTCTCGTTTGCTTATAATAACCCCCTAGGAAAGCAGTAAATCGATCAATGGATTCCCATATTAGGTTTCACCCTAATCCGGCAAAATCTCGTAACCCTATCTCTAGGTACCCGATCAACTCCGCTTAATTATGTTAGATTTACTCTTAGGTAGGGTCTATTCCTCCTCCACCTAAGCACATTAAATTTGGATTAAGCAACATAACTAAGAACAAACTAAGTAATTTATCATATAACTTAAAAATCAAATATTAAAATCTGTCTAGGTTACATCCCCTTCAGGTATATGAAGGATTTAGTTCATAATGTAAAAAGAAAACATCACAAGAGAAAAGATAAAACAAAAGATAAGAAAAATCCTAAAACCCCCTAAAGGAATTGAAGGAGAATTCTGCCATCTTGAGTATTGTAACGTCCTGAATTTATGGGCCTGTACATCTTGGGTAATGTAGGCATAAATATGTTAAATTGAGAATTAGAGGTTCAGTTGGGCTCAAGAATGGGCTGAGGCCTTGATGAAATATTCTACTAGGCACTTTAGGACTTGAAATTAAGTAATGGTAGTTTAATTGGCCTAATGGGCTTGTGGCTCAGTAGCAAGGGGCGCAGCAAGATAAGCTATTTGAGTGGCGCCTTGGACTGATGTGTAGGCCCAAATTTAACCGCATGGGGCCCAAGAAATGGGGTCAAAAATTCGGTAGCCAAGGAGAGCTAGGTGGGACGGTACAAGGCTATAATTTAGGATTAAATTATGAGGATAATAAGCAGATAAAGGGGGAAGGAGTTGGTGATAATTAAAGCTATTTTTGAGAGTTCGTAGATTAAGATAAGGGATAGAATGATAAGAGTGATCCCTAGTTGCAGAGTTGGCCGAAAATCAAACTCAGAGAGGGGGAAAGAATCGGCTCAGTATAGGTAGTAGGGTGTGCCGAATTTTTCATTTAGAACAGTCTCTAGTTTTTCTTTTTTTGAAGCATCTCTTCTTCTTTTGTTTTTCTGTCAGAAACCGAAACTTCTGAGGTCTCATCAATTGTCGAAATCCTGCAATCACTTTCTCTTTTCCTTAATATTCATTGGCCGAATCTCTCTTGGCCATCTCTTTAATTCTTAGTTCTTTCAAAAGCTGAAAACACGTCAGATCATCTTTTCGGGATTTTTCCTTAAAGAGCCGAAACTCCTAGATCTCTAATCCTCTACAGTTGCCGAATCTTTCTACAAGGGATAGTCGAAATCTTCTGTAGGGTAAGTAACAATCTGGGTTTTCTTTTGATTCTTTCCTGGCTTTTGGAGGCCATAGCCGAATGGCTATATGGAACTAATATTTTGTTTCTTTTTGCGACATTCCGGGATTTGAAGGGGGATTCATTTGCTTAGATCTCTAAGTCAGAGTTCAGTAACACTCGAATCGTGTTACTTTCGGGATTTCAAGGTAAGGAGATCTATTGTTTTGAACGTGTATAAATTCGAGTATTTATTAACTCTTGGCCGAATGTAGGGGAGCCCAAATCTTCGTGTTCTTCCGGCTTTTGAGAAAGGTTTTAGACTAAGGGTTGTAGATCCAGATAGTAAGAATATTGATTAAGGGTGTAAAAATACGTGATATCAGGTGTGTAACACTTCCACATCATTTAGATTGTCTGTTAAAAATATTTGTATTAATCTGTAATATTCTGTAAAATGCCGAAATCCCGGCAAACGGGTGAAACTCAAGGAGGGTAAAAGCGAATCACCAGGTTAGTGATCTCTGTCATTCCTAAGTGAATGTTCATGTTAATATGACATATGTGATAAGTATGCTGATTTCTGTGATTGCATGGGGTTGGGTTGATGGAAGGGGAAGTGTTCTATTGTAGGGGCTTCTGTCGTGACCTGTTGTAGCGGCTTCTGCCGTGACCTGTTGTAATGGCTTTTGCCATGACCTGTTGTAGTGGCTACGGCCATGATCTGACGATGAGCAACATGACTGCCATCAATGGTGTATAGCAGTGTGGGTTGATTATAGAAATCCCCAATGGTGTGACTGGCAGGTAAGGGTGGTGTGTAGCGGATGGAAACCTATGATTTGGGCTGGACTTTGCATATATTCTTTTTATATATTGTATTCTATTATATGTTCTGTGGGGTTAAGGCCTAAATCTAATGGTGCACGAGGGTTGCACACTGAGTCTCACGACTCACCCTATTATTTAATATCTTTCAGGTAGCACCTAGTGCATCGGACCGGGCTGGAGAGGAGCGCAAGGTGGCCATGCGAGAGAGACATTTGGTCCAGCAGAAGACTTTACTTAGAAGTTTAATTTTTGATTAATGGGTTTTAATTTTTATTGTAATAAGGCCATGGGCCATTAGCTTTATATTATTCCAGTTTCATTTGAGCTTTTTATTAGACGATTAAATCTTTCCTTTAGTTAAGTTGAGGCATGTAACAAATTCAGTTTTTTTTTTTATTTATCAAGGCATTTTATAAAATTTACACCTTATATGAATTATTAAGTTGTTAAGTTTTCCGGTTTAGATGTTTAAATTTGATAAATTGTTTTCCAAAATGCGACATATTTTTATAAAATCTCCTTAGTGACATACCAGATACGGTTGTAGTGTTTGGGCCGGGGTGTTACAAGTATAATTCCGGCTTCTTGGGATGAATCAACTGGCTATCCTCGCGTTACTCCCTAATTCTGACCTTCTCGGCTTGGCTCCTTAGGCTAGCTTCCGCCCCCTCCAAAGGTGGTACTTGGGTATATTTATAGGCTCTTGGAATGTGATTCGTTCTCCCCAAGTATCATTTTCCGACTGAAATTGCTCTTTCTAGCGACAGAGGCACGGCCATGTCACACTCCCGTGCAAATCGAGACCTGACCTTGTTCGGATTTCACTTATGGCACGGTCGTGTGTGTTGGTGATGAGGCCGTGCTTGGACTTCTTTAATGAGGCACGGCTGTGTAAATCGGGATTAGGCCGTGTCGATTTCGTTAAAAGGCCTATTTGCTTCGTTTTAGGCCCGTTTTGTATTGTTTTCATCCTCAGGTGCTTTCCTGGGTATAAGGCATGAAAAGAAAGGATTACAAGCACCTTTTTACATAAATCAAGGGATAAATCATCCAAAAGCATATTAAATGTGGGCTTAAAATATGTTACTTTTACGGTTTATCAAATACCCCCACACTTAAGCTTTTGCTTGTCCTCAAGCAAAATTCTCAACATACAATTAAAATGAACTTTCCATGATTCATAATTCCTATCAACAATGCCTTATCCTAATTCATAGATAATTTATACATGGATAATTCAACTCAAAGATTCCGAAAAATTCAAACAAGATAAGTCATAAATTTGTAGCACGAAAAACATAGGTGTTTCCCTTCATCTAAATAATTACCTTTAATTCAAAATCGACAAGGATTGATATCCTCACAAAAGATTCACTCAAATCACTAAAAAAGTGTTTAAGGGTCAAAATTAAGCACTCATAAGTCGAACATGAAAAGTTAATCCCATAGGCTTGTCGGAAAATCAAATCTCCACCACTGTAAAATGAAATGATAAATAGATCAAAAGGTCTTTGTCAAGGTTGTAACGGGGCTAGGGTGAAAGGTGTGGTCACAGGCTGAAATTAGAGGGTTAGAATTGAGATTGACTTGGCAAGTACCTTCCCTAAAAACTTTTCTAAAATTCTATCAACTGAAGAAATAATAAACTTACTAATACGAGCTTTTTCTTTTTGGAAATAGACTTTGTTTGCGTAAGCTCACTTTTCATACTTACTAATATCGAAAACTTGAATTTTTTTTTAAGAACAAACTAAATACAAGATAAATTTAGCTAGAATAATAAAACTTAGGTAACTAGCTCAAATCAAATCTCGATTAAGGGGTAGTCAAAATAAAGGGTGATAACAAATACAAAGGGTTTTGGGTTAAAATTAGCGGGTAAGTCAATAAAAAGGGTTGTTAGGCTCAACGGGGTTCACTAAGGGTTAATTATAAGGGTAGGCTATTTAATAGAGTAAGTGGGTTAAAACCTAAGTGCCTTTATCATCTTGGTATATCAAATCATAACTGTGGTCTTGACATGTATAATCGAGGCAAGTTCTAGAATAACAATTCATAGTCGACACACTCATAATCAAGAAGTGAGCATGAAAAAGAATGTATGCTCTATAAGGCTCAAAATCTCACAAAAATTATGGGTGTTTTTGACATCAACCTTGTAAATCTCAAATTTCAATATAATATTCAAATTCCGGTTGACAACCTAAAATTTTAATTTTTAGAAAATTAGACTTATCATGCTTGATTCCCTAGTATTCTTCAAATTTAATTATCAATGCACAATTAACTATGACTTATTCCAAAACATATCAATAAAAATCACAAATCATTAGAAATTTCATCTTAATTAGTAATATGAGAAAATTACTTTAAAACAAGATTAAATTCAGGGATTTGAGAACAATGCAGACAGTTAGGCATTTTTATCCTCAGTGTTTGATAATAATGAAAAATTAGGCATTTTCTCAAAATAACTATTCACCCCCCACACTTAAGATGTACATTGCCCTCAATGTACAAAGATAGATAATGACATTTTAAAGATAAATCAAAAGAGAAGGAAGAAGAATTACTCCCTGATTTGTGGATGTTTTCCCGAATGAGTGTCTTTGGTGGCGGTAATGGTCAGTCAGGATAACGTTCCTGCGCTAGATGAAGAAATTGGGTAGCGCTTTGAGAAGTAGCCAGGCTTTATTAAGCCCTAATAAAAATAAACTAAATATATAAATAAAGACAAGAAAGATAAAGAGAAAGAGACTAAGAACAAAAATAGACTAGGGCTAGGAGATAAAGGGGCTTGAGAATCCTTATTGGTAGGTTGTTCGCGAGGTGGATGTGACTTCTAAGGCGACGGAGGTGCTGGTGGTGGCAGAAGTGGTGTGATTCCCAAGCAGCCTTTAGAACCTGACACTAAGAAACTAAACTAGTTAAACTAATGTAAACATAAGATTATTGAAGAGAAGGAGAATGAAAGGAAAAAGAAATGAAAAATAAAAACTAATTGGTCTCATAAATCCTTGGCTTAGTGTTGAGACGAAGCTGCCGGCATGAACTCATTTTGATCATTCTCCTTTGCGGAATGTGGCCTTTTACGCTTTTTTGGCATGTTGTTTGCTTGCTCAAGGATCTAGAGCCTTAGTAAGTGGAGAATCTGATATGGAGGAGAGTGAAAACAAAGAAAATAAGGATGAAATCAGATGGGGGAAAGGAGAAGAGGTGAGGGGTTTAAATAGATGTTCATATGTTCTGCTCTGACACGGCCGTGGTCCCAGGGTGTGTCAAATTACACGGCCTCCTCGCACGGCCGTGTTATAGAAGGTGTTGTCACCCTATGCCCGTGCTTGATTCGTCTACGCCCGTGCTCGTGATGTTTTTCTTGTTGGCACGATTGTCTGACATGGGCGTGTCTCACCCGTGCTTGATAAGTTAGTAACCTCAGTAATTTCACACGGTTTGTGGCATGGACGTGTTCTGTCTGTGGTATGGAAGTCGATAGCCTCACACGGTTAGTGCCACGGTCGTGCCTTATTTGTCGGTGCCGGTGTCGAGAGTGGTTGGATCTGTGACGTTGGGGTGGTGGTTGGGCTGACTGCACGACTACTGCCCTGTCAGGGTGGTTGTTTTGGTGGTCCACATGGCATGGACACGACCGTGTGTAAGGCCGTGTGGCCTGGAATTCTGCACTTTTGGTTAGTTAAAAAGGAAAAGAAAAAGAGAAAAGAAAATGTAAAATAATGCAAAAAGAAATAGGGTTAGTACTCGGGTTGCCTCCCGAGAAGCGCTCATTTATAGTCTTAAGCTAGACTTTCCTCGTATTTGAAAATTTTAGGGAGGTTTAAAAGTTTGAATATCTTCCCTCATGTCTACAGTTTTAGTTTTATGACAAAAATGAAGTCGAGAAGTGTTTACCTTGAAAGTGCCAAATGTTGGATTTCTTACTTCGACTAGTCCTTGTGGGAAGATATCGTGTACCTTAAAAAGAAGTTCTCTCTTTTCCTTCAGGTTTGTTGTGGTGATGTGAGGCTCGACTGTATCTAACAGAACCTGGTCTCCTATTTTATAGTGATTGGATGTCCCCACGAGCTCTTCTAGTGGTTCCTCCGGTTTTACGTTGTGTGAATCCGGTTCTTCTTTGACCTGTATTTTCTACTCTTCCTTGTGTAATCCTAGTTTTTCCTTGAAGTGCATTTTCCATTCATCTAGGTCATCAATTTAGGTCCTTTGTTCTTCGTGAGTTGTTTCTTTGTTGGCACTGAACTGAGGATCTGGTTCAATCGTTCCCTTTTTTGGAGGTACCTGAAAAGAAGATGTAATTGGATGATTAACAAAAGAATTTTATTGTTCACCTTGATTCTTTGATGACCTAGCTGAGTCGAGGGCTTGAAGACTAATTGAGTCGTTACCTACACAAAGTATGAGCTCACCTATGGCAACATCAATTTTAGTCTTGGCAGTTGCTAGAAAAAGTCTTCCTAAAATTAGGGGGATTGAATTATCCTCATCCATGTCTAAAACAACAAAGTCTACTGGGAAAACAAATTTATCAATTTTTACGAGAACATCTTCAATAATGCCCCTAGGAATTCTAACAGTTTTATTAGCTAATTGAATGCTCATCTTAGTTTGTTTTGGCTTCCCTAGACCTAGTCGCTTAAACAATGCATAAGGCATAACATTTATGCAAGCCCCTAAATCAGCTAATGCATTATCAATATTTAAACTACCAATTAAACATGGAATTGTAAAACTCCCTGGATCTTTTTGCTTCTGTGGTAGTCTATTTTGTAACATTGCTGAGCATGTTGCGTTTAATTCCACATGATGCTCTTCATATATTTTACGTTTGTTGGTTAAGAGCTATCTTAAAAATTTCCTCGAGTCCGGCATCTGAAAAAGAGCTTCAAGAAGAGGTAAGTTAATATGTAATTTCTTTAAAATTTTAAGAAACTTACCAAACTGCTCCTCTGAATCATCTCTGTCTAATGTTGCGGGATAAGGTATGCGAGGTTTGTACTCTTTGACTATCGACTTTGGTTTTTCTTGTACTTCCTCTGTTATACCTTCGCCTACCTGACTTTCTAGAGTCGGTTGGGTGTATCTAACTCCTTGCTACCCTGGACTGTGATGGCTTGAATTTGCTCCTTAGGGTTAATCTCTGTGTTACTAGGTAGACGTCCTTGCGGTCGTTCTGACATTGATTTTGCAAGTTGTTCGACTGCTTTAGTGATTTCCTTGACTGACTTAGTAATTTCATCAACTCAAATTTTGTTGCTTTTGATTGTTCTGTCAGCTTCTTGGATGCACTCCTCGATGGTTGGCTTCTTGTCTTGTGGATAGGGCTGATTTCGGAAGTTTTGAGGGGGTTGTTGCCTTTGATCTCCTTGATTGCCTTGTCCTCCCCATGAAAAATTTGGGTGGTTCTTCCAACCTGGATTGTAAGTGTTACTATAAGGATTATTATTAGATCGAAAATTATTACCTATATAGTTCATCTGTTCATCTTCTGCTCCTGGTTGGTAGGGTGGGTACTCAGGATTCACCACAGTTCCACTAGCGTCACACTGCATAACTGGATGTATCTGTGAAGAACACAAACTATCAAGCTTTTTATTCATCATCTCTAGCTGCGTTAAAAGCATGGTCATGGTGTTGACGTTGAAAACTCCTACCGATTTCGTTGGTTTAGTTCTCGAAGCTTGCCACTGATAATTGTTTATTGACATCTCCTCAATGAACTCGTAGGCTGCTTCAGGAGTTTTATTGTTTAGCATTCCACCGACGGCTGAATCTATCAGTTGCCGCGTTGAAGGGTTTACTCCGTTGTAGAAGGTTTGGACTTGTAGCCACAGGGGTAAACCATGGTGTGGACACCTCCTCAAGAGATCTTTAAACCTCTCCTATGCATCGTATAGTGTCTCTACATCCATCTGCACAAAAGAAGAGATATCATTACGTAATTTGGCCGTTTTGGCCGGTGGGAAATATTTCATTAAAAACTTTTCGGTCATCTGCTCCCATGTAGTGATTGACCCTCATTGTAATGAGTTTAACCACTGTTTGGCTTTATTTCTTAATGAAAAAGGGAATAACTGAAGACGAATGGCATCATCAGGAACGCCATTTATTTTGAAGGTATTACAGAACTCTAAAAAATTAGCTATATACATGTTTGGATCTTCGTCCTACAAACTATCAAATTGAACAAACTATTGAATCATTTGTATTGTGTTAGGCTTTAATTCAAAATTATTAGCAGATATAGCAGGCCTAACAATACTAGATTCTGCTCCTGTTAAATGCAGTTTCGCATAATCAAACATTGTACGTGGAGCATTGTGATCTCCCACATCGCATAGTGGTGGGTTGTTTTCGCCCATCCCTTCAGTAGGATTGGATCTGTTTTCTTCTTCTCTTTCTGCGTAATCTAGGGCTCACCTAGTTTCCCTGTGATTCCTACGAGCGGTTGCTTCGATATCACTATCGTATACCAAAGGTCCTCTTGGATTCCTTCTAGTCATAAAATAGAGGTACCTAGAAAAGAGAAAGAAATAAATAACAAATTATAATAAAAATAAAAATTAGAAAAATTAAAATTTAACCTA
Source organism: Gossypium bickii (assembly GCA_025503065.1). Classification (NCBI taxonomy): domain Eukaryota; kingdom Viridiplantae; phylum Streptophyta; class Magnoliopsida; order Malvales; family Malvaceae; genus Gossypium; species Gossypium bickii. The sequence goes on from CP106717.1 coordinate 108,784,517, forward strand.
AGAAAATAAAAGAAATAAATTGCGAATAAAATAATGGCTAAAGTAATAAAAATAGAGCTTTCTTAATATTGTAATTCCCCGGCAGCGACGCCAAAAACTTGATCACTGAAAAATCAGAGTTTTAAATATTTATAAAAGAATGATCAAACCTGGAGACTAGCTTTGACAACGATATTAAGGCAAGTGTACCTATCGAATAGTACTATAGCTTAGGCAAGACCGGATATCGAACCCAAAGGAACTACAAGTATTAATACTCACTTTCTTTTTATTATTTAACCTAACTAAGATAAAGGTTGCTTTTAAACTAAATTAACGACAACTAAACTAAGGAAACAAAGACAAAAAGATGAATTTGGGGATAACTTGAAAAAGACTCAGTTGATTTTTATGATACCCTCGGGAAGAATCCACCTAGACTTCTCTTATTATCTAACCTTAAATTATATGATTTCTTTTACTTAGCTTGATCCGTGAGACTCCCTAACCTATGTTAAACCCTCTCTCGAAGCGAATAACGTCTAATCCTAGGTCAATTAGTGGAACTCTCTTTCGCTTATAATAACCCCCTAGGAAAGCAGTAAATCAATCAATGGATTCCCATATTAGGTTTCACCCTAATCCGATAAAATCTCGTAACCCTATCTCTAGGCGCCCGATTAACTCCGCTTAATTATGTTAGATCTACTCTTAGGCAAGGTCTATTCCTCCTCCACCTAAGCACATTAAATTTGGATTAAGTAACATAATTAAGAACAAACTAACTAATTTATCATATAACTTAAAAATCAAATAATAAAATTTGTCTAGGTTTCATCCCCTTCAGGTATCTGAAGGATTTAGTTCATAATGTAAAAAGAAAACATCACAAGAGAAAAGATAAAACAAAACATAAGAAAAATCCTAAAACCCCCTGAAGGAATTGAAGGAGAATTCCACCGTCTTGAGTATAATTCCGGCTTCTTGGGATGAATCAACTGGCTATCCTCGCATTACTCCCTAATTCTGACCTTCTCGGCTTGGCTCCTTGGCCTAGCTTTCGCCCCCTCAAAAGGTGGTCCTTGGGGTATATTTATAGGCTCTTGGAATGCGATTCTTTCTCCCCAAGTATCCTTTTCCAACTGAAATTGCTCTTTCCAGCAACAAAGGCACGGCCATGTCATATGCCAGTGCAAATCGAGACCTGACCGTGTTCAGATTTCACTTATGGCACGGCCGTGTGTGGTGGTGATGAGGCCGTGCTTGGACTTTTTTAATGAGGCACGATCGTGTAAATCGGGATTAGGCCGTGTCAATTTCGTGAAAAGGCCCATTTGCTTCATTTTAGGCCCGTTTTGTATTCTTTTCATCCTCGGGTGCTTTCCTGGGTATAAGACATGAAAAGAAAAGATTACAAGCACCTTTTTACACAAATCAAGGGATAAATCATCCAAAAGCATATTAAATGTGGGCTTAAAATATGTTACTTTTACGGTTTACCAGTCCACATAACTCGCCCCAACATACTTTCCCTGGAACGCTGTCTTAAAGAAGTCTCAGGTAATACGGTCCACTGACGCACCATCCCTCACCGTGAGGCACCACTGGTATGCCTCATCCCAATGGAGGGACACTACTCCTATCAGCTTTTCCTCTGTCGTGCAGTCCAGATCATCCATAATCCGCTCAACTGCCTCCAGCCAATATTCAGCTACTTTAGGAGCCACACCAGAAATACCTCTAACTATTTCGGCCCTATTTGCTCGAAGTCGCTCAGGAATAGATTTCCGAGCTACCGATCCTGTCCTAGCTCCAACGACCTGCTCCAGAACACACAGCATAGCTTAGGACAAAGTGTCGTCCCCTCCAGATCAGTCCTGAGACCCCGCTTCCGCTACTGGTGATGCTGGCACTTCACCTTCCGGCCCATGTCCTGATTCCAAGGGTCCAGCCTCAACACCCCGGCCTCTACCACGGCCACGCAACCGACGTCCACGTCCTCTAGCGCTCACAATTACAGAATCAACTTAATTTGATTAAAATTTTATGAATTAGTATATCTTCCGCTGTTTATTACCGAATAGTCTTATGAAAATAGAATTAGAAGTAGTTTTTCGCAAAACATATATACCAAAAGGTCTCAATCTCTAAAGTTGAATTTCTTAGCACTAGCAATCACAGCATAATATAATCTTTTCATACCAATCAACCATTAGTCAGAAGACTTACCGTATGGATTTGGTGCCAGAGACTCGGGTGCCATACTTCCAGAAAACATATATTTTTCTAAACTATATTCCAAACCAACAGTGAAAAACATTTTGGAACCCATTCCAGAGCTGAGTTTTGCAACCTAGGCTCTGATACCATAATTCTAACACCCCAAACCCGGCCTAAACGATACAACCGGATCTAGCACGTCACATGGAAAGATCATTTGAAGAAATTTTAAAATCTCCGTGTTTTTCATTTTGAAAATCAGATTCAGTTGTAAAGTTTTCTTGAAAAAGTTTATCGTTGTCCCTTAACAGTATAAAACAGGTTTTGAGATACGAAACCGTAACTAGGGGTATTTAGAAACGTGACATTTTGAAAACAGTATTTATAGTTCTAAGAAAATTTCCGAATTAATAATTTATTTGCTTGTTGTCTGTGTGTTATTATTTGAAAAATATTTGTTTACATATTGTTTAGAAAACTCCCAATTTAACGTTTCATAAAATAAAATAATCGCAATAGATCGAAAACCAAATCATAAAATCCCGGAGGCCTTATTACATGACAAATTCCCAAATTAAAAGTAATTTTAAATAAGGAAAACGAATTTACGAAGGAAGTACTGCATGGCCACCTCGAAGTCCACCTCGGCTCCAAATCTGCAACTAGGAGTTACCTGCAAAATTAAGCAGAGGGGTGAGTCACCAAGACTCAGTGTGTAATTCCCCCTTACGAACGCAATCTGGGCCTAAGCCCACAGAAGCACATTAGGCCTTAGCCCTCACAACATGGCATATTAAAAAGTGTATGCAATGCAACCCAGCCCAACCTAGTTTTCCATCCTGTACATCACCTGAATCAGCCAAACACCTATGGCACCAAGCCACTGTGGTACCAAACCACTGTGACAGAGTCACTGATAAATGTATATGTGGGGCCAACCCACTGTGGTACCAAACCACTGCGACAGTCACTGATAAATATATGTGGGGCCAACCCACTGTGATACCAAACCACTGTGACAATCACTGATATGTATATATATGTGGTGCCAAACCACTGTGGTACCAAACCACTGTGACATAGTCACTGATAAAAATATGTGGGGCCAACCCACTGTGGTACCAAACCACTTTGACAGTCACTGAATCACACTTCCCCTTTCAATATCATATCCCAAAGCCCATGCAACATATTATCATATTGAGATGAATGCAGCCATATTTCCAATGTACAACAAATAATCAAATCATACATATATTTAGGCTATGACATTCAAAAGTAGAAACATAGAGGTACTTACCCGGTGTCTCCAACCTTTCCCACAAGGGTTTCTCTACTGTCTATACAGTCGTTCTAGCTTTCAGTCAACCCAGTTATTAACACAAAATAATAAAGAAAAGTGTGAGCATTACACACCTGATTACGCGAAGAACTAGACACTCTATATCGTCGACACTCTCCCTAGCAGGAATAATTGTGATTTGCCTATCCCAAGCAGATGTCAGCTCTCTACCACAACCCGGTGAAAAATCTCGAACCGCCAACACAGTACGTCGTTTGAACCTAGGAGCAGAGACTACGGGTCCACTCCCATCCTTAGATTGGCTAGCACTCGCATCCATGAAGATAAATCTTGATTAATACAGTACTATAATGAAACAGCGATTTCCCCAACAAGGGGTTTGATTACGACAGAGTAAACGAATAAAGGCTGATCACAAAGAACAAAAGAGGAACTCCTTACCTTGGTTAACAAGAAGTCACACCACACCCGAGTCGGCTAAAGATTCCAATCCGACGCGAACATGCCGCGTTAAGAGGAGAAGAGAAGAGATTAGTCGTAAACTAACCTTAAGAACAAAATTGCCATTTCAGCTATGCCCATCTAAGACCGAAAGATAGAGAAAGAAACGAAAGGGTTTCCATTACCTTGCACAAACCGAAACCGATTGACAAGGAGACCTTCGGCAACCAACTAGCCCTTTGATTCTTGGGATTCGGCTACATAACAAGTGGTGAAAGAAACAGTTATAAAGGATGGAGTAACCAACTTCAGAAGAGAAACCAAACTCGATTTGTGATCAACAATAAGTGGTCGGTTTCCTAAGAAGAAGTAAGGAGGTAATAGGAAAAAGAGAAAAGTTCTTTACCTTCAACAAAGAGAAACCGAATGGTCCCAAGAAGATTTGATACAAGCAGCAAATGTCAACAGGGTTTCGGCTAAAGAGAAAAACAAGAGAGGGGCGAAAAGAAAACTGAAGAAAATGGCCAGTGGGGTTCGACTAATGAAGCAAGAAATAAGGAAGGGAGTTTCGGTTTTAATAAAGAAAGTAGATAAGAAAAAGGGAAGGGGTGAAAGTTCGGCTATGATGAATGGTATGGAAGAAGCTAAACAAAGAGAGAATGGGGAGAATTATGTTTCGGTTACAAGAATAAAAAAAAAAGAAGAAACGAAATGAAAAGAAAAGCAAATAAGCAAGCTGTGGTTCGGCTATTGAGTTTGTTGGAGTAGAGAAGATATGCAAAAAGGGAAAAGAAATGAGTGGTGAGTTCGGCACAGCTATATGGAAGAGAAAAGAGTAGTTTGATAAAAACAAAGCAATAGTCGAGAATGAGGAAGAAACCAAATGCACCTAAAGATTTCGGTTTTACTTTTCTTTCAAAAGGTACTTGGAAAAACAGCACCCCACTACTCCCTTATGACAAATGTTGAAACAAAATGCCTAAATGAACCAAAAGAAAAACGGCACACAGCTTCCCTAGCTCAAAACTGAAAATACCCCCTTAGCACTACCCACATTCGGCCAAACTCTCCACACACCCACACCCCACGATTCTCTCCTTGCTTTGCTCCTTGCTTCACTCTCCATCCACCATTTGAATTACTTGACCCATTCAAACTCCACAGCTCCTCTTGTCCATCCATTCAAATGCATTTGACCCATTCAACAACCACCTTGAAGAGTCCCAGCCGAATGCCACTTCTTCCTCTCCTGGAGCACAAAAATAAAGTTCCACATGCTGCAGATGAGACTTGAACTCCTTCCCCCTCCTCCTCCTGTGTGACGCCACTCCCTTGCTCCTTAAGTGGCGTCATCTTGCCACCAAACCACACTCCTTTTTGTGTCAACAAACACAAGTAAATACTCTTAAAGCCTGCTTCTACTAGCTCTTTCCCCTAAGGTGCCCAAAAAACAAAATCTTTCCAAATCTCTAGCTCGAGCCCGAGCCTCCCCAAGACCCTCAAACATACCAAAATAACATGCTAAACAAGCCAAACACATAGAATAGAATAAAAATACAGAACCCCTAATTCTAGGATGTTACAAGGACTTTTGCTCATCCACCTAAGCACATCATACTTGAATTAATATTCCTAAAATATCAACACAAGAATTAAGATCACATAATTTAGAACAAGTCAAATAATTATCATATAGTTTAGCAAACGATAACAAGGTTCATCTTAGGTTTCATCCCCCTCAAGTATCTGAGGGTTTACTTTATAATAATAAAGATAACATCTCAAAAGAAAATATAAAACAAAACATAAGAAATCCCTAACAACCCCTGAAGGAATTGAAGGAGAGATCCTCCGTCTTGAGTATAATTCCGATTTCTTGAGATGAATTAACTGGTTATCTTCGAGTAAATTCCCACACTCTGCCCTCTTTGGCCTAGCTGGACGCCCCTTGAATAAAGTCCTGGGTTCCCCCCTTTTAGGTCATACTTAGGGTGTTTATATAGGCTTTCGGAATGTGTTTCTTTGCCCCTAAGTATCTTAATCCGAGTGAAACTTCTCTTTGTCATGGCAGGGACACGCCCGTGGCACACGCTCATGTAAGTCGCGGCCAGACCATGTTCGAGGCTACTGAATTAGGCACGATCGTGTGGTCTTGAGCCCATGCCGTGTGGATTTCGTGATATGGCCCATTTACTCCATTTTGGGCCCGTTTTCCGTCCTTTTCATCATCCGGTGCTCTTCTAAGTATAAAATATGAAAACAAAGCAAATTACATAATTCAAGGCTTAAATCATTTAAATGCATGCTAAATGTGGGCTTAAAATATGTTACTTTTACGATTTATCAAAAATCACAACCACCTCACGAACCATTTAACGATAAGGACTTTTCAGTCCATTGATCTTTTCTTTTAATTTTTTTTAATTTTTACACTCTTTTTCTTTATCTTTCTTGTCTTTAAATACATAATTAGTATAAGTTTGATTCGTAGGGAGAAGAAGAGGCAAAAATTAGAACAAAAATATCATTTGATTCGTCGATCCTCAAAAAAAAAGAAATAAGCAAAGTTCCGTCGTTGAGTGAGAAATGGAAAATTCATGGAAAGTTACAATCCTCACCATGAAATAGCGCACCCACACGTCTTCATCGACGTTGCTTTTCGACCGTTTTGAATTATTCTTATTGTTTCTTGGCTATTACTTTATGAGTTACCCAATTTCTTCATCTAGCACAGTGATTGTTGGAAGCCACCATACCACCACCAGAGATGCCTCCTCCATCTTATCTTTCACCTCCGAATCAAGTTTCTACACTTCTAACTCAATGAATCCGTCCAAAATTCAGGAAGTTTCACCTCTCCCTTTCTTTTTTAAAATAATGTTATTAATCTCTAGAATATCTATCTTTGTACATTGAGGGCAATGTACATCTTAAGTGTGGGTGGGTGAATTTTAAGCCCTAACTTTTTGCATTATTCTCAAATCGCTAAATTTTGTTGAACAAATTCTGATTGATTTATGATTTTTATTGATATGTCTTGAATTAAAACATAAGCAGTTGTGCATTGATTGTTTAAACTTAAAGGCTTTAGAGAATCAAGCATGATAAGTTGATTTTTTAAAAAAAAAAAAATTAAAAATTTGCTAGGTTGTTTTCTCAAGTTTTGGTATTATCTTGAAGTTTGAAGTTCACAGGGTTGACATCAAAAGCCAATAATTTTTGTGAGATCTTAAGCCTTTAGAGCATACATTATTTCGTACTCACATTTGTTGTTGCTTTGAGTGAGTTAATATTGATCTATTATTCTAGAACTTGATTCGATTATACATGTCGAGACCATTTTTTTATTAGATATACTGAGATGATAAAGGCACCTAGGATTCAACCCACTTACTTCCCAAAAGGCCTACCTTCATGTTTAACCCTTAGTGAACCCCATTGATCCTAACAACCCATTCATTGATTTACCCTTAACGTTAACCTAAAACTCATTCTTTTTGATTCATAAAGAATTTTTCCCTATTGAATTAACTCCTTTTTGTCGAGATTTGATTTGAGAAGTTGCCTAACTATGTTTTCCATTCCGGTTGTTAAATTCTATTAATGTACTTGATTTGTTCTTTAAAAAAATGGTTGAAAGTATATCCATTAGTACTATGTTTTTATGAGCTTAAATAGTAAATCTCACATCTTTAGAAGAAGCTCGTATTATTAATGTAATTATTCATTATTAGTCTATTTTTCTAGTTAGGTAATTTGTCAACTCGATCTCGATTCCAACCTCCTCTTTTAGCCTGTGACCACACCCCCTAACCAAGCCATGTTACAACCCTTTTTAAAGACCTTTTGATTGATTTATCATCTCAATTTATAGTGGTGGAGATTTGATTTTCATACAAGCCTATGGTAATAACTTTTCATGTTGACTATTGAGTGCTTAAATTCATTGTCCCTTAAACACTTCGAGTGATTTGAGTGAATCCTTAGTGAGGATGTTAACTCTGTGATATTTTGAATCAAATATGATTACTTAGATGAAGGGGAATACCTATATTTTCATGAATAAAATGCTCAACTTGAAACTTTAATGTTCTTTTAGTTGAATTCTCAATGTATGATTACTTATGGATTAGTTCGAAATATTATTGATAGGAGTTATAAATTGAGAAGAATAAATTTTAATCAGGAGTTGAGGATTTTGCTTGAGGACAAGCAAATGCTTAAGTGTGGGGGTATTTGATAAACCGTAATATATACATATTTTAATCCCACATTTGGCATACTTTCGGATGATTTATCCCTTGAATTGTGGAATTTGATACTCCTAATCCTTTAATTTCATATTTTATACTTAGAAGAGCATAAGAGGATGAAAAGAATAAGAAACGGGCCAAGAGCGGAGAAAATGGGCCAAAGTAAGAAATCCACAAGGCCTGGAGTTCGCCACAAGGCCGTGCCACTTTAGCAGACTCGAACACAGTCCTAGGCTCGATTCACACGGGAGTGTGCCACGGGCGTGTCCCTGCCATGACCTGTTTTAATTCCACTCAAAAAAGGATACTTAGAGGCAAAGAAAGACATTCCAAAAGCCTATATAAATGTTTTTTGATTATTTATTGAATGTTTTTTACTATTAGATTATAAATGTTATTACGAAAACAAAGTTGTTTTAATACTTGTAATAGTGCTCGCGATAATAGTCAAGGTAATGACGATGATGTAAAAGAAAAAACTCTTCAAGTATATTTTACTATGTTTTGTTTATTATATCATGTTTATTATAATTGGAGACTAATCATGACACAACAAATAGATAGATTTTAATTTGAAATCTCACGCATGTTTGTGATGGTGATTATGAAATAAAGAATCTATTGGGATGGTTATAAGTCCATCCTACTAGATTTGTTGCATTCCCCGAGTGAATGTAAACATAAAGAAAATAAAAGATATACTCATGAACCACTAAAAGTGGCAACATAGTAATAAATAAGAGAACAATAAGAGTTCTCAAGATAACTCGTCAAATAGTAAAGATAACTTATGTTATCAATGTGATATGAAAGATTATTGGTCACATATGTGGTGTATGCCCAAATATTTTGTTTTTGTTAATATTCTTTAAGGAAGGATATGAGAATGTAGTAATGAATTTATCATTATATATAGAAAATATTTATCTTGTTTGGTACTAAAACAAACAAATATTATTCTAATATTTGATAGTACAAAATTAGTCGAAAGCTCTAGAAGAGCTAATATATTAATATTTTATGATGGTTAATCCATTAATTTTAAAAGATATTTATAATGGATATTATATTGAGATTGTGAATGAAGATAAATATATATTTTGAAAGGATGAGAAAAAGGGAGGATTAAGTTATTGATTACTCTTGTTATTAAATTGAATTGATTGTAATTATCTTTGTGATATTCTTTTGTCATCATCCTCATTAAGGGTTGGAAGAAAAATATTTGACTGTGAAAGATTTATTTATGAGCAATAAAATATGATAATTATATCTAAAGCTCGTTATGGTTGGATGCACCTGAAGTTAAATTTTTTTTAGATATTTGAAGATTTTGGCATATTCTCTGAAGCAAATATTGCATATAATTGTTTGGAAATTATATTTATTTTGTTGACTTAGTGACATTATAGACTTCACATTGATTTATACATTTCCAGTAGTAAACGTCACAATAGCACTTATATGTGGATACAAGTTAAAAAGAATGATAATAAAATTATCAATTTGTTACAATTTAGTACAATTGAAACACATGTTAAAGTAAACCAGAAGTTTACTAATACAAATGTGTTTATTACTTGGTGTGACCAGTTAGACCATCCTAGATCATATATGATGCGAAAATTAATTGAAAATCAATACGAACATCCATTAAAGAACTAGAAGATTCTTTAATTTAAAAAATTCTCATTTGTTGTTTGTTCTCAATAAAAATTGGTTCTTAGAAACTTACTAGCTAAAGTTGAGATTTCATGTCTTGCATTTCTGAAATGAATATGGTCCCTTTCATCCACCATGTGGATGGTTTTGATATTATATGATTTTGGTAGATGCATCTACAAATATAATCACATGTGTTATCACTCGCAACCTGTCATTTGTGAGATTACTTATTTAAATGATTAATTTCAGATTATGCAACTAAAACAAATCTTGCTAATGTTGGTGAGTTTATACCCCAAGTTTTCAATGATTATTGCATGTCAATTGGGATAAAAGTTGAACATCCTGTAGCTCATGTTCACACATAAAACGATTTACCTGAATTGTTTATCAAATGCCTCCAACTAATAACTAAATCATTACTTATGAGAACAAAACTTTCTATTTCAACGAGATTGTATTGATTTACATGTTGTACGCATCAAGAAAATAAATTATAAATACTCCCCATTACAATTTATTTTTGGTCAAGAGCCAAATATTTCCCATCTCACAATTTTTGGATGTGCAGTATATGTTCCAACTGCTCCACCACAACGCACAAAGATGGTTCATAATAAAAGATTGGGAATGTATATTTATATGAGTCTCCTTATAATATTTTTGAGCTATTAATTCGAGATTTAATTATGACATGAGTTGTTAGTTTCCCAACATTATGATGAGAGGATAAAAAGTTGGATTAATAAAGTACTTGAAATAAATTATCAATGTCTAAGATCCTCGTACAAAGCAATGTGAACCAGAAGTTCAACAGATGATTCATTTTACAAATTAACTGCCAAATTCATTAAATCTCACATACCGGCTGAAAATGTTCCAATACGAATTGATGTCCTAATAGCGAAAACTATTAGTGCAAAAGAAAGTAATTCATGCCTGAAGTGTGGAAGACCGGTCAGTTCCAAAGATCAAAATCCTCGTAAAAGGAAAGGAGCAAACTGATAAACCGTAAAAGTAACATGTTTTAATCCCACATTTAATATGCTTTTGGATGATTTATGCCTTGATTTATATAAAAAGGTGCTCTTAATCCTTTCTTTTCATGTCTTATACCCAGGAAAGCACCCGAGGATGAAAAGAACATAAAATGGGCCCAAAACGGAGTAAATGGGCCATATCAAGAAATCTACACGGCCTGGACCAAAGCCCACACGGCCGTGCCTGGCCGATCATCTAGAACACGGCCTGAACCCTGATTTACACCGCCGTGCCTCAATTAAAGGTCCGAACATGGCCCAAAGACTTGTCACACGGGCGTGTGACATGGCCGTGCCCCTGTCCTGGTAAAGAGCAATTTCATTCGGATTTGGATACTTTAGGGCAAAAAAACCCATTCCAAGAGCCTATATAAACCCCTAAGGGTTAGCTGGAAGGGGGCGGTGAGCTAAGCCTAGGAGCCAAGCCGAAAAGGTCAGAATTGTGGGAATCACTCAAAGATAGCCAGTTGATCCATCTCAAGAAGCCGAAATTCTACTCAAAACGGCAGATCTCTCCTTCAATTCCTTCAGGGAGTTTTAGGGATTTCTTATGTTTTGTTTTATCTTTTCTCTTGAGATGTTTTCTTTATTCATTATGAACTAAGCCCTTCAGATACCTGAAGGGGATGAAACCTATGATGGATTTTGTTATTATTTTCTGAATTATATGGTAATTGCTTAGTTTGTTCTTAATTATGCATGCTTAATCCAAATTTTATGTGCTTAGGTGGAGTAGGAATCGACCCTACTTAAGAGAAGATCTAGCATAATTAAGTGGAGTTGATCGCACGCCTAAAGATAGGGTGACGAGATTTTGCCGGATTAGGGTGAAACCTAATATGGGAGTCCATAAATTGATTTACTGCTATTCTAGGGGGTTATTATAAGAGAACGAGAGTTCCACTAATTAACCTAGGGTTAGACGTTATTCGCCTCGAGAGAGGGTTTAATATACGTTAGGGAGTCTTACAGATCAAACTAAGTGAATAAATCATATGGTTCAGGGTTTAATAACAAGTGAAGTCTAGGTGGATTATTCCTGAGGGTATCGTCTTAATCAACTGAATTTTTCCTAAAGTTATTTTCCCAATTCGTTCTTTTTGTCTTTGTGTCTTTAGCTTAGTAGTTCGTTAATTTTAGATTAAAAACAACTTCACTTATTTTAGGTTAAACAATAAAAAGAAAGTTAGTATTAGTACTTTTAGTTCCTGTGGGTTCGACAATCCGGTCTTGCCTAAGCTATACTACTGTTCGATAGGTACACTTGCCTTTAATCGTTGTCAAAGTTAGTTTCCAGGTTCGATCATTCTCTTTATAAATTTTAAGACTCTGATCACAACGATCAAGTTTTGGCGCCGTTGTCGGGGAACTAAAATATTAAGAAAACTCTATTTCTATTACTTTAGCCATTATTTTTATTTTCCGAAATTTATTTTTGCTTTTAGGATAAATTTTAATTTTGCTAACTTTTCTTTCTTCCTTTTTCTTTTCAGGTACCTCTAGTTTATGACTAGAAGGAACCCGAGAGGACCTTTAGTATACGATAGTGATATTGAAGCTACCGCTCGAAGGAATTGCAGAGAAATTAGGCGAGCCCTAAATTACACAGAGGAAAATCAAGGGGACAGATCCAATCCTACTGAAGGGATGGACGAGAATAATCCACACCCACATGATGTGGGAGAAAACAACACTCCACGTACTATGTTTGATTATGCTAAACCGCATTTAACAGGAGCGGAATCGAGTATTGTTAGGCCTGCTATAACTGCTAATAATTTTGAATTAAAGCCTAACACAATACAAATGATTCAACAATTTGTTCAATTTGATGGTTTGCAGGACGAAGACCCAAACACTCATATAGCTACTTTCTTAGAGTTTTGTGATGCCTTCAAAATAAATGGTGTTTCTGATGATGCCATATGTCTTCAGTTATTTCCCTTTTCATTAAGGAATAAAGCCAAACAGTTGTTAAACTCGTTACCACGAGGGTCAATCACTACATGGGACCAAATGACCAAAAAGTTTTTATTAAAATATTTCCCACCAGCTAAAACGGCCAAATTATGGAATGATATCTCTTCTTTTGTGTAGATGGATTTAGAAACATTATACAACGCATGGGAGAGATACAAGGATCTCTTGAGAAGGTGTCAACACCATGGTTTACCCTTGTGGCTTCAAGTCCAAACTTTTTACAACGGTGTGAATCCTTCAACGAGACAACTAATCGACTTAGCCGCTGGTGGAACCCTAAACAATAAAACTCCTGAAGTAGCCTACGAGTTTATCAAAGAGATGTCACTGAATAACTACCAGTGGCAAGTTACAAGGACGAAACTGACAAAATCAGCCAGAGTTTTCAACATAGACATAGTGACCATGCTATCAACACAAATGGATATGATGAATAAAAAGCTTGACAATTTGTGTTCTTCACAGGTACACCCAGTAATGCAGTGCGACGCAAGTGGAACTGTGGCGAATCCTGAGTACCCACCCTACCAACCAAGAGCAGAGAGCGAACAGATTAACTATATAGGTAATAATTCCAGATCTAATAATAATCCTTATAGTAATACTTACAATCCAGGTTGGAGGAACCACCCAAATTTCTCATGGGGAGGTCAAGGAAATCAAAGAAATCAAAGACAACAACCTCCTCGAAACTTCCAAAATCAGCCATATCCGCAAGAGAAGAAGCCAAACCTCGAAGAGATGCTGACAAAATTTATGGCAAACACAGAAAATTGTTTCCAAGAAAATGAGAAAATACTTAAAGATCAACAAGCGCCAGTTGAAAAAGTTACTAAGTCAGTCAGGGAAGTCACTAATGCAGTCGAACAACTTGCAAAGTTAATGCCCGAACGACCGCAAGGACGTCTACCAAGTAACACCAAGATTAATCCAAAGGAGCAAATTCAAGCCATATCAGCTCAGGAAAATGCAGAGGTAGACCAACCCATCTCACAAAATGAGGTTGAAGAAGGTAAAGTTGAGGTAACGCAAGAAAAGCCAAAACCAGTAATCAAAGAACACCAACCTCGCATTCTTTATCCCGAAGCATTAAAAAGAGACGATTGAGAGGAACAGTTCAGTAAGTTTCTTTAACTTTTGAAGAAATTACATATCAACTTACCTCTTCTTGAAGCTCTTTTTCAGATGCCAGGCTCAAGGAAATTTTTAAAACAGCTCTTAACAAACAAACGCAAATTAGATGAGGAACCACATGTGGAACTCAACGCAAAGTGCTCAGCAATTCTACAAAATAGACTACCAGGGAAGCAAAAAGATCCAGGGAGTTTTACAATTCTGTGTTTAATTGGTAGATTAACTGTTGATAATGTGTTAGCTGATTTAGGGGCAAGTATAAATGTCATGCCTTATGCATTGTTTAAATGACTAGGTCTAGGAAAGCCCAAACAAACTAGGATGAGTATTCAATTAGTTGATAAAATTGTTAGAATTCCTAGGGGCATTATCGAAGATGTTCTTGTCAAAATTGATAAATTCGTTTTTCCAGTAGATTTTGTTGTCTTAGACATGGATGAGGATAATTCAACCCCCCTTATTTTGGGAAGACCCTTTCTAGCGACTGGCAGAATAAAATTGATGTTGATGCAGGCGAACTTATACTTTGTGTAAGTGAGGAGACAGTCACTCTTCAAGCCCTCGACTCGGCTAGAACATCAAGCAACAAAGGTGAGAATATGAATTCTTTTAATAACCATTCAGTTAACCCTTCTTTTCAGGAAGCACAACAAAAGGACAAAAGTGATCCTGATCCTAAACCCTGTAAAGAAATAACTCATGAGGAACAAAGAATTCAGACCGATGAACCAGACGAGTGGAAGACACACTTCAAGGAAAAACTAGGGATACACAAAGAGGAACCGGAACCGCACAAAGTAAAACCGAAGGAACCTCCAGAAAAGCTTGTAGGAACATCAAACCACTTCAAAATAAGAGACCAGGTACTGTTAGACAGAGCATATCTTCGCATCACCATATCAGACCTGAAAACAAACGAAGAAATTTCTCTCAAGGTACATAATATCTTCCCACACGGAACAGTCAAGGTAAGCACTCCAACATTCGACAATTTTAAGGTAAACGCTTCTCGACTTAAACTTTATCAAGAGAATAGAACTATAAGCATGAGGGAAGATATTCAAACCTTTAAACCTCCCTGATTCAAACACAAGGAAAGTCTAGCTTAAGACCATAAACAAGCACTTCTCGCGAGGCAACCTGAACACTAACCCTACTCATTTTGTTCTTATCTTATTTTCTTTTTCTTTTACACTAACCAAAAGTGCAGAATTCCAGACCACACGGTCTTACACACGGCCGTGCTCGTGACCGTGTGGACCATCAGAATCCCCGTACTGGCATAGCAGAGGTCGTGCAAATCAAACCCCAACTAATTTTCGATGTCACAGATCTAACCGCTCTCCCACAGGCACCGACAAAGTAGCACAGCCGTGCCCCATGACCGTGTGAAGCTACTGACTTGCCAACCACGGGCGAACCACGCCTGTGCCTCCTAACCGTGCCAACATACTGACTTCTTAGACATGAGCGTGGCTGGCTGAAAAATGGGCATGGTGAAACAACACGCACAGACACACGGCCGTGCGAGGCGCCCGTGTGAATCGACACGCCCTCAAACCACGAGCGTGTACGTGTATCAAAATTGAACTCTATTTAAACCCTCCCCCATCCTCCCCCTCTACTCTCCACCCCTTCTCTTATTCCCGCTTCTCAGATTTCTCCATAACAAGTCTCACTAACCCTTGAGCCACACCAAAACCATGTCAATGAAGCATAAAAGGCCAATCTCCTGAAAGGAGAACGATTTACATGAGTTCATGCTGGCAGCTTCATCCAAACAACAAGCCAAGGGTCTTTGAGACCATTTAGTTTTTTACTTTTATTTTCTCTTTTGCTGCAATTTCCTTCCCTTTGACAATCTTATGCTTAATTTAGTTTATCTTATTTTAGTTTTGTAGTGTCAGGTTCAAAAGGCTGCTACGGAATCACGCCACTTCCACCACCACCAACACCTCCCCAGCCTTAGAGGTCACACCCACCTCGCGAACCATCCAACAATAAGGACTCTTCGATCCATTTATCTTTAATTTTCATTTTGTTTACATTTTTGTTTCCTTTTTCTTCATCTTTTTTATCTCTAGATATATATTTAGTTTATTTTAAATAGGTCTTAATAATTCCTGGCTAATTCTCCGTGAGCTACCTAATTTCTTCATCTAGCACAGGTTCGTCATCCAGACCGACCCCTCTAACTCAAGGAAACCATCCATAAATTCAGGAAGTTTCACCTCTTTCCTTCTCTTTTGATTTATCCCTTAAATGTTATTATCTATCTTTGTACATTGAGGGCAATGTACATCTTAAGTGTGGGGGGCGAATAATTATTTTGAGAAAATGCCTAACTTTCTGCATTGTTCTCAATCCTTGAGAGTAAAGGTGCCTAACTTTTTGCATGATTCTCAAATTCCTGAATTTAATCTTGTTTTTAAGTAACTTCCTCATATTACTAATTAGGATGAAATTTCTGATGATTTATGATTTGTATTGACATGTTTTAGAGTAAGTCATTGATAATTGTGCATTGATGATTAAATTTGAAGAATACTAGGGAATCAAGCGTGATAAGTCTATTTTTTAAAAATTAAAATTTTTAGGTTGTTAACCTGAATTTGAATGTTATCTTGAAGTTTCAAATTTACAAGGTTGATATCAAAACACCCATAATTTTTTGTGAGATTTTAAGCATTGTAGAGCATACATTCTTTTCCATGCTCACTTTATTGATTATGAGTGTGTCAACTATGAACTGTTATTCTAGAACTTGCCTTGATTATACATGTCAAGACCACAGTTATGATTTGATATACAGAGATGATAAAGGCACCTAGATTTAACCCACTTACTCCACTAAAAAGCCTACCTTCATAATTAACCCCTAGTGAACCCCGTTGATCCTAACAACCCTTCTTATTGACTCACCCGCTAATATCAACCCAAAACCCCATGTTTTTGTTATCACCATTCTTTTTTACTACCCTTATGTCGAGATTTGATTTGATCTGTTGCCTAGCATCTTTATTTTAGTTGATTCATTCATTATTGTAATACTTAGTTTGTTCTTAAAATAAAAATAAAAAAATCAAAATATATTCAGTATTAGTATTATAAAGAGAGTTTATACAGTTAAAGTCTAAATTACCAAAAGAAAAAAAGCTCGTATTATTAGGGTGATTACTTTTCTAAATTGATGTAATTATTATTGTCTCGGTATTTCTAGATAGGGAACTTATCAATTCAATCTCGATTCTAACCTTCTAATTTAGCCCTTATCCACAACTTTAACCCTAGCCCCGTTACAACCCTGACAAAGACCTTTTGATCTGTTTATCATCTCATTTTACAGCGGTGGAGATTTGATTTTCAGGCAAGCCTATGGGATTAACTTTTCAGGTTCGACTTATGAGTAATCTTTTAACTTTGAACCTTAAACACTTTTTGAGTGATTTGAGTGAATCTTTTGAGAGGATGTCAATCCTTGTAGGTTTTGAATTAAAAGATAATTATTCAGATAAGGAGAGACACCTATGTTTTTGGGATACAAATATATGACTTATCTTGTTTGAACCTTTAGGGCTATTTGAGTTGAATTATCCATGTATAAACTATATATGAATTATGATGAGGCATTGTTGATAGGAATTATGGACCATGGAAAGTTTGTTTTAATTGTAAGATGAGAATTTTGCTTGAGGACAAGCAAAAGCTTAAGTGTGAGGGTATTTGATAAACCATAAAAGTAACATATTTTAATCCCACATTTATTATGATTTTGGATGATTTATGCCTTGATTTATATAAAAAGGTGCTCTTAATCCTTTCTTTTCATGTCTTATACCCAGGAAAGCACCCGAGGATGAAAAGAACATAAAACGGGCCCAAAACAGAGTAAATGGGCCATATCAAGAAATCGACACGGCCTGGACCAAAGCCGACATGGTCGTGCCTTTTCGATCATCTAGAACACGGCCTGAACCCCGATTTACATGGTCGTGCCTCAATTTACACGGCCCAAAGACTCGTCACACGGGCGTGTGACATGGCCGTGCCCCTGTCCTGGCAAAGAGCAATTTCATTCGGATTTGGATACCTTGGGGCAAAAAACCCATTCCAGGAGCCTATATAAACCCCCTAAGGGTCAGCTGAAAGGAGGCGGTGAGCTAAGCCAAGGAGCCAAGCCGAAAAGGTCAGAATTGTGGGAATTACTCGAAGATAACCAGTTGATCCATCTCAAGAAGCCGGAATTCTACTCAAGACGGCAGATCTCTCCTTCAATTCCTTCAGTGAGTTTTAAGGATTTCTTATGTTTTGTTTTATCTTTTCTCTTGAGATGTTTTCTTTATTCATTATGAACTAAGCCCTTCAGATACCTGAAGGGGATGAAACCTATGATGGATTTTGTTATTATTTTCTGAATTATATGATAATTACTTAGTTTGTTCTTAATTATGCATGCTTAATCCAAATTTGATGTGCGTAGGTGGAGGAGGAATAGACCCTACCTAAGAGAAAATCTAGCATAATTAAGCTGAGTTGATCGTATGCCTAGAAATAGGGTGACGAGATTTTGCCGGATTAGGGTGAAACCTAATATGAGAGTCCATAGATCGATTTACTGCTATTTTAGGGGGTTATTATAAGAGAACAAGAGCTCCACTAATTAACCTAGGGTTACACGTTATTCGCCTCGAGAGAGGGTTTAATATACGTTAGGGAGTCTTACGGATCAAACTAAGTGAATAAATCATATAGTTCAGGGTTTAATAACAAGTGAAGTCTAGGTGGATTCTTCCTGAGGGTATCGTCTTAATCAACTGAGTTTTTCCTAAAGTTATTTTCCCAATTCGTTCTTTTTGTCTTTGTGTCTTTAGCTTAGAAGTTCGTTAATTTTAGATTAAAAACAACTTCACTTATTTTAGGTTAAATAATAAAAAGAAAGTTAGTATTAGTACTTTTAGTTCCTGTGGGTTCGACAATCCGGTCTTGCCTAAGCTATACTACTGTTTGATAGGTACACTTGCCTTTAATCGTTGTCAGAGTTAGTTTCCAGGTTCGATCATTCTTTTTATAAATTTTAAGACTCTGATCACAACGATCACAAACATTCAAGATGGTCATATAATGGAGGCAAGGGTCCCTAAAGAGACCCATGACATAACTAATTATAAAATTCAAGAAGAGATTTAGGTACCTAAAAGTGAAAATGGAAATGATGAAAATAAGGAGATCTCGATAAGTTATGTCAGTACTAAAAAAAGATGGAATCGAAAAAAAATTGTAGTTATCGACAACAATTTTGCTCATAATATTGCTATCGAAATAAAAAATGGAAAGATGTAATTCAAGCAGAATTGAATTCACTTTATAAATGTGAAGTTTTTGGACCTGTAGTCCAAACACCTAAAGGTGTAAAAGTCGGTAGAATATAAATGGGTATTTGTGTGAAAACAAAATGAAATTGATGAAGTCGTAAGATGTAAAGCTTAACTTGTAGCACAAGGAGTTTCGCAACTGCTCGACATTGATTATGAATAGACATATTCTCCTGTGGTGGATGCAATCACGTTTAGATATCTTATTGGTCTGGCAGTACGTGAAAAACTTGACATGCATCTAATGGGTGTTGTTACATCCTATTTATATGGTACACTTTATAGTAAAATTTATATGAAAATCCCTGAAGGATTTAAAATCTCGAAAAGATATATAGTTTCTTGAGAAAATTGCTCAATCAGATTAAAGAAAAGTTTATGTGGAATAAAACAATCTGACGTATGTGGTACAATCTTCTTTATGAATACTTGTTAAAAGAAGGTTTCCAAAACGATCCAATTTGTCCATGTGTCTTTATAAAAAGGTTTGGATCAGATTTTGTGATAATTTTTGTTTATGTTAATGGTCTAAATATTATTGGAACTCCTGAAGAGCTTCAAAATACAATAAATTGTTTAAATAAAGAATTTGAAATGAAAGATCTTGGAAAAACAAAGTTTATATCTTGGATTACAAATTGAGCATTTAAAAGATGAAATTCATGTTCATTAATCAACTTATATGGAAAAGATATTAAAGAAATTTTACATGGATAAAGCACACCCATTAAGTACTCCAATGGTTGTACGATCGTTAGATGTGAAATAAGATCAATTTTGTCCTTGCGAGAATGATGAAGAGTTTCTTGGTCCTGAAGTGCCATATCCAAGTGCCATAGGGGCATTAATGTATCTTGAAAACAACACAAGAGCTAGTATAGCTTTTGTTGTAAACTTGTTAGCAAGATTTAGTTCTTCTCCAACCTGTAGACATTGGAATGGAATTAAACATGTATTCAGATACTTCAGAGGGACCATTGATATGGGGTTATTTTATTCAAATGATTCAAAATCCTTATTAGTTGGCTATGCTGATGTTGGATACTTATTAGATCCACATAAAGGTTGATCTCAAACAGGATATTTATTTACATGTGGGGGTACTACCATATCATGGCGTCAACAAATCAAACATTACTTGCCGCTTTTTCAAATCATGCAGAAATAATTACAATGCATAAAGCAAGTCAAGAGCGTTTTTGATAAGGTTATTGACCCAACATATCCAGAAAATAAGTAATTTACCTTTACAGGAAAAGATGTCAACTATCTTATATGAAGATAATGCAACATGTATAGTTCAAAGGGTGGTTACATCAAAGGTGATAGAACGAAACATATTTCACCAAAATTATTATTCACCCATGATCTTGAGAAAAGAGGTGATATAAATGTTCAATAAATTCGTTCTAGTGATAATTTAGCAGACCTTTTTACTAAGGCATTGCCAACTTCAACATTTGAAAGACTACTACACAAGATTGAAATGTGTCGACTCAAAGATGTAATGTAATGTTGCCATCAGGGGAAGTCTAAAAACAAGTTATACTCTTTTCCTTTAATCAAGGTTTCATCCCATTGGGTTTTCCTAGTAAAGGTTTTTAACGAGGCAGCTTGTAATAGAAGATTGTGTACTCTTTTTCCTTTATCAGGTTTTTTATCCCACAGGGTTTTTCCTAATAAGGTTTTAACGAGGCACATTATCTACCAATGGACATCCAAGGGGGAGTGTTATGAATATCTTATTAAGTGGATGTCCATCATGATAAAGATAAAGTTTTGATGTACTTTAAATTCTAATAGTAATTAGAATTAGATCTCTATTTCTTTTATACTTCTTATGCCTATAAATAGTGACTCTGATGAAGCATTGTTATTATCCCTTTTGATCAATAAAGTTCGTTCATCCTCTGTTGCTTTCATATTTTCTTTGTTCTTTATTCTCTCCATCTTTATTTATTTTATAACATAACTTAATTTAAAATCTAAACTTTGAAACAAAAATATGTGGTTTATCCTTATTTAAAATTCCATTTTAAAAATTAAATACACGACAATTCAATCTTATGAAAGGACACAAACACCTCACGTGCGAATTCAGGGTGCAAACCATATAGACTACAGGTCGAGACCCAATCGAGTAATCGGATAGCGGGCCGCTAATGGAGAGTACCATAGTAAGACACATAAATATTTTATAAACACACATTTGCATAAATATTTTTCTTTCTAAATGAGACATCTTATGTAATTGAAGTAAAACATTGCTATAGCATTGCATGTACTTAAGATACTTCCGTCAATATAAAGCAATTATTCCTAACCCGAAACAAAGCAAGGGTAAAAAAATTGTGTATGGAATTTGAGATTGAATTAATTAAGCTATATCTTGTGCAGCCTTGAGCATCAACTCAAAAGCATTCTGGATAGATGACTTCAACTTTTCGGGATCAATAAAGCCTTTCTCGGTTTTAAAAGCAACCCTTAGCTTTCCCATGTAGCTAACCATTGCTATGGTTAGACTCTGCAAACACCAAATGCATTCATCAAATCCATCTGCTATATACATATGATTGATTATATATATAATCTATAAACAGACCTCAGGCCCACCGACCATCATAAAATACAAGCATTTAATTGGATGGTTAGCCAATGCCATTCGTTCCACCGGTCCAATTATGTTGGAGAGTGCCATGCTGGAGTTCTTTATTGTGCTGTAGATGTATTTGGCCGTTGCCTGTTATACATGCAAAATATTATTGATTTTGCTCTTTCTTCTAATTTGGCTTTTTCTCTACCCATAACCTTAAATTAGGTGTATTCGGTATAAGGTTTAAGATTATATCGGTTGGAAAAGTAGATGTATGTAACAATATTTCTTATGAAGTTGGTCTGATTGCATGGGTGTATTAATGATAAATTTTATAAATTTTATTAACAGTATTAATTATTAGATTGAGATTTTTAAATAAAAATAAAGAAATTTTATTGTTTTTTAAATATGAAAATTAAATTTCAAAAGATAAGGACTTACAACCTACTTTAACCTTTTATATATAAAAAATCATATATATTAAATTTATAACTCAACTAGCCATGTCAGATTGATTTTGGGTATGATTAATTTGGATTTTAAAATTTTCGAATTATTTTAAATTTGAATATTTAATCATTTTATGTTTATTTATTCAAGTTTAATTTAATATACATATTATTTTGAATCAATCATTTCTAGAGTTAAATTATTTGTATTTTTACTCATATTTCTATTTGATTATTAAAAGAGATAAGATCGAGTTTTTAATCTTAAAATAATGTTAAATAAAAATTAAATAAATTTTTAATCGATTAAATTAATAATGAATTTAATAATTATAAAAAACAATCGATTAAATTAATAATGAAATTAATAATTATCAAAAATAGTTTTTGAAATAAACTAAAATATTTATTATAAATTTAAATAAATAAATTTATATAGTATATAAAACCATAAACAAAAGTAGTTATTACTTAGTATAAATAGTTTTTCTTTGTTCAACACTTAGTATAAATATTTTATTGTTACTACTATAAATAATTTGAATAGTTTTTACTATTTCTTAAATGACATTTAATTTAATTGGAGATTTGTTTGAGCTATTTTGAATTTTAATAAGTGGGCCAATTTCAAGTTCAAATTTATTTTGAATTTTGATTAACTTAAGTTGAAGTTAAATGTGTTTGAATTTTAACTCTTCATGATGATTCAAGTTTAAGTTTATCTAGTTTTCCGCATTGTTGGATTTTGGATTTAATGTTAAAAACATTTGGTAATAGGGTACAATATGTGTCAAATATAAATATTGATAAAGTTAGAAAGAAGATACCTCGGGGCCTTTAAATTTCCTGAACCACTCAAGAAGGCGAGCTGTAAGAAAAATAGCACCCGAGTTTCGCTGTCTCTGAATAAGTTTCTGAGCTTTCCACACAAAATCAAGCGGATTCAAAGATTCCAAACTGGTTAATTCAGGTATTGAAACATGCAAGAAGGCGAACTGGTTTCCCCATACTTTCTCAGCACAGGGTTTGTGCATCTCCTTCACTGACTTGTACTCTCGAATGGACCTAGTATTCAGCAGCACTAGTGCTGTTGAATGTTCATTATTCAACTTATTCCTTCCTTCTTGCATGTATAATCGAGTCCCAAGGAAAATTATTCCCGTTATCACATCATTTATTGTCTGTTAAATGAACCCCAAAAAAGAAAGGAAGTTAATTCAACAACCAATTTTTGTTTCTCTAGAAAGAAAATTGCAGAATTGCAGATTCTCAAATACATTATTGGTGTCAATAAATATTTAGATATGTGAATAAATTATTTAACCATTTATATATACTTACTATAAATTATATATTCTCACCTAATTAAATTATATCATCTCCTTAACATTTAATTTAATCCATAAAAGTATTTAAATATAATTAAATGCATGAAAGTTAGGCAGATGTAATGAGTTATTAAATGTGAGATAAAAGCTTGTAGAAAAACCTACCACTTTAAGCTTGGTCTTGATTTGTTTGATGTCATCAAGTGAAAATGTCATTGTTGAAATTACAACTGGCTTGAACTCTACCCCAGGATTCCCAGATCTTATCAAACTAATATCATCTTCAACATAGCTGCTTTTCATCAAGCTCCATCCAAAATCTGATACAGTGTTGAAGGCTGACCGTAACACTTTAGGAATGTTCCTGAATATGCTGGTTCCTCGGACGGAAAGATTTGGGTTCGGGGCAGAAGTAAGTGAAGGAAATGTCAATGGAACCGAAGGATTGTCAGCTCTTTGTAGACAAGAAAGAAGAGCAGCCATGAGAGAATAGCCGTCACCCAGTGAATGATGAAGCTTGAATATTATATTACCAACTGCGTTGCTAGTAGGGTACTTGATGATATGAATATTCCATAGTGGCCGATTATGTGGGAGCTGTTCCATTGCTATCTTGGACAGATAGTTGCTTAGATGGTTGTCATAAGATTGTGGTGATAATCCTGAGGGGAAATTAGGGATGTTTACATGATCTTCCAGCTTTACTTCAACCTTCTTCCAATGCTTACCCCGTTTTCATCTTCAACCTGTTTCTCATGATCAGTTGAAATAGTTAGCGGGGCTAATTGAATATCGAAACTCCCAGCTGAAAATGAGACCTTAACCCTCAAATACACGTGTAGAAAGCACTCAAACATACATAGGTATACATTAGACAGATGATAAAAATGATTGATAGAAAGAGAAAATAAAGTGGAACACATATATGTATATGTATTATTATACGTACCATAAGGGAGGAGAAGCGGGGACTAATGGGAAGGAAGACATCTTTAAGCAAACCCAAGGTTGGGGAATCATCGATAGGAATTTCGCTGTCCAAAACAGCAAGAACGCAAACAGAGAGCACTGAGCTGTTGAAATACTGTGCAGTGGGACTGACTGGCTCTGAATACTCACCATCTTCGACATTCAACTCATTCACCATGTTTCTATTTTGAGCTTCACCACCAACAACAAATATTACTTGAGTAGGGGTTCTATCTGTTTGATTATAATAGAGACTAACAAAAATGAAAAGAGTATTTCTTGATCTCGTCTTTCCAACCACACATGAGTCTATATTTATAGACAGGATATTAAAGCTGCTAAGCTGTTCAACAAACTAACTTCTTTAACAGCTTTTTAACAGTTAACTTCTTTAACAGTCTAACTTCACAATTAATTATTCAACTGCTAACACTATATTCTTTGAGTTTCGCTAGCCCTATTTATTGTTAGAAGTCAAATGACTTTTAAAGTCCGCTAAGCATGCAGATAAGGTGACAAAGAAATTGACTTGCAAGGTGGATAACAAACTGTCAAAAGAATTGGTCTAGAACTTGACCTACTAACGTGGCAGTTTGGTGATGATTTTTTAAGGACTTAGATGAAAATATCGATAAATTTGCTGGAAGTTTCATGAAATATTAAAAGATAAGGATGGTGGATAATTATGGCAGCAATGTTTGAATAGTCTTAGGTGGCAACTCTTTAAGACGGTTTAGAAAACTATATATAGGTCATGTTTGTGTAAATATAACTAGAGAGAACAAAAAAGGTGTGTGAGTGTTGAGAAAGAATTGGGGGCTTGAGTAAATAACTAGCGGCAATTATGTAATATTTTTCTTTTATATATACATTTGTGAATAATAAAATTAGTTTGATTTTGAGTGTTTATTATGTTTCTAAGAATTAGGTTCGTGTCTACGTCACAATGATAAATAGGATTCAATCACAGACCCCAAAATTAACAAAGATAAATTATACCAATTGGAGCATTTAAATGAAGGTTTTGCTCGTTTCTCAAGATTGTTGGAATGTTGTCAAAAAAGGATATGTCAACCCCGAAAATGCAGCTGTCGAAGCGGCTTTGACAAACGAAGAGAAACGAGTGCTGAAAGAAGCTCGTAAAAAGGATAAGAGGATGTTGTTCTTTATTTTTCTAGGTGTTGATGAATCAACCTTTGAAAAATATCAGATGCGAAGGCATCAAAGGAAGCATAGGGAATTTTGCAAAAATCCCTTCAAGGAGCGGAAAAGGCCAACATTACAAACCCTTAGAGCTGAATTTGAGACGTTGAAAATAAAAGTTTTAGAAAGTGTTGATGATTATATCACCCAAGTGAAAGCTGTGGTAAATGAAATGAAAAGGAATGGAAAAACACTTGATGACGTAAGAGTAATGAAAAAAAAAATTTACAGTCATTAACATGCAAATTTAATTATATGGTTGTTGCCATCGAAGAATCAAAAGATTCGTCACAAATATCAATCGGCGAACTTGTGGATTCACTCCAAGCCCATGAGCATAATATGAAGCAAAATGATGATACTGGAAATTTGGAACACGTCTTGCAAAGCAAGCTGTCCTTCAATGAAAGTGGAGCTAGCGATAATTTTGGACAAGGTACAAGCAATCATGGAGGATATAGAGATGGAAATAGCGGTGGATGAGGAACATGTGGATGAGGCAATCAATCACATGGAAGAGGCCAAACAGGTGAAGAGTATCAGACCTCAAGTCGTGGATGAGGAGTTCGAGGCCGAGAACATGGTAGAGGTAGATTTCAACAAGGAAATAAATCTCAGATACAATGTTATAATTGCAATAAATATGGTCATTTTAGTTATGAGTTAGATCAACTCCCAAGGTGGAGGAGAGAACCATGTAGCAGCAACTAAAGAAGAAGAAAACATGGAATCTAATGTATTCCTCACTTATAAAGAAAGTGAAAAAGCAAATAAAAATATTTGATATCTTGATAACTGTGCTAGAAATCACATGTGTGACAGAAAAGACTTATTTTAGACTTAGACGAGAATATTCACGGACAAGTAACATTTGGAGATGAACTGCACACCACGTTTGAAACAAGTTATTTTTGATGGTATAAGAAATAGTGGTTTTAGGACTACAAATTCGATTTAGTATGTTCATAAAATTAGTACTTAAATTATACGGGTCAATAATATTTTTTATATTAAAATTTGATTTGATTAATTGAATTAATTGAATTAATGATTAGTATAGGTGGTTCAGTCCAAAAGTCAAGTGGTTTTTAAAAATGAGGTATTAGGACCCGTTTCCGTAATTTAAGATCGTAAATATTTTTTATTAAATGTTTACAGAGTCATATTATATGTGAATTGAAGTTTGGTCCAGTAATTTTGACAATTGATTGCTTAATTAAAGTGAAAGGATTAAATTATAAAAAAGGTAAAAGTTATTCATTATAGATTTTAAAATACCAAAGGGATTAATATGGCGATTCCACCATTGCCAATCATTCCACTATCTTTTTGGTTATTTATTCTTTAGATCCTAATACTTTAAGGTTAAATTGAAATAAAACTTAATTAATTAATAATTAAAGATAATTGAGGGATCAATTGTGTAATTGGACCTTCCTTAAGTGGTCAAATGGTAGTAGAGATCTCTAGAGTTTTGATTAATTCCTTTAGTTATTATTTAAAATGTTTTAATTAACTTAAGGTAAAAACGTAAAAATAATAAAAACAAATGAAAAAAGAAGTTCATCTCTTTCATTTCTCATTTTTGACCGAAACATTTGAAATATTGGTATTTGGAATAGCAGAACACCTTTCCTGTAATAATAGTTGTAGGACTAACTTCTAAGTAGGAAGGAGCACTATTGAGTGTATTGAGGACACATAAAAGAGTTATTGGATGCACTATTGTTGATATAAAAGGGATTAACCCTGCATTATGCCAACATAAGATCAGATTGGAAGAAGGAAAGAAACCAGTGGTGGATGATAAATGTGTCGGCTAAATCCATCCATGAAAGAAGTGGTGAAAAAGGAATGACTTAAATTGCTAGATGTTGGTATTATGTATGCAAATTCTGATAGTGAATGGGTAAGCCCTACACAATGTGTTCCAAAAAAAAAAAAAGTGGGCTAATAGCTGTAGAAAATGATAAAAATGAGTTAATCCCAACAAGAACGGTCACTGGCTTGAGGGTATGCAATGATTATCGGAAACTAAATGATGCAACAAAAAAGATCATTTTCCTCTTCCTTTTATTGATCAAATGCTGGATAGATTGGAGGTAAAGAATATTATTGTTTTCTTAATGGATACTTAGGATATCATTAGATTTCTATACATCCAGACGATCAAGAAAAAACTACATTCACATGCCCTTTTGGCACATACGCTTTTAAATAGACGCCATTCAGATTATGCAAAGCCAGTAACATTTATGAGATGCATAATAGCTATTTTTGTTGATATCTTGGAGGAAGGTCTCAACGTATTCATGGATGATTTTTCAGTATATGGAATAGTTCGATTCATGTTGTTTCAATTTCCTCGACACATAAGCAACTACTTTTCTACCCTGCATCAGTACACAACCAAGGCCAGTGTAGGACATATTGATGTACACCGCATACTCTTTTCCCGGTTCAGGCTAAATTAACATAGGAGCTTAAGTTAACAAAACCTTTAACTTTTCAAAACTAGCTTGTTGTTCCTCCATCTATTTAAATAGAACATTCTTCCTAAAAAATTTAGTTAGTGGAGTAGCGATAAGAGAGAACCCTTCAACAAATCTGCAATAGTACTCGACCAAAACAAAGAAACTTTGAATTTCGGAAACATTTTTGAGTCGTTCTTGATTGGGATGCCTCTATCTTTTTTTTTTATCTATACGAATGGCCTCTGCAAATACCATATGTCCTAGAAATATAACTTCCTTAAGCCAGAATTCCTACTTACTCATTTTGTTCTATTCTCGAAGAATTTGCAAAACTTTCCTGAGGCGTTCATCATGTTCAGATTCATTTTTTGAGTATACTAAGATGATGTCGATAAACACAACGATAAATTAATCAAGGAATGGTTTGAACACTCAGTTCATTAAGTCCATGAAGGTAGCCAGAGCATTCATAAAACTCAAAGGCATACAAGGAATTCATAGTAGGCATATCGAGCTCTAAATTAGGTATATCCGCCTCATTTATCTTTAGTTGATAGCACCCTGACCTTAAATCCATATTAGAAAAAACTGTTACACCACATAATTGATCAAATAAACCGTCAATTTTATTCTTAATGGTTAGTTTATTCAATTTTCGATAATTTATGCAAAGCCATAAGGAACCATCTTTCTTCTTGACAAACATGACCGGAGCTCCCTATAGAGAAACATTGGCTTTAATAAACCCATGATCCAAAAGGTCTAGAAGTTGGATTTTTAATTCTTGTAGCTCTTTAGGTGTTATACAGTAAGGAGCAATGGACACCGGAGTAGTTCCTGGAAACAATTAAATTCTAAATTCTACATCATGATCTGAAGGTAACCTTGATAGCTCCTCGGGAAACACATATGAGAATTCCCTAATAGTTCGGATGCTATCTATGACAAAGCTATTTGCATTCCCATCCATTACTTAGGCTAGATAAGCCTCACACTTTTTCAAAGCTAACTTCTCAGCAACCATAGCGAAAAATACATTGAATAAATAGTTCCGTCGCTCTCGAACCATAACAATCTCACTACCCACCGTCGTTTTCAAGGTTACTCTTTTAAAGGCACAATTTAGGTTAACTTGGTATTCTACAAACCAGTCCATACCTAGAATTAAGTCAAACTTCCCAAAACTCTATAACATTTGCTGGAAACACTACCGTTGAACCTCCAAAAGACATCTCCTATAGATTTTATTTAAAATTACTGATTGTCCTAAACAGCTTACTACGGTAACATCAATAGTGGTTTTCTTTACCCCAACATTCAATTTATAATACATATTACAAGCAACATATGAATGGGTGGATCATATGTCTATTAGGGCAAAGTATGGAACTAAATGGATGGTAAAAATACATGTATAACATCGGACACATCTCTATCCTTACGTTCTCTAACGACATAAATAAGGGCAGATTGTCTAGCCTCAGTTCGATTCGTGCCAATTGCTACAGTATTTGTGACCCTATTTTGACCACGACCCCTCAGAGGTAACTAGCCCACTCCCTGATTTAAGTTCAGAGCTTGCATTTGGTCGGTTCAACGAGGACAATCCTTACTCCTATAGTCAATCGACCCACAACTAAACAAAACTCTTAACTTCCTCCAACAACAGACCGGATGGTGCGTACCACAATGTGTGCAATTGGGAGTTATGTCCCCAGGTTTAGCCACAGCAACCTTTTACTCCGGTCTGCCCTCCTTGGGTTGTTTTGTTGGATGAAAGTTTGAACCAATGGAACCAGAATCTCTCTTAATCGGGACCTTATTTTTCTTTCATTTTTCACGTTCCACTTGTTTGGTCTCCTCTACTATTTTAGCTTTCATTTTTGGTATGGAATAACATGTATTTTGAGGTCAAAATGTAACCCAGTTTCGAACCTCACGTATTTATCCTACACTGTGACGATCATTCCTTGGGTATATTGGCTAAGTCTCAGGAATTTAGCCTCATATTCTATAGCAATTGTAACACCCTAGGTCTGATGGGTCTAAGGTTTTGGCGTATTATAGTAAACAATTTGTCTAGCGAAGTGCTATCCACCTAAGTGATTTTTTGGCTTATATGTGCAGGCGTTTAGTATCCGCTATATAAGAAACTAGGAATTTAAATTCATGATATTCTTCTATATTAAGGAGAATTTTGTATTAATTGACAAAGGGTAAGTATGGACGTGGTTTGTCTGAAATATTGTGCTAGTTAGATTTATAAGTAATCTGGTTAGAAATTAATTGTATAGCCTAGCTTGCTAATTGAGATGAAGGGTACTTAATTATGTTTTCTTTGAAAACTGTAGACCATTAAAGAGGTAAATTTGATATATGTGACACTTATTAAAATCCACTAAGTAGGTTGAGTCATATTTATATGTGTGATATAAGTTCTGAAAGGGGTTCTTCTTTTCTTCTTTTTCTTCCTTAAGTGGTATTCTCTGATTCATCGATGATCTAGAAGCTATTATTATTTTATGATCAGTGGTTATTTCATTCCACGATAAGCGTTTCAGTTCTACATGTTAAGTTTTGAATGATTAAGTTATTTCATGTGGTTTTTGAACAGTAAGTCATAAGTATAAGATTTCTACATGAGATTGTCAGCGATTGAAATAATGAGTAAATTGTATGTATAAGAGATGTAATAGTAAAATTTTGTTTTTAAGCAGTGGTTGCTACTGGTTGGTTAGGGATATCTGGATCTGTAACTTAAACTATAGTAGGTGTGAATCAAGTGAGTTTCTACCCTAACTCTCTTATGTAAACTCTTCAAGTAGATGCATCTATATATATATAAAGGATAATGATAACTATTGCAATCAATAAATGTATGTTCATAGTAATGATAGAGAATGTATGACTACAATATGTATAAAATTCTAGTCGAGAAGAATACTGAATGGTAAGAGTGCATGTATACTTATGGAGCGAAAAGAATGACATACAGAAATATGATCATCTAAGTAAGTGAGAAATGAGAAATGTTCCATTATGAAGCCTCTGGTAGGACAATTATAATGCTAATCATACTAGTATATCATAGACTTGAAAAGAAAGTAATTCCATGAGGTAGAGGCCCATGGCATTGATATGAATTGGAACCATTCATGGCATAGCCTCTAATAAGATGGGATTGGAAAGGCAGATCATGATACACGAATGCATGTAAGACCATGAGGATAAGACCCATGGCACGATATGAAATGTATGTATGAATGTTCATGACATAGTCTTCGATAACACATGAATCAAAATAGCAGATCGCGATACATGAACCTTTGTATAAGATCATGAGGTAGACACCCATGACATCTTTTGTGAATTCTGCCAGGACAATAAACACATGATTATGTATGATTCCTATATGACGTGTTCTGTTCAGCTTATGTGGTGTGATCTGTCAGGAATATCTAGTAAGATCTGAATCTGAATGGTTGTCTCTATGGGTTAAGAGTTGAGTAAGTCTTAAGGGTTTCCCTAAAAGGAGATGTGTATATGTTTGTTAAGAAGAGTATCTGTCATAATGATCTGTAAACATGGAAAGTGAGTGGAATAGTATCTTCTTCAAAAATTATTTCTGAATCTAAGTTAGTGTTATCTAAGTTAGTGTTATCTTCTTCTAAAATTATTTCTAAAATTAAATTGTCTGGTTCAGAGTTAAATAACAAGTGAAGTCTAGCCTTGAATTATACAGCAGGACCAAGTCTCCTACTTCGAATTGCTTTGATTATTTTAAGCGAGCATCATGTTTTTGTTTTGTTGCTTCCTTATATAGTCGTGAGTTCACATAGGCTTCAGCCCGCCATTCATCTAGCTCGTTCAACTGCATCATCCTTTTCTCACCTATGGTTTTAAGATCATAATTGAAGAATTTTATAGCCCAGTAAGCTCTGTATTCTAACTCAAATGGTAGATGAAAACTTTTTCCGTAGACAAGTTTGTAAGGGGATGTTCCTAAAGGGATTTTAAATGTTGTTATATAGGCCCATAAAGCATCATCTACTTTTACTGCCCAATCTTTCCTGTTTGATTCAACTCTTTTCTCTAGGATCCTCTTAAGCTCTCAATTTGCCACTTCCACTTGCCCACTGGTTTGAGGATGATAAGGGGTAGCTGTTCTATGGTGTACTCCATATTTTTTTAAGACTCTATCAAATTGAGTATTGCAAAAGTGAGTACCCCTATCACTAATGATCGCTCTGGGTGTTCCAAAACGAGGGAAGAGTTTCTTAAGAAACCTTACTACAGTTCTAGCATCATTAGTAGGTAAAGGTTGGGCTTCCACCCATTTTGACATGTAATCTACTGCTACTAAGATGTATTTATTTCCGAATGAACTAGGAAATGGACCCATAAAGTCAATACCCCATACGTCGCATATTTCACATGATAACATATATGTTTGAGGCATTTTATCGCGTTTAGAAATATTACCTGTTCTTTGGCATTTATCACACGAAGCGGCATACCTGTTGGCATCTTTAAACAGAGTTGGCCAATAAAATCCTGATTCGAGCGTTTTGTATGCTGTCTTAATCCCGCTGTAATGTCCTTCTGAAGGCCCTGAATGGCAATATTCTAGGATTTTACTTGCTTTCATCTTTGTGACGTATCTCTGAATTACTTGATCTGCACATGATAGCTTTTCGCATCAGCAAAGAATCACTTCTTTTGATGATCTGTTAATCTTTTTGGTAGGATGTTAGCAGCTAAATAATTCACAATATTCGCAAACCACGGTACCTCGGGGTTGATTATAAAAAAGAATTGTTCCTCGGGGAATGAGTCGTTTATCTCATTCTCGTCGAGCTCTTCGATATGTGGGTTCTCAAGCCTGGAGAGGTGACCTGCTGCAAGATTTTCAGCTCCCTTCTTATCCTGTATTTCCAAATCAAATTCCTATAGGAGTAAGATCCATCGTATGAGTCGAGGTTTTGCATCAGATTTAGTTAAGAGATAATGAAGAGCTAAATGGTCAGTGTAAACAACAACTTTAGATAATATCAAATATTGTCTAAATTTGTCAAATGCAAAAACTACAGCTAGCAATTCTTTTTCTGTGGTGGTGTAGTTTTCTTGTGCGGGCGTCAATGTTCTACTAGCATAATAAATTGGCCGAGAATGCTTGTCTCTTTGCTGTCCCAAAACTACACCTACTGCAAAATCACTCGCATCACACATTAGCTCAAAGGGTAAATTCCAATCATGTGCAGTTATAATCGGAGCATGTATTAGTTTATCTTTGAGGATATTAAATGCATCTAAACACTCCTGATCAAAATTGAAAGGAATATCTTTTTCTAATAATTTTGTTAAAAGATTAGCTATTTTAGAGAAATCTTTAATGAATCTTCTATAAAATCCAGCATGTCCTAAAAAACTTCTAATAGCCTTAACTGAACTAGGAGGAGGTAATTTTTCTATGGTTTCAATTTTTGCCTTATCTACCTTAATCCCTTTACTAGAAATCTTATGTCCTAACATGATCCCTTCTCTAACCATAAAGTGACATTTTTCCCAATTTAAAACAAGATTCGTTTCCTCACATCTCATTAGAACTCGTTCTAAATTTTTAAGGCAAAGATGGAAAAAATTACCGAATACCAAGAAGTCGTCCATAAATACTTCCATAATGCCTTCCACAAGTTCGTCAAAGATGGCCAGCATGCATCGCTGAAAAGTAGTAGGAGCACTACATAATCCAAAAGGCATTCTACGATAAGAAAACGTACCATATGGACATGTAAATGTTGTTTTTTCTTGATCTTCAAGAGCTATTGGGATTTGGAAGTAGCTGGAAAGTCCGTCCAAGAAGCAATAATACTTATGCCTAGATAATATTTCTAACATCTGATCAATAAAGGGCAAATGAAAGTGATCTTTTCTGGTGGTGTCGTTCAGCTTCCTATAATAAATATAGACTCTCCAATCTGCGACTATTCTTGTAGGAATCAATTCATTCTTTTCGTTGGCTAAAACAGCCATGCCTCCTTTCTTTGGAACTACCTGCAGAGGACTTACCCAAGTACTGTCAGAAATAGGATAGATTATTCCTGCATCTAGAAGTTTAATTACCTCAACTTTGACAACTTCTTTCATATCGGGGTTCAAACGCTTATGAGGTTGCACACACGGCTTATACTCATCTTCCATTAAAATTTTGTGGGTGCAGAATGATGGGCTTATTCCTTTAATGTCAGACATTTTCCAAGCTATGGCTTTTTTATGTTTCCTTAGCACCTTTAGTAGCTCTTCTTTCTCTTTGGGTCCTAGTTTTGAAGAGATGATTACTGGTAGTGTAGAATTATCCCCGAGTATTGCATATTCTAAGTGTTTTGGCAACTATTTTAATTCTAATTTGGGCGGCTCATCAATAGAGGGTTTCTATTTTAGTTCGTCGTTAATTTCAATACCCTCTATTTTCGTCTGTCTAGAGGAGGATGTATGAGAATCCAATTCATCGATGTCTTCATCTATCCCTCCGCCTTGTGTAAGACACAGTTCCATCGTGTCATTATGCATGATTTCCTACAAAGACTCTTGAATAATGTGATCAATGGCATCAACAAAGTAACAAGAATCATCTTGTTCCCTAGAATATCCCATGGCATCGTAAATTTGAAAAATAATTTCCTCATCGCCTACCCTTAGCGCGAGTTTACCATTACCAACATCAATGATAGCCCTAGCAGTAGCTAGAAAGGGTTGTCCCAAAATTAAAGGTACCTCTACGTCCTCATTCATGTTAAGCACAACAAAATCAACAAGAAACATAAATTTATCTACCTTTACCAGAATATCTTCGATAATTCCCCTAGGATATTTAACAGATCTGTCAGCTAGCTGAATACTCATCCTAGTGGGTTTTGGTTCCCCGAGACCAAGTTGCTTAAACATTCTATAAGGCATTAGATTAATACTGGCACCTAGATTAGCAAGTGCTTTTTCTATGTTCAAACTACCAATTAAACAGGGAATAGTGAAACTTCCTGGATCTTTCAATATGGTTGGCAGCTTGTTTCGGATAAAAGCTGAGCATTCTTCATTAAGTTTCACAGTTGAAATTTCTTCGAACTCCCTTTTGTTTTTTAGAAGCCCCTTTAAAAATTTTGCATATGTTGGCATCTGCTAAATAGCTTCAACAAAAGGTAAGTTAATATGTAATTGTTTGAAAAGTTCAAGAAATTTACCGTATTGTGCATCTAAGCGGTCTGTCTTCAACTTTGCTGAATATGGGATCGTTGGTTTAATTTCCTCACGGGTTGGGGTTGCCTTTGCCTCATCGGTTTCTTTTGGTATCTTTTTCTTTGTCTCGACTAACTCCCTTCCACTTCTTAGCGTTATTGCCTGATAAACCGTAAAAGTAACATATTTTAGGCCCACATTTACCACGCTTTTGGATAATTTAGGCCTCGATTTATCTAAAAAGGTGCTCTTAATCCTTTCTTTTCATGTCTTATACTCAGGAAATCACCCACGGATGAAAAAAACGTAGAACGGGCTTAAAACGGGCCAAATGGGCCAATTCATGAAATCAACACGGCCTCGACTTCAAGCCACACGGCCGTGCCTCATTAAATACTAAAACACGGCTTGGACCCCGATAAACACGGTCGTGCCTCATTAAAAGTCCAAACACGGCCTGGCCACGAATCACATGGGCGTGTGCCATGGCCGTGTCCCTGTCGCTGGAAAGAGTAATTTCATTCGGGAAAGGATACTTGGAGGTAAAGAAACACATTCCAAAGCCTATTCAAACACCCTAGTAGGAATTCTACTTAAAATAGGAAACTTAGGTGCCAGGTAAAGCATCACGAAATCTATATAAACACCCAAGGGACAACTTGAAAAGGGAGTTCGGCTGAAGCCGAAATCGGCGTCAAAGCTAGGACAAGGAGCCAAGCCGAGAAAGTCAGAACTAGGGAATAACGCGAAGATAGCTAGTTGATCCATCCCAAGAAGCCGGAATTATACTCAAGACAGTGGAATTCTCTTTCAATTCCTTCAGGGAGTTTTAGGATTTTCTTATGTTTTGTTTTATCTTTTCTCTTGCTTTTTTTTTTGTTTATTCATTATGAACTAAACCCTTCAGATACCTGAAGGGGATGAAACCTAGATGAATCTTTTTATTTGGTTTTTAAGTTATATGATAATTACTTAGTTTGTTCTTAATTATGTTGCTTAATTCAAATCTAATGTGCTTAGGTGGAGGAGGAATAGACCCTGCCTAAGAGTAGATCTAACAAAATTAAGCGGAGTTGATCGAATGACTAGAGATAGGGTTACAAGATTTTGTCGGAATAGGGTGAACCCTAATATGGGAGTCCATTGATCGATTTACTGCTATCCTAGGGGGTTATTATAAGCGAACGAGAGTTCCACTAATTAACCTAGGGTTAGACGTTATTCGCCTCGAGAGAGGGTTTAATATAGGTTAGGAAGTCTTACGGATCAAGCTAAGTAAAAGAAATCATATAATTTAAAGGTTAATTAATAGGGGAAGTCTAGGTGGATTCTTCCTGAGGGTATCGTCGCAATCAACTGAGTTTTTCTTCAAAGTTATTTTCCCATTTGTCCTTTTTGTCTTTGTGTCCTTAGTTTAGTCTTCGTCAATATAGTTTAAAGCAACCTCACTCTATTTTTTAAGGCTAAATAATAAAAAGAAAGTTAGTATTAGTACTCTTAGTTCCTTTAGGTTCGATATCCGGTCTTGCCTAAGCTATATTACTGTTCAATAGGTATACTTGCCTTTAATCGTTGTCAGAGTTAGTTTCCAGGTTTGATCATTCTTTTATAAATTTTAAAACTCTGATTTACAGCGATCAAGTTTTTGACGCCATTGCCGGGGAACTAAAATATTAAGAAAGCTCTATTTTTATTACTTTAGC
Source organism: Gossypium bickii (assembly GCA_025503065.1). NCBI lineage: Eukaryota > Viridiplantae > Streptophyta > Magnoliopsida > Malvales > Malvaceae > Gossypium > Gossypium bickii. Next base: position 108,821,859 of record CP106717.1, read on the forward strand.
CATTTTTTGTTATTGCAATTTATTTTCATTATTATTTTTTTATTTTTATTTTTACTTTGCTAATTTTTCCTCTATTTTGCTTTTGGCAGATAATTTTAGTCTATAGAGAAGATGGCACTGAATAATTAACAGTGGCAAGTCATGAGGACAATTCCTACTAAAGCAGCCAGTGCCTTCGACCTCGACGTGTTCACCAGGTTCTCTACCCAGCTAGAGATGATTAATAAAAAGATCGATGGTTTGTGTAGTCGCTCGCAGGTACACCTAGTAATGCAATATGACTCGAATCCAAGAGGCGTGGCGAATCCTGAGTACCCACCCTACGAATATGGCATGGAGAATGAACAAGTCCACTATATGGGTAACTACTCTAGACCTCAAAATAATTTTTATAATGACACTTATAATGCAGGTTGGAGGTACCATCCCAATTTCTCGTGGAATGATCAAATTAGCCAAAGACAGGAACTTCCTCCAATTTTTCAACAACCACCTCACCAACAGGAAGAGGAGTCGAACATTGAAGAGATGCTGACAAAATTCATGGCAACCACAGATACCCGTCTCCAAGACACTGAGAAAACATTTAAAAGTCAATAGACACCTGTTGAAGAGAACAAGAACCGATTAGAGGAAGTTACTAAGTCAGTAAGGGAAGTCACTAAGGCAGTCGAACAACTCGCAAAGCTCATGTCAGAACGACCGCAAGGACATCTACGAGTAACACCGAGATTAATCCAAAGAAGCAAATTCAAGCCATAGCAGCTCAGGAAAATGTAGAGATAGACGAACTCGTCTCGCAACAAGAAAACAAGGTAGACGAAAGAAAAATAGAAGTAACACAAGAAAAGCCGAAACCGGTAATAAAGGAGTATCAACCTCGCATTCCTTATCCCGAAGCATTAAAAAGAGACAATTCAGAAGATCAGTTCGGTAAGTTTCTTAAACTTTTAAAGAAATTACATATCAACTTACCTCTTCTTGAAGCTCTTTCACAGATGCCAGACTCTAGAAAATTTTTAGGAGCTATAACTTGAAAAAGCAAAGGATAGACGAGGAATCACATGTGGAACTCAACGCAAAGTGCTCGGCAATTCTACAAAATAAACTACCACAGTAATTAAAAGATTCAGGGAGTTTTATAATTCCATGCATAATTGGTAGTTTATCTATAGAAAATGCGTTAGTCGATTTAGGGGCAAGCATAAATGTTATGCCTTATAAACTGTTTAAACAACTAGGCCTAGGGAAACCCAAACAAACTAGGATGAGCGTTCAATTAACTGATAAAACTATCAGAATTCCTAGGGGTATAATAGAAAATGTTCTAATCAAAATTGATAAATTCATATTCCCAGTAGACTTTGTCGTTTTAGACATGGATGAGGACAATAATATTCCTTTAATTTTAGGAAGACCCTTTTTAGCAACTGCTAGGGCTAAAATTGATATCTATGTAGGTGAACTCATATTTCGCGTAGGCGACGAGATAGTCACTCTTCAAGCTCTTGACTCAGCCAGAACATCAAATGATAAAGAATACCAACCTCGTATGCCATATCTCGATGCAATACAGAAAGACCACATAGAGGAAGAATCCGGTGAACTCACACTTCGTGAAGACAACGAAACAATCACTCTTCAAGCTCTTGACCCAACTAGGACATCGAGTAATAAAGGTACGAACGATAATTTTATTGATAACCATTTGGTTCAACCTTCTTTACAGAAATCATTATGAAATTACTTAGCTGAGCTAGATCTTAGACCTCGTGCCAACAAAGAAGAAATACCTAAGGAACAAAGCATTAGGGCTGACAAACTAAAAGAGCAGGAAACACAAATCAAAGGGAAACAGGAACCGCATGAAATGAAACCGAAGGAGCCCTCAGACAAGCTGATAGGAACAACGAATCACTTCAAATTAGGGGATTAAGTATTGTTGAATAAGGAAGACCCTCAAATCACCTATTCAGATCTCAAGATAAAAGAAGAAATCACTTTTGAGGTACTTAATGTCTTCCTATACGGCACAATCGAGGTAAGCAATCCTAAATTCGACACATTTGAGGGAAAAATTACTCGACTTAAACTATATATCCATAACCAAAGTGATCGCATGAGAAAGGATTTTCACCTCCTCAAACCACCATAACCATACGAATGAGAGGTAAAGTCTAGCTTAAGACTATAACGCAGCGCTTTCTGAGAGGCAACCGAGCACTAACCCCATTTTTACATTTTTTTATTTTTTATTTTTTATTTTTTTCTTTTATTTTTCCTTTTAGCATCTAACCATAAACTAACCAAAGAGCAGATTTCTAGGCCACACGGCCTTACACACGGGCGTTCCTGTGGCTGTGTGGAAGCCAGGGGATGAACCATGGGCGTGCCAGTAGTCGTGCACGACATAGAAAAATTTTTTTTCCCAACGCGGGTGGTGATAATAGTCCATGCCCGTGCTGACGCGCCGTGCGAGGTTAATGGCTTGTTAAGCACGGGCTAAACACTGCCGTACCTTTCAACTGTGCCAACATTCTGACTTATCGAAACACGGAAGGAGCACGCCCGTATTAAATGACCATGTGAAGAAAGACACGGGCGTGCCACTACACCCACGGCCGTGCCCGAACACCCTGAACGCGCTCAAAATTCAAACTCCCAAAACGCAGGCTACATCTCTATTTAAACATCATTCTCCCTTTTTCTAATTGTCTTTCATTTTCCATTATTTATTTTTGCTTTTATTTTAATTTTATTTTCATTTCGTTATTATTTTTACTTTAGTTTATTTTATTTTATTCTTATTCTTTATATTTAGATTTAGCTTAGGGCACAATAAAATCAGACCGGCTGCTTTGAGGATTCAATTTCAAACGATTCGAGACGCTTCCCCACGTTCACCTCCAATCCTATCCTATTTCTTTTCATTGACTTCATCCAAAATTTAGGAAGTTTCACTTCTCTCCCCATCTTATGATTTTTATGATTATTTTGCTATTATCCATCTTTGTACATTGAGGACAATGTACATCTTAAGTGTAGGGGGGTTAACTATAGTATTATTTGAAAATCCCTGAATTATGCCTTGTTCTAAAGTAAGTTTCTCATATTATGATTAGAATGAAATTTCCTTTGAATTGTGATTTTTATTGATGTGTTTTGGAATAAGTCATAGGTAATTGTGCTTTGATGATTAAATTTGAAGAATACTAAGGAATTAAGCATGATAAGTCTAATTTTCAAAAATTTAAAAACTTTAGGTTGTTAACCTGAATTTGAATATTACTTTGAAGTTTGAAATTTACGAGGTTGATGTCAAAGACACCCATAATTTTTGTGAGATCTTGAGCCTTATAGAGCATATATTCTTTTTCATGCTCACTTTATTGATTATGAGTATGTCAACATTGAACTGTTATTCTAGAACTTGCCTTGATTATACATGTCGAGACTACAGTTATGATTTGATAGACAGAGATGATAAAGGCACTTAGGATTTAACCCATTAACACCACTAAAAAAGCCAACCTTCATAATTAACCCCTAGTGAACCCCGTTGAGCCGAACAACCCTTTTATTGACTCACCCACTAATATTAGCCCAAAACCCTTTGTATTTGTTATCACCCTTCTTTTTGACTACCCTTTAATCGAGATATGATTTGACTAGTTACCTAAGTTTTTATTATGAGTTGAAGTTGTCTTTATTAGTTTGTTCTTTAAAAAAAAAAACCAAAGCAAAGCAAAGTATATTCAGTATTAGTATTATGAAAAATGAGCTTATACAAGTTAAAGTCTAATTATCAAAAGAAAAAGCTCGTATTATTAGGATTATTATTATTTTTAGTTGATGTAATTATTATCTTAGAAATTTTTATATAGGTAACTTATCAATTCAATCTCGATTCTAACCTTCTAAATTCAACCTTTATCCAAACCTTTAACCCTAGCCCCGTTACAACCTTAACAAAGACCTTTTGATCTGTTTATCACATCATTTTATAGTGGTGAAGATTTGATTTTTAGGCAAGCCTATGGGATTAACCTTTCAGGTTTGACTTATGAGTGCTTAATTTTGACCCCTAGACACTTTTTGAGTGATTTGAGTGAATCTTTTGTGAGGATATCAATCCTTGTAGGTTTTGAATTAAAGGTAATTATTCAGACAAGGGAAAACACCTATGTTTTCATACTACAAATATATGACTTTGATTGTTTGAATCTTTAGGACTCTTTGAATTGAATTATCCATGTATAAATTATCTATGAATTATGGTAAGACATTGTTGATATGAATTATGAATCATGGAAAGTTCGTTTTAATTGTAAGTTGAGAATTTTGCTTGAGGCAAGCAAAAGCTTAAGTGTGGAGGTATTTGATAAACCGTAAAAGTAACATATTTTAGGCCCACATTTACCATGATTTTGGATAATTTAAGCCTCGATTTAGGTAAAAAGGTGCTCTTAATCCTTTCTTTTCATGTCTTATACTCAGGAAAGCACCCACGGATGAAAAAAATGTAAAATGGGCTTAAAACGGGCCAAATGGGCCAATTCACGAAATCGACACGGCCTCGACTTCAAGCCACACGGCCGTGCCTCATTAAATTACTAGAACACGGCCTGGACCTCAATAAACACTGTCGTGCCTCATTAAAAGTCCAAACATGTCCTGGCAACGAATCACACGGGTGTGTGCCATGGCCGTGTCCCTGTCGCTAGAAAGAGCAATTTCATTCGAAAAAGGATACTTGGAGGTAAAGAAACACATTCCAAAGCCTATTCAAACACCCTAGCAGGAATTCTACTTAAAATAGGAAACTTAGGGGCCAAGTAAAGCATCACGAAGTCTATATAAACACCCAAGGGACAACTTGAAAGAGGAGTTCGGCAGAAGTCGAAACCGGCGTCAAAGCTAGGCCAAGGAGCCAAGTCGAGAAGGTCAAAACTAGGGAATAACGCGAAGATAGCCAGTTGATCCATCCCAAGAAGCCGGAATTATACTCAAGACGGCGGAATTCTCCTTCAATTCCTTCAGGGAGTTTTAGGATTTTCTTATGTTTTGTTTTATCTTTTCTCTTGCTTTTTTGTTTATTCATTATGAACTAAACCCTTTAGATACCTGAAGGGGATGAAACCTAGATGAATCTTTTTATTTGATTTTCAAGTTATATGATAATTACTTAGTTTGTTCTTAATTATGTTGCTTAATTCAAATCTAATATGCTTAGGTGGAGGAGGAATAGACCCTGCCTAAGAGTAGATCTAACATAATTAAGCGGAGTTGATCGAACGCCTAGAGATAGGGTTACGAGATTTTGCCGGATTAGGGTGAAACCTAATATGGGAGTCCATTGATCATTTACTGCTATCCTAGGGGGTTATTATAAGCGAACGAGAGTTCCACTAATTAACCTAGGGTTTCACATTATTCGCCTCGAGAGAGGGTTTAATATAGGTTAGGGAGTCTTACGGGTTAAGCTAAGTAAAAGAAATCATATAATTTAAAGGTTAATTAATAAGGGAAGTCTAGGTGGATTCTTCCTGAGGGTATCGTCTCAATCAACTGAGTTTTTCTTCAAAGTTATTTTCCTATTCATCCTTTTTGTCTTTGTGTCCTTAGTTTAGTCTTTGTCAATATAGTTTAAAGCAAGCTCACTCTATTTTTTAAGGCTAAATAATAAAAAGAAAGTTAGTATTAGCACTCTTAGTTCCTTTGGGTTCGATATCCGGTCTTGCCTAAGCTATACTATTGTTCGATAGGTACACTTGCCTTTAATCGTTGTCAGAGTTAGTTTCCAGGTTTGATCATTCTTTTATAAATTTTAAAACTCTAATTTACAACGATCACTGCCTTTACTTGCTCTTTTTCCCTAGGTAAGCTTTCTGATCTATTTCAGAAAATAACTCTGTAAGTTGCCCAATTTGATCCTTGAGCTCCTGTATCGATGCTTGCTATTCTTCATGTTTTGTTTCTATATTTTGGAAACGTGTTTCTATATTTTGAAAGCATGTTTCTGTGGTTGCTATGAATTTTGCTCGCATCTTTTCAAGGTTCGGCTCCTTTTTCTGTGGGTAGGGCTGTTGTTGGAAGTTTTGGGATGGTTGTTGCCTTTGATTTCCTTGACCACCCCATGAGAAATTGGGGTGGTTCTTCCAACCTGGATAATAAGTATTACTATAAGGGTTATTGTTAGATCGGAAATTGTTACCCATATAGTTCATTTTTTTGCTCTCCATGCCCTGTCCGTAGCGTGGGTACTCAGGATTCGCCACTCCTCCTCTTGCGTCGCACTGCATAACGGGATGTGCCTGCGAAGAACCATATAAACCATCTCTACCTGATTTGATAGCACAGCGATTCTTTGCGTCGAGGTTGAAAAAACTCATTTGCTTTGGCTGGCCTTGTCCTTGTAACTTGCCACTGATAGTTATTCAGTGACATCTCTTCTATAAACTCGTAGGCTGCTTCAGGAGTTTTGTTATTCAGAGTTTCGCCGGCGGCTGAATCGATTAATTGCCTTGTTGAGGGGTTCACACCGTTATAGAAAGTTTGCACATGTAACCACAAGGGTAATCCATGGTGTAGACACCTTCTCAACAAATCCTTTTATCTCTCCCATACGTCGTAAAGTGTCTCTAAATCCATCTGCACAAAAGAAGAGATATCATTCCTTAACTTAGCCGTTTTGGCCTGCATAAAATATTTTAATAAAAATTTTTCGGTCATTTGATCCCATGTAGCGATTGACCCTCGTGGAAGAGAATGCAACCACTGTTTGGCTTTATTTCTCAAAGAAAAGGGAAATAACCGAAGACGGATGGCATCATTAGTAACGCCATTTATCTTGAAAGTGTCGCAAAATTTGAGGAAATTTGCTAAGTGTGTGTTAGGATCCTCATCCTGCAAACCATCAAACTAAACAAACTGTTGTATCATCTGTATAGTGTTAGGTTTCAGTTCAAAATTATTTGCAGCAATAGCAGGTCTAACAATACTTGACTCAGTTCCTGTTAAACTAGCTTTAGCATAATCATACATAGTTCGAGGAGCATGATCTTCGGCCATCTCTGGAGGTGGTGGATGATTTTTAGCCATCTCTTTTGTAATATTTATTTCGGCTCCTTTCTCTTCTTCTATGTAGTCTAAGCTTCGCCTTATTTCTCTGTGATTTCTGCGAATGGTACCTTTAATATCACTATCGTAAAGTAGGGGTACTGTCGGGTTCCTTCTTTTCATAAACTAGCGGTACCTAAAAGAAACAAAAGAAGGGAATTTATCAAAGTTAAAAACAGACTAAGAAATAAAAGTAAATTGCAAAAAAAATCAAAATGGCTAAAGTAATAAAAATTGAGCTTTCTTAATATCTTAGTTCCCTGGCAACGACGCCAAAAACTTGATCATTGTTTATGCGATGTCAAAGTCTTAAAATTTATATAAGGAATGATCGAACCTGGAAACTAACTATAACAATGATTTGGGGCAAGCGCACCTATCGAACAATAGTATAGTTAAGGCAAGACCGGAATGTCAAACCCAAAGGAATCAAAAGTACTAATACTAACTTTCTTTTCATTATCTAGCCAAAGAATTAAATGGATTTTTATCTAATATAAAATTAACTAACAACTAAACTAAAGATGCAAAGACAAAGAGAATGAATTTGGGAATATAACTTTAGGAAAAACCAATTGATTAAAACGACACCCAAGGAAGAATCCACCTAGACTCACTGGTTATCTAACTCTGAACCAGATGATTTATTTATTTGACTTGATCCGTAAGATTCCCTAAGTTATATTAATCCCTCTCTCGAGGTGACTAACGTCTAACCCTAGGTTGATTAATTGAAATCTCTTTCTAATTAAAACCCCTAGAATCGCATTAACTCAATCTATGGACTCCCATATTAGGTTTCACCCTAATCCGACAAAATCTCGTCACCGTATCTCTAGGCGTACGATCAACTACGCTTAATTATGCTAGATCTACTCTTAGGTAGGGATTTTGCTCCTCCACCTAAGCACATCATACTTGAATTAGTATTCCGAAAATATCAACATAATAATTAAGAACACATAATTAAGAATAAGTCAACTATTTATCATATATTTCAGCAAACGATAACAAGATTCATCTTAGGTTTCATCCCCCTCAGGTATCTGAGGGTTTAGTTCATAATAATAAAAGAAAACATCTCAAAAGAAAAGATAAAACAAAACATAAGAAATCCCTAAAACCCCCTGAAGGAATTGAAAGAGAGATCCTCCGTCTTGAATATAATTCTGGCTTCTTAAGATGAATCAACTAGCTATCTTCGAGTAAATTCCACAACTCTGCCCTTTTTGGCCTAGTTGGATGCCCCTGACTAAAGTCCTGGGTTCCCCCTTTTAGGTCATACTTAGGGTGTCTATATAGGCTTTCAGAATGTGTTTCTTCACCCCCTAAGTATCCTAATCCGAGTGAAACTTCTCTTTGTCACAGCAGGGACACGCTCGTGGCACACGCCCGTGTAAGTCGTGGCCAAGCCTTGTTCGAGGCTATTGAATGAGGTACGACCGTGTGGTCTTGGGCCCAGGCCTTGTTGATTTTGTGATATGGCCCATTTTCTCCGATTTGGGCCCGTTTTCTGTTCTTTTCGTCATCCGGTACTCTTCTGAGTATAAAACATGAAAACAAAGGATTAAGAGCACCAAATTACATAATTCAAGGCTTAAATCATCCAAAAGCATGCTAAATATGGGCTTAAAATATGTTACTTTTACGGTTTATCAAATACCCCCACACTTAACCTTTTGCTTGTCCTCAAGCAAAATTCTCAACTTACAATTAAAACGAACTTCCTTGATTCATAATATCCATCAATAATGTTTCATCATAATTAAAAGATAATTCATACATGGATAATTCAACACGAAGAGTACTAAAAATTCAAACAATCTAAGTCATACATTTGTAGTACGAAAACATAGGCGTGGTGTTCAATTATCCGAAACTGAATTTCCAAAAAAACTGGATAATAGACGGTATTCAGATAAAGATCCTACTTCCTTTTTGCCTGAAACCTTGGCACAGATTTAAACTACAACCCTCTTATAAAAATCCAATGAAAAAAAAGAAAGGTCAGAAGAATGATTTTTGCTTTTTAACAGTTTGGGGAATGGAAACTGAACTACCTTTCGGCTCTCCTCGAAAACAGCGTTCGTTTTTTGAGCCTATTTTTAAAGAACCAAAAAAATAAAAAAATTTAAAACGAAATGTTTTATAGCTTTAACAATTTTAAAAGAAAAAACTAATTTGTTTCGAAAAGCTTCAAAAGAAACAAAAAAATGGATCACTCAAAACATTCTATTTTTAAAGGGAATAATATAAGAACTTTCAAAAAGAAATCCAATTCTATTTTTGGGGTTGAGAGATCCCTTCATCTAAATAATTTCCTCTGATTCAAAATTGACAAGAATTGACATCCTCACTAAAGATTCACTCAAATCACTCAATGTGTAACATCCTGAATTTTTGGGCCTATGCGTTTAATGGGTGAATATGTGTAATTAGTTAAGTTGAGTATTAGGGGTTCAGAATGGGCTCAGGTTTGGGCCGAGGCTGTAGTTAAAATTCTTGTTCGAACACTTTAGTGGAAAGCTTGTTAAGTTAGGGCATAACAAATATTAGCTGTGTTTTAAAACATAAATGGGCTTGTGGCCCAGTGGTCAGTAGCGCCACTTAAAGAGCAAGGAGGTAATGTCACACAAGGGAGTAAGGGGCCCAAATTTAAGTTTTATGGAGCCCAATTCTTTTAATTTAAGTTAGCTAAATTTCGGCATTAGGGTTAGGTAGAGTGGACAGCAACAAGGCTCAAAAATAGAAGGATTTATGTGAAAGGGATAATGTAGATATTATAGTTGATAATATGGAAGATAATGGAGGAAATTTAGGGTTCTATCTGCTGGTCACAGTGATGGCCGAATTTCAAACTCTGAGGGGGATGAAACTTTAAATAGTCAGGTGAGGGTTCTCTTTTTTATTTTTTGGCATTTAGGGTTTCCATCTTTTCTTTCTCTTCTTTCTTCTAAAAGCCGAAAACTCCATTATTCTTTTCTCTTCTTTCTTCTAAAAGCCGAAAAACTCTATTATTCTTTTCTCTTCTTTCTTCTAAAAGTCGAAAACTCCATTATTCTTTTCTCTTCTTCCTTCTAAAAAGCCGAAACCTCATAATCCTTTTTCTATATTTCTTTTGATCCTTGTTAAGGCCAAACCCACCCCCAGTCTGCCGAAATTCTCTTTTCTTCTTCCTGCCAATTTCTTTATTTAAAAGCCGAATCTCTATAGATTTCTTCAAATCATCTTTTCTTCTTGATTTTCGCAAAAATCTGGAATCCTCTGGGAGTAGCCGAATCTTCTCTAGTAAGGTGAGTGTCGACTCCTGTTATTCCTTAAGATCTCTTTCGGTTTTTGGAAGACAAAGCCGAAAAGCTAATGGTTTAATGGTTTTATGTATTCTCTTGTTGGGCGACATTCGGGAATTGAAGTAGATCTTTTAGATCTAAAAGCCAGAAACACTAGCCCCTGAATCTCATATCCCTTTTCAGGATTTCAAGGTAAGGATTTCAATTCTCCTTAAGATGATCAATCGTTTCCTTTTCGTTAGTTGTGCCTTAACCTAATGTTTCATTACCAGCCTCTGAACAACACCTTAGACAGATAGCGGTTGTGTCGGCTACGAATAGCGTCGACATAGAAAGTCTTGTTCTAACGATAATCAGGTGTGTAGATCTCTAACACACTAGTTAACTGTAATATATATGTTATGGGCTAAAGGCCGGAAAGAGGCTGTGTAGACAGTTGAATAAAACCCTAAAAGGGTTAGGCAAAGGATGCCAGGTACATGATCATAGTAATCTCTATGTGTATCTATATGTATTTATGAAAGCCTGTTTTCTTAAAGATGGTATGATGTTTTCAATTTTTCATGTGTGTATGCATGGGGTGGGATTATGATAATGAAGGGGAAGTGCATGATAGGTCACTTGGTGATCGGTGGTTAAACCATAATTTCAAATGTTAGGTCACATAGTGATTGGTGGCTATGCCACGTTTAATGATTCCTGATTAATAGGAATAGGCAGTACGACTGTCGTTATGGTGTGTAGCGGATGGAGGGTTGATTGTAAAAATCCCCGAGGTGTGATGGTTGGTACAGGTTGGTGTGTAGAGGTTGGAATTCTAGGATGGGTTGGGCTATTCATCATTTATTATTTATCATGTAATTATGGTTGATGCTTTCATGTATGGGCCAGGGCCCAGAATGTGTTTGTGGGCCTTAGGTCGTTGTGTGTTTCGGGATTTATACACTGAGTCTCGGTGACTCACCCCTTTCATTTTTCTCTACTCTTTCAGATGAGCAGTAGATCGTGGACTCGAGAGCCGAGACGGACTCGAGGGGCCATCAAGTTATTTATTTTCCTAGACTATTTTGGGTGTTTATTTAAGTTATGAATTATTGGGACTATTTTTGTAATAAGGCCTTCCTAGCTTAATGTTTTGATCTATATTTGATGATGTTTACATTTATCAATTTATGTTCAAATTTTTAATTATAAAAAGAAATAAAATGGGCTTTTCAAACAAGAAGTTTTATAAAAAAAAATGCTACAAAAGTTTTCTCCATTTGGCACTTATTCAACGAATACTTCTACAAATCAACCAAGATTGGAAAACCCTTTAAAGTGAAGTTTTTAACTGTTAACTCGTGGCATACCAGATCCGGTCGTGATGTTTGGGCCGGGTTTGGGGTGTTACACAATGTGTTCAAGGTTCAGAATTAAGCACTCAAAAGTCAAACATGAAGAGTTAATCCCATAGGCTTGCATGAAAATCAAATCTCCACCACTATAACATGAGATGATAAACAAATCAAAAGGTCTTTAACAGGGTTGTAACGGGGCTTGGGTTAAAGGTATGGATATAGGCTGAATTAGAGGGTTAGAACCGAGATTGACCTGACAAATTACCTAACTAGAGATACCGAACTAAAAATAGATAATTACATCAATTGAGAACTTATCATACTAATAATAATACTCTAATACGAGCTTCTTCTTCATAATATTCAATCACACAACTAGTAATGAATATACTTCGATTTTTTTTACGAACAAGTCAAATATAGATAAAATAATTAGGCAATTGATTAAATCAAATCTCGACATAGGGGTAGTTAAAAAGAATGGTGATAACAAATACAGAGGGTTTTGGGTTAATATTAGTGGGTGAGTCAATAAAAAGGGTTGTTAGGATTAGACGGGGTCCACTAGGGGTTAATTATGCAGGTAGGCTTTTAGTGGAGTAAGTGGGTTAAATCCTAGGTGCCTTTATCATCTCTGTATATCAAATCAAAGGTGTGGTCTCAACATGTATAATCGATGCAAGTTCTAGAATAACAAATCAATGTTGACACCCTCATAATCAATAAAGTGAGCAAGAAAAAGAATATATGCTCTATAAGGCTCAAAGTCTCACAAAAATTATGGGTATTTTGATGTCAACCTCGTAAGTTTCAAACTTTGAGGTAATAATTAGATCCAGGTAGACAACCTAGAAAAATTTTTAATTTCTGAAAAATAGACTTATCATGCTTGATTCTCTAGTATCCTTCAAATTTAATCATCAATGCAGAATTATCAATGACTTAATCCAAAACACATCAATAAAAATTATAAATCAAAGGAAATTTCATTCTAATCATAATATGAGAAACTTACTTTAGAACAAGGCATAATTCAGGGATTTTCAAATAATACTATAGTTAACCCCCCCACACTTAAGATGTACATTGTCCTCAATGTACAAAGATAAATAATAGTAATTTAATAATAAAATCATAACATAGGGAGAGATGTGTATATGTGTAAGTCTTAAGGGTTTCCCTAAAAGGAGATGTGTAGATGTATGTTAAGAAAAGTATCTATCATAATGATATGTAAACATGGAAAGTGAGTGGAATAGTATCTTTTTCTAAAATTATTTCGGAATCTACGTTAGTGTTATCTTGCGTTATGGGATTTTGATATAAAACAATATACAATTCATTTAAATGATCTAAAGCAATACTCTATCAGTATGAGTATGTGTAGTATTGAGCCAGGGTAGGTATGAAGATGAAATTGATGGTATCTAGTACTATATGTGTATTCACCAAATATCTATATATCCACCTGTGAAAATATAATAAAATTTTCAATTAAAATATCAAAAAAAAAAAACATTTTTAAAGAAATAAGAAATTATATTTTTATTAAATGATTAAATTTTGTGTAATAACACTCAAAATCCGGACCCGATAATTCAAATCTGATTTGAGTGCGTTACAATTAAAGTCAGCTATAATTTCGACAATGACGTTTTCACTTGATGAAATTATACAAATCAATACCAAGCTTAGAGTGGGTGGTACTAGTTTTTATCTCACATTTAATAACTCGTTACTTGCTTTCATTACATCTGCCTAACTGTCATGCATTTAATTATATTTAAATATTTTTATGGATTACTTACTTAAATTAATTGTTAAGGAGATGATATAATTTGATTAGGTAAGAATATATAATTTATAGTAAGCATGTATAAATGATTAAATAACAATGAAATAATTTATTCACATATCAAAACATTTAACACTAACAATGCATTTAACAATATGCAGTTCTGTAACCTTCTTTCTAGAGAAATAAAAATTGGTTGTTGAATAAACTTTCTTTTTCTTTTTTTTTTTTTTTTTGTCGGGGTTGATTTAACACACAATAAATGATGTGATAACGGGAATAATTTTCCTTGGGACTCGATTATACATGCAAGGAGGAAACAATAAGTTAAATAACGAACATTCAACAGCACTAGTGCTGCTGAATACTAGGGCCATTCGAGAGTACAAGTCAGTGAAGGAGATGCACAAACCCGATGCTGAGCAAGTATGGGAAACCAGTTCGCCTTCTTGCATGTTTCAATACCTGAATTAACCAGTTTGGAACCTTTGAATCCGCTTGATTTTGTGTGGAAAGCTCAGAAACTTATTCAATGGCAGCGAAACTCGAGTGTTGTTTTTCTTACCGCTCGCCTTCTTGAGTGGTTTAGGAAATTTAAGGGCCCCAAGTCATCTTCTTTCCTAGAAAAAAAATACAACTTATATATTTTGATCGAATTCTAACACGGAAAATTTAACTTGAACATGTTTTGATGATAAAGAGTCAACAACTCAAGTATATTTCACTTAAATTCAAGTTAGTCAAAATTCAAAATTAATTTAAACTTAAAATTAACCGGAACTTAAAATATCTTGAGCTCAAAATTATTAAAATTCAAAATAACTGACCAACTTAAATTAAATATAATTATTTTAAAAAATAGTTAAAAAATTCAAATTATGTATACTAGTAAAAAAATCAAATTAAGAATATTAGTAACAATAAAATATTTATACTAAGTGTAAAAAAAAATATTTATAATAAGCAATATCAACTTTTGTTTATCCAAAAATATTTTCCTTTGTTTGGTTTTATATTGGTTTAAATTTATAATAAATATTTTATTTTATTTCAAATACTATTTTTCATAATTATTAATTTTCTTATAAATTTAATTGATTAAATAATTTATTTAATTATGATTTAACATGATTTTAAGATTAAAAAATTGCACCTTATTGCTTTTAATAATCAAATAAAAATATGAGTAAAAATATGAAATACCTCTTGAGAGGAATGACTTTCTTCCTGCTCTCCATTAACAGGCCAAAAAGAGTCATATATACACATGATAAGCATGGAAAATAAATCAACCAATAAATCTATGCAAATCCCTAACTTCTAGAATAAAGTCCCTAACTTTTCTCGTAAATATATTATTTACATATTTAACAGATATTTGCAAATCTAAATATATTCCTTGATTTCTTTCTTAAACCTCCCTCAAATTGGTGCATGAAGATTACAAACCCCCAACTTGCGTAGAAGAACCCAAACCGTTGTGTCCCAAATACCTTAGTGAAGATATCAACTAGTTGTTCAGAGCTGCAAACATAAGCTATTTCAACAAGTCCATGATGAATTTCATCACAAATAAAATGACAATCAATTTCAATGTTCTTTGTTTGCTCATGAAACACGGGATTTGCACTAATATGTAAGGCTGTTGACTATCACAATACAACAACATAGGATCAGAGTGAACAACACCAAGAGACAACAAGAGACCCTTTAACTATTTCAATTCACACACAGTTGCAGCCATGGAACGATACTCTGCTTCGAACAAAAGATCTCGACAATGTATGTTGCTTTTTAGTCTTCCAAGAAATAGAAGAGGTGTCTGGCATAACAAAATACCCAATGAGGGATCATCACATTAAAGGACAACTTCCCCAATTAGAGTCACAATAACCATATAGTCGTAAATCACAATCAGCTCGTAGAAGTATTCCTTGTCCAAGACTTCCTTTCAAATAATGAATCACGCACAAAGCTACTTCCTAATGAGCTTTCTTTGGTTGATGCATAAATTGCGCTAAGATATGAACATTGTAGGAGAGCTTAGGTTGAGTGAGAGTCAAGTAAATCAATCTTCCCACCAATCTCTGATACTTCTCCGAATCTGGCAAAACCAGATGGTTTAGCACCCAATATCCCAGCTTCGCTAATAATATCCAAAGCATATTAGCGTAGGCAAAGAAAAACCCCTTTGTAATTTCGTGCCACCTCTACGCCCAAAAAATATTTCAATGTCCCCAAACCTTTCATGTAGAAACAATGGCATAAATAATCTTTAAACTTCTAAATGGCAACACTATTATTTCCCGAAATAACAATATCATCAACATACACCAGTATACTCAATTGTATCTTGTCCCAATTCAAAGTAAATAGTGAATAGTTAGATTGAGATTGAAGAAACCTATACCTCTTTAATGCAGTTGTCAACTTCGCAAACCAACACCGAGGGGCCTGTCGTAAACCATACATTGATTTACGTAATCTATAGACTTTGCCAGTGTGTTGAGTGACAAAACTAGGAGGCATCTTCGTGTACACCTCTTCTTTTAAATCTCCATGCAAGAATGCATTCTGAACATCCATTTGATGAAGTTCCCACTTCTTTGCTGCTGCCACCGAAAGAAACGTATGAACGGTCACCATTTTTTCTACAGGGGTGAAGGTCTCACTGTAATCAATTCTTTCAATCTGATTATTGCCAAGAATCACCAATCGAGCATTGTAACATTCAATTGACTCATCTGAATTATATTTGATCTTGTAAACCCATTTACTCCCTATAGCTCACTTTCCTGGTGGTACGTCTTCCAAAGTCCATGTCTCATTAGCTTCAAGAGCCTCAATTTCTTTCGTCATAGCTTATTTCCATCGAATAGCTTTTATGGCCTAAACAAATAAAGTAGGCACCCTTTCAGCTATAATAGCTGTTAGAAAATAACGATGTTTTAGAGAAAAATTATCACAATTTACAAAATGTGCTATAGGATAGGAGATACCTGAGGACAAAATTGGTTTGGATGAACATGTAGAAGGGCTTATTCGTTGTGTAGTATATGTCACAAAATTTCGCAGTCGATTAGAAACTTCTTTCCTTATATGACCACGCCTAAGGTTTTCTTAAACAAATTCATCCGAGACTTCAGTGACACCCCCTGTCTTCGTTATCACATTGAGTCACAGTTGAATTCTCAAACCTCATTTTGTTTGGCCTCATTCAAGTTATCATCAACATGCTTGGTGACACTGAAAGGAACACTCTGTACTAGTTCTGGTTGTGCACCTTCCTTACTAACATCAACAAGTAGAAATTCATATTCAGAGAACGCAACATCTCTCGATACAAAACACTTTCCTGAATCAAGATCATAAACTCTCCACCCTTTTTTTTTCCAAAAGGATATCCTACAAACACACAACGTTGACTTCTGATAGCAAATTTGTCTTTCTCCTTCTGCTAGCAAATTTGTCTTTCTCCTTATTCAAGTTCTGAACATAACAAAGGCATCCAAAAGTTCAAATATGATTATAACTAGAAGGTTTACCAAACAAGATCTCATAAGGAGTCTTTCCTCCCAATAGTTTATGTGTTTGATTGATCAAATATCCAGCCGTCAAATCACATTCTCCCCAAAGTTTGATGGGAAGATTGCCCTAAAATCTTAAAGCTCTAGCTACATTTAATATATGGCGATGCTTCCTCTCAACACGACTATTCTGTTGAGGTGTTCCTACACATTAAGTCTGATATAAAACTCTATTTTTAGAAAAATAGTCTTTCAAACACGCAAATTCAGTCCCATTATCGTTTCTAACTACTTTTACATCTTTATGAAATTATCTTTTAATCATACCCAAGAAATTACGCATGATAAGGCGCACTTCTGCTTTTTCAGTCAACAAATATATCCATACACTCCTAGAAAAATCATCAACAATGGTCAAAAACTATAAAGCACCATAAGAAGCATTAAAATTATAAGGTCCCCACAAATCACAATGAATTAATTTAAAAATATCATTTGCTTTAGTGTCACTAGAAACAAAAACTTCTCTTGTTTCCTTAGCTCTCAAAAAAATGTCACATGCTTTATTCTTCACCAAAATATTACTTTATTTAATACGAGAAAGAGATTCTACTAGTTTTTCAGACGGATGCCCCATCCTCCTATGCCATAATTGAAAAGAGTCTATATGACTAGCCTTGCATGCTTGGACTAATGTTGCCGAAGTAAAGACCCTTTGATCGTTGTTTTGTCCAGTTTTAAAATTTATAAAGAGAATGATCGAACCTGGAAACTAACCTGGAAACTAACTCTCACAACAATTTAAGGCAAGTACACCTATCAAACAGTAGTATAGTTCAGGCAAGACCGGATTGTCGAACCCAAAGGAACTAAAAGTACTAATACTAACTTTCTTTTTATTATTTAGCCTAAATATTAAGTGATTGTTTGTCTAATCTAAAATTAACTAACAACCAAGCTAAGACGCAAAGACAAAAAGACTAAATTGGGGAGATAACTTTTAGAAAAACTCAGTTGATTTAGACAATACCCTTAGGAAGAATCCACCTAGACTTCACTTGTTATCTAACACTGAACTAGACGATTTATTCACTTAGTTTGATCCGTAAGACTCCCTAACATATATTAAACCCTCTCTCGAGGCGAATAACGTCTAACCCTAGGTTAATTAATGGAAATCTCTTTCTCTCTTAATAACCCCCTAGAATAGCAGTAGATCGATCTGTGGACTCCCATATTAGGTTTCACCCTAATTCGACAAAATCTTGTCACCCTAACTCTAGGCGTGCGATCAACTCCGCTTAATTGTGCTAGATCTACTCTTAAGCAGGG
This sequence comes from Gossypium bickii, assembly GCA_025503065.1. NCBI lineage: Eukaryota > Viridiplantae > Streptophyta > Magnoliopsida > Malvales > Malvaceae > Gossypium > Gossypium bickii. Next base: position 108,840,262 of record CP106717.1, read on the forward strand.
ACTTTTGCTCCTCCACCTAAGCACATCAAATTTGGATTAAGCTCACATAATTAAGAAAAAACTAAGTATTTATCATATAATTCAGAAAACAATAACAAGATTCATCATAGGTTTCATCCCTTTCGAGTGTCCGAAGGATTTAGTTTATAACTATAAAAGAAAATATCTTAGAAGAAAAGATAAAACAAAACATAAAAAATCCCTAAAACTTCCTAAAGGAATTGAAGGAGAGATCTGCCGTCTTGAGTAGAACTTCGGCTTCTTGAGATGGATCAACTAGCTAACTTCGAGTGATTCTCCACAAGTCTGGCCTTTTCGGCTTGGCTCATTGGCCTAGCTAGCCGCCCCCTTTCTGGTAGCACTTAGGGGGGCTTATATAGGCTTTTGAAATAGGTTTCTTTGCCCCAAAGTATCCAAATCTGAATGAAATTGCCTTTTGCTACAATAGGGACACGGGCATGGCACACGCCAGTGTGGACGGTCTTTAAATCGTGTTCGGATTTCTTTAATGAGACACGACTGTGTGAATCGGGGTCAGGCTGTGTTCTAGTAAGAATGGTGGCACGACCGTGTGGCATGAAGTCTTGGCCGTGCTGAATTCATGGCTTGGCCCATTTTGGCCCGTTTTAAGTTCATTTCTCATTCTTTTCGTTCTCCGGTGCTTTCCTGAGTATAAGACATGAAAAGAAAGGATTAAGAGCACCTTTTTACATAAATCAAGGCTTAAATCATCCAAAAGCATACTAAATGTGAGCCTAAAATATGTTACTTTTACGGTTTATCAAATACCCCCACACTTAAGCTTTTGCTTGCCCTCAAGCAAAATTCTCAACTTACAATTAAAACGAACTTTCCATGATCCATAATTCTTATCAACAATGTCTCATCATAATTCATGGATAATTTATACATGGATAATTTAACTCAAAGAGTCCTAAAGATTCAAACAATCAAAGTCATACATTTGTAGCACAAAAACATAGGTGTCTCCCTTTATCTAAATAATTACCTATGATTCAAAATCGACAAGGATTGACATTCTCACAAAATATTCACTCAAATCACTCAAAGTGTTAAAGGTTTAGGAAAAGAGCACTCATAAGTTGAACCTGAAAAGTTAATCTCATAGGCTTGCCTGAAAATCAAATCTCCACCGCTATAATATGAGATGATAAACAGATTAAAAGGTCTTTAACAGGGTTGTAACGGGGCTAGGGTTACAGGTGTGGATAAAGGCTGAATTAGAAGGTTAGAATCGAGATTGAATTGACAAGTTACCTACCTAGAAAATTGAACTAGTCCTAAATAATTACATCAATTGACAATTAATAATCCTAATAATACGAGCTGTTTCTTTTAATAAATCGACTTTGACTGTATAAGCTCATAATACTACTACTGAATATACTTCGATTTTTTTATTTTTTTTTTAAGAACAAACTAAGTAATAAAGGATGAATTCAACTGCTGAAATATAATTAGGTAACTAATCAAATCAAGTCTCAATATAAGGGTAGTCAAGAAGAATGGTAATAACAAATACAAAGGGTTTTGGGTTAATATTAATAGGTGAGCCAATAAAAAGGGTTGTTAGGATCAATGCATGGGGTTCACTAGGGGTTATTTTATGAAGGTAGGCTTTTTAGTGGAGTGAGTGGGTTAAATCCTAGTTGCCTTTATCATCTCGGTATATCAAATCATAACTGTGGTCTCAACATGTATAATCGAGGCAAGTTCTAGAATAACAGTTCATAGTTGACACACACATAATCAATAAGTGAGCACGAAATAGAATATACGCTCTATACGGCTCAAAGTCTCACAAAAATTATGGGTGTTTTTGACATCATCCTTGTAAATTTCAAATTTCATGATAATATTCAGATTCAGGTTAACAACATAAAAAAATTTTAATTTTGAAAAATTAGACTTATCATGCTTGATTGTCTAGTTTTCTTCAAATTTAATTATCAATGCACAATTATCAATGACTTACTCTAAAACATATCGAAAAAAATCATAAATCATCATAAATTTCATCCTAATTAGCAATATGAGGAAATTACTTTAGAACAATCAAAATTTAGGAAATTGAGAATAATGAAAAAAGTTAGGCACTTTTACCCTCAGGGATTGAGAATAATGCAGAAAGTTAGGCATAATATCTATTTACCCCCCCACACTTAATATGTACATTGCCCTCAATGTACAAAGATAGATAATAACATGTAAGGGATAAATCAAAAGAAAAAGGGGGAAATGAAACTTCCTAAATTTTGGATGGATTCCTTGAGTTGGAGGGGTCGGTCTGGATGATGATCTTGTGCTAGATGAAGAAATTGGGGAGCTAGTGAAGAATTAGCCAGGGGTTATTAAGACAAATTTAAAATAAACTAAATATATATATAAAGATAAAAAAGATAAAGAAAGAGGAAACAAAAATGTAAACAAAATGAAAATTAAAGATGAATGGACTGAAGAGTCCTTATTGTTGGATGGTTCGCGAGGTGGGTGTGACCTCTAAGGCTGGGGAGGTGCTGGCGGTGGCGGAAGTGGCGTGATTCCCTAGTAGCCTTTTGAACTTGACACTACAAAACTAAAATAAGTTAAACTAAATTAAGCAGAAAAGAAGTAAAGATAAAGAAATTGAAACAAAAGAGAAAAGAAAAATAGAAACTAAATGGTCTTAAAGACCCTTGGCTTGTTGTTTGGATGAAGCTGCCGGCATGAACTCATGTAAATCATTCTCCTTTGAGGAGTTTGGCCTTTTATGCTTTTTTAACATGCTTCGGTGTGGCTCAAAAGTTATAGAGACTTGTTATGGGGAAGGGGAGAGTTTTGAGAGGGGGAAGGAAGGAAGAAAGAATAAGGGTGGGTGGGTGAGAAGAGGAAGGAGACGGGAGGATGGTTTAAATAGAGTTTCAATTCTGGTACATTCACACGCCCGTGGATCGAGGACGTGTCAATTTACACAGCCGCCTCGCACGGCCGTGTGTCTAGGCGTGCTGATTCTCTATGCCTGTTTTTTTGCCAGCCACGCCCGTTTGTGACAAGTCAGTATGTTGGCATGATTTTTAGGCACGGTCATTTTCTGTCTGTGGTTGGCAAGTCAGTAGCTTCACACGGTTGTGGGGCACGGCCGTGCCACTTTGTCGGTGCCCGTGGGGGAGTGGTTGAGCCTGTGACGTCGAAATTTAGTTGAATCTGACTTGTACCATCTAGCCATGTTAGTACCAAGATTCTTGAGGTACACACGGTCTCGGCCATGGCCGTGTGCAAGGTCGTGTGGCATGGAAATCTGCACCTTTGGTTAGTTTAAAGTCAGGTGATAAAAAGAAAGAATAAAATAAAAAATAATAATGAAAAATATAGAAGTTAATGAGGTTAGTACTCGGGTTGCCACCCGAGAAGCGCTCGTTTATAGTCTTAAGCTAGACTTTTCCTTGTATATATAAAAGTTTCAAGGGGGTTTAAAGGTTTGAATATCTTCCCTCATGCTTACAATTCTATTTTCTTGATAAAGTTTAAGTCGAGAAGCGTTTACCTTAAAAGTACAGAATGTTGGATTGCTTACCTCGACTGTTCCGTGTGGGAAGATATTATGTACCTTGAGAGGAATTTCTTTGTTTACTTTCAGGCCTGGTGTGGTGATTCGAGGGTCGGCTTTGTCTAATAGTACCTGGTCTCCTATGTTGAAGTGGTTTGATGTTCTTACGAGCTCTTCTGGGGGCTCCTTCGGTTTTACTTCATGCGATTCCGGTTCTTCTTTGATTTGTATTTCTTGCTCTTTTAGTTTGTCGACCTTAAGGCTTCGTTCCTTATGTGATTCTTCTTTGTTGGTACTAGGTCCATGATTCAGCTCAGGTTTGTAGTCTTGTGGTGTTTCCTGTGGTGAGGGTTGAACACTTTGATTATCAACTGGATTGACTTTCTTACCTTCATCGATTGTTGTCCTGGCTGAGTCAAGAGCTTGAAGATTGATTGATTTGTCACCTACACAAAGTATGAGTTCTCCTGTGGCAACATCAGTTTTAGTCTTGGCAGTTGCGAGAAAGGGTCTTCCTAAAATTAGAGGGATTGAATTGTCCTCATCCATGTCTAAGACAACAAAATCTACTGGAAAAATGAATTTATCGATTTTTATAAGAACATCTTCAATAATGCCCCTAGAAATTCTAATAGTTTTGTCAGCTAATTGGATACTCATCCTAGTTTGTTTGGGCTTCCCTAGACCTAGTCGTTTAAACAATGTATAAGGCATGACATTTATACTTGCCCCTAAATCAGCTAACGCATTATCAATAGTTAAACTACCAATTAAACATGGAATTGTAAAACTCCCTGGATCTTTTTGCTTCCGCGGTAGTCTATTTTGTAACATTGCTGAGCATATTGCGTTTAATTCCACATGTGGCTCTTTGTCTAATTTGCGTTTGTTTGTTAAGAGCTGTTTTAAAAATTTCCTCGAGTCTGGCATCAGAAAAAGAGCTTCAAGAAGAGATAAGTTGATATGTAATTTCTTTAAAAGTTTAAGAAACTTACTGAACTGTTCTTCTGTATCATCTCTTTTCATTGCTTTGGGATAAGGTATGCGAGGTTGGTACTCTTTGATTACCAGTTTTGTCTTTTCCCGTGTTTCCTCTACTTTACCTTTTTCTACCTCATTTTCTTATTTTTAGACTGTTTCGTCTAACTCTGCATTTTTCTGAGGTATTATGGCTTGGATTTGCTCCTTTGGGTTAATCTCCGTGTTACTTGGTAGACGTCCTGGCGGTCGCTCGGACATTAGCTTTGCAAGTTGTCTGACTGCCTTAGTGACTTCCCCTACTTAGTAAGGTCCCCGCTTCGGTTCTTGGTCCCTTCAACTGATGTTTGTTGATCTTTAAGTGTTTTCTCAGTATCTTGGAGACGATTTTTTGTGGCTGCCATGAATTTTGTCAGCATCTCTTCAAGATTCGGCTTCTTCTCTTGCGGATATGGCTGATTTTGGAAATTTTGAAGAAGTTGTTGTCTTTGATTTCCTTGATTTCCTTGACCTCCCCATGAAATATTTGGGTGGTTCCTCCAACCTGGATTGTAAGAATTACTGTAAGGATTATTATTGGGTCTGAAATTATTACCTATATAGTTCATCTGCACGCTTTCTACTCTCGGTTGGTAGGGTAGGTACTCAGGATTCGCCACAGTTCCACTTGCGTCGCACTGCATTACTGGATGTACCTGCGAAGAACACAAACTATCAAGCTTTTTATTCATCATCTCCATCTGTGTTGATAGTATGGTTACTGCGTCGAGGTTGTAGACTCCGGCTGATTTTGTTGGTTTTGTCCTGGTAACTTGCCACTGATAGTTATTCAGTGACATCTCTTCAATAAACTCGTACGCTGCTTCAGGAGTTTTGTTGTTCAGGGTTCCACCGGCGGCTGAATCAATTAGTTGCCTCGTTGAAGGGTTTACACCATTATAGAAAGTTTGGACTTGTAGCCACAAGGATAAACCATGGTGTAGACATCTTCTGAAGAGGTCCTTGTATCTCTCCCATGCATCGTATGATGTCTCTAAATCCATTTGCACAAAATAAGAGATATCATTCCGTAATTTGGCCGTTTTGGCCGGTGGGAAATATTTCAATAAAAACTTTTTAGTCATTTGCTCCCATGTAGTGATTGACCCTCGTGGTAACGAGTTTAACCACTGTTTGGCTTTATTCCATTATGAAAAGGGAAATAACCGAAGACGTATAACATCATCAGAAATGCCATTTATTTTGAAGGTATCACAGAACTCTAAAAAATTAACTATATGAGTGTTTGGGTCTTCGTCCTGCAAGCCATCAAATTGAACAAATTGTTGAATCATTTGTATTGTGTTAGGCTTTAATTCAAAATTATTAGTAGCTATAGCAGGCCTAACAATACTCTATTCTGCTCCTGTTAAATGTGGTTTAGCATAATCAAACATAGTGCTCAGAGCATTATTTTCTCCACATCATGTGGTTGTGGATTATTCTCGTCCACCCCTTCAGTAGGATTGGATCTGCCTTCTTCTGTGTAATTTAGGGCTCGCCTGATTTCTCTGCGATTCCCTCAAGCAGTAGCTTCAATATCACTGTCGTATACTAAAGGTCCTGTCGGGTTCCTACTAGTCATAAACTAGAGGTGCCTGAAAGGAATGAAGGGAAAAAATTAGCAAGAATAAAAGTAATAATGAAAAATAAAAATAAAAGTAAATAATTTGCAAGAAAATAAAAAATGGCTACAGTAACAAAAATAGAGTTTTCTTAATATTTTAATTCCCTGGCAACGACGCCAAAAACTTGATTGTTGTTTTGTCGAGTTTTAAAATTTATAAAGAGAATGATCGAACCTAGAAACTAACTTTGACGACGATTTAAGGCAAGTGCACCTATCAAACAGTAGTATAGTTAAAGCAAGACCGGATTGTCAAACCCAAAGGAACTAAAAGTACTAATACTAACTTTCTTTTTATTATTTAGCCTAAATATTAAATGATTGTTTGTCTAATCTAAAATTAACTAACTACCAAGCTAAGACGCAAAGACAAAAAGACTAAATTTGGGAGATAACTTTTAGAAAAACTCAGTTGATTTAGACGATACCCTTAGGAAGAATCCACCTAGACTTCACTTGTTATCTAACACTGAACTAGACAATTTATTCACCTAGTTTGATCCGTAAGACTCCGTAACGTATATAAAACCCTCTCTCGAGGCGAATAACGTCTAACCCTAGGTTAATTAATGGAAATCTCTTTCTCTCTTAATAACCCCTAGAATAGCGAAGAATCGATTCGTGGACTCCCATATTAGGTTTCACCCTAATCCGGCAAAATCTCGTCACCCTATCTCTAGGCGTGTGATCAACTCCGCTTAATTATGCTAGATCTACTCTTAAGTAGAGACTTTTGCGCCTCTACCTAAGCACATCAAATTTGGATTAAGCTCACATAATTAAGAACAAAATAAGTATTTATCATATAATTCAAAAAACAATAACAAGATTCATCATAGGTTTCATCCCCTTCGAGTATCCAAAGGATTTAGTTCATACTATAAAAGAAAATATCTCAGTAGAAATGATAAAACAAAACATAAGAAATCTCTAAAACTTCCTGAAAGAATTGAAGGAGAGATCCGCCGTCTTGAGTAGAATTCCGGATTCTTCAGATGGATCAACTGGCTAACTTCAAGTGATTCTCCACAGATATGGCCTTTTCAGCTTGGCTCCTTGGCCCAGCTAACCGCCCCCTTTCTGATAGCACTTAGGGGGTTTATATAGGCTTTTAAAATAGGTTTCTTTGCCCCAACGTATCCAAATCCGAATGAAATTGCCTTTTGCCACGACAAGGACACGGGCATGGCACACGCCCGTGTGGACGGTCTTCAAACCGTGTTCGGATTTCTTTAATGAGACATGACCGTGTTAATCGGAGTCAGGCCGTGTTCTAGTAAGAATGGTGGCACGGCCGTGTGGCATGAAGTTTAGGCCGTGCTGAATTCATGGCTTGGCCCATTTTGGCCCGTTTTAAGCTCATTTCTCGTTCTTTTTGTTTTCTGGTGCTTTCCTGAGTATAAGACATGAAAAGAAAGGATTAAGAGCACCTTTTTACATAAATCAAGGCTTAAATTAAAGCATACTAAATGTGGGCCTAAAATATATTACTTTTACGATTTATCACCTTGCATTGTTTACCCACTCCAATAATCATCCTCAAGGTGCAGTCCTGTATAAAACAAATTTTATTAGTAAATTGGACATCACAATTAGACCTATCAACCAACTGTGACATAGACATCAAATTGCAATTCAAGTTTGGAACATAAAAGAACATTGTCTAGTTTCATATCTTTTCCCAAACAATCCAATCCCTCTCTCAACGCCATTACCTCCTCACCGTTAGGCAAACCAATTGGACAAGCCTCAATTTCTTTCACATTTGTTAAACATTCTAAACTACTTTTCATATGTTGGGAAGCACCCGGATCAATGATCCAACTAAGATTACTCTTACCATTCAACTTTTCACTAGTACCCGATTTGTACGTGTTCAACAAATTGCGAAAGAGTGTCCATTGTTCAAATGTCAAGGTCCTAAAAGTTGTACTTTCCCCAGGATTATCACTCGAAGTCAACACGTAACTGAAAGCATTTTTCTTTCCCTCACTATTCAAGGCTATTTTGTTTTTATATGGCTCTTGATACCATGAAAGAACTCTTGAGAGAAGTGACTTTCTTCCCATTCTCCATTAACAGGCCAAAAAAAGCCATCTATATACATGATAAGCATGTAAAATAAATCACCCAATAAATCTATGTAAATCCCTAACTTCTATAATAAAGTCTTTAACTTTTTTCCTAAATATATTATTTACATATTTATCAGATATTTGCATATCTAAATATATTCCTTTATTTCTATAACACCCCAAACCCGGCCCATGCGTTAAGGCCATATCTGACATGTCACATGAGAAAAATACATTTAAGTCCTCATTTGTACATAAAATAGATATGTTAAAAACAAGAAAAACAAGTTTTAATTTAGAATAATTGAAAATATATTACTACCTTCGAAATTTGCTTAATAAACCGATAAATTTGAACTAATTATTTTACAACCGTGATTATTGAAAACATTGATGAAAATTCGAGAGAAACTTTCCGGATTAAATCTTATAAGTTTATAAAAATCCATTTGTATAATCCATTTTAGAAAATATTTATTTGAGGTTTTAGGAAAAATCCCATTTAAAACAATTTGAGCAAAATATAAAATACGTCAAACATAAAGCAATATAAAATAAACTAGAGGCCTTATTACAACATTTAACCCAAAATAGTAAAGTAATAAAATAAACGAGAAAGAAGTCTAAAGTCCAGATAAACCATTTCTGAAGTATGGCCTCCACCGAGTCATGCATGGCCCAAGTCCATGTCACTGAGCATTACCTGAAAGGGATAAGAGAAAGGGAGGTGAGTTACAAGAACTCAGTGTGTAATCCCCTTACCGTTATCCATTGGGTCGAAACCCATTTAGGGACCTAAGCCCATTTACAAAATAATGTATCAATTTTATCATGTGAATGAAATGCAATTCCCAAACCAATCCTAATAATCCATCCGCTACACACCACCCGTACCAACCAACACACCTGTGGGGATCAAGTCAACCCACCCCGCCAACACACCAATCGCAGGCATTAAGCTATTTATAACAAATATAATTGTGGACAAGCCACCAGAATAATAGAATGTACGTGGCATTGCCACTATATAGATTTGTGGCAGAGCCACCAGAACTTCTCTTCGATATTATCCCATCCCATGCAAAATCATGTATATAATGCATAGCAATTCATGATTTTTACAATATAACAACAGTAATTTATTCGGATATTCATTACAAACGTACAGCCCATTATAACAATTTATCAAATTGGCCCATCTAGCCATAATATCAGATTGGCCCATTTATCAAAATATCAAATTGGCCCATTAAGCAATATCTCAATTCGGCCCATTGTAACAATTTATAAAATAGGCCCATTAATGCAATATATCAAATCGGCCCATTAACACTTTTGCAAACCGGCCCATTAGGGGCATTTCCATAATTCGGCCCGTAAGGGCATTTTCGTAATTCGGTAATTTCGCAATCCAGACTTAACTACTAATTTGGGCTTAAAAGTTTAAACTATCCATCTGCGTCGTACTGACTAAATTGACTATAACTTGAGTTAAGAATCTCAAAATCTAAATCCGTAAATGTTCCTTGAAACTAGACTCATATATCTTCTTACTACAATTAGTATAGTTTATTCCTTGAAGTTTCCCTTGTTTCACTGTCCAACGATTCTAATATCTCTTACCTTAATTTCAAATATCTCACTGCATGGTTTTTATATACTGCTCCCACTTGTTTCTATTGAAAATAGGCTCACTAAGGAATCTATACATATAATTTTTAACTCATAATCCACATTGTACAATTTTATCTGATTTTACCAAGACTGATCAGGGAACCACGAAGTCATTCAGAACCAGTCTCACTAAAATGAACATATCTCAGAATATAAAATTCCTTTTCCTTCTCTATTTCTTCCATTTTAAAATAGACACAGTAAGATTTAATTTGTTATCTTACTCACTTTCTAATTCCCTTTCTCCTATTTTTCATGATTTTTCAAAAACACGCCACTGCTTCTAACCGAAACTGTTTTATTACAAAATACAATTACCACTACGATCATACGCACGCCCGAGTGATCACAGATGCCAGTTTTTGGTTTTTTTCAGTATTTCGACCGATTCACCGAATATTTCGTACAAATTTCCGAGAAATGTGAGATTACACACCATTTCAGATATGTATACGGAAGATATGAGATTACACCCCTGATTTTGATTTCCTAAAGAACCATTCTTCGATGACCACTATGTCCGAAGGTAGAATATATCGAGTGATTTGTCCCTTATTAATATTGGATCTGTTTTCTCTGTTCAACTTAAGGCTAGAATGATGTTCGGCCTCCCACTAGAATACTACAAAAGGGAGAGTGATCTCGTTTGAAAGAGTAGAATAAAATGATGGTCTCGGTCAATTTGACCATCCCAAACCAAGGCATAATTCGGCATTAAGAGAAAGAAAATAAAATGTTGAAGAGAATCACTTACCAATTTATCAAGGAATGAGTGTTAATACGGATGAGAAGAAAAGATAGATAAGAGATGAAAGTTCGGTTATAGAGGAAAATGTATATTGATATTTGGCTATGGGGGATAATCAAACAAGAAGATGTGATCTTATGGTAGTGTCGATTTAGAGAAGAGTAAAGATTGAAGGAATGTTTAAAAGAAAGGAATGGAAGGTTGGATGGAGGCTAGGTGATTCGGCTATCAAAGGGAGATGAACAAGAGGTGAAAATTTTGACCAAACAAAAGAGAAGAAAAATGCACAATTGTGCTAGGAGGTTTCGGCAAAGAAGAAAGAAAAGAAGAAAACTAAACTCACAAAGAGTGGAAATTTGGAGAAAATGACACTATTGATGTAAAGGCATTTTTTACCAAAACAAACACTAAGGCTTTACCAAAACACTAGAAAAAATTCGGCTACCTCCCTCTACACCCAAAATCGTCCACATTCATGACCATAATGGTCAATAATTGGCCAACCACACTTTTCATAACACTTCCCTTGAAAAAGGCCACATGTTCCCCTTACTTGCCCTTTTTCTTTTGATTCCTTACCTTACCTTCACCCTTTCCTTATTTCCTTAGCCACCTTGCCAAAATTAAAAAGTCCACCTTGCCTTATATACATCTTGGCCGACACTTAGGGAAAGAAAGTATACAAAAAAAATAGTCAAAACTTTTTGTACCAAGTGGGATTCGAACCTCTTCCCTCAATGCCTTCACTTGATGCCATAACCTCTTTACTAATTGCTCATTTATGCAAGCAAATTACCCACCTATTTCCATAAGCCATGATGCCACTTACTATCTCTCTTTAATAGGCTTAAACACAAAATTTATACTAAGGCCCAACTTGAACCCGGAACTTCCTAGAAACCTCGTAACTTTCCAAAATCACCTTCCTAATTAGTCCAATCTTGAAATAATGCCATTCTCTTTTTCTCAAAATTTTAAACACTCCTAAGCCCAAGGCCCAATGGGCCCAATCCTACTAGGCCCAATTTCAGGATGTCACAATTTCTTTCCTAATAAAATACAAATAACTTAACTCTAAAATGATAGATTTAAAATAATATGTTTATTAAATTAAAATTGAATAAATAAACATGAACTGACGACAACTTGAAATAATTTAAAGTCAAAATGACTCGATTAGAAAATCTCAACTCTTAAATTTAAAATTGATCCACAAGATATAACTTTAAATTATCTCTAATTGAATTATAAATATAATATATAAAGGTTTTTAAATAAAAAAGTTAAAAGAATATTGTAATTCTCTGTCTTTTGAAATTTAATTTTTATATTAAAAATTTAATTTTTTTATTTAAAAATCTCAATCTAATAATTAATACTATTAATAAAATTTACAAAATTTATCATTAATAAACCCATACAATCAAACCAACTTCATAAGAAATATTGTTATATACATATACTTTTCCAACCATAATAGTTACAATCTTAAACCCTAAACCAAATACATCAAATTTAAGGGTATGGATAGTAGATAAGGCCAAATTAGAAGAAAGAACAAATTCACTAATATTTTGCATGTATAACAGGCTACAGCCAAATACATCTACAACATAATAAAGAACTCTAGCATAGTACTCTCCATAATTGGACCAATGGAACGAATGTAATAAACTAATCATCCAATTAAAAGCTTGTATTTTATGGTAGTTGGCGAGCCTAAGGTCTGGTTACAGATTATATATATAATCAATCATATGTATATAGCACATGGATTTGATGAATGTATTTGGTGTTTGCAGAGTCTAACCATAGAAATGGTTGGCTACATCGGAAAGCTAAGGGTTGGTTTTAAAATCGAGAAAAACTTCATTGATCTTTAAAAGTTGAAATCATCTATCCAGAATGCTTTTGGGATGATGTTAAAGGTTGCACAGGGTATTCCTTAATTAATTCAATCTCAAATTATGTACATAATTCTATTCTATCCTTGCTTTGTTTCAGGTTAGGAATAATTGTTTTATATTGACGAAATAATCTAATGACGTCACAAACTAACTAAAATACGATAAAGGCAAGCGCACCTATCAAATGGTAGTATAGCTAAGGTGAGTCGAGAATATTGTATCCACGAGGACTTAAAGTACTAGTAATTACTATCTTTTTATTATCTAGCCTATAAATTGAAGGGTTGTTTTTATTCTAAAATTAAAATAATTAGTAAAGACTTGACAGAGAATGAATTGGGAAAATATTCGAAGAAAACCAATGATAAAGACAATACCCAGGAAAGAATCCACCTAGACTTCACTTATTATTCTAAATCTGAGTTAAATGATTTATTCACTTGCCTTGATCCGTAGAAATCCCTAAATTATATTAATATCTCTTTCGAGAGTAAAAATAACTGACTCTAGGTTGATTAATTGAAATCTCTTTCTAATTAAAACCCTTATTGTCTCATTAACTCGATCTATTAATTCCCCTATTAGATTTGACTTTTATCCGGTAGATTTATGTCGTCCTATTTCTAGGATTGCATGCAACTCCACTCAATTATGTCAGATCTACTCTTAAACAGGGACTTTTTCTCCACTAAATAAGCACATCAATCATGAATTAATATCCTGAAAACATTAAAACATGAAATAAGAACACATAATTGAGATCAAGAACAAATATTTATCATGTAGTTCAGAAAAATCAAATAATAAGATCCATCTTAGAGTTCATCCTTCCTAGGTTTCTAGGGAGTTTAGTTCATACTTTGGAAGGAAAACATCTCAAAATCAGGAAAACAACAAAACATAAAGAAACCCAAAAACTTTGAGAGAAATTGAATGGAGATCTTCAGTCTTGAAGGAGATCCTACTTCTAAGTTGAATCCGTTGGCATTTTTTTTCGAGTCTTTTCTGCGTTCTACTCTGCGTGCCCCCTTGTTCCTTTTCTAATGTGTATTTATAAACTTTAGAATGCTCAGAAACCTCAAAAATTGGCTTTTTCTGCTTGTTATGGGAACAAGGAGCGATATCGACACAGGCTGGCACATGGGAGTGTGGCCAGCCCATGTGGTTCACACGGGCGTATGCTCAACCCGTGTAGGTTTGGCTTGGCCGTGTGGATCCTTAAGACAGCCTGTTTTGTCCGATTTTGGCCCGTTTTCCACTCCTTTTGCTCCCCTATGCTCCCCTAAGTATAGAAACATGAAATTAAAGGATTAGGAGCATCAAATTCACTAAATTATATAATAAATCATCCAAAAAATGCCAAGCATGAGATTAAAATATATTACTTTTATGGTTTATCAAATATCCCCACACTTAAGCGTTTGCTTATCCTCAAGAAATATTCTCAACTCACAATTAAAATTAACTTTCTCAATTCATAATTCTCATCAATAATGTTTTATCATAATTCACAAATAATCACACATTGATAATTTAACTAACAGAACACCAAAGATTCAAACAATCCAAGTCACATATTTTTCAAGCATGAAAACATAGGTATTTCTCCTTATCTAAGTAATTACCTTTAATTCAAAATCGACAAGAATTGACATCCTCACTAAAGATTCACTCAATCACTCAAAGTGTTTAAGGTTCAAAAATTAAGCACTCAAAAGTCAAAAATGAAAAGTTATTACCATAGGCTTGCATGAAAATCAAATCTCCACAACTATAAAATGATACGATACACAAATCAAAAGGTCTTTAAAGGGTTGTAACGGGGCTTGAATTAAAGGTGTGGATAAAGGCTGAAAAATAAGGTTAGAATCGAGATCGACTTGATAAATTACCAAACTAGAAACATAAACAATCACTAAATTACATAAATCGAAACTATTTAATAAAAAATGACCTTCTTCTCAAAAAATGAATATAACTGTTCAAGCTCAATCGACATATAACTATGTAATAATAAATAAATATAAATGTAAATGAATAATTTTTTTCTTCATTCTTTTTTTTTTAAATCAAGAACATAAGAGATAATTTAACAACTGAAACGAAAGAGAATAGTTAGGCAACTAACCAAATCAAATCTCGACAAAAAGGGAGTTAATAAAATAGGATAAATTCTCAATGAATCAAAAAGAATGATTTATGGGTTAAAGTTAAGGGTAGATCAAGAAATGGTTTATTAGGCTCAAAGGGGTTCAATAAGGGTTAATTATGTAGGTCGGCTTTATGGGATAAGTGGGTTAAAATCTAGGTTCCTTTATCATCTTAGTATATCAAATCAAAGGTGTGGTCTCGACATGTATAATCGAAGCAAATTCTAGAATAACCAATTAGTATTGACACACTCATAACCAATAATAAAGTGAGCAAGAAAAGTGTATGCTCTAAAGGCTCAAAATCTTACAAAAATTATGGTTTTTGATAGCAATCTTGTAAATCTCAAACTTCAAGGTAATACCTCAATTTAGGGAAACAACCTAGCAAATTTTTTTTATTTTGAAAACAGACTTATCATGCTTGATTCTCTCATGTCTTAAAGTTTAAACAATCAATGCACAATTACTTATGAATTTAATCTAAAACACATTAACAAAAATTATAAATCAATAAAAATTCATTCTAATAGTAATATGAGAAACTTACTTAAACACAAGGCATAATTCAGGGATTTTCAAATAATCATATAAATAACCCCCCCACACTTAAGATGTATATTGTCCTTGATGTACAAATACAAATAAGCACAGTAGAAAAGAATATCAAAAGAGAGGGAGAAAATTAAAACTGCCATGAATATTGGAATAGATCCCCAAAATAGTACAAAGCGGAATTGTAGATAAATGTAGATGTATTACATGATTTTGAGAAACTGATAAGAAAATAAACACAATGGTGAAGAAGATTAAAGGGTTACTCGGTTAGAAACAACCATAATAAAAAAAACATATAGTTCAAAATATAAAAAACCAAAGAAGTCTAAAAACATAACAATGAACATAAAAAATAAAAATAAAAATAAAAACAAATGGACTCAATGGTCCTCATCATCAGACACATTAGTGGCGTGAGCCGTCGACACTGGAGGAGCAGTGTGGAAATACTGACAAATCTGCTGCAAAGTCGTATCAATATTGTCAAACCTCTGGACACAGTACTAACGGAAGCTAGTAAACTCCTCGGAAGATATTCCTTGAAAGCTCAAAACAGAATGAGCAGGTCGGTGACTCGAAGGTGGAGGCTGTGGTGGATCCTCGTGATAGGGAGGAATATCATCAAGGAAGTCCTCGGGGACATTCTGAGCGTCAGAATGAAACAATCTGTACTGAGGAAGATCAAATCCACGGCGCCACTCGATCATCCTCATGCGTATCATGCTCGAGATGCCCTGAGGGGACATTTGGCCTACAAGTGTGAGTGTGGAGGACTGCTCTGATGTGTCTAGGAGACTGAAGTGTCGAGCGAGGTGAGTCATGTAAGAGCCTAGACAGATTGGGCCCTTCCTGTGGCGGCCAGCCTGATGGCGGAAGGATAAAGCAATGAAGTAAGCCAAGTCTAATACATGCCCGTGCGCCATGCTCCAAAGATAGTAAGCGTCATGAGTACGAACAACTCCGGTGCTCTCTCTCTGACCTGTCAAAGTGTGTGCTAAGAGTGCCTGAATGTACCATAAAGTCGGAGAGAGAAAAGTCGCCTTCGAGCGAATCACGTCATATGGTATCTGACTCGCTTTAAAATCGGTCCAACAACACGATGGTGAGTGATGGATGTGCCAATGAAGCTGAAGGAAATTCTCAGTGCTCATGAACTCCTCTGTATAGAGTCACATAGTAGCACCAAACTCTAGGACGCTCATATGTCTCACCAAACCACCTAGGCGAAAAGTGATGGTGCCTGGCTCGTCATGAACCATCATGACCTACTATACCAGAAACGTCGAGCAAAACTCCAATGTCAGCTCCATGTAGGTGGGCTGATGATGGCAAAGAATCTATCCCATGAAGCTATGGCGATAATGGCGCGTACATCATCAACAAGTCAGACCTGCTCCAACGTGGCCCAATCAATGCTGCGGCCTAAGCCGAGTGGTCGTACTCAAAGGAGCTGATACAAATCATTCTGAGGGCCCACCCCAAATCAGAGAAATGGGTGGCGAGCTTCGGCAGATGCGCTCGAGGAGGAAGTCGCTTCGGGGCCCTTTCGCTTTTTTGAAGTAGGGACGACAGTCTTAGTCTTGCTAGGAGTGTTCATCATGATGTACCTAAAATAAAATAATCTATTATCAAAAAAAATGAGCAGCACCGAATAAGCACATAATTAAGCTGAGAAACAGTTTAGTAAAATGCTTCACTAGGAATCAGCCAAAGAGGCGCATCCAAATCTCAATCGCCCAAGTGGATAATCGGCTCTGAACATGCTAGGAAATAATAAAATATCATTGCCACCACAGAATAATAATAAGGAGAAGAAAAACATAAAGAAATAGAATTAAAGAAATAATAGAAAAATAAACAGTGAGCAAAGAATGTACAATAAACTAAAGATTTATTATAAGAACAACTAAAAATAAACTAAAACAGTGATATAAAAATAATATGATTGTAGTGAAATCTAAGTATTAAAATAAAATCTAACCTAAAATAAACATAATTAAAGAATGAGAATAATAAATAAAATAAAATAAACACTAGTATTGAATAGATAAGAGGAAATAACATAAACAGAGTAGTAAAAGAAAGCAAAATAACATAATAAAGGGATAAAGAAATAAAGAATATAAAATGAATAAAATAAATAATAAAGTTAAACAAAGGGGAACCGACGAAGATGGTGGTGGAGAGGGACGGTAAATTGGTGATGGGTCGACTAGGGGACGGTGATGGCTCCGTGGGAGACCAACGAGGGAGAAGGAGCGGAAGTTAGGAGGGTTCGGGTTTGGGGCTATCTGTGGGGGGAAAGAAGAGAGGGTTGGGGTTGAACGCAGGTTGAGACGGAAAAGGGGGAGGAGAGGTGAGGGCAAAGGGGATCGACGTGGTGGAAAGGGAATGGGAAGGGAGGGGGTCGGGGTCGACTCATGGGGCGTGTGAGGGACAAAGAGAAGAAGAGGGAAGGGGTAAGGGTAACGAAGGTGGCTAGAGAGATGGGTTAAAGAACGACGACAGTTAGGGTGAAAAGGAAGGGTACGGCGGTTGGAGTTGAGAGGATGGGGAAAAAGATAAATTTTAAGAATTAAAATTAGGGTTGGGGGTTAAAAGGGGGACACGGCCGTGTGAGGCCTATGTTGGGCCACATGGCATGGACACACGGGCGTGTCTAAGGCCGTGTGAAAACTGAGCTTAAATTTTTAACGCACACGAGCTGAAAGAAACACCACACTAGCAAAGTCTATGGATTACGTAAATCAATGTATGGTTTACGACAGGCCCTTCAGTGTTGGTTTGCGAAGTTGACAACTGCATTAAAGCCGAAATTCTACTCAAGACGGCGGATCTCTCCTTCAATTCCTTCAAGAAGTTTTAGGGATTTCTTATGTTTTGTTTTATCTTTTCTTCTGAGATGTTTTCTTTTATAGTTATGAACTAAATCCTTCGGATACCCGAAGGGGATGAAACCTATGATGAATCTTGTTATTGTTTTCTGAATTATATGATAAATACTTAGTTTGTTCTTAATTATGTGAGCTTAATCCAGATTTGATGTGCTTAGGTGGAGGAGCAAAAGTCCCTGCTTAAGAGTAGATGTAGCATAATTAAGCGGAGTTGATCGCACGCCTAGAGATAGGGTGACGAGATTTTGTCGAATTAGGGTGAAACCTAATATGGGAGTCTACAGATCGATTTACTGCTATTCTAGGGGGTTATTAAGAGAGAAAGAGATTTCCATTACTTAACCTAGGGTTAGACGTTATTCGCCTCGAGAGAGGGTTTAATATACGCTAGGGAGTCTTACGGATCAAACTAAGTGAATAAATCGTCTAGTTCAGTGTTAGATAACAAGTGAAGTCTAGGTAGATTCTTCCTAAGGGGATCGTCTAAATCAACTGAGTTTTTCTAAAAGTTATCTCCCCAATTTAGTCTTTTTGTCTATGCGTCTTAACTTGGTAGTTAGTTAATTTTAGATTAGACAAACAATCACTTTTAGTTAGTATTAGGCTAAATAATAAAAAGAAAGTTAGTATTAGTACTTTTAGTTTCTTTGGGTTCGACAATCCGGTTCTTGTGGTGCTTCGTAGTTTTTGACCATTGTTGATGATTTTTCTAGGAGTGTATGGATATATTTGTTGACTGAAAAAACAGAAGTGGGCCTTATCATGCGTAATTTCTTGGGTATGATTAAAAGATAATTTCATAAAGATGTAAAAGTAGTTAGAAACAATAATGGGACTGAATTTGCGTGTTTGAAAGACTATTTTTCTAAAAATAGAATTTTATATTAGACTTCATGTGTAGGAACACCTCAACAGAATAGTCGTGTTGAGAGGAAGCATCGCCATATATTAAATGTAGCTAGAGCTTTAAGATTTTAGGGCAATCTTCCCATCAAACTTTGGGGAGAATGTGATTTGACGACTGGATATTTGATCAATCAAACACATAAACTATTGGGAGGAAAGACTCCTTATGAGATCTTGTTTGGTAAACCTTCTAGTTATAATCATATTTGAACTTTTGGATGCCTTTGTTATGTTCGGAACTTGAATAAGGAGAAAGACAAATTTGCTAGCAGAAGGAGAAAGACAAATTTGCTATCAGAAATCAACGTTGTGTATTTGTAGGATATCATTTTGGAAAAAAAAAGGGTGGAGAGTTTATGATCTTGATTCAGGAAAGTGTTTTGTATCGAGAGATGTTGTGTTCTCTGAATATGAATTTCTACTTGTTGATGTTAGTAAGAAAGGTGCACAACCAGAACTAGTACAGAGTATTCCTTTCAGTGTCACCAACCATGTTGATGATAACTTGAATGAGACCAAAGAAAATGAGGTTTGAGAATTCAACTGTGACTCAATGTGATAACGATGACAGGGGGTGTCACTGAAGTCTCGGATGAATTTGTTTAAGAAAACCTTAGGCATGGTCATATAAGGAAAGAAGTTTCTAATCGACTGCAAAATTTTGTGACATATACTACACAACGAATAAGCCCTTCTACATGTTCATCCAAACCAATTTTGTCCTCAGGTATCTCCTATCCTATAGCACATTTTGTAAATTGTGATAATTTTTCTCTAAAACATCGTTATTTTCTAATGACTATTATAAATTTGAAAGGGTGCCTACTTTATTTGTTTAGGCCATAAAAGC
Organism: Gossypium bickii; assembly: GCA_025503065.1. NCBI lineage: Eukaryota > Viridiplantae > Streptophyta > Magnoliopsida > Malvales > Malvaceae > Gossypium > Gossypium bickii. The sequence continues at coordinate 108,860,215 of CP106717.1, forward strand.
TATTCGATGGAAATAAGCTATGACGAAAGAAATTGAGGCTCTTGAAGCTAATGAGACATGGACTTTGGAAGACGTACCACCAGGAAAGTGAGCTATAGAGAGTAAATGGGTTTACAAGATCAAATATAATTCAGATGGGTCAATTGAATGTTACAAAGCTCGATTGGTGATTCTTGGCAATAATCAGATTGAAAGAATTGATTACAGTGAGACCTTCACCCCTGTAGAAAAATTGGTGACCGTTCGTACGTTTCTTTTGGTGGCAGCAGCAAAGAAGTGGGAACTTCATCAAATGGATGTTCAGAATGCATTCTTGCATGGAGATTTAAAAGAAGAGGTGTACATGAAGATGCCTCCTAGTTTTGTCACTCAACACACTGGCAAAGTCTATAGATTATGTAAATCAATGTATGGTTTACGACAGGCCCCTCGGTGTTGGTTTACGAAGTTGACAACTGCATTAAAGCGGTATGGGTTTCTTCAATCTCAATCTAACTATTCACTATTTACTTTGAATCGGGACAAGATACAATTGAGTATACTGGTGTATGTTGATGATCTTGTTATTGCGGGAAATAATAGTGTTGCCATTTAAAAGTTTAAAGATTATTTATGCCATTGTTTCTACATGAAAGGTTTGGGGACATTGAAATATTTTTTGGGCGTAGAGGTGGCACGAAATTACAAAGGGGTTTTTCTTTGCCTACGCTAATATGCTTTGGATATTATTAGCGAAGCTGGGATATTGGGTGCTAAACCATCTGGTTTTGCCAGATTTGGAGAAGTATCGAAGATTGGTGGAAAGATTGATTTACTTGACTCTCACTCAACCTAAGCTCTCCTACAATGTTCATATCTTAGCGCAATTTATGCATCAACCAAAGAAAACTCATTAGGAAGTAGCTTTGTGCGTGATTCATTATTTGAAAGGAAGTCTTGGACAAGGAATACTTCTACGAGCTGATTGTGATTTACGACTATATGGTTACTGTGACTCTGATTGGGGAAGTTGTCCTTTAACGTGATGATCCCTCATTGGGTATTTTGTTATGCTAGACACCTCTTCTATTTCTTGGAAGACTAAAAAGCAACATACATTGTCGAGATCTTCTGTTCGAAGCAGAGTATCGTTCCATGGCTGCAACTGTGTGTGAATTGAAATAGTTAAAGGATCTCTTGTTGTCTCTTGGTGTTGTTCACTCTGATCCTATGTTGTTGTATTGTGATAGTCAACAGCCTTACATATTAGTGCAAATCCCGTGTTTCATGAGCAAACAAAGAACATTGAAATTAATTGTCATTTTATTTGTGATGAGATTCATCATGGACTTGTTCAAATAGCTTATGTTTGCAGCTCTGAACAACTAGTTGATATCTTCACTAAGGTATTTGGGACACAACGGTTTGGGTATCTTCTACGCAAGTTGGGGGTTTGTAATCTTCATGCACCAATTTGAGGGAGGTTTAAAAAAGAAATCAAGGAATATATTTAGATATGCAAATATCTGTTAAATATGTAAATAATATATTTACGAGAAAAGTTAGGGACTTTATTCTAGAAGTTAGGGATTTGCATAGATTTATTGGTTGATTTATTTTCCATGCTTATCATGTGTATATATGACTCTTTTTGGCCTGTTAATGGAGAGCAGGAAGAAAGTCATTCCTCTCAAGAGGTATTTCATATTTTTACTCATATTTTTATTTGATTATTAAAAGCGATAAGGTGCAATTTTTTAATCTTAAAATAATATTAAATCATAATTAAATAAATTATTTAATCAATTAAATTTATAAGAAAATTAATAATTATGAAAAATAGTATTTGAAATAAAATAAAATATTTATTATAAATTTAAACCAGTATAAAACCAAACAAAGGAAAATATTTTTGGATAAACAAAAGTAGATATTGCTTATTATAAATATTTTTTTTTACACTTAGTATAAATATTTTATTGTTACTAATATTCTTAATTTGATTTTTTTTACTAGTATACATAATTTGAATATTTTTTAACTATTTTTTAAAATTATTATATTTAATTTAAGTTGATCAGTTTTTTGAATTTTAATAATTTTGAGCTCAAGATATTTTAAGTTCCGGTTAATTTTAAGTTTAAATTAATTTTGAATTTTGACTAACTTGAATTTAAGTGAAATATACTTGAGTTGTTGACTCTTTATCATCAAAACATGTTCAAGTTAAATTTTCCGTGTTAGAATTCGATCAAAATATATAAGTTGTATTTTTTTTTTTAAGGAAAGAAGATGACTTGGGGCCCTTAAATTTCCTGAACCACTCAAGAAGGCGAGCGGTAAGAAAAACAACACTCGAGTTTCGCTGCCATTGAATAAGTTTCTGAGCTTTCCACACAAAATCAAGCGGATTCAAAGGTTCCAAACTGGTTAATTCAGGTATTGAAACATGCAAGAAGGCGAACTGGTTTCCCATACTTGCTCAGCATCGGGTTTGTGCATCTCCTTCACTGACTTGTACTCTCGAATGGCCCTAATATTCAGCAGCACTAGTGCTGTTGAATGTTCGTTATTTAACTTATTGTTTCCTCCTTGCATGTATAATCAAGTCCCAAGGAAAATTATTCCCGTTATCACATCATTTATTGTGTGTTAAATCAACCTCGACAAAAAAAAAAACCAGAAAGTTTATTCAACAACCAATTTTTATTTCTGTAGAAAGAAGGTTACAGAACTGCATATTGTTAAATGCATTGTTAGTGTTAAATGTTTTGATATGTGAATAAATTATTTCATTGTTATTTAATCATTTATACATGCTTACTATAAATTATATATTCTTACCTAATCAAATTATATCATCTCCTTAACAATTAATTTAAGTAAGTAATCCATAAAAATATTTAAATATAATTAAATGCATGACAGTTAGGCAGATGTAATGAAAGCAAGTAACGAGTTATTAAATGTGAGATAAAAACTAGTACCAACCACTCTAAGCTTGGTATTGATTTGTATAATTTCATCAAGTGAAAACGTCATTGTCGAAATTATAGCTGACTTTAATTGTAACGCACTCAAATCAGATTTGAATTATTGGGTCCGGATTTTGAGTGTTATTACACAAAATTTAATCATTTAATAAAAAAATAATTTCTTATTTTTTTAAAAATGTTTTTTTTTTGACATTTTAATTGAAAATTTTATTATATGAAAATAAGGGAAGTAACTTAAAATAATTGGTTACAACAATCTTGATACAAATCTTTACAAGTTTGAAGTTTATTTAATACAGACTCGATAGGTGTATTCCTACACTATGCCATAAATTCACTGTATGCTTAACAGCCCACTTTGCTGCTACTTTGACGTATACCTAGCATCGTCCCTCTAGCGCGGTCTCTTCCCAAAAACCTGAACAACAACAACAACAACAACAACAAACCTTGAGAGTACAAGGTACTTAGTGAGTTTAACCATAACAATACCTTGATGAACACTTTGCAATCTTGTAAGACTACTGTGCACTATACATTTTTCTGAACCATTTATTTTGGGCAAATACTATTACAGTTTTATCACACTATTACGCACCAACTAGCATTTTCCTATCATACTCACATATTTATTATCCCATTAAATTGAAGATCATCCCATACATATCATGATTCTCGTTGTCATATACGTATTCCTCTACATAACATACCCTCAGAGTCCAATTCCGACAACCTCGTCTTAACACATTCCCTTAACTTGAAACAATTGTTCACTGACATTTTTCACAGGTGGATATATAGATATTTGGTGAATACACATATAGTACTAGATACCATCAATTTCATCTTCATACCTACCCTGGCTCAATACTACACATACTCATACTGATAGAGTACTGCTTTAGATCATTTAAATGAATTGTATATTGTTTTATATCAAAATCCCATAACGCAAGATAACACTAACTTAGATTCAGAAATACTTTTAGAAGAAGATACTATTCCACTCACTTTCCATGTTTACATATCATTATGACAGATACTCTTCTTAACATACATATACACATCTCCTTTTAGGGAAACCCTTAAGACTTACACATATACATATCTCTCCCTATCTTATGATTTTATTATTATATTACTATTATTCATCTTTGTACATTGAGGACAATGTACATCTTAAGTGTGGGGGGGTTAACTATAGTATTATTTGAAAATCCCTGAATTATGCCTTGTTCTAAAGTAAGTTTCTCATATTATGATTAGAATGAAATTTCCTTTGATTTATAATTTTTATTGATGTGTTTTGGATTAAGTCATTGATAATTGTGCATTGATGATTAAATTTGAAGGATACTAGAGAATCAAGCATGATAAGTCTATTTTTCAGAAATTAAAAATTTTTCTAGGTTGTCTACCTGAATCTAATTATTACCTTAAAGCTTGAAACTTACGAGGTTGACATCAAAATACCCATAATTTTTGTGAGACTTTGAGCCTTATAGAGCCTATATTCTTTTTCTTGCTCACTTTATTGATTATGAGGATGTCAACATTGAGTTGTTATTCTAGAACTTGCATTGATTATACATGTTGAGACCACACCTTTGATTTGATATACAGAGATGATAAAGGCACCTAGGATTTAACTCACTTACTCCACTAAAAGCCTACCTTCATAATTAACCCCTAGTGAACCCCGTTTAATCCTAACAACCCTTTTTATTAACTCACCCCCTAATATTAACCCAAAATCCTCTATATTTGTTATCACCATTCTTTTTGACTACCCCTATGTCGAGATTTGATTTGATCAATTGCCTAACTATTTTATCTATATTGGACTTGTTCTTAAAAAAATCGAAGTATATTCATTACTAGTTGTGTGATTGAATGAGCTTATACGTTTGAACGTCAATTATGAAGAAGAAGCTCATATTAGAGTATTATTAGTATGATAAGTTCTCAATTGATGTAATTATCTATTTTCAGTTCGATATCTCTAGTTAGGTAATTTGTCAGGTCAATCTTGACTCTAACCCTCTAATTCAGCCTATATCCATACCTTTAACCCAAGCCCCGTTACAACCCTGTTAAAGACCTTTTGATTTGTGTATCATCTCATGTTATAGTGGTGGAGATTTGATTTTCATGCAAGCCTATGGGATTAACTCTTCATGTTTGACTTTTGAGTGCCTAATTCTAAACCTTAAATACATTGAGTGATTTGAGTGAATCTTTAGTGAGGATGTCAATTCTTGTCAGCTTTGAATCAGAGGTAATTATTTAGATGAAGGGATCTCTTAACCCCAAAAATAGAATTGTATTTCTTTTTTAAAGTTCTTTTATTATTCCCTTTAGAAATAGAATACTTTGAGTGATCCATTTTTTTGTTTCTTTTGAAGCTTTTCGAAACAATTTAGTTTTTTCTTTTAAAATTGTTAAAGCTATAAAACATTTCGTTTTAAATTTTTTTATTTTTTTTAGTTCTTTAAAAATAGGCTCAAAAAACGAATGATGTTTTCGAGGAGAGCCGAAAGGTAGTTCAGTTTCCATTCCCCAAACTATTAAAAAGCAAAAATCATTCTTTTGACCTTTCTTTTTTTTTCATTGGATCTTTATGAGAGGGTTGTAGTTTAAATATGTGCCAAGGTTTCAGGCAAAAAGGAAATAGGATCTTTATCTGAATACCGTCTGTTAACCAGTTTTTTGGAAATTCGGTTTTGGATAATTGAACACCACGCCTATGTTTTCGTACTATAAATGTATGACTTAGATTGTTTGAATTTTTAGGACTCTTCGAGTTGAATTATCCATGTATGAATTATCTTTTAATTATGATAAAACATTACTGATGAATATTATGAATCAAAAAAGTTCATTTTAATTGTAAGTTGAGAATTTTGCTTGAGGACAAGCAAAAGCTTAAGTGTGGGGGTATTTGCTAAACCGTAAAAGTAACATATTTTAAGCCCACATTTAGCATGCTTTTGGATGATTTAAGCCTTGAATTATGTAATTTGGTGCTCTTACTCCTTTGTTTTCATGTTTTATACTCAGAATAGCACCGGATGACGAAAAGAACGGAAAACGGGCCCAAATCAGAGAAAATGGGCCATATCACGAAATCAACATGGCCTGGGCCCAAGACCACACGACCGTGCCTCATTCAATAGCCTCGAACATGGCTTGGCCACGACTTACACGGGCGTGTCCCTACTGTGACAAAGAGAAGTTTCACTCGGATTAGGATACTTAGGGGCGAAGAAACACATTCCGAAAGCCTATATAAACACCCTAAGCATGACCTAAAAGGGGGAACCCAGGACTTTAGTCAAGGGGCGTCCAGCTAGGCCAAAGAGGGCAGACTTGTGGAATTTACTCGAAGATAGCCAGTTGATTCATCTCACGAAGCCGAAATTATACTCAAGACGGAGGATCTCTCCTTCAATTCCTTCAGGGGGTTTTAGGGATTTCTTGTGTTTTGTTTTATCTTTTCTTTTGAGATGTTTTCTTTTATTATTATAAACTAAACCTTCAGATACCTGAGGGGGACGAAACCTAAGATGAATCTTGTTATCGTTTACTGAAGTATATGATAAATATTTGACTTGTTCTTAATTATGTGTTTTTAATTCTTGTGTTGATATTTCTGGAATATTAATTCAAGTATGATGTGCTTAGATGGAGGAGCAAAAGTCCCTGCCTAAGAGTAGATCTAGCATAATTAAGCGGAGTTGATCACACGCGTAGAGATAGGGTGATGAGATTTTGCCGGATTAGGGTGAAACCTAATATGGGAGTCCATAGATTGAGTTAATGCGATTCTAGGGTTTTAATTAGAAAGAGATTTCAATTAATCAACCTAGGGTTAGACGTTAGTCGCCTCGAGAGAGGGATTAATATAACATAGGGAATCTTACGGATCAAGTCAAATGAATAAATCATCTGGTTCAGAGTTAGATAACCAGTGAAGTCTAGGTGGATTCTTCCTTGGGTGTCGTTTTAATCAATTGGTTTTTCCTAAAGTTATTTTCCCAAATTCATTCTCTTTGTCTTTGCATCTTTAGTTTAGTTGTTAGTTAATTTTAGATTAGATAAAAATCCATTTAATTCTTAGGCTAGATAATAAAAAGAAAGTTAGTATTAGTACTTTTGGTTCCTTTGGGTTTGACATTCCGGTCTTGCCTTAACTATACTATTGTTCGATAGGTGCGCTTGCCTCAAATCATTGTTATAGTTAGTTTCCAGGTTCGATCATTCTTTATATAAATTTTAAGACTTTGACATCGCATAAAACAAAAATCAAGTTTTTGGCGCCGTTGCCGGGGAACTGAAATATTAAGAAAGCTCAATTTTTATTACTTTAGCCATTTTGATTTTTTTGCAATTTACTTTTATTTCTTAGTCTGTTTTTAACTTTGCTAAATTCCCTTCTTTTGTTTCTTTCAGGTACCTCTAGTTTATGAAAAGAAGGAACCCGACCGTACCCCTACTTTACGACAGTGATATTGAAGGTACCATTCGCAGAAATCACAGAGATATAAGGCGAAGCTTAAACTACATAGAAGAAGAGAAAGGAGCCGAAATAAATACTACAAAAGATATGGCTGAAAATCATCCGCCATCTCCAAAGATGGCAGAAGATCATGCTCCTCGAACTATGTGTGATTATGCTAAACCTAGTTTAACAAGAACTGAGTCAAGTATTGTTAGACCTGCTATTTCTGCAAATAATTTTGAACTGAAACCTAACACTATACAGATGATACAACAGTTTGTTCAGTTTGATGGTTTGTAGGATAAAGATCCTAACACACACTTAGCATTACTGGTGATGCCATCCGTCTTCGATTATTTCCCTTTTCTTTGAGAAATAAAGCCAAACAGTGGTTGCATTCTCTTCCACGAGGGTCAATCACTACATGGGATCAAATAACCGAAAAATTTTTATTAAAATATTTTTTGCCAGCCAAAATGGCCAAGTTAAGGAATGATATCTCTTCTTTTGTGCAGATGGATTTAAAGGCACTTTACGAGGCATGGGAGATATAAAAAGATTTGTTAAGAAGGTGTCCACACCATGGATTACCCTTGTGGTTACATGTGCAAACTTTCTACAACGGTGTGAACCCCTCAATAAGGCAATTAATCGATTCAGCCGCCGGTGGAACTCTGAATAACAAAACTCCTGAAGCAGCCTACGAGTTTATAGAAGAGATGTCACTGAATAACTATCAGTGGCAAGTTACAAGGACAAGGCCAGCCAAAGCAGCCAGAGTTTTCAACCTCGACGCAATAACTGTGCTATCAAATCAGGTAGAGATGCTACATAAAAAATTTGATGGTTTATATGGTTCTTCGCAGGCACATCCAATTATGCAGTGAGACGCAAGTGGAGGAGTGGGGAATCCTGAGTACCTACCCTACGGATAGGGCATGGAGAGCAAACAAATGAACTATATGGGTAACAATTTCCGATTTAACAATAACCATTATGGTAATACTTATAATCCAGGTTGGAAGAACCACCCCAATTTCTCATGGGGTGGTCAAGGAAATCAAAGGCAACAACCATCCCAAAACTTCCAACAACAGCCCTACCCACAAAAAAAGGAGCCGAACCTTGAAGAGATGCTAGCAAAATTCATAGCAACCACAGAAACATGCTTTCAAAATATAGAAACACGTTTCCAAAATATAGAAACAAAACTTGAAGAACATCAAGCATCGACGCAGGAGCTCAAGGATCAAATTGGGCAACTTACTGAGTTAATTTCTGAAATACGATCAGAAAGCTTACCTAGGGAAAAAGAGCAAGTAAAGACAGTAACGCTAAGAAGTGGAAAGGAGTTAGTTGAAAAAAAAAGATACCAAAAGAAACCGATGAGGCAAAGGCAACTCCAACCCATGAGGAAATTAAACCAACGATCCCATATTCAACAAAGTTGAAGAAAGATCGCTTAGATGCACAATATGGTAAATTTCTTGAACTTTTCAAACAATTACATATTAACTTACCATTTGTTGAAGCTATTTCGCAGATGCCAACATATGCAAAATTTTTAAAGGAGCTTCTAACAAACAAAAGGAAGTTTGAAGAAATTTCAACCGTGGAACTTAATGAAGAATGCTCAGCTATTATCCAAAACAAGCTGTCAACCATATTGAAAGATCCAGGAAGTTTCACTATTCCCTGTTTAATTGGTAGTTTGAACATAGAAAAAGCACTTGCTGATCTAGGTGCCAGTATTAATCTAATGCCTTATAGAATGTTTAAGCAACTTGGTCTCGGAGAACCAAAACCCACTAGGATTAGTATTCAGCTAGCTGACAGACCTGTTAAATATTCTAGGGGAATTATCGAAGATATTCTGGTAAAGGTGGATAAATTTATGTTTCCTGTTGATTTTGTTGTGCTTGACATGAATGAGGACGTAGAGGTACCTTTAATTTTGGGACGACCCTTTCTAGCTACTGCTAGGGCTGTCATTGATGTTGGTGATGGTAAACTCTCGCTAAGGGTAGGCGATGAGGAAATTATTTTTCAAATTTACGATGCCATGAGATATTCTAGGGAACAAGAAGATTCTTGTTACTTTGTTGATGCCACTGATCACATTATTCAAGAGTCTTTGCAGGAAATCATGCATAATGACACGATGAAACTGTGTCTTACACAAGGCGGAGGGATAGATGAAGACATCGATGAATTGAATTCTCATACATCCTCCTCTAGATAGACGAAAATAGAGGGTATTGAAATTAACGACGAACTAAAACAGAAACCCTCTCTTGATGAGCCGCCCAAATTAGAATTAAAACAGTTGCCAAAACACTTAGAATATGCATTCCTCGGGGATAATTCTATACTACCAGTAATCATCTCTTCAGAACTAGGACCCAAAGAGAAAAAAGAGCTACTAAAGGTACTAAGGAAACATAAAAGAGCCATAGCTTGGAAAATGTCTGACATTAAAGGAATAAGCCCATCATTCTACACCCACAAAATTTTAATGGAAGATGAGTATATGCCGTGTGTGCAACCTCAAAGACTTTTGAACCCCAATATGAAAGAAGTTATCATAGCTGAGGTAATTAAACTTCTAGATGCAGGAATAGTCTATCCTATTTCTGACAGTACTTTGGTAAGTCCTGTGCAGGTAGTTCCAAAGAAAAGAGGCATGGCTGTTTTAGCCAACGAAAAGAATGAATTGATTCCTACAAGAATAGCCACAGGTTACAGAGTCTGTATTGACTATAGGAAGCTGAACGATGCCACCAGAAAAGATCACTTTCCTTTGCCGTTTATTGATCAGATGTTAGAAAGATTATCTGGGCGTATGTATTACTGCTTCTTGGACGAACTTTTCGGCTACTTCCAAATCCCAATAGCTCTTAAGGATCAAGAAAAAAACAACATTTACATGTCCATACGGTACGTTTTCTTACCGTAGAATGCCTTTTGGATTATGTAATGCTCCTGCTACTTTTCAGCGATGCATGCTGGCCATCTTTGACGAACTTTGGAAGACATTATGGAAGTATTTATGGACGACTTCTCGGTATTCGATAATTCTTTCCATCTTTGCCTTAAAAATTTAGAAAGAGTTCTAATGAGATGTGAGGAAACAAATCTTGTTTTAAATTGGGAAAAATGTCACTTTATGGTTAGAGAAAGGATCATGTTAGGATATTGGATTTCTAATAAAGGGATTGAGGTAGATAAGGCAAAAATTAAAACCATAGAAAAATTACCTCCTCCTAGTTCAGTTAAGGCTATTAGAAGTTTTTTAGGACATGCTGGATTTTATAGAAGATTCATTAAAGATTTCTCTAAAATAGCTAATCTTTTAACAAAATTATTAGAAAAAGATATTCCTTTCAATTTTGATCAGGAGTGTTTAGATGCATTTAATATCCTCAAAGATAAACTAATAAATGCTCCGATTATAATTGCACATGATTGGAATTTACCCTTTGAGCTAATATGTGATGCGTGTGATTTTGCAGTAGGTGCAGTTTTGGGACAGGAAAGAGACAAGCATTCTCGGCCATTTTATTATGCTAGTAGAACATTGACGCCAGCACAAGAAAACTACACCACCACAGAAAAAGAATTGCTAGCTGTAGTTTTTGCATTTGACAAATTTAGACAATATTTGATATTATCTAAAGTTGTCGTTTACACTGACCATTCAGCTCTTTGTTATCTCTTAACTAAATCTGATGCAAAACCTCGACTCATACAATGGATCTTACTCCTACAGGAATTTGATTTGGAAATACATGATAAGAAGGGAGCTGAAAATCTTACAGCAGATTACCTCTCTAGGCTTGAGAACCCACATATTGAAAAGCTCGACGAGAGTGAGATAAACGACTCGTTCCCCGAGGAACAACTCTTTTCTATAACCAACCCCGAGGTACCATGGTTTACAGATATTGTGAATTATTTAGCTGCTAACATCCTACCAAAAAGATTAACACATCATCAAAAGAAGCGATTTTTTGCTGATGCGAAAAGCTATCTTTGAGAGGATCTCTTTCTTTTCCGTATATGTGTAGATAAAGTAATTCGGAGATGCGTCACAAAGATGGAAGCAAGTAAAATCCTAGAACATTTCCATTCAGGGCCTTTAGGAGGACATTACAGCAGGATTAAGACAGCATACAAAACGCTCGAATCAGGATTTTATTGGCCAACTCTGTTTAAAGATGCCAACAGGTATGCCGCTTCGTGTGATAAATGCCAAAGAATAGGTAATATTTCTAAACGCGATGAAATGCCTCAAACATATATGTTATCATATGAAATATTTGACGTATGAGGTATTGAATTTATGGGTCCATTTCCTAGTTCATTCGAAAATAAATACATCTTAGTAGCAGTAGATTACATGTCAAAATGGGTGGAAGCCCAACCTTTACCTACTAACCATGCTAGAATTGTAGTAAGGTTTCTTAAGAAACTCTTCTCTTGTTTTGGAACACCCAGAACGATCATTAGTGATAGGGGTACTCACTTTTGCAATACTCAATTTGATAGAGTCTTAAAAAAATATGGAGTACACCATAGAACAGCTACCTCTTATCATCCTCAAACCAGTAGGTAAGTGGAAGTGGCAAATCGAGAGCTTAAAAGGATCCTAGAAAAATAGTTGAATCAAACAGGAAAGATTGGGCAGTAAAAGTAGATGATGCTTTATGGGCCTATAGAACAGCATTTAAAACCCCTTTAGGAATATCCCCGTACAAACTTGTTTACGGAAAAAGTTTTCATCTACCATTTGAGTTAGAGCACAAAGCTTACTGGGCTATAAAATTCTTGAATTATGATCTTAAAACCGCAGGTGAGAAGAGGATGATGCAGTTGAATGAGCTAAATGAATGGTGAGCTGAAGCCTATGTGAACTCACGACTATATAAGGAAGCAACAAAACGAAAACATGATGCTCGCTTAAAACAATCAAAGCAATTCAAAGTAGGAGACTTGGTCCTGCTGTATAATTCAAGGCTAGACTTCACTTGTTATTTAACTCTGAACCAGACGATTTAATTTTAGAAATAATTTTAGAAGAAGATAACACTAACTTAGATAACACTAACTTAGATTCAGAAATAATTTTTGAAGAAGATACTATTCCACTCACTTTCCATGTTTACAGATCATTATGACAGATACTCTTCTTAACATACATATACACATCTCCTTTTAGGGAAACCCTTAAGACTTACCCAACTCTTAACCCATAGAGACAACCATTCAGATTCAAATCTTACTAGATATTCCTAACAGATCACACCACTAGGCTTAATAGAACACGTCATATAGGAATCATACATAATCACGTGTTTATTGTCCTGGCAGAATTCACAAAAGATGTCATGGGTATCTACCTCATGATTTTATACAAAGGTTCATGTATCGCGATCTGCTATTTTGATTCATGCATTATTGAAGACTATGTCATGAACATTCATATAGACATTTCATATCATGCTATGGGTCTAATCTTCATGGTCTTACATGCATTCATGTATTGTGATCTGCCTTTCCAATCCCATCTTATTAGAGGCTATGCCATGAATGGTTACAATTCATATCAAGTTGCCATGGGCCTCTACCTCATGGTATTACTTTCTTTTCAAGTCTATGATATACTAGTGTGATTAGCATTATAATTGTCCTATCAGAGGCTTCATAATGGAACCTTTCTCATTTCTCACTTACTTAGATGATCATATTTCTGTATGTCGTTCTTTTCGCTCCATAAGTATACATGCACTCTTACCACTCAGTATTCTTCTCGACTAGAATTTTATACATATTGTAGTCATACATTCTCTATCATTACTGTGAACATATATTTATTGATTGCAATAGTTATCATTATCCTTTATATATATAGATACATCTACTTGAAGAGTTTACATAAGAGAGTTAGGGTAGAAACTCACCTGATTCACACCTACTATAGTTTGAAGTTGCAGATCCAGATATCCCTAACCAACCAGTAGCAACCACTGCTTAAAAACAAAATTTTACTATTACATCTCTTATTACATACAATTTACTCATTATTTCAATCGCTGACAATCTCATGTAGAAATCTTATACTTATAACTTACCGTTCAAAAACCACAAGAAATAACTTAATCATTCAAAACTTAACATGCAGAACTGAAACGCTTACCGTGGAATGAAATAACCACTGATCATAAAATAATAATAGCTTCTAGATCATCGATGTAAGATTCATTCTGACTTAAGAATGAATCAGAGAATACCATTTAAGGGAGAAAAAGAAGAAAAGAAGAACCCCTTTCAGAACTCATATCACACATATAAATATGACTCAACCTACTTAGTGGATTTTAATAAGTGTCACATATATCAAATTTACCTCTTTAATGGTCTACAGTTTTCAAAGAAAACATAATTAAGTACCTTTCATCCCAATTAGCAAGCTAGGCTATACAATTAATTTCTAACCAGATTACTTATAAATCTAACTAGCACAATATTTCAGACAAACCACGTCCATACTTACCCTTTGTCAATTAATACAAAATTCTCCTTAATATAGAAGAATATCATGAATTCAAATTCCTAGTTTCTTATATGGAAGATACTGAATGCCTACACGTATAAGCTAAAAAATCACGTAGGTGGATAGCACTTCGCTAGACAAATTGTTTATTATAATACACCAAAACCTTAGACCCATCAGACCTGGAGTGTTACAATTGCTATAGAATATGAGGCTAAATTCCTGAGACTTAGCCAATATACCCAAGGAATGATTGTCACGGTGTAGGATATATACGTGAGGTTCGAAACTGGGTTACATTTTGACCTCAAAATACATGTTATTCCATACCAAAAATAGGTGTTTGAGACCTTAGTGGAGAAAGCTAAAATAGTAGGGGAGACCAAACAAGTGGAACATGAAAAATGAAAGAAAAATAAAGTCTCGATTAAGAGAGATTCTGGTTCCACTGGTTCAAACTTTCATCCAACAAAACAAGCCAATGAGGGCAGACCGGAGTAAAAGGTTGGTGTGGCTAAACCTAGGGACATAACTCCCAATTATACAGATTGTGGTACGCGCCATCCGGTCTATTGTTGGAGGAAGTTAAGAGTTTTTTTTTAGTTGTAGGTCAACTGACTATAAGATTAAGGATTGTCCTCGTTGAACCGACCAAATGCAAGCTCTGAACTTAAATCAGAGAGTGGGTTAGTTACCTCTGAGGGGTCGTGGTCAAAATAGGGTCACAAATACTGTAGCAATTGGCACGAATCGAACTGAGGCTAGACAACCTACACTTGTTTATGTCGTTAGAGAACGTAAGGATAGAGATGTGTCCGATGTTATACATGTATTTTTACCATCCATTTAGTTCCATACTTTGCCTTAATAGACATACGATCCACCCATTCATATGTTGCTTGTAATATGTATTATAAATTGAGTGTTGGGGTAAAGAAAACCACTATTGATGTTACCATAGTAAGCTGTTTAGGACAATCAGTAATTTTAAATAAAATCTATAGGAGATGCCTTTTGGAGGTTCAACGATAGTATTTCCAGCAGATGTTATAGAGTTTTGGGAAGTTTGACTTAATTCTGGGTATAGACTGGTTTGTAGAATACCAAATTAGCCTAAATTGTGCCTCTAAAAGAGTAACCTTGAAAACAACGGTGGGTAGTGAGATTGTTATGGTTCGAGAGCGATGGAACTATTTATTCAATGTATTTTTTGCTATGGTTGCCGAGAAGTTAGTTTTGAAAGAGTGTGAGGCTTATCTAGCCTAAGTAATGGATGGGAATGCAAATAGCTTTGTCATAGATAGCATCCGAACCATTAGGGAATTCTCATATGTGTTTCCCGAGGAGCTACCAAGGTTACCTTCAGATCATGATATAGAATTTAGAATTTAACTGTTGCCAGGAACTGCTCTGGTGTCCATTGCTCCTTACTGCATAACACCTAAAGAGCTACAAGAATTAAAAATCCAACTTCTAGACCTTTTGGATCATGGGTTTATTAAAGCCAATGTTTCTCTATAGGGAGCTCCGGTCATGTTTGTCAAGAAGAAAGATGGTTCCTTATGGCTTTGCATAAATTATCGACAATTGAATAAACTGACCGTTAAGAATAAAATTGACGGTTTCTTTGATCAGTTATGTGGTGTAACAGTTTTTTCTAAGATGGATTTAAGGTCAGGGTACTATCAACTAAAGATGAATGAGGCGGATGTACTCGATATGCCTACTATGAATTCCTTGTATGCCTTTGAGTTTAATGAATGCTCTGGCTGCCTTCATGGACTTAATGAACTGAGTGTTCAAACCCTTCCTTGATCAGTTTATAGTTGTGTTTATTGATGACATCTTAGTATACTCAAAAAATGAATCTGAACATGATGAACGCCTCAGGAAAGTTTTGCAAATTCTTCGATAATAGAACAAAATGAGTAAGTAGGAATTCTGGCTTAAGGAAGTTATATTTCTAGGACATATGGTATTTGCAGAGGCTATTCGTATAGATAAAAAAAAAAGATAGAGGCCATCCCAATCAAGAACGACTCAAAAATGTTTCCGAAATTCAAAGTTTCTTTGTTTTGGTCGAGTACTATTGCAGATTTGTTGAAGGGTTCTCTCTAATCGCTACTCCACTAACTAAATTTTTGAGGAAGAATGTTCTATTTAAATAGATGGAGGAACAACAAGCTAGTTTTGAAAAGTTAAAGGTTTTGTTAACTTAAGCTCCTATGTTGATTTAGCCTGAACCGGGAAAAGAGTATGTGGTGTACATTAATATGTCTTACACTGGCCTTGGATGTGTGCTGATTCAAGGTAGAAAAGAATTTGCTTATGTGTCGAGGAAATTGGAACAACATGAATTGAACTATTCCATATACTGAAAAATCATCCATGAATACGTTGAGACCTTCCTCCAAGATATCAACAAAAATAGCTATTATGCATCTCATAAATGTTACTGGCATTGCATAATCTGAATGGCGTCTATTTAAAAGCGTATGTGCCAAAAGGGCATGTGAATGTAGTTTTTTCTTGATCATCTGAATGTATGGAAATCTAATGATATCCTAAGTATCCATCAAGAAAACAATAATATTCTTTACCTCCAATCTATCCAGCATTTGATCAATAAAAGGAAGAGGAAAATGATCTTTTTTGTTGCATCATTTAGTTTCCGATAATCATTGCATACCCTCAAGCCAGCGACCGTTCTTGTTGGGATTAACTCATTTTTATCATTTTCTACAACTATTAGCCCACTTTTTTTTGGAACACATTGTGTAGGGCTGACCCATTCACTACCAGAATTTGCATTCATAATACCAACATCTAGCAATTTAAGTCATTCATTTTTCACCACTTCTTTCATGGATGGATTTAGCCGACGTTGCGCATCCACCACTAGTTTCTTTCCTTCTTCCAATCTGATCTTATGTTGGCATAATGCAGGGTTAATCCCTTTTATATCAACAATAGTGCATCCAATAACTCTTTTGTGTGTCCTCAATACACTCAATAGTGCTCCTTCCTACTCAGAAGTTAGTCCTACAACTATGATTACAGGAAAGGTGTTCGGCTATTCCAAATACCCATATTTCAAATGTTTCGGTCAAAAATGAGAAATGAAAGAGATGAACTTCTTTTTTCATTTGTTTTTATTATTTTTACGTTTTTACCATAAGTTAATTAAAACATTTTAAATAATAACTAAAGGAATTAATCAAAATTCTAGAGATCTCTACTACCATTTGACCACTTAAGGAAGGTCCAATTACACAATTGATCCCTCAATTATCTTTAATTATTAATTAATTAAGCTTTATTTCAATTTAACCTTAAAGTATTAGGACCTAAAGAATAAATAACCCAAAAGTTAGTGGAATGATTGGCAATGGTCGAACTGCCATATTAATCCCTTTGGTATTTTAAAATCTATAATGAATAACTTTTACCTTTTTTATAATTTAATCCTTTCACTTTAATTAAGCAATCAATTGTCAAAATTACTGGACCAAACTTCAATTCACATATAATATGACTCTGTAAACATTTAATAAAAATATTTACGATCTTAAATTACTAAACGGGTCCTAATACGTCATTTTTAAAAACCACTTGACTTTTAATTTGAACCACCTATACTAATCATTAATTCAATTAATTCAATTAATCAAATCAAATTTTAATATAAAAAATATTATTGACCCGTATAATTTAGGTATTAATTTTATGAACATACTCGTCGAATTTGTAGTCCTAAAACTACTGTCATAGCCCAAATTTGCCCGGGCCAATAGGGCCCAACTACAAGGTCTGATAAAGCCCAAACAAATAAAATCTTTGCTGCAGCCCAACAAGCAGTGGCCCAAATAGCCCAAAATTAAAAATTTTGTGGCTAGGGTTTCTGGAACCCTAGCCTTCCCCCGTTGGTGCGCCGCAACATCCATGGCAGCCTCTGGCCATGTGCATATCACCAGTCACCAAGTGCGCCTCGCAAGCCTCCCACTTCGCACGCCCATACCTGCAAGGAACCAAAGAGCGAGAGCAAGACAAACAGGATGGAGAGAAATGAAAATATATTGTATTCTATTACTGTTTTCTGTGATTTTTGGTTATAAAAACCAAAATAAACATTGTAAAAAGGGGCTTAGATTTTGGAATCAACAAATAAATCAAAAAAGAAATCAAAACTAAAGGTCGATTTCATATTTTCATCTCTTGTTGTTTACTGTTATTTCTTTGTTTCCTTTATCTCTTATTTTCAACCTTAAAAAACCAATAATAAAAGAGAAAGGAGAAGACCTTACCAGGACCGTCCGCGCGCGTCGTCAGGGGCTCGTCTCCGTCGTCGTAGCCAAACCAAAGACGGGGAGTTTTCTCCATTTTCTCTTTGCGTTTTGAGGCTTCGAAAAGGGGAATTAAGAGCCTGGCTTTAAACATCGCCGGCCACCGAGTTGGTGGTGGCGCGGTGGTGTGATAGAAACTAGAAGAAATCCAATCGTCGGAATGAAATGGAGAGTTTTTTTTTTGGAGAGAATGGGTGGGGGCTTTGTTTTTTTTGGTTCTGGAACATTAAAGAACAATAAATTTCTTTCTCTGGTTTAAAAGATAATGGAAATGACGTCATTCAACCTTTTGGGGAGGGAAACCCGCATGTTTGTTTTGAAAGGGAGATTTGCAGGATTAGTCCTTCCCTTGGTCTCGCCATTTGATCAAGCCATATTCCTCTTTTCTTTTATTTGTAATTCGACCCTTTTAATTTTATTTCGCACCCAATTTGGTCCCTCTATTCAGAAGTTGAAGTGATGCACTTAACAGGGTGTGGGATATTTTCTCATTAACCCCTCACATGTTGTAGCGCGTTTCAGATCCATCCTTTTATCCGAATTTTCCCCTTGAATTTTATTTAGATTTTTAATTTAATGCACTTGTGTTTATTTTATTCAAGTTGGACCCTAAAATTTCATTTTACTTACAATCAAACCCTTATTCATATTTATTTATTTTAAACTAGTTATTTATTTTAAAATTTATATATTAAAACTGTTGCAAACTATTTTAGATATATTATTTTAAATTATTTCGTATGCCATATACTTTTAATTGCTTTGTATATTAGTTATTTTGAACTATTGTTATGTATCAGTTATTTTCAATTGTTTTATTATTTACTTTAAATTTTTTATGACTTATCAATTTCAAAGTTTGCTTTACATTATTTATTTTAATTTGCTTTTTTCACCTATTGCAAATCGCTATATGTATTGTTTAATTTATTTGTTTTTTGAATTGTCGTTGGTATTTAAATAATGCAAGTTATGTGGATATCATTCGTATGTGTATTATAATTCGCTCACACGTATTTTTTTTATATTATTATTATTATATTTATATTAGTATATTGTATATATATATTGTTATTATTATATTTGTTATCACTATATTATCATTATTATTGTTATTATTTTTATTTTCCTGTCTTCTGGTAAAGCTTTCATTTTGCTTATTATTCTTCCGCTTTCTGTTTATTATCCTTTTAGCATATTAGTTTTACTTATTTTATTCCTATTTTCATCTTATTATTATCGTTTGTATTTAACATATTTGTTCCATATGCTTGCTAGCATTGTGTTTCATTTTCTGCGTTTTGTTGCAAATTCGTGCTACATTTTACCCAATACAAATTGATTTCTTTCGTAAAGGCAACAGTTCGTGTTTAGAAATTCGGGAAAATCGTGCCTTAACTTACTAGGTTTCGATTTTTCTCGTTTAACCTAAATAACGAAATATCTTTGAAAATAAAAATTTTGAATAAAAATAAAAACTTATTTTCGAGAATTCGATATGTTGTGTCCTAACTTACTGGATGTGACATTCCGTTATTTCGAAATAAGATTTTCTAAACGAGGCAATATTCATCTTGGATTTGAGGGTTTAAATTATCGTGTCCTAAAGTATTGGATGTGATATTTTATTCCTTCGTAACTAGAAAAGCTTGATACTTAATTCGAGGAAAGTCAAATATTCTTAAGGGATCACATTTTTTATAATTTTCGATTTTCAACATAAGGACATTAATCGATCAATTTGGTACCAATTTTGGGCGTGACGAGGTGCTAACCCTTCCTCGCATGCATAATCGACTCCGAACCCTTTTTCTCAAAATTCGTAGACTAAAATATTTTATAGGTGGCCCGATCACACCTAATAAAAGATCGGTGGCGACTCCCGTTTTTATATTTTCAAAATCCAAGTTCGATTCTCGCCTTTTCCAAAAAGGATGGTTTCGACAGCATGGCGACTCCACTGGGGACTGTTCGAGAGTCAGGCCATAAAATTGATTACTTTTGTCCTTTTGTCAAAATTTGGAAAATCATTTTCAAAAATCTTTCTTCTCTCGATTTAAAGTAAAAAAACTTATCCTCGAGAGTACGGAGTATTGCACCCTAACTTACTGGGTGTGACATTTCGTTACTTCGAGGAAGGAATTTTCAAAATAGCAACATCCGAATCATATCCTATCTTACTCTCAAGAATTTGGCGTGCTGTGTCCTAACTTACTGGATATGGCATCCCGATGCTTCGGGATGAGAAGGCTTTTTATTCCAATTCACTTGAGTTTTTTTTTAATCAAGAAAAATGACCATTTTTCTCCATTTTCAATTCTATGGGTGCTAAGGTTGCGATAATGTTGATATTTCTGCATTCATATTTGCATGACCATTGCGGTCACATCTTTAAGTGGGAGCGAGAAGCTATGCCTTCGTGAGGTTTTCACCTCCGCATGGGCTAGTGGACTGCTTTCGGGATACATCCGTACCTATGTCTCCGTGAAGTTTTCACTTCCGCATGGCCATAGGGAAATGTATTCCCCCGAACCGAACTTGGTCCATATGAGCCTATAATGGGTGAGGATCGAGAATCTCTTTGGTTTGGGTACCTTCTTTAGAACCAAGCCCCATATAGAGACTTAGGAGCCTACCTTAGGTAGAGTCCTACTAAACCCCTAGTAGGGATAAGTGTTTTATGTTTGTTTATTGCGCTAACATGATTCCTCGTGTGATTGATTATATATCTTGTGCTAAAGTGTTTTCCCCTGCATTGCATCACCGTAGAAAGGAGGTGTTGATTCATACCCGGTTCCTAAATAGAGGAGTTTTGTCATAAGGGAATGTGTCCCTTGATAAAGAGGATTATAATACGGTCGTCCAAACATAGTCTAGGTAAACAATAAGACAAGACAACAGCTCGAGGATTCAAGCCGACAAGGATTGTTCGGGAGCCATTAGAAGATTACAAGCATCGCGAAGGATAAGCGGCGACAAGGTGCTGAACTGGATCAAGCAACAATGGGCTAGAAAAGGTGTCTATTGAGGAAGTTCATAAGACACAATCATAACATCCAAATGTGAAGAAGATGATTGGTGTTTTCACCTAGACTATGAGGACATGGCGTATATACAATCCTTTTATGTAAAGAAACGTATTCTCTAGAAAAGTTCTTCTAATGGAACTGAATTCATGATCAACACCTCCCTTTCTCCTTGCATCCATCTCATGCATTTGCATTACATTGCATCATACACATCGAATCTCACAAAAGGACCCTAAAATTATGGCAGTTACCCTGGAACATCACTACGGTACGAGAGGCAAGACAAGAATAATGGATCAAAGAATGGAGCAACTAGAACAGACGCAAAAAGAAATTCAGGATCAAATGAAAGAACAAGGGCAACTACAGGAGCAATTGGCCAAAACCCAGAAGGACATGATGGAGCAAATGCAAAAATCCCAGGATAAAATGGTGGATCAAATAATACAATTGCTGTCTAAAGAACGAGGCACTGCTACTAGCTCTGGGAACGGCAGCGATAATCTCGCCCTTCCCCCACCAGAAACCCAAACACCACAAGATGCGCACCCCCAAAGGGCGCCTGTCACTATCAGGCCTCAATATCATGCTGAAACCGCAACACCGACACATCTCCCGATGGGTTCGGGCACCAACCCAGGAGAAAACCTGGTCAGTCTCGGTGTCCCGGATCTGGATGAGATGGCTGAAAAGGCAAAACGAGAATTGCCAAAATGGGTGGAGGAGAGGTTCAAGGCTCTGGAAAACGCCGGTAAACGTCGAGGAATAAAGGCCAATGACTTAAGCTTAGTCCCCGATTTGGTGCTCCCATATAATTTCAAGATGCCGGAGTTTGAGAAGTACAATGGGACAAGCTGCCCAGAGGCCCACATCACTATGTTCTGTAGAAGAATGGCGGGCTACACTAACAATGATCCACTCATCGATCCATCTTGTTTCCAAGACTGACCGATAGGAGGCTGCGGCGGATGGTATAATCGGTTGAGTCGTGCCAAAATTGGATCATGGGATGATTTGGCTCAAGCGTTCTTAGAGCAATACTACGGTCATGTAACGGACATGACCCACGATAGGATCACACACTGCGAGAATATGGAAAAGAAAGGAATGAAAGCTTTAGGCAATATGCACAGAGATGGAGAGAGGTTGCCATTCAGGTCCAGCCACCGCTTATGGAGAAAGAGACCACCATGCTCTTCATCCGCACGTTGAAAGCCCCATTCCTCATGCACATGATAGGTAGTGCAACCCGGAGCTTCTCAGATATCATAACCACTGGAGAGATGATCGAGAATATTATAAAAAGTGGAGGGATCGAAACCGGAGAGAGCGCCAAAAGAATTCCCCCAAGAAAGAAAGAAAGTGAGGTAGATAACGTGAGCATAGGACACTCGAGGTCAATCACCATAAATCAGCCAAAAACGACAAACATGGACCGGCAAGGGTTACCCAAGAAAGAACCCAACGAGAAACCCCAATTCACACCGATTCCAATAACATACAAGGAGATGTACCAAACCTTGTTCGATGAGCATATTGTGTCCCCTCACCACCTAAAACCAATGCAACCTCCGTATCCTAAGTGGTATGACTCGAACGCACAATGTGAATACCACGCGGGAATCACGGGGCACTCAATCGAAAATTGCCTGGCTTTCAAGAAATTGGTGGAA
Source organism: Gossypium bickii (assembly GCA_025503065.1). Lineage (NCBI taxonomy): Eukaryota > Viridiplantae > Streptophyta > Magnoliopsida > Malvales > Malvaceae > Gossypium > Gossypium bickii. The sequence goes on from CP106717.1 coordinate 108,883,289, forward strand.
AAATTTATTAACATGGGTGTGGTCGAATTGGATGACATGCCAAGCGCAACAAATCCTTTACCCAATCACGTTAACGATGGAGTCAACACGATCGGTGAAAGCCCGAGAAAAAGGATCAAAATGAATGTTACGGAGGTCAAGACTCCCTTGAAATGGGTCTGGAAAGAAATGATTAAACATGGACTAATCATTGCGGAAGAAAGCCAAGGGGAACTGACGAACTATTGTGAGCACCATCAAGAGTTGGGACATGAGATTCAGACCTGTAGAGAATTCAGAACCCTGGTGCAAAACTTAATGAACAATAAAGAGGTCGAATTTTATGAGGAAAGTGCAGAAGATAAGAGCATCATGGCAATGGTGGATAACATCTGCATTAATGCCATATCAGAAGGGGCAGCTGAAGAGGGACTCTCATCAGATATTTGACCTCATGAACCGGGAAGTGTTTTAAACAATTAGACTGCAGAGGAAATTCTTGTAGTATTTTGGCTAATCTGAGTAATGTTTAAAACACGCTTGTTGCTTTAAAGCCCAAAGAATCTTTTGTGAAATGGGCTTGTGTCCGGAATCGTTATTTTAATGAAATGCATCTTTTCTTTAAGTGAACATTTTCATACTTTACATTTGATTTTTCATTCATGCCCACGTCATATAAATAATTTTTAGAATAATTTATTCTTCAGCACTTCTACCTTTACACCCACGATAGGTCCCCAAATATCAATGACATGAGCAACGCTGTTACTAGCTCTCTTTTCAGCAAAAATGTGGGTCTAAGGGATCTCAAGAATTTGAAGATGACAGAGATTGTAACCTGTTTTTTGACTTGCCAACGATGGTAAAAAAAAAAAAAAAAAAAAAAAAAAAAAAAAAAAAAGGGCGGCAATGAAGAACGCCATAAAAAATCAAAATCAGGCACCTTACCAATAAAACAACCAGCAATCACGCAAAAACCGACTGAGGCTCGTAAAAGTTGACATAGAGAAGCTACCGTGTTTTAGAACGATGGCTGGAGCCTTGATTGGGGCAGCAGAAACTTCACCGGGGCAACACAATTCTTATCAATTTTGCCAATTGGAGTTAGATGGGGCAAAATAGATCCAAATAATTAGATCAGGTGAATTTGAAGAGAGAGCTATCTGTCACGATCAAATGGTGCTAGATAATAGAAAAGATGATTCGTCTAAAATTTCACGATGGGGCATGGGATAAGATTTCTTCCGCGCAAAAAAAAAAAAAAAAAAAAAAAAAAAAAAGTGCCAAACTAGTAAAGACCTCATGAAGCGAAGAAGGTCTATCCCCGGGAAGTGGGAATATTGACCCAAAATGGATGGTAGGGACTTGCCCAATTTGGAGAATTCAAATAAAAAAAAAAAAAAAAAGGAGAGAAAATCAGCGCAAAAAAAAAGAAGAAAGAAAAAGGAGAAGCCAAGGCGAAAACCTACAAAGGGCGCTTTGAGATCAAAGGGGTTTTGAGTTGAAAACCCGAAAAGGGCAGCTCAAATTTTGAAAAAGGGGGCATATGGTAGTCTCGCTGCACTTGAAATAATGACGAAGATATATGTTACATCTCGGGGCACCGACAAAGTACTCTCGATCCCCTAAACACATATTGAGCTTGAAATGGTCCTCAAGAAGTTGGAACAGTAAGAGAGCTCATTTGCGATATCTGGGGCACCTAGCTTCCATTTTACTTGTTTTGATTCGTTATTTGTGATTATCTACCAATAAATTTCCTTCTTGATTGTATTTGCTAGCCTTGATCAAACTTGTTTGTTTCGAGCTATCCCCCCAATCAACTTCCTTCTTGTCCATAGTCACAATCTTTTTGGGCATTTTGCATCGAAATAACAATTTGAGGACTGATAGTATTTCCATAAAAGAAGTTTCATACATTACTCAGGAAATAGCTGAATAATACAAGGACCTGAAACATGACTATTGCTCAGTCTAAGGTTTAGAAATGTTGGAAAACAACGAATGATCGTCTATTTAAACAGAGACCGGACACCCGTCCGTGGTGGTACACCCTTCATGAAATAACGACCAATGCCGATCGAGCATTATTGATTCTACACCTCGAGGCGCGCAGCAAGAGGGTTAGAAGAAAACAAATGTTACTCTCTTAAGGTGGTAGTAGAGAGTACGATCTTTATGCCTCAGAGAGTACCATAGAAGAGACAATGGCATTGCAGTGGGGCACACTCATCCCTGTGGGTTTCCTATGTCTGCCACAATCGTAGTGCCTCAGTGAATCTCGCTATGAGCAAAGACAACCTAAACCATAAATAGGGTCCTTCTCTTGCATTCATACGCATCCAGTTAGGAGCATTCGATCTATTGCAATCATTCCATCCTAGACATTTTTACGTTGTGAAAAATCATCATTGGCATAACATTCAGCGCTCATGTAAATGGCGCATATAGTCAGGAGCATCTGAATCACCTCAATCGCAACGCCCTTATCAAATGCATAAGCATAAGCACGTTCTGCAGGACAGAGAAGGGCATAGCAGCATCGAAGGTCAGGCATTACTCCCATGGAGAGGGCTGAATACAATCGAAAAGTAAATTGAAGAATCCAGATTCATTTCCTTGGCGTCCCGAGGGGGCAGGTTGAAGCTACTAATCCCTCCACCTAGAGCGTACTGAGGACCAACTATATTTTCGAGAAGTTTCAGCAAGAAGATCCAAGTTGCGGGTCTCTTCTGGATTCCTATCATCAGCTATATTTTCGAGAAGTTTCAGCAAGAAGATCCAAGTTACGGGTCTCTTCTGGATTACTATCACCCACTATATTTTCGAGAAGTTTCAGCAAGAAGACCTAAGTTACGAGTCTCTTCTGGATTCCTATCATCGTTCGTTTTCGAGAAGTTTCAGCAAGAAGACCCAAGTTACGAGTCTCTTCTGGATTCCTATCACCGTTCGTTTTCGAGAAGTTTCAGCAAGAAGATCCAAGTCGCGGGTCTCTTCTGAATTCCTATCACCAACTATATTTTCGAGAAGTTTCAGCAAGAAGACCCAAGTTACGAGTCTCTTCTGGATTCCTATCATCGTTCGTTTTCGAGAAGTTTCAACAAGAAGATCCAAGTCACGGGTCTCTTCTGGATTCCTATCACTGTTCGTTTTCGAAAAGTTTCAGCAAGAAAGATCAAAATTATGGATCTCTTCTTTCTGAATTTTTATCACCTCAAACCCTCAGTAAAATGAATCGAAGCAAAGAGTTACAGTGAAGTTCGAAGCTGTACGAAGTCCAAACTCAATGGACCCGGACAAATTTTGGCCCTCTTTATGTCTTTGCTCTATTCTCGTTACACGACAATGAGCAAAGAGGGGCAGCTGTCATAGCCCAAATTTGCCCGGGCCAATAGGGCCCAACTACAAGGTCTGATAAAGCCCAAACAAATAAAATCTTTGCTGCAGCCCAACAAGCAGTGGCCCAAATAGCCCAAAATTAAAAATTTTGTGGCTAGGGTTTCTGGAACCCTAGCCTTCCCCCGTTGGTGCGCCGCAACATCCATGGCAGCCTCTGGCCATGTGCATATCACCAGTCACCAAGTGCGCCTCGCAAGCCTCCCACTTCGCACGCCCATACCTGCAAGGAACCAAAGAGCGAGAGCAAGACAAACAGGGATGGCAGAGAAATGAAAATATATTGTATTCTATTACCTGTTTTCCTGTGATTTTTGGTTATAAAAACCAAAATAAACATTGTAAAAAGGGGGCTTCCGATTTTGGAATCAGCAAATAAATCAAAAAAAGAAATCAAAACTAAAGGTCGATTTCATATTTTCATCTCTTGTTGTTTACTGTTATTTCTTTGTTTCCTTTATCTCTTATTTTCAACCTTAAAAAACCAATAATAAAAGAGAAAGGAGAAGACCTTACCAGGACCGTCGGCGCGCGTCGTCAGGGGCTCGTCTCCGTCGTCGTAGCCAAACCAAAGACGGGGAGTTTTCTCCATTTTCTCTTTGCGTTTTGAGGCTTCGAAAAGGGGAATTAAGAGCCTGGCTTTAAACATCGCCGGCCACCGAGTTGGTGGTGGCGCGGTGGTGTGATAGAAACTAGAAGAAATCCAATCGTCGGAATGAAATGGAGAGTTTTTTTTTTGGAGAGAATGGGTGGGGGCTTTGTTTTTTTTGGTTCTGGAACATTAAAGAACAATAAATTTCTTTCTCTGGTTTAAAAGATAATGGAAATGACGTCATTCAACCTTTTGGGGAGGGAGACCCGCATGTTTGTTTTGAAAGGGAGATTTGCAGGATTAGTCCTTCCCTTGGTCTCGCCATTTGATCAAGCCATATTCCTCTTTTCTTTTATTTGTAATTCGACCCTTTTAATTTTATTTCGCACCCAATTTGGTCCCTCTATTCAGAAGTTGAAGTGATGCACTTAACAGGGTGTGGGATATTTTCTCATTAACCCCTCACATGTTGTAGCGCGTTTCAGATCCATCCTTTTATCCGAATTTTCCCCTTGAATTTTATTTAGATTTTTAATTTAATGCACTTGTGTTTATTTTATTCAAGTTGGACCCTAAAATTTCATTTTACTTACAATCAAACCCTTATTCATATTTATTTATTTTAAACTAGTTATTTATTTTAAAATTTATATATTAAACTGTTGCAAACTATTTTAGATATATTATTTTAAATTATTTCGTATGCCATATACTTTTAATTGCTTTGTATATTAGTTATTTTGAACTATTGTTATGTATCAGTTATTTTCAATTGTTTTATTATTTACTTTAAATTTTTTATGACTTATCAATTTCAAAGTTTGCTTTACATTATTTATTTTAATTTGCTTTTTTCACCTATTGCAAATCGCTATATGTATTGTTTAATTTATTTGTTTTTTGAATTGTCGTTGGTATTTAAATAATGCAAGTTATGTGGATATCATTCGTATGTGTATTATAATTCGCTCACACGTATTTTTTTTTATATTATTATTATTATATTTATATTAGTATATTGTATATATATATTGTTATTATTATATTTGTTATCACTATATTATCATTATTATTGTTATTATTTTTATTTTCTGTCTTACAGTAAAGCTTTCATTTTGCTTATTATTCTTCCGCTTTGTTTATTATCCTTTTAGCATATTAGTTTTACTTATTTTATTCCTATTTTCATCTTATTATTATCGTTTGTATTTAACATATTTGTTCCATATGCTTGCTAGCATTGTGTTTCATTTTCTGCGTTTTGTTGCAAATTCGTGCTACATTTTACCCAATACAAATTGATTTCTTTCGTAAAGGCAACAGTTCGTGTTTAGAAATTCGGGAAAATCGTGCCTTAACTTACTAGGTTTCGATTTTTCTCGTTTAACCTAAATAACGAAATATCTTTGAAAATAAAAATTTTGAATAAAAATAAAAACTTATTTTCGAGAATTCGATATGTTGTGTCCTAACTTACTGGATGTGACATTCCGTTATTTCGAAATAAGATTTTCTAAACGAGGCAATATTCATCTTGGATTTGAGGGTTTAAATTATCGTGTCCTAAAGTATTGGATGTGATATTTTATTCCTTCGTAACTAGAAAAGCTTGATACTTAATTCGAGGAAAGTCAAATATTCTTAAGGGATCACATTTTTTATAATTTTCGATTTTCAACATAAGGACATTAATCGATCAATTTGGTACCAATTTTGGGCGTGACGAGGGTGCTAACCCTTCCTCGCACGTAATCGACTCCCGAACCCTTTTTCTCAAAATTCGTAGACTAAAATATTTTATAGGTGGCCCGATCACACCTAATAAAAGATCGGTGGCGACTCCCGTTTTTATATTTTCAAAATCCAAGTTCGATTCTCGCCTTTTCCAAAAAGGATGGTTTCGACAACTACTATTTCTTATACCACTGAAAAATAACCTGTTTCAAACGTGGTGTGCGATTCATCTCCAAATGTCCGAGGAACCAGCATATTCAGGAACATTCCTAAAGTGTTACGGGCAGCCTTCAACACTGTATCAGATTTTGGATGGAGCTTGATGAAAAGCAGCTATGTTGAAGATGATATTAGTTTGATAAGATCTGGGAATCCTGGGGTAGAGTTCAAGCCAGTTGTAATTTCAACAATGACATTTTCACTTGATGACATCAAACAAATCAAGACCAAGCTTAAAGTGGTAGGTTTTTGTACAAGCTTTTATCTCACATTTAATAACTCATTACATCTGCCTAACTTTCATGCATTTAATTATATTTAAATACTTTTATGGATTAAATTAAATGTTAAGGAGATGATATAATTTAATTAGGTGAGAATATATAATTTATAGTAAGTATATATAAATGGTTAAATAATTTATTCACATATCTAAATATTTATTGACACCAATAATGTATTTGAGAATCTGCAATTTTGCAATTTTCTTTCTAGAGAAACAAAAATTGGTTGTTGAATTAACTTCCTTTCTTTTTTGGGGTTCATTTAACAGACAATAAATGATGTGATAACGGGAATAATTTTCCTTGGGACTCGATTATACATGCAAGAAGGAAGGAATAAGTTGAATAATGAACATTCAACAGCACTAGTGCTGCTGAATACTAGGGCCATTCGAGAGTACAAGTCAGTGAAGGAGATGCACAAACCCTGTGCTGAGAAAGTATGGGGAAACCAGTTCGCCTTCTTGCATGTTTCAATACCTGAATTAATCAGTTTGGAATCTTTGAATCCGCTTGATTTTGTGTGGAAAGCTCAGAAACTTATTCAGAGACAGCGAAACTCGGGTGCTATTTTTCTTACAGCTCGCCTTCTTGAGTGGTTCAGGAAATTTAAAGGCCCCGAGGTATCTTCTTTCCAACTTTATTAATATTTATATTTGACACATATTGTACCCTATTACCAAATGTTTTTAACATTAAATCCAATATCCAACAATGCGGAAAACTAGATAAACTTAAACCTGAATCATCATGAAGAGTTAAAATTCAAACACATTTAACTTCAACTTAAGTTAATCAAAATTCAAAATAAATTTGAACTTGAAATTGGCCCACTTATTAAAATTCAAAATAGCTCAAACAAATGTCCAATTAAATTAAATGTCATTTAAGAAATAGTAAAAACTATTCAAATTATTTATAGCAGTAACAATAAAATATTTATACTAAGTGTTGAACAAAGAAAAACTATTCATACTAAGTAATAACTACTTTTGTTTATGGTTTTATATACTATATAAATTTATTTATTTAAATTTATAATAAATATTTTAGTTTATTTCAAAAACTGTTTTTGATAATTATTAATTTCATTATTAATTTAATCGATTGTTTTTTATAATTATTAATTTCATTATTAACTTAATCGATTAAACAATTTATTTAATTTTTATTTAACATTATTTTAAGATTAAAAACTCGACCTTATCTCTTTTAATAATCAAATAAAAATATGAGTAAAAATACAAATAATTTAACTCTAGAAATGATTGATTCAAAATAATATGTATATTAAATTAAACTTGAATAAATAAACATAAAATGATTAAATATTCAAATTTAAAATAATTCGAAAATTTTAAAATCCAAATTAATCATACCCAAAATCAATCTCACATGGCTAGTTGAGTTATAAATTTAATATATATGATTTTTTATATATAAAAGGTTAAAGTAGGTTGTAAGTCCTTATCTTTTGAAATTTAATTTTCATATTTAAAAAAATAAAATTTCTTTATTTTTATTTAAAAATCTCAATCTAATAATTAATACTGTTAATAAAATTTACAAAATTTATCATTAATACACCCATGCAATCAGACCAACTTCATAAGAAATATTGTTACATACATCTACTTTTCCAACCGATATAATCTTAATCCCTAAACTAAATACACCTAATTTAACGTTATGGGCAGAGAAAAAGCCAAATTAGAAGAAAGAGCAAAATCAATAATATTTTGCATGTATAACAGGCAGCGGCCAAATACATCTACAGCACAATAAAGAACTCCAGCATGGGACTCTCCAACATAATTGGACCGGTGGAACGAATGGCATTGGCTAACCATCCAATTAAAAGCTTGTATTTTATGGTTGTCGGTGGGCCTAAGGTTTGTTTATAGATTATATATATAATCAATCATATGTATATAGCAGATGGATTTGATGAATGCATTTGGTGTTTGCAGAGTCTAACCATAACAATGGTTAGCTACATGGGAAAGCTAAGGGTTGCTTTTACAACCGAGAAAGGCTTCATTGATCCCGAAAAGTTGAAGTCATCTATCCAGAATGCTTTTGAGATGATGCTCAAGGCTGCTTAATTAATTCAATCTCAAATTCCATACACAATTTTTTTACCCTTGCTTTGTTTCGGGTTAGGAATAATTGCTTTATATTGACGGAAGTATCTTAAGTACATGCAATGCTATAGCAATGTTTTACTTCAATTACATAAGATGTCTCATTTAGAAAGAAAAATGTTTATGCAAATGTGTGTTTATAAAATATTTATGTGTCTTACTATGGTACTCTCCATTAGCGGCCCGCTATCCGATTACTCGATTGGGTCTCGACCTGTAGTCTATATGGTTTGCACCCTGAATTCGCACGTGAGGTGTTCGTGTCCTTTCATGAGCTCGCATGATATGGATTCGCACTACCATGCCGGCGAACCCACACATAGAAAACATGTGTTAATTCCAAAGTATGGTACATGTTGACATGCATGGGGAATTACCTACAAGCTCACATCCATAAACAGTAATCGTATCATATAAATAGAGAATTTAACCCTTTTGAAGGACACACAAAAACACTCAACATGTCTATATATATTTATCTTTTAAATGAATGGTAAATTTTTAAAAGAAACTGGTAGGTTTTTTTTCCTACAAAATGACTTTTTAGCACTTGATTCTTGAGCTATAAAAAATTAATTTAATCATTGTTTTCCCATTTAGCAATCATATTTTTATTTTTGTTAAATTAGTCAGAATCATATTGAAAAAAAGTTAAGCACCATTAACTTGCTAATATAGAATCTTGATGTTAATATGATATTTTACGTGATGATCCACCTGTATTTATTATTAATATAATGTTATTTTATATGTAATATATAAAAAATTAAAAATGTAAAAAATAATTTTTAAAAATCCATCATAGGTTTCATCCCCTTCAGGTATCTGAAGGGCTTAGTTCATAATGAATAAAGAAAACATCTCAAGAGAAAAGACAAAACAAAACATAAGAAACCCTAAAACTCCCTGAAGGAATTGAAGGAGAGATCCGCCGTCTTGAGTAGAATTTTGGCTTCTTGAGATAGATCAACTGGCTATCTTCGAGTGATTCCCACAATTCTGACCTTTTCGGCTTGGCTCCTTGGCTTAGAACACCGCCCCCTTTCAGCTAACCCTTAGGGGGTTTATATAGGCTCTTGGAATGGGTTTCTTTGCCCCAAAGTATCCAAATCCGAATGAAATTGCTCTTTGCCAGGACAGGGGCATGGCCATGTCACACGCCCGTGTAACGAGTCTTTGGGTCGTGTTCGGACTTTTAATTGAGGCACGGCCGTGTAAATAGCCCTAAAGGTTCAAACAAGATAAGTCATGTAGTTGCATCACAAAAACATAGGTGTCTCCCCTTATTTGAATAATTATCTTTTAATTCAAAACCTACAAGGATTGACATCCTCTCAAAAGATTCACTCAAATCACTCGAAAAGTGTTTAAGGTTCAAAGTTAAAAGATCACTCATAAGTCGAACCTGAAAAATTAGTCAGAATCATATTGAAAAAAAGTTAAGCACCATTAACTCGCTAATATAGAATCTTGATGTTAATATGATATCTTACGTGATGATCCACCTGTATTTATTATTAATATAATGTTATTTTATATGTAATATATAAAAAATTAAAAATGTAAAAAATAATTTTTAAAAATTAAAAATATTAAAAATTAAAAGTAAATTTCGAAAGAAAAGCTTTAAGAAGTAATTTCAATTGTCACACACTAATTAAACATAAAGTTTAAAGCATTATTTAGGTTTCTTGCTATTTCCCTCACTTATTTCGACTTCCTGGATAGAAATTAGCACCACTTGTTTCAATACCCTCCAGACATATCTATATCTATGTATACTAATCCAAAGGAGTAATGACACTAAGTATTATAATTTCGTCCGCGAATATGATGATACTTTATTCTCCAATTCAATAGAAATTAAATTTGTATTGGTATTCATTAGGCTTAGAGAAGCTTTACGTGGCAAATTAATGACAAAGAGAAAGGTGGGAGGAGTGAGTTAAAAAAGTTTAGAGTGTGTTTGATAAATCATTGATAATTTTTATTTCATAAAAAATTAAAATTTTCAACCTTTAATATTTTAAATTTGTTTGATAATTATTTTAATTTTTTTATTTAATATAAATTTTTTAATAAAAAATGTTGAAAAGATAATTAGTTAAGTAGTCACTTATCGAAAAATTATTAAGTCGACCTTCCCACCACATAAGCAATAGTCCCATCCTTTACTATATTAATAAAGAAGATGTAGATTACTCAAGTCAGAAAAATACACTAATTTCAACTGTTGGTCCGCAACATTTAAATCTTTCATTATCCATCCTTGTACTCAATATTTGACATTCTATAATTATTAAGTTTACACAATATTTTCTCTGTTTAATAAAGGCATTTTCTGTCACCTCCTATAAATATACAGATGTTTGCATTAAATTGATTAGTGGCCCATCCTACTGAAAATTATATTTTTCCAAACTGAAGCAATTTTTTCCATCCACCCAAATTCAACCATTATGTTTTTGTAACGGGTAAATTGTATTACTAGTCACTAAATTATAGGTAAATTTTTATTTTGATCACTTAACTAAAAAAGTTATAATTTAATCACTAATGTTTTCGAAATTGTTTTTAGTTAACTAACGATAATATTCTTTTAGTTGGTATAACAACAATTTTAATATTTAGTTTTTACATTTTTTTCAATTTGATCCTGATTTTGTAAAAAAAATAAAAAATTGAAATTCTTTTTAAAAATTTAAAAATACATAGAAATTTTTTAAAATAAAATAGATGAAATTTCAAGAAAATAAAGTAAAGTGAGAAAAAATGAGAGAATTTTTTTAAAAGAATTCTTTGAATTTTCTCTTTTTGTATTATCTGTGTCCTTTAAACAATAGAAATATTATCGATTCTCTACTTTTTAAAATCCTGTGGGATAAAAAACCTAATGAAGGAAAAAGAGTACACAATCTTCTATTACAAGCTGCCTCGTTAAAAAACCTTTACTAGGAAAACCCAATGGGATAAAACCTTGATTAAAGGAAAAGAGTATAACTTGTTTTTAGACTCCCCCTGATGACAACATTACATTACATCTTTGAGTCGACACATTTCAATCTTGTGTAGTAGTCTTTCAAATGTTGAAGTTGGCAATGCCTTAGTAAAAAGATCTACTAAATTATCACTAGAACGAATTTATTGAACATTTATATCACCTCTTTTCTCAAGATCATGGGTGAATAATAATTTTGGTGAATATGTTTCGTTCTATCACCTTTGATGTAATCACCCTTTGAGCTATACATGTTGCATTATCTTCATATAAGATAGTTGACATCTTTTCCTGTAAAGGTAAATTACGTATTTTCTGGATACGTTGGGTCAATAACCTTAGCCAAAAACACTCTCGACTTGCTTTATGCATTGTAATTATTTCTACATGATTTGAAGAAGCGGCAAGGAATGTTTGATTTGTTGACGCCATGATATGGTAGTACCCTTACATGTAAATAAATATCCTGTTTGAGATCAACCTTTATGTGGATCTAATAAGTATCCAACATTAGCATAGCCAACTAATAGGGATTTTGAATCATTTGAATAAAATAATGTAACACCCCTTACTCGAGACCATCGCCGGAATTAAGTGAGAGGCATTACTAGACTTGACTACAAGTTCAAAACCTAAAAATCTTAAAGCTGTCAAACTGTGTCGTGCCGACTAATTTGGCTATAACTTGAGTTACAAAATTCAAAATTCAGATCCGTAAATTTTCCTTGAAACTAGACTCTTATATCTATTCACCATAATTTTTCTAGAATTTTTCATATGGCCAATTAGTACAGTTTATTCTTCAAAGTTACCCTTATTACACTGCTGGACAGTTCTGACTTGTCTCTATAAAACTGCAGTTATCTAATTGTACAATTTTCCAATGGTGTTCTTGTTTATACCAATGAAAAATAGACTCAATAAGGATTCTAGGCATATAAACCATGCTCCAAAATTATTTTTGTACAATTTTTGACAATTTTTCCAAAACCGGACAGTGACTCAAGGATTCATTCAGAGCAAGTCTCGTTTAAACTTAATTATCTTATAATATATAAATCTTTTGCCTATTCTGTTTTTTCGTAATAAAATAGACACAATAAGGTTTAATTCTATATCTTATTCACTCTCTAATTCCATTTCTCCTATTTTTGGTGATTTCTCAAAATCACATTACTGGCGTTAACTAAAAACTATTTCATTTAAACTCCAAACGCTAATCATACTTATACATAAAGTATAGCCATTTTCGCATGGCTTATACAAGTACATACACAACTTCAAACCAACAATAGTAAAACTAGACTATACATGCCATGTAACTAAATCTCCAAGCATTTATTAACCGAAACCACAATTGGATAGTGTGATGCGATCTCCTTTGACTTCCAACCCGAGCAAGCCTTGGAAACTCTATAGACATAGGAAAATTTCACAAAGTAAGCTTTGAAAGCTTAGTAAGTCATAAGCAAATAATTCACCATAGAAACATATTAATTCAATTCAAAAAGGCTAAATTTAGTTAATCACATACACACATATTATCACCTTTCTCGTATAATCCATGTTCCTCGTTAAGAACTTCACTTACCTTATTTTTCATTTAACAAATAGACTCACACATACCTGAACATCGAGCTCATTTACCAGATTTAAGTTCCACATCATCAAAACCTCTTTAACATGTATACCAAATTTCGGATGATAAGATCTCATAATATCAACATACTGAATTCAATCCTTGAGATCTCAATTGATCGCACAGATGCTGCTCTTTAGCCGATTTCGCACACATAGGATTCAGACATTAATTTCGTACACTTAGTGTTCGGTGTCACAAAATTTGCACATTACTCAAGCTTGTTACTTATTCACATTCATATATATATATATATATATATATATATATATATATATATATATATATATATATATATATATATATTCATAAAGCTTAAACCTCCACCACATAGGTACAGATATAGTACAGTGTTCATTACACGATTTATAATTTAATCGGGTGTATCATTTGCATGTATTTATACCTCACATTATACATATGGATCATACCTAAAAATTCAATTGAAATCATACCAAGTATATCATCAATTTCCAACAATTAAACATGCCGTAAGTTATACAATGTATACATACTTTACAAGCCACATAACTCTAATCACATGCATGTCACCTTAATAATATTCGAATACTCATCAAAATTTAAATACTTTACTTCATAAGTCTTTACATACTTATACACAACTTAACATCCATAAACAATTACGACATTAACAATTTCGTATTATGAACAAGCATATCTCATTAACATAAAATCTTATGCGCATTTGACTACATCAAAAGAACCATTCAAGTATGATCATGAGTACATTTTGCCATCCTTTCCATGCCTTATTCGGCTAGCAAATCACTATATCCAATTTTATTGCTTTCATGCACTACTCAAGTACTAATATTATCCATATAAAAACATGCTTATAATGCACTCATGTGATCAAATCAAATCATCTTATTTATATAACCGAACACATATCTAGACATAACAAATTTTCACAATAAATAATCATATAATAATCCAACAAGAGCACATATGTATATATATATATATCTTAACCGAATATACACATACTCATAATTTGTTCTTATACTAAATAACAATCATGGCATTTAATTCATCATATATGATATCACATGTACATTGCTCATACCAAATTCCAAATAGATCCAAACACTCAAATCGAACCAATGTACACCTTAATTCGCTTGCATGTGCATAATCGAACCAAAAATAATTATATAACTTATTCATTAATTTGCATTTGCCAACCACTCCTAATTTGCAAATCATTCAAGCATGTTATAAGTGTACACATTTCCTTTACAATTGAATTAAAACAATCAATACAAAACCTTATATATATATATATATATATATATATATATATATATATATATATATATATATATATATATATATATATATATTCATTTTTTTTTCTTTACTAAATGAATTTATAATCATACTCAAAGACAAATCATTCCAAGCATCAAGGTCATCAATTTAGGCGAATTCTTATGCAATATGAATTGCTTAAAAGCTTACCTCAACATCATAAACATTTACCCAAACCTTAGCCGAATGAAAAGGGGCATTTCTATGCTCAATTTGCAATAATTTCCATAACATTTCAAACAATTAAAAACCACTATTCTCTATTTCCTCCAAATCCCTTTCTCAACTTATCATGTATTTACTAACACAACAACCCACAATTTCACCTTCATGGCGAATCTAGGTGTACCAAATCTTAGAAATTTTAATATGGTTTTGATAAAAATTAAGATAACCAACTCAATTTAATAGGAATTTACTAAAATAAAACTCAACTACTTACCTTAGTACCACATGCAATGGCCGAATGAAGAAGATGAAGGTTCTTCCCCTTCCTTGATGGTGTTTGGGTAGATGATGAATAATGGAAGAAGAAAGAAATTTTTCTTTTGTTTTAAATTCATATTCACCCCTTTTGCATGCTTATCATATAATAATACTTAAGATAAAAAAAATACATAGAAAGCATAATATTCTTGCATGCTTGCCGTCCACCTTGTTTAATTATGGGGAATTTGACATGCAAATCCCCATGTTTAATGGACAATTCACTTAGCTCCCCTTTTTATTAATGCCCACTACAATGGTCTTTCTTGCAATTTAGACCTTTTTAATAAATTAAACACTCAGATAGCTAAAATTTTCCACGAAATTTTCACACTTACTAAAACACACACATAACAAACACAAAACATAATCTTATAATACCTCTTAGGCTCGGATTCGTGGTCCCGAAATCACATTTCTGATCAGATTAAAATCGAGTTGTTCTCAAGTGGGATTTTATTATAATTTAGTATTAAATCATAAAACAATTATAATATAATCTTTAACATATAAAATAATACTTAAAAACATATTATAAGACCACATAGCCGTCCACTATAACTTAAAATAGTTATATTACCCTTTAAGGGCTTCACTAAAATAAAGCCACATCAATCTAACCATAAATCAAATAAAAGGTCACCTTTACTAGTTAAGCGATTTAGTCCTTTTTAACTAATTGAGCACCCAAACAGTTAAATTTTTATACGAAACTTCCACACACCTTAATTCGCATATAACTGACTCGAATTATAATATTAAAATATTTCTCGGACTCGGAGTCGTGATCCCGAAATCACATTTCCAATTAGGGTCAAATTCGGACTGTTACAACTCTCCCCCCCTTAGGGATTTTCGTCCTCGAAAATCTTACCAGAAGGTAGATTTAGGATTTGCTTCCACACAATACATATCAAATTCACACATGGTTTCAGATTTCGATTCTCTTTAATCTCATAATTGAAATTCTGATCTAGCTTTCGCTGTACATCCTCTCAGGAACAGATAACTCTATAATCAACACCTTATGTCTATAACCCACAAAGCCAGGGATATCATAGTTCACACTCATTCATAATTATCAAATCTCAGAATGTCATACATCATGTTACTCTCGTACTATCAAACTAACTGATACTGTGAGCCACCTATAACAATGGTTATACAATCTCAGAGTTTCTCGGCATAGACACTGTATCTCGAAGCAACAATTAATCGCCGAAACTTTGAATTCTACTTAAATTATCTTAACCAAGGAGAACTCATTGGGTCTTACTAGGAACGATGTCTCAACCTTATAATAAATCTCATCCTGGTTGTTAAAGAAGCATTTGAACACAGTAAAGAATCAAATATGATTTTAGTAGCAACCATTATAGAGACATAACTTCTATAACTCTGGGGATGGTACTACTGTAGTCTCACATTTCAAGCCAGAAGTTATAACCATAATAAACATAGTCATCTCTGTCATATAGAGATCTCTTGCAGATAATCGCATAGAATCATAGGAAAAACCGAAATAGTGAAATTTCAACATATGGAGCTATACAGGATATCTAAAAATTATAACCCATATAGAATGATATCAATTTCAATGCTATCCCAGAAAATGTCCAGAAAGAACAATGTCACTCATAAATATCTAAATCCTCAGCAACAAAAGCAATATAATCTTCATGGAGATTCAACAGAACAATAATCAGTAAAAACAAAATTTTAACTTCATACAAATTTTACCGTCGACTTTCATATCCACACAATGAAATAAATTATCAGAGAAAGACATAACAATGTCGAATATAACCCAACTAGATCAACAATACCTTCATCTATTAATATGTTTAGTTAACGTTCTCGTACTATAAGACTTGCTTTTCTTTTGAAATTAAGCATGATCACATAAACTTCTGAGGAAAAATGTACACATAGAATGCCCAAAAGGAATTATAGTAACTACTCAACTATAACCATTGTATTCAACCATTAATACAATTCACTCATTGTTCATCAGTCTGATTCTGTCATCCTCAAGTTAACTCGCACATAATGTACATAATACATACTATCACAAATAACCAATTTAATAATTACCATAAACAACTTAACTCCATACAATCGAAAGTACATATATTTATATAAGTAATTCCACATGTCCGATTGCATACCCATAAAATCGCCATATGGGCGAACTTATTTATGTATAAATACTCATACATCCATTGAATACTACGATGTTACAAGTAAACAACATCAAATCAATATCGTATTATCCACATATCCAAAAATGTCGAATACACAAACACATTCTCTATCAACTTACTTAATCAATAAACATCACATATAATGTGTACTTAAGTCAATATATACCTTATGGCCAAATAATCAAATTCACTTGAATAAGCTTAAGCTTGTTCAGTTGCCACCATAATTAAATCAATTCGTAAGCATGAGCTCGTATTATAAGACACCGGTATAAAACCTGCTAGGCATGAGCCTGAATCACACACCGGCATTAAGCCTGCTAGACCCGAGGTCTGATAATCATTCACCGGCAATGAGCCTGCTAGGCATGAGCCTGAATCACACACCGGCATTAAGCCTGCTAGACCCGAGGTCTGATAATCATTCACCGGCAATGAGCCTGCTAGGCATAAAGCCCGATACATTCACCAGCCCAAGGCTTGCTAGGCTCACAGCCTGAGTAGTAATACCTAAAATTTTCTCCCCTGAATCATTTCATATATCGGATCTTTTATGTATTTCGAACTCATTATACGAACATTCGATAGCACATATCACACATATTCGGCTAATTCACATATAATTACAATAATTTCAGATTTCGGCACATGCTAATTTACGAAAATAGTATACGATAATTATTTGTTTATAATCACTTTTGTTCTTAACACATAGTTCATAAGCCAACTCTAATCACTAAGTCACTATCAAAATTCTCATATAACATCATAACTCAATTGTCATAACTCATACGCTCATATAATTATAACTTTTATCAATAACAAAAATACCATACACTTAGAGTCATACCTTTATGAATGTCAACTCATCACCAATATATTTTCACTCAACATTTGCGTACACATTCTATACTATCGGAATTTAGCTCGGTTGGAAAGCATATCTGTTTAACTAAATTTTTTTTTTTTTTTTTTTTTTCATCAGAGTTGGGAGTCATCACACTATCACATTATACTTTAAGGCATGTATAGCTAGACTCACACGTACTACGGTAGTCCTAGAATCGACTAAACCGTAAGCTCTGATACCAATCAAATGTAACACCCCTTACTCGAGACCATCGCCGGAATTAAGTGAGAGGCATTACTAGACTTGACTACAAGTTCAAAACCTAAAAATCTTAAAGCTGTCAAACTGTGTCGTGCCGACTAATTTGGCTATAACTTGAGTTACAAAATTCAAAATTCAGATCCGTAAATTTTCCTTGAAACTAGACTCTTATATCTATTCACCATAATTTTTCTAGAATTTTTCATATGGCCAATTAGTACAGTTTATTCTTCAAAGTTACCCTTATTACACTGCTGGACAGTTCTGACTTGTCTCTATAAAACTGCAGTTATCTAATTGTACAATTTTCCAATGGTGTTCTTGTTTATACCAATGAAAAATAGACTCAATAAGGATTCTAGGCATATAAACCATGCTCCAAAATTATTTTTGTACAATTTTTGACAATTTTTCCAAAACCGGACAGTGACTCAAGGATTCATTCAGAGCAAGTCTCGTTTAAACTTAATTATCTTATAATATATAAATCTTTTGCCTATTCTGTTTCTTTCGTAATAAAATAGACACAATAAGGTTTAATTCTATATCTTATTCACTCTCTAATTCCATTTCTCCTATTTTTGGTGATTTCTCAAAATCACATTACTGGCGTTAACTAAAAACTATTTCATTTAAACTCCAAACGCTAATCATACTTATACATAAAGTATAGCCATTTTCGCATGGCTTATACAAGTACATACACAACTTCAAACCAACAATAGTAAAACTAGACTATACATGCCATGTAACTAAATCTCCAAGCATTTATTAACCGAAACCACAATTGGATAGTGTGATGCGATCTCCTTTGACTTCCAACCCGAGAGCAAGCCTTGGAAACTCTATAGACATAGGAAAATTTCACAAAGTAAGCTTTGAAAGCTTAGTAAGTCATAAGCAAATAATTCACCATAGAAACATATTAATTCAATTCAAAAAGGCTAAATTTAGTTAATCACATACACACATATTATCACCTTTCTCGTATAATCCATGTTCCTCGTTAAGAACTTCACTTACCTTATTTTTCATTTAACAAATAGACTCACACATACACGAACATCGAGCTCATTTACAGATTTAAGTTCCACATCATCAAAACCTCTTTAACATGTATACCAAATTTGGATGATAAGATCTCATAATATCAACATACTGAATTCAATCCTTGAGATCTCAATTGATCGCATGAGATCTTTGCTCTTTAGCCGATTTCGCACACATAGGATTCAGACATTAATTTCAGTACACTTAGTGTTGTGTCACAAAATTTGCACATTACTCAAGCTTGTTACTTATTCACATTCATATATATATATATATATATATATATATATATATATATTCATAAAGCTTAAACCTCCACCACATAGGTACAGATATAGTGCAGTTGTTCATTACACGATTTATAATTTAATCAGGTGTATCATTTGCATGTATTTATACCTCACATTATACATATGGATCATACCTAAAAATTCAATTGAAATCATACCAAGTATATCATCAATTTCCAACAATTAAACATGCCGTAAGTTATACAATGTATACATACTTTACAAGCCACATAACTCTAATCACATGCATGTCACCTTAATAATATTCGAATACTCATCAAAATTTAAATACTTTACTTCATAAGTCTTTACATACTTATACACAACTTAACATCCATAAACAATTACGACATTAACAATTTCGTATTATGAACAAGCATATCTCATTAACATAAAAATCTTATGCGCATTTGACTACATCAAAAAGAACCATTCAAGTATGATCATGAGTACATTTTGCCATCCTTTCCATGCCTTATTCGGCTAGCAAATCACTATATCCAATTTTATTGCTTTCATGCACTACTCAAGTACTAATATTATCCATATAAAAACATGCTTATAATGCACTCATGTGATCAAATCAAATCATCTTATTTATATAACCGAACACATATCTAGACATAACAAATTTTCACAATAAATAATCATATAATAATCCAACAAGAGCACATATGTATATATATATATATCTTAACCGAATATACGCATACTCATAATTTGTTCTTATACTAAATAACAATCATGGCATTTAATTCATCATATATGATATCACATGTACATTGCTCATACCAAATTCCAAATAGATCCAAACACTCAATCGAACCAATGTACACCTTAATTCGCTTGCATGTGCATAATCGAACCAAAAATAATTATATAACTTATTCATTAATTTGCATTTGCCAACCACTCCTAATTTGCAAATCATTCAAGCATGTTATAAGTGTACACATTTCCTTTACAATTGAATTAAAACAATCAATACAAAACCTTATATATATATATATATATATATATATATATATATATATATATATATTCATTTTTTCTTTACTAAATGAATTTATAATCATACTCAAAGACAAATCATTCCAAGCATCAAGGTCATCAATTTAGACGAATTCTTATGCAATATGAATTGCTTAAAAGCTTACCTCAACATCATAAACATTTACCCAAACCTTAGCCGAATGAAAAGGGGCATTTCTATGCTCAATTTGCAATAATTTCCATAACATTTCAAACAATTAAAAACCACTATTCTCTATTTCCTCCAAATCCCTTTCTCAACTTATCATGTATTTACTAACACAACAACCCACAATTTCACCTTCATGGCCGAATCTAGGTGTACCAAATCTTAGAAATTTTAATATGGTTTTGATAAAAATTAAGATAACCAACTCAATTTAATAGGAATTTACTAAAATAAAACTCAACTACTTACCTTAGTACCACATGCAATGGCCGAATGAAGAAGATGAAGGTTCTTCCCCCTTCCTTGATGGTGTTTCGGGTAGATGATGAATAATGGAAGAAGAAAGAAATTTTTCTTTTTGTTTTAAATTCATATTCACCCCTTTTGCATGCTTATCATATAATAATACTTAAGATAAAAAAAATACATAGAAAGCATAATATTCTTGCATGCTTGCCGTCCACCTTGTTTAATTATGGGGAATTTGACATGCAAATCCCCATGTTTAATGGACAATTCACTTAGCTCCCCTTTTTATTAATGCCCACTACAATGGTCTTTCTTGCAATTTAGACCTTTTTAATAAATTAAACACTCAGATAGCTAAAATTTTCCACGAAATTTTCACACTTACTAAAACACACACATAACAAACACAAAACATAATCTTATAATACCTCTTAGGCTCGGATTCGTGGTCCCGAAATCACATTTCTGATCAGATTAAAATCGAGTTGTTCTCAAGTGGGATTTTATTATAATTTAGTATTAAATCATAAAACAATTATAATATAATCTTTAACATATAAAATAATACTTAAAAACATATTATAAGACCACATAGCCGTCCACTATAACTTAAAATAGTTATATTACCCTTTAAGGGCTTCACTAAAATAAAGCCACATCAATCTAACCATAAATCAAATAAAAGGTCACCTTTACTAGTTAAGCGATTTAGTCCTTTTTAACTAATTGAGCACCCAAACAGTTAAATTTTTATACGAAACTTCCACACACCTTAATTCGCATATAACTAACTCGAATTATAATATTAAAATATTTCTCGGACTCGGAGTCGTGATCCCGAAATCACATTTCCAATTAGGGTCAAATTCGGACTGTTACAAATAACCCCATATCAATGGTCCCTCTGAAGTATCTAAATACATGTTTAATTCCATTCCAATGTCTACATGTTGGAGAAGAACTAAATCTTGCTAACAAGTTTACAACAAAAGCTATACTAGGTCTTGTGTTGTTTTCAAGATACATTAATGCCCCTATGGCACTTAGATATGGCACTTCAGGACCAAGAAACTCTTCATCATTCTCGCAAGGACAAAATTGATCTTAATTCACATCTAACGATCGTACAACCATTGGAGTACTTAATGGGTGTGCTTTATCCATGTAAAATTTCTTTAATATCTTTTCCATATAAGTTGATTAATGAACATGAATTTCATCTTTTAAATGCTCAATTTGTAATCCAAGATATAAACTTTGTTTTTCCAAGATCTTTCATCTCAAATTCTTTATTTAAACAATTTATTGTATTTTGAAGCTCTTCAGGAGTTCCAATAATATTTAGACCATTAACATAAACAAAAATTATCACAAAATCTGATCCAAACCTTTTTTGTAAAGACACATGGACAAATTGGATCGTTTTGGAAACCTTCTTTTAACAAGTATTCATTAAGAAGATTGTACCACATACGTCAGATTATTTTATTCCATATAAACTTTTCTTTAATTTGATTGAGCAATTTTCTCAAGAAACTATATATCTTTTCGAGATTTTAAATCCTTCAGGGATTTTCATATAAATTTTACTATAAAGTGTACCATATAAATAGGATGTAAAACATCCATTAGATGCATATCAAGTTTTTCACGTACTGCCAGACTAATAAGATATCTAAACGTGATTGCATCCACCACAGGAGAATATGTCTATTCATAATCAATGTCGAGCAGTTGCGAAACTCCTTGTGCTACAAGTCAAGCTTTATATCTTACGAATTCATCAATTTCATTTTGTTTTCACACAAATACCCATTTATATTCTACTGACTTTTACACCTTTAGGTGTTTGGACTACAGGTCCAAAAACTTCACATTTATAAAGTGAATTCAATTCTGCTTGAATTACATCTTTCCATTTTGGCCAATCTTTTTAGATTTTGGCTCAAGATCCTCATTTTTTTTATTATTTCGATAGCAATATTATAAGTAAAATTGTTGTCGACAACTACAATTTTTTTTCGATTCCATCTTTTTCTAGTACTGACATAACTTATCGAGATCTCTTTATTTTCATCATTTCCATTTTCACTTTTAGGTACCTAAATCTCTTCTTGAATTTTATAATTAGTTATGTCATGGGTCTCTTCAGGAACCCTTGCCTCCATTATATGACCATCTTGAATGTTTGTG
Organism: Gossypium bickii; assembly: GCA_025503065.1. Taxonomy (NCBI): domain Eukaryota; kingdom Viridiplantae; phylum Streptophyta; class Magnoliopsida; order Malvales; family Malvaceae; genus Gossypium; species Gossypium bickii. Next base: position 108,906,390 of record CP106717.1, read on the forward strand.
ATCGTTGTGATCAGAGTCTTAAAATTTATAAAGAGAATCATCGAACCTGGAAACTAACTCTGACAAGGATTAAAGGCAAGTGTACCTATCGAATAGTAGTATAGCTTAGGCAAGACCGGATTATCGAACCCACAGAAACTAAAAGTACTAATACTAACTTTCTTTTTATTATTTAGCCTAAAATAAGTGAAGTTGTTTTTAGTCTAAAATTAATGAACTTCTAAGCTAAAAACACAAAGACAAAAAGAACGAATTGGGAAAATAACTTTAGGAAAAACTCAGTTGATTAAGATGATACCCTCAGGAAGAATCCACCTAGACTTCACTTGTTATTAAACCCTGAACCATATGATTTATTCACTTAGTTTGATCCGTAAGACTCCCTACCATATATTAAACCCTCTCTCGAATTAGTGGAACTCTCGTTCTCTTATAATAACCCCCTAGAATAGCAGTAAATCAATCTATGGACTCCCATATTAGGCTTCACCCTAATCCGGCAAAATCTCGTCACCCTATCTCTAGGCGTACGATCAGCTCCGCTTAATTATGCTAGATCTTCTCTTAGGTAGGGTCTATTCCTACTCCACTTAAGCACATCAAATTTGGATTAAGCATGCATAATTAAGAACAAACTAAGTAATTATCATATAATTCAGAAAATAATAACAAAATCCATCATAGGCTTCATCCCCTTCAGGTATCTGAAGGGCTTAGTTCATAATGAATAAAGAAAACATCTCAAGAGAAAAGATAAAACAAAATATAAGAAATCCCTAAAACTCCCTGAAGGAATTGAAGGAGAGATCCTCCGTCTTGAGTAGAATTTCAGCTTCTTGAGATGGATCAACTGGCTATCTTCAAGTGATTCCCACAATTCTGACCTTTTCGGCTTGGCTCCTTGGCTTAGCTCACCGCCCCCTTCCAGTTGACCCTTAGGGGGTTTATATTGGCTCTTGGAATGGGTTTCTTTGCCCCAAAGTATCCAAATCTGAATGAAATTGCTCTTTGCCAGGACAGGGGCACGACCATGTCACACGCTCGTTTGACGAGTCTTTGGGTTGTGTTTGGACTTTTAATTGAGGCACGGCCGTGTAAATCGGGGTTCAGGCCGTGTTCTAGATGATCGGAAAGGCATGGCTGTGTGGGCTTTGGTCCAAGCCGTGTCGATTTATTGATATGGCCCATTTACTCCGTTTTGGGCCCGTTTTATGTTCTTTTCATCCTCGGGTGCTTTCCTGGGTATAAAACATGAAAAGAAAGAATTAAGAGCACCTTTTTTATATAAATCGAGGCATAAATCATCCAAAAGCATATTAAATGTGGGATTAAAATATGTTACTTTTACGGTTTATCAAATGCCCCCACACTTAAGCTTTTGCTTGTCCTCAAGCAAAATTCTCAACTTACAATTAAAACGAACTTTCTACGGTCCATAATTCCTATCAACAATGTCTCATCATAACTCATAGATAATTTATACATGGATAATTCAACTCAAATAGCCCTAAAGGTTCAAACAAGATAAGTCATGTATTTGTATCACAAAAATATAGGTGTCTCCCCTTATCTGAATAATTATCTTTTAATTCAAAACCTACAAGGATTGACATCCTCTCAAAAGATTCACTCAAATCACTCAAAAAGTGTTTAAGGTTCAAAGTTAAAAGATCACTCATAATTCGAACCTGAATAGTTAGTCCCATAGGCTTACCTGAAAATCAAATCTCTACCACTGTAAAATGAGATGATAAATAAATCAAAAGGTCTTTGTCAGGATTGTAACGGGGCTAGGGTTAAAGGTGTGGATAAGGGCTAAATTAGAAGGTTAGAATCGAGATTGAATTGATAAGTTACCTATCTAGAAATACTGAGACAATAATAATTACATCAATTTAGAAAAGTAATCACCCTAATAATACGAGCTTTTTTCTTTTGATAATTTAGACTTTAACAGTATAAGCTCTCTTTATAATACTACTACTGAATATACTTCGATTTTTTTTATTCTAAGAACAAACTAAGTATTATATTAATGAATGAATCAACTAAAATAAAGATGTTAGGCAACAGATCAAATCAAATCTCGACATAAAGGTAGTCAAAAAGAATGGTGATAACAAAAACAAAGGGGTTTTGGGCTGATATTAGTGGGTGAGTCAATAAGAAGGGTTGCTCGTATCAATGGGGTTCACTAGGGGTTAATTATGAAGGTAGGCTTTTTAGTGGAGTAAGTGGGTTAAATCCTAGGTGCCTTTATCATCTCTGTATATCAAATCATAACTGTGGTCTTGACATGTATAATCAAGGCAAGTTCTAGAATAATAGTTCATAGTTGACACACTCATAATCAATAAAGTGAGCATGGAAAAGAATGTATGCTCTATAGGGCTTAAAATCTCACAAAAAATTATGGGTGTTTTGATATCAACCTTGTAAATTTCAAACTTCAAGATAACATTCAAATTCAGGTTAACAACCTAAAAATTTTAATTTTTGAAAAATAGACTTATCACGCTTGATTCCTTAGTATTCTTCAAATTTAATCATCAATGCACAATTATCAATGAATTACTCTAAAACTTGTCAATATAAATCATAAATCATCAGAAATTTCATCCTAATTAGTAATATGAGGAAGTTACTTAAAAAAAAAAGATTAAATTCAAGAATTTGAGAATCATGCAAAAAGTTAGGCGCTTTTACTCTCAAGGATTGAGAATAATGGAGAAAGTTAGGCATTTTCTCAAAATAATTATTCACCCCCTCACACTTAAGATGTACATTGCCCTCAATGTACAAAGATAGATAATAACATTTAAGGGATAAATCAAAAGAGAAGGAAAGAGGTGAAACTTCTTGAATTTATGGATGGTTTCCTTGAGTTAGAGGGGTCGGTCTGGATGACGAACCTGTGCTAGATAAAGAAATTGGGTAACTCACGGAGAATTAGCCAGGAATTATTAAGACCTATTTAAAATAAACTAAATATATATCTAGATATAAAAAAGATGAAGAAAAAGGAAACAAAAATGTAAACAAAATGAAAATTAAAGATAAATGGACCGAAGAGTCCTTATTGTTGGATGGTTCGCGAGGTGGGTATGACCTCAAAAATTTGGGAGAGTCTTTGCTTAGGTGGTGAAGTAGCGTGATTCCCTAGAAGCCTTTTGAACCTGACACTACAAAACTAAAATAAGATAAACTAGATTAAGCATAAGATTGTCAAAGGTAAGGAAATTGAAGCAAAAGAGAAAAGAAAAGTAAAAACTAAATGGTCTCAAAGACCCTTGGCTTGTTGTTTGGATGAAGCTGCCAGCATAAACTCATGTAAATCGTTCTCCTTTGAGGAGATTGGCCTTTTATGCTTCATTGGCATGGTTTTGGTGTGGCTCAAGGGTTATTGAGACTTGTTATGGAGAAATCTGAGAAGCAGGAATAAGAGAAGGGGTGGAGAGTAGAGGGAGAGGATGGGGGAGGGTTTAAATAGAGTTTAATTTTGGTACACGTACACGCTCGTGGTTTGAGGGCGTGCCGATTTACACAGCCGCCTCACACGGCCTTGTGCCTGTGCGTGTTGTTTCATCATGCCCGTTTTTTAGCCAGCCATGCCCGTGTCTGAGAAGTCAGTATGTTGGCACGGTTGGGAGGCACGGGCGTGGTTCGCCCGTATTTGGCAAGTCAGTAGCTTCACACGGTAATGGGGCACGGTCGTGCTACTTTGTCGGTGCCCGTGGGAGAGTGGTTGGATCTGTGACGTTGAAAATTAGTTGGGGTTTGATTCGCACAGCCTCTGCTATGTCAGTATGGGGATTCTGATGGTCCACACGGTCATGAGCACGGCTGTGTGTAAGACCGTGTGGTCTGAAATTCTGCACTTTTGGTTAGTGTAAAAGAAAAAGAAAAAGAAAATAAGATGAGAACAAAAGGAGTAGGGTTAGTGTTCGGGCTGCCTCCCGAGAAGCGCTTGTTTATGGTCTTATGCTAGACTTTCCTTGTGTTTAAATCAGGGAGGTTTAAAGGTTTGAATATCTTCCCTCATGCTTATAGTTCTATTCTCTTCATAAAGTTTAAGCCGAGAAGAGTTTACCTTAAAACTGTCGAATGTTGGAGTGCTTACCTCGACAGTTCCGTGTGGGAAGATATTATGCACCTTGAGAGGAATTTCTTCATTTGTTTTCAGATCTGATATGGTGATGCGAAGATCTACTCTGTCTAACAGTACCTAGTCTCCTATTTTAAAGTGGTTTGATGTTCCTATAAGCTCTTCTGGGGGTTTCTTCGGTTTTACTTTGTGCGGTTCCGGTTCCTCTTCGTGTATCCTTAATTTTTCCTTGAAGTGTGTCTTCCACTCGTCTGGTTCATCGGTCTGAATTCTTTGTTCCTCATAAGTTATTTCTTTACAGGGTTTAGAATCGGGATCACTTTTGTCCTTTTGTTGTGCTTCCTGAAAAGAAAGGTTAACCGAATGGTTATTAAAAGAATTCATATTCTCACCTTTGTTGCTTGATGTTCTAGCCGAGTCGAGGGCTTGAAGAGTGACTGTCTCCTCACCTACACAAAGTATAAGTTCGCCTGCATTAACATCAATTTTAGTTCTGGCAGTCGCTAGAAAGGGTCTTCCTAAAATAAGGGGGGTTGAATTATCCTCATCCATGTCTAAGACAACAAAATCTACTAGAAAAACGAATTTATCGATTTTGACAAGAACATCTTCGATAATGCCCCTAGGAATTCTAACAGTTTTATCAGCTAATTGAATACTCATCCTAGTTTGTTTGGGCTTTCCTAGACCTAGTCGTTTAAACAATGCATAAGGCATGACATTTATGCTCGCCCCTAAATCAGCTAACACATTATCAACAGTTAATCTACCAATTAAACACGGAATTGTAAAACTCCCTGGATCTTTTTGCTTCCGTGGTAGTCTATTTTGTAGAATTGCTGAGCACTTTGCGTTGAGTTCCACATGTGGTTCCTCATCTAATTTGCGTTTGTTTGTTAAGAGCTGTTTTAAAAATTTCCTCAAGTCTGGCATCTGAAAAAGAGCTTCAAAAAGAGGTAAGTTGATATGTAATTTCTTTAAAAGTTTAAGAAACTTACCGAACTGTTCCTCTGAATCGTCTCTTTTTAATGCTTCGGGATAAGGAATGCGAGGTTGGTGTTCTTTAATTACTGGTTTTGGCTTTTCTTGCGTTACCTCAACTTTACCTTCTTCGACCTCGTTTTGTGAGATGGGTTCATCTACCTCTGCATTTTCCTGAGCTGATATGGCTTGAATTTGCTCCTTTGGATTAATCTCGATGTTACTTGGTAGACGTCTTTGCGGTCGTTCGGACATTAACTTTGCAAGTTGTTCGACTGCATTAGTGACTTCCCTGACTGACTTAGTAACTTTTTCAACCGACACTTGTTGATCTTTACGTATTTTCTCATTTTCTTGGAAACAGTTTTCTGTGTTTGCCATAAATTTTGTCAGCATCTCTTCGAGGTTTGGCTTCTTCTCTTGCGGATATGGCTGATTTTGGAAGTTTCGAGGAGGTTATTGTCTTTAATTTCCTTGATTTCCTTGACCTCCCCTTGAGAAATTTGGGTGGTTCCTCCAACCTGGATTGTAAGTATTACCATAAGGATTATTATTAGATCTGAAATTATTACCTATATAGTTAATCTATTTGCTCTCTGCTTCTGGTTGGTAGGGTGGGTACTCAGGATTTGTCACAGTTCCACTTGCGTCGCACTGCATTACTGGGTGTACCTGTGAAGAACACAAACTGTCAAGCTTTTTATTCATCATCTCCATTTGTGTTGATAGCATGGTCATTGTGTCTATGTTGAAAACTCCGGCTGATTTTGTTGGTTTCGTCCTTGTAACTTGCCACTGGTAGTTATTCAGTGACATCTCTCGATAAACTCGTAGGCTGCTTCAGGAGTTTTATTGTTCAGGGTTCCACCGGTGGCTGAGTCGATTAGTTGTCTCGTTGAAAGATTCACACCGTTGTAAAAAATTTGGACTTGAAGCCACAAGGGTAAACCATGGTGTGGACACCTTCTCAAGAGATCCTTGTATCTCTCCCATGCATCGTATAATGTTTCTAAATCCATCTGCACAAAAGAAGAGATATCATTCCGTAATTTGGCCGTTTTGGCTGGTGAGAAATATTTTAATAAAAACTTTTCGGCCATTTGGTCCCATGTAGTGATTGACCCTCATGGTAACGAGTTTAACCACTGTTTGGCTTTATTCTTTAATGAAAAGGGAAATAACTGAAGACGTATGGCATCATCAAAAACACCATTTATTTTGAAGGTATCACAGAACTCTAAGAAATTAGTTATATGAGTGTTTGGGTCTTCGTCCTACAAACCATCAAATTGAACAAATTGTTGAATCATTTGTATTGTGTTAGGCTTTAATTCAAAATTATTAGCAGCTATAGTAGGCCTAACAATACTCGATTCCGCTCCTGTTAAATGCGGTTTAGCATAATTAAACATAGTACGTGGAGCGTTGTTTTCTCCCACATCATGTGGTTGTGGATTATTCTGGTCCATCCCTTCAGTAGGATTGGATCTGTCCTCTTGATTTTCCTCTGTGTAATTTAGGGCTTGCCTGATTTCTCTGCGATTCCTTCGAGCGGTAGCTTCAATATCACTGTCGTATACTAAAGGTCCTCTCGGGTTCCTTCTAGTCATAAACTAGAGGTACTTGAAAAGAAAAACGAAGAAAGAAAAGTTAGCAAAATTAAAATTTATCCTAAAAACAAAAATAAATTTCAGAAAATAAAAATAATGGCTAAAATAATAAAAATAGAGTTTTCTTAATATTTTAGTTCCCCGACAACGGCGCCAAAAACTTAATCGTTGTGATCAGAGTCTTAAAATTTATAAAGAGAATCATCGAACCTGGAAACTAACTCTGACAATGATTAAAGGCAAGTGTACCTATCAAACAGTAGTATAGCTTAGGCAAGACCGGATTGTCGAACCCACAGGAACTAAAAGTACTAATACTAACTTTCTTTTTATTATTTAGCCTAAAATAAGTGAAGTTGTTTTAATCTAAAATTAACGAACTTCTAAGCTAAAGACACAAAGACAAAAAGAACGAATTGGGAAAATAACTTTAGGAAAAACTCAGTTGATTAAGATGATACCCTCAAAAAGAATCCACCTAGACTTCACTTGTTATTAAACCCTGAACCATATGATTTATTCACTTAGTTTGTTCCGTAAGACTCCTTAACGTATATTAAACCCTCTCTCGAGGCGAATAACGTCTAACCCTAGGTTAATTAGTGGAACTCTCGTTCTCTTATAATAACCCCCTAGAATAGTAGTAAATCAATCTATGGACTCCCATATTAGGTTTCACCCTAATCCGGCAAAATCTCGTCACCCTATCTCTAGGCGTACGACCAACTCCGCTTAATTATGCTAGATCTTCTCTTAGGTAGGGTCTATTCCTACTCCACTTAAGCACATCAAATTTGGATTAAGCATGCATAATTAAGAACAAACTAAGTAATTATCATATAATTCAGAAAATAATAACAAAATCCATCATAGGTTTCATCCCCTTCAGGTATATGAAGGGCTTAGTTCATAATGAATAAAGAAAACATATCAAGAGAAAAGATAAAACAAAACATAAGAAATCCCTAAAACTCCCTGAAGGAATTGAAGGAGAGATCTGCCGTCTTGAGTAGAATTTCAGCTTCTTGAGATGGATCAACTGGCTATCTTCGAGTGATTCCCACAATTCTGACCTTTTCGGCTTGGCTCCTTGGCTTAGCTCACCGTCCCCTTCCAGCTGACCCTTAGGAGGTTTATATTGGCTCTTGGAATGGGTTTCTTTGCCCCAAAGTATCCAAATCCGAATGAAATTGCTCTTTGCCACGACAGGGGCACGGCCATGTTACACGCCCGTGTGACGAGTCTTTGGGCCGTGTTCAGACTTTTAATTGAGGCACGGCCGTGTAAATCGGGGTTCAGGCCGTGATTTAGATGATCGGGAAGGCACGGTCGTGTGGGCTTTGGTCCAGGCCGTGTCGATTTCTTGATATGGCCCATTTACTCTGTTTTGGGCCCGTTTTATGCTCTTTTCATCCTCGGGTGCTTTCCTGGATATAAGACATGAAAAGAAAGGATTAAGAGCACCTTTTTATATAAATCGAGGCATAAATCATCCAAAAGCATATTAAATGTGGGATTAAAACATGTTACTTTTACGGTTTATCATTTTGCTCATTTCCTTTTACGAGGATTTTTATCTTTGGAACCGACCGGTCTTCCACATTTCAGGCATGAATTACTTTCTTTTGCACTAACAGTTTTCACTATTAGGACATCAATTCGTATTAGAACATTTTCAGCTGGTATATGAGATTTAATGAATTTGGCAGTTAATTTGTAAAATGAATCATCTATTGAACTTCTGGTTCACATTGCTTTGTACGAGGATCTTAGACATTGATAATTTATTTCAAGTACTTTATTAATCCTACTTTTTATCCTCTCACCGTAATGTTGGGAAACTGACAACTCATGTCATAATTAAATCTCGAATTAATAGCTCAAAAATATTATAAGGAGATCATATAAGTATACATTCCCAATCTCTTATTATGAACCATCTTTGTGCGTTGTGGTGGAGCAGTTGGAACATATACCGCACATCCAAAAATTGTAAGATGGGAAATATTTGGCTCTTGACCAAAAATAAATTGTAATGGGGAGTATTTATAATTTATTTTCTTGATGCGTACAACATGTAAATCAATACAATCTCGTTGAAATAGAAAGTTTTGTTCTCATAAGTAATGATTTAGCTATTAGTTGGAGGCATTTGATAAACAATTCAGGTAAATCATTTTGTGTGTGAACATGAGCTACAGGATGTTCAACTTTTATCCCAATTGACATGCAATAATCATCGAAAACTTGGGATGTAAACTCACCAACATTAGCAAGATGAATTGTTTTAGTTGCATAATCTGAAATTAATCATTTAAACAAGTAATCTCACAAACGACAGGTTGCGAGTTGATAACGTATGTGATTATTTTTGTAGATGCATCTACCAAAATCATATAATATCAAAACCATCCACATGGTGGATGAAAGGGCCCATATTCATTTCAGAAATGCAAGACATGAAATCTCAACTTTAGCTAGTGAGTTTCTAAGAACCAATTTTTATTGAGAACAAACAACAAATGAGAATTCTTTAAATTAAAGAATCTTCTAGTTCTTTAATGGATGTCCGTATTGATTCTCAATTAATTTTCGCATCATATATGATCTAGGATGGTCTAACTGGTCACAGCAAGTAATAAACACATTTGTATTAGTAAACTTTTGGTTTACTTTAACATGTGTTTCAATTGTACTAAATTGTAACAAATTGATAATTTTATTATCATTCTTTTTAACTTGTATCCACATATAAGTGCTATTGTGACATTTACTATTGGAAATGTCTAAATCAATGTGAAGTCTATAATGTCACTAAGTCAACAAAATAAATATAATTTCTAAACAATTATATGCAATATTCGCTTCAGAGAATATGCCAAAATCTTCAAATATCTAAAAAAATTGCAACTTCAGGTGCATCCAACCATAACGAGCTTTAGATACAATTATCATATTTTATTGCTCATAAATAAATCTTTCACAGTCAAATATTTTTCTTCCAACCCTTAATGAGGATGATGACAAAAGAATATCACAAAGATAATCACAATCAATTCAATTTAATAACAAGAGTAATCAATAACTCAATCCTCCCTTTTTCTCATCCTTTCAAAATATATATTTATCTTTATTCACAATCTCAATATAATATCCATTATAAATATCTTTTAAAATTAATGGATTAACCATCACAAGATATTAATATATTAGCTCTTCTAGAGCTTTCGACTAATTTTGTACTATCAAATATTAGAATAATATTTGTTTGTTTTAGTACCAAATAAGATAAATATTTTCTATATATAATGATAAATTCATTACTACATTCTCATATCCTTCCTTAAAGAATATTAACAGAAACAAAATATTTGGGCATACACCACATTTGTGACCAATAATCTTTCATATCACATTGATAACATAAGTTATCTTTACTATTTGACGAGTTATCTTGAGAACTCTTATTGTTCTCTTATTTATTACTATGTCACCACTTTTAATGGTTCATGAGTATATCTTTTATTTTCTTTATGTTTACATTCACTCGGGGAATGCAACAAATCTAGTAGGACGGACTTATAACCATCCCAATAGATTCTTTATTTCATAATCACCATCACAAACATGCATGAGATTTCAAATTAAAATCTATCTATTTGTGTTGTCATGATTAGTCTCCAATTATAATAAACATGATATAATAAATAAAACATAGTAAAATTACTTGAAGATTTTTTTCTTTTACATCATCGTCATTACCTTGACTATTATCACGAGCACTATTACAAGTATTAAAACAACTTTGTTTTCGTAATAACATTTATAATCTAATAGTAAAAAACATTTAATAAATAATCAAAAATTTATTAATAATCAAAAATTTCATGTACGATACTTGAAAATTATCCAATACACATTATACCAAATTTCAATACCAGATATATGTTATAAAATCTTATCTTGCTCTAATAAAATATTTATAAGTTCAATTTAAAAGATATCATATAATCATTCAACATCAGCAAGTTAATAAGACTCAATAGATCTTATCAAATTTCCCTTTAATCAACAATGGTAGGTTAATAACACTTTCCATCATAATTAAAATTTCAAGAATATTTAATTACAAGAATTTAATAATCAAAACATCTAAATATTATGCATAATATAACTTAATTAAAAATAATCTCAAAAAGAATGATTTACCAAAAAAAAATAATAGAGAAAACATACCATATTAATAGCAAACATATCTAATCAACAATTATATCTTTTACATAAAAAAGAATTAACCTAGAAAGGCAAAAATCAAATATCATCTTAACGTGAAATTTATGTGAAATAAAAATTAATAGTAGTCATACCTTAATTGAAAAAGAAAATATGGTCGAAATATAAAAGTTTCTTACCAAATCTATACTTTACCCATGCTTGTACAATACATCAAAGATTGGGAATAAGAACCATAATCCATTCTAAGATTGAATCTTACTTCTCGATTTCATATAGATAACGGTATCAAATCTTTCACAATCCTTATGAACAAAAAGTAAAATTAGTTAATCAAAATAATGATAACGTATGATGCACAACACGAAATAAAATAATCAATTATCAAAAAAAAAATGCGCAGCACCAAATAAACATACAATTAAGTTTAGAAACAATTTAGTAAAATGCTTCACTAGAAATCAGCCAAAGACGCGCATCCAAATCTCAATCGCCCAATTGGATAATCGACTCTAAACATGCTAGGCAATAATAAAATATCATTGCAACCACAGAATAATAATAATGAGAAGAAAAACATAAAGAAATAGAATAAAAGAAATAATAGACAAATAAACAGTGAGTAAAGAATGTACAATAAACTAAAGATTTATTATAAGAACAACTAAAAATAAACTAAAACAGTGATATAAAAATAATATGATTGTAATGAAAACTAAGTATTAAAATAAAATCTAACCTAAAATAAACATAATCAAAGAATGAGAATAATAAATAAAATAAAATAAACACTAATATTGAATAGATAAGAGGAAATAACATAAATAGAGTAGTAAAAGAAAACAAAATAACATAATAAAGGGATAAAGAAATAAAGAATATAAAATGAATAAAATAAATAATAATAAAGTTAAACAAAGGGTAAAAGTGGGAACCAACGATGATGGTGGTGGAGAGGGACAGTATACCGGTGATGGGTCGACTGGGGGACGGTGGTGGTTCCGTGGGAGACCAACGAGGGAGAAGGAGCGGAAGTTAGGGGGGTTCGGGTTTGGGGCTAGTCTGTGGGGGGAAAGAAGAGATGGTTGGGGGTTGAGCGCTTGGGTTCGGACGAAAAAGGGGGAGGAGAGGTGAGGGGAAAGGGGATCGACAGGGTGGAAAGAGAATGGGAAGGGAGGGGGTCGGGGTTGACTCGTGGGGCGTGTGAGGGACAAGGAGAAGAAGAGGGAAGGGGTGAGGGTAACAATGGTGGCCGGAGAGATGGGTTAAAGAACTACGACAGCTAGGGTGAAAAGGAAGGGTACGACGGCTGGAGTTGAGAGGATGGGGAAAAAGACAAATTTTAAGGATTAAAATTAAGGTTGGGGGTTAAAAGGGGGACACGTTCATGTGAGGCCTGTGTTGGGCCACACGGTCGTGTCACACACCCGTGTGGTGTTTCTTTCAGCCCATCTGCGCTAAAAATTTAAGCCCAGTTTTCACACGGCCTTAGACACACCCGTGTGTCCATGTCGTGTAGTTCATATGACAGTGTTGCATGGTCGTGTGCACTCTTATTCGCTTCTCCCACGCCCGTATAGTCACACACACGTCCATGTGTGTTAAAGATCCTTGCCCTGTCTTCACATGACCTTGGACACGTCCGTGTGTCTAGACCGTATGGTTCACACGGCCGTGTGTAACACACTTCGCTTCTCCCACGCCCGTGTAACCTCCTACATGCCCTTGTGATCGCACACACGGTCGTGTACTGTGCCTGTGTAACTCTCTGATTGTTTTAAAATTGAAAATTTTAGCTCCAGGTTTCACACGGCCTAGGACACGCCCGTGTCTCTATTGATTTTTGGAAAAATTAAGCTCCAAGATCAACACAGCCGTGTAGGTTACACGGCCGTGTCATCTGGCCATGTAACTCTCTGTCGATTTCCTTAAAATTTAAAAACTAAGTCTCAAGATCCACACGGCATGGACACACGGGCGTATCCTTGGCCGTGTGGGTTACATGGCCATGTTGCTAGGCCGTGTAAATCACAATCGCACCCCTATTAGGTCACACGGCCAAGGACATGCCCATGTGTCTAGGCCGTGTGAGTCAAAAAACCTGCATTTTAATATTTAGTTAATTTTAAAGAAATACTATAAAATGAAAAGAGGGAAATTAGCAGTGTTAACACTCGGATAGCCTCCCGAGCGCTTATTGAAAGTCCAAGCAAGACTTACCTTGTGTGCCCAATTACGAAGGTTCGTGGAGCTGAAGCTCATCTCTATCATTTCTAAAATCCTCACCATTATAAAGTTTAAGTCGATGACCGTTTACCTTAAATGTGCCATATTCTGGATGAGTTACCTCTATCGTACCGTATGGGAAAACGTGTACTATGAATGGACCTGACCATCTTGATTTCATCTTTCCGGGGAACAACCTGAGCTTTGAGTTATATAAAAGGACAAGATCTCCAGCTACAAATTGTTTGGGCTGCTTCAAACGAGCATCATAGCGCCATTTTTATGCTTCTTTATATAATCATGAGTTCTCGTAAGCATTCGTTTGCCACTCATCTAACTCATTTAGTTGCATCAATCTCTTCTCATCTGCAAGTTTAAGATCATAGTTTAGGAATTTTATAGCCCAGAATGCTTTGTGCTCTAATTCAAATGGTAGATGACAATTTTTTCCATAAACAAGTTTGTAAGGAGATGTTCCTATGGGTGTTTTAAAAGCAGTTCTATAAGCCCATGAAGCATCATCTACTTTCATTGCCCAATCCTTCCTATTCGATTCTACTATTTTCTCTAGGATGCGTTTAAGCTCTCGATTTGCGACTTCAACTTTCCACTAGTTTGAGGGTGATAAGGGGTAGTTGTCTTATGATGCACTCCATACTTCTTAAGAACTTTATCAAATTGAGTGTTACAAAAATGTATACCCCTATCACTAATAATTGTTCTAGGTGTTCCAAACCACGAAAAGAGTTTCTTAAGAAATCTGACTACCACTCTCGCAGCATTAGTAGGTAAAGCTTGAGCTTCTACCCATTTTGACATATAATCGACCGCTACTAGGATATATTTATTACCAAACGAACTAAGAAATGGACCCATAAAATCAATACCCCGGACATTAAATATTTCACATGAGAGCATATAAGTTTGAGGCATTTCATCACGTTTAGAGATATTGCCTATTCTCTGGTATCTATCACAAAAAGTAATATACATGTTAACGTCCTTGAACAGTGTGGGCTAATAAAAACCTAATTCAATAGTTTTATGTGCTGTCCTAGTCCCACTGTAATGTCCTCCTCTTGGTCTTGAGTGGTAATGTTCCAAGATTTTACTCGCTTCTGATTTTGTAACACACCTCCGAATTACTTGATCTGCACATACAAGAAAAAGAAAATGATCTTCCCAAAAATAATTTTTCACATCAGCAAAGAATCGCTTCTTTTGATGATGTGTCAACCCTTTTGGTAAGATGTTAGCAGCTAGGTAGTTCGCAATATCCGGATGAATTATTGTATAATTAGAATCAAACTTTTAAATACTTATATTTTTTTTGAAATATATGTATATAATTGAGTAATTGATATACTTGGAATACGAATGCCTATTTGATATAGAATGATGGTTACTGAGCCCCGTTTGAACCGTATGAATTCGTAGGATACGAGTAACATGGCACTAGGGTTACCATTTTGGTCGAGCTCCTGCATTTTTAGCTCGTTAGAGCTTACCATTTCAGCTCAATAGAGCTTACTGTTCGTCAGCTCAGGAGGAGCTTACTGATCATAGCTCGAAAGAGCAGAAATGATAACAAATTGACGGATTTCTAATTATTACATGTAATGTATATCACCCGAGTATCCCTTAATATTCTAATAGGTTCAATTGGCGTAAATTCTGTTATTGGTTATGTGAAAAATTTACGTGTTATACGGATGAATTATTGTTTATACGGATGAATTACTAATATTATGGATGAATTACTGTTTATACAGATGAGTTACTATTATCGAATGAATTACTGTTTATATGATTGAGAGTGAAATGTTACAAATGATGTACATGATATATGAATTTGATATAATACATTGATGTATGAAATTGAGATAAAGGTTGATTATATGTATTTATGAGACTAACATATTGATGAATGTTTGTGTATAGGCATTTGGCAAGTGAAATTGATATACTTTGTTTATTTGTTTGATTATGTATAAATGGTAAGTTAAATTTTTAATTATATGAGCTTACTAAGCTATAAAGCTTACTCTGTTTCTTTTTCATGTTTTATAGAGGTTCGGTAGCTCGCTCGATTCGGATATAGTCAGAGATACGCATTACACAATCCAGTTCCCGATTGGTATCTTTGAACTTATGTATATTTATAAATATGGCATGTATAGGCTAGTTATAAGGTTGATAGTTAAGGTTACTTGAGATATTGATTTTGGTACATGTTGTGGTATAAGTTAAAGCCATGTGATTTGGCTTAACTTGGTATAATATTTTGGTTTGTGTATAATGATCGTGTCTATCAGAGTCTTAAAATTTTATATAAAGAATGATCGAGCCTAAAAACTAACTGTGACAACGATTGAGGCAAGTGCACCTATCGAACAGTAGTATAGTTGTGGCAAGACTGGATTGTTGAACCCAAAAGAACCAAAAGTACTAATACTAACTTTCTTTTTATTATCAAGCCTAAGAATTAAAGGAATTTTTATCTAATCTAAAATTAACTAACAACTAAGCTAAAGATGCAAAGACAAAGAGAAGGAATTGGGGAAAATAACTTTGGGGAAAAAAACCAATTGATTAAGACAATACCCGAGGAAGAATCCACCTAGACGTCACTTGTTATCTAACTCTGAACCAAACTATTTATTCACTTGACTTGATCCGTAGGATTCCCTAATTTATATTAATACCTCTTTCAAGGCTACTAACGTCTAACCCTAGGTTGATTAATTGAAATCTCTTTCTAATTAAAACCCCTAGAATTGCATTAACTCGATCTATGGACTCCCATATTAGGTTTGACCCTAATCCGACAGATTTTTGTCACCCTATTTCTAGGCGCGCGAGCAACTCCGCTTAACTATGCTAGATCTACTCTTAGGTAGGGACTTTTGCTCCGACCATCTAAGCACATCAATACTTGAATCAATATCCCGGAAATACCAAAACAAGAATTAAGAACACATAGTTAAGAACAAATCAAGTATTTATCATATAGTTCAGCAAAAGATAACAAGATTCATCTTAGGTTTCATCCCCCTCAGGTATCTGAGGGTTTAGTTCATAACGATAAAAGAATACACCTCAAAAGAAAAGATAAAACAAAACATAAGAAAACCCTAAAACCCCCTGAAGGAATTAAAGGAGAGATCATCTGTCTTGAGTATAACTCCGGCTTCTTGAGATGAATCAACTGGCTATCTTCAAGTAAATTCCACAAATCTGGCATCTCTAGCTCGGCTCATTGGCCTAGCTGGACGCCCTCTGAAGGTTGGATTCTAAGGTGTTTATATAGGCTTTTGGAATGGCTTTCTTTGCCTCTAAGTACCCTAATCCGACTGAAACTCTTCTTTCTCAAGTCAGGGACACGCCCATGGCACACGCCCCTGTGAATCGTGGCCAGACCGTGTTCGAGTCTGTTAAGGAGGCACGGCCGTGCGGTCTTGGGCCCAGGCCGTGTTGATTTCGTGATATGGCCCATTTACTCTGTTTTGGGCCTATTTCTCGTTCTTTTCATCCTCTGGTACTCTCCTGAATATAAAACATGAAAACAAAGGATTAAGAGCACCAAATTACACAATTCAAGGAATAAATCATCGAAAAGTATGCTAAATGTGGCATTAAAATATGTTCATATTACGGTTTATCAAATACCCTCACACTTAAGCATTTGCTTGTCCTCAAGCAAAATTCTTAACTCCCAATTAAAATGAACTTCCCTGATTTATAATATTCATCAATAATGTTTCCTCATAATTCAAAGATAATTCATACATTGATAACTTAAATAGAAGGGTCCTAAAGATTCAAACAATCAAAGTCATATTTTTATAGCCTGAAAAAGTTAGGTGTCTCCCCTTACCTAAATGATTACCTCTGATTCGAAATCGACAAGGGTTGACATCCTTACTAAAAATTCACTCAAATCACTCAAAGTGTTTAAGGTTCAAGAAAAAAGCGCTCAAAAGTCGAACATGAAATCCCATAGGCTTGCCTGAACATCAAATCTCCACCACTGTAAAATGAGATGATACACAGATCAAAAGGTCTTTAAAAAGGGTTATAACGGGGCTTAGGTTAAAGGTGTGGATAAAGGCTGAATTAGAGGGTTAGAATCAAGATTGAATTGACAATTTACCTAACTAGAAATAACGAACTGATAAGGAATAATTACATCAATTGAAAACTCCATTACTAATAATACGAGCTTCTTCTTCAAGATTTGGAATTTTAATAATACGAGCTTCTTCTTCAAGATTTGGAATTTTCATGTATAAGCTCAGCTGATATAGGACTAATAATGAATATACTTCGAATTTTTTTTTTAAGAACAAATCATAATACATAATAAAAGATGAATTCAGCTACTGAAACAAAATAATTAGGTAACCGATCAAATCAAATCTAGACAGAAAGGGTAGTCAAGGAATGGTAATAACAAATACAAAGGGTTTTGGGTTAATATTAGTGGGTGAGTCAATAAATGGGTTGTTAGGATCAACAGGGTTCACTAGGGGTTAATTATGAAGGTAGGCTTTTAGTTGAGTGAGTGGGTTAAATCCTAGGTGCCTTTATTATCTCTGTATATCAAATCAATGATGTGGTCTTGAGATGTATAATCGAAGCAAGTTCTAGAATAACAAATCAATGTTGACACACTCATAATAAAAGGTGAGCATGAAAGAATGTATGCTCTAAAAGGCTCAAAATCTCACAAGAATTATGGGTTTTTTATATCAATATTGTAAATTTCAAACTTCAAGGTAATAATTAGATTCAGGTAGACAACCTAACAAAATTTTAATTTTTGAAGATAGACTTATCATACTTGATTTTCTAGTCTCCTAAAGTTTAACTCATCACTGCATACTTATCAATGACTTAATCCAAAACATATCAAAGAAAATCATGAATCACAAGGAATTTCATTCTAATTAGTAATATGAGAAACTTACTTAAAGACAAGATATCATTCAGGGATTTGAGAATAATGAAAAAAGTTAGGCATTTTCTCGAAATAAATATTCACCCTCGACAGTTAAAATGTACATTGCCCTCAATGTACAAAGATAAATAATGATCATATAGTAAGAAAATCAAAAGAGAGGGAGAGAGGTGAAACTTCTTGAATTTTGGATGGAGTTAATGAAGAGAAACGTAGGGAGTGCCTCGAGCCGTTTGAACTTGAATCCTCAAAGTAGCCGGTCTAATTTTATTGTATCCTAAGCTAAATCTAAATACCATGGAGAATAAGAAGAAAGTAATAACAATAAAAATAAGAATAAAATTAAATAATGAAAAATGAAAGAAAAAAGATAATGAAAAAAGGAAAGAAAGAATGGGTTTAAATAGAGATGCATTCCACACCCGTGTTCCTTCCTATGGTGCCCACACAGCCATGGCCACGGTCGTGTACAAGGCCGTGTGGGTATGAAAACCTGCTCCTAAAAGTCTGGTTAGTTCTTAGGTAGATTCTAAAATTTGAAAATATAAAAATTAATGGGGTTAGTGCTCAGGTTACCTCACAAGAAGCGCTCGTTTAAGGTCTTGAGCTAGACTTACCTGTTATTGGTATAATCATGGTGGTTTGAGGAGGTGGAAATCCTTTCTCATGTGATCAATTCGGTTATTGATATAAAGTTTAAGTCGAGTAGTGTTTACCTTAAAAGTGCTGAATTTAGGACTAGTTACCTCGACTGTTCCATCTTGGAAGATTTTGAGTACCTAATCTCCTATCTTAAGCTGGGTTGTCCCATCATTAAGTTTGTCGTGGAGTTGCCTCATTTTTGCTTCGTGTGTTTTTAGTTTCTCTTTGAGGTGTATCTTCCACTCTTCTAGTTCATTAATCCAAAGCCTTCGTTCCTCATGAATTTCTTCTTTATCGACACGAGGTCTAGGATCTGGCATCTGCGAAAGAGCTTCAAGAAATGGCAAGTTAATATGTAACTTCTTTGGAGGTTTAAGAAATTTACCGAATTGTTCCTCTGTGATGTATTTCTTTATCGCATTGGGGTATGGTACACAAGCTTGGTACTCTATAATTACCGAGTTTGGTAAATCATGGCTTACCTCAACCTTACCTTCACTTACCACAAACTCTTGCCTCGGGTTAGATTCCACTAACCTTTCACTGTCATGAGCTGTTACGACTTGAATTTGCTCTTTTGGGTTAGTTTCAGTGTTGCTTAGCAAGCTTTCTTGTGGTTGTTCTGAGATCAGCTTAGCAAGCTGACCTAATTGATTCTTAATCCCTTGAATCGATACTTCTTGATTTTTGAGTGCTGTTTCGGTGTTTTGGAGACGAGTTTCTGACACCGCTATAAATTTTGTCAGCATCTCCTCAAGGTTTGGCTTCTTTTCCTATTGGTGAGGTGGTTGTTGAAAACCTGAAGGAAGTTGCGGTCTTTGATTACCTTGACCTCGCCACAAGAAATTGGGATGGTATCTCCAACCTGGATTATAAGTGTTACTATAAAGAGTACTTTGAGGTCTAGAATAGTTACCCATATAGTTGACTTGTTCGTTCTCTGTGCTAGGATTGTAGGATAGATATTCTGTGTTGTTCATCCCTCTTCCATTTGTATCGTACTGTATTACCGGATGTACCTGCGTAAAACCACATAAACCATCAATCTTTTTATTTATCAGTTCTACCTGGTTTGATAACATGGTGACCGCATCAAGGTTGAAAACATCGGCTGCTTTAGTAGGCTTTGTCCTCATGACTTGCCACTGATAAATATTCAATGACATCATCTTAGGTTTCTGCGAACGGTATGTTCCATTTCACTGTCGTAAATCAGGGGTCCTGTCGGGTTCCTTCTAGTCATAAACTAGGGGTACCTGCTAGGAACAAATAAAAGAAGGAAAATTAGCACAGTTAAAAGCAAAATAAAAATAAATTGTAAAGACAAAATAAAATATAATATGGCTAAAGTAATAAAAATTAAGTGTTCTTAATATTTTAGTTCCCCGGCAACGGCGCCAAAAACTTGATCGTGCCTATCAGAGTTTTAAAAATTTATATAAAGAATGATCGAGCCTAAAAACTAACTGTGACAACAATTGAGGCAAGTTCACCTATCGAACAGTAGTATAGCTGTGGCAAAATCGGATTGTCGAACTCAAAGGAACCAAAACTACTAATACTAACTTTCTTTTTATTATCTAGCCTAAGAATTAAAGGAATTTTTATCTAATCTAAAATTAACTAATAACTAAGCTAAAGATACAAAGACAAAGAGAAGGAATTGGGGAAAATAACTTTGGGGAAAAAAACCAATTGATTAAGACAATACTCGAGGAAGAATCCACCTAGACTTCACTTGTTATCTAACTCTGAACCAGACTATTTATTCACTTGAATTGATCCATAAGATTCCCTAATTTATATCAATACCTCTTTCGAGGCTACTAACGTCTAACCTTAGGTTGATTAATTGAAATCTCTTTCTAATTAAAACCCCTAGAATTGCATTAACTCGATCTATGGACTCCCATATTAGGTTTGACCCTAATCCGGCAGATTTTTGTCATCCTATTTCTAGGCGCGGGAGCAACTTCGCTTAACAATGCTAGATCTACTCTTAGGCAGGGACTTTTTCTCCACCACCTAAGCACATTAATACTTAAATCAATATCCCGGAAATACCAAAACAAGAATTAAGAACACATAGTTAAGAACAAATCCAGTATTTATCATATAGTTCAGCAAGCGATAACAAGATTCATCTTAGGTTTCATCCCCCTCAGGTATCTAAGGGTTTAGTTCATAACGATAAAAGAATACATCTCAAAAAAAAAGATAAAACAAAACATAAGAAAACCCTAAAACCCCCTGAAGGAATTGAAGGAGAGATCCTCTGTCTTGAGTATAACTCTGGCTTCTTGAGATGAATCAACTGGCTATCTTCGAGTAAATTCCACAAATCTGGCCTCTCTGGCTCGGCTCCTTAGCCTAGCTGGACACCCCTGAAGGTTGGCCTCTAGGATGTTTATATAGGCTTTTGGAATGGCTTTCTTTGCCTCTAAGTACCCTAATCCGACTAAAACTCTTCTTTCTCACGTCAGGGTCATGCCCATGCATGGACAAGCCGTGTTCGAGTTTGTTAAGGAGGCACGGCCATGCGGTCTTGGGCCTAGGCCGTGTTAATTTCGTGATATGACCTATTTACTCCGTTTTGAGCCCGTTTCTCATTCTTTTGATCCTCCGGTGCTCTCCTGAATTTAAAACATGAAAACAAAGGATTAAGAGCACCAAATTACACAATTCAAGGAATAAATCATCCAAAAGTATGCTAAATATGGGATTAAAATATGTTCATATTACAGTTTATCCTATAAGTATTCAAATATGGTATGTTTTGGCAAGTAGTATATGGAATAGAAATATACAAATGATGTCATGATATGTATTAGCCATATGAATAGAAAATGCATGATATATTTAGGTATTTGAATACTATGTTGAAATGGATTAAAATGTGTATGAAATGCTGTAATTTATGCTTAAGTTTGCATGTAAAAATAGGGTGGCAAAATGGCTTTGCAAATAGCCTATTTTTGCCCACACGGGCAGAAACACAAGCGTGTGTCTCAGCCATGTGCGACACACGGTCATGTTACACGGCTGTGTGTCCCTGGTGTTGGTATTAAATTAAAGTCAGTATGCTCTACATGGTCTCACACACGGGCGTGTGACTAACCGTGTGGTACAAGTCAGTATACCCTACAGGTTTTGCACGGCCTAGCATACAGCCTGGCACACGGGCGTGTGTGGCCACTTCGAAGGGCACATGGGCTAGACACACGGGCGTGTGGTTGGCCGTGTGACCCAAGTCAGTATGTACCCCCTATTTTCACACGGTTGGTGACACGGTCACACGGCCTGGCCACACGGGCGTATGTTTCCTGTTTTGAGAAATTTTTCAAAGTTTCGTGAAAGTTTTATAAGTTATCGGCTTAGTCTCAAACCGCTCTTAAAGCATGTTTAAGGCCTCGAAGGCTATTATAAGCTACAAAATGATTGAGATTGAATAATGATTGTATAAATTGATCAAGTGATTGAAAAAAGTGTAGTTATATGTGTTATAAGTCTGGTAATGCTCCACAACCCTATTCTGGCGTTGAATACGGGTGAGGGGTGTTATACCATCTTCCACTTTTTAGAATTTAAATTCAACCCCACTACCACTTGTGGATTGCACACGTAAGAAGTAAAAATATTTCCACTTGCTCATACAGAGATTCAAACACAAGACCCCAAGTGTAAGCTAAAACCTTACCACTGAACCAGCATGCTCATTCTATCACAAACCAAGCGAAAATAGTATTTAAGCGAAATAAACAAAGATAGATCTAGGGACAAAAATAACTGAGTTTCCCAAAAGTGAGGTTTGAACCCATAACCTCAAATAGACAATCAACACCCTTAACCATTGTAGCAGATACTTATTATGGAAGAATTTAACAAATCAGAAATTTAAATTTTTTGGGCGTTACATTTACACCACCATGTAGATGAATCTCTCATCATTGTGAATGAACCATTAGTAATAAAGAGGGTGGATGAACCACCAACATTTTTTTGATAAAAAGTTTTTGCAGACAAGTTGCTAGTACAGTGTGGATGAACCACTCATTAGTGCAGATAAAAGTTGCTAATACGGTGTGGGTAAACTACTCGTCGTTGCATATAAAAGTTGCTAATATGGTGTGGATAAACCACTCACTGGTGTAGATAAACTTCTTATATTTCATCTGTTCATATCATCCTACCCCAACCCATACAAAGCAATATATGTTAGACCTGGTGCCCTAAGTGTACATGATCTGCTGTAATTCGTTATAGCAAATTAAACTAGTTTTTGCAATTTAGGATCTTGAATATAAGCATTTTAATTAAGTTTTAATTGCATTTTAGTAAGTATTAGTTAAGTTGATAAAATGTGTAAGTTGATAAAATGTGTAAGTTGATAAAATGTGTAATTTAAGTCATTTATTGACCTTAGGGGGTAAATGAGGCCTAATGGTGAGGTGATATACTTTGTGAGTTTGCAAGAGACCATTAGACGGTGTGTTAACTCGATACTGGCCATTTGGTTGCAACACGGAGCAAGGGATGTCACACCATAGGGAGCAGAATAAGAAAATTCCAAGACTTCCTCCAATGTCGCGACACAACAAAAGGATGTCACGACATACCCCTAAAGACACCCTAAAGATTAGCATATTGCCCTCGATGTCGCAACACAAGACCTGGTGTGTCGGGATATCGCCTCTGTATGGGAAATTAATATAGCTAAGAGCGTTTTGGTCCGCACAATCTGACTTTAAGCTCGGGAATGTCAGATGACCTAGGGTTAAGCACAACAATCATTCTAAGTCTATAAATAGGCTCAGCTAACACATGTTTGGGACAGTTTTTGGTTGTATAATTTTCTCTTTAAATTTTAGTCTTTAGTTTTTCCATTCTTTTAGGTTTTAGATTTTATTCTTGTTCTTATTATTTATTTTTTCAAGGATATCAGATTCTGGAATTCCTATCAAACTCTAAGAGGATTATGCACTTAAATTCAATACAACCAGGCTTCTTCTAAACTCTACTCTTGAAATTGTTCATTATGTTCATTCTTTCATTCAAGTTTATATTATTTATTAGATCTACGAGGAACTAATCTTCCTATGAGGGATTAGCGAGTGGAAGTATGAAAAATTAACTATTTTGTAGGGATTCCTTAATAGATCAGTTGTTCAGGAAAAGAAGAATCTAAACCCTAAGCCTGACAACCCTAAGAAGTCAATAAGGTGGGAACTAACCTAAATTTGGTATTGTCTATCTGTGAATACCTTAACCTTGAATTGGTCTGGACTGTGAGGTTAGAAGATAAGTAGTTCTTAACAACTCAATATTTCAGTGGACATAACAAAAGATCCTGCTAAGTTATTAACTAGTTGATTAAATAAGGAAACCCTAGACGACAGTTGATTATGACTACCAAAATGAGCTAATCACTCATGCCCAAATTTTATTTACATTTGATTATTTTGTTTTTTGTTTTCGTTTATTTCTATTTCCTTTCTTATTATTATATAACTTATTCAAAAACCCTCCATACTATAATTTGATTAGAGTATTAGCTATATTTATTAATGTTTAGATTAGAATTAATTTAGTGTTCGCCTCCTTAGGTACGATCCTTCGAGTACCTACATACTCTGTTGCAACTATATTACAACCTAACCCTGACCCGTATACTTGCGAATACTGCATTTTCACATCTTTTGTACAAGATTTCTACTTTTGATATTGGTATGTTCGAAGGCGGTTAAGTTATTGATGTCGTTGTCGGAGAGGCTGTAACGCCCCAAAATTCTTATTTTTGTTTCCGTTAAAATGTGATAAATGTGTATCTGCTTCAGTGGTTAAGTGTTCTGGGAGTGTTTGAGAGGTCTTAGGTTCAAGCCTTACCTTCGGTAAATTTTGGAATTTTTCTGACTTAAGCCTTTTACTTTCTCATTGGGCTTATATTGAAATAATTATAAAAACATATCAGAATGGGCTTGTTGGTCTGGTGGTTAGGAAGAGTGTGGGTTTGTTGGAGGCCTTGTGTTCGAATCCTTGCACAAGCGTGATTGCTAATATTTTTGATCTGTTAGCTTGTAGAGTTTCAGTAGAATGAAAAGTCTGAGTAGTGGTTGATAGTGGGATTAGTGGAGTAAATTAAGGGATTAAGGGATAATTTTATTTTTCCAAAATCCCCAAAAATAATTCTGACGTCAAAAATCCCTTCACCTCTTCCTTCATGGTTTCTTTTCCCTTTTCTTCCTCTTCTGTTATCTCTTTCTCTTCGTGCGGCATCATCTTTTTATTTCTCAAAATATTGTTTCTCTGTGCACGACATACGTAG
Source organism: Gossypium bickii (assembly GCA_025503065.1). Classification (NCBI taxonomy): domain Eukaryota; kingdom Viridiplantae; phylum Streptophyta; class Magnoliopsida; order Malvales; family Malvaceae; genus Gossypium; species Gossypium bickii. Next base: position 108,931,469 of record CP106717.1, read on the forward strand.
TATTGGTAAGTGATGGTAGTGTTTCTGATTGGGTAGGGAGGCCTTTTTTGAATCATTAGAATGACTTTTTTTCCCTGTTTAGTAATGAAACTGTTGTATTGACAGCAACAACTTAGGAAGATTGTGATTTTACTCGCGCTGAATCGTAGTTAGTTCTTCTAAAGGTTGGGGTAAGTGTTGAGCATCCGAATTGAATTCTTGCCGGTTTTGAAATTTTGAATTATCATGATCTAAGACTGAATTTGGGGCTTTGGTTTAACATTTATAGGTTCTAGTGGTCTCAGGATGGCTTTAACATCAAAATCGAACCAGGTGTGTACCTGAAAACGCAGAAAATGGGATTCGGTGAAAGTTGAAATTGCAAACTATCGACGCCACACGGGCATGTGGTCGCCCGTGTAGTAGGCCATGTGTAATTACACGGCCGTGTGATCAATGAAGGCCAGGTTGTGTGTAGGACACGGTCGTGTGATGGCCGAGGTGTAGCCGTGTGGGCTGCACGGGCTAAATCAAACTGGGCGTGTGATACTGGGCCAGGCCGTGTGATTCACAAAGGCTAGGCTAACTTGGGCGTGTAGGCCCATTTAGCTAAAATGTTTCCTAGGGTTACACAAGTTGCCCAAGTCGACTGTGAACCTATTGTAGGGTCGGTAAGCGCTACTTAGACCCTAAATTATGTGATCTGAATATATAATGTATGTATTGAGCATGTTATATTTATGCATCTTTAGTGATCCGTATGTATGACTGATAACTGGATTTTAGCATGTAAGCATGTATTCTTTTATGTCTGAATTGAGTATGTTTAGTTGCATCTGCATTGAGGTGGGATGATTGATTATTGGAGGAAGTGCACTGAAAGGCTTTCATGCCTATTATCTGGCAGCTCAGCTGCAATATTACTGATATGTGCCACATTTAGTACGACTTGGTGTGTAGGGTTAGGTGGGTGTTTTAAACCCCAAATTGTGTGTAGGGATGGTCAGAGATGGTGTGTAGAGGCTGGTAGGTAGGATATTGATTTTTGTTACTGAATGCATATTGTATCTAAGATGGGCTAAGGCCCTAATTTATATCTGAGACTGTTTCTGAATGGGCTAAGGCCTAAACTGAATCTGAATCTATAATGGGCTTAGGCCCCAGACAGCATTTGACTATTAACTGTTGTTTGACTGTATACATGTCTTCTGTGGGGATTACGCACTGAGTTTACGTAAACTCACCCCTTTCTATTTTATCTATTCAGGTAACCCCATGTCTTAGACGGATCGGTGCGACGGAGGACTTAATGGTGACCACATGTTTATTGAATTGCGTAAATTCCATTTATGATTTTTATTTCCCATTTTTCTGGGGTTTTTGGTGTAATTTGGGACTTTTGGACTGTTTACCTTTACTCTGGTTTTTAACTGTTTCCATGGACTTTTAAACTGCAAACTCAATGAAAACTCAGTTTCATTTAAAACAACATTTTTCTAAATGCGAACGGTTTTCTTTAAATATCACGGTTTTAAAAGCTTCCGCTACAAAATATGTTTTTAAACAAATCAAATTAAGGAGAAAATGATTTTGTAATTGACGAGAGATAAATAAAAGATAATACACGAAAAAATGATTCTAACTTGATAAATTCAATTTCAAATCCCATTCTATGTGACATCGTTAGATTTGGCCATAACTTCTAGGCCAGGTTTGGGATGTTACATTTAGTGGTATTAAAGCTAGGTTACAAAACTCGGCTGTAGACTTTGGGTTTTAAAACTTGGTTTTTAAGAACTGATTTTCAAATAATTTGAAATGATTTGACCGAGAATGTGGTACACCAAGTCTCCGGCGCTGATCCTATAAGTATTCTGATAAACTATTATAGTATTATAGATAGTCTATTCTGAAAACACTCTAGTTAGTGTATACTGAAATTGTAGTGAAATTGAAACTGATAGAGACCGTGCTTGCGAAAAACAAACTTTGAAATTATGATACTACTTTACATAAAACATCTGTTAATAAATACTGAAACTGTAACTGATTCATAAAATTCGTAATACAAATAAACCCGAATAGACATGAGCGCACGTGGTATCCATGGACGTGGTACTAGAGGCTGAGGTAGAGACCGTAGGAGGGTTCGAGCTGAATCCTCTTCTTTGAGCAGCATGTCAAACCTAGATACGAGTGAGATCCCAGTGTCACCTGTTACAAAGACTGGGTCTCAAGATCGCATGGCTGGGGACAATGCATTGTCTCAGGCTATGTTAAGGATACTGAAGAGGGTCGCTAGGCCTAATACTGGATCTGGAGACCAAGGGACAGTTATGGAATGACTCTGGTCTAATGAAGCTGAACTTTTTAGGGGTGTCACTAGAGTGGCTCCTAATGTGGCTGAGTACTGCATGGAGGCTACTGAGAGGATAATGGATGATTTAGACTGTACCCCTGAGCAGAAATTGAAGGGTATAGTCTCGTTGCTTCGCGATGAGACCTATCAGTGGTGGCTGACTGTTAAATAGGGCACTCAGTCCGATCGTCTGTCTTGGGAGTTCTTTAAATCTGGCTTCCAAGAAAAGCATGTGAGAGCAAGTTATACCGATGCTCGTAGGCGTGAGTTTCTAAACCTCACTAAGGGAGACCGATCTATGGCCGAGTATGAGGCCTAATTCCTGAGGCTGAGTCACTATACTCGAGGCATGGTGGCAGATGAGTATGAGAGATGTGTTCATTTTAAGGACGGCCTCAGGGATAATCTGAGGGTACTAATAGCTCTGCAGAGGGGTAAGAATAGGTGGGATTCGGAGCCCTCAAATTCAGTACAAAGGCTTAAGAAAAATGCCAAGACTAATGGGTCGATTAGAGTTGGGCCTCCTGTTGCTCCTACTGGATTGCAGCTATGTGGAGACTGTGGTAAACACTATCAGGGCGAGTGTTGGAGGAGGACTAGGGCGTATCTGAGGTGTGGGGCGTAAGAGCACCGCATTAGAGAGTGTCCACTGAGGGTCAATCAGGTGCAAGCTCTGGGTTCTGGTACTGGAGCAGCCACAGAGGGTAGTTCAGCAGCCACTGAGGGGCCGTGGTCAGGCTAGAGACGATATGAGCCGTGGATAGAGAGCACCAATCAGAGGTGCTGGACAGACTAAGGTGAGGCAACCTGCTCTTGTTTTTACTGCTCGTCACCGAGAGGATAAAGATGCTTCAGACGTCATTACCGGTACGTTCTTTATTTATGAAGTACCTTACTTTGCTTTGATAGACATAGGTTCCACACATTCCTATATAACTAGCACTGTGTCTGAAAACTTGGGGATTTTGGTTGAGAGTACTTTTAGAGAGGTGACCGTATTGAATCCACTGGGGCAATCAGTTCGGGTTAGCAAACTGTATAGAGATGTTTCGCTAAAAGTTCAAGGGTCGGTATTTCTGGCTAATCTGATTGAGCTTTTGTTTGCGAAGTTTGACCTGATTATGGGTATGGACTGGTTGGCCAAGCACCGTGTCAGTCTGGACTGTGCAACTAAGAGGTTCGTCTTGAGAACTGAGGAGGATAATAAGGTAGTCATGATTGGAGAGCGTCGAAATTATTTGGCTAATGTGATCTCTGCACTGGTGGCTGAGAAATTGATTCGTAAGGGATGTGAGGCGTTCTTGGCTTATATTAGTGAATCTGTTTCTGGGGTCTCTATAGTAAAGGACATCAGAACTGTAAGAGATTTTTCGGACGTCTTTCTTGAGGAGCTACCAGGTTTACCTCTGAATCGAGAAGTGGAATTTGGGATTAAGCTTCTTTCTGTTACAGCTCCGGTGTCTATCACTCCCTATTTAATGGCACCGAAGGAGCTTACAGAGCTTAAGGATCAACTGCAGGAACTTTTAGACCGTGGTTTCATTTGTCTTAGTATGTCTCCGTGGGGAGCACCGGTTTTGTTTGTTAAGAAGAAGGATGGGACCATGAGGATGTACCTTGACTATCAGTAGTTGAAACAGCTGACCATTAAGAACAAGTATCCACTTCCGAGGATCGACGACTTATTTGATCAGTTTCGAGCGGCTTCTATATTCTCTAAGATTGATCTCTGGTCAGGGTATCATCAGTTGAGGGTTAAGGATGTGGATATTCATAAGACTGCTCCTAGGACTCGTTATGGGCATTAAGAGTTCCTAGTTTTACCTTTTGGGTTGACGAAGGCACCGACTTCATTCATGGATCTGATGAACCGAGTGTTTCAACCCTATCTTGATCAGTTCATCATGGTTTTCATCGACCACATTTTGGTATACTCTAAGACTGAAGATGATCATGATGAGCATATTTGAGTTGTGCTTCAGATTCTGCGTAAGAAGCAGTTCTATGCTAAATTCAGTAATTGTGAGTTCTGGCTTAGTGAAGTCACTTTTTTGGGACACGTAGTGTCTGCTGAGGGGATCCGAGTCGATTCTAGGAAAATTGAAACTGTATTAGATTGGAAACAGCCTAAGAACGTGTCTGAGATCCTTAGTTTTCTAGGTCTGGTTAGTTATTATCTGCGGTTTGTGAAAGGTTTTTCACTAATTGCAGCGCCCTTAACTAATTTGCTACGTAAGGGTGACCATTTGTCTGGACTGATGTGCAGTAAGAGAGCTTCGAGAAGCTCAAGATTGTTCTGACTCAGGCTCCTATTCTGACACAGCCTGAATCTAGGAAGGAATTTGTGGTATACAGTGATACGTCGCATATTGGTTTGGAATGTGTTCTGATGCAGGATGGTAAGGTTGTAGCATATGCGTCTCTTCAGCTCAAGACGCATGAGGCAAAATATCCGACGCACGATTTGGAATTGGCCTCCATAATCTTTGCTTTGAAAATCTAGAGGCACTATTTGTATGGTGAAAGGTGTATTATCTCCACTAATCACAAGAGCCTCAAGTACCTCCTGACTCAGAAGGAGTTGAATCTTAGGCAGTGTAGATGGATTGAGCTACTTAAGGACTACGACTATACTATTGAGTACTATCCCGGCAAGGCCAATGTGGTGGCTGATGCGTTGAGCTGTAGAGCGATGACTAATCTGAGAGTGATTTTCGCTCGACTTAGTTTGTTCGACGACAGAAGTTTGTTGGCTGAACTGCAGGTTAAACCAGTTTGGATGAAACAAATTTGGGATAGGTAGTTAGAAGATATATCTTTAAGTCTTTGGTTCCGTCAGATTGAGAGTGGTAGCATTACGGACTTTGGGCTAATGATGGGGTACTCTGTTTCCGTGGTGGGATTTGTGTACCAAATAATACTGATCTGAGGCAGTTTACTCTAAGAGAGGCAGTCTATTTTGAGAGAGGCGCATAGTAGCCATTATGCTATACATCCCGATGGAAATAAGATGTACCAAGATCTTCGGGAATTGTATTGGTGGTCGGGATTGAAACAGGAGGTTACTGATTTTGTGGCACGATGTCTGACATACAAACTGGTTAAGGCTGAGCATTAGTTTTCTTTGGGTTTGCTACAGCCAGTTAAGATTCTGCTATAGAAGTGGAAGCGAGTAACAATGGACTTCGTTAGTGGGTTGCCTCTAACACCCACTAAGAAGGATTCTATTTGGGTCATCATGGATCGATTGACCAAGTCTGCATACTTCATCCCAGTTATGACCGACTATTCTCTTCAGAAATTGACGAAGCTCTACATTTCTAAGATAGTGAGACTGTATGGGGTTCCAGTGTCGATTATTTCTGATAGGGATTCTCGCTTCACGTCTTGATTATAAAAAAAGTTACATGAGGCTCTAGGTTCGAGATTGGACTTCAGTGCTACGTTCCATCCTCAAACCGATGGCCAATCTGATAGGGTGATTCAGATACTGGAGGATATTTTGAGGAGTTGTGTTATCGATTTTTGAGGCAGTTGGGAGTATTATCTACCGTTAGTCGAGTTCATTTACAATAACAGTTTCTAGTCAAGTATTCAGATGGCACCTTACGAGGCTCTATATGGTCGTATGTGTCGTACTCTTTTGTGTTGGATTGAGTTGAGCGAACTGCGAGTTTTGGGTCCGGAGTTGGTTTCTGACACTGAGGATAAAGTTCGATTGATTCGAGTTCGTCTGAAGGCTACTTCTAACAGACAGAAGTCTTATACTGATCTGAAGAGACGTGAGATTGAGTATTTTGTGGGGGACTTCGTGTTTCTTAAGGTATCTCCATGGAAAAAGGTTCTCAGGTTTAGTTGCAAGGGTAAATTGAGCCCTAGGTTTATTGGGCCTTACCAAATTCTAAAGCAAGCGGGACCGGTCGCTTATCAGTTGGAGTTACCTCCAGTGTTAGACCGTATTCATGATGTATTCCACGTCTCGATGTTGAGGCGTTACCACTCTGATCCTACTCATATTGTTCCTGTTGAGGAGATTGATGTTAGGCCAGATTTGACCTTCGAGGAGGAGCCGACTCAGATTCTCGTTCCTGATGTAAAGGTTCTTCGAAAAAAGTCTATACATTTAGCGAAGGTGTTGTGGCGGAATCATAACATTGAGGAGGCCATGTGGGAGCCGGAGGATGAGATGCTTCAACAGTATCCTCATCTGTTCTAATCAGGTAAATTTCAAGGTCGAAATTTTCTTTTAGGGGGTAGAGTTATAACACCCCAAAATTCTTATTTTTGTTTCCGTTAAAATGTGATAAATGTGTATCTGCTTCAGTGGTTAAGTGTTCTGGGAGTGTTTGAGAGGTCTTAGATTCAAGCCTTACCTTCGGTAAATTTTGGAATTTTTCTAACTTAAGCCTTTTACTTTCTCATTGGGCTTATATTGAAATAATTGTAAAAACATATCAGAATGGGCCTGTTGGTCTAGTGGTTAGGAGGAGTGTGGGTTTGTTGGAAGCCTTATGTTCGAATCCTTGCACAAGCGTGATTGCTAATATTTTTGTTCTGTTGGCTTGTAGAGTTTCGGTAGAACGAAAAGTCTGAGTAGTAGTTGATAGTGGGATTAGTGGAGTAAATTAAGGGATTGAGGGATAATTTTATTTTTCTAAAATCCCCAAAAATAATTCTGACGTCAAAAATCTCTTCCTCTCTTCATTCACGATTTCTTTTCCCTTTTCTTCCTCTTTCGTTATCTCTTTCTCTTCGTGCAGCATCATCTTTTTGTTTCTCAAAATATCGTTTCTCTGTGCACGATATACATAGTATTGGTAAATGATGGTAGTGTTTCTGATTGAGTAAGGAGTCCTTCTTTGAATCATTAGAATGTCTTTTTTTTCTGTTCAGTAACGAAACTGTTGTATTGACAGCAGCAACCCAGGAAGATTGTGACTTTGCTCGCGCTGAATCGTAGTCAGTTCTTCTAAGGGTTGGGGTAAGTGTTAAGCATCCGAATCGAATTCTTGCCAGTTTTGTAATTTCGAATTATCATGATCTAAGACTAAATTTAGGGCTTTTGTTTGACAATTATAGGTTCTGGTGGTCTCGGGACGGCTTTAACATCAAAATCGAACCAGGTGTGTACCCGAAAACGCAGAAAACGGGATTCGACGAAAGCTGAAATTGTAAACTGTCGACGCCACACGGGCGTGTGGTCGCCCATGTGGTAGGCCGTGTGCGATAACACGGCCGTGTGATCGATGAAGGCCAGGCTATGTGATAGCCGAGGTGTGGCCGTGTGGGCCATACGGGCTAAATCGAACTGGGCGTGTAGGCCCACACGGGCACGCCACAAGGGTATGTGATAATTGAGCCAGGTCGTGTGATCCACACGGGCTAGGCCAATCTGGGCGTGTGGGCCTCCATGGGCAAACTACATGGACGTGTGGGCCTATTTAGCTAAAATGTTTCCTAGAGTTGTACGGGTTGCCGAAGTCGACTGTGAACTTATTGTAGGGTCGGTAAGCGCTACTTAGACCATAAATTGTGTGATCTGAATATATAATGTATGTATTGAGCATGTTATATTTATGCATCTTTACTGATCCGTATGTATGACTGATAACCGGATTTTAGCATGTAAGCATGTATTCCTGTATGTTTGCATTGAGCATGTTTAGTTGCATCTGCATTAGGATGGGATGATTGATTATTGGAGGAACTGTACTGAAAAGTTTTTATGTCTATTATCTGGCAGCTCAGCTGCAGTATTACTGATATGTGACGTATTCGGTTCGACTTGGTGTGTAAGGCTAGGTGGGTGTTTTAAACCCCACATAGTGTGTAGGGATGGTCGGAGATGGTGTGTAGAGGCTGGTGGGTAGGATACTGATTTCTGTTACTGAATGCATATTGTATCTGAGATGGGCTAAGGCCCTAATTTATATCTGAGAATGTATTTGAATGGTCTAAGGCCTAAACTGAATATCAATCTGTAATGGGCTTAGGCCTAGACTACATTTGACTGATAACTGTTGTTTGACTATATGCATGTCTTCTGTGGGGATTATACACTGAGTTTACGTAAATTCACCCCTTTCTGTTTTATCTGTACAGGTAATCCCTAGTCTTAGACGGATTAGTGCGACGGAGGATTCAATGTTGATCACATGTCTATTGAACTGCATAAATTCCATTTATGATTTTTATTTCCCATTTTTCTGGGGTTTTTGGTGTAATTTGGGACCTTTGGATTGTTTACCTTTACTTTAGTTTTTAACTGCTTCCTTGGACTTTTAAACTGCAAAACTCAACGAAAACTCAGTTTCATTTAAAACAACGTTTTTTCTAAACGCGAATGGTTTTCTTTAAATATCACGGTTTTAAAAGCTTCCGCTACAAAATATGTTTTTAAACGAATCAAATGATTTTGTAATTGACGAGAGATAGATAGAAGATAATAAATGAAAACGGTTCTAACTTGATAAATTCAATTTCAAATCCCATTCCATGTGACATCGCCAGATTCGGCCATAACGTCTAGGCCAAGTTTTGGGTGTTACAGAGGCAACGTCACTACCTTTTTTTTTTTTTTTCATATTGATAGAATTAGGAATATTCAGATTATAGTTATGGTTTTTAGTTATTTTTGCTTGCTAACATTACTAACATGTTTCTGTTCTCAAAGAATCCTAGTGCACACTCTCGCCCAAGATCTCCATAGCAGTGACCATAGAAATCAGTTTAGAAGAAATAATGGATAACATTGACTCCATGTGGTTGGATGAGGACCAAGATTATGATAGTGATTTCTACTATAACAGCCCTTTTCAGTGGTTTTGGAACTACAATTTCGACGAGTGAGTAAACATTTTAATGTTTATTTATTTTTTATAGGGTTAAATTAGAGTCGTATCCATATTAACCAATGCTACAAGGGACTTTGGTCCAATCCATAATTACCAACATTTCACAATAAAACCCATGAATTTACACTTTCAACAATTTAATCCCTAATTTAAAATTCATCAAAAATCACTTAATAAAACAAGTTTGTTTAACAACCAAGATTAATAATCTATCAAATAACTTCAAAACATATTAAAAAACAACCATGGCGAGTCCCTTAACCTTTAACAGTTTTGCAAATTAACCCCTAGGCTAGCAAGACTAAGCTAAATTGAGCTCAAAAACATAAAAATCATTAAAAACAGGACAAATTTAAATACCATGCAAGAACAAAGTGTTGGCCTAACCTTCCTTCTTCTCTAATGGCTATTTTAGGTTTTTGAAACAAAAATGGAGAAGATAACATCTTTCTTTTGTATTTTATTTACTTAAATTTTCTTTTATTATTTAAAATATCTACTTTAACCTTATTATTAATCAAATTTTTCAATAAAACATTGTCCATAACTATCTACTAACTTAGTTATGGTATATTTACCATCTAAGTACATTAACTTTCCTTTCCATAGCTATTTAGCCCTTTAAACTAATAGATACCCACTTTTGCAACCTTTACGATTTAGTCATTTTTATCTAATTAACCATTTAAACTTCAAAATTTCTTAACGAAATTTTAATACGACCTTAAAATAATCTCGTAAACATTAAATAAATATTAAAATAATAACCCAGTCATCGGAATTGTGGTCCCAAAACCACTGTTTCCGACACTACTAAAATTGGGTTGTTACATGGTTCTTCTAAGAAAGGAAACATTCTTTGTTTTCTTATTTCCTATAAGAGGGTTCTACTATTAGGATTTCTAGATTACTATAGTTTCTTACAGGGATACTTTATCCTTAACACGCCTAACGCATGATTAATTGAACTGTGTATCAATACTCAGCAAAAATAATAATACATTAATAAAGACACTTACACCAAAACTCAAAAATACTGAAAATAAATTGAATATTTTCAAAAGCTTAGAAATATTTGTTTCTCCTTGGCTCTGATACAAGAATAGTCCTGAGAATCTGGGAATTGGATGGATTATAATAATATGGAAATATTGGAAATAATAATTTGAAATTATTGGTTTTAAATTTAAATTTTTGAGAAACAAAAATAGTTTAAAAAAAAAAGTTAAATTCTCTGTAGAAAAAAAAAAGTTTGTAATCTAATAATATATTCTCTGAAAAGTAGCAATTATGTAGGTTTGGAAATAATGTAAGGATAAGATCCCTCCAAACAAAGATGTTGTAAAAAGGCAAGAGCCCTTTATAAAAGACTCTTAGTTTTGTAATGAAAGGTATGACTTCAAAACACTTAATACAAAGATCAAAAGTTTGTTTCTCTGAAATTTTCTAGCTTGCACAATTTAAGTTTTCAAACTAGTTAAGTTTTTCAAAAATTTAAATTTAAAACCAATCAAATTTAAACTTTCAAATTATTATTTCCAATATTTCCATACTCTTATAAAAATAAATTTAAAAAATATAATACATCAAATGCTTTAAAAATATTAAAATAAATATTTCCTAACAAATTGAAAATACATTAAAAAAAGTTTTTATAGTTAAATAACAAAAAGATAGTTGCAACTTAACAAGCAAATGCCTTTAAAATAGTATCATCATTAACAATAAAAGAAGAGTTATACAATATCTAAATAATAACAATTAAATAGTAGCAATTTAAACAAAATGGTAGCAAAACAACAACAAAACAGCTGATTCCGATCGAGCTGAGGCCAAAAAATCCTACCCGAGGCCTGGTACATTTAGAAAACGTGTTTTATATTTTTTGTCCAAGCCTATTTTTCGAGCTTATATTTTTACTCAAACCCTCTCACTTTTAGAACGAGGACTTCAACGAATAACCTTACCAGCATGAGATCTAAGTGTAAGGGATCACTTTTCCTAATTATTTGTGTTCAAATTTGGTGTTAAAAATTCATATAAAAAATTGCTTAAAAATAAAATAATAAACGCTACAACTAATAATAATAAAACTAGGGCCAGATACTGTTCATTGTATTATGAAAAGAGAAAATATAATATTGGCGCTGTTATTACTATAATAATAAAGAAGATGTAGATTAGTAAAGTCAGAAAACTACACTAATTTCGTTATCCATCCTCGTACTCAATATTTGACATTCAATAATTATGTTTACATTTTATCAAGTTTATACATCTGAGGCATCTAATTTAGATGGGGGCTTTGGATTGGTGAATTAGCCTACAAATTTTCATCTTCAAAGATTGAATTGTTGTGATTTTAATTTTTAAAATAAAATTTTAAATAAGGGATAAATCAAATATTTTTGTTTCAAAGTTCATATTTTAAATTAAGTCAGTGTTTGTTTAATTTTGGGTTCAATTAAATTGCAAACTTATTTTAATTTCTTCTTAGTTTAATTTAATTTAATTTTTAAAATTTTGACATGAAATAAGGTGGCAATGTGGATATCCGTTTTGAGAAAATAAAAATAAAATTTGTTTTTAAATAAAAAAACCAAAAGGATAAATGTGTTTTAAATGAAAAGTCATTTTGGTTTGGGGCTTTAATTGCCCAAATTAAATGTGTTTTGCAAAATGAAATTGATTTCTTCTCTTTTGAAAATCAAATTTTGAGTTTAAGTTCGTTAAAAGCAAATCTGTTTATTTTACTAAAGCCCAAATGAGATTTAAATTTCATATTTACTTTTTAAAGTGATAGACCAACCCGAGGCCCAATTTGTGGTGCTGCTAGGATTGAATCCACACCATTTTTAGGATCCATCAAAATAATCAAATTAAAATGATGCCTTAAACACAAAATCAACCCAAACCCCAAATTCCATCACCGCAATTTGAGCGTTTAGCGGCCGACGGTGCCGTTACTGCAAAATGTCGCTATTTGAATCCCTGGTTTTTTTTACAGTTCACGTAACGGTCGTATGTGAACACTCATTTGCGGATATAAAGGGTAAGTAGAGGGACAGTATAGACCCTAAAATTTACACAGCATTTCCTCAAATTTTATTATATTAAACCTCTTAAAAATTTAAAATGTATTCCCCAAACCTCCTGCCAATATATACATACTTTAATTTTATTCATATTTTAAATCATGTGCTTAACGAACCAAATTTACAAGTAGCAAATTTACTTGATGATAAGAGAAAAAAATATGAATAAAATTAAATAATAGTTGTTAATTTTTTTTAAAAATCTAGTTAGCAAGCTCCAAGCGACAATTTGATAATAGGTACAGTGGACCAATACCCATCAATAAGTAGAACATATCTTATATCCAAGTCGATTCAAAGGTCAGTGTCGAAGTTGAAGAAGAAAGCTTTTTAAATTTTGATTCATAGGTTCGAAATGTTCAAAGTTATTTCATGAAAAATATGAACGGAAGAAAAGAAGGGGAAGGAAAGTTTCGATTGGTGCAGATAGTGTTAATAGAGAAGGCCATACAACAATAATTTTAATAACCCGGTAATTTAAATGAAAACTTTCAAATAGTTCAATGACTATTTTATAACTTTTTAAACTTAAATAGTCAAAAATAAACTTATTTATAATTTGGTTACCTTAAGTGTAATTTATCCTTATAAAAAATTCATAAATTCACTGTTTCACTTTTAAAATATATCTGTTTTCTCATTTTAAATTTTTAATACTTAAAAATTTTTAAATTATTTTAGTACCTAAAATATTTCACTTTTGCCGTTTTGGAGAGAACCTTGTTTTGGAAAAGGGAAAACTACATCATTAGTCACTAAACAATCGGCATGTTTTTATTTTGGTCATTTAACTAAAAAACTTATAATTTGATCATTGAACTATTAAAAAAATTTCATTTAAGTCACTGAACTATTCAAAAGTTTTATTTAAGTTACTAGGTTATTAAGTTTTTTTTTTAAAAAAAAAGTTTTGCCGGCGAACTCTAAGCGACGATTTGACGATTGATATGATGGATCAGTATCCGTCAACGAGTAGAAGAACTCACTTTAGATCCAAGTTGATCTGACGGTCAGTGTCGGAGATCGGAGAAAAAAGTTGTTTAAATTTTGATTCACAGGTTCATAATTTCCAAAGTTGTCTAATGAAAAAAAAGCTGAACTAGAGAATAAAAGGGGAAAAAACTTTTGATTGGTGCAGACAATGCAAACAAACAATGCAAACAAACAATGTCATATAGCATTAATTTTAACATCCTAGCAACTTGAATGAAAACTTTGGAATAGTTTGATGACCAAATTATAATTTTTTTAGTGACAAATAGTATAATTTACCCATGAAAAAACAAAAACTTCCTAACTGATTAAAGAGTGGGATGCTATGTCACTGAAATTCACCGCTCTTTATTAGTTAGTGTTGCTTAATGTTGACCACAAGTTACTGGGATTTTAAATTCCTTGGTTCAATATTGGAAAAGCAAAAGGCTTTTTGGCTTCTTTAACCACGTAATATTGAGAATCATGTGTAACTTTTTGTTTGTACTTTATATTCCATCTGGTTATGCTTTAACTAAATGCTATGCTTTTCTTCGGATAAAACCCATAAATTCTTTCAAGAATTTGGTTAAATCATATTTGCAGTTAAAATATTTCATAGGTTAGAATTTAATTTTTTATTTTTTATTTTTTATTTTTTTATTTTCACGAAATTTATTTCCTCTACTTTTAAGATTTTAAATTGATAGTTCTTTTATTAAATTTATTAGTGTGACATTTTGAAATTTTTTTTTTAAAATACTCATTTGATTGTAATGTATAACATTCTTAAGTTAAGGTAAGTTCAGTGCCCCAAAAGAATCAGTAGTTGTTAGACTAGCTCTGGCTTGATGGCATAGGCGTAGTTAGGAGGGCTGGCAAGGAAAAAATACTCACTTGATAGCAATATAACATTCTTAAGTTAAGGTAGGTTCAATGTCCCGGAAGAATCGTTAGTTGTTAGACTAGCTCTGGCTTGATGGCAGGGGTGTAGCTAAGGGGGCTGGCAAGGGCCCCGACCCCCCAAAATAGAAATTTTTTCATTTAGCCCCTTTAAAATTTTTAAAATTTTAAATTAGTAAAGGTAAAATTATACTTTGACCCTCCTAAAATGATAATTGATTTAATCATTTAAAACATATAAAAATATAAGTTATCAAATAGTAAAATTACATTTTTACTATTGTAATTACAATTTTATTTTTCCCCCATAAATAAGCTTTCTAGTTTCACCCTACTTGATGTCTGCTTTCCTTGGTTTCAAATGCCTGGCTAACAAAGCCTTAAGGGGGAAGCAAAGTCAGTGACTAGACCATAGGAAGAAAAAGGATTGATCCAAGATCTAGGCAAAAGGGAATTGATTTAGGTATGTAAAGGCTCAAGGCCTAGGAAATGAATCGCTAGGAAGATCTCTTCTTTCGTTTAAACCAAATAGGCCTTAAACCAAATCTTTGATCGCTGTGCTTTCCCCTTACTGTTAGTACTCTTACCATACACCACTTCGAATGGTTACCCCCCCCCCAAAAAAAAACTTAACATAGGTCGATTCACATCGTTTTTATAGGCAAACTCTGCATTTGGAAGAACTTATTCCCACTTGCTTGGTCTCCCTTGCACTAAGCTCCTCAAAAAGTCTTCCAGTAAACGACGACTGGAATCTGGCCATCCTGAGTAATAAGCATTGCTAAACCTCAGTTCAATGCCTAATTTCTTCCGTAGCACCCTCTATTTGGTGTCTTGATCGGAAGTAATGCTCCCCTTTCGTCATAAGGCGTGGTTTCTCACCACCTAATGATGATATCATATCACGATCATGTGGTAGCCCCGTTCGAATTCCATATGCAAATTCTAATTGAAATAACAAAATCCGATTCAAATTTACGAAAAATAAGGGATCAATGATTGAGTATGGTTTTTACATTTTATTTGTGTGGATGGTCTGGCAAGCATGTCAACTGGAGATTTACAGACATGAATACTGTTAGCTGGCATAATTATATCTGTTTAATTTCATAAAAACAACAATTTTACTAGTCAAGAGAAGCATTGGTTTTCAATTTAGACAGATACATTTATGCATTTCTTTTTACTTTATTGTTCAATGATGCAAACTTCTCAAATGAGTAAGGTTTTCTTATACTCATCCAGCTTATTCTATACTACCTACATTTGAGGAAAGTGGCATAGAAATTTGTGCTTGTTTAAGTAGTGTAATGTTCCTTTTTTACTACAATTTGCTTTCAAGGAAAATTATCAATGATGAATGCAGTAGTTGTATAACCCTTTTAAACGCCATATGATTAATATAGTAATTCGATTTTTGAAATGCATATGCTTGACTTCCTTGATTTATTTATTCTGCTCTTGATATTAAGACCCAGATTCGACCACACTTGGTTGTTTGTTTTATTGCAGCTCCACTTTTACTTAGTTGCAAGTCATTAACAAGCTCAGCCCATTAAATGTGGGTTTTTAAATTTAACAAGGTTAAGAAACTGCCATATATTAAATACAAGTGATTATTTCTTAATCCTAAGTAAAAGATTCCATTGTGATTGTATCAAATAATAATATAAAGATGTATATACAATTATTAAAAAATAAATAAAAACTAAAAACTATAATTATTGAGAGGAGTTGGGTGTCGGACTCTCAACGAAAGGTATTGTTCCACTCGAAAGAACATCTCAGTTGACAGTTAGTGTAGATACAACTTGCAAGCGTACTTTGCATAATTAATATTTCTAACAATACATATATCTCTCTTATGAGCTTGCAAATTGTATGTATATAAACTATTAACTAAGACACTTTTTAGAGTGAAATAACACTTTTCATTAAGAGTAAAAAATCTAATCTCTCTGGACAATAAATACGCCTGGACCGAGTTGATGAACACCACCTATATTCAACTACCATTTTTACAAATTCACATTAAAGAACTGAAGGGTTTTATTATTATTAGTATTGTTTCTTTCTTTTACCTTTTATGATGTTTGCAAGTTCACAGCCTAGTGGTACGGAAATATCGTCTCTCCTACCTTCATTACTTCTCTTTACTTTTAAGGGAAACCGACGCATGAGCAATAAAATTAAATTCAATAATTAAAATTATTTTGTTATATTTATATTTATCATAATATTATTTTTAGTTACATTATTACAAAATATATTTCAAAATGCAACATTAATAAATTTAATTTAAAAATTAAAAAATTAAAAAAATCTAAATTTATAAATAATAAAATAATTTATAATAAATTTTAACCAAAAAAATAATTGAAGAGACATCATTGTGTTAAGTATTAAAAGACAAGTTTAAGTAATATAAAGGATAATCACCGACAGAAATAGTAAAACAAACCTGAAAGGTGCAAAAACGAAAAGGAACACGCGTCCTAATCCCAGGGCTAGCCGCCCAATTAACGACCCATACTTCTTGGTCAGAATGACCTCCATTATTTCACCTTTGGTAATAATATTCTAATACTTACTATGAACAAAAACGTGCTGATTAAGATTTTAATGGTAACTCAATTATTATTGGTTTTTATTTTTTGTTGTTTAATTGTGAAAATTTTAAAAAATAAATAAAAGTAAAAAATTTTAAAAGAAAGGTAAAAATAGATATTTAAAAGGAAACTATAAATACTAAACTATTACAAATAGATTGTCTAAGTAACCATAAAATAGAATCAAATCATTATAATATAAATAAATTAAGAATTGATACAATTTAGACTAAAGTCAACAAACTAAACTAAAATCTAATCATATGATAAGATTTTAAAACTTATGAATATAATTGTATACGATAAATCTTAAACTTAAATACTAAAAACCCATAAAAATCATTTAAGATTTGACCCAATACCTCATTACCAAATAATAATAATTTTAAGTTCGGTAGACGAGCTGATTATCCTCTTTAGGTCAATGTTGTTGCATCAATAAATTTAGGCCTCCTATATGGATGAAGACATAGAATTGACAATTGATGATGAACACCTACCACAAGTAATAGTAAAAGCTGAGAAGGAAATTATTGAACAACCCAATATTGTATACCTATCTCACATGCTTCAGTCTCATGATAATTGGGATCTACAATAAATGTACTACATAAATAGGGCAACCCAAACCCTAAAACCCTCATCAACTCAAGTTAGATATTAGAATTGAGAATCATAATGAACATTGGAAGTGAAGCTCAAAATAGAAACATGGTGAAAGAGTTGAATGTAGATGAAGGTGAGTATTCAGAGCCAGTTAGTCCCACTGGTCAGTATTTCAACAGCTCAGTGCTGTCCATTTGTGTTCTTGCTGTTTTGGACTCCGATATACCTATCGATGATTCCCCAGCCTTGGCTTTGCTTAAAGATGTCTTCCTTCCCATTAATCCTCGCTTCTCGTCCCTCATGGTATATATATATGTCTTACACTTTATTTTCTCTTTCTCAATCATCTTTCAATGGTGCTAACTATTAAAGTGATGCTGAGAAACAGGTTAAAGATGAAAATGGAGTAAAGCAGTGGAAAAAGGTTGAAGTAAAGCTAGAAGATCATGTAAACATCCCTAATTTCCCACCAGGATTATCACCAGAATCTTATGACAACCATCTAAGCAACTATCTGTCCAAAATAGCAATGGAACAACTCCCACATAACAGGCCACTATGGAACATTCATATCATCAAGTACCCAACCAGCAATGCAGCTGGTAATCTAGTATTCAAGCTCCATCACTCACTGGGTGACGGCTTTTCTCTCATGGGTGCTCTTCTTTCTTGTCTACAAAGAGCGGACAACCCTTCGGTTCCATTGACATTCCCTTCACTTACTTCAGCCCCCACAACCCCAAGTCTTTCTCTCAAGACCAACTGCATCTTCAAGAACATTCCTAATGTCTTATGGTCAGCTTTCAACACCGTATCAGATTTTGGGTGGAGCCTTTTGAAAAGCAGCTATGTTGAAGATGATATTAGTTTGATAAGATCCGGGGGTCCTTGTGTAGAGTTCAAGCCAATTGTAGTTTCAACAGTGACATTTTCACTTGATCACATCAAACAAATCAAGACCAAGCTTGGAGTGGTATGCTATTTTTTGGTACTAAAATTTATGTCACTTGCACATTAAATAACCCATTAATTGTTTTCATTCAATCTGCCTTACAATTATGCATTTAATTGAAAAGACTTATATTTTAATAAATAATAGTAATATATTGTTAATGAATTAGATAACATAATTTTAATTCAAAAATTTAAATCAGGTAAAGTTTATATATAATTTTAATAATTTTTCACATAAATAATTAAATATAAATACTTTAATCTTTCTAGTGAAATGGTAGAGCATATAAAAGATCTATACATTTAGCCTTACTAGATAAGTTGCATTTAAGAATCTGCAATTCTGCACCTATATTTTTTCCTTCTTGGAGAAAACAATGTGCTGGTAGACAAGTTTGCTAATGTTATACCTCCGTATAAAGATAGTCACCAACTCAAAATATAAACAATAAAATAAATATTAAAAATTTTCTTAAATTTTTGTTTTTATTAAATAATTATTTTATTTAAAAAATTAACGAATTTTGATAAAATGAAAAAAAAATTATATTTAAGTGCTGAATGGAGTATAATGGAATTATGAAATTTTGTTTGATAAATTCTAAAAATGCATTAATGTCTTCGATATTTCAAAAAAAAAAAAATAGTATATGGTCATAATATTTTTACTATGCTCCATTATCAGTAAGGTTTTGTTTCATATTTTCCGTTTAGACTTACTTATTTTTCGGGTCACTAACAGACAATAAATGATGTAATTACGGGGATAATTTTCTTCGGGACTCGATTATACATGCAAGGAGGAAGCAGTAAGTTGAATAATGAAAATTCAACAGCACTTGTGTTGCTCAATACTAGGAACATTGGAGGGTACAAATCAGTGAAGGAGATGGTGAAACCCGATCCTGAGTCAGCGTGGGGAAACCAGTTCGGGTTCTTGCATGTTTCATTGCCTGAATTGACCACTGTTGAATCTTGCAAACCGCTTGATTTTGTTTGGAAAGCTCAGAAACTTATCCAGAGAAAGCGAAACTCCAGAGCTGTTTTTCTTACTGGTCAGCTGCTAGAGTGTTTGAGGAAGTTTACAGGGCCCGAGGTATGTTATTTCAACTTTATCATATATATAAATTTTATTTGGTATATTGGCAGTGTAGTTTTTTTTATTTCACACGTAACCTTGAAAATAGGACAGGCCTTTTATATATATATATTTATAGGACATTTGTTAACCTTTGAACTTATGAAATTAAAAAACTCCATCGGTAGTACACTAAATACTTTCCTCTCTATATATAATAATGATACATATAATGATATATACAAATCACAATCCGATTTAATCTTACCGGATAACCCAAAATAATTTGTAGATATTTGGTTTTAACAAGAACAATTATCAATATTGTTATACTCAACTCCATTGCCACCTTAGATCACAACGGGTCTCATTTGAAAGTTCCATCTATCAAATCCTAATGAAGCTCTCCATGGCTCTACAATTACCCTATTAGGATACCATTTCAGGGGAACTTGGTCTAGTCTAGCTCCTCCTCTTCTATAGAAGCAAAGACTCCTTTTTTAATACTAATATTCTGTCCAAATTTCAACTTAGTTCATTCAATCCCTATAAATACTATGAGTGGCTCTCCACACCACCACAGTGTGAATCTTCTACAACCTCTATCACTAAATATTGCATCAACAAATAGTGTTGTCTAGGGAAATTAGAAAAAAAAGTTGTCTCTAGAAAATGAAAACATTCACAACATGCAAAACTTTGAAATCCCAAAAGAAATTGAAGAAACATAAAGAGCATCACAAAGTTAGCAAAAAAAAATAGCTATCTAAAAGAGTTACTCAAGAAAGAAGCTAGCCAAAAAAAATGGGCTAGATAAAATAGTTGGTTAAGAAGGGAGCAAGGAAAAGGGTTCACAAAAAGGAGCTAGCCAAAAGAGTTCGCCAAAAAGGAGATAATTAGAAAAGTATGAAAAAAGTAACTAGCAAAAAGAGTTGGCCAAAGAAGAGACATAGCCAAAATAGTTAGCCAAGAAAGGAGCAAACCAAAAGAGTTCGACAAAAAAGAGGCTAGCTAGATGAATTAGCAAAAATGAAAGCTAGCTGAAAGAGTTAGCAAAAAATGGACTAGCTAGAAGAGTTAGAAAAAAAAAAAAAAAAAAAAGAGCTAGCTAGAAGAGGTAACCAAAAAGGGGAGGCTAGCCAAAAAAAAAAAAAAAGCCAGTTAGAAGAGCTAACAAAAAAAGGGAGTTAGCCTGATGAGTTTGCTAAAAAGAAGTTAGCTAGAAGAGTTTGCCAAAAAAGGGTTAGCCAGAAGAGTTAGACTAAAAAAAAATGTACCTAGAAGAGTTTGTAAAAATGGGAGTTAGTAAGAATAGTTAGACAAAAGGAGGTAACAAAAACAGTTGGTCAAAAAGAGAGCTAGATAGAAGAGTTTGCCAAAAAAAAAAAACAGGGGGGCTAGGTAGAAGAGTATGCTTAAAACAAGAGGGCATCTCGCCTACCAAGGGAGATGCCCTAGCACACCAGTGCCCGCCACTACGGACACCCTTTGTACAACAATGGACTCACACTTTCCCAACCTCGCATCAATAGCCAAGTATTAGACCTATAAATTATTATTTATTAATGCTTATCCACTATTAAGTTTATTGCTTAGGGGAAAAGGTGGCTTGCATTCCTATTATATGCCAAAAATGTTATGCTCAATGAGATGATGAAGTTTTCAAAGCTAATCAGGATTCACTTAAAGAAATGAAAGATTAAGAGGAAACCACGCCAAACATCTTATAAAAAACAAGGAAATTAGGTATTATGATCTAAGGTACGTCGTTGGAAATCCCTACGCTTTAGGCTCACCTCTAAGGCATCTTATTCTGACTTTAGACACATCAACGAATTAGTCCCACCTTACATTGCTTTTACATTATCTCAAGGGTAAAGACCACATCCTTTCTCGAATCCAAAGAGAGAGGCACACTCCCTCTCGATGTCTTAAACAAGGATGTGAAGGAAAAAAAAATCTTAATGCCAAGGTGAAAGGTACAGACCCCCATGATACCTTAGAAAAGGATGCAGAGATGAAAAAAAATCTCAATGCAAAAGGGCAAGGTACAATCCCCTTAATTCCCTAGAGAAAAATATGATAAAAAACTCTCAAAACTAATGAATGAGGCACAATTCCCCTTTGTATACAAACTTATGCTCTCAAAACACAAGGTAAGGGTTCTATCAAAATTTGTATCTATAATTGTAAAAAATATAACGTCGGTAATGACAATATATCGCAAAAAAAAAAGAGAAATAAAAATTTAAAGAACACACAGATTTTACGTGGAAACCCTTTTCGGGAAAAAACCACGGGCAAATGAGAAGAAAATTCACTATGTCGAATTCGAATTAATTACAAGAGGAATAGACTATGTCTATTTATATTCTAATAGGAGTGTAGTAAGATTGAAACACCTTATTCTAATCAATATCAAATAGATGGAGTTTAATAAGGTTTAAAAAATTTTATTTAAAATAAAATAAAAGAAGTGTAGTTCTATAGGGATTCTTCTTTTATTTTATTTTACCATTGTATTTTATTTAAATAAGGATTTGGGTCACTTAATTCTAACAATCTTCACCTTGACACGAATTCTCAATGAACAAGTTCTTTATCACGAACTCTCAACGAACAAGTTCCCCACCTCTTCCATAAAACCCCTTAAGGGTTTAACTTCAATAATGAACACCAACCAAGTCTAAGAAATGCTCAAACTTGGTTATAGGAAGTGACTTAGTCATCATATCTGCAGGATTTTCATGAGTACTAATTTTGCTCACAACAATATCACCACGAGCAATAATATCACGAACAAAATGATACCAGAACATCAATGTGTTTTGTTCTCTCATGAGACATTTGATCTTTTGTAAGAAGAAGATGGCACTCATTGTCACAAAATATCTGTCTCTTGAATTGAAGGTCTTCGTTAAGCTCACTAAAGAGTTCCTTCAACCAAATAGCTTCTTTACAAGCCTCGATGAATCGCCATGTACTCGGCTTGTTGGTAGACAAAGCGATTGCGGTTTTGCAAAGTAGCTTTCAACTGATTGCACAACTCTCGATTGTAAAGACATAACCGGTGAGAGATCTTCTTCTATCAAGGTCTCCAAAGAAAAATCAGCATCAACATACCTAATGACTCCATCTCTAGTTCTTCCAAACTGTAAGCAAACATTAGTAGTACCTCGTAAGTATCTTAAAATCCACTGAACTGCTTTCCAATTATCTTTACCGGGATTTGTCATGTATCTGCTAACTGCACTGACTGCATATGATAAATCTGGACGTGAACAAACCATAGCATACATGAGAGATCCCACTGCACTAGGGTATGGAACATGTGACATGTACTCAATTTCATCATCTGATTGTGGAGACAAAGCCGATGAAAGTTTGAAATGGGCTGCTAAAGGAGTACTAATAGGCTTAGCACTCTGCATATTGAACTTGCAAAGAACTTTCTCAATGTACCCCTTCTGACTTAGGTACAATTTACTTGCTTTTCTATCTCTGAGAATCTCCATACCAAGTATATTCTTTGCTGGTCCCAAATCTTTCATCTCAAATTCTTCAATTAGTTGGGCTTTGATCTTTCTTATCTCTCATTTATCTTTTGC
This sequence comes from Gossypium bickii, assembly GCA_025503065.1. Taxonomy (NCBI): domain Eukaryota; kingdom Viridiplantae; phylum Streptophyta; class Magnoliopsida; order Malvales; family Malvaceae; genus Gossypium; species Gossypium bickii. The sequence continues at coordinate 108,954,486 of CP106717.1, forward strand.
TGCTATCAACATGTCATCAACATAAAGAAGTAGATACACAAAAGATCCATCACTGTTTTTCTTAAAGTAAACACAGCTGTCAAAACTACTTCTTTTAAAATCATGAGAAGTCATAAAGGAATCAAACCTCTTGTATCTTTGTCTTGGTGATTGTTTCAAAGCGTAAAGGGACTTTTCAAAGCAAGCAAACATAGTCTCTTTTTCTCGAGGTGTAAAACCCTCCAGTTGTTGCATGTAAATATCTTCCTCAAGTTCTCCATGCAAAAATGCAGTTTTTACATCTAACTGCTCAAGCTCCAAATCATGCATGGCCACAATACCAAGTAAAGCTCGAATTGAACTATGCTTCACAACTGGGGAGAACACATCTGTGAAGTCCACTCCTAGAATTTGACTGTAACCCTTTGCAACAAGCCTTGCTTTATATCTGGTTTCTTCAACTCCTGGAGTCCCTTCTTTCTTTTTAAACACCCATTTACAAAAAAACAACCTTTTTACCTTTAGGAAGTTTCATAAGATCCCATGTTCTGTTTTTGTAAAGTGATTCCATCTCCTCTTGCATAGCAAACATCCACTTTTCTGAGTCTTCACAGCTAACCGCCTTAGAATAATTAGACGACTCTTGGTTTGCATCTAGATCTTCAGCCATATTTAAAGCATAAGCAACTAGATCAGCCTCGGCATACTTCTTTGAAGGTTTAATTTCTCTTCTAGTTCTGTCTTTGGTGATAGAGTATTGTGGTGAAGAAGCAACTCTATTCTCAATTTTTGTACTGGCTTGAGGAGTCGAGTCTGTATTAATTTGATGCTCCACCTGCTTTTGATTTTCTTTATTGGAAGAGCCTTTAAGAGATAAGTTAGGTAGCATAGCAATTTCATCAAAAACATCTCTGCTAATCACAACTTTTCTATTTTCAGGACACCATAACTTATACCCTTTTACACCAGCTTTATAAGAAGAAAAACACATTTAATGGATCTCGGTTCCAATTTTCCATTATCAACATGAGCATACGCAGGACACCCAAAGATCTTTAAATCAGAATAATTAGCAGGATTACTAGACCATACCTTTTGTGGAGTTTTTTTCTCAATGGAAATAGATGGAGATCGATTGATCAAAAAACATGCAGTAAAGGCTGCTTCGGCCCAAAACGACTTTGGTAAATTGGCATTTGACAACATACATCGAACCTTCTCCATGACCGTTCTGTTCATTTATTCTGCAACGCCGTTTTGCTGTGGAGTATGACGAACTTTCAAGTGTCTCACGATCCCTTTTGACTTGCACAGTTTATTAAACTCATCAGAGCAACACTCTAAGCCATTATTTGTGCGGAGGTATTTTATTTGTTTAACTGTCTGTTTTTTAATCATAGTTTTCCAAGGCTTAAACATGGAAAACACATCGCTTTTCTGCTTCAGAAAGAATGCCCAAACTTTTCTGGAAAAATCATTAATAAAAGTTAGCATATAATTAGCTCCACCTCTCGAAGGCACTCTTGATGGCCCCCACAGATCAGAATGAATAACTCCAACGTTCCCTTCGTATTATGGATTCCTCTGGTAAATCGAACTCTCTTTTGCTTCCCAAAAACGCAGTGCTCACAGAACTTCAGTTTGCAAATTCCTTGCCTATCAAGAAGTCCTCTTTTGCTCAATTCTGCCATGCCATTCTCACTCATATGCCTTAGGGGCATATGCCAAAGTTTATTAATATCTTCATCTGACAAGGAAGAGGAAGCGACAGCTGCATCACCAATAACAGTAGAACCCTACAAAACATATAACTTGGCAGTCTTTCTCTGCCCTTTCATCACAACGAGGGAACCTTTGGAAATTTTTAAAATCCCACTTTCAGTTGTGCATTTATACCCTTTTGAATCAAAAGTACTTAACGAAATTAAATTTCTCTTCAATTTTGGAACATGTCGTACGTCACTAAGTATTCTGACAACTCCATCAAACATCTTAATTTTAATTGTTCCAACACCTGCGATTTTACACGAAGCATTATTTCCCATCAAAACAACACCTTCAGACACTATTTCGTAATTTGTAAACCAATCCCGATTGGGACTCATGTGGAAGGTGCAACCCGAATCAAGGATCCACTCATCGCTCACTTTTGAATTGTTGATAGAAGTAACTAGAAGTTCACCATCGTTGTAGTCATTTACAACATCAGCTTCACCGAAATTTTTTGGTTGTTTTCCCTTTTGATTCGCAGCCTCCCTTTTAATCTTGTTCTGTAGCTTATAGCACTCAGATTTAATGTGCCCTTTCTTCTTGCAGAAGTTACAAGTTTTACCTCTGTTTGAAGACTTCGATCTACCCTTAGATTTACCGCGAGGATTTCGTTCCTGTGTCCTTCCACGATTATCTTCAGTATTCCGATCTTGTCTCCCACGAACAATGAGACATTCTCCCTGAAAGTCAGTTTTAACCACAAGATGTTTTATCTTATCATACGAGGTCAAAGAATCATAAACCTCATCAACTGTGAGAGACTCGCGACTACATAAAATCATGTCTCTAATGGTTGAATAAGACGGGGGCAACGAACAAAGTAGAATCAACCCTAAATTTTCCTTATCATACTGAACCTCCATGGCCTCCAAGTTTGAGAGAATTTCTTTAAACACTGTTAAGTGTTAGTGCACAGACGCACCTTCCTCCAAACGATGAGCATAAAGACGTTGCTTCATATACAACTTGCTAGTTAGAGTTTTCGACATACATATTTGTTCTAGCCTCTTCCATAATGCAGCGGCGGTCTTCTCCTTTATCACATCCTGTAAACTTTCGTTAGACAAATGCAGATGTAACTGTGTTAACGCCTTTCGATCCTTGCGCTTTTTCTCTTCCTCCGTCAATGTCGAAGGCATCTTATCTACCCTTAGCAGGGCTTCCTCTAAATCCATCTGTGCAAGAATTGCCTGCATCTTTATTTGCCATGACGCGAATCTGGTGTTGCGATCCAACAGAGGAATTTCATACTTCAAAGACGCCATTACCGTAATCGAGATGAAAAAAAACTCGGAAGCTCGGATACCAATTTGTAAAAAATATAACGTTGGCAATGACAATATATCGCAAAGAAAAGAGAAATAAAAATTTAAAGAACACACAGACTTTACGTAGAAACCCTTTCGGAAAAAAAAACCACGGGCAGAGGAGAAGAAAATTCACTATGTCGAATTTGAATTAATTACAAGAGGAATAGACCATGTCTATTTATACGCTTGTAAATCATATTCTAATAGGAGTGTAGTAAGATTGAAACACCTTATTCTAATCAATATCAAATAGATGGAGTTTAATAAGGTTTAAAAACCTTATTTAAAATAAAATAAAAGAAGTGTAGTTCTATAGGGATTTTTCTTTTCTTTTATTTTACCATTGTATTTTATTTAAATAAGGATTCGGGTCACTTAATTCTAACAATAATGTATGACCAACAATTCGCCTCTTTAAGCCCGTTTCGCTAGAATTTACCTTAAAGGCACCTTATTTTGCTTTGCCATATCAAGCTCGGCTTTATAGGTGTTTTATTTCGCTTCACTAAATCAAGCTCACCTTATTTAAATAAACAAGAATTTAAATTGTTGATAATGGTAAATAGTGAACAAAGTTTGCAATGTTTATAAAAGAAAGGGAAAAACACTCAATACTATAAGGAAAAGTTAAAAAGGGGCTTATTAACTACTTCCATCTTTGATCCACCAAGCTAAGCTTTTGAAAACATTCGAAGAGTAAAGTTAACCCAAGAATCTTGCTATAATACAAAGTTATCTCAATTTCTTCTATTTTGGTGAAATGATACCTTGTGAATATACGTTTTCTAGAAAACATCTTTGGAAAAATGTGTTTTTCTTAATCATTTTTTCTTTGATAAGTTGTTCTATGAACATGTTGTTTCTATGGTAGTGTTGTTCTAAACGTAGGTTGTTCTAACCAAAGGTTGTTTCGAATAAGAGTTGTTCTTGAAGAAGAGTTGTTATAAGTAGTGTTGTTTTGAATAAAATCAATCCCAACATGAGTTGTTCTTGAACAAAAAGTTGTTTTTAATAAGAGTTATCTTGATCTATTTCGAACATGACCTGTTCTTGATAGATTATTCTGGACAATAGCTGTTCTAAATATGACTGGTCTCAACGTCAATTATTCTCAACATAGTTGTTATATATTAACAATAGTGTCCTAAATATGAGTTGTCTTGAATGAAGAATATTCTTGAAGAATAATTTTTCTAAATAGGAGCTATCATGAATCATGGTTGTTTTGGACATAATTACTCTTGTAGGAAAAAAACTATTCTAACCAAGAGTTGTTCCTAACAAGAGCTATTCTCAAATGACAATTACTTTGGATGACAATTGTTCTAGACTAAAGCTCTATTATGAACATAGTTGTTCTGAACACTATTATTTTTGAACAATATATAAACGAGAGTTCCCATAACTCATTTGAGGGAATTTTGAAACTTTTGGCTTTGGGGCAAGCTTACTCTCGAACTCTTTCTATAATTCTTTTATCTTAATTCTCTCCTTATCTTGGTTCTCCATCTTATTAAGCTTTGAATCAACATTCTAACCATCACTTATCATTGCGCTAATTACTTACGGATTGCTCCATTCTCTTTCTAACGTCTCTCAACACATTTCATTTCACTTGTTTGGAACATTTCCTCTCCTTACCAATACACCTCTACCTCATACGAACTCGAATTTTTCAAAATTTATTCAAAATTTGTAATATTTGAATTAAATTGACCTTAATAGTTATAATTTAAACCCAACCAATACGTCAAATGTACTGTTATGGTTCCAAATTAAAAGAAAGGGTAAAGTCAATAATATTTTACATATATAACAGACGACGGCCAAATACATCCATAGCACATTAAAGAACTCAAGCATGACAATCTCGAATGTGATTGGACCAGTGGAACGAATGGCATTGGCTAATCATCCAATTAAAAGCTTGTATTTTATGGTGGTCGGCGTACCTCAGGTTTGTTTACAGATTTTGCTAAAACTTCTTATTTATATATCAATTATATATATATATATATATATAGAAGATGGATTTAATGGATGATTTTGCACATTTCCAGAGTCTAACCATAACAATGGTTAGTTACATGGGAAAGCTGAGGATTGCTGTAGGAACCGAGAAAGACTACATTGATCTGCCCAAGTTCAAGTCGTCTATCGAGAATGCCTTTGAGATGATACTCAAAGCTGCCCATGAAACTGATTAAACTTCTCTTTCTATTGTTTACAGTGCATCATGAATATGGATGTATGATCCTCATTGGCCCCGAAGTTTAAGATTATTTTATTTTAGAGTTTTCCTCACTTCATCGATAGCATTTAACTAGTACATAATAATTTAACTATTTGGTCTTGATGGACGAAAATGAATTCACAAGAACAATAGAGCACCATGCTAAGCAACTCCAATGTCAAATATACAGAAATGGGAAAGAAAAGAGGTCTATCATTTCAATTAAAAAACATAAATTTTAAATTATGAAGGAAATAAAGACAAAAGGGTTTATTTCACTAAATGTCCCTAAACTATCTATTAAATTTTAAATTGGCCTCTATATGATCCTAAATAGTTTACTATAATTTTCTTCTATAATTAATATAAAAGATAATGTACTAAAATTATTTCAATTTAAATAAAAAATATTAATAAATAAAATTGATTTTTATATCAATCTATAAAAGGTTTATTAATTTTACAAACATATAAAAAAAAATAAAGGTGTAATAGCCCATTTGTGCCCGGGCCCATGTAAATAAAACAAACCAAAAAATAATAATAAAAATAAAAAAAATAAAATAAACCAAAAGTCTAAATTTATTTTACAGTCCGTTTACAAGCCCAAAATGGACTACCCAGACCCAATACCCTGTTACACCCAAACCCATTACACCCAGTGGCCCCAGACCCAAACTTATGCGGCCCAAAAGGGCCCAACACTTAAACAGAAACAAAAGCCTAGGGTTTCTAAAACCCTAAGCGCCGCAAGCACCCAGCATAGCCCTTCGGTCACGCCGCAAGCCGCTCACGAATAACACTCCACCGCCGAGATCTTCGTCGTTCACCTGCAAAAGGAAAGAAAAACAACAGAAAATAGCAAGTAGTAGCAAAATAGGGTCCTATGTTTATTTCCCGATTTATTTTTGGGTTATAAAAACCCACTGTAATCTGTAAACTGGTACTATGATTTTTTTTACAAGGGCATATATGCGAACACATAGTTGAAAGCTCAGAGAAGGTTTTTGTTTTTTTTCTTTCTTTCTTTTCGAAACAGCATACATACACATACAAAATTGTTTTTTATATATAATATATATATAATAGTATAAAAAAATACAAAAAAGAGAACTTTTTTTACCTTTCGAATTCTCAGCCATCACATCACGGCGATCGATGGCGTGAGCCTCTCGCGAGTCCGGCAGAAATCGCCAGAGGGAGAATAAAACAGAGAAAGCTCTCTGTTTTTTTTAACAGCAGGCAAAAATAAAATTTTTGGGCCGATTTTTTGCTTATATAGGCCCCTCATACGACGCCGTTTTGGGGGTCCCCTTTAAAGGCCAAAACGACGTCGTCCAGGAGCTAGGATCCGCGCGTTGACTCGATACCCGGGAAGGATCCGCGTGTTTTTATAAAAGGGGCAATTTTTCACTTTAGTCCCTCCGCAATTTTATTCTTTGTAATTTCGTCCGATTTAAATTTTCTTTTATTTTTTAATCTAGCCTTGAAAGTTAGCTTCTGTTTCAATTTGGTCCCTCTAGCTATTTAAAGGCTGATATCAGAACGGCGCCGTTTAGGAGATCGGGCATAATTTCCCCATAAGTCCCTATAGTTTAGCATGCGTTCCAATATCATCCTTTTTACAATTTTACCTTAGTTTTTTTATTTATTTTAATTTGATCCCTGTTCCTTTGATTTTTTTTTAATTATTTTTATTTTCACTTTTATTCTTATTTTTAATTATTATAGTATTTTATATATATTAAATTATTATTTATTATTTATATTAGGTTATTTTATTAAATTCAATATTATTCATATATTATATATTATTTTAAAATTTGCACATTAGTTATTATATTACACTTTTTATTTTGTATATTATGCATTATTATATAATATTATATATAACATTTAAATTATTTTATCCTTAATATTGAATGAAATTTTGTATATTGTATAAAATTTTATATTGTATATTGTTTATATTGTTTATTTTTTAAAAAATATATATTTATTATGCATATATATATTATGAATATATTTTTGTTTAAAGTTGTAGATTATTTACTTATAACTGTTTTTATCATGTATTATTGTTTATATTTATATATATACTAAACTACTAAATTATACATTTATTAAAAGTTATCCTCGATATTTTTCATATATTCTAAGTTTTTTATATCATTTATTTAAAATATATTTTTTATATATATTAATCGTTTTAGAAATTATCATATTTTTTTATTTTTTTGTTATAATATTTATTCAGTGTTTAAATATATCATTCATTTATTTACTTTTATATTTGACCTTGTTTGTAGAGTTTAATGTTCATTTCTTAAATTTTTATCCTTCACATAGATTTTTTTTTAATTGTCGCTGCTTATTTTATATCTTGTATTTGTTTATTTATGTTCTTTTATTTGCTTATTATTGCTTTAGCATAGTCCTTTTATTACATGTATCACTTACTATGTTACGTTGTAATTTTATTGATTGCTTTTGGTATTTATGTTTTATGATGTATTAATGCAATATTTTTACTTGGATCACTTTTTAAAATAAAAACACATTTTGCAAAATTACTATATTTTATCCAAAGGTTTTTCTTAAATAGGGCAATGTTTTGTATTTAGAAATTCGGGAAATAGTGCCCTAACGTGCTCGGTTTCGATTTTCCATTTGACTAAATAACTAAATATCCTTTTAATAAATTTTGTAAATCATGAGATGATTTTGGTCACGAGGGTTTAAAATATCGTGTCCTAACGTGTTGGGTGTGATGTTTGTGTTCCTTCGGAACAAAGGAATCTCAAGTTCTAACTCAAATTGTTCAAGTTTTTAAGAAATCATGTTTTAGGATCTTTTCAAATTTTCAACATTTGGACATTAAATAATCAATTAGGTACCAATTTTTTGGGCGTTACGAGGGTGCTAACCCTTCCTCGTACGTAACTGACTCCCGAACCTATTTTCCTGAATTTCGTAGGCCAAAATTAATATTTTAAACAAAAAATATTTTATAAGGTTATCTGATCACACCTAAACAAAAAAGATTAGTGGCTACTCCATTTTCATTTTTAAAGTCATTCCCCTTTTTTTCAAAATAATAAAAAATGGTTTCGGCAAAAGGAACATAAGAATACTTTAGATGTGCTAGCTTAATAAAATGACCATTGTTCTTTGCATAATTATGTATTTAGTTCTCCAACTTTATAAAAGAAATCATTTTAGTCCTCCACTTTGCACATGTCTATTAATTTAATTTAAGCTAATATAGCAGAAAAGCCCTCAAACACCATGTTTAAATAAACTTTTGTATTCATTTTGTAGTCAAACATGCCCCTAATTTATGGTTTTTATTGATTAAATCCCTTAATGATAGCTGGAATTGACTTTCTTTTTCCTTTTATAAAACACCATGAAAGTCAGCCATTAAGGAGCTGCAAACTTCAGCTCAAAACTCTGTATTTGCAAGCTAAAGCCTGCTGGTATTTTCGCCATTAGGTTTCTTTGTATATGTGACAAAAATCTAACTTGCCAATCTTGGTTACCTAACTCCCTCATGCCTGTCACCGGTTGTTAATTAAAGATCACTCTACCCTTCAACATATCAATGGAATCCGTTATGCTCTTTTTTCTCTTTCTAATAATTGGGGTAGGGGATTTGATGCTATTTTCTTATTTTGAAATATTAAAGAATTTCAATCTCATACATCGTTGTTTTTAGTAAGAGAAATCTTTATGACTAATAGAATTATAACACATATAAAAAGGATAATAAATAATAAAAAAAAACTACTTCAATTGATCAAGGGCTTCAAATGGGTAAAAACAACAATATTAGGTGCTTATTTGACTACAAAATAAATATAAAGACTTATTTAAACACAGTGTAATGATTTAAGGGGTTTTTGTTTGATACATTAATCATATTTAATGATTAAATTTTATATCAACAATAAAAAATTCTATCAGAAATAAATTAAAAATCCCCGGCGGGGCTTAATCCTAGTATATTTTATTACAAATTACAAAGAAGGAATTGCATGTCCTGTGTCAAGGATTTGTATCCCTACTTTAAAAGTTAGACAGACTTGTTTACAATAATTGTAGTTTCATTCCGAATGAAGGATTGCCAATTGCAACCTTTTGAGTTTCAAAAGGTGAAGACTCAATCAATGAAAAGTCAAGTTGGTTGACTAACACCATAATTTAAGAGCTATAACTCTTGGATTAAATCTCTATAAATAAGACACCATTGAACACAAGTTTGGTATATTTTATGTGTTGTTTTCTCTCCCCTTTCATTCTCGAAGCAAATCTTCGTATATATATTTTTATGATTAGAATGTCTTTCACATCTATTTTACAGTTCATAAAAATTAATAATTTCATGATTCGTAACTATACTCTAAACAAATCAACTAATACAGAAACCAATAAACATCAACTCTAATTTCAAATCTTAATTGTAGAATATCATTCAATCCCAAAGCATATGTCACGATAATACGAATAGAATCAAAAGTTGTTTGGTAAAAAAAAAAGAGATAACTAAACTTATTTCCCTTTCTTTTCTTCGTCACCAAGCACATATATATAGAATTTAGTATCGGAAAGCATTCTAGACCCCAAGATTCGACAGCTCTTAGGTTACCTTCATCTAGCAGGAATCCGAGTACATCCAAGTCCGTTCCAAATCCAATTCATGGCGGGAAAAATTGTATAAACGCTCGTTAAATCGCATGTATCAACTCTAAGCACAAGTAAGGGAGTTATCTCCCAATTTTAGTTTAGTTCAAATACGATCTCCATCACAACATATTCAGTATAAAGGTAAGACATTAATGTTAAAACTCCTTAAAACAAAGGCCAAGAACAGATTCTTGGAAACAATTATGCATACATAACTCCACCCAAAAAACTAACAATGAAGACAAAGATTAAAAGGACCAGATCACCAATAGGCAAATCCATATAAGTACATATTAGAATAGCAGTTGCAGATCCATTCATCAACAACAGCATGTTAATAACATAAAAAAATAGTATCATAAATCTTAAGCTTTAGAGACCAACCTCTCAACCAGTGTCGATAACCTATCCACACAAGAAGTAATAAGCCTGTCATCATCTGATCCATGTATGTTATGGGCATGCCGGACATCTTCTATGCTTAAACCTACTGCAATTACAATACTTTCATGATTATAGAGACTCATAATAAAGTTACAGTCAAAAAGGGAAGTTGATGTTATTGAGTTATTTGAAAAAAACCCAAGTTTAAATTCTTCAATCTTTCCTCTTACTCCCAAGAAATACTAGGAAAATTTGGAAGAGTGCTTATAAGCTTTATTAATGGAAAATGGCTGACAAAGATACATGCACTATCAATACTACATCAACTGACCAAGGAAAACAAAGACAATATCATTTCATCCATTGTAAGTTTCACGATCTATATTACACAGTCAGGAACAAAATTTTGATGCAGCAGCAGCCACAGCAGCAGGCAGCCGAGCTAGCTAGCTATACAGTTATAACGAGAACATTAAGGCTGCTCCTTCCTTGCTATCTAATTCACTGCTACAATCCCTTTTGTTCTCTTAATTTTTAATTAAGCTTGTGATTTTATTGCCTAACGATAAGAAGTTTTCCAATTTCATGGCATGTACGTCGATCCTAACATGATTGGGAAATCCCAGGTTTCGGGATAGATTTCATAGTTCAAATCCCACGTTTCAGGATGGATTTGGTAGTCCCATAACTCTTGTTGAAGTTCCTCTTCGCAGCTGGATCCTTTCACTAACTTGTTCAGTTTATCCTTTATTATTTGTGCTCCAACAAATGCTCCAATCTGTGATCAAACAAATTGATTAGAGTAATTTCTTATTTGGCTGAACAAGAAGATAGATGTGGATAAATTACCTCAGCATGAACAATGTGGAAAACTGTATTCCCTAGGATAGAGAAGTTGGCGTTTAGTACTTGAGCTCCATGTTGATGAAGTATGTAAATCATCTCATAAAATATGAACTGACTGTCTTTCCCAGTCGTTAAAACCACTTCCATGGCGGACCCATTTTCGTTCATCTTAATTTCAGGAGATTTCAAGCTTGCTGTGGTTTCACTTGTGATAGTATCGGCACATGTATAAGATCTCTTTCTTCTCATTAAGCTTTCCTTTTTCTCTCTGGATTCATTCATCCTTGTCTTCAAGCTCGTTATGTAGTTCACAGCTTCATCTATTTGATCAGGAAGTGACAATAGCTCCTACAAACATGAAAAAACAAAACAAAAATGAAAAACCCCACATTCAAATTCAATAATTCTGACAAAACACAGCCATTAAAAACAAACAGACCTTGGAATTACGATGGGGAAGTAAAGAATTGAGGCTGGCATACAAATTCTTCATATGATTTCTCCTGTTCTTCTCTATGATCTTCCTCTCGACCTTAGCTGAAGGACAACGAGCCCTCTTCTTCTCAATTTGCTTGTCCACGGCTAAGTATTCCATTTGAAGTTCCATTGGTGAAGATGCGTTAAGGTGTTGTCGTGTTGGTTTATATAACCCACCGAAAACAGCTTGTGGCTAAAAAAATCAAAAGGGAGTGGAAAAAGGAAAATAAAGTGGAAAACGCCGAAACTTCAGTGAGGGAGTAAAAAGGGATTACGGTTGGAACATGATGGCAGGAATAGTTGAATAAATGAGAACACGTAGACGTCGTCATTTATGTTACGTCACCCTCAGTCATAAGCATATAGGTGCATGCTAAATATCTTCAAAATATAAAATTAATGGGCTAAAAATATTTTCTTTTTTATTTAATTAATACATTAATTATCATATTATATTTAATTCATAACCAAATTTCTATTTATTTTACGACTGGATTTTTTATATATTCAGAATTAAATTGGTAATGTAACTTTAATCCTAGGGGCACACGTCCCTATCTTTTTCTTCCGTTTTTTCTAACCTTTCCGGGGAACAGCTGTTTTTCTTGATTTTATTCTGCCACCCTTTTACATATGGAGATGTCTTTTTCGGTATTTACTTTCGTGTGTAATTAGGCTTTTCCTTTCTTTTTTTTTTTTTCGGTATTTATATTTTAGTTACTTATATTTAAAATACTATATTTTTATCACTTATATTATCATTATTTTATGAAGTGGTCACTCTATCATTAAATTTCGTTACTTCCCTAACGACAGTCCTACGTGACAGTCCAAATGAGTTTTAAATACCAACTTGGATGTCTAGTTGTTGTAATGAAAATAGGTTTTTAATTAAATAAATTTAATTTGAACTGTCACGTAAGACATCCAAGTTGGCATTTTAAAACCCATTTGGACTGCCACGTAAGATCACCATTAGGGAGGTAACGAAGCTTAACGGTAGAGTGACCATTTCGTAACAAAATAATAACGTAAGTAACTAAAACATAACATTTCAAATATAAATGACTAAATTGTAATCTAAGACAAACAAAAGTAACTATTTTTATAGTTTACCTTTTCTTTTAATTTTTTATTTGTACTTTTTAATTTTAACAAATCCCTCTAGGAAAAGAAATTGGAGCATTTCTAAGTTGGTGAGTAATTTGAATAGAGACTATAGTAACTCAATTTATTTTTTCAAATTTCATCTAGAGAGGTGGTTTTTCAAAAAAAAAAAAATTTATTTTTTTGATACACATGTTCCCCTATAAGATAAATACTAAAACTTCAAAAATCATTGATGTGTTCTCGTAATCAATTGAACAATTATAGAATTACAGAAGTGACCCGATCATCTAATTTAGGTTAAAAGGATATAAAATAATAAAAAAGATGGATAAAATAAGATAGATAGATAAACTAAGGACCTCGACCCAATAACTATGTTTAGAAAAGAATCGTAGGTATAGAAGACTTCAACCCGTTTTTTATGAAACAAGTTAAAGAACCGAAAGTATCAAGAAGAAACCCCAACCTGTTACTTATACAGAGGTAAGAACCAAAGGTAAAATTGTGATTGCCACTCTTTAGAAAAAAAAAGAAGGGAAATGATAAGATCAGAAAGGTGAATGCCACAATATGTGAATCTTGAGAAGTTCGATAAGTGTTCGTAAAGAACAAAAAGAAACAATCTCACAAATATATTGATCATAATGGCCAAAAATGAAGTTCATGCATACAATGTCGTATTACATTCAATGGATGACTGAATGGTCATATGATTCTCCCCTTGAAGTGCATACACTTGGTCAAAACATCCCTCTTAACCATACATGAACCTTTGATGTTCATCCTTGCCATCCATGCATCTTTAAGTTCAATGTATGCCTTATTAATCTTTTACATCCTCCTTATTGTAGGTTCATGTATGTGGATATTCAATGAATTAACCAATAGTTAAAAATTTTCTCCCTTAAGCACCATCCATCCAAGGTATATATGTATGTTGAATCCAGGAATGCATTAATCAAAACCAGTCCTCTCAATAAAACCCTAAAGGGTGAGCAAAATGCTATTAAAAACACCCCATGAATTAGATTCTCAAGAAAAAAAAATGAGTGAACCCTTCATTCATTCTTCGGAGGATAATATTTCACATCTTCCACGGGATATTATCATTCATCCATCAGGGGATAAGATTTCACATCCCTCAAGGGATCATATTTCACATTCTTAAGGAAATACTATTTTGCATCCCTCAAGGGATAATATTTCATATCCTTTAGGGGACATTATTATTCATCCCTAAGGGGATTTTATGATTAACCCTTCAAGGGATAATATTTCACATTCTCCAAGAAATACTATGGAGATAATATCTTGAGTCTCTCAAAGGACCATTCATACATTCATCAATTAGGAAATAATACTTTAAAACTCTTATGAGAACATTTATTCATCTATCAAGAAACACTATATTAGTCTCCATAAGGAATCAGACAATTGGTTATCCAATCCATCAAGGAATAAAAGTAAACTTCTGAATAAAACCTTACAATAAGTCAACTCTTAATTTTGTAGTAGATGTAAAGTCATTCATTACTACTTTACAAGACAAATTCAAACATTTCAAGGGCTATCCCAGGATAAAACAATCTTAGCAATGTATTCCTCCAACAGAAGAATAATGAATTACATTTCCTCCCTAACAACAACAAAACTTCACCCCTACAAGAAAAATTTCTACCTAATCTCTTATTTAATTATAAGAATAAGTTCTCATAAACAAAATGCCTTTCACCAAGCTATTTACTAGATGTTAGAAACACTACCAAGCAAATTTGTCTCTAGTGTTACCAGCCTCATTTTATGTGATAGAGCAACACACCTTAGAGAACACCATCAAGGTAAATGCCTTCATTGTCATCTTTGTATAATTTCTTGCATAAAAGGACATAATATCATCATGAAATCTACTAAATACTAAACAAATACTATAGTCTCTCACACATTTTTGTGCAAATAATATCCACGTAGTCCTAGACAACTTCTATGCAATCATAAATACAAATAAGGAATCAATCATTTACTTCCTTAAGCCGTTGTCAAGTCACTTTATATCCCGTCTCAAACCTGAGGGGGACATATTGTTATACCATAGATCATATATAAGCCTAAAGAATGAGTATAAAGCCCAAAATACTAATCAACCTAAGAGAAAGGAATACGCATAAATGGGTAGATGTCACTTAAAAGGCATTTGACAAGTACCTATCCAACAATGGTACCTACTAAAAGGCAAGAGGCAAATGGCAGGATCACCTCAATTTGGTAAAGACATTAACATTGACCATTCACGAGTAAGAAACAGTTATACCTTACCCATTCACACACTCTTATGTAGTCTAGAAAGACATGACACCTTTAACATAAAAGGACAAGGTATATTCACTTAGAGTTATGATTTCACCATTACCTTTACTTTGCCTAAACTTGCCTTCTAAACTCTAATCTAACCCTTGTTAGATTTAAGCATCATAAAGTGGCTCAAAGTAGAAGCTTTGGTGCCCCCATAGTTTACCCTCTATTTTATAGTCTCAATCATCATTAGCCTAAAAGTCTTCCAACCCATAGTTGTCTTAAAGTGTGATTGAAATAGACTCAAATACGGTCACATACCTAATTTTTTAAATACTTATTATTATTTTTTACTACACCCTAAATGGATAAATGTCACCCATTGAATCATTATTGTTAAGTTTAAACTTTTCACAACCAATGTATCAAGTAAAATTTTTTTTGTAAGTTTTTAACTTGGATTAATATTCGGTGCATTGACGATGGAGTTTTTTTAATTTCACTCGTAAAGTTAAAAAAATGCCATGTCTCTTTTTTTAAGGAAAAATATTTGATATATCGCTAGTGGAGTTTTTAGACTTCACAAATAATATCAAAGTGATGACAAGTGTCCTATCGGAATATAGTAAAATATTTTATATATATAAAAGGACACATGACAATTTTTAAGATTGCTTATGAAATAAAAAAAATAATACATTGTTAATGTACCAAATACTAACTTTTTTTTATTCACAAAAAAGACCACTAACCTTTTTTTAAAATATCAATTAAAGATATGTAATACTTTTTTAATCCCACTTCTAAAACTTTTTTTTCTACCAAAAAAATATTTTATACTAACATAAGTACAATTATTTATACTAAAATTTATTACATTTATTATGGTTTAACAGAAAAAAATAAATTATAAATAAACAATAAAAAATATTTTATGTAGTTATTTTCAGTGGTAATTAAAAAAAATTAAAGATTCTAATTTATATTTATTGTTGTAATTTGAGTTTAGTTTTTAAGTAATTTTTTAATCGAGTGTGAGTTATTCTTTATACTATTAATTATTACAAATAATTAATTCATCAATTTAATTATAACCAAAATAAGAATTTTATATCTTAAAGTTTTCAACAACTAAACATTTAGTTGCCACATATTATATTTAAATAAAAATATCTCGTAATAAATGGGGAGTGGACTTTGGTCCAACGGCTTGCGTAGGGTGATTGGTTTTGCAATATCAAATATTAACACTTCCGAAGCATAATCATTATTAAATTAAGAAGTAATACATATAAGATTAAGTTATTTAAAACATGTTTAAAAAGATGAGGTTGAAATATTTGTTGAATCAGAACCGTAAAATAGAAGAGACGTTTTCCTTGAGGGGGCCCGTCTCCCATGGGGTGTCAAGTGTCAAGCCAACAGAAACTTGAAGATTTTACTTTTAATAAAGGGAAAGGAGGTTGATCGAAGGCCCAGGCTGCTTGATCTGTTCCACCTGTTGAATCACTGTGTGAATTGCGGCTCTGTTCCACCTGTTGATGCACAATACTTCCTCCCATTTCAGTGTTGACTGTCAACTCCCCATCGTTTAAGCTTTCAGGTTTTCAATTGTCATAGTACTTTTCAATATAAACAGGGTAACACAAAGTCCGGCCTCTAACTGGGAAGCTCCTTGGAACTTCATAGGCAATCCCATGGAACCACCACACTACCTACAGACTAGACTTCTCTCTCTCTCTCTCTCTCTCTCTCTCTGATTCTAAACAGATGCCTTTTGGAGGGTTGTCATTTCGGGGAAATGCAGGATGGCAACCACACTACCTCAGGCTAGACGTCTCTCTCTCTCTCTCTGATTCTAAATAGATGCCTTTTTGGGGTTGTCATTTCGGGGAAATGCAGGATGGCAACTTTTCTTTTTGGAGGTTCATTGCTGCGTGGATAATTTTCATTGCTATGCCACAGCACTCAAATTAATAAAATATTAAATATGCTCTTTTGATTTGGGATTGTTGCAGTGGAAGTAGACTCACTATATCCAAACCTTTCAAGTCAATTATTATTTATTCGATTAATTCTATGATAAACGTTGATTATTGTTACAAATGGATATTTAACGATTTTATATTTTAGTTCCATTTCATTCTCAAATTTATTAAATACGGTGAATTAATTGGTGAATTAATTGTTACAATGAGTTGCAATTTAAGAAATAACTTAAAACAATCAGGGGCAGAATTAAAATTTTTTTAGGAGGTTAAAATTAAATTATATATTTTTATGATAATAAAAATATAATTTCACTATTTTATTAGTATAATGAGCTAATTTTATCCGGGCCCTAACCCAAACAAAAAAAAAACAAACAAAAATAAATAAAAATTTCAAAATATTAAAAGTCCAGTCCAGTTACAATACTAGCCTAAATTGCAAGCCCAAAATTACAAACCCCTAACGGCTCAAATAAAAAAAAAAAAAAAAAAAAACTTAATAGCCCAACAAGCTCAAAACCTAAATTGTTTTCAGCAAAAAAAAATGGGAACAAAAACCCTAGCCGCCGCACCTTAAATCCCTAACCTCTGCCGCACCTTAATTGCTCCTGCAAAGAAGGAAGAACACGCATCAAACAGTAGACAAGTATTAAAAAATATGTAGAAATTGGGTATAAAAGCAGACTCTAAATGTATTTGAAATGACTTTTTTTTTAAGAAAAAAATACAAGAAATCAACAACAAGAGGTGATTTTTTTCTTTTTTTTTTAAATAATATATATATACTGAATATAAAGAGAAAAAAGTTAGAAGATTTTTACCTTGTTTTGGTCGGTGATAGTCAGATCTGGGTTCGAGAGACCAAGAGAAAAAAAAATAGGGGGAAATATTGAGTTTTTTAGCCATCGTGGATGGTTGTTAGCCGCATTGCTGCATGGCCAGTCACGCATTTGCGCGATCATTTGGACCTTAGGTCATTTCAAAGAAAAAAGAGAGTTTTTTATTTTTTTTTTCGAAAGCTATTAAAATGAATTTTTTTGGAGTTATTTTTACTTAAATAGGGGGCCAAAACGACGTCGTTTCAGCCTGGGACCTTAGACCCCAAAACGACGTCATTCGGGAGGCCGACCCGACCCGTTCCGCCCGACTTAGGATCCGTATGTTTTTTTTAAAGGGGGGATATCCACACTTTCAGTCCTTTCGCCTTTTTAGTAATTTTATTTAGATCCCAATTCCATTTTTTTTCTTTTAGAAATTATACTATTTATTTTTTTTGCTTGTTTCAATTTAGTCCTCAATCTGCTGGCCCTCTAAAGAATGACATGTGTCCCAAGGATTTGGGATAATTTCCCTTTTAGTCCATATTTCTTTTCGCGTGCTTCATTTTAATCCTTTTTTCTGTTTTTTATTATTTTTTTATTATTTACAATTTATACCCTTATTTTTATTTCGATTTCAATTCGATCCTTGGTTTATTTAACTTCAATTTTTTTTTCTTACAAACTGTTATTTATTTTATTTATTTCTTTATTTACTTTTTTTTTCTCTTAAAAATCCTATTGTTTATACTGTTTTTTATTTGTGCATTTTTTATTTATTGTCGTTATTATTTCATTTTATTATTTTTTTATCGTGTGCTCTTGTTATTTTATTATTTTATTATTATCGTTAATATTTTCATGTCATTTTATTTATCCTTTTTAAACATGCATTTCCCATTTTCATATTTATTTTAAGTTACTTTATTATTTTAAATACACATTGTTTAAATATTACACTTGTTATTATTCAAAAATTTTCAAAATAAGGCAATATTCCATATTTGAATATTCGAGAAGTCGTACCGTAACTTACGAGGTTTCGATTTTTTCTCATTGAACCTAAATGACCTAATATCCTTTTAAAATTAAAATACATGAGATTAAAAAATAAAAGGCAAGCTTATTCTCAAGGGTTCAATGTGTCGTGTCCTAACTTACAGGATGTGACATTTTGTTATCTCGAGATGAGAGGGTTTTTAATGTATGTTTTGATTTATTCAAGCAATTTTTAAAGTAAAAATAATATTAATACAAAGAGGGATCGTATTTTAAATTCTTTTTGAGTTTTCAACTTTCGACATTAAGATATTAATTAATCAATTAGGTACCAATTTTGGGTGTTATGAGGGTGTTAATCATTCCTCATACGTAACCGACTCTCGCACCCATTTTCGGGTTTTTGTAGACCGGAAAACATTGTTTTAATAAATCAAATATTTTATTAAAAAGATCAAAGTATGATGTGATCCGATCACACCTTATAAAAAAAAGGATTGGTCGCGACTCTCATTTTCGTTTTTTTTAAACAAAAGGTCGATTTCAAAAAAGGTTTGGACAAATAGTCTACATCTTTATAATTTTTAAAGGATTCAAACAAATTTTTATCATTTTTGGGAGGTCAATGTGTAATTTTACCATTATTAATTTAAAATTTTATAAATTATAAAGGGTTTAAATGAACAACTTTTCATTTTAAAGGGGCTTTACCAGCCCCTTGGCTTCGCCACTGTAAACAATGAACACAATCGATTTGTTTATACAATTTGGATTCAATCCTAAGTCTACAAGATCATGCCTAAAGAGCTAAATCCTTATAATTTTGACAGTATATGAGATGATTTAAGCTCAATCTTATGTCACAGGGCTAGAGCTTTTGTCTCGCATTCCGTACAGCCTTAGGCGATCCTTTCAATCCAGACACGCCTAAGTCAACCTAACCACCAAACAATTGAGGATTCTCAAAGAATTCCTCCAAGAAACCAGTTTATATAGAGGAAGCAACTTAGCCAAAAGAAGGCTCAAAAGAACAGAAAGTCAAAGAAAACTATGCATGACAGGTGTTTGAATAAATGTTCTCTTCTCAAAGAATACAAGAAACAATAAAGAATGGAATGAACTACAAGTGAGGGGAGGCTCTCTCTTTATATTTGAGCTCCCTAAAATCAACGGTCTAAATCAAGTTACATCGACGGACGAGATTAGCTTATCCTTTAAATCTAGGGATTTAAAAGATTACTTAATCAAATCCAATCTAATCTTATAAGATATGATTCTCTTTAATCTTTTAAGATTAGTTTCCCTGTTTACCAAGGTAGCCTATATTGCCATATCCTCATCATTGGGTTATCCAGGTTTCAATATGACAGGCTTCTCCAATAGCTCTTTGAATTGGGCTAGCTCTTGTGGGCCAAAAGGTCCCTATGTCAATGATAGGCCTCTACGGGATGCATTGTGTGCGATAGTCACGAGCTTTGAACTGCGGCCATGACATTCTTACTCATGCTTGTTGCAACCCCACTCTCATACAACTACGAAGATTAAACTCTCCTACCATGTCTTCCTCACAAAAACCTGTTACAAACTAATAAAATTGTTTTTTTACAACATATATTTCGCTCAATTAAGTTTTTCTAATGAACAAGTTTGTTCTCTTAAAACTCATTCATAAATCATAAATGAAGACCTTTTTTGGTTTTTAGAAATCGATAGGAATAAAATTTTACAATTTTATTCAAATTAGCTGATGGTAAGATAAATTCGTATTTTTAATATATTTATTTTTGACTAATTATCAAATAAAATGCTATTAAAATTGGATTTTTCTTATCAAGAATGTTAGTGTGCAGAATTCAAACTCTTACAAAAAAGGCTAAATTGGAACAAAAAGCAAAGAGGATGGCTTGATTGAAAGATTGAAGATTTAAAGATGATTGGATAAAGATTGAAGAGTTGAAGATTTTTTTTAAAAGTGGCTGGATAAATATTGAAAGATTTTTTATATTGTTACAACTCTGTAATTAGTTTAAATTCTAGTTTAAATTTAATTTTTAAATTTTGAATTATTTAGTGATAATATCTAGAATTATTTAGTGATAATATTTAGTGATAATATTTAGAATTATTTAGTGATAATATTGAGGAAAAATCTAGCTAAATTTTAGCACTAAAAGTGTGTATAAATACCTAGTGACTACAACCAATTAAACACACTTTACCTTTGACATTTAATAAATTCTTTATTTTTTTTTTCTTTTCTCCCTTCCTGCGTCACCCATATTTTGTTCTTTCAAATTTTTTTTCTTTAACTTTTAGCTTTTTGGTTTAATTTCCTACCAAGGCGCTATCTCTTACCATCTTTCACAATTCCACAAAACCACTTTCAAAGCATGATTTCTTTCATGATTAACTAAATCCTTTTTACCCTTAGCCCAGTTATCACTTTGACAAAGTAATCGTGAGATATAAACTCACACTAAAGACTTTGCAATTCGGTATTTGTTATCTCTCCGGTATATGGGGTAGTACAAATTTGTCCCTCAAAGTTGATTCGATTTCAATTCAAAAAGCGCGCGTTGGGTTGAAATCGTTTGGCATACAGTTGGGAAGTTGAGTTGGCGGTGCTGTATTCAAAATCCCGCGAACAAATTGGCGTGTTCAATTGGAAAAAGCTAGTTGGATTCCGTCAAGAGAGATAATGATCGGATTTAAATGACCTACATGGTTGAGGTCGTTAATTCGAGTTGAGCTTTTCAAATCGCAAGGCTGTCGAAGTCTTAAATTACAGGTACGTGCCACGTGGTTGGGAATTTGACAAGGGTCGATTTGCAGGTGATACCGGGATCGACAACGAGAGGAAGAGTTGGCGGTTTGAGAGATCCTCGACTGCTATAACCAGCTTATCGATTGGAAGGGAAAATCTATTCCAAGGATCGATTCAAGATTGGAGTACACCGATGCTAAGGCTAAGCTTAAAGAATATTTTATTTATCCATTTATTTTATTTTCTTAAATTTATTTTTGTATTTTCAAATACATTTTTATTTTATTTTATTTTTCATATTTCCTTATTTTATTATCTTAATCAATTTAAAACCCCCATTTTTATTTTCTAGCGTTGCAATGCATTAGTCGTGGGCACGACTATTACCGCGACAACAAGTCTGGTCACGAGAAAAGGCGAAATTAGACAACCAGTCCCTGTGGATTCGACACTACTACTCTATATTTCAACTTACTATTATTTTGTCATAAGAATTTATATTTAGTGATTTCGAGGCTCATCATTAGCCTTCTTAATAAATGAGTTAAAGTAGAAATCCATTTCAACTAAACTTCTCAATCACATATCTCAAATAAGGAAAGTCAATCACACTAAATCAGTTCAAGTTGTCTTACTAAAACTCTTAAATAATTCACGAAAATTTTCTACATTAAATCCCTTAAAAAGATACTAAAAGTAGGTATAATAAATTAACAAAAAGATGGAAATGTTTAGTTTTAGGGTGAAATTTTTTTTATGCAAAGACTAGTGATTTCTCTTTTACAACTTTCAAGAGGGAAAAAGTGACTTTCGTTGATCACTTAACGTACCCGAAAAAAAAGTAAGAATTTCCCATGATATTATTCACCATGCTTGAGACAATAACGGGTTGGCAATGTTAATTTTCTCAAATTGTTGTTGAAAAGAGAATCAAAGTGGATGTACCCAGAAATTTTAATTTTTTACAAGGATGAACTCTTGTTCATACAGTAATGTCACTAGCTTGAGTCCTTTTGGTGATTAAGGTATGCATGGAACCTTGTCCTACCACCTCCACCAAATCCCAAATTTTTTAATTTTTTTGGAGACATCATTGAAAATGTATTAGGGAAGAGTGTGATGTTTCAATCATTCTTGTGAGATTACTTTTAATTACCAATACAACTCTCGTAAAGCAAAATTGCTTTTTGAAAATACTTTAAATTAAAATGATTTAAAAAACTCAATTTTAGATAGTTAATAATAACATGTGAAAATATATTTTTTTAGAATACAAGAATAATTTAATATATTAAAAAACATAAAACTAACACTTCTTTCTATTTTTAACTCTAAATTTAATATATTTTTATAAAATTTTAGAACCCTAAATTTTAAAACTTTAAAACCTAAATCTTAATTTAACATTTTCCTTAAAATCATAAATCTTAAAATTCTAACCCACTATACCATAAATCATAAACCTAGTTGAACAAAAAAAAAAAAAAACTAATAACCCTTTGTCTTACTATTTTTTGTTAATTTTATTTAAATAATCAACACTACGTTTTAAAATATTATTAAGTAGAATTGATCTAGTATTAAAAAGTGTATGATATTAATTAAAAATTCTTTTAAAAAATATTAGATTTTATTACACCCAGGATGTGGGTGAAAGAAAATATTTTATGTTAAAAGTATTTGATTAAAAATGATTCAATAATGAATATAGGTGGAGCAGTAAAGAATTTGTATTTCAATACTATTGAATATGTGTTCAATCCTTGGACTTTTATATTTTAATTATTTTATTTAAAGATGATATAAAAGTATAAAAAGACAAATACCATCATATTAATATAAATTATCATTTAAAAGTATAGATATTTTTGTAATTTCATAACTAAATTGGAGACCCGATTAATGGTGATATAAATTCAGTAAGGTACTTAAATATATAGAATAGATGATGTAACGTCCCAAAAATATGAGTCACTATTTGTTAAAATCTGTCATAAGTAAGTATTTTATTCTATTTTATTCAATAGTTAAGTACTTTGAATGTGTTGAGATCTAGTGTTCGAATCCCTTCGTGAACGTATGACAATAAGTGTTGTTAAGTTATCAAGTTTTAAGTAAATTCAAATGCTTTAAAAACACAAAACAAAACTGTTAAGAGTAGTGGATTAATGGGTTAGTTGGGATTTGATAGAAAAAAGTGATATTTGGTTTAAATTTTCATTTTGTTTTTTTCCCAAAATATCTGCCCCCTTTGGACGTTTGTTCACGCCGCCATTTTTCTTCCTGCTTTGCAATTCAATTTTCTTTGTTTCGTTTCATTTGTTCTCATTCCCATATTTTTTCAATTTCTTATTATTTTGGCTGCTATTTCGACCATTCGGGCTTTTAACTTACTTCTTATTTACGATGTTGTTCCACTCTTTCTTGGTATTCGTTTCAGTTTTAGTGTTGTGATTATTTTTTTGATTTCTCGCGTAAGTGCTCTTGAATCCTTTTTTATGTTGTAAGTGGGTTTATTCTTACTGCTATTTTTTTGGGTTGAAAACGTTCCACATGCTTAATCGATTGCATTTTTAAGGGAAGTTGGAGAGGCGATTAATCCTCCGGTGGCTTTGAATTGTTGGTGGACTGCTGTTTTCTTGAAGGTGAGAAGTTGATTTGAGTTATAAATGTCGAAATTATGTGATAGTACGTTGAAGTTAGTTTTATTGTTTGTTGTGAATCGAGTTGGAAATCTGTCTCAAATAGTGTTTAATTGATGTGTTTGGGTTTCAGGAGTCTCCTAGGTATTTTTGCATCAGAATCGAACCAATTGTGTAACGAGAAACCCAAAAAACAGTGAACAGCGAAAGTCAAAATTGGGCACTATCGATGGCACACGGTTGTGCGCCAGGTCGTGTGGTAGGTTGTGTGCAACATATGGCCGTGTGACAAACCATGTGCTGGATCGTGTGTGACACACGGTCCAGGCTATTTTGGGCCATGTGGGCCACACGGGTGTGTGGGCCCAAAACTCAAGATTTTTCTCTGGGGTCGTACACGTCGTGCTGATTGACTATGTGCCTTCCGTGGGGTCGGTATGTGATTAAATACACTATGAAACAAGAAACTGGGTCATCTGATTAGTATAAATTTTGATATCTGCAAATGTGTCTGAGCTGTCATATGATAGTTTAAACTAAGAGTAATGTTAAATACGTACATGATTTGTGTCTGAAATGTCTTGCATGATTTCTGCTATTTATATTTGATTTTAGGGTGGGATATATTATGTGGAGGAAGTGTTTTGTGAGGCGATATCTCACCATTATACTAGCAGCACAACTGCAAATATTCTGAAAAGTGTCATACTAACACTTAGTGGTGTATAAGGCTAGATGGGTCTTTGATACCTTTTATGGTGTATTGGGATGGTCAGAGTTGGAGTGTAGCGGATAGGGGTAGGATTGTAAATTTGCATATGATTCTGATTCTATATGAGACGTTCATCTTTATCTGTTCTGCTATGTAGTTAATCTGAAATTAAATCTGTGATTCTGTTTCTTTTAAGTTATACACTAAGTTTCGAAACTCACTCTTGTTTTAACTGAAATTTTTAGGTACTCCTTAGACTTAGGCGGGTCGGTGCGGTGGGAGCTCGGTTATATTCGTAATCTGTTTCTTTAATTATTTTAAATTGGATTAATTGTCTTGTAAAATTTGGATTGTTTGAATATTTTGGTTTTCTGATGCAAAATGGTAAGATGGTGGCTTATGCGTCCTGATAGCTTAAGTCACACGATGGCAACTATCCTATGCACGGTTTTGAGTTAGTTGCAGCTGTCTTCGCCTTGAAGATTTGGAGGCATTATCTGTATGGTGAGATGTGTATTATCTACACCGATAACAAGAGTTTCAAATTTCTCTTTACCAAAAGGAGCTAAACCTTAGGAAACGTAATGGATTGAATTGCTTAAGGATTAAACTGCATTATTGAGTATCATCCTAGAAAGGCCAACGTGGTGGCCGATGCTCTTAGTCGTAGGGCAATGATTGATTTGGGGGGCGATATTTGCTCGCCTAAGTCTGTTTGATTATGGGAGTTTGTTAGTCGAGTTGTAAGTTAAGCCGACTTGGATTAATCAAATTTGGGATAAACGGTTAGGGGATGATTATCAGGTTCTGGGATTTCATTATGTAGAGGATGGTAATACGTCTGATTTTGGGCTGAACAGTGATGGAGTTTTGTGTTTCAGAGGACCGGTTTGTGTACTTAATGATTCTGATTTGAGGTAGTCCATTTTGAGAGAAGCACATAGTAACCCTTATGCTATGCATTCCGGTCAAAAT
The DNA here is from genome assembly GCA_025503065.1 of Gossypium bickii. NCBI lineage: Eukaryota > Viridiplantae > Streptophyta > Magnoliopsida > Malvales > Malvaceae > Gossypium > Gossypium bickii. The sequence goes on from CP106717.1 coordinate 108,980,471, forward strand.
AAGATAGATCGGGATCTTCGTGAATTGTACTTGTGGCCTGGTTTGAAACGGGAGGTAATAGATTTTGTTTCTCGATGTTTGATGTGCCAGCAAGTTAAGAATGAGTACTAGTTGCCTTCGGGAAGTAAACCCGTTAATATTCCCTTGTGAAAATGAGAACGTGTGATTATGGACTTCGTTAGTGGGTTTGCCCTTAACACCTACTAAGAAGGATTCTATGTGGGTCATCGTGGATTGGTTGACCAAGTTTGCCCCTTTTATTTTTGTTCAGACAGATTACTCCATTCAGAAGTTGGCTAAGTTATATGTTTCAGAGATCGTGAGACTTCATGGGGTACTAGTTTCGATTATTTCTGATAGAGATCTTCGCTTCACTTTTTAATTTTAAAGGAAACTTCATGAGGCTCCAGGTTCGAGGTTGGACTTCAGTACTGCGTTCCATCCTCAAGCAGATGGTCAATTTGAAAGGGTGATTCAGATACTGGAGGATATGCTTCGAAGTTGTGTGATCGATTTTCGAGATAGTTGGGAGGATTTTCTACTATTATTTGAGTTCGCCTACAATAACAGCTTCCACTTAAGTAATCAGATGACACCTTACGAGGCTTTGTATGGTCTTAGTGTCGTACTCTGTTGTGTTGGACTGAGTTGGGTGGGCGATGAGTTTTAGGTCCCGAGTTGGTTTCTAAGACTGAGGATAAATTTAGACTGATTCAGGATCGTCTTAAAGCAACTTCTGATAGACAGAAGTCATATACAGATCTAAAAACGAGGGTCATTGAGTACTCCGTAGGTGATTACATGTTTCTAAAAGTATCTCTATGGAAAAAAGTTCTACGGTTTGGACGTAAGGGCAAGTTGAGCCCTTAGTTCATTGGGTCGTATCGAGTTCTGAAACGTGTGGGACCAGCCGCTTATCTGTTGGAGCTACCTCCGAAGTTAGATCATATTTATGATGTGTTTCACGTCTCTATGTTGAGGCGATATTGGTCGGACTCATCTCATATTGTTTCTGTTAAGGAGATTGAGGTTAAACCAGATTTGACATTTGAGGAGGAGCCAGTGCAGATTCTGGATCGGGACATTAAGGTCTTAAGAAGGAAGTCTATTTCATTAATTAATGTTCTATGGCAGAATTATGGCACATAGGAAATCACATGGGAACCTGAAGACTCGATTCGATAGCAATATTCGGATCTACTTGAGTCGGGTAAATTTCGAGGTCGAAATTTCTTTTAAAGGGCTAGAGTTGTAATGTCCCAAAAATATGAGTTATTATTTGTTAAAATCTGTCACAAGTAAGTGTCTGGTTCAGTGGTTAAATGCTCTAAGTATGTTGAGATCGGGTGTTCGAGTCCCTTCGTAACCATTTGACAATAAATTTTTACGTGTGTTGTTAAGTGGTTGAGTTTTAAGTAAATTCAAATGCTTTTAAAAAAAATCTGTTGAGAGTAGTGGATTAGTGGGTTAGTTGAGATTTAATAGCAAAAAGTGATATTTGGTTTAAATTTTCATTTTGTTTTTTTCCCAAAATATCTGCACTACTTTGCACATTTGTTCTTTCATTTTTTTTCCCAATTTACGCTCCATTTTTTCATCCTGCTTTGCAATTCAAATTTCTTTGTTTCTTTTCATTTGTTCTTTTGTTCTCATTCCCATATTTTTTCAATTTCTTATTATTTTGCCTACTATTTTGACTATTCAAGCTTTTAACTTACTTTTTATTTACGACGTTGTTCCACTCTTTTTTGCTATTTGTTTCGGTTTCAGTGTTGTGACTATTTTGTCAATTTCTTGTGTAAGTACTCTTGAATCCTTTCTCGTGTTGAAGTGGGTTTATTCTTATTGTTATTTTTTGGGGGTTGAAAATGTTACGTATACTTAACTGATTGCATTTTTAGGGGAAGTTGGAGAAGCAATTAATCCTCTGGCGACTTAGAATTATTGGTGTACTGTTGTTTTCTTAAAGGTGAAAAGTTGATTTGAGTTTTAAATGTCGAAATTTTGTGATAGTACGTTAAAGTTAGTTTTATTATTTGTTGTGAATCGGGTTGGAAATCCGTCTCAAATAGTGTTTAATTGATGTGTTTGGGTTTCAGGAGTCTTGTAGGTGTTTTTGCATCAGAATCGAACTAGGTGTGTAACGAGAAACCTAGAAAATAGTGAATGGTGAAAGTCGAAATTGGGTACTGTCGACACCATACGGCCTTGTGTCAGGCTTTGTGCTAGGCCATGTGCGACACACAGTCGTGTGCTGAGCCGTGTGTGACATACAGTCTAGGCTATTTTGGGCTGTGTAGACCACACGGGCATGTAGGCTCAAAACTCAAGATTTTTACCTAGGGTCGTACACGTTGTCCCGATCGATTGTGTGTCTTTCGTGGGGTCGGTATGTGATTAAATACACTATGAAACACGAAATTGGGTCATCTGATTAGTATAAATTGTAATATCTGCAAATGTGTCTGAGCTGTCATATTATAGTTTAAACTGAAAGTAATGTTAAATACAGACATGATTTGTGTCTGAAGTGTCTTGCATGATTTCTGTTCTATTTATATTTGATTCTAGGGTGGGATATATTCTGTGGAAGAAGTGTTCTGTGAGAGGCGATATCTCGCCCATTATACTGGCAGCACGACTGCAAATATTCTGAAAAGTGTCATATCAACACTCAGTGGTGTGTAGGGCTGGATGGATCTTTGATACCCTTTATGGTGTGTAAGGATGGTCGGAGTTGGTGTGTAGAGGATGGGGGTAGGATTGTAAATTTGTATATGATTTTTATTCTGTATGATACGTTCGTCTGTATCTGTTCTGCTATGTAGTTAATTTGAAATTAAATCTATGATTCTGTTTTGTTTTAAGTTATACATTAAGTTTCGAAACTCACTCTCGTTTTAACTGAAATTTTCAGGTAATCTTCAAACTTAGGTGGGTCGGTGCGGCGGGAGCTCGATTATATTCGTGTTCTGTTTCTTTAATTATTTTAAATTGGATTAAGTGTGTTTTAAATTTTGGACTATTTGGATATTTTGGGACTATCTTGATTTTGGGTTTTAATTTGGATTTTTGCACGATATTGATAAAACAATTTACCGGAAATGATTATTTTTCCGCAACCAACTGTTTTTGAGAAAACAAACTTGATTTCCAATATAATGATCTAAGAATTTTCGCCGCAAGGTATTCGATTTAATTGGGAAACGTAAACAAACAACGTTTTAGTTAAATAATTATGACTAACATGTTTTCTAATAAAACGAGTTTTCAAGTAACAAAAGTTCACAATGTTTTTCATATAAACGAAAGCTGGATTTTAAATCATTTTATGTAATCACTCTAGATTCGGCTATAATGTCTAGGCCGGGTTTAGGGTATTACAGATGAAGTAACAAATTTTTATTGGATTCCTTAAAAGTGACTTTCTAGGATCACTCTAATACAATTTAAATTCTTTTGGGAATATTAGTTTAAAATTTCATGCATTTAACCTTGCGAAAGATGTTATGAAAAGTTGATTTTTCAAAAAAGGTTGACTTGACAAAATAAGAATGCTTTATTAAATGTTTACATTTGAACTTATACCCTATAGCATATAATGCACATGTGGGTAACTACATTGTCATTTGGGCGTGTAATAATAATTATATTATATTTTTGTAATCTTTGTTACTTTTTATTTATTGTTTTATATTTTTTTATGTAAATACATATTAAATATTAATTATTTAATTATAATATTAAATTTGAGATAATTTTTCTTACTTTTATATTATAATCATTTTTTCCTTTAAAACCTTCTATAATGTAATAAATTCATCTTAAAGTGAATATATAATTGAATTAAATATAAATTTAAAATATTTAATTTAAATGGAAAGAAATCAAATAAATTTAATTTTATAATACTTTAATATGTAATTAAATTTTCATTATTTTGTAATTAAAAATAGATATATAAATAAACTGAATAAAAAATACATAAATAAATAATAACGATATACTTTTTATTTAAAATTTACTTAGTATGTGCACACCATACAGTAATTTGATGAAAGTGTAAATACTAAGGTAATAATTATACTTTCTTATAGTTACAAGGAATTCTAATTTTCTAGATGTGTTTGACTAATAGAGTGTAATTTCATCATAACTCCCAATGTTATATTTGATAGTAATTGTAATTACACAACTAAATAATTTTACATTTTAAAAAGATATTAAATTATTGAAAAAATTACCAATAATATTTGAGAAAAAAATCTTTAAACAAATAACAAAACCTAAAATTAAGTCATTGTATATACTATGTAAGCCAAAAAAAAAGTATTAAGACAATATGTTTACTAGTAAACTTAATAAGAAAAATAAACATCCTATGTAATTTTATTTAATTACTTTATCATTCCATATTATTGAGTTATTATCTTTTTAGCATTCACTATATAGTCTTTGTTACCATTGATTGATCCTTAATCAAGTATAATTAATAAATACCATGTAATTTAGTTACATTTAGTATAAATAACTTATAATAAATACTATTAAATTTAGCTAATTATTTATAAAGTCAAAATGTATAGAAAAGTAACGCTCATCAATAAAAAAATTTCAAATTATTTAAATGATATTAGTAAAACAACATATAATAATATTTAAAAAATAAAAATATATCCTAAATTAAAATAATATTTTAAACTAAATCATGTATCTTTGATCTCCGTTGCTAACAGATAATCATCTATTTCTATGTCAGCTATCTCTTTTAATAACTGAACAGCTTCTCTATTTCTGTCTTCTTGGGTTCTTCCAGTGTTGTATGCTAAAATTCTTTTTCTATCGGTCCAGAACAAATAAGTTTCTCGGTGAAGAAGATGTTCGGCCATGGTTAGCATATCAATTCCGGCTTGGATTTGATAATTGGTAAAATTATTATAACAATTATCAATGGTTTTTGACAATTTTTGTTGGTCTTCTTCTACTGCTGAAAGGGCTTTTCCCAAAAACAAAGTACAAATATTCCAAATTTGATATGGCTGATAAAATTTTTCTTTTTCAACAATACCAATAAGACTACATATTTCTATATGAAAATAATAGACAAAATCATCTAAATCAACAAAATTTGTTAATCTAAATTTTACTATAGCAGGAAAATCTTTTAATAAATGAAAAGAAAGATTTTGGACTGTTATTTCTTTAACAAATCCCCATTCAATACTAGTTATATCAAATGGCTCATGATTAAGCCTAAATTTGATAGTAGGAAATTATTCTCCTATATCATTAGTAAAAACATAGGCTTGTAAATAATATTTTGAAAAAGTTTTTGAAAATTGAGCTTGCTGGTTGCAAATAGCTCTATCTATTTTTGAAAATATATCCGGTGGTAGAATTTGTCTACATTTGTTATATAGACATATTCTAAACATTTTATTAATAATAGGACTGTTTGTTCCCTTATTAATAAAATATTGGAATATATCAAGAAGATTATTTATCTCCTTAATATCTGTATATTCAACTAGGATTTCATCCTAATCTCTGTATAAAATAGATTTAAGTAATAAATCATGAGCTTCTTTTTCCTTAGTTGTTTTTTCAACTAAGAATTCTGAAAACTGTGTAAGAGCTCTTCTAAAGTTTGCTCTTTGATCAGTAATAAGGGTTTTCCATATTTTATTTATAAAATTATAATATTCTAAAGGTAAACCTGGATTATAAAAATCCTTTTTTTCAGAAAATTCAGAATTTTGTTGTTTTTTCAACAAATTCTCGGTTTCTTTTATAATTTCAGCATAACTTTTTTGATATACTGAATATGGATCTTGAGACCATTCATAATAACTCACATAGGTTGGTGATTGTGTTCCAAATGGTTGGTTTACCATAGGATATGGTACATAATATCCTTGATTAGGATAAAATGGTACTTGTGCAGGAATAAATCCTTGTTTAGGATTCATTGTTTTTCCCTTGTTGGGTTTTTTATGGACAGTTGTCCATTCTCCAACTATTTCTAGAGGTTTTTTTACCTCTATCCATAAGGCCTGCTACGAAAATCAGCAATCATTAGTAAAAATAAATTTAGGATTTCCTACTAATGGTATTTCTATAGAAGTGCTATAAATAACCTAACCGATTTTTTATTAATAGTAAATGGTAAATATTGATTTATAAAATTATTTCCTAATAAAATATCTCCATTCATATCGGGGAAACATAATATTTTTGGAATTATAAATCTAACATTATTTATGTAGATTGGTATATTTTTTGCTTTATAATAAATAGTAGTTTTATTACCATTTATTCCATTAATATTTATTGTCTTTTTTACAGGTTTCCAATATTCTTCAGGAATGACATTCTTTTTACAACTACTGGTTGTAGCACCTGTATCTAATAAAGCATGTAAAGAATATTTTTTATAATCTTTACCATGTAATTTAATTTCAATATATGTATTGAAATTTGTAATATCTTCTATTGAATAATGTATATCTTCCATTCTAGTGTTTCTAGAATTTCTACTAGGTGTAGTAGGAAAAATAGGAATATGAACTGTTTTCATACCTAGTAGAAGTACTTATATTATCTTCATCTTCCTCTGGTTGAGAACTAGAAGGTAATACTAAATTATCATCTGTATTGGTTATCAGATTATTCTTAAAATATAACTTATCTCTAAATGACATATATTCTATAATACTTACTGGTTTAGAAGTACTAGCATTATTAGTCTTTTCTATCATCCAATCTTTTGGAATTGATAGATCTTTTAAATGTAATAATTTTGGTTGTATTTCTGTAGTAAACTTATTGGGCTCAAAAAACTCAATTATTTTATTATTTATTTCTTTTATTTCCACTTCAGCTGTATTAGTGTATTCATTAATAGAAGTCCAGCTTATTGCTAAATCTTCTGCTAAATCACTAATATCAGTATTTTTTGTCTGAATTCTAAGACATAGACACTCTTCTATTAGAGGGTCTGTTATGGATATAAAGTAATTTGGTTTAACTTTAAATCCTATAACTCCTGTATGTAAATTAGACTGAATTCCTCCAATAAGTGCTTTTATTGGATTTTCAAATCTTTTGTCTAATAATACTGCTAAAATAGGAACATCATGACCTCTTCTGAATAAAGCTCTAATTGTTATCATAATGACTCCTAAATTTATATATCTAACTTGATGATGTTTTTTCCTAATACGTTTTATCTTTTCTTTAGTAAATAATAGGATTTCTGTTAATCCTCCTTTAGTATCTTTAGCAACTGTATTTCCGCTAATTTTTTCTATGTGTCTTTGTGACCAAATTTTAAACTTAGATATTTTATATATTTCTTCTTTAGAATATGATTTTTATTAATCTGTTCTATTATATCATCAGAAAAGTCTGTTTCTTCTCCGATTAGATTTCCTAATTTAATATCCTGTTGTTCAGAATTAGGAATTTCTTCTAACTTATTTTTAGAACTACTTCCTAACATAAAGATATATTCATCAGAATCTGTATCAGACTCTGTTTTTGATATTAACTCATATAATATTTCAGTAGGATTTATTTCCTCACTAAAACATATTTCTAAATCTTGTTCTTCAAGATTTTTAATTATTTTCCTAGCATTTTTGCCTTTGTTAGGACAATTTGTTGCTATATGACCTTCTTCATCACAAATAAAACATTTACATATTTATTTTTTAGTATTTTTTAGAAGTTTTTCTTCTAACAAATTTTTTCTTTTTATTATTATTAGTATAATTTTTATTACCTGGTTTCCATCTAGCTAATCTATATTTTTTATGCTTTTTATAGGTTTTTGGACGTATAGAATTACATTCAAACTCCCATTCTCCTTCTAACATCTTTGTACAATATTTATGACTTAATTTATTCTTGACTTGTTTAGCCGCTTTACTCTGTAAGCAATGTAATATAATTCTTTTCTTAGCAAAATTAATTCTATTACCTATAGTATCTATATTTGCTACTTCTGTATTATTATCATTACTATGTTTTATTATGAAAGAAGCATATTTATTTATGCAAATTTCATCCCAAGGTGGTGGTAATTTATGAAAATATTGATTTCTCCAAAAGTCTATACTATCATTTTTTAACTTTTGATATTCATGAAGAAATTTTTTAGAAAATTCTTCTAAATATCTAATATCACATAATTTTAATTTTGACAAGATGTAGCTAGATTGACTATCTTGATCCTTTTTATTAGTATAACCACAAAATTCTGTTTTTAGAATTGAAGTTAATCTTTTAATAAATCTTTAGGGGTACTTATTTGATTAATAAATTGACCCTTTTGTTCTTTTCCTTTCTCAGATTCTTCCCATCTTCTGAGAAATTATAGAACATCACATTGAAAAGTACCTACAAAATAGTTTAAAAACTTTCCTTTTGACCAAACGGTATTGTTGTTGTTTACAACAATAGTCATAGATTGTGCCCAATCATCTATTATTTTTTCATAGTCTGATAAAGGAACATTAGTTAAGTCTAAGTATATTCCTCATTGAGCAATATTTCTTTTATTTAAATCATCTACCTTATAAGGTATAGGTATGGGCTGACTAGATTCTCCTGGGGTTTCCAGTTTTATATCATTAGTGGCTATATTTTCTATTTTATTACCTAATATTCTTGTTGTATTTTCAACATTTTCATAATTTTTATTAATAGCTCTCAGATTATCATCTGTTTGAAGGTCTGAGTCTATTTTTCTTTTACCGTAAGGATCTTGTTTATCAATTTCCCTAGGTTTGGTATTTCATAATCATATGGATCCGCTTGCTCGGTATCCATGGGTTGAGAATTTCTATATTTTCATCCTCTTCATTGAAGTGTTTTCTTCATCAGAATTATGACTAGTGACATTAATATCTACATCAGAATTATTAGAACTTTTAGAACTATCACTACTTTCGGTAGTATCATAATTTAACATATAGTGATAATTATATTTTTTAAATTTGTTCTTTTTATTACCGAGATTTGATTAAATTAGTTCTTTAATTATCAAATAAAATTTAAAAAAATTAAATAAAGCTAAATAAAAATAGAGTTTATATTTACGATTTAAAAAAAGGATTAAATAAGAAATTGATGCCTGAATTTGTTCATTTCTTCTAGATTGATACTTAAGATTTTTTTTGTCCCAGATTGATACATGAACTAGTTTGATACTTTTTTTAACACCGCTAAGTCTGGAATAGGTGGCAGTACTAGACAATAGCACGTGTCATTAATGACATCATGATGATGTCATAATTTAAAAATATATATTAAAAATAAATAAATAAAATTAAATATCATATTTTTTTAAAAATCTATAAATCTAAAAAAAATATAAAAAATGATAAATTAAAAAAAAATTCCTTTCTCAAATTTTCTGAATATCTCCATAAATTTGTTCATTTCCCTTTGTCTGCACTGTCTTTCATCTCCTACTTCATTTCTTTGTCTTACAAAAGCTTTTATTATTTATTTTCTATTTGAGTTGGATGTGCTCAACTTAAGTTTTTATCGATTTTATTTCCACCAAGGGTTTCTTTTTCATGTTAAAGGAGAGCATATTCTGAGAATTTATAAGATTTTGCAAATAAATTTGAAGAAAATTAAAAAACACATCAATAACCCATAAATACCTTGATTCAAGATAACAGAAAAATATGCAAACAAATAAAATAATTAAATGAATACTTGAAATGGATATTCAACATAACCAATTAGATATTTTTCAATTAAATATTTTTTCAACTCAATTTTAATTCCGTTAAAATCATTATGACTTTACCATAAAAGAATCTATGAGAAAATATATTTAATATTTCTATATTCAACAGGTTAACTATGACCAAATAATTTATTTCCATTTTTGAACTTCATTTAGTTCGAAAACTATAAATTCATTTTCAGGTCATTTTCATTTTGGAGAAAATCACATTCATTTCCAAATGTTTATCATTTCTCCATTTTTTACCATTTCTATTCATTTTTCTTCATTTATAATTAAATGATTTATAATTAAGTTTTAGTTTTTCTGTAACACCCCAAACTCGGCCCACCGTTATGGCTGAATCTAGCGATGTCACATGGAATGGGTTTAAAGACAACTAACATGATAAAACTATTTCGGGTCTGTCAACTCTATTTGCGTAGATTTATTATCAAAACGTTCATTCTTGTTTAATTAACATGCCTTAAAAGTGTTTAAAACCAGAAGCTCACGATAACCATTGTAATTAAGTAAAGTCGTTCATGGTTTTAGAAATTATTTGCTTTTGATAAAATCCCGGTTTTTATCAAGTTTCGCAATTAAGATCATAAACACTGTAAAAAAAAACCCAAATTTAAGCAAAACAATCCCTGAAGTTCCAAATTACAAAAGAAATACCCGACAAATTTAAATAATACCATAAAATGAGAATGAAACAGTTTTAAAAGAGTGGTCACTGTCGAGTCCACCGTTGCACCGATCCGCCTAACTATGTGGATTACTTGTACCAAACAGACAGAAGAAAGGGTGAGTTTACATAAACTCAATGTGTAACCTCACAGAATTAAGCATGCACACATACAAAATAACATATATCAGTCAGATACGGTCTTGGGCCTAAGCCCATTACAGATTTAGATGTAGATTTGGGCATTAGCCCAACTCAGATACAGATACAGATATGCAGTCAGAAACAGAAATCAGGATCCTACCCCCAGCCTCTACACACCATCCCTGACCATCCCTACACACCATATGGCCCCGTCGTCTTCAACGCAACCTTACAACAATTAAAAACTTCCAGTAAGAACCTATACACCAACAGACAAGAAATCTAATGGAAACTACTTACCAAACTTATCAATCCAAAGGAACCCCAAAAGCTTAAAGCCGCGATTGACACGTTAACTTGATCGAAAATAGAGAGTAAAAGAAAGAAATTTCCAAAAGACAGAAAACGCAGAGAAAATGGGTCTACAACGTCAGATTTTTGCTTTTCAGATAGGAAGAAACTGAATTTTGGAATAACACAAAAAGATAACAACAAATTCTGATAACTCCCCACTATTTTCTCATCATCAACCACCCACTACTCAGAATTCAAATGCAATCGAAACTCTATCCCAAAGCCGAGCAAAAATAACTACTCACGCTAACGCAAGGATTCAAACACAAGACCTTTAACATACCAACAATCTTACCATTCGAACCAGCAAGTTCATTCTGATATGGTTTACAAATAATTTAATATAAGCCCACTGAACAGAGGTAGGGCTTAATTCCAAAAATAACAAAATTTGCCCAAGCTAGGGCTTGAACTTGAGACCTCACACACACTCTCAGAACACTTAACCACTAAAGCAGATACACATTTGTGTCACATTTTCACAAAAGAAAAAATAAAAAATTTTGGGGCGTTACAACTCTACCCCCTAAAAGAAATTTCAACATCGAAATTTACTTGATTAGAACATATGAGGATACCGCTGACCCATCGAGTCCTCAGGTTCCCAAGAAGCCTCCTCAGTCCTATGATTCCGCCACAGCACCTTCACTAACGGAATAGATTTCATCCTTAGGACCTTAACATCATGATCTAGACTATGAATCGGTTCTTCCTCAAAGGTCAAATCCGTTTTAACCTCAATATCCTCAACAAAAACTATGTGAGACGGATCAGATCGATACCGCCTCAACATCGAGACGTGGAATAGATCATGAATATGGTCCAACTTAGGAGGTAACTCCAACTGATAAGCAACTGGTCCCACTCGCTTTAGAATTCGGTATGGTCCAATAAACCTAGGGCTCAGCTTGCCCTTCTGACCGAACCTCAAAACTTTCTTCCACGGAGAGACCTTAAGAAACACGAAGTCCCCCACAGAATATTCAATCTCATGTTTCTTCAAATATGCATAAAACTTCTATCTGTTAGAAGCCACTTTCAGTCGATCTCGAATAAATCGAACCTTATCCTCAGTTTCAGAAACCAACTCCGGGCCCAAAACTCGCCGTTCGCCCAACTTAGTCCAACATAACAGAGTACGACACTTACGACCATACAGAGCCTCGTAAGGTGCCATCTGAATACTCAATTAGAAACTGTTATTGTAGGCGAACTCCACTAGTGGCAGATAATCCTCCCAACTGCCTCGGAAATCAATCACGCAGCTCCTAAGCATATCCTCTAGTATCTGAATCACCCACTCAGATTGACCATCGGTCTGAGGGTGGAACGCAGTACTGAATCCAATCTCGAACCCAGAGCCTCGTGTAATTTCTTCTAGAATTGAGACGTGAAACGAGGATCTCTGTCGGAGATAATCGACACGAGAACCCCGTGCAGTCTATCTCGAAAACATACTTCGCTCGCTTCTGTAGAGAATAATCAGTTCAAACCGGAATGAAGTGAGCAGATTTGGTTAATCGATCCACGATGACCCAAACAAAATCCTTCTTAGTGGGTGTTAAGGGCAACCCACTAACGAAGTCCATAGTCACTCGTTCCTGAAGGTAACTGATACTCAGCCTTAACCTGCTGACAAGTCAAACAACGAGTAACGAAATCGGTAACTTCATGCTTCAAACCTGACCACCAGTACAACCCACGGAGGTCACTGTACATCTTATTACCCTCGGGATGCATAGTATAGGGGCTATTATGCACCTCCCTCAGAATAGACTGCCTCAGACCCTCATCATTCGGTACACAAATCCGACCATGGAAACAGAGTACCCCCTCATTATTCAACGAAAAATCCAAAGTGCTGCCACTATCAACCTGACGAAATCATAAACTCAGAGACTCAACCCCCAATTGTATCTCAAATCTGCTCAATCTAAGTCGCCTTAACTTGCAACTCGACCAACAGACTCCCATCATCAAATAGACTCATGCGAGCAAACATTGCCCTCAAATCAGGCATCGCCCTATGACGTAGAGCATTGGCCACCACATTGGCCTTACCAGGATGATACTCTATCGTGCAGTCGTAGTCCTTAAGTAGCTCAACCCATCGACGTTGTCTAAGATTCAACTCCTTCTGAGTAAGGAGGTACTTGAGGCTCTTGTGATCAGTGTAGATAATACACATCTCACTATACAAATAATGCCTCCAAATTTTCAGTGCAAAGACCACAGCAGCCAACTCGAGATAATGCGTCAGATAGTTCCACTCGTGTGTCTTAAGTTGATGGGACGCATAAGCCACAACCTTACCATCCTGCATCAGAATGCATCCTAAATTGACACGGGACACATCACTTTATACTACAAACTCCTTCTCAGATTCAGGCTGTATCAGAACAGGAGCCTGAGTCAGAACAGATTTAAGCTTCTCAAAGATCGATTACTACGCACTAGTCCAGACAAACGGCACACCCTTACGTAAAAGCTTAGTCAACGGCGCAGCAATTACAGAGAACCCCTCAATAAAACGCCGATAGTATCCCGCTAACCCCAGAAAGCTGCGAATCTCAGATACATTCTTAGGTTGTTTCCAATCCAGTATAGCCTCAATCTTCATTGAATCTACACGAATCCTCTTAGCAGAAACCACATGCCCCAAGAAGGTTACCTCTTGCAACCAGTTACTCAACTTAGCGCAAAGCTACTTTTCTAGGAGAATCTAAAGTACCACTCTAAGATGCTCATTATGATCCTCTTCAGTCTTAGAGTAAACCAAAATGTCGTCGATGAAGACCATGACGAACCGGTCCAAATAAGGCTGAAATACCCGAATCATCAAATCTATAAATGTGGCTGGTACATTCGTCAACCCAAAAGGCATAATTAAGAACTCGTAATGCACATACCGAGTCCTAAATACGGTCTTATGAATATCAGCCTCTTTAACCCTCAACTGATGATACCCTGACCGAAGATCAATCTTAGAGAACACAAAAGCCTCTCGAAATTGATCGAATAAGTCATCGATAAAGTAGATACTTATTCTTAATGGTTAGCTTGTTCAGTTGTCGATAATCTATACATATCTTCATGTTCCCATCCTTCTTCTTAACGAACAGAACTGGTGCTCCCACGGAGACACACTATGGTGAATGAAACCACGGTCCAAAAATTCTTGTAATTGAGCCTTAAGCTCTGTAAACTCTTTCAGTGTCATTCGATAGGGAGCAATGGACACCGGAGCTGTACCTTGAAGAAACTGGATCCCCAACAAAAGAGTCCTCAGAACCAGAAACACTTAGTTATGCCAAGTACGCATTACACTATTTTCGGACCAGTTTCTCAGCACAAGCATGGAGATCACGTTGGACAAATTATCTCGACACTCTCCGATCACAACCATCTATTCATCTTCCTTAGTTCTCAGAACGACCCTCTTAGTCGAACAATCCAGACTAACCCGGTGCTCGTCCAACCAGTCCATACCTAGAATCAAATCGAACTCCTCAAATGGTAACTCCATAAGATCAGCCAGAAATACCGTCTCTTACACCACTAAGGGGACGTCCCTATACAGCTTGCTAACTTGCACAAATTGCCCTAACAGGCTTAATACAGTGACTTTACTCGTAGTGCTCTCAACCAAAATTCCTAAGTTTCCAGATACAGTACTAGCTATATAAGAGTGAGTAGACCCTATGTCTATCAAAGCAAAGTAGGGTACATCAAATATAAAGAACGTACCGGTGATGATGTCTGGAACATCTCTATCCTCTCGATGACGTGCAGTATAAACCAGAGTAGGCTACCTCACCCAAGTCTGACCAGCACATCTGCTCGGTGTTCTCTGCCTTCGGCCCATACCATTACCACCTCTGGTCTGACCACAGCCCCTAGGTGGCTGCTGAACTACTCTCTGTGGCTGTGCGAGACCTGATGGCGGAGCTTACACCTGATTAGCCCTCTGTGGACACTCTCAAATACGATGCTCAAGGGACCCATACCTCAAACAAGCCCCAATCCTCTTCTAACACTTGCCCGGATGGCGTCTCCCATAGTCACTACATGGTTGTAACCCATTAGAAACAAAAGAAGCAACCGGGGCCGCCACTTTAACTGGCCCATCAGATCTGACCTTTTTCTTAGACCTTGGAACAGAATTAGAGGTCTCTCAATACCTCTTATTCTTACCTCTCTCACGGTCCCCATTCTGGCGCTCCGCGCGCTTAACATCCTCAACTATCTTAGCTTTCTCCACAAGTACAGCAAACTTTCGCTCTCTACGTGGAGCAATCAGAATCCTCAGATTATCTCTCAGTCCATCCTCAAAGCGAATACACCTCTCATATTCTGATACCACCATACCTCGAGCATAGCGGCTCAATCTTAAAATTCAGCATCATACTCGACCACAGATCGATCACCTTGCGTGAGGTTTAGAAACTCACGCCTGTGAGCATCGACGTAGCTAGCTCCCCCATACTTACTCTGGAATGAAGTATTAAAGAACTCCCATGTAACAGTCCGGTTTAGACTCTAGTCGTAATAGTGGTTTTGGGACCACAAATCTGAGTTAGAAAAATATTTTAATATTATTTTCCGTGCTTATAGTATGTGAATTGAATGTGTGAAAGTTTCGTGGTTTAATTTTATCATTTGTGTGCTCGATTTGAAAAAAAAAAGACTAAATCACATAAAAGGTAAAAGTGACATTCTATATGTTAATGTGCTTAATTGAGTTGGCTTTTGAATGTGGTGGCCTTATGAGGTAATTAAACCATTATGAGTGATAATGGAAAATAATGGCCTTAATATATATATGTTTTATATGTTAATTAAAAGGCTAATTTGGTAAATGAATTAGTAAGCTAAATTAAATAAAACAAAAGCATGAAAATTGGTCATTATGCTCATCTTTTGTGTCAAAAATTCAAAGAAGATGAAAAGAAAAAGAAAGCTAGGGTTCGGCAAGGTTTAAGCTTGATTAAGGTATGTTTTGGTTTCGGTTTTTGATAATTTCTATGTGTTTGAGATCGTTGCTTAGTATACTATCAAGCCATGCCTTAATTTTAGAATTTGATGAAGATTTTGAGATATACCATTAATGATTTTGCAAGCTTTGTGATTAGTTGATGAAATATGAAATATATGTGTTAGATTAACATGTTTTGTCTTTGGATTTTTGGTGAATTTGAGTAAATTGGACTAGATTGTGAAAATAATATTTTGAGAGACTAAAATGTAAAATAAATGAAATGCATGGACTTAGATGAAGCATATGAATATTCGGCTAAGCATGGGTACAAAGAAATTATGTGTATTTTGTGATTTTGTGAAATAGGGACTTAAATATCAAAATGTGAAAATGTGAGGGCTAAATTGTAAAATGCCCTAACTGTGTGTTTTTGGATTGAATTGAATGATTTGGTGAATAAAAGAGTTAAACTTGAATATGTTTAGATCAAGAACCAAAGAAAACGGATTTTGATCGGGGAAAGTCGAAAGTGATCGAGTAGTCGTTTCCGTCCGTTTATATCCGTACGAGGTAAGTCTATATACAAATAAATGTATTTATGTTGATTTATTCATGTTTATATGAAATTGAATTGTGGTGGATGGCTATGAAGGATATACATGTGAATTCTGAGAAAGTATCGACAATGTGTCAATGTTCGATAAGTCCATTACGAACCTTAGGAATAGTTAGAATACGTATGTCATGACATAGGGTTCCGATATGTGATATCGTGTAAGACCACGTCTGGGACGTTGGCATCGATTTGAGAATTATGTATAAGACTATGTCTAGGACATTGGCATCGTAGATGATTTCGTGTAAGACTCTGTCTAAGACAGTGGCATCGATATTTGATTACATGTAAGACCACGTAATAAACCGTAATATGTACATATTTTAATCCCACATTTAGCATACTTTTGGATGATTTATCCCCTGAATTGTGGAATTTGATACTCCTAATCCTTTAATTTCATGTTTTATACTTAGGAGAGCAACGAAGGATGAAGAGAACGAGAAACGGGCCAAAAACGAAAAAAATGGTCCAAAGTACGAAATCCACACGGTTTGGAGAAATCCACACGGCCGGGCCTCTTTAAGCAGATCCGAACATGGCCTGGACTCGATTTACACGGGTGTGTCACATGGGCGTGTCCCTACCGTGACCTATTTTAACTCTAATCGAATTAGGATACTTAGAGGCAAAGAAAGACATTCCGAAAGCCTATATAAACACCCTAAGTGTGACCTAAAAGGAGGGCGTTCAGGTAGGCTGAAAAGCCAAGCCAGAGAGGCCGAATTGTGGGATTTACTCGAAGACAGCCAGTTGATTCATCTCAAGATGAAGATCTTCCCTTCAATTTCCTTTAGGGGGTTTTAGGGTTTTTCTTATGTTTTGTTTTATATTTTCTTCTGAGATGTATTCTTTTATAAACATGAACTAATCCCCTCAGATACCTGAGTGGGATGAGGCCTAAGACGGATCTTGTTATTGTTTTCTGAACTATATGATAAATACTTGATTTGTTCTTAATTATATGTTCTTAATTCTTGTTTTCTGAACTATATGATAAAATCTGCTAGATTAGGGTCAAACCTAACATGGGAGTCCATAGATAGAGTTAATGCAATTCTAGGGGTTTTAATTAGAAAGAGATTTCAATTAATTAACCTAGGGTTAGACATTAGTAGCCTCGTGAGAGGTATTAATATAAATTAGGGAATCCTACGGATCAAGTAAAGTGAATAAATCGTCTGGTTTAGAGTTAAATAACAAGTGAAGTCTAGGTGGACTCTTCCTCGGGTATTGTATTAATCAATTGGTTTTCCCAAAAGTATTCTCTCCAATTCATTCTCTGTGTCTTAGTATTTTAGCTTAGTAATTAGTTAGTTTTAGATTAAACAACAATTCCCTTAATTCTTAGGCTAAATAATAAAAGGATAGTAATTACTAGTACTCTTGGTCCTTGAGGATACGATAATTCCGGTCTTGCCATAGCTATACTACCAAATGATAGGTGCGCTTGCCTCAATCGTTGTCACAGTTAGTTTCTAGGCTCGATCATTCATTATATAAATTTTAAGACTTTCTGACTACGATCAAGTTTTTAGCGTCGTTGTCGAGGACTAAGATATTAGGAACACTTGATTTTTATTACTTTAGCCATTATTTTTTATTGTTTGAAATTTTTTTATTGTTCTAATTTTTTTTCCTCTGCTTCTGATAGGTTTTTCTAGTTTATAACTAGAAGGAACCCGTCAGGACCCTTGATTTTTTACAGCGATATAGAAGGTACCGTTCGCAGAAACAGAAGAAAAATAAGGCGAAGCTTACAATACATAGAAAAAGAGCAAGAGGATGATACTAATACTACCGAAGGGATGGCTGATAACAATCTGCTACCTCCTGTGGTTGCCGCAAACCCGGTGAATCAAAATCATGCTCTTCGTACTATGTATGATTATACTAAACCTAATTTAATAGGAACTGAGTCAAGTATTGTTAGACCTGTTATTGCTGCAAATAATTTTGAACTGAAACCTAACACAATTCAGATGATACAGCAATTTGTTCAGTTTGATGGTTTGCAGGATGAAGATCCAAATAATCACTTGGCAAATTTCTTAGAATTTTGTGATACTTTCAAAATAAATGGCGTTTCTGATGATGTCATTCGTCTTCGGTTGTTTCCCTTCTCGTTGAGGAACAAAACTAAACAGTGGTTGAACTCGTTACCACGAGGATCAATCACTACATGGGAACAGATGACCGAATTTTCTTTAAAATATTTTTCGTCGGCTAAAACGGCTAAGTTGAGGAATGATATCTCTTCTTTTGTGCAGATGAATTTAGAAACACTTTACGATGCATGGGAGAGATACAAAGATCTATTGAGAAGGTGTCCACACCATAGATTACCCTTGTGGCTACAGGTCCAAACCTTTTACAATGGTGTGAACCCTTTAACTAGGCAATTGATTGATTCAGCCACCGGCGGAACCCTGAATAACAAAACACCTGAGGCTGGCTACGAATTTATTGAAGAGATGTCACTAAATAACTATCAGTGGCAAGTCACAAGGACAAGGCCAACAAATGCCGCCAGTGTTTTCAACCTCGACGCAGTAACCATGCTATCAAATCAGGTAGAGATGTTAAATAAAAATATTTATGGTTTATGTGGTTCTTTGTAGGTACATCCAGTTATGCAGTACGATACGAATGGAGGAGGGATGAGCAATACAGAATATCCACCATACAACCTGAGCACTGAAAACGAGCAAGTTCACTATATGGGTAACAATTTTAGACCTTAAAATAACCCTTATAGTAATACTTACAATCCAGGTTGGAGGAACTACCCCAATTTTTCATGGAATGGTCAAGGAAATCAGAGACAACAACCCCTCCCAAGTTTCCAACAGCAACCCTACCCACAAGAAAAGAAGTCGAACCTTGAGGAGATGCTAACAAAATTTATAGCAGTGTCAGAAACCCGTTTCCAAAACACCGAGATAGCACTCAAAAATCAACAAGTATCAATTCAAGGGATCGAGAACCAACTAGGGCAACTTGCTAAGCAGTTCTCTGAATGATCACAAGGCAGCCTGCCAAGCAACACTGAGATTAGCCCAAAGGAGCAACTTCAAGCAATAACGGCTCGTGATAGTGAAGGGTTAGATAAACCAAAAGTAAGCCAAGAGAATGTAGTCGAGGAAGGTAAGGTCGAGGTTAGTCATGATAAGCCAAAACCGGTAATTAAAGAGTACCAACCTCATGTGCCTTACCCCAATGCGATGAAGAAAGATAACACAGACGAACAATTTGGTAAATTTCTTAAACTTTTAAAGAAATTACATATTAACTTACCGTTTCTTGAAGCTCTTTTGCAGATGCCAGATTCAAGGAAATTTTTAAAAGAACTTTTGACAAATAAACGGAAGTTAGATGAAGAGTCGCATATGGAACTAATCGCAGTGTGCTCAACAATTTTGCAAAATAAACTACCACGAAAATTAAAAGATTCAGGGAGTTTTATAATTCCATGCTTAATTGGTAGTTTATCTGTTGATAATGCTTTAGCTGATTTAGGGGCAAGCATAAATGTTATGCCTCATAAAATGTTTAAACAGTTAGGTCTAGGGAAACCCAAACAAACTAGGATGAATATTTAATTAGCTGAGACTATTAGAATTCCTAAGGGTATAATTGAATATGTACTCGTGAAAATTGATAAATTCATATTCCCAGTAGACTTTTTCGTTTTAGACATGGATGAGAACAATAATATTCCTTTAATTTTAGGAAGACCCTTTTTAGCAACTGTCAGGAATAAAATTGATGTTGGTACATGTGAACTTATGCTTCGTGTAGGTGACGAAACGATCACTCTTCAGGCCCTTGATTCAGCTAAAACATCAAGTAATCAAGGCGAGAAAATAAATTCTATTAATAACCATTCGGTTAAACCTTCTTTTCAGGAAGCACCACGGAACTACACAACTGAGCCAGATTCTAGACCTCATGCCAACAAAGAAATAACTCATGAGGAACGAAGGCTTCAGATCGATGAACTAGATGAGTGGAAGACACATTTCAAAGAGAAACTAGGAATACACGAAGCAAAACTGAAGGAACTCCATGATAAACCTAAATATGGGACAAACCAATTTCAGATCGGGGATCCGGTATTGTTGGATAAAACAGACCCTCGGATCGCCACCTCAGACCTTGATACAAACGAAAAAATCCCTTTTAAGGTACTCAATGTCTTCCCTTACAGAACAATCGAGGTAAGTAATCTTATATTCGGTACTTTTAAAGTAAACGCTACTTGACTTGAACTATATACTGATAATAGAACTGATAGCATAAGAAAGGATTTTCAACTCCTCAAACCACCATGATTATGCGAATGAGAGGTGAGTTTAGCTTAAGACTATAAACGAGCGCTTCTCGGGAGGTAACCCGAGCACTAACCTGATTAATTTTCATATTTTTATTATATTATTTTCTTTTCTTTTCATTTTTACTTTCAGCATCTAACTACAACTAACCACACATATTTCCATCCACATGGCCTTGCACATGGGCGTGGTCGTAGCCGTGTGAACACTTCAAATTTTCGTACCAGCGTGGCAGAGATAGTACGAACCAAGGACAAAAAAATATTTTCAAGCCACGGGCTTCGACTAAACACCACGGCCGTGCGATACAACAGTGGTCGACACTGTTTTATCAACACGGGCGTGGTGACCTGCACACAGACGTGGGAGAAACGAATGAAGCACAACACGGCCATGCGATATGGCCGTGTGATCCAACAGCCCAAGGTACACGGGCGTGGGAAATCACCCGACCCCTATTTCTATATAAACTCCCTTTTTCTACTCACCTCTTTCCTCACCAACCCATTTCCTCTCAACCCTAACCACCATAATTTCTCTTCACCATCCTTACTAATATCACTCAATGCCCAAAGGAAAGGCCAACACTATCATTCTCATGTTGAAGAAGCAAAAGGACCATAGCACAATCTCTCCGTGCGAGACCGAATTACATAAGTTCATGCCAGCCGCTTCATGGATTCACCAAGCCAAGGACATTTGAGTCCATTTAATTTTTCTTTTTCTTTTCTCTTCTCCTTTATTTTCCTTTTCTTTATTTCTCTTATACCTAATTTATTCTATTTTCTTTTGTTTTCTTTTATTTAAGTTCTAAAGGCTGTTAGGGAATCACCACACCATGCCCTTAGAAATCACACCCACCTCGCGAACCATCCAATAATAAGGACTTTTCAGTCTATTAATCTTTTCTTTTAGTTTTATTTCACTTTTTACACTCTTTCTTTTTATTTTTCTTTTCTTTAAATATATAATTAGTATATTTTGAATTATTCATACTATTTCATGGCTAATTCTTCACGAGCTTCTCGTTTTTTTCATCTAACGCAGAGATTGTTGGCGGCCACCATACCACGACCAAAGACGCCTCCTCCAACTTATCTTTCACCTCCGAATGAAATTTCTACACTGTCAACTCAAGGAAGCCGTCCAAAATTTAGGAAGTTTCACTTCTCCCTATCTTTTATGATCTTATGCTATATAAATCTTTGTACATTGAGGGCAATGTACATCTTAAGTGTGGGGGGTGAATTTTATTTTAAAAAGTTCCTAACTTTTTGTATTATTCTCAAATCCCTGAATTATGTCTTGACCTTAAGTAATTTTCTCATATTACTATTAGAATGAAATTTCCTTTGATTCATGATTTTTATTGATTTGTTTTGGATTAAGTCATTGGTAATTGTGCAGTGATGATTTAAACTTTAGGAAACTAGAGAATCAAGCATCATGAGTCTATTTTCAAAAATTAAAATTTTGTTAGGTTGTCTACCTGAATCTAATTATTACCTTAAAGTTTGAAATTTACAAAACTTGATGTCAAAAACCCATAATTTTTGTGAGATTTTGAGCCTTGAAGACCATACATATCTTTTCTTTCTCACTTTATTGATTATGAGTGTGTTAACATTGATTTGTTATTCTAGAACTTGCTTCGATTATACATGTTAAGACCACATCATTGATTTGATATACAGAGATGATCAAGGCACTTAGGATTTAACCCACTTACTCCACTAAAAGCCTGCCCTCATAATTAACCCCTAGTGAACCCCTTTGATCCTAACAAACCTTTTATTGACTCCCCCACTAATTTTAACCCAAAACCCATCTTGTATTTGTTATCACCATTTCTCTTGACTACCCTTATATCGAGATTTGATTTGATCAGTTGCTTAACTACATTCTTTATTTCAATTGTTAAAATCTATCTACTTGATTTGTTCTTAAAAAAAATCGAAGTATATTCATTATTAGTTCTATGATTAAGTGAGCTTATACGTTTAAAATTCCACATCCTGAGAAGAAGCTAGTGTTATGAAATTTTAATTGATGTAATTATTTGAGTCTTAGTTCATCTTTCTAAGTTAGGTAATTTGTCAATTCAATCTTGATTCTAACCCTTTAATTCAGCTTTTATCCACACCTTTAATCAAAGTCCTGTTACATCCCTTAAAAGACCTTTTGATCTGTGTATCATTTCATTCTATAGTGGTGAAGATTTGATTTTCATGCAAGCCTATGGGATTAACTTTTCATGTTCGACTTTTGAGTGCTTAATTTTGAACCTTAAACACTTTTAGTTATTTGAGTGAATCTTTAGTGAGGATGTCAACTCTTGTCGATTTTGAATTAAAAGTGATTATTTAGGTAAGAGGAAACACCTATGTTTTCGTACTATAAAAAATATGAATTTGACTGTTTGAATCTTTAGGACTCTTCTACTTAAATTATCAATGTATAAATTATCTATGAATTATGATGAAACACTATTGATGAATATTATGAATTGAGGAAGTTTATTTTAATTGTAAGTTGAGAATTTTGCTTGAGGACAAGCAAATGCTCAAGTGTGGGGGTATTTGATAAACCGTAATATATACATATTTTAATCTCATATTTAGCATACTTTTGGATGATTTATCCCCTGAATTGTAGAATTTGATGCTCCTAATCCTTTAATTTCATGTTTTATACTTAGGAGAGAAACGGAGGATGAAAAGAATGAGAAACGGACCAAAAATAGAGAAAATGGGCCAAAGTACGAAATCCACACGGCCTGAAGAAATCTACACGGCCGTGCCTCTTTAAGCAGATCTGAACACGGCCTGGACTCGATTTACATGGGCGTGCCACACGGGTGTATCCCTGCCATAACCTATTTTAACTCTAATCAGATTAAGATACTTAGGGGCAAAGAAAGACATTCTAAAAACCTATATAAATACCCTAAGTGTGACCCAAAATGGGGGCATTCAAGTAGGCTGAGAAGCCAAGCCAGAGAGGCCGAATTGTGGGATTTACTCGAAGACAGCCATTTGATTCATCTCAAGAAGCTGGAATCATACTCAAGACGGAAGATCTTTCATTCAATTTCCTACAGGGGTTTTAGGGTTTTTCTTATATTTTGTTTTATATTTTCTTCTCAGATTTATTCTTTTATAAACATGAACTAAACCCCTCAGATACCTAAGGGGGATGAAACCTAAGATGGATCTTGTTATTGTTTTCTGAACTATATGATAAATACTTGATTTGTTCTTAATTATGTGTTCTTAATTCTTGTTTTAATATTTCAGGATATTGAT
The DNA here is from genome assembly GCA_025503065.1 of Gossypium bickii. Classification (NCBI taxonomy): domain Eukaryota; kingdom Viridiplantae; phylum Streptophyta; class Magnoliopsida; order Malvales; family Malvaceae; genus Gossypium; species Gossypium bickii. Next base: position 109,004,635 of record CP106717.1, read on the forward strand.
TCAAGTATTGATGTGCTTAGGTAGTGGAGGAATATTCCTTGTTTAAGAGTAGATCTAGCATAATTCAGCGGAGTTCATCGCAACCCTAGAAATAGGATGATGAAAATCTGCCAGATTAGGGTCAAACCTAATATGGGAATCCATAGATCGAGTTAATGCAATTCTAGGGGTTTTAATTAGAAAGAGATTTCAATTAATCAACCTAGGGTTAGACGTTAGTAGCCTCGAGAGATGTATTAATATAAATTAGGGAATCCTACGGGTCAAGTCAAGTGAATAAATCGTCTGGTTCAGAGTTAAATAGCAAGTTAAGTCTAGGTGGATTCTTCCTCGTGTATTGTCTTAATCAATTGGTTTTCCCAAAAGTATTCTCTTCAATTCATTCTCTGTGTCTTAGCATCTTTAGCGTAGTAATTAGTTAGTTTTAGATTAAATAACAATTCCCTTAATTCTTAGGCTAAATAATAAAAGGATAGTAATTACTAGTACTGTTGGTCCTTGAGGATACGATAATTCCGGTCTTGCCATAGCTATACTACCAAAAAATAGGTGCGTTTGCCTCAATCGTTGTCATAGTTAGTTTCTAGGCTCGATCATTCATTATATAAATTTTATGACTTTCTGACTACGATTACCACGTCTGGAACGTTGGCATTGTACGAGTATTCCGAGTTGTTTGAGTATCCTATTTGATTTCGAATGGTTCAACGGGCATTCCGTGAAATGAATGACTATGTAAAATGTGTATCTGATACAGGTACATTTGAAATGTATGCAAAGTTTGAGTATGAAAAGTAAGTATATGTGAGTTCGAGGTTCGAGGATTTGTGATTATGTATGAGTAAATGAGATAAGATGTGGTATAAACCAATTGTGCTATGTTCAAATGAATTACATGTATATGTGGTTGGTTGATAAGTAAATGGTTGGAATAATTGAGCCAAAGAAGAAATATGAATTTGTAATTGACATATGCTATTGATCTTGTATTTGATATGGTTATAAATGTTTATATGATAAGTTTATTTGTATATGGCTTACTAAGATTTTGAAAGCTTATTTTGTGTGTGTTTGCATTGTTTTATAGATCATTAAAGCTACGGAAGGCTCAGGGATCGTCAAGGATCATCACCACACTATCAAACTCTATTTTGGTACCTTTTGAATGTGTACATAGTTAAGTATGGCATGTATAGGCTAGTTGTTTTGGATTATGTTTAAGATATATATGAAGCCATGTGATATGGCTTGTAAATGGGATATGAGTATGGTAAATATTAGTCTATGTTTTGGGACGCAAAGTTAGTATATTTTGATGAAAGGTTGACATAATGAATTGATAAGTTTTTGGATGGATTTTACTTAGAATTACTTGTGATTGTTATGAGATAAATTGTGCACAAGTTGATATATTTGTTATGCTTATGAATGGTTAGAAAAGATGGTCCTTATTGGTTACTTTTGAGTATATGAAATGTGCTTATTTGTGCTTGTAGAATTTACCCTAAAATTGGTGGCAAATTGGCCTTGTAAATGGCCTATATTTTTCCACACGGTTGAGCACACATGTGTGTGGCTCGACCATGTCCCTTAAATTGTAATTTGATTCAAGTCAGGCTCGTGCACGGGCTGGACACATGGGAGTGTGATTGGCTGGGTGATGCAAGTCGGTGTCAACCATGGGCTAGACACACAGGTGTGTGATAGGCCGTGTGATGCAAGTCAGTGTCGACCACGGGTAAAGCACACGGGCGTGTCTTAGGCCGTGTGGACAAGTCAGTATGTAGGCCCTGTTTTGCCACGACTTAGACACACGGGTGTGTCTGAGGCTATGTGAGGCACACGGCCTGCCCACACGGGCGTGTGACCTCTATAACTTTGAAAAATGTTGATTTTTGGAAAAAAATTATAAGAATGGTTTAGTCCATAACCCTTCCCAATACTTGATTAAGGACTCATAGACCTATTTAAGGGACTATATGTATTGAATTTGCTATGATATGATGATGATATATTTTGTGATGTGAAATGTTCGTAATAGTTTCGAGTTGACTGGTAATGCCTCTTAACCCTATTTTGGCGATGGTTGCGAGTTAGGGGTGTTACATCCCAAGTCAGACGGTCAGGCTGAGTACCCTCCTTAATAGTTAGCCACTACAAATAAGCCTCATCACGAAGCAAGGAAACCGCGCCCTTCAATTTTTACTCGAGGGTGCAGTCTAGATCGTCCATAATCCTCTCTATGGCCCCTAACCAATACTCAGCCACATTAGGGGTGACTCTTGCGACACCCCCAAACAACTCAGCTCCATTAAACCGGAGTCGCTCAGTTATCGACCCTCGGCCCTAGATCCAGAATTGGGCCCAGCGACCCTCTCTAATATCCTCAGCATGGCTTGAGACAGTGCGTCATCCCCAGCTGATCGTCTCCGAGACCCAGTCTCAGTAACAAGTGACACAGGTGACTCACTCGTGTCCAGATTTGGCATACTGCCTAGAGATGATGACTCAGCTCGAGCCCTCCTACGGCCTCTACCTCGGCCTTGAGTACCACGTCCACAGATACCTCATCCGCTCATTGTCTAATCAAGTTTATCTACATTAGAATTTTACGCATCAGTTTCTATTTTTATTACCAGATAGTTTATGCATAAAATATCATAAATTCAGAGTTGTTTTCGAAAGTTTCAATCTCAATCAGTTTCACTAGAGTTTCAAAGTATACTAACTACAGTGTTTCAAAACAGTTTAACTAATTACATAAATACTTACAGGATCAGCGCCGGAGACTCGGTGTACCACATACTTCATCAGAGTAGTTAAAATCTTTTTGAAAACCAATTCTTTAAAACCAAATTTTTGAACCCAAAATTTGCAGTCGAGTTTTACAACTTGGCTCTGATACCACTAAATGTAACACCCCAAACCTGGGCCAGACGTTATGGCCAAATCTGGCGATGTCACATGGAATGGGTTTAAAGACAACTAACAGGATAAAACTATTTCGGGGCTGCCAACTATATTTGCGTAGATTTATTATCAAATCGGTCATTCCTATTTAATTAACATGCCTTAAAAGTGTTTAAAAGTGGAAGCTCACGATAAGCCGTTCGTGGTTTTAGAAATCATTTACTTTTGGTAAAATCCTGGTTTTTATCGAGTTTCGCAGTTAAGATCATAAACACTGTAAAAAAACCCAAATTTAAGCAAAACAGTCCATGAAGTCCCAGATTATAAAAGAAATACCCGACAAATTAAATAATACCATAAAACAAGAGTGAAACAGTTTTAAAATAATGGTCATCGTCGAGTCCACCGCTGCACCGATCCGCCTAACTCAATGGATTACCTATACAAAAAAAATAGAAGAAAGGGTGAGTTTACGTAAACTCAGTGTGTAACCTCACAGAATTAAGCATGCACACATACAAAATAATAGATATCAGTCAAATACGGTCTTAGGCCTAAGCCCATTACAGATTCAGATGCAAATTTGCGCCTTAGCCCAATTCAGATACAGATAAAGATATGCAGTCAGAAATAGAAATCAAGATCCTACCCCCAGCCTTTACACACCATCTCTGACCATCCCTATACACCATGTGGTACCGAATGCGGCACATATTAGATATAATGCAGCTGTGCTGCCAGATATTAGGCATAATCTGCCTTTCAGAACACTTTCTCTAAAATATACATATATCGTCCCACCCTAATCACAATATCAGATCATACATATAGAATTAACAGACAAATCATACTTAACATGCTTATATAAGCAGATACAAATATACAATTATAGGCATGCTCATAATCAAATCACAGTCTAACACATTGTTTGGTTTTAGGGTTAGATAGCGTTTACCAACCCTACGATAGGCTCAAAGTCTATTAGAACGACCCTTGCGACCCTACGAAAAATTTCAGTATATTGGACCTACATGCCCGTATGGGCCCACACGCCCATGTGGCCTATACGCCCAGATTGGCCTTGCCCGTGTGCATCACACGACCTGGCCCAAATAACACACACCTGTGTGGCGTGGCCTGTGAACCCACAAGCCCGTGTGGCCCACACACCCAATTTGGCGTAGCCCGTGTGGATCATACAGCCTCACCCTGGTCATCACACAGCTGTGTCTTGCGCACGGCCTGGCCTTCGTCGATCACACAGCCGTGTTTTGCACACGGCTTAACACACAGGTGACCACACGCCCTTGTGGTGTCGACAAATTCGTTTTTCAGCTTTTGTCGAACCTTATTTTTCTGTGATTCGGGTACACACCTGGTATCGATTTGATGCGAAAACTATCTCAAGCCTTCCAGAACCTAACATTAGAATATTGAACACCTTAAACGACGAATTAAATCACAAAAACATTGAATCAACAACAGACGTACACACTTACGTTAACTAAACAACCGTGCGCACAAATCAAACCGTTGAAACGAACTCCACAACAGCCCTGCCATCTCCAATGCAACCTTACAATAATTAACAACTTCCAGTAAGAACCCATACACCAACAGACAAGAAATCTAACGGAGACCACTTACCAAACTTATCAATCCCAAGGAACCCCAAAAGCAGAAAACCGCGATTGACATGTTAACTTGATCGAAAATAGAGAGTAAAAGAAATAAATTGCCAAAAGACAGAAAACGCAGAGAAAAGGGGTCTCCAACGTCAGATTTTTTCTTTTTAGAGAGGAAGAAACCGAATTTTTGAAAAACACAAAAAGATAACAACAAATTCTGATAACTCCCCACTATTTTCTCATCCTCAACCACCCACTACTCAGAATTCAAATGCAATCGAACCTCTATCCCAAAACCGAGCAAAAACAACTACTCACGCTAACGCAATGATTAGAACACAGGACCTCCAAAAAACCAACAATCTTACCAGTCGATCCAGCAGGCTCATTCTAATATGGTTTTACAAATAATTTAATATAAGCCCACTGAATAAAGGTAGGGCTTAATTCCAAAAATAACAAAATTTGCCCAAGCTAGGGCTTGAACTTGGGACCTCACACACACACCCAGAACACTTAACCACTGAAGCAGATACACATTTATGCCACATTTTTACAAAAGCAAAAATAAAAAATTTTGAGGGGTTACATTTTCGCCTATTAATTATAAACTCATTTAGTCACAAAGTCATTCCGTTATAGTATCGTGACTGAGCTTTCCCCAACGACATACCATCACAAAAGCAACTCGATCAATGCTCGTCCAATGACCTTGTCATAAGTGTGTTACCCTCATAGGATATCCTTAATCTCTTTGGGATAAATTCTTTCTCGCAATATGATTTTTTTTTTATCTTATGGTAACCATTACATCTTCCTTCATGAATAGTCAATTACGATTAAATAGTAATCAATTCATTCATCACAAAGACAAACGAACCGTGGTCATGTTTACTTTTCATCAAATATGTAATTTTAATGAGAGGATATCATTTACCCATGCCTCAAGCTATGAATTTCACTATTGTGAATGTCATTACATACAAAAGAAGTCATGTACCCAATACACCAACTTTCGATTCCTTATCTATTTGAACTCAGACTTTTCCTTACATCAGAGTATATGTGTCAAGCATACATAGTTTGTTATCCACTCAGGATTAAGGTATACCACACTTGGAACGCCACAAGTGAATAAATCCATAAACAAATTCAGGATCTATTTTTCTTGGCTCCAATTTGATGAACTGTTAGTCCAGTCAGTCACACATATTTCTCTATCATCTGGGAGTTATTCGCTTCAATGCCCAAGACAAAGTATTTCCCCAATTGGACTTGATAAATGTCATATTAGTCTTTCAATTGGTTTGCTTATTACCGATTAGACTAAGGACATGTTTAGGTTCGTCTACTAATACAAGTTGTCTTTTTATATTACAATCCGACCATGTAATATCGCTTAGTATTAGTTTAAACATTAGACAACCAATGAGCCAATATTTGCTTTTATTTTTCTTTACACGCAAATATCACATGAGGACATTATACAAAGTATATTAATGTAATCCATGAATTGTTTTATTATCCAATTTGTTCGAAAAATTACAAGTGTACATAGACGAAATTACTACACTTAGGGCACCATATCCAACAACAACTTCTTGAATGCCTCAATAAAGTTCTAAGTGAATAAGGCCATTTGTTCCTACAAATCTTCTGTGTTAGATTCTCCCTCAATTGTAGATGTAGTTGCAAAAAGCAATGTTCTTCTCACTTTTGCCTACACTCTTTCTTATCTCACCAAGGTTTATATCAAAGGTTTGCAATGAACCTATAAGCTCATCAATCCTCATACTATCAATGTTTGTTGTCTCCTCAATAGCAATCACCTTGACCGCAAATTCCTTAGGAAAAGATTATAGCGGCTTTTTCACAAGCTTTAAATTTAAGTATTATTCTCCTAGTGCAAAAGCTTTATTTGAAATATCATAAAGCTTTGCATAAAATTCTATTAGGGTCTCATTCTCCTGCATCCTTAAAGTCCCAAACTTTATAACCAGTATCTAAAGCTTATATTGTTTAACAATGTTAATACCCTTGTAAGCAATTTCAAGATTTATCCAAGATTTTCAAATAGTGGTGCATTTAGAAATTTGCCTAAATTCCTGTGAGTCAACCTTAGAAAATATTGCATTAAGAGCTTTTGAATTATCATAAGCCAACTTTTCTTCCTTACTTGTCCACATAGCCTGAAGTTTGATAGTCTTTACACCTGATACATCAATAGTTGGTAATTCCCAACTTATAGAATTGATGTCAAGCTTTTTCATCCATGGACTTAATAAAAGCTCACGTCCTTACTTTCTAGTAGACATAATTTATGCCATCCAACATAGGGGGTTTGATAATTGATGCTCTTTCTATCTTGATTGCAAATCAACAACAAGATCTCTTCATTTAGTGCGTCAAGTGTCTTAGTTTGATACAAATTGATAATTCATTAATTCTTCTCCGATCAGATATTCATTTAGTTACAAGTAGACAAAGTCACTACTAGTTGCAAAGAAAGAGATTGACATGGTTAGTTTATTTACACAGTTTGGAAACTTTCTACTTCTACTTATGCAAATAGTATGCCATTGTATAATTCTAAATACAATATGTCATTTAAGTTCAACTCACTCACAAATTTTCAACTTTACACCTATGCTCCAACCTAGATCACTCTTAAAAGGGTTGACTTTTTCAAATTCTAATCCAAATTTAGAGAGATATCCAAATTTGATTTGATAAAAAAGGTCAGAGAGTTGATAAAAAAAATAGAGGAATTGATTCAAATAGTAGTTTTTGATTCGGTTTTATGTTATTAATTTTTATTAGAGCTTATTAATTTGATCCCATTTTTATTTGATTATCACTAAAATATACTCAATTCAATTTTTTATTCATAAGTTAAAAAATTACAATTATTTATAATTAATTTTTATTTTTATGATATAAAATAAAAAGTTATTTATATTAATGACAATAACCTTAAATTATTATATAAAATTAAATCAATTGCCGAATCTATAAAATTTTTGTTTTGATTTTATTTGCAATTAACTGAATCAATTATCATTTTTTTCAAAACTGTTATCACTCCTAATGCAAGCTCATATGGTTTTTAAATCGTTATGTGCAACAACTGGCAAAGAAATCATTACATTAAAAGTGACCCATGCCAAACTTAAGCCTTTTGTGAAGACTTTTTTCCTAGCTTCAATGAAATTTCTTAACAACGCAATAAGAACTTTGGGCATGAGTCAATTGTCACTACTTAAAAAGTGCACGCTACATACCAACCATGCACTCAAAATAGTCACAATTTATGGTTTGATTTATGCTTCATATACAATCATGTCTGTTTTATGGGTTTTTTTTTTTTAAAAGATTTTATTTACGTTATGAGTATTGGGTAGTAATAAATAATATTATATCTTTTAAGAAAAATTCGAATTCAAACTTTGTAAATGACATAAACACAATACATTTTGATTCGATTCAATTCTATGCATGACAAATATATTTTCACTTAAATTTTGTTTTTTGTCTAGTTTTGATCAAACCTGCACGACCTCATCTCAAAAGTTTTTTTTTTTTTTCCCAATGTCCCTTTATTTTAGTTTTTATATGTTTTAAATAAAAGAATTTTACTAAAAAAATATTTGTATAAGATTTTGTAACATTTTAACTATTCTGTATATTTTAGTTAGAAATCTTTATATTTGTAAGATTTTATAACAATTATTGTGTTTAATTTTATAAATTTAATATAATATAAAAATTATTTAATATTTCAAACGATAAGAGTAGTGACTCAATTTTTTTTTTTAAATTACTTATATAAATTTAGACTTCCTTAAAAATGCTTTTCAACCAAAACCATAATTTTAAATAAAAATAGTTTTTAAACAAAACCATATTGAAACTCAAATACAACCAAAATTTTTATTTTTTAGTTTTTTAAAAGGGTAAAGTACACTACATGTTATCTTAAAATAGCGTCATTCAAACTCACTCGATAATCAATTTAACAATAGAAGTTTTTTTTATCTAATCTTTCGTCTGCTAGGGTTTCATAGCACGTCGTTCTTTAATTTCTTATTCGTTTTTCTTCTGGTTTTCTTTCGATCGTTTTGTTTTCGAAGCCAAATTGATTAAGTAGTAGGTTTGTTCCAAATTCGGAAAGCGAATCTCTACAAAAATTCAAGCATAGATGGAGGCAAATATCGCTAATCTCAATCTGGATGATGAAGAGAAAGCACCGATTCCATGTGAAGGAAATTTGCATAAAGAAGACGAGGATCATCAAATTTTGTTAAGTAGGAAAAGCACTCACAAATAGTGTTATTCACTTCTCATTGCTTAAAAGAACATTAGCAGATCTGTGGCATCCGATATGAGGTATAATAATATCTGACCCCACGGATAAACAATACTTATTTCATTTCTTTTATGAAGTAGATATTAAAAAGGCATTAGATGGTATGCCATGATCTTTCAACAAGCATTTGTTAGTATTTCATCAATTGATTAAAGGTGAAGATCCAAAGCAAACCCCCTTGAATCATACTTATTTTTGGATTCAAATTCATAATTTGCCGTATAGAGCTATATCGGAGGGATTGGCAATAAAATTAGGGGACTTCATTGGATAGTTCATACAATATAATGCTACATTAATTTCTAGAAGGGAACAAAGATATATGAGATTTCACATAAAAGTCGATGTAAGATTAGCACCAAAAAGAAAGAAAAATTGTAGTTGGGATAAGAGAAAGAAGGATATGCATACTTTCAATATGAGAGGCTTTCATTATTTTGTTTTCTATGCGAAAAACTGGGGCATGTGGAAGGTTTTTGCCCAGTAAGAAAGACAATCGATACTTAAGAGGTCGAATTTGGATGGGATCTACCCCTAAGAGCACAAATGGCTAAAAGAAGAAAGGCCATGTGGGTTCCAGAGAAGGAATAACTCCATTGGCATGGAAATTGATAGATGGAAAAAATGAGGGTTAGACGAAGATGTAACATCCCAAGAAAATCGGGTTATAAGACAAAGGGAAACCGTGGAGGAGAATACAACAATCAATATTTGTGAAGGAAAGAAACGTTAACGAATAAGACATGACAACTACAATAAAGGAGAGGATTCAAGAGCTCTGATTCAATCTATTGATGGATAGACGGCCACTAGTAAGCGTGCTGACCGGGCTCAATGAAAATCTTGAGTTGGAACATTCGTGGATTAGGGCATCCACGAGCGATTAATCACCTTCGGAACAAGGTGAGGTATGTACAAACCTTTCGGAACAAAATTTGTGATAAAAGAATGGAGAAAGTTCGTGTAAGATGTAGATTTCACAATAAAATAGATGTTGGTGCGCAAGGAACCAAAGGAGGATTGTCTATTGGAGGGAAATGGAAGCATGAAGTGCAACTGAGAAGTTATTTAATCAATCATATCGACATGATAGTTAAAAAGAAAGAGGGAATGCCGTCATTGAGGCTCACAGAGTTTTACGGTGCACCAAAAGAACAAAATAGAAGGGGAACTTGGAACCTTTGAGAAGATTGGGGAATTATCAAGGTTTACCATTATTGGGCAATGGAGATTTCAACAAAATCATATTCTCTTTTGAGAAAAGGGGTGGTAGATTAAGAGGTGATAGAAAAATGGTTGGATTCTGTGCTACATTGGAAGAATGTTAATGACCTAGGCTTTTCCGAAAAATGGTACACCTTGGAAAGAGGCAAGTTACCTGAAAATAATGTATGCAAAAGATTCAATAGAGGTGTGACAAATCAGGGATGGTGGGAATCTTTTCTAGGGTACTCTCTAAAACACTTAACATACTCTATTTCTGATCATTGCCTATTATTGGTTGATCTGGGGATTGAAGATAACAGGATTCACACGGAGTGGAACTTTTAATTCAATGCAAATTGGATCTTAGAAGAAGAATGTGAACAATGAATAAAATCCTTTCAGGAGGGGAATTCGGATGATGTGCCTACAAAATTCCAAAAACTAGACAAAGCACTAGATGTAGAGATAGGGAGACTCACGGCTAATGAAAGAAAAGAAACCCAGTTTTTGACAAAAAGACTAGCTAAATTGAGTTCAATGGATTCAGATGACGAAACGCTTATAGAGTTAGATGAAGTCAAATTGGCTTTAAACCTAGAAGCCGACAAAGAAAAACTATTTTGAGAGCAAGGAGCAAGAGCGAACTGGATCAAATTTGGATACAGAAATACATCTTTTTTTCATAATTCGCAAATCAGTGAAAAAAAAAAGAAATAGGGTGAGAAAGCTAAGAGGACCAAATGGAGAATAGATTGTGACCAAGGAAGAGAAATTAAATATTGCAACGAATTACTTCAAAGAGCTTTTTAGGGCATCAAATACAAAGAATGATGAGAGGACGCTATCAGGGATTACCAATTGTATTAGCGAAAATATGAATAGGCGTTAATAGAGGAATTTCAAATTGAAGAAATCACAACGGCAGTAAAGAATATAGCACCTTTGAAGGCTTTTGGAGTGGACGACTACTCACTTTGAATTAAAAAAGTACCGGCATATTGTGGGGGAATAAATAACGAGTTTCTTCTTGGACATATTAAACAGAAGGAATGAGTTCGGTGATATCAACGGTACAAGTATTGTGCTTATTCGAAAATTCAATCAACTAAACAGTATGACACAATTTAGACCAATCAGCTTATGCAATGTTGTGTATAAAATTATTTCTAAAGATGTGGTATCTAGATTCAGATCAGTATTAGACATTTGTATTGACGAAGCACAATCGGCCTTTTTTTCTAGGGAGACAGATTATGGATAATACAATAATCGCTTATGAAATATTGCAAACTTTGAAACAAAAGAAAGAAGGAATTAGGGAATAATTTTCGCTAAAGTTGGACATGATTAAAGCCTATGATAGGGTAGAATAGAGTTTTATTGAAAAGGTAATGAGAAAAATGGGCTTTTGAGAAAGGATGGTTGAACTTAGTAATGTATTGTGTATAGACAGTGGAATACTCAGTTTTATTTAATGGGATCTGAGGTGAAAATTTCAGGCCATCAAGAGGTTTAAGACAAGGGGATCCCCTTAGACCATGTTTATTCTTATTTTGTTCAGAAGAATTCTATTCTTTGTTGAAACTAGCAAAAAACTGAAGGACGTATTAAAGGAATTCGACTAGGAAGAAGTGGTCTAGCCCTAATCCACTTATTTTTTGCAGACAATAGAATTTTATTCGGGAACACTAACTTGGAGGGAGAAAATGTAATAAAATAAATAATTAATACGTACAAAGGGTGTCAGGCCAACTTATCAATTTTGATAAATCTATTATTTATTTTAGTAATAATGTGCAGTGCGAAGTCAAAGAACAAATTAGAGAATCCCTTGGAGTAAGAATTTTGCACAACCCAAAAAAAATCTCGGTCTTCCAACTATGATTGACATATGAAAAAAGGAGGTATTTGCAAATTTTAAGGACAAAATTTCAAAGTGAATTAAAAACTTGAGTAATAGATATTTATCACTTAGAGGTAAAGAGGTTTTATTAAGTTAATTTTACAAGCAATTCCAGTTTACACGATGCAGTACTTGTGAGCTTGAAAATTTTATTAGTATGTTTTGGTGGAGAAACTCTGAAATAGGGAAAGAGATACATTGGTGCAATTGGTGAAGTATGTGCAAACCGAAAGCAAAGGGAGGTCTAGGTTTTAGAGATTTGGCCAAGTTTAATATCGCGTTGCTTGCAAAACAAGGATGGAAGTTAACAATGTGACCGGATTACTTTTTTGCTAGAATAATGAAAGCTAAATACTACCCAAATAGTGAACTTTTAAAAGCAAGTTTAGGTTCTCACCCATCTTATACATGGCGGAGCATATGGAGCGCAAGAAGACTCTTAGAGGAGGGTTTGGGTTAGATGGTTGGTAATGGCAAATCCATCAATGTTTGGAATGAGGCGTGGATTCCAGGATTTGGGCCAGGAAGAATCACAGGTCAAACCATTAATATAAACTATACAAAAGTTGTTGATTAAGTTAACAATGAACAGTCTACTTGGAAAACAGAGGTCCTTGGAAAATTTTTTAACGAAGACCAAGTACATAAAATCATGACCATTCCAATTGTTGGAATCGATATCAAGGATGCTAGAGTATGGAAAAGTGATAACACAGGTGTATACTTAGCTAAAAATGGGTACAAATGGCTAAATAAAGAAGATACAACAATATTGCAAAGGGATATAACCCCTCTCCTAATAGACCTACAAACTCTCTACATGTAACAGCCCGTTTTTAGTCAAATCGGAACAGTGGTTTCAGGACCACAAATCTGATGTCAAAATATTTATTTTATTATTATTTTAATATCTACAGCATATAATATGATTGTTTGAAAATTTCGTTAAGAAATTTTATCGTTTAGTTGGTCATTTTTATAAAAATGACTAAATCGCGTAAAGCGTAAAACTTGAATTCTAATAGCTAAAAGTATCTAATAGCTATAGAACCTTAATGTGAAGGTCCTTATGTTGTAATTAGACCATTATAATGGTGGGTGGACAATTATGGGCTTATATTATGTGATATTTAATGTTTTAAACCAAGGTTAATATGGTAAATTATTAAATAACCTAACTAAAATAATGAAAACAAATGGTTGTCTTCCTAATTATCATCATCCACCAAAAATCAACTAAATAAACACCATTTTTGAAGCTTGAATTTTTTGCTAGGGTTCATCCTTACATGTAAGCTCGTTTTTAATCCGTTTTTTATGATTTCTATGTTTTTGTGATCGTTGCATCTAGTACTAGCTAGCCCAGGGACTATTTTGCAAAATTGTTAAAGATTTTAATGTTGCCATTGATGAATATGTATGAGTTTTGAAATTTCTTGATAGATTATGAATGTTAATTGATAGATATACAAGTTTTGTTAAGTGATTTATAGTGAAAATGCAAAATAGGGATTAAATTGAGAAATGTGTAAAGTTAATGGTTAAAATGTGAAATAAATGAAAATATGGGCTGCTAGGGGCATTATAGTAATCCAGCTAGCATGGATATATTTGGAATTTCATTCATTTGAGATTTTATGAAATGAGGACTAAATTGTGAAAAATGTGAAAGTTTAGGGTAAAAGTGTAAATGTGCCTTAAAGAGTGTTTTGGACTAAATTGAATGAATAGATGATTAAATAAGTTGATTTTGAATATATTTAGATCAAGAAAAGCGAAATATAGACTTGGATCAGGGAAAAGATAAAGCTATTGACTAGTCAACTCAATTCGTCGTTTTAACATCTGAAGTAAGTTCGTATGTATAATTTCATTTCAAATGTATTTTATATGCTTTGATAAAGCATGAATTACGATTATGTGATTACGGACGAGTTCGAAAATGATTCGATGAATATTCTACAGTTGGAAACCCGATTGAACCTTAGGAATAGTTTAGGACGCTAGTGACATGTCATTAGGTATATTTGAGTTGGCTTCGGGCCATGTTATTAGCACTTCGGGTGCGAGATATACCGATTTGGCTTTAGGCCATGCATATCGGCTGATTTGGCTTCGGGCCGTGATATCAGAATTTCGGATAAGTTACCTTGATTTGGCTTCGGGCCATGGTATAGGTACTTTACGTATGAGACCTTAAGTATCCGACTTCTATTTCGAATGGTTCAACGGGTAAAAGAAAAATGTGGTTGATTATGAGATTTTTATGAGAATGTATAGGTACGTATGAAAATGAATTGAGTATTGAAAATTATGAAATTGATGAGTTCATTGGTAAGTTATATGAATGATCATTTGATAGCTTGAGATTTAATAGAATTGTTGCACATTGTTTTCTATTATATGAATGATTTATGAATGATGGTAGTTGCTCATTATTAACATACGAGCTTACTAAGCTATATAGCTTACTTTTTTGTTTTTCCATGTTTTATAGTGATTTCAAAGCTAGCTCAGATTCAGAGATCGTCGGAAACTTCACCACACTATCCACTGACTCTTTGGTACTTTTGAAACTATGTTTTGAGTATATGGCATGTATAGGTATTTTGGGTCATTTTGATTATGGATTGATAAAGATTTTGGTCATTTATAATGGCTTGTAAATGCATATGTTTTGGTTTGTAAATGTAGCCATGAGATTTGGCTTACTTTGGTGGGTTTGGTTATGTGTTTATGTGTGCATATATGGTTGATATCCAGTTCTTGGATAGATATGTGAACGACCATATTATGAAATTTGTGGAATTGGTACCTTGCCTCTGAATTGGAACAAAATGAGGTATGTTAGGTAATGGTTTAGCTAGTTGATTGGAATATGTATTTTAGTAGGTTTTAGTTGAGTAAAACTTGAGATATAAGCATGTTGGGTATTAGTATTTGAACTGGTATGAAATTATCTTGAATGTGGCTAGAATAGATGTTCTATTGTGCTATGAATTGTTGCCATTTGGGTTTCTTAGGTACATGAGATTGTGGGTGGCAAATTGGCTTGGTAAATAGCCTATTTTTGTCCACACGGGCGTGTGTCTCAACCGTGTGTGACACACGATCATGATACACGGACGTGTGTCCCCTGGTGTTGAAATTGAAATGAAGTCAGTATGCTCCACATGGTCTCACACACAGGCGTGTGATTGGCCGTATGGCACAAGTCTGTATACTACCCTAATTGGCATACGGGCGTGTGACTTGGCCGTGTTGCATAAGTCATTATACCCTACAGGTTTGGCACGGCCTAGCATAGGGCTTGGCACATGGGCGTGTGTGGCCATTTCGAAGGGCACACAGGCTAGACACACGGCCGTGTGGATGGCCGTGTGACCCAAGTCAGTAACCTCACTTGTTTGGACATGGGCTGGGACACGGCCATGTGCTCCCATTTCGAATGTCCACATGGCCTGTGACACGGGCATGTCGGTGGCCATGTGAGACACACGGCCTAACCACACGGACGTGTCTGGTGGCCGTGTGAGACACACAGCCTGACCACACGAGTGTGTATTCCCTGTTTTGACAAAAAATTTCTAAGTGTGGAAAAGTTTCCCGATTTATCGTTTTAGTCCCGAACCCCTCTCAATGCATGTTTAAGGCCTCGTAGGCTTGTTTAAGGGACACTATGATTGATTATGATTGAATTGTGTTTGAATTGATAAATTGTATTTGAAATATATGTTTAAAAGTGTTGTAAGTCCAGTAATGCTCCGTAAACCTATTTCAGCGTTGAATACAGGTGAAGGGTGTAACACTACAATAGACTCTAGAACTTACAACTAGCAAGCAAGGTTAAAATTACATTTTGGAAAATAATAAACAATTACATACCTACATTCAATAATTTATAAGTAAGAAATATGTCAGTAACTAATATTTGCCCACTATGTCAAGTAATGGAGGAATCAATGGCTCATGTTTTCTGGGAATGCACAATTTCAAAAGATATCCTGCAAGGGGTAGGGATTGATACTTCTCCTAGCTCCCAAGGACAACAATGGAAATTTTGGTTAGTATAGATTTTTACCAACATAAATGAAGAACAAAGAAAATGCCTAGAAATATCCTTCTGGGCGATATGGCAGATAAGAAATAAGGTCCGCCATCAAGGAGAAAAGCTGAACACATTCGGGGTAATAACATTTATTAAAGCATATCAGGCATAAAACAATATCATTAATACAAAAACTTCAATAGCTACTAACAAATCAACTGTATGTGGGTTCCACCGAGAGTAAATATGATAAAATGCAATTTTGACGCAGCATTTTGCAACAATAAATTGAAATCAGTGACGAGAATATTGTTCAGGAACTGTGAAGGTCATATATTAGTTGCATGTACTTACCACAACACTTTTATAGCAGATGCTACCACGGGGGAGGCGAAAGCATGTCTTCAAGCAGTTTCGGTAGCTAATGAGCTAGGTTCTCAAAATCTGATAGTGGAAGGAGATTCCTTGATAATAATAAAAAAATCCAGTCATTAGAAGAGGATAAATCGAGTATTGCGGTGATTATTCAAGAAATAAAAGAAAGATGCCAGAGATTCAAAAATGTTACATGCTCTTTCGTTGGACAAACGACAAACCAAGTGGCGCACGTGATGGTGGAGGAAGGGAAGAACCTGGCCAGAAACAAGGGTATGGATTGAAGAGGCCCTTCAAAAGGCAGAGTTAGCGGCTGAAAGGGACAAAATTTTTTTAGCAGAGTTTGAAATGGGTTAGAAGAAATGAAAAACGGAAGAACTTTCATCGAGGATGCTAAAAGTACAAATCATTCCAATGTGGAACGATAGTGGTAGATGAAAGAGTGGATTGCCAGAGGAGAAACTGCTAGGTTTTTTTTTCTAAAAATTAGGATGTAGTCACTTTTTAGGGTTTACTTCTTTTAGGTTGTTTCTTTGTTTCTTTTAGGACTGGATGATCTAAGTCCCTTGGGAACTGTGTAGTGTACAGCTTTTGCATTAATTAGGATTTGCTCCACCAATTGACGGATGTAAGAGAGTAGGACACGTGGTACCCATGCAGAGATTGTATTTAATTTTCAATTCTAATGGCATCCATTTCTTATTTCTAAAAAAAAAATAGTGCCATTCTTATTTTAGTTATTCTGTATTTTTTTTTATCAATTTAGTCACTCTAATTAAGATAATTATTTGAATTGGTCACTACTATTAAAAATTTCATTAATCCACTAATAAGTTGCTGACGTGGCACATTAACCCATTAAATGATTGATACGTGACATTTTATTTTTGAATTAAGCTACGGATCTCTTTATAATTAGTCCAAAAAACATTTTTTCTTGTTTACTTGCAACAAGAAGATTTCAATGGTAGTATCATCAACATTTGAATCCTATTTAAGAAGAGAGAATCCAACGATGGCGACGATAAACAATGACACCACCCTTCCTCATAAGCCCACCTGCTTACATAACACCATTGGCCACTACCCTATCCTTGCCGTGTATTTTTAAGATCTCTGCTCTATTCATGAAGTAGTTTCTATTGGTATATCCTTATTTTCTCCGATCATTTTTGAAATATATTTTGTTCAAGTCTAAAAAAGGAAAAGGAAAAAGAATAAGTTGTAGGTTGTTGGTTGTTGGTTTTGTTTCTTCATGTGTACTTGCCATCATGGTTTTAGGAGTTAAACTTTTGAATTGAATGTTTGAAATTCTTTAAAATGTTCTTGAATTAATCCAATTTATTTTCATAGTCCATGGCGTTTTCATATCAGGTTGGGTGTAATGGTGGTTGGAGGGATTATATTAGCATATTTTATGACATGCTTCGAAGCCTCTTGCAGTAAGGTTGTGAAGACTAGGACACAACGCAATCAAGGAGGGAATGTTTCTTATGTTGATAGAAGGCTTCAAAATTGTTCATGGTACTTACCACCACTAAAATTAAGGAACTGTTTTGGATACACCACTAAAAATCGAGGTAGTCGATAGCAGTAGAGTGGTCGGTGGTGTTAAGCTGATAGATGGGCTCATCAAAAAGGGTGGGATCATGGTTATGGTTCGTCATTACTATAATTGGATTCCTTCTTCTTAAATAGAATTCAAAAGTTGATAATGCTACCATTGGAATCTTCATGGTGCAAATAAACCAAAAAAAAAAAAAGTGGTTTGGACTAGTTATAAAGAAGTCCCTAGCTTTAGTCAAAGTAATAAATGTCAAGTGTCAATCACTTAATAGCTAATGTGCCACGTTAGCGATCCGTCAGTTGATTAACTTTTAATGACAGTGACTAATTTGAACAATTATCTTAATTAGAGTGACTAAAATAACAAAAAAAAAATAGAGTAACCAAAATAGAAATGACACTATTTTAGAGTGACATACGATGTAGTCTACCCTTTTTAAAAAGTGCTTTGATTAAAATTGCTTTCTTATCTTTATTAAAGAAGTCTAACATATCTTAGCCTTTACAACATTACAAACATTTTATTTTTTTTCAAACACCTTTTTATAACAATAATAAAATCACATTTATTCGAATCTAGTTGAAATTCGCTTAAATAATTCAATTTAATGTTAGAAAAATAAATTCTTAAAATATTTTATTTTCATATTAATATATTTATATTTGGCTTAAATAATATTTTTATTAATAAAATTTAAATTTAATACTAACAAAACTTATTTTGACTTAAATCTCAAGTTCTATTTTTTATTATGCGTAAATCATCTGTAATTTGTCTCCGACTTTTTAGTTTAAATCTCACTATATGTATCCTCTAGATATATTTTAATTATTAGTCTAATTATACTCTAAAATACTTTATTTCAATTATAATTAAGGTAAATTACATATATAGTCACTCAACTATCAAAATTTTCATTTTAGACGTCTAAAATAAAAAAAAGTTTACAATTTAAGTAGTTCGGTCATTTTAGTCACTCCCATTAAAATCACAAATGGTATAATAACAAATTTATCCCTCAACTTTTATATAATATTAAAAAAATAACCCTTAAAATTTACAAATAATCCCAATTTAAAATCTTAAAAATTTAAAAAATATATAAAAATGTAAATATTTTAAAAAATATATGATAATTAATTAAAAATAAATAATTTTAAAAATATAATAATAAATTAAAAAATTATATTTATATTAATATTAATATTAATATTAAATAAAATAAAAATCTCTCAAGTCTCGACCCTCTCATCCACCGTTAAACTAGAGAGTAATTTTGGGATGGGAGGCATGAGTTGTGATGAAAACAGGGCTGAAAGAGACTTGGAAGAGGCTGACAATATAAAAGATGCGCCCATTTAGGAGCGTCACATGGCAAATATTAGCCTGACACGAGGCGGCTTGCTTTTAAATATTGTTCAGAAAAAGTGTTATTAAAAGCAACTTTTGTGATTTAAGAATTAGAGGGTTTTGTATAATAATAAAAATAGAGGGTTTAATATTGTTTTTAAAAAAAGCCTCTACAATGAAAAATAAGTTATTTTAAATGTATTATTTTGAATACATTAACATAATTAATATAAAATTATTTATAAATTTTAATTGAAAAACAAAGGTAACATTAATCTACCAAAAAGAAAATCAGCTGTAACATCCTAGGAAGGGCCTATGCATTTCCAGATTAATTGGGCCTATGCATTTCCAGATTAATTGTATGAAATGACAAGTTTCAAGTCCTATGAATAAATTTTTGAAACCTAGAAATGCATGAAAATGGAAATGAAAATGCATAAAAATGGAAATGAAAATGGAAATGAAAATGGAGATGGAAATGAAAATGGAAATGGAAATGGAAATGGAAATGGAAATGAACATTTTTGGAAACCCGAACGTTTTTGGAAACTTAGACATTTTTGGAAACTTGAACATTTTTGGAAATGATCCAAAAATAGAAACTTGAGCATTTTAGGAAACTTGGATATGTAAGAAAAATGGCAAGTTACAGAGCCGATCGAAAATTTTAGGAAACTTAGAAATGACCCTTAAATGATGAGTTTTGAAGTTTTAAATAGGAAATAAAAGCAAGAGGGCCTTAAAAGAAAAAGTTGGAGAAATTTGACACACAAACAAGCTTGGAAAATCGGCTCAAGATGGCACTTAGGACTATGGAAATGGCGCCATGTGCAAGAGGCATGGGCCTGGTTCGAGTCACAAGGGAAGCAAGTAAATGAAGTTTTATTTTTGCTTCCCTGTGCCAAGGAGGTGGACGGCACAAGTATTCTAGAATGGGAGTTTTATTTCCATAAATATTACTTAAAATAAGTGATAAATGAGGATTTTAAATTAGGATTATTTGAAGAGATAAAAGAAGGATTAAACTCTATTTTATTTTTAAACAAAATAGATGATATTATCACCTAAGTGGAGTGGTGGCCAAGTAAGGGACTCTAGGTGATATTTTCGACTATAAAAGGAAGACAGGAAGGCTACTCATCAACTTTTGCTCCTCTTCCTCTCTCGCCAAAATTCTCCCAAAGCAAAACCCCTCTCTCCGAAATTTTCATTAAGCAAAAATCCTCTCTTTCTCTTCTATTTCTTCTCCGTTCTCTTGTCAAGCCGAATCTTTGTGGATTCTAAGGAAGAGGGCAATCATCCACAACATAAAAAGGGGATCTTTTCGGAAATCTAAGGATCTAAGGTAAGGATTATAATATAAATATTTGGTTAAAGATTATGATTCACGTTTTCAAAGTTAGACTTAATCTAACACGAAGTTATAGGATTTCGACAGGATTATAAAGGAATCTCTCTTGATTTGGAATCCCATCATAAGGTAAGTGATATTCGGCCAAGGCTAACTTGTTAAATATTTGGGATTATTTTTCCATTATTTCAAAAGCCGAAAACTAATCTATGGAGAAATATAGTGGTTAGCCGATTTCAGGGAGGAACACAAACCTTCTGGATTTGATTAGCAATCAAATCGGCAAAACAAGGTAAGTGGTAGTAAATTCTACTTCTAGTAGGATTTGGTTTTTTTTAGAATAAAAGGGGTCATTTATATGTTTTAATTAATGGCCGAATATAGGAGTGAAAGATTTAGACCGGTAGATAGCTCTTCGGGAATTCACGGAATCTATTGTTTAAAAAGGTGTGTACTCTTACTAACTTTCAATAAATTGCATGGCAATCATTAGATATGTAAATATGTAACAGTATGTGAATGTGGCTAAGCACCACAAATGTGGTAAGGAGTACCAGGGTACGTTTCCTACTTATGATAGGATTGTGAATGTGATATATTTTGAACATGTGATTAGTAACATGAATGAAAATTTAGTATGTGAAATATGTTATGAAATAATTGGGGCATTCGGGATATTTGTGGAGGAAGAAAGTGAAGGTGATGACTACGGTCTCACCAACGTAAAGTGGTGACTACGGTCACATAAAGTGAAAAGTGGTAACCGGTTACATCCAGTGAATACTGATGTCTAATGACACAACATAAGTGGGCGATGAGCACGTCGATCGCGCGCGATCGCCTTCGATGGTGTGTAGCGGATGGACGGTCGACTTAGTAGTCCCCACTGTATAAAGTTGTTGGTACGGGTGGTGTGTAGCGGATGGACAAATAGGTTTGGGTTTGGGTTGTATCATTATTTGATTTGAATATGCTTGATATGACTTGTATGCCCGATTTGTTGAAAATTAGCATCTGTGTACACATTGAGTCAGTGGACTCACCTCGCTGGGGAATTACTTTTCGTGTGATGAGCGGTAATGGACCGGGTCTACAGGAGCTAAAGGTGGCCATGCAACACTTGAAGAATTTATTAGAATTTAGACTCTATTTAAATTTAGTACTTTAAATTTTATTTTGGGTTTGAATGATGTAATAAGGCCATAAGGCCCAGTTGGATTTTCTTTATTTCATTTATTTTATTTGATTAAGATACAAATTATTTTTTTGAATAAAGTTAAGTAAATTTATTTCTTTTAAAATTATTTTGTCACCTTATTTAAGTTGGATTTTCAAAATTTATTAAATGGATTTCAATTTAAGCCCAACCCAAAACGAATTTTTCTTAATTACACAAATTTTCTCTAAGTTAATCGGGACATTGAAAACCGATTTTCTTAAGGAACATACGAGATCCGGTTCGTGCTCGTGGGCGGTGTGTGGTGTTTCGATTGGTATCAGAGCCCAATTTTAAACTATCGGCCTGTGGGCTAAGGCCCAAAACGTTTTCAAAGCGAGCCAAAATAATTTTCTTCGAAATTGAGTAGGTATTTAGCATGGCACCTAAGTCTCCGACCCATGATCCACACGGTAAGTACCCTAACTTTATGAGTGATTCGTGATTTATGAACCGTATAAGGGTAGAAAAGGCATGGAACGTAGAATAGAATGATAGGAATTTGAACCCAGGATTAGACTACTCAAACACTTGAAACTCATAAGACTTAATGAACTTAACAAACCTATGACTAAGTCATTGAGCTAGGGTGTGGCAACCCCCGCACGCATGTCTCAGGATTGGATCGGAAGAGCACGGTATTTAAGCGAGCCCTAGTGACTCACCTCCTCTTCGCAGTATCCTACCAGTGCGTAGCTTCGATTCGCCCTAACTCGAAGGCTCGGTGGTGTGGCAACCTCGTGCGCATGTCTAGAAAGGTCGGTGAGAGCTTGGTATTTAAGCGATCGCGTGACTCACCTCCTCTTCATTCGAATCTCGTCAGTGCGTAGCTTTGGTTCACCCCGACTAAGAGGGCTCGGTCATAAAGCTAAACACAAAGAATAAAACCCGAAAGGGACTTAGCCGTTTTTCTATTATAAAAAAATGTATAACCAAAATTTAGTTTTAAAACTCTTAGAAACTTATGAGAACTATTTTACAACATTTTCTTACGAAAAAATTTTCCGATTACAAAAATACCCACAGTGGTAAAAAAAAATACCCTTGGTTTATAAAATGACCAAACCACCCATAGTTTTAACAAAATTTCATTACTTTATCAAATGTTCAAAAACCCTAATTTGTAAAATATCAAACTATCTTGATTTTGGAAAATTACAAAATTGCCCCTAACTTACAAAATTACCAAAACGACTCGATTTCCAAAATTTTTGCAATATCATTGCTTTGAAAAGTGTAACTCTCAAAGGAACCCTCAATGTTTTACAATCTTGGAAAATATCCTAACTTAATAAATTTTACAAATTTACCCCGATTTTTGGAAAAAATTATCAAAATACCCCGAGATCAAAAATTACGAAATACCCTGGATTTCAAAATTCTTCCAAAATTTCGGAACTTTAGAAGTACCAAAATACTTTCGTCAAAATCACCAGGAATTTTTTTGAAAATTTACTGAAAATACCCTGTAGGATAAAATTACGAAAATGCCCCTAGGTAGTGGAAAAGCAAAATAACGAAAACAACAACAAGAATTACAACGTTTCTTTGAATGAACGAAAGTTCATATTTGTTGATGGATGAATGAATGAATGCAAGATCAGTATGCATGTATGAAT
The DNA here is from genome assembly GCA_025503065.1 of Gossypium bickii. NCBI lineage: Eukaryota > Viridiplantae > Streptophyta > Magnoliopsida > Malvales > Malvaceae > Gossypium > Gossypium bickii. Next base: position 109,028,177 of record CP106717.1, read on the forward strand.
ACGAAAGAACCACTCTTAAACTCTTCTTCATAAGATATCATCGCGGGTAATAAGTGAAACAAGAATACTAATACATAAAATTTCTTAATCAGATCTCGTCGATAATGAGCTCAAGAGGACGTGGTCGTCGTGGAAGAGGTAGAAGAAGGATGACTGTTAGATCGGGACAAGGTTCTGACAATGAGATACCACCACACCATCACCCCCAGCTGTCAATGTTGAGCAAGTGAGCTCGCATGTGAGGAAGATGCCGTGTCGCAGTCTTGGTCGCGAGTTTTGGAATTGGTGGCTGGTGCAGGAAACAATTCAGAAAATCGTAAGTCTGTGCCTGAGCGGCTCCGTGCTAATGGAGTTGAAATGTTTAGAGGAGTATCGGGAGTGGCACCCAGTACAGCTGAGTACTGGTTGGAAGCAACTGAGCGCATCATGGATGAGCTCGACTTGACCCCCGAGGAGAAGTTGAAAGGGATGACGGCACTATTACGCGATGAAGCGTATCAATGGTGGTTAACCATTCGGGACGGTGCCACGGCGGAAGATCTGACCTGGGAATATGCTAAGGAAGCATTTCAGAAGAAGTATGTGGAAACCAGGTATATAGACGAGCAAAGGAAGGCTTTTCTGGGGTAGGTACAAGGAAGTAAGTCTGTCACTGAATATGAAGCGAAATTCTTGAGGTTGAGCCGATATGCCCGAGGAGTAGTGGCGACTGAGCATGAACGCTGTGTTCGTTTTGAGGACGGACTTAGGAACGATTTGAGACTTTTGATAGCACCGCATCGTGAGTGGGAATTCTCGCCTTGGTGGAAAAAGGCTAAAAGTGGTGAGGAATTAAGGACGCCACCAAGCGGTGTGGGCGATAAATAAGCCCAAAAGAGGTTTTGGGCCATCTGGAAAAGGCCACAAGAGGCCTAGAGTTGACAGGCCACAAAGTCAACAGGCTGATACGGGCTGGCAATTTCGCCCTTGTGAACATTGTGGAAGGAAGTACAGAGGAGAGTGTTGGAAAAAGGCGGGACGATGTCTCAAGTGTGGGTCCAAGGACCATATGATTAAGGATTGCCCCAAGCTATTAGATGAGAGCCAAACCGGCTCGGAATGCTAACCAGGTGGTAGAGGCGGAAGCTGACCTTCAAAGAGGTCGTGGGTCGCCAACAGAGGTAGTGGCAGAGGCCGTGGAGCTCAGGGTCGAGGTGCAATACTAACGCCAAGCAAGGCAACCGAGTTTGGTTTACGCGGTTCATTTGGAGGGAAGAGGAGACGCGCGGATGTTATAACCCAGACGTTCTTTATTCATGACAAACCCTATTTTGCTCTTATTGATGTGGGCTCAACTCATTCCTATGTTGCATGTAGTGTAGTTGAAACACTAGGCCTAGACTCTGAACTTTCTGATAGGCAGATAACTGTAGTGAGCCCATTAGGCCAAATGGTGAGGATAGATAGGGTCTTTTGGAATGTACCCACAGGGATTCGGGAGTGAATTTTCTGGGCCGACTTAATGGAATTACCCTTCGGAGAGTTTGAGCTTATACTTGGAATGGATTGGCTAGTAGAGCATCGAGCCGTGTTGGATTGTGCGGCTAAACATATAGAACTAAGAACCCCAGAAGATGAGGTAGTAGTGATGATCGGAGAAAGGAGGAACTACTTGTCTAATGTAGTTTTTGACCAAGGCCGAGAAAATGGTTAAGAAAGGGTGTAAGGCATTCTTAGCCTTCGTGAGTGCATTAGGAGGAGAAGAGGAAGGTGTCAAGGGAGTTAGAAGCGATAAGGGATTTTGAGGATGTATTTAGGAGGAGTTACCGGAATACCCCCGGATAGAGAGGTGGAATTTGGAATAGATTTGCTACCTGAGGAGCAGCTCCCGTGTCAATCGCTCCCACCGAATGGCACCAAAGGAATTAGTGGAGCTCAAGGCTCAAATCCAGGAGTTGTTGGATCGTGGGTTCATTCGACCCAAGTGTGTCTCCGTGGGAGAGCACCGGTTCTCTTTGTGAAGAAGAAGGATGGAACTATGCGGATGTGCATAGATTATCGTCGATTGAACAAACCGACCATCAAGAACAAGTATCCTTTGCCAAGGATAGATGACTTGTTCGACCAACCGAAAAGTGGGGCATTTGTGTTCTCAAAGATCGACTTAAGGTCGGGTATATCATCAATCGAAAGTGAAGGAGGTGATATTCATAAGACCGTTTTTAGGACAAGGTACGGTCATTTTGAATTTGTGGTGATGCCGTTTGGGTTGACGAACGCACCGGCCGCGTTCATGGATATGATGAATAGGGTTTTCCAACCCTACTTGGATAGATTCGTCGTGGTGTTCATCGATGACATTTTGGTGTATTCCAAGACGGAGGAGGAGCACGATGAGCATCTTCGAGTTGTGTTAGAAGTGTTAAGGGAAAAGAAGCTTTATGCCAAATTCAGCAAGTGCGAATTTTGGCTCAAGGAAGTGGCGTTCCTAGGACATGTGGTATCCGCAGAAGGAATAAGAGTGGATCCTAGGAAGATCAAGCGTTGTTGGATTGGAAACCACCTAGGTCGGTGGTGAAATCGAAGTTTCTTAGGCTTGGCGGCTATTACGGAAGGTTTGTGGAAGGATTCTCGTCAATAGCCGCACCTTTGACAAAGTTACTAAGGAAGGAAGTACCGTTTGTGTGGACGGATAAGCAATGAGAGAGAGCTTTGAAAAGCTTAAAAAGGTCTTGTGAAGCTCGGTGTTAATTCATTGGAGGCGGTAAGGACCGTAGTATATTGTGATGCTTCGCACACGGGGGTTAGGCGTGTGTGCTAATGCAAGAAAAGGTAAGGTAGTCGCTTATGCATCTCGACAGATTAAGGCGCATGAGGTGAACTACCCAACTCATGACTTGGAACTCATGGCAGTGGTTTTCGCCTCAAAGTTTGGAGGCACTACCTTTATGGAGAAAGGTCGATGAATTTACACGGACCACAAAAGCCTTAAGTATTTGTTGACTCGAAGGAGTTGAACTTGAGGCAACGAAGGTGGGTGGAGTTATTAAAAGATTATGACTGCTCGATAGAATACCATCCGGCAAGGCGAATGTGGTAGCCGACGCCCTAAGTAGGAAGGTTGTGTCGGATTTAAGGGCTTTGTTCGCTCACTTAAGTTTGTATGATGACTGAAGCTTTGTTGGGCGAGTTACAAGTCAAGCCAAACCTGGTGAAGGAGGTGAAAGAGGGACGGTTGGCGGATAAGGACTTAAGTACTAAGTTCTGAGCAAGTACGGCAAGGAGGATTAAAGGATTATGGCGTCAATGATGAAAGAGAGTCTTTGTGCTACAAGGAAAAGGTTTGTATGCCGAGGATAAGGAGTTGAGACAAAGGATTCTTCGGGAAGCGCATGGTAGTCCTTATGCTATGCATCCCGAGGCATCAAGTCAGTATAGAGATCTAAGGGAACAATTTTGGTGGTCAGACCTGAAACGAGAGGTGACTGAATTTGTGGGGAAATGTTTGACGTGTCAGCAAGTAAAGGCTGAACACCAAGTCCCATCAGGATTGCTTCAACCAATTGAGATTCCCCAATGGAAGTGGGAAAGAATTACCATGGACTTCGTTAGTGGGCTTCCCCTTACGCCCACTAAGAAGGACTCGGTATGGGTGATAGTGGACCGTTTGACCAAGTCCGCACATTTTATCCCTGTGAGGATCGACTATTCCCTTCAAAAGTTAGCCAAGTTATATGTGGCGAAGATCGTGAGGCTACACGGGGTACCGATGTCAATCATCTCCGATAGAGACCCAAGGTTTACGTCTCGATTTTGGAAAGCACTTCATCAAGCATTAGGCACTAAGCTAGACTTTCACTACTTTTCATCCACAATCAGACAGGCGATCGAACAGGTTATACAAGTGTTGGAAGATATGCTAAGAGGCTGTGTGATGGATTTCCGAGGAAGTTGGGAAGATTACTTGCCTCTAGCTGAGTTCGCCTACAACAACAGCTATCAGGCAAGCATTCGGATGGCACCATACGAAGCATTGTATGGAAGGAAATGTAGAACACCAACTTGTTGGACCGAGTTAGGAGAACGCCGCGTTTTGGGTCCAGAGTTAGTGGCGGAAACTGAGGAGAAGGTGGAATTAATTCGGGCACGGTTGAAAGAAGCTTCTGATAGACAGAAGTCGTACGCAGACCTTAAGAGGAAAGAAATTGAGTTTGAAGTAGGAGACCAAGTGTTTCTAAAGGTCTCACCTTGGAAGAAGGTTATGCGGTTCGGTCGCAAAGGGAAGCTAAGCCCAAGGTTTATAGGGCCCTATCAAGTACTGAAGCGAGTTGGGCCAGTGGCATACCAATTGGAGTTACCACCAGAGTTGCATCAAATGCACGACGTATTTCACGTGTCCATGCTACGTCGCTATCGATCGGATCCGTCTCACGTGGTACCTGTTGAAGAAGTGGAGTTAAGGCCAGATCTATCTTACGAGGAGGAGCCGATTCGAATCTTGGAACGTGACGTGAAAGTACTACGAAAGAAGTCGGTGCCTTTAGTCAAGGTGTTATGGCGCAATCATGGATCGGAAGAAGCTTCGTGGGAGCCAGAAGAGACAATGCGACGGCAACACCCTCAATTGTTTAGTTAGGAAATTTCGAGGACGAAATTTTATTTAAGGGGGGTAGAACTGTAACATCCTAGGAAGGGCCTATGCATTTCCAGATTAATTGTATGAAATGACAAGTTTCAAGTCCTATGAATAAATTTTTGAAACCTAGAAATGCATGAAAATGGAAATGAAAATGCATAAAAATGGAAATGAAAATGCATGAAAATGGAAATGAAAATGGAAATGAAAATGGAGATGGAAATGAAAATGGAAATGGAAATGAAAATGGAAATGGAAATGGAAATGAACATTTTTGGAAACCCGAACGTTTTTGGAAACTTAGACATTTTTGGAAACTTGAACATTTTTGGAAATGATCCAAAAATAGAAACTTGAGCATTTTAGGAAACTTGGATATGTAAGAAAAATGGCAAGTTACATAGCCGATTGAAAATTTTAGGAAACTTAGAAATGACCCTTAAATAATGAGTTTTGAAGTTTTAAATAGGAAATAAAAGCAAGAGGGCCTTAAAAGAAAAAGTTGGAGAAATTTGACACACAAACAAGCTTGGAAAACTGGCCTGAAGATGGCACTTAGGACCTATGGAAATGGCGCCATGTGCAAGAGGCATGGGCCTGGGTTCGAGTCACAAGGGAAGCAAGTAAATGAAGTTTTATTTTTGCTTCCCAGGCCAAGGAGGTGGACGGCACAAGTATTCTAGAATGGGGAGTTTTATTTCCATAAATATTACTTAAAATAAGTGATAAATGAGGGATTTTAAATTAGGATTATTTGAAGAGATAAAAGAAGGATTAAACTCTATTTTATTTTTAAACAAAATAGATGATATTATCACCTAAGTGGAGTGGTGGCCAAGTAAGGGACTCCTAGGCTGATATTTTCGACTATAAAAGGAAGACAGGAAGGCTACTCATCAACTTTTGCTCCCTCTTCCTCTCTCTGCCAAAATTCTCCCAAAGCAAAACCCCCTCTCACGAAATTTTCATTAAGCAAAAATCCTCTCTTTCTCTTCTATTTCTTCTCCGTTCTACTGTCAAGTCGAATCTTTGTGGATTCTAAGGAAGAGGGCAATCATCCACAACATAAAAAGGGATCTTTCGGAAATCTAAGGATCTAAGGTAAGGATTATAATATAAATATTTGGTTAAAGATTATGATTCACATTTTCAAAGTTAGATTTAATCTAACACGAAGTTATAGGATTTCGACAGGGATTATAAAGGAATCCTCTTGATTTGGAATCCCATCATAAGGTAAGTGATATTCGCCAAGGCTAACTTGTTAAATATTTGGGATTATTTTTCCATTATTTCAAAAGCCGAAAACTAATCTATGGAGAAATATAGTGGTTAGCCGATTTCAAGGGAGGAACACAAACCTTCGGGATTTGATTAGCAATCAAATCGGCAAAACAAGGTAAGTGGTAGTAAATTCTACTTCTAGTAGGATTTGGTTTTTTTAGAATAAAAGGTGTCATTTATATGTTTTAATTAATGGCCGAATATAGGAGTGAAAGATTTAGACCGGTAGATCGCTCTTCGGGAATTCACGGAATCTATTAAGCGAAAAAGGTGTGTACTCTTACTAACTTTCAATAAATTGCATGGCAATCATTAGATATGTAAATATGTAATAAAGTATGTGAATGTGGCTAAGCACCACAAATGTGGTAAGGAGTACCTGTGCACGTTTCCTACTTATGATAGGATTGTGAATGTGATATATTTTGAACATGTGATTAGTAACATGAATGAAAATTTAGTATGTGAAATATGTTATGAAATAATTGGGGCATTCGGGATATTTGTGGAGGAAGAAAGTGAAGGTGATGACTACGGTCTCACCAACGTAAAGTGGTGACTACGGTCACATAAAGTGAAAAGTGGTAACTTCGGTTACATCCGGTGAATACAAGTGTCTAATGACACAACATAAGTGGGCGATGAGCACGTCGATCGCAATGATCGCCTTCGATGGTGTGTAGCGGATGGGAGGGTCGACTTAGTAGTCCCCACACGGTGTACAAAGTTGGTACGGGTGGTGTGTAGCGGATGGACAAATAGGTTTGGGTTTGGGTTGCATCATTATTTGATTTGAATATGCTTGATATGACTTGTATGCCCGATTTGTTGAAAATTAGTATCGTGGTACACATTGAGTCCGTGGACTCACCCGTTGGGGAATTACTTTTCGTGTGATGGCGGTAATGGACCGGTCGGCGCAGGAGCTAAAGGTGGCCATGCAACACTTGAAGAATTTATTAGAATTTAGACTCTATTTAAATTTAGTACTTTAAATTTTATTTTGGGTTTGAATGATGTAATAAGGCCATAAGGCCCAGTTGGATTTTCTTTATTTGTTTATTTTATTTGATTAAGATACAAATTATTTTTTTGAATAAAGTTAAGTAAATTTATTTCTTTTAAAATTATTTTGTCACCTTATTTAAGTTGGATTTTCAAAATTTATTAAATGGATTCCAATTTAAGCCCAACCCAAAACGAATTTTTCTTAATTACACAAATTTTCTCTAAGTTAATCAGGACATTGAAAACCGATTTTCTTAAGGAACATACCAGATCCGGTTCAGGCTCGTGGGCCGGGTGTGGGGTGTTTCATCAGCAGATAAGATAGTAAAAAAGTAAGGTATGTTTGGTTCGCTGTAATAGAATAGAGCTGTAATTGAATAGAACTGTAATGAAATAGAACTGTAATAGTAATTCAATTATTTGGTTTAATGGAATGGAATAGAACTGTAATAGTATTCTTATGTTTGTTTGAATAGAATGATGTTGTAATAGCATAAGGAAAAAAGCTAAAATGACTAGAATACCCTTAGTAGAAATTTTTTTAGATAGATGATTATTGTTATTGTTATTAAATTTTAATAAGATTATTAATATAAATAATAAATAATTTAATCCTATTTTAACATAATTATTATTAAATATAATTTAATAAAATTCTTAATATAATTATTCTTATATGAATTTACTAAAATCATAATATATAATACTATAAAAATAATATATAATCTACTTTATTATTTTTAAACTGCAATATATTTAATGTGCTAAAATATCATTAGTGAAACAAATAATTTAATTATTCTACAATAAAAAAAATATTAGAAGTAATAAATAAATTGAGAATTATATTTTGCATAAACATAATATTCATATATTAACAAAAGGTTACATGATTTCACTAGTTTATATGTCATAATCCATATGTTATAAAATTTTACAATATCAAAAAGTTACAACATTGTAATGACATATATCATGTCATTATACCGTCCCAAATATTACAAATATAAAAAGTTACCAAAATATCATTTACACAACCATAATTTTGTGGATTTGATTAATTGATGACTGACATTTAATATTTTTTTTAAAAATACCCATTTGATTAAATATAGTGTGTTAAATATATTCCTTTTTTTAAAAAAAAAAAACATGATTTGTTTGTAGCATTTTACTTTCTTTCCTTTTTTTTTTTGTTTCGTTTGTTGAGATAATTTTTTTAGTGTTAATTATGATTTTTAATCAAACAATATAAGTAATATAAAACATTGTTTAATTATAATTTTTAATCAGACAATATAAGTAATATAAAATATTGTTTGAAGACCAAAATTAAATATAACATAAATTAAAGATATCGAAAATAAAAATAGTTTGATAATATATTAAAAGATTAAAATAGTTTTAAATGAAACATATCAAAAATAAAAACATGTCGAAAATTAAATATAACCAAAATGTTCTTGTTTAAAGTAAAAAGATCAAATCCGAAATGTAAATGTAGTTTAACATGTATTTTATTTCTTCCCCGTATTACTAGAAAAGAATAATGGTATCATCATTGCAGTGGAGATATTTGTTTATGTCCGCTACTTGATACTTATCTGTCCACCTGCATCAGTAAATAATAAAGATGTTATCAAGACAAGAAATTGACATCACTTGTGTTAAAATATTAAAGCTCGAAATGATAAAATTTCTCTTGCAAAAACACAACAAGCCTGTAATTACACAAATTAAGCATTCATTAAAAAAAGGAGATAATCATATTCAATGGAGTAATGTAGATCTAATATGATGCCAGATTCTAATGTACAAACCTCAGTGCATTTAAGTATGACTAAAAATAAGTCAAAACTCAAAACTGAAATCATAATAATAGCATAACGCATAAAAGGCTGACTCAATCTAGGAAACATATAAAATAGAAACATGTGAGAACAACCAAATGAAAATGGAATTAAATTATCAAAGAGTCTTTTTGAAATGGGACTTTTTGCCCATTCTGAGATCTGTATAACCTAATTTTTGTCCTTATAATAAGGCAATGAATTATCACTATCATTAGGAATGATTGAATTTGAGAAAAACATAAAATATTTTCTGTCCTTATGATAAAGTACAATTCCCTCAACTATCAATGCACTTCAGACATTATCAATTCACAAGTCATTGAACCAAAATTGACATTTATCATTACTCATACAAAAAAGAAATAACATCTGAACATTCTCCTAACTTTCATTAAACCAAAATCTAAAGTTTAGGTCCAATCCACCTACCATTAAAGTATTGTTTCCATTGCTTTCAACCAGCAAGATGATAGCACAAATTCTTTTTTACTAATAACCAATTTTGCCTATTTTATTCAACAACGATTCTGTCATGGATAAAACTATATTCTTAACACTGCTTCTCAATAATACACTTTTTTAACAAAAAACGACACTTTGAATTGAGAAAAAAGAAGAAGGAAAAGTAATCGTTTTGTTGTGTTTACTTAACAAAGAAAATAAAATCAAGTGAAACTAGAAAACCAGATGGAAAACCAGGAAAAAGAAGGAAATTACTCATAGTGCATTGTCATTCCAAATGGAACTTAGAAACTTACTTGGCAAATCAATTCTCCAACACAAGTCAAAAGTGCAAATGTCACTGCTTTTGCCAACATGGGATGTTTTGCTAGAAGAGTCAAATACCTGTTAAATAAGCAACATAAATACTTTGGAACCAAGCTAGGGTAGTAGTTTAGAGTACTAGTCCTATGAAAGTTCCATAACAACATAACAAACAATCCTCAACCAGCATTCATAAGAAAAAGTAAATTTTCTAAGAAACCATTACAAATGCTTCATAAATGACAAAGTATTATACCTTTAAGCAATCAGCATAATCTTGTCAAGGAAAATACAAAGCTTAAAAGCTTCTTATGCTCATGTTATTCAATTTTAAGCAATACCTTTAAGAACAGAAATCGGACAGAATGTAAAGTCTACACGCCAAGTATCCTACATCATATACATAGGTAACTAGAGTCTTGTTTCTGTATGTGTATCTGTATATATAGGCAAACTCAATGATGGCTTTATACACTGATGATTGGCAGTCAATAATGTAAATTACTAATTAAACAGATTTTGTAACTTTTTATCTAAAATCTTCCAATCATCTATCTCCATAACATCCCATTGTAGAACTATTCTCAATTCAACAAATAAACAAGTATGTTTATCAAACTAACTTTACGCAGCCTATCAATAGCATAGGTAGATACTATCTTTTTAGGGAACCGAAACTAGAACAAGCTACAGAACAATTGAAACATGAAGTACCGCCAATTTTGTTCTCAGACATGGTACAACTATTTCTTACTGATAAAGGATCTAAATGACTAGAGTTTTACTAAATTCTTTTACCCCATTATCGAACATTCCCTCTCATTGTTCTTTTTCTTCTTCTTCTCTTCTAAAACATTACCGAGTACTTTCATAACATTGAAATAGTAGAAATAACCTACTTCATTCTAGTTCTACAACTGAGATTTGCTTACATTCGTCACTAAACCAAGCTATCCTACATGTAGTACATTGTGAGTTTAAGCCAGATAAAACATGTATATCGAGCAACCTAATAACGAAACCTTTAATGACAAGCATTTTAGATAATTGTATTCAAAACATCCATCAATTTGCAGTAGAGAAAGTTTGAAAAATAGCAAAATGATATTACAAATTTAAAAAAGCAAGGCAAGGCTTTTAGTTCATTACTACGAAAGCAAGGACCAGCCACTTTTGCCTTCGTTGTTACCAGTCCCATCACCTTTGCCACCAAAATTCCCATCACTAGAACCTCTAAACCCACCGTCCGAAATTGCTGACACACGTGAATAATCCAAACCCAACTGCCCAGCTCCTATTTTGCAAGCACCCTAGTCCTTAAAAATAGATCAATGGTTCGAACTCGAAAGACATGGATAGGAACCGTCTTTGGACTCTCTAATGGGGAACCTAATCCTTAAAAAATTAGAGATTTTGGGGAGGGGGAACTGATTTGGGGGAAAAAAGAAAGTAGGTTCTGGGAATAAAATAATTAAAAATCAAATAAGGAAAAAACGCCATTACCTGAAATATGGAAACAGAAGGAGAGAAAGTTACAGCTCTGTGGGAGAAGATGAAGGAGAATATCTGGAATATGGCAAGAGAGTTTGAGGGCAGAAATTGTGTAGAGAGTTTGATGGTAGATGAAGGAGAAGATAAAGGAGGGCAAAATTTGGAAAATGGGAAAAAGAGAGCCAAACGGAATAGCTATTCAGGTATATGGGCAATGAATAGCTATTACAGCCTTTAGCTGTAATAAGGCCTGGATGGAATCAGGCCGTAATCCTTTTACAGCCAACCAAACGTTGGTTTGGTGGTGGGCCCACCGAATTGGGGGGAATGCATTCCTATTCCCCCCAACCAAACATGTTGTAATTTTCATTTCACTTTCAGTTTTAATATTAAATTAGAAAAAGATTTTAGGGGTTTTGAGCCAGGTGCACGTTGCACCCTTTCAGTTGACACGTGCTTCATTACATAGGTTTTGCCATTTTAGGGGCTACATGGCAGCTTCTTTGCCTGACAAGTGATTTTATTCTATTTTACAAATGTAATTATTTCACATAGAGGGAAAGAATTTTTATAAACAAATTATTAATGTAATGATAAAGAATTTAATTATAAATTTGTTTAAATTTAAATTTAATTATTTTTATTTAAAAATATAAATATCATCAACATAATATTAATAATCATTTAAGAGAAGAAAATGAAAACTTTATCCAGGGAATCCCGCAGCGGAGCTTTTCACCGGCTTTGAGCTTGTATGGAAGGCTTTGAAAGTGGGGTTTTGTGCTGGGAAGCTTGGTGGCAGAAGAAAGGGATATTTTTTGGAAAAGAAGGGCCTTTTTTGGGTGGGGTGGATGGGGGATGAACATTGTAGGAACCTATAATGACAAGGATGATGATGAATACAAAAATACAGAGAGGTGATGTCTTTGAAGTGAAATCATTGTTGGGTTTTGTAAGATATTGATAATTTTGAAAGGCAGCTTTGTATAAGGGTTTTGTTTTGTGATGTGCTCAAAGTTACTACGGCTGAGCTAAAAGAGGTGGATTGCATCGAAATTTCTTAATATATGTTTGTCGTTAGTTTTTATATAAAACAAAAATTGTAACAGATTAATTTCATAACCTTCCAAAAATTTTGACTGGATATCAATAGTTTTAACGCAATACTAAAATCTCTAAATTCTATAAAAATTTCTATCGCAATTTCATAATATTTCTAATGCAATACTAATTAGAAATTTTGATATAGAATTAAATTTTTTATATCCATTAGAAATTTTAATATTACATTACAAGTTTTGGCATTTAGTTAAATATTTTCGTATACCTCAAGAAATTATGATATGCCACCTAATCGAATCCTTTTTAGACATAAAAATATTTAAAAATATAAAATTATTAAAATTGTATAAATAAAATATACAAAACTATAGAAATTAAATTCAAGAAAACTTCATTCTTTATTTTTTTTTCTTTGAAAAAACCCTCAACTCTCTTAATCTTCTTCTCTTCACTAGATTATTGCCACAACCAACTTTATCATCGCTGTCAAATTTGGGCGTCTTCTTTGATGGATAGCATCACTAAAAAACTCTTTGTATTCCTTTTTTTTAGTTCCTCCAAGTTGAAAGTCGAGAAACCTCTAAGTTCTTACCATTGCCACTGACACTGCCACTATTTGACAAGCTTTCTCGTCACAATGGCCACTAAAATCTTCCTCCTCCCATTCTCTTTAAAACTCCAACACAAAGTTTGGTAGAAATCATTTTCGAATGAAACCCTAAAATGTACAAAGCCAACATTTTGATAAAAAAGAGTAAAACCCAAAAAAATCGAGATCCTTAGGTCTCGAAATAACCTCTAAAAGAAAAAAAATGATAGAACTTGAATTCACCAAAGATGAAAATTTGGTGGGAGGTGTCGAAAACTAAGTAGGCCAAACAATAAGGAATCGAACAATAAAGAGAGTAAAGAATTACTCAAAAAAGTGTTCTAGCAAGTTAAGAGGGTCGAACAATAAATAAATCAAATATATATATAATTGAAAAATATGGAATGATTGAGATGTACTTGAGGAAGTGCCCATTTCTATAGCACTGCAACGAATTGACTTGTTACCATATTTAGATGATTGACAATTTATTGAACCGAATTTTTGGGTTGTGTTGATATTGTGGATTGTATCTAGCCCATCAATGAAGATCATATCACTTGAGGAAACATTTTTGGAGACTCAGATCAGATCAAGTTTATCTAATCCCTTGGATTAAAAAAGTTGGAACATTGAAGACTTAGTTGCCAATAGTTCTTGTTTATTATTATTCTATTTATTAAGCTAGTTTAGTTGTTGTTTAATAGGGATTGATATAAATCTTCATTATGCCAGCAAGTCTCGAAAAACTCTATATAATTGAGAGACTTCTCTAGGTTTTTGTACTGATTATTAAGAGCATTATTTATGAGAGAACATTTGATTGTAAAAAAATTATGTTGTGGTTTTACAAGCTAAGTTTACAATGGTAAATTTAATGGTGAGAGTATCAATCTTCTAGGATACAAAAGTGAGGAAATCATCATTGAGTGTGATAGATTAGGTTCACTTATTTTAAGGATTGAAGATAGTGAATATTTCTTACTAAGCTAGGCTCCATAGACGTAGTGAAACAGAACTGCGTAAATAATCTTTGTATTCCCTTTTTTTGCATATTGTTTCGTAGTGCTTGAAGAAGTGTCAGCTTCCCCAGCCACTTCTTCTAGCACTTAGCTTGTTTGTTAGCAACTACCTTCAGGTTAACAATTGGTATCAGAGCCTTCCACTTAACATAATTAGTGGAGATTCCTAATGTTGCTAAATTCAAGCTATGAAAAGTTTATCTACTTCGCGTCCCATAATGTCGGAGACTGGTCATTATGCATTTTAGGATCCACTAATTTATTTCTTTTTCTTTTTTATAAACTTTGAACCTTTATTGACTTTGCTAAACAATTGAGCTAATGAAGCTCATTATAGAAGCTCCTTTTATAAACTAAAGAGAAGTTGAAAGGATGTCATATGTAGAAGTATTTCTTATCAAATTTGTCTAAGTTACGTTAGCTTGTTAGCTTATAAATTATCAAGTGACTTGCTTTTTTGTTTAGCAAATGTTATGTTTTAAGGCTTTAGCATATTACATTTGTAACACCACTTGCCTGACTCGATTGTTGGGTTCAAACTATAAGATACTACATTCATTACTAGAGTAACTATCGTCAAATACACAGTAAATAATCATTTACACATGCAATTAAATGTCAATCACATTCAAATCATGCTAAACAATCAATTTTTAGTCTTAAACGAACTTACAAAAGTTCTTTTCTAAAAGAAACATTCACTTACGATTTGAAGCTAACTATTATAGACATTCTAATCATACTTCTAGTCAAATCATGCAATACACATAGATTATAATACGTAATTCAATTACTATATCTACTTGATTTTAAACAAATCAAAACATACCAATTAGTTCAAACATTCAAATATCAACCTTCACTTGTAACACCCCAAACCCAGCCTAAAAGATTAAGCTGAATCTAAATGAGTTACACAAACATCGTAAAAACGTACTTCTTTTTAAAGTTTTAACTTTGAAAACTAAAAATTCATTTTAGTTGATTTAGACGATTTTGTAGTTTCGGTTTAGACTTGGTAGGTACTAACGAGATTATAAAAAGAAAAATAAGACAAGTCCAAAACATCTTACAAATCCAAAGGATTAAATTATGATTATCTCAGTACAAAACAATTCGAGCTCCCGCATGCTGTCCGATCCTAAATCAGATGCCTTCTTGACAAATAAAAGTAAGACAAAGGGTGAGTCACCAAGCACCGCGTATAACCAAACTCAAATAAAAATAAATAGAACGTGATATATAAATCATAGTAATGCAAGTATTTGATAACAGTTGCATAACCAGTACGAAATAGATCTAAAGTATCACAGAGGTTCCAACAGAGGTAGTACATCAGAACAAGGCAAAACAGAACAAATCGAATAGAGTAGAATAAAACAGGATGGAACAGATCAGAGCAATACTCAATAGAAACAGTTTTTCCAGTCTTCGCTACAAACAAGAACAGAGTTCTCCCCCGAACTTATCATCCAAAACACACCAATAAAGTCATCCCAAGTTGCCCGGCAACGATGACCCACCACCCTGAATTACCTGGCAATAATGGCTTGTCAACACGACCTGGGCACACACCCATGTCCTTACCTGTGTGTCTCACATAGCATGGGCACACGCCCATGTCCCTGGCCGTGTGGTTCTAAAGCGTAAATAGTGAGTTACACAGCCTGGACACACGCTCATGTCTTTGCCCGTGTGGCACACACAGTCTAAGCACATGCCCATGTCCCTGGTCATGTGGTTCTAAAGCATAAATAGTGAGTTACACGGCCTAGACACATGCCCATGTCTTTGCCCATATGGCTCACACAGTCTGGGCACACACCCATGTCCTTGCTCGTGTGGCTTACACAACATGGGCACACGCCCATGTCCCTGGTTGTGCGGTTCTAAAGCGTAAACAGTGAGTTACATGGCCTCGACACACGTCCATGTCCTTACTCGTATGGCTCACACGACCTAAGAACACGCCCATGTCTTTACCTGTGTGGCTAACACGACCTGGGTGCACGCTTATGTCCCTGGCTGTGTGGCGTTGACAGTCCTTTTTTCGACAACTGAAAACGTAAAAAAAAAGGGTTTCAGCACCCACCTAATACAGACTTGATGCAAGAGCAACAAGGATGAATTCTCGTCCTTAAACGACAAGCAATTGTCTAACAAACAATTAACTCATAGTCAAATCGCTAAAAACTAATATTCTAAAATCAAAGTTACGTCAAAGAACTTTCGACACCATAACTTAAATCAAACTTACCAGTCAGTGAATTGAACTAAAAGGAGAAGTCATATCTCATACAGAATCAGTGCAATGTAACATAGCAAAAGAAATAAACTTGAAACGGTGAAATCAAAACAGTGAAGAAAGAAGCCAAAAGTAATGTTAGAAAATAATAATAATAAATGAGGACCATGAACAATAATGGAAGTTTTTGTTTGCGGAAATTTTTGCTACAATAAACTACCCCACAAGGCAATTCAGCAAAAACATCTCCATAGCTTTTACTGAGACTCGAACACAGGACCAAAAAGTAAGTTGAGGCCTTACCACTGAACCAACAGGCTCATTCTTGATATCAATTGCACACAATTAACTTATAAACCACACATTTCAAGGTAAGGGTTTAAGCAAAATAACAAGATTTCCAAAAATATGATTCAAACCTGGAACCTCACACACATAACCAGAACACTTAACCATTGAACCAGGTCAATTTACTTGACAAAAATTTCCAAAGTCTAAACTTAAATCGAGGGATGACCTCTTTTGGTTTCAAAATACGATTTCTTCTAGGCCGGTTTTTGGGATGTTACATCAACAATACTATACCATATTGAAACATGCCATTATATTTCAATTACATACAAATTTAAGAATAGTGTGAGCTTCAAGACGATTTAGATTGACAAGTTTTGCAAGGTAACGATCTACAAGGAAAAGGGAAAACAAACAGAGTAACCATATAGGATGCTTAGTAAGTTCATAGGCATTATACAAAAGCTTACCTTCGTTTTCAATTAAGCACAATAAGCTACTAACTTGACATAGATTGTCTAAATATGGCAAATTACCACAACAACAACAATGTGAGCTATAACATGTAATCAAACCATATAACATCTTAATCACTTATCATACCAATTTATGTCATTATGTAAAACAATATTTCAATCTCATCCAATCAAGGGATAATGTAATCACATAGGTGTCCATGACATTACCTACACCTTGGTAGTCATAACTTATGGCAGTCCAACATTAACAAAGTTTCCTGAGCCCGTTCCCTCAACCTCCTAACCAACCCCTACGACCACCTTATCTACATTACCTACAACATTATCGCCCTCTCGAAACTACGTTGATTCACAGATTTTTCAAATGAGCTCTACATTCTCAGTGAGTAAAATGACCACCATATGAAACTTATCCTCAACTTTACGCAAACCAATTTGGTTCCATGCTCCCTTTCTCTCTTCAGTTCTTCCATGTTTGGCTTCCAATCAAGCTTGCTTGGGAATATCCAAGAAGGTTTAGATTAATTTTATCGTTTGCTTAATTTTATTCGTTAGAAAATAAAAGAAAATGAAATGAATAATCTACATGATTCTGTTAAAATTTGGAAACAAAAAAAAAATCATTTTGAATATAAAGAGTTCAATTAATGTTTAGATTTGGTTAAGGATATGATTTTTTATATTGATTAGTTATATCCAATTTTAGTTTGAAAATTAGGTTATATTCAAATTAAGATTTGATTAAGAATGAGTAGTATTCGGTTTTGAGTGAAATTCAATTAGGAATCATGTGAAAGAAACAAGAACTTGATTTATTTGGTGGAAAATATTATGTTTCCATAGTGAAGAATATGAGAAGAGAAAAATAAAGGGGAAGAAGAAAAGGAAAAGAAAAAAAGAAAAAGAAAAAAAATTAAATTATTCAAAAAAAAGCATAGGGACTAGTTTTAACAAATGGAAAACATTGAGAAAACTACGTTAAAAGAAATGGAGAAGGGAGGAAAACGAGGGAGAAGCAGAAGAAAAATAAAAAAAAAAAAAAGAAAAAAAAGGAATGTTAAAAGAAAACAACTAAATTGCTCAAAACGAAAAAATATAGGGACCAATTGTATAATTTAACCTAAAATTTTCTTTTGAAATGATGATTTAACGTGTTATGTCAGCTTACCATTATACCGTTAACAACAATTAACGGCTCAATGACTAAAACGTAACATTTCAAATATAAGTGACTAAAATGTAACCTGAGATAAACAAAAGTGACTATTTTAATAATTTACCCTAATTATAATTATTATATTTATTTTAAAGGTTTATTTGTTAGCATATTAATTATCATTATGATTATAATTTATAAATTATAATTGGTGATGGAATCACATTTCCATGAATTATTATAATTATAATTTATAAATTTATTTAAATATCATATATTTACTTATTAATATATAGGGTAAATTCCATAGATAATCATCCAACTATCAAAAATTTTTATTTTAAGCATCCAAAATAAAAAGTTTGCAATTTAAGCACCCACATTACATAGTTCGGTCATTTTAGTCACTCACATTAAAATCACAAACGGCAAGCTAACATGGCAGTTAAAAAATCGATATGATAATAAATTTAGCTCTCAAGTTTTACATATTATATCGATTTAGTCATAATTTTAAAAAATCAACCTTTAAATCTTAAAAATATTTTCAATTTAGTCTTAATTCTAAAGAATTCTAAAAAATATATAAAAATACATAAATATTTTAAAAAATAATAATAAATTTAAAAAATATATAAAAATAAAAAAGTATTCCCCTCCCTCAACCCCACCTTGCTGCAAAGTCTTTCTGCAGAACCACTCTTAAAAATAATTATAATATGGAACACCTTTTATTTTCCTGGCTAGTTAAAATATTTCTATTTCCCGACAGAAAATAAAAGGAGAGCATAAAAGAAAACATCGAACATCAAAAGCAAAACCAGCACAACTCAATCAATATGAAGTATGAATTCTGATGTTAAATTGTATATTTTTTATTTCAAGTGCCTAAAATGAAAATTTTTAATAGTTGAGTGACTATATATACAATTTGTCCTAATATGTAAATTGCAATAAGCTTGTAAAAAAAATGATAATTTAGTAAAATATGTTTATAGATAATTTTATATTTCGTCAACTATTAAACTTATAATCAAAAATAGTTTAACATTACTTGAAAGTAACACATAAAATAGTATTTTTAAACTCAAACAAAACAAATCCTGTGGGTTTAATAAATTAAACTAAGAACTAAAAGCTTGGTTTCAAGCCTTGAAAGAATATGGTTATAGTTAAAGCTTAAGAGTGCATTGTCCATTGAGTGTATGAACATGAAAACACAATGTCGGCAGGTAAGGTCGGGGAAGTTGAGAGGCAATGGTATGGAACCACCATGTTTCAGACCCCTTGTCTCTCATTTTATTACCGAAGGCCAAAGCCTTCGTTTCTTGGAAATGGGCATAGGAGCCACTGAACAAATAATAAATATGCACTTTTGACGTGGATTGTGTTATGGTGGGAGTAGACTCGCAGGAGTCAATTCGATTTATTCTATGATAAAACGTTTTGATTGTTGTTACCAATACATGCTTTAATCATAACAATAATAATTGTAAAATTTAGGTCCAATCATTTACCTTTTTTGTTGCATATAATTACCTCCTAACCTTATCCGCGTATGGAATTTCTCATATTTCTTGAAATTTGACTCCTTTAAAATTAAGTCTATAGTGGTATACTCGGACTTTTATGAAAATGATTTTCTTTTTTCATCGTATAAATCAATTGAGTCTTAACTCGACAATGTTCATGTAAGAGGACGTGGGTTCAATTGCATTGAAACTCATTATCCTCTTATTTATGGGTAGTTTTAGGAATTATGTAAAAAATAACAGATATTATCAGAACCTATAATAACATTGTCAAAAAAAAAAAACAAACAATGAGATTATTATTGATCCGGCATTAGTTGTAGAATCGGTTTATTTGTTTATATTAATCAATTATCAATTATTGAATTTCATAATCGAATTGATCAACTAATTTGTCCCACTAATTTTGTCTTATTTTGACTCTTAGTGGTAATTTCTTAAAAAAAAAAAAATTTGACCTCTTATTCACTCACACCTTGGTGGCACAACCACTATGTGGGTGAAAAAAATTTATGTATCAATTTTATTAGGCATAATAATTTATTTGGTGCTCCAACTTTATAAAAAAATCATTTTAGTCCTCTATTTAATTTTTCACCTCTTTTAGTCTTTAAACTTGTATTTTTTTATCAAATGACCCCAAAATGGATGAAAAAAATTAATATTTGTTAACTTTGGTGATGTGGTATACACATGAATGACACGTCAGCATTTAATTAATTTTTAAAAAAATTTTTAAAAAAATTATAATTTTTATACCTTTTTAATAATGTTGATGACTTTTAATGTTTAAAAATGATTTTTATATTTCTTAAAATTTTAAATTTTTAAAAATTGATTAAATATTGACGTGTCATCCATGTGGCAATCCACATGTATGCCACATCAACAAAGTTAAAAAAACGTTTACTTTTCCATCTATTTTGGGTTGATTTGGAAAAAAAAAACACAAGTTTAAAGGTGAAAAATTAAATGGAGCATTAAAATGATTTTTTTCTTTTTGTAAAGTTGAAGGGTTAAATAAATCATTATGTCATTTTATTAAAAAATTAATATAAAAACTAAATATGACTTTAGTTGAAATGATAAAATTAATATAGTAACTGAGTCCAAATTCCATGAATGTATTAATATGTATGTATTTTTCTCAAAATAATATTTGTTACTCTATAAAATGATTGAGTTTTTGGTAATTTTACAACTGAATTAAGACCCAATTAATTAGTGATACAATCTTAATCAAACACATTATAATACTGCTAGATTTTGTCATACCCACGATGTGAGTAAAAAAAAATTTTATGTTAGAAATATTTTTTTAATTTCTTCAATAATGAAAGTAGGTTTGAGTGGAAATGAAATTGTATTTTAATATTATTGAACACATGTTTGATCCTTAAATTTATAATTTTTTTATTTAAAAATATATAAAAATTTAAAGTTAAAAGTATGGTAGATCAATACTCATCGACAAGTAGAAGAACATGCTTTAGATTCAAGTCGATTTGACGGTCAATATAGAAGATCGAAAAAAAAAGTTGTTTGAGTTTCGATTCCTAGCTTGTGACGTACAAAGCTATTTCATGAAAAAAAAAAGACTGAATTGTAAAAGAGAAGAGGAAAGAGATCTTTCAATTGGTGTATGTAGTGCGAATAGGGAAAGCCATATAGCATCCGTTTTTTAACAACCCAATAACTTAAATGAAAACTTTTAAATAGTTTAATGACCAAATTATAACTTTTTTTAGTTAAGTGACTAAAACGAAAACTTACATATAATATAGTGACTAATGATACAATTTACCCTTTAAAATATCTATTAACCGTGGTACGTAGGTCAACAAAGTAATTAGCATCTCCACTCACGATAAAATTACATGCTATTAGATTATGAAATACTTACCATTTAGGTAAAAAAAAATTATATAATAAATTTATAAAAATTAAAAATAAAATCAAAGTTTAGTTGAAATTATAAAATATTGAAAATTATTATATTTTAAGTTTAAATTCCGTATTTTTTAGATTTTATATAAAAATATATAAAGATAAAGATATTCTCTAAACAATATTTATTGATTTATGAAATTAAAATTTTTTTGTAATTTCACAACTCAGTTAAACTCTTAAATAATAAATAATATAGATATAATTAGTTTCTTAACTAAAGCGATGTTTTATTTAGATTTGCAAATATCAAATAATTAACTGGAATAAACTCACACATGACAGCCGCACATGGTGGATCTTTGAAATCCACACAAATAATTGCAAATGGTGGGTCTCAAACCTAGGTACTCAATATTTGGGACCTCTGTCTTTGGCAATTGAGCCTAGGTCTCGTTGGTTAATTAAAATGTAATATATTTATTTTTTAAAATTTTGTTATAACATTTGTAACATTTCAAAAATACTATGACTGAGAAAGTAAAAAAAATATAAATATTTAATTTTTAGAATATTATAGTTTATATTATGATCAATATAAATTAAGAATAAAAAATAATATTTAAAATAAATTTAAATTAATTATTATTTTTGGCAATGTATTCAAATTCAAATGATGATGATATATTATTTAAAAAAATTAAAGACAAAACAAGAATTGATTATTTTGGAATGATTAATATTTTAGCAATTCAATTGTTAAATTTATCGATATAATTATACTTGTCATGCATGTAAGTTTTCGAACCGGTCCGGTATCTCTATTATATCAATCTAAAATATTGTATATATTAATATTTATTGAATGGTTGAAATTTTTTTACATAGAACAAATAGTTAAAAATTTTAAAATTATATCAAATTTGACATGTATAATCTATCAAGGGAATAAGAAACATAACAATCGAGAGTTTTACACCGATGTAAATGGATTCTCCAATTTAAAAATATTATATAAAAAGTGTAATATTAAATTAAAATTAGTAAATTTTAATAGTAAAATTTTTAAATGAGTAATAACAAATACTAATGTTGTTTCAACATTGTTTCTCATTTTTATATCATTGCAGTTATGTGTTTAGATAATAAATGCAAATATGTTTTTGTGATTATTTATTATTTGTTTCTTTGAAGTTGATTTTAGAATAATTGAAATAATATTAAATTCTTATAAATAGATTAATTTTCAAAATAAATAAATTAATATATTAATTAAACCAACATTGAGGAATGAAGCCTTAGCATAATATTAAATTAAAAATATTAATAAAACAAATGAGTTGGCAGATCCAGTTTGAACTTTGGAGCCAACCAGATGTACCCACCAGCAATGGGCTTTTGGCACACATAGAAAGCCCAAAAAGGAAACAAAACAAATCATGCACCAGCCGGGAATCGAACCCGGGTCTGTACCGTGGCAGGGTACTATTCTACCACTAGACCACTGGTGCTGCCTGTTTTGCTTTCTAGATGTTTATAATATTTTGTCATTTCTCTTCCGACATGCATATTCTGTATTTTATTCTACTACATCCTGCTGCATTCGAACCAAACATCAAAACCCATCCTCTAGGACAAGGTTTGGGGCCAGAATTTGTAACATGGAAAGTAAGGACGAAGTAAACATATAATCATGAATCCCAAGCTAACCTGCCCTATATCTGCTAACAAAATCATATGTTGTAATTTCAATGTTGAATCATTGCAAGCTTTGTACAACTTTGTTGAGATTGTGAAGCAACTTTTATCTATATATCTGTTGTTTCTCTTCCTAAATTATGCACAGCTTCCCATAATATCAATGGAAAAGAACACACTTCACTAATCACAAACGCGATGCAAGTATGCAAAGCATTGTTATCGAAATCGAAATGATCACCACCGCTTAAAGCTGTTATCGCCCGTCTATGATGACATCCGAGTTGCTCATGGACATGGAAGAAGAAATGTTCCTCTTAATTTCATTGAATGTAGGATGTTCCCTACCACTGAACCTCCCCCACATTGTTGCTGTACTTCTCAATCTCTGTAGTAGATTTAATTCCATGCCTTCTCCTTCGGATTCAGCAGCACCCTCATGTCTTACCTCTAACAGCTTCATTACTTGCCTCATCGTTGGCCTAACATGAGCTTCTGGATGAGCACACAACAATCCTAGTTGCATTAGCCTCTTTACTTCCTCATTGCTGTGACCACCCTTTCCTTTTAGTCTATCATCTAGAGCTGAAACTAGTTCTTGTCTCTCCATTAACCTCCATGTCCAATCAATTAAACTCGGCTTCCCTTCTTCAATTGGCCTCCGTCCACATACTATCTCCAACACCAACACTCCAAAACAGAACACATCTGTTTGAGTGGAAGCACGTCCAGTTTTAATCAATTCCGGTGCCATGTATCCTACGGTTCCAACCACTCGAGTAGTGCTAGCGAGTTCACAGTGATGATGCGTACGTGCTAATCCGAAATCGCTTAACCTGGCATTCATATACTTGTCGAGTAAGACATTGCTTGCTTTAATGTCCCTATGCAAGACCTTAGCTTCCCAACCCTCATGCAAATACCAGATTGCAGAAGCTACATCTTTCAAGACTTTAACCCTCTCATCCCAACTCAACATTGAGTCCTCATGACAGTCAAAAATTCTCTTATCCACGCTCCCATTCTCCATGTAATCGTAGACCAAAATCAAGCTCCCTTTATCGTTCCTAGACCAACCTCTCAGTCCCACCAAATTTCTATGCTTCAATCTCCCTAGACTTGAAACCTCAGCCAAAAACTCTCTAATCCCATGCTCACTTTCATGAGAAATTTTCTTCACTGCAACTTCTTGTCCTTCTTTCAATACCCCTTTATAGACATTCCCATTACCTCCAGAACCAATCACATTTTCATCTGAAAATGCCTTTGTTGCTTCATAGATCTCTTGATACCCAATCCTGTGAGGCCAATACTCCAATTCCCAATTTTCAATATCATCTTTCTTACCATTTCTTTTCCTTCTAAATCTAACCAAAAGAAAGTACATTGCAATGCAAAAGCTAACAAGCAAGACAGCCCCAATGGTAACTCCAACTATGAACCCTGTTGATTCAAACACAGAATCCTTTGGTGGCACAAATGAAGGCAAATTAGTCGTGACCAAAGCATTACCGATTGAGGGATTCGAATTACTAAAGCTCCAAGCCAGAATCCTATGACTCTCAACCAACTGGCCTGTTGCTCCAGCAAATCCTACATGCATTTCATCAAGAAAAACAGTAGAAAGGTTCACAAACACACTTATCAAAGGCCTTGTAGGCCTTTTATCCCCCACTTTCGCCATAGTAACATTTAAAATAGAATCTTCATAATCAACCCAGACTTGATAATTAACACCATTATTAAGCTTCAATCCCTTCAACTTATCACCTTCACTCCCTCCCCAAAACCCTGTAGGACTTGAAGCAACAGATTTCAAGGAGTTCACATCAACACCCACATGATTATCATTGATATCATCAAATTCTTGGTTTGCAAACACATCAAACTCGACACCAAAGATACTGCTATTGGGATTACCATTGTTGGAAAAGTTGAAAAGACCCAGATTCTGAGACGAACTGGCACCAGCTATACCAGCAGTAGGCAAGAAGGCAAAAGCAAATCCATGACCTGGGAGAAAACCCTTGAGAGGGGCAATGGAGAAAACGAAAGAAGTATAGAAAGGAAGTAACTTTGATGAATTTGATGATGACTTCACTGGGATCTTCGAAGGGTACAAAGCACGACCAATAGAGAAAGTCCCGTTTGTGATGGAGAGGATGGAAGAATCAATAGTAGCATCACCAAAAGTCAAGAGATTGGTGGAGTTGAAGTTGGTATTGTAAACGAATTCAACAGATGAAACCCAAGGGAAGAACAAAAGGAAGGTTATTGCAGTTGAAAACAACAAGGGAGACATGAGAAATATATTTCAGAAGATCCAAGAAAAGAAGATAAAGCTGTAGTTTTGCATGTAAAAAGTGGTGTGCTTTTTAGGATTTCAGCTTACATTTGAAGGCAGGCAACTGTGTTGGACGCGTAAAAAGAACAACATACAAACAGAAGTGTTCAAAATCTATCACATAAATAATTGTTGAATAATAATTAAACTAATATTCGCAAAGGAAGCGGCGGGAAGGTAAGAAATACAGTACAATAATAATGGTGGAGAGGAGAATGGGGTGGTAATGAGCCGACAAGATAAGGGTTGAGCTGGATCAAATTGATTAAAAAATAAAAATAAAAAAAGCTTTACTCAAATCTATCTAAGTGCGCCACTCGATTGGTGGCCTGGACAAATACAGGCTTTGTTGAACAAGGTAAAACAACGTAGGCTTTCAACCTTGAACTCTCTCTTTCCATCTTTTTGGTAGTATGAATGCTTCTAATTTCATATTTTAGATTCCAAGAATTACTCTTTAGCTTTTTCATATTTTACTTACAACTTTGGCACCCCAATTTATTTACAAATTTTAACCTTTAACCAAAGTTATACATTTTCATATATTAACATAATAATGTTTAATTTTATTTTTAAGATTGATTTGATAAAAATTCTTAATTAACTAATAATCTTTAACAATTTTTTCTCAAAAAGGGTTACAATTTTAAAAACAAAAACCAATTAAATTCTTACATTTTTTTACTCAATTGTGTACTTGAATTTTTAAAATATATAAAAATATTCTCAAAATTTTTTCAAAAAACTTTTTTTTTTGTGCTCAATGGGTACTTGGATTGTCAAAATTCACCCAAAAAACCCTTTGACCGTTAAAATTAACTACCCTAATTTTTTTTTCTCCAATTAAAGCTACCTCGTGTCACAATCACAACGTGACATGTGGCAAAAAAAATTTAAAAATAAAAATAAAAAAGTTATTAAATTTTAGTAAAAAAATATAAATATTAAAAATTATAAAAAGATTATAAAAATCATAAAAAATATAAAATTTTATAAAAATCATACAAAAAAATTATAAAATGCATCAGAAAGGCTCATTTAACCATTAACTTTTAAAGTTAATGAACCCTAGCTTTTTTAGTTAAAGTCATCACACGTGGCAATACAGCGTGACATGTGACGAAAAATGATAAAAATAAAAATCAATAAAAGTTATAGAAAAATTATAAAAATACTTCTTTTGGTATGATAATTTTTATAATTTTCTTATGATTTTATAAAATTTTATAAATTTTATTTATATTTTTATTAAAATTTAATAATTTTTATAACTTTTTATTAATTTTTTTATATTTTTTACGCATGTTACACCGTAATTTTGATTTTGACACGTGGTGATTTTAACTGAAAAAAATTAAATGCGATTAACTTTAACAGTCCAATAGTCTTTTTAATGCATTTTAACAATTTAAATAATCAATGAAGTGAAAAAAAAAAAAAAGCAGACTTAATTACTTTTTTTGAAAAAAATTTTGAGAAACATTTTTATAAGCAGGCGGAAAAAAAAAAAGTTTAAAAGGATTTTTACCTCCTAAAACCATTTAAATTTTAAAACTTGCATTTAACTTACTTTCTAATCTTTGTCTCCAAACTCATATTACCTGTATTTTACGTGAGAATTTGCAAATTTGGTCTATATTAAATCATCATTTGAAGTTAAATGCAAGTACCAAAATGAATGAAAAAAATTTACACTTCAGGGCCAAATATTTTAAATCATAAGAATGTCACATGTTTTTTTTTTAATTAATTTTATTTTTAAAAAAAATATACCCTAAGAAGCAGATCCCATGGAAAAACTAAACTCCCTTAACAGTGGATCAATCCACTTCCAAATCATTTATGAAGAAATTAGACAATGGCAAGAAACAGTTGCAAAATTGTAATCCTTCTAATTGATTCTATTATTGATGTATAAAGAAAACAAGTAGTAATGACCTACAAAGCCAGAGAATTGTATCCTATAAAAGCCATATTTATAGCTTACCAAATCAAAGAAGATAAATGAGTGCTTTTGCTCAAATACTCTATATAACAGGTAACATCTATTTTTTCTTGTTCACTATACATGCTAAATCCTGTAAACTAATTATCTCTTGGTATTTAGATTACCTGATTTTCCCAGCTTTACCACAAAGATCGAAAAACCATAAAATGATGTCTATTCAGCTCCGCGAGCATTGGAAAACAATGAATTTTCTGTCACTTGCTTTGCTTGAGCTTGTAGTTTCCCAGCTTTTGTCTTGTCAAGTCTTGCTCTTCGAGCAAATTCTTGGATCTTACGGTCATGCTCTTTAAGCAACTGATCAACATTTTCAGATGGAGCAAGTAATGGACCCGAGACATAAATCTTGTTTCCCCTCGGACCACGACCATGCTGGAGAATAATAGCATTGATAAGAATATGCAGGTTTCAGAATAGATGATGTTGCATGCAAGGCAGGAATTGCCTTAATGCAGTTTAAAAGAAAGAAAAATATCAAGAAACTCACCATTGGTTCCTTAATGCAGGCTCTTCCACCTGCTGTCTGTGGGGATTCTGTGGTTTTTGGCATATGGTGTCTGACATCGCGTTTTCCTGCAGACTCTAATTCGTGAAATGATCTTCGAGACCTGCCTGCTTGGTTCACTGGTTCTGAAGTCAAAGGTCCAGATCTGTGATCTTCAGGAGCCAAAGTCCTAGTTGCTACTAAACCAGATAACTTGGATAAGTTAGCTCTGGATGAGAACCTAGTAAGATCATCAGGTTCCTTCCCGGACTTCCCGAATGCAGCACCATAAACCAATGGACCTGAATGTGAAACTTTCTTCCTATTGTACTCCAAGAAATCTCTACCATTTTCTTTTGCAGTAGGTGTTTGTTTAGGGGGATTAATTAATAAACCAGAAAATCCATCTGCGTTATGAGAGTTCAACATCTGACTCCTGCACTTCAAATTAGGATGAGGTTGTCTTCTCTGTAATTAGAGGGCGGAAATTGAATACAGTTAGCAATAGAGAAGCAAGAGGTGAAGGCAATTAGTGAACAAAATAAAAAGGTTGCTAATCTATAGTGCTACAGTGTAAAGTAGCACAGTTTGAAGACCAAGAAACATGTTAGTGCATATATCAATTCAATAAATGTATGTTAAAGGAACTGCAATTGCTATTACCTGCGATGATGCGGTCTGTTCAGCATTAGAAATTGGTTCCTTCTGCCCCCTCCTTTCCATGTCAACCCTTGAACCCCTGCTCCCAACTGCTCTTTGCCTAAGGGAACAAAAGGAGAGGTTAATCTTATGAAGACAACTTTTTGAACTTAAGAAAATTAAAATTGTCCAAGGAAAAAAAGAAGACAACATTCAAATAGGAATTAAGATTCTCATTGGCCTAGATGACACCCAAAACAAAATATACACCATGTTTGAAGATTCAATTTTTAACATATACCTTCTAGCTTCTTCGTCCCGCAATTTAGCATCAATCTCCTTACTAGGAGGATATTTGGGTAAACTTGAAGGATCACATGCAAAAGGTTGTGTTGTAAAGAACTGAAAAGAAAGGCAGAGAACACATGTTAGTGAACTGATAACAGCTAATAAGATCACACATTCCAGGAGAACTATTTAGAAAGAGGTTAATCAAATGATCCTGAATTGATTCCAAATATTATGTCAAGGAAAACAAACAAAAAAGAAGCGAAAAAAGCATACAACATTCCTTCTTAATACAATATTCATTGGTAATGATTGACATATTGTGCATACCTCACTCTTCAGAGCAAAAGCTGCAGTTCTTCGATGAACAGGATCGATTGAAAGCAAGGTGTCCATGAGACTTACAGCAGGAGAAGGCAAGTCTTTAAATGTTTCAGTAACACATCGTCTATATGGATGAAGAGGCTTGAACACTGTTGAATGAGGTAACTTTGCTCTTCTCCAGTATTCCTCGGATGGTGAGCCACATAGCTTAAAAATCTTATGTAGTTGCTCAACCTACAAAATAAAAAAGATTAAAAAAGGCATACCACTAGAATGATTACTTTTAGAACATTAACAAATATGAATTTATACAAATGTGTAAATCAGCACATGTGTAGGGGATAATTTCACCAGGAAACGAAAACATGTCTCATTCCAAAAAATAGAAAACAAAAATGATGCATCAAAATAATAATCATTACATTAGTAGCAATTATCAAAATCAGCTCACTAAATTAGGCGCTTGAACCCAGTACCTCTGTTTTTCCGGGCAAAATAGGTTTGCCAGAATATAGTTCTCCGAGTATGCAACCAGCACTCCATAAATCTATTGCAACCCCATAATGAGAAGCTCCTAACAAAAGTTCCGGTGGTCGATACCAGAGAGTCACCACACGACTGGTCATTGGAACACTATCGTCAGGATCAAAATGGCATGCTAAACCGAAATCTGCAATCTTTAAGATTCCATTACTGTCAATGAGAAGATTTGAACCCTTTATGTCACGATGAAGGACACCATGGCTGTGACAATGATCAAGTCCACTTAGAAGTTGATGCATATAGCACTTAATCTGACCCAAAATGAAAAAAGAAATTGTGAACAAAATGCCCAAGAAGAGACATCATTATAAATTCCAGAATAAAGGTGTCTAGGTGACTCTGGCACCATGTTGCATCTTGATACTGCTCCATTAAGAGACACTATTGAACAGCAGCATGAAATAACTAATAAAACCATTTTAAGATTACCTGAGGCTCGGAAAACTTGATTCCAGGAAGAGATGCAAGTCCCACAAGATCATGTTCCATATATTCGAAAACAAGGTATAAGCTGCATGACGTATGGGATGTGATCAAGCCTTCCAATTTTATAACATTTGGATGATTGAGTCTTCGTAAGAGATTAATCTCCCTTGCCATAAACTTCACACTCTCAGGGTCATGATTATCAAACCGCACTTTTTTCAAAGCCACGAGTTTATTATGAACGACATCACGTGCCTTGTATACACTACTATAAGTTCCTTGGCCAATCTGCAAGAATGAACTACTATCATACAAAAAAACCAAATGAAGGAAAATGAGAATATCAACATGGGAAATGGAATTCATATAATAAGATGAGTTTCTCTGACAATCACTATGGACCCTCCTACATAATACAATATCTTCAAAGACATGTCTTTATAAAAAGGGCCAACTAACAGACTAGATCTTCTTCATTGTTCACCAAAAAACAAAAGGGCCTTTGCTTGTTGGAACTAATTACTCAGGTCAAACTGAATATTCTACTAGGCAAGCTAATGAGAAAATGTAAAGCATCATCAGCCAGTAGTTCATTAGACATGATGAGCATGGATCAAGATTCAAAAAAATAAAAAAATAATAAAAAATAAAAAAGAGTAAAAAGAGGATCAAAGCCCACTTTATCCAACTTTTCGAAGGTGTTGGCCCGTCGGGGTATCCATCCCTTGAGAGCATCACTAGCCACAGCAACAAGCCAAGAAGGCCACCCTGCTGCAACCTGTTCACCTTTTACACTATTCAATACCCTTCCTGAACCAGGATGAAGATGATGATGACCAACAGTAATTGTATTTGCAACCTCACAGTTCTCCTCCACCTTATTAATTGTCTCAATCACCTCAAACTTATCAAGAATCCTCTCCTTCTCAGCTCGATCATTATAACAATAACGATTGGAACCACTGGTTTTTTTATCAATCAACAACACTTTCACATCACCGCCATCGTATTTATCCTTTGATCCAACACTATCCTCTCTTCTTGACGAATCGGCTCGTGGAACAAGCTTATCCAACGACCCTTTTCGCCTCAGCTTCTCTTTGTGATTCTCACGACTATCTTCGACAGCCGCAGACTTGGAACTCATACAACCCATGTTTCTATATGTACAGAAATTACAATCGCCTAAACAACAAATAACCTACTTTAACAATAAAATTTGCTAACTCTAAGAGAAATCCAATCCATCAAATACACCCAAAGTTGAAGAATTTTGGACTGCAAGACCGACACCAATCAAAAAGCTTTTATCTTTCAATCCTTTTTGAACAATTCAAAGTCACCCACCAAGACCCAATTTTTTCCAAATCAGAGTATCCCACAAGTATACGTCAATCTCGGGGCATCAGAAAACAGAGAAAGAAACAGTAAAAAAGAAAACCAGAAAAAATTCAAAGCAACTGACAATCTGGGAAACAAATGAAATAGAGAAACTTTAACTAATCGCGAAGGAAACTATAGCTGGTCTTGGATTTATTTTTTTTTTTTTTTTTGGAATAAACGCGTAGGCACAAACGTGTTAAGAAAGTAGATTTTGGATTCAACAAAGGAAAAACAAATAAAAGGAAAGGAGGTTTTTTTTCTTTTTTTCTTTTTTTTTCTTTTGGGTGGGCTGAAGTGGAGGGGTGTTTGAATGAAAGTTGCATTGTTGCATTTAACGCGTTAAGATTTGACAACTATACTGTGTATGTCTGGGTTTTTTTTTTTTTCTTATTTAATAATAATAATAATGTATTAGGGCAGGCCTAGGCCTACCACTAATTTATTCACACTCGAAACCATTTTTGACCTTGTGAAATATCCCAATATCCGTGATTCTCTTTATATTTCTCTCTATTTCGGCCTTTGGGTAGTTCCCATTTTCCTTTTATTTTAACTCTAACTCTTGTTTGTAAACGATTAGAATATCTATTATATGTAACCCTTTGGTTAAGAGATGTCAAAAAATAATTACGTTAATCAAATTCTTTCGAAAAAAAATCTTATTTGATATTCTATAAACATAAAGATCATATCACGACATTACGCTTAAATATTTAACACGTTAATCATCATTAAGTTATAATAAAACTCGATAAGCTCAAAATCATTTAGACAATTTTTAAGACTGAATGACAAGACTTCAATCACATCCATACCCCTTAACTCAGCTACTACTTCTACTTACCATCTAGACGCATTGGGACGCCCATACCATGTTAAACCCATAAGCTATACAAACCTCCTCCATTACTCAGCTAAACATCAAAACATCACTTATTTACCAAAACTGGACTAAACCCCTCTAAGTCTCTCCACTCCACTCCTTTCTCACCTAAACCACTCTAAATGGCTCTTCACACCCTCTTCTGTAGGGAAGGCAACAGGTCGAGATTAGGTGAATTTTTGCCTGCACCAATTTCGATCCAAAGGTTGATGAATCCGCCTGATTCTTAAAAAAATATTTTACTCCAAATCACTTGACTCCACTTGAATTTTATTTTATTTTATTTTTTTTTTTTTTATTTTGAAGTAAATAAGATTAATTTTTTAAGTTTAAACTTTAGTCTTAAATTTTAATATATATATTTTATTTATATATTTATTTATTGAAAGCAAAAACTTAATATATTAAGGCATTTTTATAAATATCTCAAGACAAGATAGAATGGATTTACCTCAAACTTAACTTGATATTTTTTTCTAATTTCACCCGACCTAACTCACCCTGAATCCAATTTTTCAAAAAAAAAAATTCTGTCCCTAACAAATTAGGTTGGGTCGAAACCTGTCGATTTCGAATTTTTTTGCCACCCTTACTCTTGTATACCACCCACAACTACCAACACCAAATCATGTATCAACGTTATTTTATATTAATAGATTGTATGAATAAAGAAAATGTTAAAATGTTAGTATAATTTTAAATATATATTAAAAGTAAACGACACAATGATTTATTTGACCCTCTAACTTTAAAAAAAATCATTTTAGCCTTTTATTTAATTTTTTTGGTTTTTTTGAGCCCTTCAACTTGTGATTTTTTTGTCAAATCATGCCAAAATGAATGGAAAAATTAATGTTTTCTAACTTTGCTAACGTTGCATATATGTGAATTGCAACGTAAATGACACGTCGGTATTTAATTAATTTATTAGAATTTAAAAATTCAAAAAATTTATAAAACCATTTTTAAAAAATAAAAATCATTAAATATATATAATATTGTTTAATTTTAAAAATTCAATTAAATACCGATGTGTCATCTACGTGGAATCCACATATATGCCACGATAACAAACATTAATTTTTCCATTCAATTTGAGGTGATTTAATAAAAAAAATAGAAAGCTAAAATGATTTTTTTTTATTTTTAATTAAAAGTTTCTATAAATTCTCATAATATTGTTTATACAAAATAAGAAATCAAATTAATCAATTTTGAGTTTCAAAGTCAAGATGTGTGAGTCATAGTCCTATGTGTTGGTTCATTTTGATGACCCATTAAAAGAGGACTAAAATCTGTAAGATATTAGTAAACAGATAAGGTGAAAGTATGAATCTTGTTTTAATCAAATTTCAACTCTCCGGATTAGTTGGTAAACATTGACTATCACTTATATGCCCATTTCATGGATTTCTATTCTTTGCATGGAAATTCATGAAATAAATTACTTTATTATAAAATTATGAAAGAAAAAACAACTGCTATTTCCAACCTGCCATACATCAGGATACTCATAACTGTGTTTCTTCCATTTCATCTAAATGGTCCAACCAATGTGAGGTGGCGCGAATCCACTAGTCCACATGTTTATACTAAAGTTGTTGGGGCCAAATGTAGGCAAATAGGTGGTCAAGTTCCAAAAACTCAATTTATTCAAGTTCAAATTTTATAGAAAAAAAATATCTAAAATAATTTAAATTTTAAAACTCAAATCTGCTCCCTAACTTAATTTTCTTTTAAAAAATAATCAATTATTAATTTTATTCAAAAATTCATTTAATTTTGTACATGTAAAACATTGTCTATTGAGTGGAATGGTAACAACTTTGCCTCTTATTTAAATGAAAAGTTTCAAAATAAAAAGATAAAAATAAATCTTCCCACAATTTTCGAAAGTATTAAAAGAGTAAGTGATTCAACTTTAAAAAATTTCGTTGTCAATATTTACCTTTTAATAAATTTACTAAATACAAAAAATTAATTATCAAACTTACTCCCGTTAAAGTTTAAAATGCACCAAATCCAAGGGGAATGCAAAGGTATTGATTCATTTTGTGATGCTGTGAAGAAAATGTTTTATTAAATTAAGAATAAAGACAAGCTTTCGCTACATTATTGGTCAGTCTACCAAAGTAGATGCAAGACTTGAGTGCTAAGCCAATTTAATTAAATAGGTTGCATTTATTTTTTTTAAAAAAGTTAATGTTTTAAAACATCCTTCAACTTTTTCAAAAAAAAATCAATTTAAGTCTTTGTTACTTTTTTTATCCAATTGAACCTTTAAACTAACAAAACTAATCAAATAGGTCCTTTAACTAACGTTGACCTTTATAATACTGACCATGTTAGCGATAGTTGTTGACTTGACAATACCACATCAACAAAAAATAAAAAAATCAATTTCTTTAAAAAAATTAAAAGGAATATTTAAATTTTTTTTTGACTAGAATGACATTCATTTGAAAGCTTAATTTCTTTTAAAATTTATAAAATATTAAATAAAGTTCTAAAATTTAAAAATTAATAAAAACCATTTAAAAGTTAAATCTAGAATGAATCAAGACATATAGTTGTTCATATTAAATGCAAATCTAGACAACTATACGCCCAGATTCTTTGAAGATGGATTTTCTAAATTATATAAAGTTTAAAAATTATTAAAAATTAATTTTCTTTAAAAAATTGATATGTGTATCAATGTGTTAATTCTATTGGCACATTTTAGGATGTATAAAAAATAAAATATTTTTAAATAATTTTAATATTATTAATCATATGTGTACTTTTTTAAATAGATGAATATATCCAATTATTTAAATAATTTATACACCTTTTAGACTACACATGTAATAAAATAATTGATACACTTTTTTCATTGGATATATTCATACATTTAAAAAAAACTTTACACATACGATTAATAAAATTAAAATGATTTATATTTATTTATTGGGTTATAATGTAATTTTGCCACTATATTTTATTTTAATTGATGTTAGCTGTTATATTTTAATAATATGGAAAAATTTACTACTTAACTTTTATGTGATTGATATTAGCCAGTAAACTTTAAAATTTAATTAATTTTGCCACCAACTTTATTTTTTAAATTAAATTTACCATTAGATATTCATTTTAATGATTTTAAAAAATTAATGGAAAATTATTGTTTCAAATATTTTTATTTTAACAGTGAACACTAACTTACTTTACAAAATTATTAAAATTTATATATTAACTCCAAATTTTTATTTAATGGAAGGAGGACTTGAAAATTTTTAAAATATATAAAAAAAGAATACTTTGTTTTTTTATAACTAATATTTTTATTAATATTTAATATTATATAAATTAGTTAATTATTTTTAATTATTTAAATAAAATTAATTTAAATGAAAATTGAATAAAAAATTAAAATTTAGTTTCAAATTTCATTAAATAAAAGTTCAATATAGAGTTAGAATTTGGATGGTAAATTTATCAGTACAATGGAGAGTTTCAAAAAAGCTAAAACAGCAAATTTCAAATTTTATCTAAAGATTAGTTGGAAATTTGTACATTAATCCTTATTTATTTTATAAAATATTTTTTTTATTTTGTATACATCCTAAAAAATACAAATAGAGATAAAACATTGATTCACATATCAATTTTTTTAAATAAAATTAATTTTTTATGTTAAATTTTATATAATTTAGAAAAAAAAATCTTGAATAAATATGGGCATATGGTTGTCCAGATTCGTATTGAACGTGGACAACCGTATGTCTTAATTCATTCTGGACTTAACTTTTAAATGCTTTTTTATTAATTTTTAATATTTTTATAAATTTTAATAATATTTTATAAATTTATAGAACTTTTAAAAATAATAATTTTTTGAAAGAAATTAAGCTTTCTGTGTAGGTTCATTTCAGTAAAAAAATAAATATTCCTTCTATTTTTTTTTTTTGTTGACATGGTAGCTAATGTAGCATCGACCTGTCAGCAACTATCGCTGACTTGAAGCGCCACATTAGTGCTATTAACAGCCACGTCAGCTGTGTAACGGTCAACGTTAGTCAAAAGGCCTATTTGGCCAGTTTTGTTAGTTCAGGGGCTCAATTGGCTAAAAAAAATCATAGGGACTTAATTGATTTTTTCAAAAAGTTTGAAGGCCTTTTAAATTATTAAAGCTTAAAAAAGAGTAAATAATAATTAATTAGCTATAGGTGACGTCAAGGGTCGAAATTATTTTGCAATCAAAATTGAGGAAAATAATGGTTGGTTTATAACTTCCAACTGTAAAAGAAAGGAAAAGATCTGAACTGCAATATTCATCAATTTTAGCTTCTTGAATTAAATGTATCATTTATTTATGAGTTAATAATGTTATTGAAAAATGTCAGCTAATATGTCTTCATAACCCCATCCATGTGCAAATAAAAGAGGGTAGCTAAATCTACTTCTTAATTCTCGTCTCTAATCTTAAAGAGATGGATGCATCCATTGAAGTATATGAAAAATTTGTGCAAAATCTAACCACTTTTAGAAGTATAAAATTAAAAATATATGCATTATGTATAATGTATATGTAGTATTGTTACACCCCAAAATTCGGGTTAGAAGAATCGGGTTTGTGAAACCGAGAGTTGTCACACCCCGATTTATAAGGTTATCATTGTGTATTTGTTAAGTAAGAAAGTTATTGGCCTAGTGGTTAAGAAGTAGTGTAAGTACCATTGAATACCATTACTCCTACTCTTAACATATTTAAAGGATTAATTAAAAAAATTGCCATTAATAGGAAAATAAACATATGTATGAATGTAAGGAAATTTCCATGGATTAAGATGTAGAAATAATAAATTAGTGAGATAAATATGAAAATGATGAATAAATATGAGATTTATTGTGAAATAAATACGAGTAAACTCTATGGTTAAAAGATATAGAAATAAGTCAATGGCAAGTTGAGGTAGAAATGATTGATTATGAAATGCCTTATTAACAAATAATGTATTATGTATGTGTTGGTTGCAATAAAA
The DNA here is from genome assembly GCA_025503065.1 of Gossypium bickii. Classification (NCBI taxonomy): domain Eukaryota; kingdom Viridiplantae; phylum Streptophyta; class Magnoliopsida; order Malvales; family Malvaceae; genus Gossypium; species Gossypium bickii. The sequence continues at coordinate 109,065,500 of CP106717.1, forward strand.
GTTATTAATAAGAATGATTTTGGTGTATGTGAAGAGTCATGAAATGGGATATTTATGTGTAAATATGTCATCATGGAAAATTTGGGGGATAATTCGTTAAATTTTTAACCTTACAAGTTGAAAATAGAAACAAGAAATTATTGAATTTGTCTCCGTATGAATATTAAATAATATTTTGAATTCTATGAATATCTAAACTCTAAAATTCTAATATGGCTCTGTTTGAATAATAAGAGTGTAACTAGCCTCGGTTAAATAAGTTATTTATAATTCACCCTAATAAACTTAGTGAAATAGTTAGGATATAATTGACATGCCAATAAGGATTACGTGTGCTTTGGGTTTTAGAGGGATGTGATTCGATGCTTTAGGGATAAGCACTTTTGTGCTCTTTGGTGTTTTGGATGGTTTAATGAGGTTGATTTAATAAAAGACTTAGAATAGAAAGTGAAACTGATCCGAGATTATTTGAAAGCAGGATCTGATCGTCAGAAGTATTATGCAGACTTGAAACATAAAGATATAGAATTTGAAATCGACAATAAAGTATTTCTGAAAGTGTCTCCGTGGAAGAAAGTGCTTCGAGTCGGACGTAAAGGCAAATTTAGTCATCTAAGTCATTTTATGGGAGTTTATTAAAGGTGAAATGAATTAAAATATTAATAATGAGACTTGACTATGAGTATTAATTGTTATACATAAACTAAAATGGAATGTGCTAAGAACTATAAGTTAAATAAGTTGATGAAAAATTGAGTAAATGAGTAAACTAATAAAGAATATATAAGTTGAGCCCCTTCCTTCCATTTTATTATTTTTGACAACTAGGGAGAAGTCACACCCTAAAATAAATATATACAGTTAAGAAATAAGATTAAATAAGAAATAGGCTTTAGGCCTAATGGTTAATAGTTAGCTTCCCTCCTTTGTGATCCCAAGTTCAAAGCTCTCAGTCCTCTTTTATTTTGGGAATTCAGCAAGTTTCCCAAAAAGAAAGCAATATGTACAATTAAGTGTCTAAATTAGGCAAGAAATGAGCTATAAGCTCAATGGTTGACCCAAGTTTGAGCCCTTCCTTCCTTTTTTATTTCGTAAATTCGCCAAATACGTCTCATAGCATATGTATATGATTAAGCGTAAAAAATAAACAAGGAATGAGCAATAGGCTCAATGGTTAAAATTTAGTTCTCCTTGAAGCCAAGGTTTAAGTCGCCTCCTCCCCCCTTCATTTTAAATTCAGGTTTGGCAAAAACTTGGGAAAATTGCATGTGATGTCCTTAGGGTTTACAAACCCTAGGAATTTACCTAATTCTTTTGCTAATAGAATTCATATATTGACCTTCCTCAAAATTCTAATAGAATTAGAATTCCACCATCTTTCTCTCTTCTTTTCCTAATTAGATTTTTATATTGCCCCTTTTCAAATCCTAATAGAATTTGCTCCCTATCTTTCTATCCATTCTATTTTTATTTTCTTTCCATTTTCTTTACATCATATTTTCATCCTATTTGTGATAATTACTTTTCTTTCCCGAATCAAAACATCCTCCATTCGATTGTTCTTTCCATCGAGTTTTTAATTGTTGTCAATAGCATTTCTTTTCTTACTAAGAATCGAACTTGATTTAGGTAAATCGGATTAAAATCGATCATGAGGAACATCAATCGAATCCTTAGTGAAAGGTGTGTGTTCTATCCCAGGTGAATCAGTGATGATCGTGTGTAGGAATAGGGCCACACCCACATGACCATGTGCGCTATAAACCCTAGCCTAGTTCGTGAACCACACAACTGTTTCCCTCTTGTAGGAGAATTTTTGTATTTGCCACACGGCCACAGTCTATTACACGGCCATGTAACCCTTCCACATGGCCATGTGACCCCTGATTTACAGTTTTGCTCAAAATTTTATGAATTGTTTAATTTAGTCCCTGTATAATCCCCAAACTATCTATAGAGATTTTATTCACTCGATTCAATCCCTGATATTATGCACATGCTAGAATCTATGAGTTGATGGTTGAATTGCTACTATATAATAATGATATGTGAATGTTACATGTTTACTGTCACTATCTTTCTGATGAACTGATACTGTTATTCTTACCACCGTATTGATGATTGCATGCCTATTGTTACTGTTAAACTGAATACATGTTAAGCATGTCTACTATTACTATTGAATCGGATACATGTTAAGCATGTCTATTGTTATTGTTGAATCGAATACATGTTAAGCATATTTATTGTTTCTGTACTATACTGTTACTTGCATGTCATATTGCATAGCATGGGGTGGGATGATTGAAAGGAAGAAGTACTGGCAGTTTAATAATCTGCAACACTGGTGGTTCATCCACAAATTACTGGCAGACACAAATTACTGGCAGCTTTTATTTGCAAACATGTTGTGCATTCACAACCTATTGACAGCTTGTCTACAAATACTGGTGGTTCTTCCACAAATTGGAGTGTTTTGATTGGAAGAGTTCTGGGAACTCTTACTATGGAGTGTAACGGCGGGGTAGGATCTTTCATGTTAAACTGAAATTGCTTTGCATTAACACTCATAAGTATGCTCGAATGAATTGTCAAATTCTGTTATACTATATGATTGTTATTGTACTAAAAACTGTTATCATGTATGCTTGGTTTATTGTTCTGCACTAGTTTACTTGTGCTCAGATTCACACTGAGCTTCTTAAGCTCATTCTCCTTTAATTTCCATCTTTACAAATAACCGCCAGGTTAGGACCCGAACGCGGCATCCGAAGGATCTCATCTCGGAATCGTTTTTTTCACTATATAAATAAAAGTATTTTAGATTCATTATTTATTCAAAGACTGTATTGTTTTTTTTTTTTTTTTGAATTGTGGCATGAGACTTAGGTTTGAGGTTTATATTGCATGCATGACATTTAATTTGAATATAAGATATTGAAATATAAATATTAATTAATTATGCATGAGATTTAATTTGAATATAGGATATTGAAATATGGATATTAATTAATTATGCATGAAAATTTGGTCTTTATTAAAAATATGAATAGATATCACTTTTCTGCTACTAGATTATAGATAAATTCTAAATAATAAATAAATGGAAAAAATTTTAACCAAGTTTTCAAAAGTGGTTACCGTTACAAGGAAGATGTTAAACTTAATTGGTTTTGTTAAACTCATGAGTTTTTTTGAAAATAGGCTAAGTGTTCTTTTAAGATAAACTCCGATAGCTTACCGGGTCATTTCTGTGACCAATTTAATCTTCCAAATTTGGACCTAATGTCTAGGTCGGGTTGGGGACGTTACAAGTAGAATGTATGTTGTTGGTAGGATTTGTGATGGATTTGGTGAAATTTGGTAGAATAATAAAAGATTTTTATAGAATTTGAGCTTTAGTTCAACTTTGTTAATTGGGTGTAGGTAATGGCCAAAGTTTAATCTTTCAAAATTTTATGAAATTACATATTTGTGTAATGATAAAATTGTAATTTAATTTTCTGAAAAATTTATGATTCATCTCCGGTCTTCTAAAATAATTTTCTGAAAAATTTATGATTCATCTCCGGTTTTCTAAAATAATTTTCTGGCTTCACCTTTATTTATTCAACTTTACATTGTGTAGCTCAAAGTTTAATTATATAGATATTATAGCTCTTTGTAAATGAATTTTCTTTTTACATTTTATAAGCTAAGGTATAAGAGAACGGGTATCTATGTTGGATAACTTCAATTAAATCAAAATACATAGACAAATCCAAATATGTTAGTACTTGAATTTAGAATTTCATGTAAAATATTAAAAAATTCCATATAATAAAAATCAAAACTTAACATTCCATAAAAAATAATTATAATATTTTTATAATAATATATTTTTTCTCAAATATACCAAATTATCCGACGTAGAATTGGAGTCAATCATTTGATTTAACCAAAACACCGTAATAAATTGATTTCTCTCCCAACCTTTTTCTTTTTTGTTACTCAAATCTTTAAGGATGGATGTTATAAATTTTGTATTAATTTTATGTATGTAAAATTTATATATAATCAACTTTTAACTTGATACATCTAGTCAAATAAATAATTTAATTACCTTAAAATGGACTAGTTAATTTTAAATCTAATTAGATCCATAAAATGGGCTAAAATCTTACATGTAAAGCTTTTGCTAAAGAAAGATTTCATCCACAAGCATTATTGTTTTTTTTTTTTTTAAATTTTGGTTATATCATTAAAATGCTACCATCAATATATTGTTAGTTTTACCAATTGTATCCTCAGTTGCAACTCACTTTACAACTAGACACAGGGTTACTTATCTATTTTGTCAACATGTTTTGATTTAATTATCATAACTATTTTTGTGCATATTTTTAAGGATATTAAGCAACAATTTTTAAGATTATGATTAATGAAGAGATTGTATTAAACAATTCTATTAAAAGAGTCTTTCTAGAACCCCAAATTGTGATCTTGTAACGCCCCCAAAATATTTATTTCTATTTCTATATAACTTTAACATAATTGTGTATCTGCTTCAATGGTTAAGTATTTTGGGGGTGTGTGTGAGGTCTCAAGTTCAAGCCCTAGCTTTAGCAAATTTTGCTTCTTTTTGGAATTAAGCCTTATCCTAGATCAACGGGCTTATATTAAATTGTCTATAATTTCGTATCAAAATGAGCTTGTTGATTTGAATGGTAAGTGTGTTGGAGTGTTTGAGGTCATGTGTTTGAATCCTTGCGCGAGTGTGAGAGATTATTTTTGCTCTGTTATCGGTGAGAGTTTTGGTTGAACCGAAATTCTGTATTGGTTGAGATGTAGTGGGGGGATTTGGGGATAATAGATTTTATTCTTATTTTTATTTTTAAATTCCCCAAAAATTCTGCCAGCTTTAGACTTTTTTTTCCCTCTCCTTCCCCCTCTGTCGTTTTCTCTGTTTCCTTTCCAAACGAAATATTATCTTTTTCTTTCTTTTTCTTTTTCTATAATTGTTTGACAAATCGTGCTTCCTTGTCGCGGATTTCTGACTCGTTGCGTTATTCGTTTGGTAAGTGGTAGTGTGTTTTGCCGAGGAGGGAGTATCTGTTTACTCTATTTGGTTTCGTTGAATTTCGATTGATGTTGTACTTGTGTTTGACAACAGCAAATCAGGAGAATAGGGGCTTCTCTCGTTCAGAGTCGTAGTCGAATCGTCGGGGGTATTAGAGTAAATGTTGGATTTTGGTATTGGGTTCATAGTTACGAGTTACTCATGAATTAAGTCTAACTCTAAGTGTTTGTTTGTCAACTTTTAGGTTTTTGGAGGCTCGGGAGTGGTTTCGCATCGAAACGATATCAGGCGTGTACCCGAAACGCAGAAATCGAGCTTTCAGTAAAAGCCAAAAATGGTAACTGTCGACGCTACACGGGCGTGTGGTTGCCTGTGTGGTAGGCCGTATGTGACGACACGACCGTGTGGTTGACGAAGACATGGCCATGTGATGGCCGGAGTGTGGCTGTGTGGGCCACACGGGCTAAATCAGACTGGGCATGTGGGCCACACGGGTGTGTCACATGGGCATGTAAATATTGGGCCAGGCCGTATGGTCCACACGGGCATGTGAGCCTATTATACTGAGATTTTTTGTAGGGTCGCACGGGTCGTCCTAATCGACTGTGGACCTACCGTAGGGTCAGTAAAAGCTTACTAAACCCTATAACTATGTGATTTGTTAGACTGTAGTACTGCTTTGAGCATGGCTATGCCATGTATATCTGTTATCTGTTTATTCAAGCATGTTAAGCATGTTCTATCTGTTAACTCTGTATGTAAGCACTGTTATTGTGATTGGGGTGGGATGATGTATATTGGAGGAAGTGTTCTGAATGACAGTTTTGTCTATTATCTGGCAGCGTGGCTGCGTTATATTTATTATGTGCCGCATCGGTACAACATGGTATGTAGGGCTGGGTGGGTGTTTTAAACCCCACATGGTGTATAGGGATGGTTGGAGATGGTGTGTAGAGGTTGAGGGTAGGATATTTGATTTCTGATTCTGAATTGCATATCTGCATCTGTATCTGAGATGGGCTTAAGCCCGAATATGCATCTGTGGCTGTAATGAGCTTAGGACCAAATCTGTATCTGATTGATTCTGATTTTCTGGTTGTCTACATGCTTAATTCTGTGGGGTTACACATTGAGTTTACGTAAACTCACCCTTTTCTATTTTTACTGTATAGGTAATCCACAGAGTTAGGCGGATCGGTGCAGCGGAGGACTGGACGGTGACCACTCGCTATCACTGTTTATTTTGTTTTATGGTTTTAATTAAGTTTTGGCATTGAAATTTGAAAAGTTGTATTTTCTGGGATTCTCTGAACTCTTTAAAATTGTTTGGTCTTGATTTTAGGCTTTTGGATTTAACCTGTTTATTCGATGATGGTTTTACCTAAAAACATGTTTTTTTCCTAAAAATGCGAACTGTTTTTCTTAAGCACGACGATTTTCCTAAGCTTCCGCTAAATTGATACATTTTAAGGTAAGTCAACTAATTGAGTATATGTTTGAAAATAAATGAAAGCAATTAAAGGTTTATAAGCTTAAGGTTTTTATCGAGTTAGCTCCATTTTCGAAACCTCTTCCATGTGCCATGGCTAGATTCAGCCATAACGTCTAGGCCAAATTTGAGGTGTTACATTTAGTGGTATCAGAGCCAGGTTACAAAACTCGACTGTAAATTTAAAGTTCCAAAATCTTATTTTCTAAAAGTATTTGGTTTTAAAATTATTTGAGTAAATTAAGCAAGTATGTGGTTCACCGAGTCTTCGGCGCCGATCTTGCAAGTATTTCTGTATTTAGTTAAACTATTCTAAAATACTATAAATAGTTCTTATTGAGACTGTACTGAGATAGTTGGAAAACTGAAACCTCTAAAAACAACTTTAAAACTTATGATAATTATGCATAAAATATCTGTTAATAAATATTGAACTGATGTATAAAACTCTTAATGTAGATAAACTCGAATTAGATAATGAGTACACGAGGTATCCATAGACGTGGTACTCGAGGCCAAGGTAGAGGCCATAGGTGGCTCAAGCTGAGTCCTCATCTCTGGGCAACATGCCGAATCTGGACACGAGTGAGACACCTGTGTCACCTGCTACTGAGATTGGGTCTCAGAGTCATTCAGCTGGGGATAATGCACTGTTCCAAGCCATGCTGAGGATATTAGAGAGGGTCGTTGGGCTTAATTCTGTATTTGAGGGCCAAGGGACGGTAACTAAGCGACTTTAGTCTAATGGAGTTGAGTTATTTACCTAATGTGGCTGAGTACTGATTGGAAGCCATTGAGAGAATTATGGATGATTTGGACTGTACCCCCAAGCAAAAATTGAAGGGTGCAGTCTCCTTGCTTCGCGATGAGGCTTACCAGTGGCGGTTGACGGTTAAGGAGAGCACTCAGCCTGATCGACTGACCTAAGACTTCTTTAAGACTACTTTCTAGAGCAAGTATGTGGGAGCGAGCTATGTGGATGTTCGCAGGCGTGAGGTTCTAAATCTCACGCAAAGTGATCGATCTATTGCTGAATATGAGGTCGAATTTCTAATGTTAAGCCGCTACGCTCGAGGCATGGTGGCGTCCGAATATGAGAGATGTGTTAGGTTTAAGGACGGCCTAAGGGATAATCTGAGGGTTCTGATAGCTCTGCAGAGGGAGCGTAAGTTCACAATTCTAGTAGAGAAGGCAAAGATTGCTGAGGATGTTAAGGGCATGGAGCACCAGAACAGAGACCGTGAGAGAGGTAAGAACAAGAGGGATTCAGAGCCCTCGAGTTCTGTGCGGAGGCCTAAGAAAAAAGCTAGATCTGATTGGCTAGTTAGAGTAGGGGCCCCTGTTACTGCTACTGGGATACTGCCTTGTGGAGATTATGGTAGGCACCATCTGGGTGAGTGTTGGAGGAGGATTGGGGCCTGTTTGAGATGTGGGTCGTTAGAGCACCGCATTCGGGAATGTCCACTAATGGCTGATCAGGTGCAAGCTCTAACATCAGGTCTCGCGCAACTGTAAAGAGTAGTTCAGCAGCCACCTAAGGGCCATGATCAGGCTAGAGGTGATAATGGTATGAGGCGAGGGCAAAAAGCATAGGGCAGAGGTGTTGGTCAGACAGAGGCGAGGCAGCCTACTTTGGTATATGCTGCACGTCGTCAAGAAGACAAGAATGCTCCTGACGTCATCACTGGTACGTTCTTTATATTTGATGTACCTTACTTGGCTTTGATAGACATAGGGTCTACTCATTCATACATAGCTAGTACTATATCTGAGACTTTGGGGATTTCAGTGGAGAGCACTACTAGTGAGGTAAATGTACTGAGTCCCTTGGGATAGTCTGTTCGGGTTAGTAAACTTTAGAGAGATGTTCCCTTAATGGTGCAAGGGACTATTTTTCTGGCGAGCCTGATGGAGCTTCTGTTTGGGGAGTTTGACCTAATTCTGGGTATGGACTGGTTGGTGGAGCACCGAGTCAGTTTGGACTGCGCATCTAAAAAGGTCGTTTTGAGGACCAAGGATGATGTGGAGGTGGTTATGATTGGTGAGCGTCGAGATTATCTGTCCAATGTGATCTCTACGCTAGTAGCTGATATACTGGTCTGAAAAGGGTGTGAGGCATATTTGGCCTACGTAAGTGAAGACTCTTCTGTTGGGGATATCAAGACAGTAAAGGATTTTTTGGACGTCTTTCCTGAGGAGTTACCAGGATTTCCTCCTAATCGGGAAGTGGAGTTTAGGATTGAGCTTCTTCGTCGTATAACTTCGGTGTCCATCGCTCCTTATCATATAGCACCGAAAGAACATACAGAGTTTAAGGCTCAACTACAAGAGTTATTGGACCGTGGTTTCATTCGTCCTAGTGTGTCTCCTTGGGGAACACCAGTTCTGTTTGTTAAGGAAAAGGATAAGACCATGAGGATGTGCATTAATTACCGGCAGCTGAATAAGTTAACCGTGAAGAACAAATATCTGTTTCCGAGGATTGACGACTTGTTTGATCAGTTCAGAGGGGCTTCTGTGTTTTCGAAAATCGATCTGCACTTTGGGTATCATCAGTTGAAGGTTAAGGAGGCTGATGTATGTAAGATTGCATTTAGGACTCGTTATGGGCATTACGAGTTCCTAGTTTTGTCTTTTGGGTTGACGAATACACTGGCCGCATTCATGGATTTGATGAACCGAGTATTTTAGCCTTATCTGAACCAGTTCATCGTAGTCTTCATCGACAACATTCTAGTTTATTCTAAGACTAAGGATGAGCATGATGATCACCTTAGAGTAGTGCTTCAGATTCTGCGTGAGAAATAGCTTTACGTTAAGCAAAGCAAGTGTGATTTTTGGTTACGTGAAATAACTTTTCTAGGGCACGTGGTTTCTGCTGAGGGGATTCGTGTTGATCTTTGAAAGATTGAAGCTGTGTTAGATTGGAAACAGCCTAAGAACGTATCTGAGATCCGTCGCTTTCTAGGTTTGGCGGGATATTATCGTCGGTTTTGTCGAGGGGTTCTCTTTGATTGCAGCTCCTCTTACTAAGCTTTTGCATAATGATGTCCCTTTTATCTGGACTGATGCACAACAAGAGAGCTTTGAGAAGCTCAAGTCTGTTCTGACTCAGGCTCCTATTCTGATATAGCCTGAGTCTAAAAAAGAGTTTGTGGTGTACAGTGATGCTTCGCAGGATGGTTTGGGTTGCGTTCTGATGCAGGATGGTAAGGTTGTGGCTTATGCATCCCGTCAGCTTAAGACACATGAGAAGAACTATTTGACGCATGATCTCGAATTGGCTGCAGTGGTCTTTGCGTTGAAAATATGGAGACATTATCTGTATAGTTAGAGGTGTATCACCTACACCAATTACAAGAGTCTCAAGTACCTCCTTACTCAGAAGGAGTTGAACCTTATACAGCGTCAATGAATTGAGCTGCTCAAGGATTACGACTGCACGATAGAGTATCATCCTAGTAAAGCTAATGTGGTGGCCGATGCTCTAAGTCAAAGAGTGATGTTTGATTTGAGGGCGATGTTTGCTCGCCTTAGTCTGTTTGATGATGGGAGTCTGTTAGTCGAGTTGCAAGTTCAGCCAACTTGGATTGAGCAGATTTGAGATAAACAGTTAGTGGATGAGACTCTGGGTGTGCGGTTTCGTCAGGTTAAGAGTGGTACTACCGCTGATTTTGGGTTAAACAATGAAGGTGTGTTATGTTTTCAGGGGCGAATTTGTGTGTCAAACGATTCTGATTTGAGGCAGTCTATTCTGATGGAGGCGCGTAGTAGCTCTTATGCTATACATCCCGATAGTAATAAGATGTATCGCAAACTTCGTGAGTTATACTGGTGGTTGGATTTAAAGCAAGAGTTTACAAATTTTGTGGCTCGATGTCTGACGTGCCAGCAAGTTAAAGCTGAGCATCAGTTGCCTTCGGGTTTGTTGCAGCTAGCTAAGATTCCTTTGTGGAAATGGGAACGAGTGACTATGGACTTTGTTAGTGGGTTGCCTTTAACACCCACTAAGAAGGATTCTGTTTGGGTCATCGTGGATTGATTGACTAAGCCTACCCACTTCATTCTTGTTCAGACAGACTACTCTCTATAGAAGTTAGTGAAGCTCTACATATCTGAAATTATAAGACTCCATGGGGTTTCAGTGTCGATTATCTCTTATAGGGATCTTCGTTTTACGTCTCGATTTTGGAAGAAGTTACATGAAGCTCTGGGGTTGAGATTGGACTTCAGTACTGCGTTCTATCCTCAGACCGATGGTCAATCTGAGAGGGTGATTCAGATATTGGAGGATATGCATAGGAGCTGTGTGGTCGATTTCTGAGGTAGTTGGAAGTATTATTTGCTGCTAGCTGAGTCCGCCTACAACAATAATTTCCAGGCTAGCATTAAGATGGCACCTTACGAGGCTTTGTTTGGTCGTAAGTTTCGCACTCCGTTGTGTTGGACTAAGTTGGGTGAATGTCGAGTTCTGGGTCCTGAGTTGGTTTTTGAGACTGAGGATAAGGTTAGACTGATTCGGGATCGTTTGAAAGCAGCTTCTGATAGACAGATATCTTATACGGATCTGAAGAGACGTGATATTGAGTATTCCGTGAAGGACTCCGTATTTCTCAAGGTTTATCCATGGAAGAATGTTTTGAGATTCGGTCACAAGGGCAAGCTGAGCCCTAGGTTTATCCATGGAAGAAGGTTCTGAGATTCGGTCATAAGGGCAAGCTGAGCCCTAGGTTTATTGGACCATACCGGATTCTGAAGCGTGTAGGACCTGTTGCTTATTAGTTGGAGCTACCTTCAGAGTTAGACCGGATCCACGATGTGTTCACGTCTCAATGCTAAGGTGATATTGGTCTGATCCGTCTCATATTGTATTTGTTGAGGAGATTAAGGTTAGGCCGGATTTGACCTTTGAGGAGGAGCCGGTTTAGATTCTGGATCGTGACATCAAGGTTTTAAGAAGGAAGTCCATTCCTTTAGTGAAGGTTCTGTGGCGGAATCATGGCTCTGAGGAGGCCATGTGGGAACCTGATGACTCGATGCGTCAGCAGTATCCTCATATATTTTTATCAAGTAAATTTCGAGGTCGAAATTTCTTTTAAAGGGGTAGAGTTGTAACGCCTCAAAATATTTATTACTGTTTCTGTTTCTGTATAATTTTAACACAACTGTGTATCTGCTTCAGTGGTTAAGTGTTTTGGGTGTGTGTGTGAGGTCTCAAGTTCAAACCCTAGCATTAGCAAATTTTGCTTCTTTTTGGAATTAAGCCTCATCCTGGATCAGCGGGCTTATATTAAATTGTCTGTAATTCCATATTAGAATGAGCCTGCTGGTTCGAGTGGTAAGGGTGTTGGAGTGTTGGAGGTCCTGTGTTCGAATCCCTGCGCGAGCATAGGATATTATTTTTGCTCTGTTAATGGTAAGAGTTTCGATTGAACTGAAATTCTGTGTTGGTTGAGATGTAGTGGGTTTAGTGGGAGAGATTTGGGGATAATAGATTTTATTTTTATTTTCAAATTCCCCAAAAATTCTACCAGCTTTTGACTTTTTTTTCCCTCTCCTTCCCCATCTGCCGTTTTCTTTGTTTCCTTCCCAAATGAAATATTTTCTTTTTCTTTTTCTATACTTGTTTGACAAATCATGCTTCCTTGTCACAGATTTCTGACTCGTTGCGTTATTCGTTTGGTAAGTGGTAGTGTGTTTTGCCGAGGAGGAAGTCTCTATTTAATCCGTTTGGTTTCGTTGAATTTTGGTTGATGTTGTACTTGTGTTTGACAGCAACAAATCAGGAGAATAAGGGCTTCTCTCGTTCAGAGTCGTAGTCGAATCGTCGGGGTATTAGAGTAAGTGTTGGATTTTGGTATTGGGTTTGTAGTTAGAGTTACTCGTGAATTAAGTCTGACTCTAAGCGTTGGTTTGTTAATTTTTAGGTTTCTAGAGGTTCGGGAGTGGTTTCACATCAAAACGATATCAGGTGTGTACCCAAAATGCAGAAATCGAGGTTTCAGAAAAAGTCATAAATGGCCACGGTCAACTCCACATAGGCGTGTGCCCATGTGGTAGGCCGTGTGTGACGACACGACCGTGTGGTTGTCGAAGACATGGCCTTGCGTAAGACACGGCTGTGTGATGGCCGGTGTGTGGGCCCACACGGGTGTGTAAATATTGGGCCAGGTCGTGTAATCCACACCGGCAAGGCCAATCTGAGCATGTGGGCCACACGGGCATGTGGGCCCACACGGGTATGCCACGTAGGCATGTGGGCCCATTATACTGAGATTTTTCGTAGGGTCGGACGGGTCGTGCTAATCGACAGTGGACCTACCGTAGGATCGGTAAAGGCTTACTAAACCCTACGACTATGTGATTTGTTAGACTGTCGTACTGCTTTGAGCATGTCTTTGCCATGTATATCCACTATCTGTTTATTTAAGCATGTTAAGCATGTCTATCTGTTAACTCTGTATGTATGCACTGTTACTGTTATTGGGGTGGGATGATGTATATTGGAGGAAGTGTTTTGAATGGCAGTTTTGCCTATTATCTGGCAGCGTGACTGCGTTATATCTGTTATGTGTCGCATCGGTACAACATAGTGTCTAGGTTTGGGTGGGTGTTTTAAACCCCACATGGTGTGTAGGGAAGGTCGAAGATGGTGTGTAGAGGTTGGGGGTAGGATATTTGATTTCTGATTTTAAATTGTATATCTGCATCTATATCTGAGATGGGTTTAGGCCCGAATATGCATCTATGACTGCAATGGGCTTAGGCCCAAATCTGTATCTGATTGATTCTGATTTTCTGGTTTTCTGCATGCTTAATTCTGTGGGGTTACACATTGAGTTTACGTAAACTCACCATTTTCTGTTTTTACTGTACAGGTAATCCACAGAGTTAGGCGGATCGGTGCAGCTGAAGACTCGACGGTGACCACTCGCTATCACTGTTTATTTTGTTTTATGGTTTTAATTAAGTTTGGCATCGAAATTTGAGAGGTTGTATTTTCTGGGACTCTCTAGACTCTTTAAAACTGTTTGGTCTTGGTTTTGGGCTTTTGGATTTAACCTGTTTATGATGATGGTTTTACCTAAAAACATGTTTTTTTTTCTAAAAATGTGAACTGTTTTTCTTAAGCATTACGATTTTCCTAAGCTTTTGCTAAATTGATACGTTTTAAGGCAAGTCAACTAATTGAATATATGTTTGAAAATAAATGAAAGCAATTAAAGATTTAAAGCTTAAGGTTTTTTATTGAGTTAGCTCTGTTTTCGAAACCCCTTCCATGTGCCATCACCAAATTCGACAATAACATCTAGGCCGAGTTTGGGGTGTTACAGATCTATTAGTTTATTGTTCACCTTCCTTGGCAATAACAAATAACTTGTGATCAAATCATTATTGTAACCCCCAAGCAATCAAAGAAGTTAAAAGTAAAGACAATCTCTTTTATATTATGCCCTATTAAGAAGTCTCTATTATTTCCATGACAATCATACTAGTTCAATTATACAAGTCAAATAATACATTTATATTAAAGACTTGCTTATTGTTTTATATACGTGTGAAAACAAATACTAATTTGTTCATTAAAGAAACTTGTTTTGAATACATATTGTTTTATAAATAAATTGTTTTCACCATTTTATGACTAAGTTTTCAAGAAGATAGAGTTAATGGAAAACCAGGAGCAAGTCAAGCTTAAACTCTATACGACCAGATGAATAACCTATAGAAGGCATTCTAAACTCTTAACTACAAATAAACCAACAACACATACACATTCATAGCCTTTAACCCTATAGTTTGGCCGGTCGTATATGCCAATGAGAATATGTTAAAAGAATGGGCCTTTCTGAGAAAGTCTTTATTGGCAGCATTAGTGCAACAAATTACGTTTTTCTAGTCTTAAGATTTAGGGTTAAAAGGGAAAATGGGTCAACTATTTGGAATAAAATATTTTGGGAATTTGAATATTTAATGTAAATTAATAAGTGAAAAAGGTTGATTTTTTTATTTCCATCTAGAAATTACCCACAACGTGGATCATATTTCATTCCAACATTGACTGGACCCTTTCAATTTCATTTTGTTGAAATAAATTTGATAGTTTTTGGATCGTCTTGAATATATAAAAGGTTGATTTTTGTTTTTGATCTAGAAAGCATCGGCAAAATGGATCATACTTCATTCCAATATATGCATCATATTTATCATTATTAAAATGTTTATATTTACTCATATGAGACAAATTACACAAAAACCATATTTTCATTTTATTTATTTTCTCTACATCTAGAAAGTTTCTTCCTAAACTTCATCTTCTTCAAGTTATTAACTTCTTTTCTTATTTTTTATTTTAGGGTTAAATAATTATTATATATATATATCATTTTAAGTTCAATTTTATCTTGGGATCATATTATTTTTTATCTTTGAATTTAACAATTAGGTCCATTTCGATACATCTACTTTTTTTATCCATTCTGGTACTTAAACTTGACAACTAAATTCATTTTGATCCCTAAACTTACAAAATATAATTTCAAGCGATGACATGGTACAATATTAAAGTGTCACATACAGTGTTCTAATAACAGGACCAGTTGTTGATCCGGTCAAACCATTGGTTTTCGATTCAATCAGTTTGATTGGTTCAACTTCTAGACTAACAATAATTAAAAATTTATTTTTTTAGAAAATTTATTAAATCGGTTCAACCTGTTCAACTATTGATTTTTTGTTCGAGTTTTCTATTTTTATCGATTTTTGAGCAATTTCTGATTCAACCGTTCAATACTTTTGTTGGACCAGTAAATTAGTCAATTCTCGATCCTGACCAATCCAGCCATGTTCCAAAAACATTGGTCACATCATCAAATCCTGATTGAATCAAGTTTAGGGATCAAAATGGATCTAGTTGCCAAGTTCAAGTCTTAAAGTGAACCAAAAATAATACATATACCAAAATGGACCTAATTGCCAAATAGGGCCAAATATTATATTATTCCTTTTATTTTTTTAAATAAAATATAAGAACTTGTATTATATTATTAACCTTATATTTGAAAATAAAAGTTTCCACTAAAGCTTAAATATGTTGAAGACAACTATGTGATTTACATTAATTTTTTTTCTCATTCATAAATATTACTTGAGAGATTAATTTGATTATTCTATAATGAAATCTTAAAAAAAATCTTATATTATTTCAAAAAGAAAATTCCTATAGTTAGTAATGTAGAACAAGAACTAGATATAGAAATGAGAATTATTATACTATATTTTTGTTATATGTAACCAGTTATTTATATATATATATAGTAGAATTGATTTAAAGCTCTCTAAAAATAATATATTTTGATGTAATTAACTTTAGGGTTTGATTAAGTCTTAGTTCGATTTGCATCAGTACTGTTATTAATGTAGGAGGACGTAGATTTAAGTACATTAAAATGTGTTTTTCCTTCTATATAATGATTGAAAAAGAATATTAAGTAGCTTTAAACATGATAAAAAAACAAGATAAGATTTTGATTAAGTATAGGAATGAATAATACTATATTCCTACAACATTTGTCATAAGACTGAATTAGTCTTACGTTAAAATAAATAATCCAAATTTATTTAAATTTATTAAAGTTTTTAATTATTAAAAAAAAAGTAGATTTCCCTTTCACCAATCGTCATGTTGAATTTTTCCCTGTTGAAATTTTCAATTTCGTCCAATAAATTACTCATCCAGAAAAACTCCTAACAATATATATATATATTCCTTGTTGTTTTGATTCGACCTTTTTATTTCTTCTCGAAAAAAATATATTGTTTGGAAATTAAATATTTTATTTCTAAATATTTGTTCCAAAGGGATTAAGATTTTTGTATTATATATAATAATCATAAATAGAAAAGTACTAGACATTAATATTACAATTCTGTGAGCTATTTGCTCAAACTCAAAAGTTAGCTTAAAATCTGAAAAAGTTGAAAAAATGTATAAGAACTGAAAAATGAATTTAGTCGAAAAAAAATAGGTCTATTGAAAATATGAATCGAGCTTAAATTTTAATATTAAAGTTTGAGTCTAATTCAGACGGACTTGTTTTTAAGCTTGTAGCCATTAATTTTATATATTATATAATTTATATCATAAGAAAAATTAAATGTAAAAATTAAAAATCATATTAAGTTTAAAATCTTAATAAAAAATATAGTGTTAGTAAAGGATATATAATTAGCAAATATTAAATAAAAATAATTATATTTTAAAAATATAAAATAATATGGGCGGACCTAAGCGAACTTAATTAGCCATTTACAAATATGGGCGAAAAATAATTATATTTTAAAAATATAAAATAATATGAGTGGGTCTAAGCGAACTTGATTAGCCATTTACAAATATGGGCGGACTTGGGTAATATTTGAAACCCATATTTCAAATTAGGCTGGACTTAAGTAATTATGTATAGTATTAATACCACGCATAAGCCTAACTCGAATCCGCCCATAAACACCCCTGTTTAGCACCCTCCATTTCATTCTCTCCAGCTACTTTTTGTTGTGCTTAAAATTCAGATTATGTTTCATATCGGAATATCCATCATGCAACATGATGAACCAATGTTGATTGAGTAACAAAAGAGCATCTACTTTGAAATCAAATTCATGCACGCATTTAAATAGAATAACCTCATCGTTAGCTAATAATTCTACTTAATTCTAGTAATTTAAATAACTATAGTATTTAGTTAAAGTTTGTTAGGATCTGTTAGTTAAGATATATATTGTTAGCTGATAAATCCATATATGAATTTTAAACTATTGTTAGCCGGTTATCTTTTTTTTTTTTTAAGTTGGTTTGTTCAATAAAAGGAATTTATTTCTCTACATTCAATTTCTTTATGTGGTATCAGATTTCTTTTTTTAAGGGTGGGTAGTTTAATATTCGATTTATCCGAATTCGAAAACTCAACTCGATTCAAACTTAAAATTCAAAAAAAAAATCGAGTTGACTCAATTAATTTAATTAACTTGATTCGAATAATTCGAAATTTAAATTTTTTGAGTCAAATCGAATTTTTCTCACCCCTACACGTTGGGGTTGATCACTGACTTCATCTCCTTCCTCTGTGGTTGATTGCGATCGTGTCCTAATCGCTCATTGTGGATCCCCTTAGGTTGAGTCGATGGCTGCAAGGATGACCCACATTGGTAGAACAACAATGTTGGGGGTGTTTGTGACACTATCGACAGGCCACTATAGAAGGTGGGAATTGAAGGCGATATTAGATGCGTTGGTGTTGTTGGTGAGATCGACATTTAATATGGCACGGTGGGTGGCAGTCATGCATAATATATCCCTGGAAAAGGTGCTGATGAATGGAATGATGGGGCGTGCTGTGGTACTTGTGTAAAATAAATTAGTGTTGAATGTGTTGATGCAGAGAATGATTGTATGTGCTGTGGTGTTGTGTAAAATAAATCGAAACTGAAGGTGATGATGTGGGGAATAAGTGTACGTGTGTGTGTTGTGATGCTTGTGACAAAAAAATGGGTTAGAAGCCAAAAATAAATAAACCACATTGACCGGGAGGTTGCACGGCAATCAGGTCCTCCAATGCAAATGGGGCAGATGTCGATCCCGTTTCATCTCCATCTCCCGACCTAGGATTGATAGGCCCTCGTTTTGGCCCTCTACGGCGACGTTGCCTACTCCTCTTTGAAGCTGGCAATATATACGACTTGCCGTTATGTCTGAAGCAATCCATGTAATCCAAAGACGCCGCCAACTTCAGTGTACGAAATGATTCACGCGTTGGAAAGAAATCGTACCTATGCTCCCCATCTCGATATACTTTTTGTGGAATGTTAGCCAATCTTCCTCGAGTCTCTTCCACAAGTCGATCTTGTGTAGGTCATCGAGCTCTTGGGTGGCAACAGAATACGTTGCATACACTTGAACTATCACATGACTCGATCGGATTTGAGCATCTCAACAGTTGCAAAAACGACCAATGACACTTTGACATGCTAGATGTTGCAATTGGCCAAAATTCAATCGAGACGCATTCTTGAATCTTCATATCCACGTATGGCATCCATACAAAATGCATTACAAATTTATAATTTTTAGAACGTGCGTAATATTTAATTTCAAGTGCTAGAATACATATTATATAATTTTGAAATTCATAAACTAACCTCCTTTTCGATTTCTTAATCTAGTACTAGTCGGATATCCTTGAGCTCAGTTGGTATACTGCTGTGTCTCGCGATATTGTTCCACCTGTTCAAATAATATATTATTTCAAAATTACAACAATAAAAAATAAAAACAGTAATGATATTGTGGAATGAATTTTACCATATGACGAGTGAAAATTTGTAAGAGAATTCCACTCGAGAATGTAAAAAATGATAGTCGATACCATGGCCACGATTGAAGAAGCATGTAATTGTCGATTTTAGTTTTATCGAGTATCATCGCTCGATACATTTTTCGGTACAATGTCGCCAGCACCACTGATCCTCAATTAAGTCGTCTCGATTCTTTCAAGTTAGCTAGTAGTAGCAGTCACCTTAAATGTACCAAATTACGAAATTTATTTGGCATTAGCAAACCCCCAATCAACCTCAAGTTGAATGCATACGAATTAGTTTTTTTCAACGTCACTCGTTAAAGCCTCGATAGTTTGAAAGTTGTTCTCGAATCATCTCATCTTGATTCAACTACTCCTAAATTTGTTTAACACATTTCCTATTAGTTGCTCGCAGATTGCACTCCAATCAACACTAACAACTAACCTCGTATAGACATCCCCATCAATTTCAACCTAATTTCTCAAATAATTTCTTTTTCAACATATTAACCGACTCTGTATACTAGACTAGATCATCTTTTGAACATTTTCATTTATTATCCCAAATTTTATGTATAATTGATTAAATAAAAAAATTAACTATTAAAGTAAGTTAAAAGGTTTAAGATTTTGAAGTTGAGGGTTTTTCTCAATTATTTAATTGGTAAATAAAAATTGAGGTAGAAATTTTTATTAAAATGTGAATGAAAGTATTATAATATGATTAGATTGTTATTTTATTGGGAATGTAAATTATTCACTAACATGAAACATCCAAATTCCAAACTTACTATTCTGTCAAGCAGACATGCAGGAACCCCAAATCAATGATGCAGTGTCACCTTGGATATTAAAAACCAAAATTAGTTTGTATTTACGATTAACAATGCTTCTAAATGACAGCAACACCAAATAAAAACAAACATACATTAATCTTAATAGCGGCCACGCCTAGCCAATCTTGGTGAAGTCCTACTACTCCCACTCTGCGCCTCTGTTTTCTCCTTATCTCCTTCACTTTCCAGTTCATCGTTAACCCCCACCACCTTCTTCACATCGCTACCTATCCCATCGCTAAAGTTCCTCTCTCTTTTGCTCACCAAGCCGCTATTCTTCGCCACTCGCTCAAAATCATCGCCCAGTTTCCGCACCGCACCGTTCCTCAATACCCTCTTCTTTTTTCTCTTTGCCACCGTTACTTCTTCATCATCATCGCCTTTGTTTTCACTCTCGGTGCCGTCGTCATCGTTAAGATCCAAGAACCTCCTCCTTTTAACCGCCAAAGGAGCAGGAGGAGGAGATACGTCTTCGTCATCTTCACCGTCCCTTAAGCTTTTCTTAAGGTTAAGACCCCTGTCGGGGGTGTCCTTGAGGAGCTTCTTGCGCTGAGCTTTAAGCCTTTTGACGCTGCCTTCTATGCGACCTTGGAGACGGAGGCGGTTGAAACTGAGACCACCCATGGACCAATGGGCTTCATCGGCCCATGAGAGCAGCGGATCAAGGACTGGAACAGGAGGATCCACGCGTTCGGGGTTGAACTTGGTGTCGGTGTAGATGCGAGGCCGTGGAAGACTGCTTCCGTAGAACTTGCCAGGACCGAGAGAAACCACCATTGCTTGACGCTTAGTAGTAGTCTTTCGGGAATTTCGACAAACAGTTTAGTGAGATCGAAGAAAGGGGGGTTTGGATGGGGTGTGTGTGTGAGAGAGGTGTGGTGGGCTTTTGTATTTGAAGCTTTAGAGGGGAGTTTAAGGTAAGCGTGGCGGGTGAATTTAGCGGGAAAGCTATGGTTTGGAGATTGGCGCCCAAATTTAGCGCCATCCTTGGTTGGCAATCAAGGTGTTTGGGGCTTTTGGCGGGGAATGATCTACAATGCTAAAATGGAAATAAATATTTCACATCTCAATTAATTGTAGAGATAAGTAAAAGACAAACCTTTTGTCTCAACATTTTTCATTTCTCCATTTTAACTTTTGTTCAATTTAGTATGAATTTTCGTGCTGTTGTAAAAAAAAAATTGATAAATGAAATTATAACCTAGTAAAGTAAAAAAAATATTTAAATAATCCTTAAATTCACTAATATTATGAAATTTTAATAAAAATATAAAATAATTAATTAGAACTCGTTATTAATATTTTGATATATAAAATATAAAATTTGAATATTTTTAAGCAATTAGCATTAATTATTTGTAAATTTTAATTTGAATATAAATAATATTTTAAATATTAAAATATAATCATTACAATTTTATATATATAATTTATATATTTAGAATAAATTTCAATAGAAAAATAAATTTATATCCAATATAAATATTACATAAAATTATAAATAAGAGATAAAAATGTTTGACTCCAAAAATTCTTTTCCTAAATGCAAAAATTAAAAAAAATGCTTTTGCATTTGGGTTCAAAAGCACTTTTTAGCGGCCCTTAGTTTAAGTTTGAAAGGACTAATGACAAAGAGAGACTTGCTAATGCCAACTTTAAAGCATTTTATGATATCTTTTGTGGCATTGATCAACAAGAATTTAAGAGGATCTTGAAGTGCACTATTGTTAAAAAGGTATGAGACATATTTGAAATAGACCATAAATGCATTAGTAACTCTTAAACAATTCAAGATGCAAATGTTAACCACCAAATTTAGAATTCTAAAAATACACGTCCTCTGTGATTTATCTAATCAAACATTTGCTCTTGGAGAAGAATACAACAAGACATAAAGAAACCCAATAAAACTTCTAGAGAAATTGAATGAAGATCTTCAATCTTGAAGAAGATCCACTTCTGAAATGAATCTAATGGTGTTCTTCGAGACTTTTCTTTGTTCTTCTCTCGTTCTCCCTTAGGTCCTCTTCTAATATGTATTTATAAACTTTCGAATGCTCAGAAAGTCTAAAAATTGGGTTTTTTCTCGTGTTTGGGAAATAGGGAGCAATATCGATATGGGCTGGCACATGGGCGTGTGGCTAGCCCGTGTGACTCACACGGGTGTGTGCCCATCCAGTGTGGAAATGCCCAGGCCGTGTGGTTCCTGAAAACAGCTATTTTTGTTCGATTTTGGCCCGTTTTTCGTTCCTTTCACTTCCCTATGCTCACCCAAGTATAGAAACATAAATTTAAAGGATTAAGAGCATCAAATTCACTAGTCTACATAATAAATCATCCAAAAACGTGTTAAGAATGAGATTAAAAACATGTTACTTCTATGGTTTATCAGTTTCAATTATTAAATAAAGTAATACATGTAGATAATTTAGTAACTAGTTTCCAATTGATGATGGGCAGATTAGAAATTAAGATTAATGTAGAAAAGTTACATACTATGGTTATGATCCCAAATTGCATATAGTAACTTTTCTAACATATCATCTTCAAAAAAAAAAAAAAAAACCTTTAAATAAGGATTCACCAAAATTTGGTGGTATACCGAAGAAGTCTCACTAACTCTTTGATTACGCACAGGAAAAGAGGAGAATTCAATTTTTATAGAATAAATCTAAAATCAATCTACCCACGAGGATTAATTAAGAAAATGGAGTTTAGAGAGAGTCACCTTCTTTAAAATATTAGTGTGTTAATTTGGAAAATCAAAACCACAAGAATTCCAAATTTCATGATATCAATGGATTCAAGTATTCTTTTACATCTAATTTTGTGTTTTATTATTAATGATTTGACATGACAGATCTTGATTTATGATTTTAAGTTTTATATCAAAATTTTACGATTCTTACAGTGGCCACTTCGATCTTCATTTCAATTGAAGAGCTTCAAGAACAATTTGTTTTACTTACCTAGACCTTTAAGAAAACCTTTAAGAAGCAATCCTGGAGGTTTAAGAAGTCGAAGCCATCAAAAACATTCTCAAAATTAAATACAAAGGAGTGATAGTCAAAGATGAAAATGAAGGAAAGATAAATGAATCTAGTGCCATGAGTATCACGAATTTGGATACACATTCAGGTTGAATATACTAATACTCTAAAAAAAGAAGAAATTAATAACTATTCGTTTCATCGATATGTATTGATATATACCAATTTGGCATCCACCATCATACTTCAACTCTCAAAAGGTTATAATCCTTTTTATATGTTCATTACTTTAGATTACATTTCTTGGTGACACCCCACGAGTATTCCTATTATACATAAAACATAATGAATCAAAGTATTTGGTCTATTGATTAAGAGTGTTTATTATAATTTTAAGATTTTCAAATTAATTTATAAATTATATTTTAATAATTTAAAAGTTACATACATGTATGAGTTTAAGATTCTATTATATCTAAATATTTTGTGCTGGATACCTTCTACGGACTGTATTTTTTTTTTTTTTTTTTATCTTTTAACATTTTCTATTACATAATGATTTACATCGGATTGTCTAATTTTTGCTTCTTAATCCATCATGCCAGAATTACCCTTTTTTTCTTTTTGTTCTTTCGCGTACTCATGGGCCATTTGATTTAATGATGGGCTAAATTTGGTATTTAAAAAGCCATCAAATACTTAAATTTAACTGAATAAAATACAGGTTTAATTAGAGATGGTAGTGACGAATGATGCCAAATTCACCTCTACAGTCTCTTTGTTACACCACTTTATTCCAATTTTTATGTACATCTCATTCCGCTCAATTTGGTGTTTTACTTTTTTTTTTTAAATAAACATAATTATCTAAAAAATATTTTTAATATTTTCAATCTCAACTTAAGTTTTACAAAATACAATTAAGGGATAATAGGTAAAACTAAGTTTTTCTTATAACAAATTTAACTCTATTTTTTCGTCTGCTAGGGTTTTATCTTTAGCATGCTTTAGGTTTTCTTTTCGTCTGCTAAAGGCACGACTTTCTTTCTTGATTTTCGAATTTTATTTTTGGAGTGGATCTAGCTAAATTTTTGGGAAATGGAGGCAGAACTTGCGAATTTAAACATTGATGATAAAGAAGAGGATCCACTAACATGTAAAAAAGATCAATTTGCAACAGAGGATAATTATTAGTTCTGCTTGGTAGGAAGAGCGCTAACGGATTGTGTGGTTCACTTTCCCTCTCTGAAAAGAACTTGGCAGATTTATAGCATCCATTGAGAGAAGTTATTATTTTGGATTTAGGGGAAAAAAAGGTATTTATTTCGATTTTTCTATGAAGTAGATATAAAAAGGGTGTTAGATGGCATACCTTGGTATTTTAATAGGCATATTCTTGTTTTTCATCACTTAATTAGAGGAGAAGATCCACTGAGAGTCCCATTAGTTTTTACTAATTTCTGGGTCCAAGTTCACAATCTTCCTTATGGGTATATATCAGAGATTTTGGCAAGACAACTAGGTGATTTTATTGGACAATTTTTACAATATGATGTTGCATTGATTACAAGGGGAACAAAGATTTATGAGATTTAGAGTCAAAGTTGATGTCAAACTTGCTTTGAAACTCAAGAAAAAAACCTAATTTTGGGGCAGGGGCGAGAAGGATATGCCTTCTTTCAATATGAATGTCTAATGTTATTCTGCTATTTATGTGGAAATTTGGGACATGGGGAAGGGTTTTGTCCAATACGAATGACAATTGGGGTACAAGAAGTTAAATTTGGATAGGATTTATCATTAAAGGTGCTGTCAAGGAATGAACGTTTTACTGGAAGTAAATGGTTGAGGGAGGATGTGACGAGTGATTTTCAAAGAGCCACTAGTTCTTCAACCATGGATTTGGAAGAACGAAATAATGTATATACAAGAAGAGTTGAAGCTGATATAAAAGCATGTACAAGTGACCAAAATGAGGAAATAATGGAGAATAAGGCAATCACGATTTGTGAGGGAAAGAAAAGACAGAGAATAAGGGGAGAAATTACAATGAGGAATGTACCTAGTTACATAATGATTGAATCTATTAAGAGATCGGTGGCTGTTGGTAAGCGTGCCGATCGGGAGCAATAAAAATATTAAGTTGGAATGTTCGTGGTTTGAGGCAACCGTGAGAGGAAAATTGCCTTAAAAATAAGGTAAGACTTGTTCAGCCCTAGATTTGTTCTTAATTGAAACAAAGTTAAGCGAAAAAAGAATGGAAAAGGTTAGAACAAAATGTGAATTTAGAAATCAAATTGACATGGGAGCAAGGGGTTCTAAAGGGGGATTATCGATTTGGTGGAAGGAAGATTATGTGGTACAATTGAAAAGTTATTCAGCTAACCATATTGATGTGGAAGTTATGGAAAGAGAGGGTATGCCACATTGGAGATTTATAGGGATCTATGGAGCTCTAGAAGAGAATAAAAGAAATGAGTTGTGGGAGTTACTAAAGAGGTTGGGTTGCTATCAAGATCTACCTTGGCTGGTTGTAGGAGATTATAATGAAATTATGTACCTGTTTAAAAAAAAAAAGAGGGAGGTTAAGAAACGAATGAAATATGAATCAATTTAGAGAAGCATTGGAGGAATGTGATCTTCATGACTTGGGTTTTTTGGGGAGATGGTTCACTTAAGAAAGTGGGAGATTACCAGAAAATAATTTTCGAGAGAGAATAGATAAAGGGGTGGCAAATTCGGCTTGGTGGGGGACTTTTCTAGGATATCATTTAAGATATTTATCGCATGCTTTTTCTGGTCATTGTCCTATCTTGGTGAATTTGGGATTAAAGAGTATTGAAACGTCGAATCGGGGAAAGAACTTCAAATTTAATGCGAATTGGGTTATGGAGGACGACTGTGAACAAATAGTTAATGAGTTTTGGGATAAAAATATAGATGAGATGCCTATAAATTTGAGCAAATTAAGGGACATCCTTAAAAAAGAGATGGAATGAATAACAACCAATAAAAAGGAAGCGTCAGCTTCATTGAATACAAGATTGGAGGATTTGTGCTCATTGGATCCAGACAATGAGACGTTGGCAGAAATGGAAGAAGGTAAATTAGCTTTAAACTTGGAAGCATATAAAGATGAGCTTTTTTGGGAACAACGTGCAAGGGTTAACTGGCTCCGATTTGGAGATAGAAATACATATTTTTTCCATAGCTTTGCAAATCAATGAAAAAGAATGAACATTGTAAAAAAACTAAAAGGGCCAAATGGAGAATGGATTGTGGGAGAAGAGGAGAAGGCAAGGGTGGAAACGACATATTTTAAGAAGTTATTCACAGCATCAAATATGAGGAACACTGATAGAGTATTGTCAAGAATTTGAACATGCATTCAAGAAAACATGAATGCTGAGCTTATCGATGAGTTCAAACCAGAGGAAATTCTAATGGTAGTTAAAGGTATTGCACCACTGAAAGCTTCAAGTACGGATGGTTTTCCAGCATTCTTTTTTCACAAGTATTGGCATATTGTGGGGGAGGAGGTAACAAAGTTCTGTCTAGAAATTCTCAATAAGAAAAAGGAGTTCAACGTTATTAACTATAGTAGTATAGTACTGATTCTAGAAGTTGATTCCCCAAATTGCATGACGTAATTTAGGGCAATAAGCTTATGCAATGTGGTTATCAAAAACGATTATAAATAGATTTAGAACTGTTTTGGACAAATGCATTGATGAGTCACAAGCATCTTTTGTTCCTAAACGAAAAATCACAAATAATGTGATCATTGCCTATGAGGTTTTACAAACATTAAAACAAAAAAGAAAAGGAAATCAAGGCTATTTTGCTTTAAAATTAGATATGAGCAAGGCATATGATAGGGTTGAATGAAATTTCATTAAACAAGTTATGAAACGAATGTGTTTTGTGATGAATGGATGAATCTTGTAATGGGATGCATCTAATCGATTGAATATTCAGTTTTATTTAATGGGATTCGAGGAGAGAAATTTAAGCCACTAAGCGGCTTGAGACAAGGGGAGCCTTTGAGCCTATACTTATTTATTATTTGTGCAGAGGGTTTTTCTTCACTCATTCAACTGGCAAAAAGAGAGGGAACTATTAAAGGCGTAAGAATGGGGAGAAGATGACTTACTTTAACTCATCTTTTCTTCGCTGATGACCGTATATTATTTGGGGAAGCAAGTTTAGAGGGCACAAGTGCTATTTAATCAATTGTGAATGAATATGAAGGATTTTCAGGGCAGGTGATTAATTTTGAGAAATCACTAATTGTTTTAAATAGCAATATTCAACTCGAGAGGCAAGAAGAAATCGAAGAAATCCTTGAGGTAAGGGTTTCGAGTAATCCAGGGAGATATTTGAGACTACCTACTATGATTGGAAGGCAAAAAAAGGAGGCATTTGCAAGTTTCAGAGATAGATTCATTAAACGTATTGAAAGTTGGAGTGTTCGTCAAATTATCTCTTAGAGGAAAAGAAGTCTTTATTAAAGCCATATTACAAACCATTCCAGTTTATGCTATGCAATGTTTTTTATTTCCTGTTACACTATGTCGTCAGCTTGAAAATATTATTAGTAAATTTTGGTGGAGAAATTTAAAAATAGGGAAGGGAATTCATTGGTGTGAATGGAAAAAATTGTGTAAATCAAAAGATCAAGGGAGGTTGAGTTTTAGGGATTTAATGAAGTTTAATATAACTTTACTGGAAACACAAGGTTGGAGATTAATTACAAAACCAGACTGTTTATTTGCGCGTGTTATGAAAGCAAAATATTTTCCATATAATGATTTTACAAATATGAGGTTAGGATCTCACCCTTCGTTTACCTGGAGAAGTATATGGAGTGCGAGGAAACTGCTGGAGGAAGGAATGGGATGGAGAGTGAGGAATGGAAAGTCGACCAACATCTGGAATGAAGCTTGGATCCCGGGATCTAGGAATGGCAAAGTAAGAGTTCAACATATTAATATTAACTTTAGATCAATAGCAGACCTCATTAATCCTAATCATATTACCTGGAGAATCGATGTGTTACGACAACTCTTTAAGGAGGAGTAAATTTCCAGAATTCTGTCCATACCACTTGCTACAGTAGACAGTCATGATGAAAGGCTGTGGAGGGGTGACAAAACAGGGGTATATTCCACAAAAAGCGGATACAAATAATTCTGACAGGTGGATATAATATCAGGGCAAGGGGAGGGGATACATGAAGCTACGCTACTATAAAAATTTTACAACAAACTATGGCGATTACAGGTTGCAAGCAAAATCAAAATTACATTTTGGAGAATCGCCAATAAATTCCTTCCTACTTTCAACAATTTAAAAAATAGAAATCTACAGGTAGTGAATCTTTATCCTCTATGCCGCTCAATGGAGGAATCAGTAAATCACGTCTTCTGGGAATGTACGTTCAACAAATGTGTTCTACAAGGTGTGGGGATTGATGGCTCATTCAGTAACATGGAACAAACTTGGGATAAATGGTTAGCAAATTTGTTTTTGAGTATGCAAGAAGAGTAGTGTAAATGGTTAGTCATCACATTCTGGGCAATATGGCATCACAGAAACAAAGTTTATCATCAAGGAGAAAAACAATGCACAACAAGATTGATATCTTTTATTAAAGCATTTTACACAGAGAACAATCAACTGAAAGTAGTGTCAGAAACATGTGTTCGACAAAATGAATGTGCATGGGCTCCATCGAAAATAAATGTGGTAAAAGGTAATTTTGATGCAACATATAACAGTTATATGATGAGCTCAGTAATAGGAATAATTTTTAGAGATTTTAAAGGACATATATTGGCAACAAGCACATACCCAAACACATTTGTGATCGATGCAACCATGGCAGAGGCAAGAGCTTGTTTACAAACGGTGGTAGTTGTTGAAGAATTGGGATTTAGAAATCTAGTGGTCGAAGGGGACCCTCTGATAGTCATAAAGAAAATCCAAAAACTTGAAGAGGATAAATCAAATATTGCTATGATTATAAAAGAAATAAGGGAACGGGCTTGAAAATTTGACAGCTTTACCTGTCAATTTATGGGAAGATCAGTGAACCATGCGGCGCATACAATGGCGGATGAAAGGAAATGATGGGATTCACCGAGGTTCGGGATTGAAGAGGCACATTCAAGAACGGAATCGACGGTTGAAGAAGATAGAAGGTCACTATTAGAATGTAACACCCCTAACTCGAAACCGTCGTCGGAATAGGGTTAAGAGGCATTAGCAGACAATAGAATCATTTCACAACCCATTTACGACAGAAAGTCAATCATCATCATAATACATCAAACATAAACAATTAGTCCCTTATTAAGGAGTATAAGACCTTAAACACATGCTAGGGAGGGGTCGGGACTAAACCGAAACACGTACAGAAACTTATCGAAAATTTAAAACTTTTCTAGGTTTCAGGGGATACACGCCCGTGTGGGTAGGTCGTGTGCCTCCCAAGGCCGCTAGACACACCCGTGTGTCCTCCCCGTGGTCGAAACTGAGTTAGCTCCCACGGCCACCAAACACGCTCGTGTACTTTGGCCGTGGTCGATCCTGTTGAAAACAACACGGCTACCAGGCACGTCCGTGTGCCATGGCCGTATGCTCTTAGGCCATACATTGACTTACGCCCACGGTCATCAGGCACGCCCGTGTGCCACCACCATGTGACAAAATAGGCTATTTGCAAGGCCAATTTGCCACCCACACAAGGTCAATCCTACAAGCACAATTGAGCATCTTTAAACACACAATTTGGCAACCAATTTCATGTCAAGTAATCATCATATCATCACATATAACCACATTTCTAAGCATGCCAATTTGTACAACCAAATTACATGTAAGTCTAGGTATAAAACATCCATAACTTTACTAAATCATTAAGGTATTAATTCATTATTGAACTCACCATTTATATGCTAATTCATTACCATCATGCCATATCAAAAGATACACCAAATACCATATTCACTCATGCACATTACCAACATTTAGCTAGCCATATCACATGGCTATTTACACATCTCAAATATGATTCAAAATAACTATCCTATACATGCCATATTTTAACTATGTATATCTTTCCAAAGGTACCAAAATAGAATGCCGATAGTGTGATGGAGATGCTGACGATTCCCAGATCCGAGGTAGCTTTACTAACACTGCAAAGCAGAGAAACAAATCACATAGTAAGCTTTACAAAGCTTAGTGAGTTCGTAACAAAATACATTAAATCAAAACATATCATCACGTAGATTATTTCACAATCTAATATCTCAAATCATCCAAAGCTAGTAATTTCAATTAACCTTCCATAAACTCATTCGTAATTTCATCAATCACATAGGTTTCGAACGTACCTTAGCCAACACTTAGTTGTCAAATATTTATGCTACTCAGTACTCATGAATCACTTTGCTCAACATTTGTCCCTTCTACAGTTTATTCACACACTTAGTGCCTAAATAGTTAACCGAAGCTTAATTAGCATCGCACACTTAGTGCATCTATATCAAACTGATCTTGAATCGGTATTGTACACACAGCACTAACCACAAAGCCGAAGCTTATATTACTCTGCACACACAGTGCTATTCATTTCTGTTTCAATTTCAATTTCGCACACTTAGTGCCATCAACTAAATCTTGCACATAGTATCTCGATTTCATCCACATATACGCATTCATTTTATAATGCTAAACCATATCTTAATATCATGTATTATATCCGAACTTACCTCGGATGTTGAACTATCGAACCGGTCGATTAATCGAGCACTTTATCTTTACCTCGATCTCGATCTGAACCTCTCCTCTCTTGGTCTATACATATTCAAATTCAATCCATTCAATCACTAGTTTATTCAATTTAGTCCACACACACACACATTTAGGGCATTTTACAAAATAGCCCTCATATTTTCACATTTCGACACTTTAGTCCCTATTTCACAAAATCATCAAATACACAAAATTTCAATACACATGTGCTGAGCCGAATTCTTCCCATGCTAATACAAGCCCACACATTTTATTTATTTCACATTCTAGTCCTTCAAATTGCTATTTTCACAATTTATCCCTAATTAGCTAAATTCATAAAAAATTCAAGAACAACACATGTTCATTAAACACATATCTTTCATTTAACACCAACACTCATCACAAAGCTCACCCTATCATCAATGGCACATTTCATAAACATCATCAACTTACAAAATTTAAGCATGGGTTTTGTAGAGCACAAAGCAACGATTACGAAAACGTAAAAATTAATAAAAACCGAGCAAAAGTTTAACATTGAATCAAGCCAATTCTTAGCCGAAATTACCAAAGCTTAAAATCTCCTTTCTTTCTTCAATATTCAGTGCAAGATGAATAAAAAAATGGCCTATTTTAATGCTTTGTTTTATTATAAATTAACTTAATAATCAAATACCAACTTTGCCCTTTTATAAGTCATATAAAACAAATATATTTTAAGGCTAATAAGTCATTTTGCCACCCATTATCTTTAATAATGGCTTAATAACAACATAAGGCCTCCACCTTAAAAAGCCAACAACAATTAAGTACTCGTAAATCAGCACACAACATTTTACACTTTATGCAATTAAGTCATTTCTCTTAATTCGACACACAAACGATCAAATTATCACACAGAATTTTCACACAGACTATGTCACATACAATTCACACAGAAAATAATATTAAATTAACATTCCGACCTCGAATTTATGTTCTCGAAACCACTGTTTCGACTAGGGTCTAAACTGGGCTGTTACATAGAAAGATGAAATGAGTTAGAGAAATAAGAAACGAAATATCTTCGATGGTTTCAGCCTCTACATACAAGCCATTAGAAACGAAGAATGAGTTAGATGTTTCGAATGGTTTTGACGATGGCTGTAGAGAAAATTGATGAAGGATGCCTGAGATTAGAACAATTTTTTTTCGTTTTAGTTTCTTTTTTTTTTTTCTCATTTTAGATTTGGTGTTTGGGTTTTCTAAAGTTTAGGTTTTTAATTGTAGCTGGGTAAGTTTCATTGATTCTTGAAAAGTAATAAATTTCATTTATTAGGTTCTCGCACTGATGTGCTGGGTAGGGATAGGAAGAACACATATCTATCATGCAAATTTGTATTTTTTTTATCATTATTAATGGCATCCTTCCTGATTAAGCTCAAAAAAAAAAGTTTTTCTTATGACATATTTTCAACTTTTTTAATAGTTATATATGAGGGTCAAATAGTAATTTTATACAATAGACGAATTAAACAATTATTATAAATATTCCATTTTGATTTTTTACATGCCTGTTTCACTGTTTATGTTTGAGGATCGTAGCTGCCCCTCCCAACAATATCATCTTTGATGGAGCTTGAAACTAACTATTATTTCGACAAAGGCAAGCGCACCTATTGAAAAGTAGTATAGTTGTAGTGAGTCCGGAATATCGTATCCTCAAGGACCAAGAGTACTAGTATTAACTATCTTTTTATTATCTAGCCTAATAATTAAGGGGATTTATTTTTAATCTAAAATTAACTGACTAATTTAACTAATATGAAAGCGATAGAGAGTAAATTGGGAACATACTTTTGGACAACTTATATGAGATAAGCAATACCTAAGGAAGAATCCACCTAGACTTCACTTATTACTTTTGATTCATGCGATTTATTCATTTGGATTAATCCGTAGAAATCCCTAAATTATATTAATACCTCTTTCGAGGCTACTAACATCTGACTCTAGGTTGATTAATTGAAATCTCTTTCTAATTAAAACCTTATTGCCGCATTAACTCGATCTATGGATTCCCTTATTAGGTTTGACCTTAATTTGGCAGATTTTCGTCGCCCTATATCTAGGGTTGCAATCAACTCCGCTTAATTATGTTGATCTACTCTTAGACAGGGACTTTTGCTCCACTGAATAAGTACACGACTTGAATCAATAACCTGAATTATCAAACAAGAATAAGAACTCACAATTAAGAATAAGCACAAGTATTTATCTCATAAATCAAATAATAATAAGATCTATCTTAGGTTTCATCCCCTTAGGTATTTAAGGGATTCAGTTCATACTGGTGAAGGAAAACATATTAGAATAGGGAAAACAACAAAACATAAGAAAACCCAAAAACTTCTAAAGAACTTGATGGGAGATCTTTAGTCTTGATGGAGATCCTTCTCCTAAGCTGTTTCCGATGGCTGTCTTGGAGTATTTTCTCCTTCTACTTAGCGTCTATTCGACGTCCTGTCGACCTCTCCCTTTAGGTTGCCTCCTAGGGTGTTTATATAGACTTTGAGATGCCTTACTTGGCCCACAAGTACCCTATTCCAAATAGAAGTCATCCTAATTTCGGTAAGAACACGCCCGTGGTCAATAGTCCAGGCCATGGTCGATTCTGTTTAGCACACACGACCGTGTGGTCTGCCCGTGGATGATAGTCCAGGCCATGGTTAATCATTGCGCGAAACACACGGCCGTGTCCAATGGTTCAGGCCGTGTTGAATTCATAGGTAGGCTCATTTTGCCCCTTTTTGGCCCGTTTCTCGTCCTTTTCGACTTCCTAAGCTCTCCTGAGTATAAAACATGAAATTGAGAGATTAGGAGCATCAAATTCATCAAATTCAATGGAAAATGATCCAAAATTAAGCTAATCATGGGGTTAAAATATGTGTAAATTATGGTTTATCAAATATCCCCACACTTAAGCCTTTACTTGTCCTCAAGCAAAATTCTCAACTCACAATTAAAATTAACTCCCTCAATTTACCATTCTTATCAATAATGTTCATCATAATTCATAGATAATTCATGCATTGATAATTTAACTAAAAGAGTCCTAAAGATTCAAACAATTTAAGTCATAATTTTTATAGTGCGAAAACATAGGTGTTTCCCTTTACCTAAATAATTACCTCTGATTCAAAATCTGACAAGACTTGACGTCCTTACCAAAGATTCACTCAAATCACTCAAGGTGTTTAAGGTTCAAATTAAGCACTCATAAGTCAAACATGAAAGGTTAATCCCATAGGCTTGCATGAAAATCAAATCTCCACCACTAAAATTGAGATGATACACAAATCAAAAGGTCTTTAAAGGGTTGTAATGGGGCTTGGGTTAAAGATGTGGATATAAGCTGAATTAGAAGGTTAGAATCGAGATTGAATTGATAAATTACCTAACTAGGAATAATGAACTAATAATTAATAATTACATCAATAACACGAGCTTCTTCTAAAGATGTGAATTTAACTGTTTAATCTCATAAAACATAAAATTAATGATGAATATACTTTCAAATTTTTTTAAGAATAAGAACATACAATAATAAGATAGAATTTAACAACGGAAATAGAGAACATAATTAGGCAACTGCTCAAATCAAATCTCGACAAAGGGATGTCAAAAGATTAGGGGAAATAAAAATTTGGTTTTGGGGTAATATTAATTGGTGAGTCAAGAAATGGTTTATTAGGCTAAAAAGGGTTCACTAGGGGTTAATTATGGAGGTAGGCTTTTTGGGATAAGTGGGTTAAATCCTAGGTGCCTTTATCATCTCGGTATATCAAATTAAAAAGTGTGGTCTCGACATGTATAATCGAAGCAAATTCTAGAATAAGAAATCAAATGTTGACACACTCATAATCAATAAAGTGAGCAAGAAAAATATATGCTCTAAAAGGCTCAACATCTCACAGAAATTATGGTTTTTGATGTCAACCTTGTAAATTTCAAACATCAAAGTAATATTTAAGATTAGGGAAACAACCTAGTAAATTTTTAATTCTGAAAATAGACTTATCATGCTTGATTCTCTAATATCTTTAAGTTTAAAACATCAATTCACAATTATCTATGACATAATCCAAGACATATCAATAAAAATCATAAATCAATAGAAGTTTCATCCTAATAGTAATATGAGAAAGTTACTTAAGAACAAGATATAGTTCAGTATTGTTGACACCTCCCCACGCTTAAGATGTACATTGTCCTCAATGTATAAAGATAGATATCTACAATATATAAAATCATAAGATAGGGAGAGAAGTGAACTTCCTGAATTTTGGTTGGAGTCAAGGAAAAGAAATGGTAAGTCGGGCATAGGTGAAGGTGGAGGTGGATACTAGGGTCGTGGTGTGGTGATTCCCTAACAACCTTTTGAACCTAAATCAAAGAAATCAAAATATAATAATATAAATTAAAGAAAAGAAAGATAAAGGGAAGGAAAATAAAGTAGAAGAGAAAAGAAAAAGAAAAAATAAATGGATTCAAAGGTCCTTGTCCTGTCGAATAAATAAAGCGCTCGCATGAACTCATGTAGATCGGTCTTGCACGTGGAGACTATGCTAGGGTTTTTTTGCTTCTTCAACATGGGAATAGTGGTATAAAAAATGAGGGAAAGGGGTAAGGAAAAATGGAAGGATAAAGGTAATAGAAAGGAAGAGGGATGTGGTGGTTGAAAAAGAATTTTGGAGAGAAGGTAAGAAGAAGAAGGGGGTTTAAATAGGGTTAGAGATCTGGTTGTTGCCTACGCCCGTGTACCATGGTCATGTTAGGTCACACGACCGTGTGGTGCTTTGTTCATTTCTCCCACGCCTGTGTAGAGGTTACCGTGCCCATGTTGAGAAATCAGTGTCGGCCACGATCGTGGCATTTTGTCACAGTCCGTGTTTGGGGAAAAATTCTTATCCATGCCGATGTACTTACTCGTAGTGTCCACACGGCCACGGCCACGATCGTGTGCAAGGCCGTGTGGTAGGGAAATTTGCGTTTTATTAACGTGATTAGTTTGTAGTTAGGTGCTAAAAATCTAAAATATGAAAATTAATGGGGTTAATGCTCGGGTTGCCTCCCGAGAAGCGCTCGTTTAAAGTCTTAAGCTAGACTTACCTCTCATTCGCATATCTCATGGTGGGTCGAGGAGTTGACACTCCTCTCTCTTGCTATCAATTCTATGATCACTATATAGTTTGAGTCGAGTGGTGCTTACCTTAAAAGTGCCGAATATAGGATTAGTTACCTCGACTGTTCCGTATGGGAAGACATTCAGTATCGTGAAAGGGATCTTTTCATTAGTATTAAGGTCTGAAGTGGTGATTCGAGGGTCTGTCTTATCCAACAATACCTGATTCCCGATCTGAAATTGATATGTCTCATCTTTAAGTTTGACTTATTGCCTTGGTTTTGCTTCGTGTGTTCTTGGTTTCTCCTTGACATGTGGCTTCCACTCGTCTAGTTCATCGATTTGAAGCCTTCGTTCCTCATGAGTTATTTTCTTGTTGGCACGAGGTCTAGGATGTGGCTCAAATGTGTAATTTCGTGGTGTTTCCTGTAAAGAAGGTTGAACCAAACAGTTATTAATAGAATTTATGTTTTCACCTGGATTACTCGATGTCCTAGCCGAGTCAAGAGCCTGAAGGGTGATAGTTTCGTCACCTACATGAAGTATGAGGTCGCCTGTACCAACATCAATTTTAGTTTTAGCATTGCTAAAAAAGGTTTTCTTAAAATCAAAGGAATATTATTGTCCTCATCCATGTCTAAAATGACAAAGTCTACTGGGAATATGAATTTATCAGTTTTTACTAGTACATCTTCGATTATACCCCTAGGAATTCTAATAGTTTTATTAGCTAATTGAATGCTCATCCTAGTTTGTTTGGGTTTCCCTAGACCTAGCTGTTTAAACATTTTATAAGGCATAACATTTATGCTTGCTCCTAAATCAGCTAAAGCATTATTAACAGATAAACTACCAATTAAGCACGAAATTGTAAAACTCCTTCAGTTTTTTAAATTTCGTGGTAGTTCATTGATCGCTGTAAATCAAAGTATTAAAATTTATAAAAGAATGATCAAAGCTGGAAACTAACTCTGACAACGACTAAAGGCAAGTGTACCTATCCAATAGTAGTATAGCTTAGGCAAGACCGGATATCGAACCCAAAGGAACTAAGAGTACTAATATTAACTTTCTTTTTATTATTTAGCCTTAAAAATAGAGTGAAGTTGCTTTAGACGAAGACTAAACTAAGGACACAAAGACAAAACGACGAATAGGAAAATAACTTTGAAGAAAAACTCAGTTGATTGCGACGATACCCTCAGGAAGAATACACCTAGACTTCACTTATTATTTAACCCTAAATTATATGATTTCTTTTACTTAGCTTGATCCGTAAGACTCCCTAACCTATATTAAACCCTCTCTCGAGGCGAATAACGTCTAACCCTAAGTTAATTAGTGAAACTCTCGTTCGCTTATAATAACCCCCTAGGATAGCAGTAAATCGATCAATGGACTCCCATATTAAGTTTCACCCTAATCTGGCAAAATCTCGTAACCCTATCTCTAGGCGTTCGATCAACTCTGCTTAATTATGTTAGATCTACTCTTAGGCAGGGTCTATTCCTCCTCCACCTACGCACATTAGATTTGGATTAAGCAATATAATTAAGAACAAACTAAGTAATTATCATATAACTTAAAAATCAAATAAAAAGATTCATCTAGGTTTCATCCCCTTCAGGTATCTGAAGGGTTTAGTTCATAATGAATAAACAAAACATCGCAAGAGAAAAGATAAAACAAAACATAAGAAAATCCTAAAACTCCCTGAAGGAATTGAAGGAGAATCCTTGGCCTAGCTTTGACACCCATTTCGGCTTCTGCCGAACTCCCCTTTCAAGTTGTCCCCTTGGGTGTTTATATAGGCTTTAAGATGCCTTACTTGGTCCCTAAGTATCCTAATTTAAGTAAAATTCCTACTAGGGTGTTTAAATAGGCTTTGGAATGTGTTTCTTTGCCTCCAAGTATCCTTTCCCGAATGAAATTTCTCTTTTCAGCGACGGGGACACAGCCATGGCACACGCCCGTGTGAATCATGGCCAGGCCTTGCTCGGACTTCTTTAATGAGGCACGGCCGTGTAAATCGGGAGAAGGCCATGTTCTAGATGATTGGTGTGGCACGGTCGTGTGGGCTTAAGTCTAGGCCGTATCGATTTCTTTTTTGGCCCTAATTGGTCCGTTTTGGGCCCGTTTCTCGTTCTTTTTATCCTTGGGTGCTTTCCTGGGCATAAGACATGAAAAGAAAGGATTAAAAGCACCTTTTTACATAAATCGAGGGATAAATCATCCAAAAACATACTAAATGTAGGATTAAAATATGTTACTTTTACGGTTTATCAAATACCCCGACACTTAAGCTTTTGTTTATCCTCAAGCAACATTCTCAACTTACAATTAAAACGAACCTTCCATGATTCATAATTCCTATCATCAATGCCTTATCCTAATTCATAGATAATTTATACATGGATAATTCAACTCAAAGATTCCTAAAGATTCAAACAAGATAAGTCATACATTTGTAGCACGAAAACATAGGTGTTTCCCTTCATCTAAATAATTACCTTTAATTCAAAATCTACAAGGATTGACATCCTCACAAAATATTCACTCAAATCACTCAAAAAGTGTTTAAGGGTCAAAATTAAGCACTCATAAGTCGAACCTAAAAAGTTAATCCCATAGGCTTGCCTGTAAATCAAATCTCCACCACTGTAAAATGAAATGATACACAGATCAAAAGGTCTTAGTTAGGGTTGTAACGGGGCTAGGGTTAAAGGTGTGGATAGAGGCTGAAATTAGAAGGTTAGAATCGAGATTGATAAGTTACCTATCTAAAAATTTCTAAGATAATAATTACATCAACTGAAAATAATAATAATCCTACTAATACGAGCTTTTTCTTTTGATAATTAGACTTTAACTTGTATAAACTCACTCTTCATAATACTAATACTGAATATACTTTGCTTTGTTTTTTGTTTTTTGTTTTTTTTAAGCACAAACTAATAAACACAACTTCAACTCATAATAAAAACTTAGGTACTAGTCAAATCATATCTCGATTAAAGGGTAGTAAAAAAGAAGAGTAATAACAAATACAAAGGGTTTTGGGTTAATATTAGTGGTTGAGTCAATAAAAGGGTTGTTAGGCTCAACGGGGTTCACTAGGGGTTAATTATGAGGGTAGGCTTTTTAGTGGTGTAAGTGGGTTAAACCTAGGTGCCTTTATCATCTCAGCATATCAAATCATAACTATGGTCTTGACATGTATAATCAAGGCAAGTTCTAGAATAACAGTTCTTAGTTGACACACTCATAATCAAGAAGTGAGCACGAAAAAGAATTATGCTCTATAAGGCTCAAATTCTCACAAAAATTATGGGTGTTTTTGACATCAACCTTGTAAATCTCAAATTTCAGGGTAACATTCAAATTCCGGTTGACAACCTAAAATTTTAATTTTTCAAAAATTAGACTTATCATGCTTGATTCCCTAGTATTCTTCAAATTTAATCAGCAATGCACAATTAACTATGACTTAATCCAAAACACATAAAAAAGAATTATAAATCAAAGGAAATTTCATTCTAATCATAATATGAGAAACTTACTTTAGAACAAGGCATAATTCAGGGATTTTCAAATAATACTATAGTTAACCCCCCACACTTAAGATGTACATTGTCCTCAATGTACAAAGATAGATAATATCAAAATAATCATAAAATCATAAGATGGGGAGAGAAGTGAAACTTCCTGAATTTTGGATGAAGAAACCAGATAGGATTTGAGGTGATCTTGGAGAAGCTTCTCGAACCGTTTGAAGTTGAATCCTCGAAGCAGCCGGTGGAATTTTATTGTGTCCTAAGGCAAATCTAACATAAAAAATAAGAAGAAAATAATAATGAAATGAAAATAAATTAAAATAAAAACAAAAATAAATAATGGAAAATGAAAGACAATTAGAAAAAGGGAGAATGAGGTTTAAATAGAGATGTAGCCCGTGTTTTAGGATTTTGAACTTTTGGGCGCATTCATGGTGTTCGGGCACGACCGTGGGTGAAGTAGCACGCCCGTGTCTTTCTTCACACGGTCATTTAATATGGACGTGCTTCTCCCGTGTTTGATAAGTCAGAATGTTGGCACGGTTGGAAGGCACGGCCATGTTCAGCCCATGCTTAACAAGTCAGTAACCTCACACGGGCGTTGGCACGGGCGTGGACTTTTATCGTTACCCGTGTTGGGAAATGAAAATTTTTTTCTATGTCGTGCACGACTACTAGCACGCCCATGGTTTATCCCCTGGATTTCACACGGCCACGTGCACGCCCGTGTGTAGGGCCGTGTGATCTAGAAATATGCTCTTTGGTTAGTATATCGTTAGGTGCTAAAAGGAAAAATAAAATAAAATAAAACAAAAAAAATGTAAAAAATGGGGTTAGTGTTTGGGTTGCCTCCCGAGAAGCGCTTGTTTATAGTCTTAAGCTAGACTTTACCTCTCATTCGTATGGTCATGGTGGTTTGAGGAGGTGAAAATCCTTTCTCATGCGCTCAACTCGATTTTTGATATAAAGTTTCAGTCGAGTAGTGTTTACCTCAAAAGTGCTGAATTTAGGATTGCTTACCTCGATTGTCCCGTATAGGAAGACATTAAGTTCCTCAAAAGTGATTTCTTCGTTTGTCTTAAGGTCTGAATTGGTGATTTGAGGGTCTTCCTTATTCAACAATACCTGATCCTCTATTTTGATGTGATTTGTTGTTCC
Source organism: Gossypium bickii (assembly GCA_025503065.1). Taxonomy (NCBI): domain Eukaryota; kingdom Viridiplantae; phylum Streptophyta; class Magnoliopsida; order Malvales; family Malvaceae; genus Gossypium; species Gossypium bickii. Next base: position 109,105,909 of record CP106717.1, read on the forward strand.
TATCGACTTGTCCAGGGTCTCTTGATTTCACTGCACGCTGCTCTGTTCTCTCTCTCGATTTGTGTTTCCTGCTCTTTTAGTTTGTCAACCATAAGGCTTTGTTCCTTATATGTTTCTTCTTTGTCGGTACTAGGTCTAAAATCTAGCTCAGCTAAGTGATTTCGTGATGCTTCCTGTAAAAAAGGTTGAACCAAATAATTATCAATAGAATTAACGTTCGTACCTTTATTACTTGATTTCCTAGCTGAGTCAAGAGCTTGAAGAGTGATTGTTTCATCGTCTGCACGAAGTGAGAGTTCTCTGGATTCTTCCTCTGTATGGTTTTTCTTTATTGCATCGGGATGTGGCACACAAGCTTGGGACTCTATAATTACCGGGTTTGGTAAATCATGGCTTACCTCAACCTTACCTTCACTTACCACAGGTTCTTGCCTTGGGTCAGATTCCACTAACAATTCACTGTTTTGAGGTTGTACATCTTGGGGCCCATAATTCGGCTCAGGTTTATAGCCTTGTGGTGTTTCCTGTGGTGAAAGTTGAACAATTTGATTATCAACTAAATTTACTTTCTCACCTTCATCACTTGATGTCCTGGCCGAGTCAAAAGCTTGTAGACTGATTGATTCATCACCTACATGAAGAATGAGTTCTCCCGTACCAACATCAATTTTAGTCCTGGCAATTGTTAGAAAGGGTTTTCTTAGAATTAAAGGAATATTATTGTCCTCATCCATGTCTAAAACGACAAAGTCTACTGGGAATACAAATTTATCAATTTTGATTAGAGCATTTTCTATTATACCCCTAGAAATTCTGATAGCTTTATCAGTTAATTAAACGCTCATCCTAGTTTGTTTGGGTTTCCCTAGACCTAGTTGTTTAAACAGTTTATAAGGCATAACATTTATGCTTGTCTATAAATCGGCTAACGTATTTTCTATAGATAAACTACCAATTATGCATGGAATTGTAAAACTCCCTGAATCTTTTAATTTCTATGGTAGTCTATTCTGTAGAATTGCCAAGCACTTTACGTTGAGTTCCATATGTGATTCCTCGTCTATCCTTTGCTTTTTCGTTAACAGCTCCCCTAAAAATTTTCTAGAGTCTGGCATATGTGAAAGAGCTTCAAGAAGAGGTAAGTTGATATGTAATTTCTTTAAAAGTTTAAGAAACTTACCGAACTGGTCTTCTGAATCATCTTTTTTTAATGCTTCGGGATAAGAAATGCGAGGTTGATACTCTTTTATTACCGGTTTCGGCTTTTCTTGCGTTACCTCTATTTTTCTTTTGTCTACCTTGTTTTCTTGTTGCGAGATGGGTTCGTCTATCTCTGCATTTTCCTAAGCTGCTATGGCTTGAATTTGCTCCTTTGGATTAATCTCGGCGTTACTCGGTAGACGTCTTTGCGGTCGTTCTGACATGAGCTTTGCGAGTTGTTCGACTGCCTTAGTGACTTCCCTTACTGACTTAGTAACTTCCTCTAATCGGTTCTTGTTCTCTTCAATCGGTGTTTGTTGACTTTTAAATGTTTTCTTAGTGTCTTGGAGATGGGTATCTGTGGTTGCCATGAATTTGATCATCATCTCTTCAATGTTCGACTCCTCTTTCTGTTGGTGAGGTGGTTGTTGAAAATTTGGAGGAAGTTCCTGTCTTTGGCTACTTTGATCATCCCACGAGAAATTGGGATGATACCTCCAACCTGCATTATAAGTGTCATTATAAAAATTATTTTGAGGTCTAGAGTAGTTACCCATATAGTGTACTTGTTCGTTCTCCATGCCATATCCGTAGGGTGGGTACTCAGGATTCGCCACGCCTCTTGGATTCGAGTTATATTGCATTACTGGGTGTACCTGCGAGCGACTACACAAACCATCGATCTTTTTATTCATCATCTCTAGCTAGGTAGATAACTTGGTGAACACGTCGAGGTCGAAGGCACTGGCTGCTTTAGTAGGAATTGTCCTCATGACTTGCCACTGATAATTATTCAGTGCCATCTTCTCTATAGACTAAAATTATCTGCCAAAAGCAAAATAGAGGAAATATTAGCAAAGTAAAAAAAAAATAATAATGAAAATAAATTGCAATAATAAAAAAAATGGCTAAAGTAATAAAAATAGAGCTTTCTCAATATTTTAGTTCCCCGGCAACGGCGCCAAAAACTTGATCGCTGTAAATCAGAGTTTTAAAATTTATAAAAGAATGATCAAACCTGGAAACTAACTTTGACAACGATTAAAGGTAAGTGTACCTATCGAACAGCAGTATAGCTTAGGCAAGACCGGATATCGAACCCAAAGGAACTAAGAGTACTAATACTAACTTTCTTTTTATTATTTAGCCTTAAAAATAGAGTGAAGTTACTTTAGACGAAGACAAAACTAAGGACACAAAGACAAAACACCGAATAGGAAAATAACTTTGAAGAAAAACTCAGTTGATTACGACGATACCCTCAGGAAGAATCCACCTAGACTTCACTTATTATTTAACCCTAAATTATATGATTTCTTTTACTTAGCTTGATCCGTAAGACTCCTTAACCTATATTAAACCCTTTCTCGAGACGAATAACGTCTAACCCTAGGTTAATTAGTGGTCTAACCCTAGGTTAATTAGTGGAACTCTCGTTCGCTTATTATAACCCTTTAGGATAGCAGTAAATCGATCAATGGACTCCCATATTAGGTTTAACCCTAATCTGGCAAAATCTCGTAACCCTATCTCTAGGCGTTCGATCAACTCCGCTTAATTATGTTAGATCTACTCTTAGGCAGGGTCTATTCCTCCTCCACCTACGCACATTAGATTTGGATTAAGCAATATAATTAAGAACAAACTAAGTAATTATCATATAACTTAAAAATCAAATAAAAAGATTCATCTAGGTTTCATCCCCTTCAGGTATCTGAAGGGTTTAGTTCATAATGAATAAACAAAACATCGCAAGAGAAAAGATAAAATAAAATATAAGAAAATCCTAAAACTTCCTAAATGAATTGAAGGAGAATTCTGCCGTCTTGAGTATAATTCCGGCTTCTTGAGATGGATCAACTGGCTATCTTCGCATTATTCCCTAGTTCTGACCTTCTCGGCTTGGCTCCTTGGCCTAGCTTTGACGCCGGTTTCAGCTTCTACCGAACTCCCCTTTCAAGTTGCCCCATTGGGTATTTATATAGGCTTTAAGATACCTTACTTGGTCCCTAAGTATCCTAATTTAAGTAAAATTCCTACTAGGGTGTTTGAATAGGCTTTGGAATGTGTTTCTTTGCCTCCAAGTATCCTTTCCCGAATGAAATTTCTCTTTCCAACGACAGGGACACGGCCATGGCACACGCCCGTGTGAATCGTGGCCAGGCCGTGCTCAGACTTTTTTAATGAGGCACGGCCGTGTAAATCGGGAGAAGTCCGTGTTCTAGATGATTGGCGTGGCACGGCCGTGTGGGCTTAAGTCCAGGCCGTGTCGATTTCTTCCTTGGCCCTAATTGGTCTGTTTTGGGCCCGTTTCTCGTTCTTTTTATCCTCGGGTGCTTTCTTGGGCATGAGACATGAAAAGAAAGGATTAAAAGAACCTTTTTTGCATAAATCAAGGGAAAAATCATCCAAAAACATACTAAATATCGGATTAAAATATGTTACTTTTACGGTTTATCATTCATTTTGTAAAATTGCTGAGCATACTGCATTTAGCTCCACATGCGACGTATCGTCTAACCTCCGTTTGTTTGTCAAAAGCTCTTTTAAAAATTTCCTTGAATCTAGCATCTGTAAAAGAGCTTCAAGAAACGGTAAGTTAATATGTAATTTCTTTAGAAGTTTAAGAAATTTATCGAATTATTCATCTGTGTTATCTTTCTTCATCGCATTAGGGTATGACACACGAGGTTGGTACTCTATAATTACCGGTTTTGGCTTATCATGGCTTACCTTAACCTTACCTTCCTCTGCCATATTCTCTTGCCTCAGTTTTGGTTCATCTAACCCTGCACTATCGTGAGCAGTTATGGCTTGATGTTGCTCATTTGGGTTAGTTTCAGTGTTGCTTGGCAAGCTACCTTGTGGTCATTCTGAGATTAGCTTAGCAAGCTGTCCTAGTTGGTTCTCGAGTCATTGAATTGATGCTTGTTGATTTTTAAGTGCTGTTTCGGTGTTTTAGAAACGTGTCTCTGACACTGCGATAAACTTTGTTAGCATTTCTTCAAGGTTCGGCTTTTTCTTTTGGGGGTAGGGTTGCTGTTGAAAGCCTGTAGGGGGTTGTTGTCTCTGATTTCCTTGACCACCCTATGAGAAGTTTGGGTGGTTCCTCTAACCTGGATTATAAGTGTTACTATAAAGGTTATTTTGAGATCTAAAATTATTACCTATATAGTTCATCTGTTCGCTTTCTGTGTCAGGGTTGTAGGACGGATATTCTGTATTGTTCGTCCCTCCTCCATTTGTATCACACTGCATTACTAGATGTACCTGCGAAGAACCACACAAACCATCAATTTTCTTACTAAGAAGTTCTACCTGATTTGATACCATGGTTACTGCGTCGAGGTTGGAAACACTAGCGACTTTTGTTAGCCTTGTCCTTGTAACTTGCCACTGATAGTTATTCAGTGATATCTCCTCTATAAACTCATAAGCCGCTTCAGGGGTTTTGTTATTTAGGGTTCCACCGGTGGCTGAATCAATCAACTGCCTGGTTGAGGGGTTTATACCGTTGTAAAAGGTTTGAACCTGTAGCCACAAAGGTAACCCATGGTGAGGGCATCTCCTTAGTAGATCTTTATATCTCTCCCATGCGTCGTAGAGTGTTTCTAAATCCATCTGCACAAAAGAAGAAATATCATTCCTCAACTTAGCAATCTTAGCCGGCGGAAAATATTTTAACAAAAAATTTTCGGTCATTTGTTTCCATGTAGTGATTGATCCTCGTGGTAACGAGTTCAACCACTGTTTAGCTTTGTTCCTCAACGAAAAGGGAAACAACTGAAGGCGAATGGCATCATCAAAAATGTCATTGATCTTGAAAGTGTCGCAAAACTCAAGAAAATTTGCCAAGTGATTGTTTGGATCCTCATCCTGCAAACCATCAAACTAAACAAATTGCTGAATCATCTGTATAGTGTTAGGTTTCAGTTCAAAATTATTTGCAGCAATAGCAGGTCTAACAAGACTTGATTCAGTTCCTGTTAAATTAGGTTTAGCATAATCATACATAGTACGATGAGTAGGATTTTGATTCACCGAGTTTGCGGCAACCACAAGAGGTAGCAGATTATTATCAGCTATTTCTTCGGTATTAATTGGTTCGTCTTCTTGCTCTTCTTCTATGTATTGTAGGCTTCGCTTATTTCTCTTCGGTTTCTGCGAACTGTTCTTTCAATTTCACTATAAAAAAGTAATGGTCCTGACGAGTTTCTTCTAGTCATAAACTAAAATCACCTGCCAGAAGCAAATAAAAGAAAAATTAGCAAAGTTAAAAATAAATATAAATATAAATTGTAAATAAATAAAATGGATAAAGTAATAAAAAATTAGTTTTCCTAATATCTTAGTCCCCGGCAAATGCGCCAAAAACTTGATGAAGCTCGAAACTAACTATTATTTCAACAAAGGCAATCGCACCTATCGAACAGTAGTATAGTTGTGGTGAGTCCGGAATATCGTATCCTCAAGGACCAAGAGTGTAATAGCCCAAATTTCAGTAATGTCAAAATTAATGGTTCGAGATCACCAAATCTGACAAATGAACTTGTAGGCTATATTATTTAATATTTACGAGCCAAATGTAGCTTTTAAAATATTTTTAAAATAGTAAATTATGTTTTATAAAGATTTATTTGGTCAGGAAATCGAGAAAAAGAGGTATCGAGATCTCGGTGTTATAAACCGAGTCATAAATATTTTTATGAATGTTTACGGAATGTCAATAAGGTAGTATTAAAATTCCGTTAGAAAATTTTAACGTTTGGATATGCAATTAAATGAAAAAGACTAAATTGAAAAAGGTGTAAAAGTTTCATTATAGATTAAAGAAAGTATAAAGGACCAAAATGGCAATTAAGCCATTTTGTTTAGTTGAGGCGGTTTATTGTGAAGAAAATCTGAGATTTTTATGTTTAATATATATTATTATATTATATTATTATATTATTATATTATATTATTACAAAAAAAGGAGAGAGAGAAGAAAGCAGAAACCCAAAAACGAAGCAGAGAGCAGGGGAAGGAAAGAAAGAAGAAAGAGAGAGAGAAAGAAGAAAAGGAGCAAAATTGGAAAATTTACAAATTAGCTAAATAAAAGGGGATTAAATTAGAATATTTAGATTTCTCTTGATTTCTCTTCATTTTCTTCAGCTGAAAAACAGCCATGGAGAGAGCTTCAAGCTGGTTTTCATACTCAAGCTTCATGTAAGTTTAATTCTTGCTTTCTCCTTGAAATTTCTATGTTTTTGGACTTTTACAATTGGATCCAACTTGCTATGTCATTAGTTTTGATTCTATAACTAATTTTTAAAGTTGATGTGGATTATTACTGGAAGAATATGATGAATAAATATTGATTTGGAGTTTTTAATTTTGTTATATGATGATATTATCAAGTGAAATTGATGAAAATGGGTTTTAGGACCTAATTGTGAAATAGCTGAAATTATGGCCTAGTGTTAAAATTCTGATTTCAAAGGTTATGAAGTAGTTTAAAATGATAGAGAAAAGTATTAAATGAGAAAATTAACTCAATTGAGGGGTTAATTCAGCAAGGACTGAATTGTATGAATTGTGGAATTAGGGACAAAATAGAAATCAACATGTTACACTAAAGCAGTTTTGGACAGCAGCAGTTGTCTAACTTTAAAAAATCACCAAAAATTGTAGAAATTGAATTAGAAGTTGAGATAGATATGGAATTAAAGCCTATTGAGTCTATTTTCATATAAAAGAAACATAGCAAGCAAAGGAAGTCTACATTTTGAGATATTTAAAGTTTTGCAAGACTGGTTTAGAATAACTTCGTGATCCCCTGTTCTTACTTTAAAAATTCACTAAAAATTGTAAAAAAAGAATTATGAGTTATAATTTATATGTTTAGAACCCTGAATGAGTCTATTTTTAATAGAAATAAATGTGAACATCATCTGAATCTTGTATAAAGAGATAATTAATTTTTAGTGAAGAAGGGTCAGAACTGCCAGACAGCAGAACAGGGGTGACTTTGATGAATAAACTGTACTAATTGGCCACACCAAAAATTCTGGAAAAATTATGGTAAGAAGATATGTGAGTCTAGTTTCAAATAAAATTAACGGATCTTAATTTGGAGTTCTGTAGCTCAAGATAAAAATAATTTAGTGACTATGACATGGATGGACAGCTTGAATATTCACATGAGTAAATTGTGAAAATTATAGAAAATGTTACTTACAAGTGTGTTGTTTATACTAAGGATGTGGATGGAGAGGAGGAGGAGGCAAAATAAGATATGAATGACTTGTGTATAAATTGATTACATGCTCAATTATAATTGATATAATGTTTTATTTGGAATATTTATTATGAAATTATGATTATCGTTATAATACAAAAAATTGAAGTTGTGAGTTTATATGGCTAAATTTTAGTGATCATTTGTTAATTTTATGAATTTCATTATGTGTTATTTCATATGTATTGATGATCAAATTGAGTATTTCAGTTCAGTGACAACATGAATTGACGGAAAATACAATGGTTGAACCATGGCAACAAGTGATAAGTGATAGCTTCGGCTACACTTATCTGATCAAAGACAAGTGAAAGTGAAAAGTGGTAGCTCCGGCCACCGATCTCGATGAAAAGTGGTAGCCGGCCACCGATCGATGAAAAGTGGTAGCTCCGCACCGATCGATGAAAAGTGGTAGTTTCGGCTACCTGATCAGTGAAAAGTGGTAGCTCCAGCTACCTGACCAGTGAAAAGTGGTAGTTTCGGCTACCTGATCAGTGAAAAGTGGTAGCTTCGGCTACCTGATCAAGTGAAAAGTGGTAGCTCCTGCTACCTGATCAGTGAAAAGTGGTAGTTTCGGCTACCTGATCAGTGAAAAGTGGTAGCTCCGGCTACCTGATCAAGTGAAAAGTGGGAGCTACCTGATCAGTGAAAAGTGGTAGCTCGGCACCGATCGATGAAAAGTGGTAGCTCTAGCTACCTGATCAGTGAAAAGTGGTAGCTCCGGCTACCTGATCAGTGAAAAGTGGTAGCTCTAGCTACCTGATTAGTGAAAAGTGGTAGTTTTGGCTACCTGATCAGTGAAAAGTGGTAGCCTCGGCTACCTGATCAGTGAATGGTGGTAGCCGGCTACAAGTGACAAGGATTTCCGTGTAAGACCATATCGGGATATGGCATCGGTGATTATCGGTGACATTCAAGGCATACCGATGCGAGAACAATTTCGTAAGACGTTCACTAAATTGTGAAGTTGGTAAGTGTTATATAGAATTATGTGATATAAGGAAATATGAGTTGATGATACATGAATATAGAACTTGGTTGATGAATGAGCTCATTTGTGATTATATATTTGTACACCCTTGAGTGTATTATCCGTATGAAATGGTATTCCGAATGAGTTAATGAGAAGAGTTCTAAAATGACATAATCTAAATTCGAAATGAAATATTATGAAAATGTACTTGGAATGTATTGGTATCTCTTGTGTATGTTATTTGAGTTCATAATATGGAAAGTAAATGTATGTGAAAATATGAGGTGATGATATCTGTACATGGAATTTATTGATGGATACATACATCCTAATGGATTTTAGAGAACATTGAAATTGGGCTCAATAAGTGACTTGCCAATTTAAATTGTAATTGGCATGAAGAGTTAGTGAATTGCATGATTATGAGTTGTTACACGTATTTGTCAAAAATATGAGGAAATGATGGTAAATGATACATGGAAATATGAGACTATAATATATAAAAACATGGAATGTGTTGATAAATGTGTTCATTCATAATTATAGAATTTTTGCATCTCAAGTGCACTATATGTATAAAGATGATGTTTCAAATGATTGGGTAAGTAAAACTCAAATATGAAGTAGTTTGAAACCAAGACAAATTGTTAAAAAAATGTATATGAAAAAGAGTGCGATTGTTATAAGCTATATGAATACATAGGATGAAAAAGTACAAGTACAAGAGAAATTTAATGAGAATTAAGCCCATATACGTTTCTTGTTATTTATATGAAGTGTACGACTAACAAATCGTATTAAGTATAAGGCTCAGTTGAATATCTTAAATTAGTTTTTATATGTATTAAATGTGGTGAAGAATAAGGATCAAATGAGTGAGAAATATGGCTTGAAAAATAGCATAATTTGTGAAAATTAACTTTACCACACGGCCAAGCAACACGGGCGTGTACTAAGGCCGTGTGACCCAAGTTTCTCCACAGATGCAAGTCAGAGAGTTATACGCCCTAGAGGCTCGGCCATGTGAGCCACACGGGCGTGGGAACCTTGTAAATGAGATAAACTTAAGGATTTTGCGAAAAATTTTATACGATTTTGATTTAGTCCTGACCCAATCCCAATGCATGATTTGAACTTTAAGGGTCTGATAAAGGAAACTTTTATAATAAATTTTAATATTTAAGCGATAAATGGTTTAAATAATCTGTAAGTGTTTCGTACTCTTCGGTAATGCCTCATACTCTGTTCTGGCGTCGAACACGGGTAAGGGGTGTTACAAAGAGTACTAGTATTAACTATATTTTTATTATCTAGCCTAATAATTAAGGGGATTTATTTTTAATCTAAAATTAACTAACTAATTTAACTAAATATGAAAGCAACAGAGAGTAAATTGGGAGCATACTTTTGTACAAATTATATAAGATAGGCAATACCTAAGGAAGAATACACCTAGACTTCACTTATTACTTTTGATTCATGCGATTTATTCACTTGGATTAATCCGCAGAAATCCCTAAATTATATTAATACCTCTTTCGAGGCTACTAACATCTGACTCTAGGTTGATTAATTGAAATCTCTTTCTAATTAAAACCCCTATTGCCGCATTAACTCGATCTATGGATTCCCTTATTAGGTTTGACCCTAATTCGGCAGATTTTCGTCGCCCTATATCTAGGGTTGCAATCAACTCCACTTAATTGTGTTGATCTACTCTTAGATAGGGACTTTTGCTCCACTGAATAAGCACATTCGACTTGAATCAATAATCTGAATTATCAAACAAGAATAAGAACTCACAATTAAGAATAAGCACAAGTATTTATCTCATAAATCAAATAATAATAAAATCTATCTTAGGTTTCATTCCCTTAGGTATTTAAGGGATTTAGTTCATACTGGTGAAGGAAAACATATTAGAATAGGGAAAACAACAAAACATAAGAAAATCCAAAAACTTCTAAAGAACTTGATGGGAGATCTTCAGTCTTGATGGAGATCCTTCTCATAAGCTGTTTCCGACGGCTGTCTTGGAGTATTTTCTCCTTCTACTTGGCGTCTATTCGACATCCTGTCGACCTCTCCCTTTAGGTTGCCTCCTAGGGTGTTTATATAGGCTTTGAGATGCCTTACTTGACCCACAAGTATCCTATTCCAAATAGATATCATCCTGATTTCGGCAGGGACACGTCCGTGGTGGATAGTCCAGGCCGTGGTCGATTCTGCTTAGCACACACGGCCGTGTGGTCTACCCGTGGACGATAGTCCAAGCCGTGGTTGATCCTTGCTCGAAACACACAGCCGTGTCCAATGGTCCAGGTCATGTTGATTTCCTAGGTAGGCCCATTTTACCCCTTTTTGACCCATTTCTTGTACTTTTCGACTTCCTAAGCTCTCTTGAGTATAAAACATGAAATTAAGAGATTAGGAGCATCGAATTCATCAAATTCAATGGAAAATGATCCAAAATAAAGCTAAGCATGGGGTTAAAATATGTGTAAATTATAGTTTATCAATCTTTAAAGTTCATACTTACGTTTTTCTCTTAAGAATGTAATGTATCTTACAATTATACTCGAACACTTGTTAAATTATTGCTACCCTTTATATATAGAAAGGAAAAAAAAATGTAATACTTTGATAATTTCACTTCTAATCCCTTTTAATTATAAACAGATAAATTTAAACTTTTTTAACCCTTCCAAAAAATTATTTATTTAATTTAATACAATATCTTTTACCTTAAAAAACTAAAATTTATTTATACTCCAACACCAAATTCTAAAGTTCATCCCTAAGTTGGATGAATAAAGAAATACATGTTTATGAAGTGCTTTATGTGGTTTCGCAATAAGAGTTAAATTCCTGCGGTCTTTTCATAAATATATTCCAATTTGACTTTGATGTTAGATTGTTGTGGTTAACAACAAACACAACACCTTTCTGGTTTTCTTTCATTAATTAATTTATATCCCATTCCACGATTGGTTTGCTTTACATAATGGAAGAAGCTTTTTATACCATTCCCTCTTTGTTTAATAAAGTAGTAGCAATGAAGGCACAATGAATGGTAATGAAAGATACCCACTTCTTCTTATCAGTTATTAGTAATATTTTATATAAAATGAAAACGTGATGAGAAAGGAAAATTATTATTAATAGTAATAACCCCTCCAAGTGAGACCTTTATTCTACCCACTCACCTCTAAAAGGATAAAATAAGTCTAATGGAATAAAGAGAAACACTGAGATTAGATTAGGTTACTATGTAATCACTACAATTGTAAGACAACCAATCTTTGTAATTTGAAACCAAGAATGGAGGCGCGGTTAAAACTTTTGTCAGAGGTTTGTTTGGGATGGATTTATAATGGATTAACTTATCTTTATTCTTGAAATTATATCAGAAAATGATTATTTTATCTCATCATTGGTGTTTAGTTAATTGTTGATTTTAGTCTCTCTTTAACAGTTGAATCATAACTAATATTAAATTTGAAGTCTAATTTTTTCTGTCTATTGTGTGGTTTTGTCCAAATTTCAACAAAAGTAGATTAGAGATTAAGTGACAGTTCACACGATGATGTGCGGGGGGTCATGAGGGGTTGGGATGCATCTGATTGAAGTAGGTTTGCATAGGGATAAGGGAAGGTAACCCTCTCTCAAACTTGAGACTTTGACGCACGTATGGCGTAAGTCTTATCATAATCGATCATTTGGGAGGCAGTAATTTTTTAGGTAGGCAATGATGGGATAGGGATGTGTGAAACATGCAAGACAAAGCCCAACACCTGTTCTTGACGAGGTAAACTAAAAGAGCACTACCCGCTAATTATACATATGCTCATGGAGCCTGAAAAGTATTGGCATTGACTAGATCTTGGTGTTTGTTGTTACTGCTTGACGAGATTGTGAGGGTGAAGTTCATATGTGCAATCTACCCATCGCACTTTATATTAAATTTGATTAATTAATTCTTTTTATTTGATTTAACATATTATTGTTCTAAACCGATTAAAATCTTATTACAGTCAGTTAAGTTTTAAATTCAATTGGTATGGACATTATTACCAATACAAGAGGACATGGACTCGACTGCAATGAAGCGCATTATCCTCCTAATTATAAGTTGGAGAGGGACTATAAATAATTCAAAGTATTGTATAAAAAAAAAGATATGATATGAGATTACAAACAAACCGCACGTTTTTGTTTTCAATTTATTTAATAAGGAACACAGTTTCACGTCTAATTTCATTCCAAAAGAGTCATAATAATTATAGTCAACATAATATATAGACAATGATATGACGTGCATGTATGATCTGCTAGTAGCTTAGCTGAAAGTTATCAAAGGACTTGAGGAACCGGAGAGCAGCATCCTTAGCCTTTTCAGGTGGCGGAGTGGCCGGTGCGGACACCTTGAACTCAGCTTTCCATTCAGCAATGCATTTGTTAACGTTGTTATCTCCTTCAATAGGAATGAATGAGAAAGTGACTCTGTAAGGATCATACATCTCCTTCAAATCCCCTCCTATCACTTCATATGTCACCGACCTTCCCGTTTCCACCTTTTCTATCTTCTCCACGGATTCTTTCACATAATTCTTTATAGCTGCATGTAATTATGACTTGACTTGTAATGAAAAAAACATGTATTTTACTAAGACTTTTGACTCACTTTTTTTTCTTGTAACTGTTTTCAATCGTTTACTATGATTGCGTCATGTAGGATGATGATCTTAAAGATTTTGGAACATTAATTCACCCACAAACTTTTAAAACTAATCCCATAATTTAAGTGTTAGTTTGGATGGGCGTTATATTTACCTACGATTGGTGTAAAAATAACGATGACAGTAAAATTAGATATTGTAATAATACTTTAATATGAGACAAAAAAAATAAGCTAAACACACCGCATCACAGCTCACTACAGCTCACTATCCATCCAAACCCACCCTAAATGATCTAGCATATCTAAAGCTTTTTATGTTAGAAACATTATAGTCCACATCTCCATATTAATATACAACAATATTATAATATAGGCCTCACAGTCCGATTATACGACCCGACCCTTCGGTTTGGGTTCGGGTCATAGAAAATGCTAAAACTAGTGGTACTAAATAATTAATCAGATGGAGTCTCAATCAAAACTAAACAACCATCCCAAAATTAATCTAAAAAAACCGTCATCAACATCGCAATCAATTAAGATAAATAGTATGATTAAAAAAAATGAAAAAGTAATATATATGATGATAAATCATGTCAGGACCACTATTTAAATCCCTTTTGCTCGATAAACTCAAGTAAATTAAAAGGTAAGTTAGACATGTGTGAAAGTAAGTAAAAGGAGGGCTACGAACCAGGACCAAGCTTGAAAAGCCTCAAGCTGCCAGGGGCACCATCACCTTGAATGTATTCAGCGGCAGAAAGCAAATCAGGGTTGATTTTGTTAAGGATTTCATTGTTTCTGTACATTTCCCAAGCTTTCTCCGACGGGATGTTCAGTACCACTTCCCCTTTCATCGTCTCCATCTTCTTCTTCTCTCTCTTTCTGTGTTTGTGTGAGTACAAACATATTGTATACAGGTGGAGTTGGTTTTTATAATAAGACACTGCAATAAAGCCCACGTAATGTGCTTTATTATTATTATTATTATTATTATTATTATTATTATTATTATTATTATTATCCTCTTTTATGTTTTCACGTTGCTATTTCTTACATCCAATTATTGCACACACATCCCCTATTTTTTTAAAAATTTAATCCCAGTCAATATTGTTGCCACATTGTGAGGTAAACTTGTTTCTATGGTTGTTTCTATGATTGAAATACTGACCATAATTTCAAACATTATTACATTGCTCTACTTGTTTATTTTAAAGTTTGTGCTATTTATCTTGAAGATAATTGGACGAGTAAAGCTCAAAATATGAAGACCAATTGAGTTGAAATTGAAAACTTGAAGATTGGCTTCTTTCGAATTAATATCGGTTGCTTGCAGAACAAGTAAAGCCACTTTTTATATTTGAAGACATTGGATTAAACCAAAACTCTTATGGAAATATTATCTCATGCAATTATGCTGATCTTTAGCCTTCTTTATGGAGAAGTGATTAGATTGTAATTCTTATGTAAACAACTTAAGTCGTATATAAACTTAAGTTTTGCCTAGGTTAAGGGTAACCGAGACTTTGGATAGAGCACAAATATGTTCAGGTTAGGAACATGTGTGTGGATTATTTTTGTAAGCAATCAAGTGAGTCTCTTGAGTTGCAAAACTAAGATTTTGGGAGGAAAGCTTAGAGGGATAGTGATATAGTTTTTGTACTAAATTGGTGAATGTTAGACCAGTGTTGGGACTTAAATCATTGGTTGTATAGTGAAAAAGATAGTGGACCATTACTCTGGGCAAGGCCCTATAGGCGTAGATTGATGTCGAACCGCATAAACAATCTCAGTGTTCTTTTTATTGTTTTTGCACTTTTTGTTTCATGATTGAACCTGTGGCCATAATTCCAAGCATCATTTTAAACATAGTTTTAGTTTGCCAAGCAAGTACTCCCCTTCGTTTTTACCTATTATATTCTCTTTTACAAATCATAGGTTTCAAATTTTATATAATAATATAAGAGAAATTTATTTACATTGGTGCAAATTTAAAGTGGTTTTACACCATTTTGTAACTTACTCTTATATTTCTTACTTTAATATAGATCATGCATGTCAAATTTGACCCAAATTAAAAATTCCAAACTATTTATTTTATGTATACAAAACTTTCAACTGTTGAATGAATATTAATTAATATATACATTTTTTTTTAAATTGATATGACAGAGATATCAGATTGGTTTGAAATTTATATGCATCACAAATATAATTATATTGATAAATTTAATAGTTGAATTTATAAAATATTAATTATAGAAAAAATTATGAAAAAAGTGGATTCCTCTCTAAAATATTTTGAGATAAAAAAGATAAATTGTTTTAGAAAAATGAAAACACACCTTTTTGGGTTTTTGGCACGTTGGAATCAAACTAAGCATAGTCCCACTTAAATAAAAGAAATTGAGAAGTTACTAGACTCACGTGATTAAAGTTTTTGTCAAGTTTAAAGTTCCTTGAATTTACGGTTTTTAAGTTGCTATAACTAATATTCGACTCACGTGATTGAACTCATTTTTGATAAGCTCTTTCTGGGTTTTCCTTTATTATATTTTTTAGGATAAGGCATTTTTTATGAAAATTATATATATATATATATATATATATATATATTTGGAATAGTGCTCTCAACAAAAGATTATGTCAACATTGTAATTGAAATAGTTAAAACTATTAATTATTTAGACTAACTAATGACATTAAAAGTAGAGGGACCGAATTATGTCAAAAATTAAAGTACATGGATTCAATCCAAGTTTCAGCATAGTAAAATACAAAATTGAAATTTGACCATTCTCTTACTTTTTTTTTTTTTTAAAAAGCCAAGCAAATCCAAAAGATATGTTAAGCTCTAAGACTGTTAGAGTATTCAAATTATATATAACTACGTAATATTTTAATTGAAATGTTAATGGTATTTTAACTATTTGGATTAACTAATAGCATTATAAATATAGGGAGTAAGTTATATCAAAAATTAAATCCCAAATTCAAGTACAATAGAGAAATTAAACCAAAATTTAACATTTTCTTATAATGTAAATCATACACGTGTCAGCAAAAGGACAGCCCTAAACTCCTTCCTTTAATATATAGTTATATAGATTGTAAAAGTAAAAACCAAATTAAATAAAATTAATATGTATAGGTTAAATTCTAAATATGATTAATAATAAAGGGATTAAAACTAAAATTTCATTATTTATCTTTGAAGGATAAAAAGAAAAAAGAAAAGAAAAGAATAGTGGGTGTGAGTGTCATGAAAGAAGGCAGTAAAACCTTGCTTTTTACATGTAGTTTGTAGATAAGGATTAAATCTCAAATACAATTAGAGTAGAGGGATTAGAACTAAAATTTAACCATTTATCTTTAAAGGAAAAAAAATTGTAGCGGGTGTGTGCACGTGTCATGAAGTCTTCCTTTTACATATAGTTTATAGATTTATAAATTTCACAGTAGTCCTCTTAGATTCTGCTGTTTGACACTTTATTGGTAGCTTTAGCACTAACCAAAACCACTTTGAGATATTTTGAAGTGAAGAATGTTTGTGTCATAAATTTGGTCCAAGTAGAACTTTATGGATAGCATTTTTATAATAAACAAAATTGTATGTATGCATTATTGTTTTGGGATTAGAATGTAAATTAAAGATTAATGAAGTTAATAGTGTACAAAACTTCGGTTTCCATGGTTTTATATGTTCAAATGCTCTTATGTTGTGAACCCATTAAGAGATCGTCGCAAAGCTAGAAGATAGAACTATTATTGGGATCAATACTAGATTTTTGGGGTAAGTTCGCTTCAATTGATTTTTAATTTTTCCTGTTTAAATGTTTTTGTTTTGAGATTTTCAACTTATTTTAATAAAATGAGCTTTATTTTACATCTTTTTGGACATTAATTGATAAGCTTTTAAAGTTTCTCCATAAATATTTATAAAAAAAATTAAGTAAATAAAAAATAATCAATAATTCTTATATGTTATTTATATATATATATATAAATGTAAATTATTTTCACTATTTTAAATATAAAATATTTATTTTTAGATAATAAAAATTAAAATTTATTATAAATTAAATGAAAATAGAATCCGTTTCGATTCGAGTAATCGTGGGTTTTAACTTGTATTCCATAAATCGTTTAAGCATCTCAGTTTAAATTAATTTTCAATTTTTCTCACTCACTCTTACTCGATTTATTGAAAGTATCATCGAATCAATAGCAATAAGTCCTGTTTGAATATGCTTATAAACAGAACCTCTAGAAATAATACCTGAGACAGGAGTTTCAATTAACCGAGATTCAGAAGTTGAAATTTCACCCCGACCGTCAATAGGCTTAGCCAGGGCATTTATAACACGATCCAAATAAGCCTCACTCACTGGTATCTGAGCAATTTTTCCTATTTCTTTTACAGAACTTTCCTCTTGTATCATCAAACCGTCACCCATTAATACAACACCAACATTATTTGATTCCAAATTTAGGGCAATGCCTATAGTACCCTCTTTAAATTCTACTAATTCACCTACCATTACTTCATCAAGACCATGAATACGAGCAAAGTCGTCGCCCACTTGAAGTACGGTATCAATATTCACAATCTTTACTTCTCTATTATATTGCTCAATACGTTCACGAATAATATTACTAGCTTCGTCGGCTCTAATAGTTACCGTGAGTATTTCCTATTTATTTTTTGAAAGAAAAAAAAATCATTTCTTTTATCACCCCAAGGTCCATCATGACAAATTTATGATTTTGTTATGAAATTTGAAAAAGATTATGTTTAGACGTGAGTATCCTAAAAAGAAAAAAAGTGGTATATATTGTTGTAAAGCTACATCATTTTAATCCATGTGACATGTTTTCTATGGCATAATTAATTCCTTCTCTAGAATCTTTTGCTTATAAAATCATTATATTCTTAATCCACACTCGTACCATTGTGAATTAAGTCCTAGAAATTTTAATTAATGAATAAATTGGTATTAAGTATGATTCCTATTTTAGTCAAATTTGAGAAATAATATTCTAGTTAAACTCTGTTTATTTGTTTCAATCAAACACTGATTAGTTTAGATTATTTTATTATTATTTGACCTATGAATTTAGCCTATAAATAGACTCTTTTACAAATTTAGAAAATACACCCATTAGATATTAGAACTCATAACACATTTAGAAAATTTTGTGTTTACGTTTTGAGGGTTATTTGTTTTCGAGTTTTCGGGATTTAGTTTTTATCTCCATCTTTTGTACTCTTCGTTTTGTTACCATTATAGTAAAATTATATTTGTCCGTGGTTTTTTATCCTCTTTGGAGAGGTTTTTCCACAGTAAACTTGTGTGTCCAATTTCTCAATTTATTCCGCTATTTTTTTACTTGTTGCTTAATCGGGTCGATCCTAACAATTAGAAAATAGAATTATTTTGTGATGAATAATTGAAGGTATATTATGGTGTTTAATTTCTTAATATTGTAGGCTGCTAGTGGAGGAAGAGGTTATAGGAAGAAAGTTAAAAAAAAAAACAATAGGCCAAATTTTCTCTAGGACCTAGGGGAATATTTATGATTTGTTTTGATATTGTTTTCAGTCCATCTTGAAAATCCAATAAACTCTTGTATTCACCTTTAATATACTTGATACCAATTTGAAAAGATGAAATATCTCTTGTAATCTATCAAATATTTGACTGAATATTTTTCAGATATCTTTCATGTTAATTTTAGGATTCATGATTCATCTCTCTTAATAATGTTGTTTTTATGGTTTAAACTTGAATTCTCTCTTTAGGATGTTGGAAATTATGGACATCACATGTATAATAATGTTAATTACATGTTATCATAATAGGTTAGTCCAAATTAAAAGTGATCTAATTTGGTTAAGGTTTATTGGGCTTTAGTTGTTAAATAAAGTATATAAGTCAAATACGTGTAGATAATCTAGTAACTAATTTCTAATTGACGATGGGTTGATTAGAAATTAGAGCTAATATGTCAAAATTATGTATTAGGGTTATGGTCCTTAAATTACACATAAGATATCTTTAGAAAAGAGAGAGTCACCTTCTCTAGATTACTTATGTGCTAATTTGGAATATCAAAACCGCAAGATTCGTAGATTTTAAAAAATCGATGAATTTAGGTACGCTTCCACATCTAGTTTTGCTCTTGAATTATTCTTGATGATTTGACATGACAAATCCTAGTTTATGGTTTGTTAAGTTTTATATCAGACGTTATTTTACGGTTCTAACATGAAAAATCATTGAGAACGAATTGATTCTTTATAATTTTTGGACTGGTTTAATGGGTATTCGTTGAAGTTGTTAATTTTATGCTATGAATATATATTCAATTTTTTGGGGTGCTTTGATGTAAATTTATGCTAATCATGATACATGTTTAAAGAATTTGGTTTTAAATTTGATTATATTATATAGGTTTTGGCATCATATGATTCCAAATATTTGGTTAAATTATGATGATATGATTTATTGTATGAGTTGTGGGATATGCCAACTATTATGATTATGTTTTTTGAGACTTATTGGCTTGAAAATATTTTTCAAGTATTTATGTGAATCTCTGTTTAATCATAAACACAATTTTGGATTTATGTGGTATATATAGGGTAAGTTTTTCTATTTGATTTTGAATACACGTATATGCGTGAATTGATTTGGTGTTTTGTCTATGCCAAAATTATGGATACATGTGCTTGTTAATTATTTGGCCTTGAACCACTACATTGTTTCTGTTTGGTTTTGACATATATGGTTTAAAAAAATGAGTTAAAGATTAATGTTTTCTGTTTTTTATTGCGCTATTTAGATAACCTTATTTTGGGTTATTTCGGAAACTATAGTGTAATCAGAAATTTTAGTTTTAACCTTTAACTATTGGGTAAATTTTAAATTTGAATATTGGTATAATTATATATATTAAAATAACTTAATTGAAGCAATAACTCGCCAAAGTGATCTTTTTGTATAAATTATTTTGTTTTAAAATATAAAAGGTTGTGCGTAGGTAACTTAAGTTATGTTAATATCGATAGGCCAAAATGAAGGTTAATGATATTACATGTGCAACTATGGTAATAAACATGTAACAGTTATTCGGTTTTACATGTGAGCAATAAATTGGTCCAAAGAAAGATTTATGGTTTGACATGTTCTCATTGTCAATGTTTGATTATTACACCAATATATCATTTACAAGTTAATATTTTGTCCAAATATGAAATATTAATAAAGTGTCCGATATATTAAGATGAGGTTTACCTTTGTTCAAATTATTTTGATTTGAATTTGAAGTCATATGTGAGGTTGTTTATGATTTATTCAACTATTATTATATTCGCCAACATCATTGTATGTTGTTTTGAGATAAATATATATACATATGTATTGTAACACCCTAACCCGTATCCGTCGCCGGAACAAGGTTACGGAGCATTACCAAAATTTATAGAATAATTACAGATATTTCACATCATTACTATTTATGCCCGATACTAATCATATTGTCCCTTGAATGGGCCCTCGAGGCCCAATATAAATATTAGAATCAAATCGGGACTTAATCGGGATCTCAGAAAAGTTTTCATGAAATTTTAAAAATTTTCCTAGATGCAGGGCTCACATGTTCATGTGACCCTATGGCACGCCCGTACATCAAGCCGTGTCCTGCCCCGTGTAACTCTCTGATTTGCATCACACGGTCAAGTCACACGCCCGTGTGCTAGGCTGTGTTACCCACATGGCTGAGACACACGCCCGTGTCTCTGCCCGTGTGCTCTTTTCTGAGCATGCTGTTTCTAAAATTTAAGATGCAGGGGACACACGACCAGACCACAAGCCCATGTGCTAAGCTGTGTGTCTCACACGGTCAAGACACACGCCCATGTGTCTACCCGTGTGGACAAAATAAAGTTATTTCCTAACTTTATTTTTCACCCTTTTTTGCCTTCCACCTACACCAACACTTATACACAATTTATCACATTCACCAACCACATTTTCATACATATCTCATTGTGATTGTTATTATCCAATCATTTTCAAACATATACCATGATATAGTTTTTTATACATAGACACCAAAACATGTTCATAACTAGCCATTCCAATAGCTAGTCATTAACAAATATTTACATGTCATTCTTTGGCCAATTTAACCTATACATGCCATTATAACCACAATTGTTTTACCTTATATATCAAATTGAGTCAATGGATAATGTGAGTGACCTCCGTCGAGCTTCCAATCTAACTAGCTTCCGATTTACTATAGAATAGGGAAAAATAAAACAGAGTAAGCATATAATGCTTAGCAAGTTCGTATAACTTGGTAATTAACTTACCAACTAATCATATTAAAGATAAACATGTAAATCACAATCAACCATTCGATCTCAAGCTCTAACACATAATCACATCACCCTTGTTCATAACTTATTTCATATAAACATCAAGAAACATAAAGTTGGGCTCAACAATATATTCGGATTCTCATACACATATGTTTTCCACATCAAGTATTCATATAATATATATACAAATTATTTCCATATTTTTTGGGTACATTCTATAATAATTCATCTCGAGTTTTAGTATATTTCATGTCAGAACTTTGCTTATTATTCAACTGAAATATTGATAATCACACAGATAATACATTCAAGATGTACAAATCTATTCTCATAGATGAATGTATTCATCAAACAAATTTCCATATTCATATATCATAATTTCATAATTCCATAGCTCATATAACCTCATTTTCATGTGCTTCAGGCAGATACATGTAAAAACCCATTTCTTTTCATGTCAGAATTTTACCCGTTAAATTATTAAAAATATCGATAGATACTCAGGAAGTACACACAAAGTGTACAAATCAGTAATTTCGTCAATTCATGTTCAGGAGTACCCATTAGGGCACTTATTCAGAAAACATACTCTCGGGCCACATATTATACTGATGGGATTACCGGTCCCAAAGCTAAATCACATCAGTAACATATACTCTAAGAGTTACATCGAGATTAGCAATCCAAAGCTAAATCCTTTCTGTGACAAATACTCTAAAGAGCTTAATCTGGATTACTAGTCCAGGCTAAATCCTAATTGCAACATATGCTCGAGAGGCTTTTATTAGGATTACCCGTCCGGGCTAAATCCTTTCGATAATGAGATCAATAGGATTACTCCCCGAGCTAAATCCATTTTGCAACAAATGCAGGACCTCATTCATTTCGGGAAATCACCTTTATCCATCGATTTTTCATTTATTCAAACGGAATTTGACATTTATCAGGAAATTATCGGTTATGTGATCAATCTCATATATATTTATGTATTTAAGCAATTCATTTGTTCACATTTAACTCAAGCATAAAAATAACATTTTTATCATTTATCACTTATCGAGTATTATCATTTATTTCAGGCACTTTCATTTATCAAGCTTTAACGAACATGTGATCATTTCACATAATTATAGAATTTATACAATTTACATACACAACATTCAATTCAAGCATATAAACATATACAATTTAGTTATACGAACTTACCTCAATAAGTGTTCGTGCACATAAAGTCTACTAATTCGACATTTTCTCCTTTCCTCGTTCTAACTCAATATTCTGTTTATCTAGATCTATACGAGTAAATTTAACATCAATTTAATGTAATTCATACTCAATTTAGTCCAATTTACACTTTAGGCAAAATTACCATTTTACCCATAAGCTTTTAATAAATGGCAATTTCATCCCTAGACTCGAAAAATAAAATTCATGCAATTTAATCCTTGTTTCGAGCCTAACCGAATTTTTCATGTAACATGTACAGCCCATATATTTCATAAAAATTAGAAATTTTTCATGGTTTTCTCATTTTTACAATTTAGTCCCTAAATCAAGTTTTAATCAAAATTCACTTTGTAAAAGTTGTTTATCTATCAACAACCTTTCATTTTCTACCATAAATTTCATAATTTCAGCATATTCATCCATCGTAAAAATTCTATACTTTGATATCTTTTCAAATTAATCCCCAAAATAAATTAATTAAGTTACCCCGATCTTAAAAATATAAAAATTACTAAAAACGGGGTTTGAATACTTACCCAATTTGGCCAAATAAGTTTCCTCTTTCTCCCATCTCCATAGCTAGGTTTTTCCATACTTTTATTTGGGGAAGATGATGATAAATGATGATATTTTCTTTTTTATTATTATTTATCATCTTTATTTTTTTTATCTTTCCAATTTTGTCCTTTTTTTAATTTTATTTTCCATGGATGAATCATCATCATTAACAAATAAGCATTTTTAATGGTCTAATTAACATATAAGGATCTCCAATTTAAAGTTTTATAGCTATTAGAACTCAACTTTTGTACCTTATGCAATTTGGTCCTTTATCGATTTAAGCATGTAATCGATAAAATTTCTTTACAAAATTTTAACACAACATTATTATCATATTATAGACCATAAAATAATATTAAAATAAATTTTCTTTTCGGAATCGGATTTATGGTCCCTAAACCACTGTTTCGATTTCTCTAAAAATGGGCTATTACATGTATACTATTATCTTTTAATTTGGTTGAAAGAGGAAATTAAGAGAAATACTTTGAAACAAATAAATTCAGATTTTGACTTTGGATTTTAATTAAGAATGTCTAATATTTTAATTAGATTAGTTTATACAAAATGTCACAAAAGTGACCTGTAACAACCTAATTTTTAGTGATGTCGAAAACAGTGATTCAAGATCACTAAATCTGATGAGTGAGTTTGAAAATTTAAATAAATTAACAATTATGAGTCAAGTATGGTATTAGAAGTATTTTTTGAATTAGTGAATTTTGAATTTTGTGATTTAAAAGAATTTATTAGATAAATTGGGTCGAAAACGAGGTATCAAGACCTTGAATTCATAAATTAGGCCATAAATATTTTTAGAAATATTTATGGAGTGTTATGGAGTTAGTATTAAAGTTCTGTTAGAAATTTTAACGTTTTGATAGTTAATTAATAAAAAAGGACTAAATTGTAAAAGGTGCAAAACTTGCTAAAGTGATTAAATAGCTTAAGTGTTTAATGAGGAAGGCAAATAGACCCCTATTAAAAGGCTAAACGGCATGTGCAGGAAAAAAATTAGGAAATTGAGTGAAATAGGGGCAAAATTGGAAATTTTGTAAAATTATCAAATAAAATCATGACTAAAATAAAAATCTAAACTATTCTTCGCTATTCTTCAGCTGAAAAACGCCATAGCAGGTCTCCGAAGCTATTTTTTCATGTTTTTACACCATGTGAGTTCAATTCTTGCTTTTTCTTTGTAATTTTTATGTTTTTGTGACTTTTACAATTAGCTCCACCTATTGAATTCATTAGTTTTTGATTCTATAGGTGATTTTGAAAGTTTCCATGGATAGGTGTTGTATGTTTATGATAAATTATCATGGATTTGAAGTTTTGAATTCATTATATGATGATTTTATCAAGTGATTTTAATAGAAAATGAATTTTAAGACCTAATTGTGAAAAAGTTAGGAATTAGGGTTTGGTGTTGAAATTTTGAATCTCAAAGACTGTGTAGTAGTCTAAAATAGTTGGATAAAGTGTTAATTTAGAAAAATAAGCTTAATTGATGGGTTAATTGATCAGGGACTAAATTGTAAAAACTATAAAATTTAGGGTAAAAGTGTAATTTTGAAAATTGAATGACATAAAATGTGAAGTGAATTAGAATTGAATTAAATGCTAATGAGTGGAAAATTTTATATTATAGATCAAGAAACCGAAGATAAACGTGGAAAGGAAAAAGTAGCAGAATAGACCCTGAAATTTCTACAAACTTTGCAAATTGGTCCAGGTAAGTTCATATGGTTGAATTTTATAATTAATTGTTAATGTAGCATTGACATAATGTATAGTTTTGTATGGTTGATATTGAATTATGATCATTTTAAAAATGTGAAATTCGGACTGAATGTTCAAATTGAGTAGAACGCTGGATTGAGTACAATCGTTCAGTGACAAGTGAAGTGACAAGTGATTAATTGACGGATAAAGTCATGGTATAACCATGGCAAAGTGTAAATGTAAGACCATAGCTGAGCTATGGCATTTTAGTGAAAAGTCCATAACTGAGTTATGGCACAGTGAACGTAAGACCATGGTTGGACCATGGTAGTAAGTGTACATGTATAAGACCATAACTGGGTTATGACATTATGAGTGCAAGACCATAGCAAGGCTATGGCAATAATTGTGAAAGACCGTAGTGGAATTGTGATATCAATTAAACAATGTACTCAAATCCATAAGACGTTCTCTAGTTTAACAAAATCTGGTAAGTGTTACATGAGTTAATATGATAGAACTTTAGGAATCAATACAATTGAACTCAATATAGCGAATTCATCATTTGGAATTGTGAATGACAGGAAATGTTAGCGAAATGTTAGTTAAATGATTTATTAAAGTATGACCGGTAAGATTTACGTTTTATGCCTATGAACTTACTAAGCTTTCTTAAGCTTACTCCTGTGTGTTTAATGTTCGATGTAGATTAACAAGAGTTCAGAGGATCGGATCATCACATCGACTCACACTATCCAAATTTTCTCCAGTAGATTTTGCTATGTACCTTATGGTTTATATGGCATGTATAGGATTGAAAAAGAAATATAATTGAAATATGGTTGTGAAGGACTTATATATATATATATGAATATGTATGTGCATATATTTAGTAGTAGTTTTAGTATTTGATGAATAGAATTAACATAGAATGTTTCAAACAATTTGAGTAATGTGGTTATAAATTATGTTTAAAATATGAATTATTGACTTATAAAAGAAGAAGTAAAGAATCTTATAAAAGAAGCTCTTCCAAATCATTTTCAACATTTCCAGCCAAAAAGTTTAGAGAAGATTCTAGCTGATCCACTACAATGCCTGAAGGATTGAATAGAAACAGAGCAACTCAGCAAGAGTTTACCTGCAGCTAGTGTTAGCAGTATACAGAATGCTCAGGATTAAGCACACGGGCAGATATATGGGCATGTGTCTCAACCGTGTGTGCTACACGGCCTAGAACATGGGCGTGTGTCTTGGCCGTGTGAGCCACACGGCCTACCCACATGGGTGTGTGTTTTGGCCGTGTGAGTCACACTGCCTACCCACACGGGTGTGTGACCCCTGTACATGAGAAAAATTTTGACATTTCGTGAAAAATTTCCTAAGTTCTTGGATTAGTTTCGACTTGCTTCTAATGCATAATTTGGGCCTCAATGGTCCATTTGAGGGATAATATGATTGATTATGTATTATTTCGAATATGAATAGTAAATGTTATGAATTAATTATAAATATTCTGAAAAACTCTAATAATGTTCCGTAACCCTATTCTGGCGACGGATACGGGTTAGAGATGTTACATTTATTGGTATCAGAGCTACGGTTTAGTCATTCTCGGAATGAATGTGACGTGTAAAGTGTCTAGAAATACATGCCATATAAATCTATGATAGTGTGATGTGTATGATCTGATCTAATCCTTGTTTTTTTCTTATAGATTGTAAAGATGTCAGATAGACCTGAACGTACTGAACATAAAGAAGCTAATAGTAGAATGCAGACATCTGAACAAGGGACAAGTAGTAACGTCTCAATTTCTTTGATGCAAGAGCAAGAACTTAATAATATGATTTATAGAATTATGGATCAGTGGTATAATGAGACGATGCATGAAAGGAATCAGGCTCAGCAACCTCCTCCCCTTACTGCACCATCAACGGCACCCCCGGTTGCTCCTCCACCTCCTTTGGCAGATGAACCTAGTAAGCGTACACCAATTGAAAAGCTTAGAAAGTTTGGGGCTGAAGAATTTCAGGGAAGATCAGATGATGATCCAGTAAAAGCTGAATATTGGCTACAGAATTTAGTAAGAGTTTTTAAACAAATGGCTGGTTTCCTAGATGATTATTTGAGATGTGTTGTTTCCTTATTAAAGGAAGAAGCATATAATTGGTGAGAGACTATAGAAGCTGTGGTACCGGAAGAGAAAATTTCCTGGGAATTTTTCAGAGTGAATTTAAAAAGAAGTATGTGGGAAAAAGGTATTTAGATAAGAAGAAAAAAGAATTCCTCGATTTATGCTAAGAAAACCGGTCTGTAGCTGAGTATGAAAAGGGGTTTGTATACCTCAGTAAATATGCTCGAGATATTGTACCTACTGAAGAGGAAATGGGCATTAGATTTGAGGAAGGGCTAAATGATGAGATTAAAATGTTGATTGGAGGTATAGAAATCTGAGAATTTGTTGTTCTGTCAGACCGAGCTCAGAAAATGGAAGAAGTGTATAATAAAAAGATGCAACGGGAAAGAAGAAGTAAAGAATCTTATAAAAGAAGCTCTTCCAAATCATTTTCAGCATTTCCAGCCAAAAAGTTTAGAGAAGATTCTAGCTGATCCACTACAATGCCCGAAGGATCGAACAGAAATAGAGCAACTCAGCAAGAGTTTACCTGCAGCTAGTGTTATCAGTGTACAGAATGCTCAGGATTGAGCACACGGGTAGAGACACGGGTGTGTGTCTCAACCGTGTGTGCTACACGGCCTAGAACATGGGTGTGTGAGCCACATGGCCTACCCACACGGGCGTGTGGCCCCTGTACATGAGAAAAATTTTAAAATTTCGTGAAAAATTTCCTAATTTCTCGGATTAGTTTCGACTTGCTTCTAATGCATAATTTGGGCCTCAATGGTCCATTTGATGGATAATATGATTGATTATGTATGATTTTGAATATGAATAATAAATGTTATAAATTAATTGTAAATGTTCTTAAAAACTCCGGTAATGCTCCGTAGCCATGTTCCGGCGACGGATACAGGGTTAGGGGTGTTACATGACCTCTTTTGCATAGATTAGTTTATTTAAAATATTAAAATGATTATATGCTTTTGTGATTTATGCGTTTATTAACTGACCCAAAGGTAAGTTAATATTTGGCAGAATTTTAACGACATTTGTAGCAATAAATGAGTGACAATTATAAAGTACTTTATGTGAGCAATATGCTAGTCCAAAGATTAATTCATTGTTTGACATAATTTATTGTCAATGTTTGATTACTACAACAAGAGTACCACTTACTATTAATATTATTGTCCGAAGACTTGATATTAATGTTGTATTTGGTATCTTGAGATGGGATTCGCCATTATTTTGAATTTATTGTTTACGTATGAATATTGATGAGAGCTTGTTTTAATTTATTTTTTATTTTATATTCAGTTAGCTCATCTTTTGTTGCCACAATATTTGCTTATATAAATTCTGTACTCATGCTTAATGAGACTAATTTCAATGAATAAAAAAGACACTTACTTGTAGTGCTTGGTTGTATGGACATAGATCTTGCACTAAGGGAAGAACAACCCACACCTCTCACTGCGGAAAGCACCTCTGATGCTAAAAGGCACTTTGAGAGATGGGATCATTCAAATTGCATGAGTCTAGTGATTATGAAGCACAATATTCCAGAATCCTATAGGGGCACAAAATCTAAAAAGGTTACTCAGGCCAAGGGTTTCTTTGATAAAATTAAGAAACATTTTGCTAAAGACGATAAGGTTGAGATGACATCACTTCTGACTTCTTTGATGTCTATGAAGCATAAGGATCAAGGAAATTCTGAGCGATCTAGGGGCTATGAGTTTTATGATTTTATAATTAGGAATATTTTTTAGACAATAATTGCAACATTTTTTGAAAATGTTGAGTTTGGAGTGAGAAATAAGGTTAGAGACATTGCTTTTGAGGAGGAATTGGATTCTAACTCAGTTCCTACTATCACTTTTGACAATATTCAGGTTTTCATACCTATCATTGATCAAGAAGTGAATCCAGAATATCAATAAGACAATGTTGAACAACTCCTTATTTAAGATGAGGTAATTGTTCTAGAAGAACAAACTCAACAACCTCAAGAACGAATTCTTTTAAGGAGGTTTACTAGAGAAAGGGTTATAATGGCTTTAGTAGAATATTTGATTTTTTATATTAAAGTTTTATGGTTTTATAAATATATAATTTTATTTTTAATCTATTCTCCAATTATATATATCAATGATGGCTTCAGTTTAATTCTTGAATTCCAAATTGAATGGAAAATTAATGATATTTGTATGATTTTGGTGTCCATTACAATGATAATTGATAATGAAGGTTTGCGTTTCTGAAAGTTTGATTGAAATCACATCTTTCTATTTTTTTTAAAGGAAAGAATGAAAGTTGAATCCACGTTCAACTCTTATTGGGGCAGGGATATTGTTTTGATTTCTTATTCTTTCATTTTTTTTTTAAATATATGGATACTGTCGAAACCATCCATTTTTGGAAAAGGTGAGAATCGAACTTGGGTTTTTAAATTGAAAACAGGAGTTGCCACCGATCTTTATTTGGTGTGATCGGATCACCTTTGTTTGAATAAAGCATTTTGGTTTACTAAAACGATGTTTTTGGTCCGTGAAGTTTTGAGAAATCGAGTTCGGGAGTCGGTTACATGCGAGGAAGGGTTAGCACCCTCGTCACGCCCAAAATTGGTACCGATTTGATTAATTAATGTCTTCGATGTCGAACGTTGAAACTTCTAAAAAGAATTCAAGTACGATCCATCTTTTATGTTGTTGATAAAAATAGTTTTTAAAAGAAATCGAAGACGTATGCCAAGGGCTATCTCATCTCGAGGTAAAATGTTATATCCAATACTTTAAGACATCATACCTTGACCTTCGAGGCCAGACTTGCCTTTTTATTGGAAATTTATGAATTTGATTTTAAGGACATTCTTTTATTTAAAATGGACGAGAAAATCACAAACCTAATACTTTAAGGCACGTTTTCTCGAGCTTTTAAATACAGAATATTGCCTCTGTTTAGAAAACCTTATCCCGGAATAACGCGACATCACATCTAATGCTTTAGGACATGACATTTTGAATTCTCGAGAATAAGCTTTTTGTTTAAAAGTATGTTTGTTTTAAAGGATATTCGGTTATCTGGATTAAACGAAGAAAATCGCAACCCAATGCTTTAGGGCACGATCTCTCGAATTTCTAAATAAGGGATATCACCTTTTCGAGAAGAAACAGTTTCATATCAAACAAAATCAATATAGCACGAATTCAGAATAAAATATACAAGCGAATTACAATACAGATATGCGTAGCAACATGGAAGTAAATACGTTAATGTGAATAACAATAATGAAGGCGAAAATAAAACAAAACAAATCTAAAACGAATGAGAAGAAAATAAAACAGAAACAATAATAAAACTAAAATAATAGTGATAAGTAGATATATACAAGTCATAATGCAATAATAGTGATATAGGAAGAATAATAACATAATAATAATAGTATAATAATAATAAAATAACAATAATAATGATACAAAATATGTACAATATAGTAGTAATATAAATATAGTGATAATAATAAAATAATAATAATGAAACCAATAATAAAGATATTATATAATAATGATAATGAAGTAATAATAATAGGGGGATTTAGCTAAGTTGAAAAAAGTGAAAATAATAAAAAAGGGACTGATTAAGTAAAAAAGATAAAATTTCGGGGTTAATTTAAAATAAAAGAAGGATTAGGGGACCCATTTACACGCATGAAAGGACTGGGGGGACCAAAGAGGTAATAAAACCCTTTTGCCAAAACGTGCAGCAGCAGGAAGGACCAGATTGTGAACGAAAATAAATTTTGGGCCAAATTAAAAACACCGGAAGATCTAATTTTAGAAACTGAACATGGGGAAGGACCAAAAGGGCAATTAGCCCAATCGACGACAACGCGCGGATCCTTCCATCGGGTCGGGTCGCGCGCGCGGGTCTTTGGCCAACCGACGTCGTTTTGGGCGTTAAAGGCTAGCCCCAAAACGAGCCGTTTCGATGGGCTATTTAAGGCCGAAATTTTCCAAAAAAATTCATTCCATCCCCCCCTTTTTTTAAAAAAAAACAACTCTCTCTCTCCCTTTATCTTTGCAGGGCCTAAAGGGGAGGAGTTCGGCGAGTTTCCGTCGCTTGACTCGTCGTCTTGCATCAGCGCACGTGGCCGCGAAAAGGTAAAATCTCGCTTTTTTCCCTCTTTTTTTATATTTTTTTATCCTATATATACATGCACATATTTGCGAAGAAAAGAGAAAAAAATGGTTTTAAATCGAAACAAATATATATATACCTTCGAAGGTTTCAAAATCACTTTTTGCGTTTTTGGATTTCTTGTTTTATCTCTACTGCTTGTTTTTGTTTTCGAATCTCTTTTTTATTTCTGATGATGTGTAAAAAAAATTTGGCCTACAAACATTTTGCCTCTTTTGTTTTTTGGATTGCTCAGCCTCTGTAGAAAAGAAAAAAGAGAGGACCTCAATACACGATTTGCTTCGGTTTTTATAACCGATTTACAGATTCCTTTTCTTTTTCTTTTGCTTCATTCTTTGTTGTTTTGCTTTCGCAGGGCATGGGCACGGAAGGTGTGATGGAGGTCGAGGCGAAGATGTCAGGGGCGCATACTGGTGTTGACCGAAGCGTGGTGGGCTGGTGGAGTCTGACAGTGAGGCCGAGGCGTGGAGAAGGGCACTAGAACGACGCGCGTGTGCACGAGGAACGACGCGCGTGGGAAGTCAACGTGCGTGTGAGGGACGCGCGGATCAGAAAAAGTACGCGTGGGAGTAGAAAGGTCAGGAAGCAGACGTGCGGCGGCGGCGTTAGGGACTAGGGTTTTTGACTTGTTTTTCTGTTAATAGGCTTCGGTTTGTAACTGTTTGGGTTTGCTTTGATTTGGGTCTGGTATTGGGTTAGGGTCTGTTATAGGTAAATGGGTTTAAATTTGGGCTTGTAATTAGACATTTGGACTGCTTTATTTTTATTGGGTTTTTAATGGGCCCCGGGCAAAATTTGGGTCTTACAGCTGCCCCTCTTTGCTCGTTGTCGTGTAACGGGAACAGAGCAAAGACTTAATTGGCCCAAATTTGCCCGGTCTTTGTTGAGTCTTGATTTCTTTGGGTGCTCTTATTCTTCAGATAGCTTCGTTCTATTTCACCGTCCCTTCAACGACATAGGAACTAGCGCTTCGATTTGTTCCAATATAATTTCAGGGAGAAGAAGATTTGTAGCTTTGATCTACTCCTCTGAGACTTCGATGTGATAAGAATTCAGAAAGAAGAGATTCCTAACTTTGATCTTCTCACTGAAACTTCTCAGAAATAGAGGTTGATCCTTAATACGCTCGGGGATGAGGGATTAGTAGTTTTGTCCTGCTCCGCTGGGCCTTTGAGGTGATAACAATTCAGAAAAAAGAGATCTATAACTTTGATCTTCTCACTGAAATTTCTCGAAAATAAGGGCTGATCCTCAATACACTCGGGGAGGAGGGATCAGTAGCTTTGGCCTGCTCCACCAGGACGTCGAGGTGATAAGAATTTAGAGAGAAGAGATCCATAACTTTGACCTTCTCATTGAAACTTCTCAGAAAGGTTGTTCCTCAATACACTCGGGGAGGAGGGATTAGTAGCTTCGGCCTGCTCCAACGGGACGTCGAGGTGATAAGAATTTAGAGAGAAGAGATCCGTAACTTTGATCTTCTCACTGAAACTTCTCGAAAAGGTTGGT
This sequence comes from Gossypium bickii, assembly GCA_025503065.1. Taxonomy (NCBI): domain Eukaryota; kingdom Viridiplantae; phylum Streptophyta; class Magnoliopsida; order Malvales; family Malvaceae; genus Gossypium; species Gossypium bickii. The sequence goes on from CP106717.1 coordinate 109,138,782, forward strand.
CCTCAATACACTCAAGGAGGAGGGATTAGTAGTTTTTTCCTGCCCCCTTGAGACTTCGAGGAGATAAATCTGAACTTTTCAATTTGCTTCCTTACTATCTTCAGGAAGACTTCAATCTTTAGACTGCTCCGCTGCCATCTTAAGGGAACTGAATCTGAACTTCTTGGTTTGCTTCCTTACTGTCTTCAGGGAGACTTCAACATTCAGTCTGCTCCATGGGAACAAAATCTGAACTTCGATATTGTTGTACTGTTTTTTGAGGAACCTGTCCTGTAGAATGTGCTTATGCTTATGCAAATGATGAGGATGTTATGATCAGGATGACTCAAATGCTCCTAACTACATGTGCTATGGATGACATTTACATGAATGCTGAATGTCATGAGAATGATGATGTTTTACAATGTAAAAATGACTAGGATGTAATGATCGCAATAAATCAAATGCTCCTTACTGGATGTGTATGAATGCATGAGAAAGACCCCTTTTATTGTTTGGGTTGTCATTGCTCATAGTTCAACAAGGTTCTATCACTGATGCATTACGATGCTTTCTCGTTCAGCCGATATCTTTGGCAGGAAACCCAAAGAAACGATCATATTCTATCAGCAAGCTTGCCCCGCTGTAATTTCATAGTCCCTTCCACTGTACCCTCTGGGACATAAAGTTTGTACCTCCTACTGCAACTTTAGGAGAATAACATTTGGTTTCTTCCTACCATCCTGCTGTGACTCTGGGGTATAGGATCAATCACTGTTCATTGAGTATAATGGTATCATAGTTTCATTGTGTACCTAGATCGGTATTGCTCGTTATTTGTCAAGGACGTATCACTGACGAAATGTCTTGTCTTTGTTCAAAGAGATAATCATTTTTCTCTAACATTTCTAAACCCTAGGCTAAATGAATTCTGAACAATAGTCATGTTTCAGGTCCTTGTATTATTCAGAGGCTTTCAGAGTAATATGCAGAACTCCTTTTATGAAAGTATTATTAGTCTAGTAATCATTATTTCAATGTAAATTGCCCGGAAAGGATTATAAGAAGGAAATGATTGGGAGCATAACTCGAAACAAAACAGGTTAATCCAAACTGGCAAATGCAATCAAGAAGGAAATTCATTGAATAAGATAATCACAAATTACAAATTTTAAAATGGGTAAAATGGAAATTAGGTGCCCCAGATATCACAGCCTAAGTTTTTCTGCCTGAGCATTTGGAAGACCATTTTGAGGTTGACACGTGCTTAGGAGATCTTGAGTATTTTGTTGATGCACCGAGACGCAACATACTCCTTCCTTGTCCATTCGAGTGAAGCAGGGTTTTTCCCATCACAATTTGAGTCGCCTTTTTCGGTTCTCGACCCAAATCCCTTTTGGTCTCAAAGCGCCCTTCGCGGGTTTTCTCCTTGGCCTCTCTTTTTTTTTTTTTTTTTTTTTTTTTTTTTTTAGAATCAAGGTGTCCCTGGCGGGTTTTCACCTTAGCATATTCAAGCAAAGTATCTTTTGACTGAATCTAAATTTACGGGGTTGGGCAAGCTTTTCCCATCCATTTCTGTCAAGATTAGTGCACCTCCAGAGAAAGCCTTCTTCACCACGTACGGTCCTTCCCAATTCGGCATCCATTTTCCCCTAAAATCCTTTTGTATGGGAAGGATCTTTTCTAGTACCAGGTCTCCCTCGTGAAACTCTTTTGGGTGAACTTTTTTGTCATAGGCTTGCATCATACGCTTTCGATACATCTGACCGTGACGAATAGCCCTTAGCCTCTTTTCTTCGATTAGGTTCAATTGATCGTATCGAGCCTGAATCCATTCGGCTTCATCCAGCTTTATTCCAGTCAAAACCTGAAGAGAAGGTATTTCCACTTCAATGGGTAGGACTGCCTCCATCCCGTAGACCAGGGAGAAAGGTGTTGCCCCAGTAGAGGTTCTGACGGACGTTCGATAAGCATAAAGTGCAAATGGTAATTTCTCATACCAATCCTTGTAAGTCTCTGTCATCTTCCCCACTATCTTCTTGATGTTCTTATTCGCTACTTCCACTGCCCCATTCATTTTTGGACGGTACGGGGATGAGTTATGATGTTTAATGTTGAATTGACTACAAACATTTGCTATCGTGCTGTTGTTCAAATTCAACGCGTTGTCTGATATGATTCTCTTAGGCATCCCATATCGGCAGATGATCTCCTTCTTTAAAAATCGACTAACCGCTGATTTAGTGACGTTAGCATATGAAGCAGCTTCTATCCAATTCGTGAAGTAGTCAATGACCACAAAGATAAATCGATGACCGTTCGAAGCTTTTGGCGAGATTGGTCCGATGACGTCCATGCCCCGCATAGAGAATGGCCATGGAGAAGTCATAACATGTATCGGTGAAGGGGGGACGTGAGTCTTGTCCCCGTATATCTGGCATTTGTGACATGTCTTAGCATACTTGATACAGTCCCCTTCCATAGTAGACCAATAATATCCAAATCTCATGATTTGTCTAGCCATCGTGAAACCATTTGCATGTGTTCCGCAAACACCCTCGTGGACTTCTTTCAAAATTTTCTTAGCTTCCACTGCGTCAACACATCTCAACAGTACTTGATCCTTCATTCTTTTGTACAGGACCTCCCCGTCCAGGACATAATCACAGGCTAACCTTCTTAATGTCCTCTTTTCATTCTCAGTTGCCTGTTTGGGGTATTCGCGATTTCTCACATATCGCAATATATCTTGGTACCAGGGGTGATCATCCATTTCTTCTTCTTCTACATTGCAACAATAAGCTGGGGCCTCGTAAATACTCATTTGAATGGGTTTTACATCTTCTTGGTTACTCGCCTTAATCATGGAAGCCAAAGTAGCCAAAGCATCCGACATCTGGTTTTCCTCCCATGGGAGATAACTAAAAGTGATATCGTCAAACTCTTCAATTAACCCCATGACTACCCTTCGATAATTGATCAATTTGGGGTCTCTTGTCTCCCATTCACCTTTTAGTTGGTAGATCACTAATGCAGAATCTCCATATACTTTCAGCCCTTTAATTCTACGTTCATTGGCAGCGCAGAGTCCCATGACACATGCTTCGTATTCTGCCATATTTTTTGTACAATCAAAATCCAACTTGCATGTGAATGGGTAGTGATCTCCATTTGGGGATACCAAGACTGCCCCAATCCCATTTCCAACAGCATTTGATGCTCCATCAAAATTCAATTTCCAAAGGTAATCTTTTGCAATGTCCTCTTCAGTAGCTGCCACATACATTAGATCCTCATTAGGGAAATCAAAGTTCAACGGCTCATAATCTTCTAAAGCTCTACTAGCTAGGAACTCGACTATTGCGCTCCCTTTTACAGCTTTCTGACTCACATATACAATATCAAATTCAGACAGTAGAATTTGCCATCTAGCCATCCTTCCATTCAAAGCGGTTGCCTCCATCATATACTTTAGGGGGTCTAATTTCGATATTAGCCAGGTCGTGTGATACATCATGTATTGTCTCAATCTCTGAGTCGTCCAAATCAACGCACAACACAGTTTTTCAATTGGCGAATATCTCATTTCGCACTAAGTGAATTTCTTACTGAGGTAGTATATCGCCTTTTCTTTTCTTCCTGAATCATCATGTTGTCCCAGCACACATCCCATAGAGTGATTAAGCACCGTTAGATATAGGATTAATGGCTTATCTGGGCATGGAGGTGACAATACTAGAGGGTTTGAAAAGTACTATTTGACCCTATCGAAAGCTTCCTGACATTCGTCATTCCATACGCCTGGGTTATGTTTCTTCAAAAGACGAAATATGGGATCACATTTCTCTGTTAGCTGTGAAATAAACCGAGCAATATAATTTAGTCTTCCAAGGAAACCTCGAACTTCTTTTTAAGTGCGCGGCAGAGGCAATTCTTGTATAGCTCGGACCTTGTCTGAGTCAATCTCGATCCCCTTTTTACTAACTATGAAGCCCAACAATTTGCCAGATCTAGCTCCAAAGGTACATTTCGTAGGATTGAGTCTCAATTGGAATTTCCTTAACCTCAGAAATAGTTTCTGCAAAACTTGGATATGTTCTTCTTCTGTTCTAAACTTTGCAATCATGTCATCCACATAAACCTCAATCTCTTTATGCATCATATCGTGGAACAAGGTCACCATGGCCCTTTGGTATGTAGCTCCTGTGTTTTTCAACCCAAACGGCAATACTTTATAACAGAATGTGCCCCACAAAGTTATGACGGTAGTCTTTCCCATATCTTCAGGATGCATTTTTATCTGATTGTATCCGGAGAAGCCATCCATGAAGGAAAACAGTAAAAAGCCTGCTGTATTGTCTACTAGAGTATCAATGTGAGGCAAATGGAAGTTATCCTTTGGGCTAGCCTTATTTAGGTCTCTATAATCCACACACATTCGTACCTTTCCGTCTTTTTTAAGGACAGGCACGATATTGGCTACCTATTCTGAATATTTGATCTCTTGCAAGAATCCAGCGTCGAACTGCTTTTGGACCTCTTCTTTTATTTTCAGCATAATATCTGGTCTCATCCTTCGGAGCTTCTGTTGAACTGGCTTGTAATCCCTCCTTATGGGTAAGTAGTGTACTGCTATATCGGTGCTTAAACCAGGCATATCTTCATAAGACCATGCGAAGACATCCTTGAATTCCTGCAACAATTTGATAAGATTCTGCCTTGTTTCCCCAGCTATACATGTTCCAATATTTACCACTTTCCCTTCCTCCAACATTACAGTCTCTACTGCTTCCTTATGAGGCCGAATTTGTCTCTCCTCCTGCTCTACCATTCTTAACAAATCAGGAGACAAGTCACCATTTGTGTCATCTTCAAAATCCTGTAATTTTTCTAAGCATATGTCTTGCTCAAAAGGATATTTCGAATCCATGACGGTGTTGCTCAAGTCATTGATATCCAGGGACCTGTTGCAGTTTAAGAAAATACGGGCAGAATGAATGAATTTGTAAATGGACAATTATATGTATGATAATGACAAAAGAATGATAGGAAAACAAAGAAAGGAAACATTTGCTTCAAATGATGGTGAAAATGCACTTTATTGATATAACAATACTTGAACATGTGCCTATTTCACAAAAGAAATCTTGTTGCTCTTAGGCATAGAGAAACAAGTGTGCCCTGGACATTACTCTGAATAAGCCCTAAATACTACAGGGATTTCCTCTGCAGTCCAATTATTCAAGACGCTTTCCAATTCATAAGGCTGAATATTTGACAAGATTCCTCCTTCAACTGCCTCCTCAGATATGGCACTAATGTAGACATCACCCAATATTACTGTGATGTCCTCTCCCTTCCGTGTCTTCGGCTCAGAGTGAATTACCTCTCCCGACACAAAGGTTTTGGGTATGTGCGAGATTATCATGGGTTCCCACTTGGCTTCCTTTCCACTCAAACGAGCGCATCTTCTTTCCTGCCTCCTTTCTAGCTCTTTCTTCTTTTGTCTTGCATCTAGTCTGAATCCCAGGCCAAAGTGATCTTGTTTTTCTCTCAACATCGGGGCTGCCATTCTCCCCTGAAGGTAATTTCCAAGTCCTCTTCCCGGTAAAGTGCCTTTCCCCACGGTCAATTTTCAATCCCATCATTGTAGTCTTGGAGAGTCTTGGTTTCAAGATTCTGTTTCCTTCCATAACAAAAGTTGCGTTCACGAACTCGAGAGATCGGAATGAACATTCAGCTGCCTCGTTGTTTATCTCTAAGTACGGTATATCACTGGTCATAGTTGCAATAATGTCCTCCTCAGCTTTTATCGTTACCAGCCGACCATCCGCTATTAACTTCACCTTCTAATGTAATGATGAAGGCACTGCCCCTGACGAATGTATCCATGGTCTCCCTAATAAGCAGTTATAGGAAGGCTCGATGTCCATCACTAAAAAATCTACTTCGTAAGTAGTTGGGCCAATTAGTAAAAGTACCTCAATCCTTCCCATGACTCTTCTTTGGGTGCCGTCAAATGCCTTTACTATGCTCTGGCACTCCTTCATGTGTGAGTTGTCCACCGGTAATCTGTTTAAGGTGGACAAGAGTAATACATTTAATGCAGACCCGTTGTCTATCAAGACCCCTGGTAACATGTGCCCTTTGCATTTAGCGGTAACGTGCAAAGCCTTGGTGGATCCTCTACCACCTGGCAGTATTAAAATAAATGAAGTTGTCTGCACTTATATTGCCAATCAATCGATCCAATTTATTAACCGAGATGTCACTAGCGACGTAGGTTTCGTTTAAAACTTTCATCAGTGCGTTCCTGTGTACTTTTGAGCACTGAAGCAAAGCCAACACGGATATGCGCGTTCGTTGTTTGTGCAGCTGTTCTACCATGCAATATTCACTGTGTTTCAGAAATTTCAAGAACTCTTTAGCCTCTTCCTCTGTCACTGGTTCCTTGGTCCTCAGCTCGGGCTCAGCTGGCTTTCCTTTCTCCTATTCCACCATTGGAGCTTTCCCCTTTATTAAGTCGTAGCGTCTCCCGCTTCGAGTATAGAAGCTTTCATCTAAATCCTCCTTCGTCATATTAGTTGAGCTCTTTTTTTCTGTAACTGCTATATTACACTTATAGTTCCAGGGAACTTCCTTATTATCTTTGTAAGCGAAGGCAGTGGGCCTCCGTATTATTACTTTCGGTGCTACCTGTGTCCCCGCCTCATTGCTAGTCGAATTCTCCTTTTCGAGGACTGCTACATTACACTCATGATTCCGAGGAGCCTCCCTATTATCTTCAAAGACAGTGGGCCTCCGTATTACCACTTTCGATGCCACCTGTGTCCCTGCTTTATCACTTTTGGGACGCGAAATAATGATCATCGGAAGGTTGACTTTTGAACTTTTTACTGTTGACTCTGACGCACATATGCTCCTATCTTCTGTGCTTTCATCATAAAATTCGACTTTTTTATTGTTCATTAAATTTTGCACCAGAGTTCTGAATTCCCCACAAGTCTGAATCTCATGCCCCAACTCTTGATGGTGCTCACAATAATTTGTCAGCTTTTCTTGACTCTTTTCTGCAATAATTAACCCCTGTTTGACCATTTCTTTCCAGACCAATCTTAAAGGGGTCTTAACCTCCGCAACACTTGCTTTGATTCTTTTTTCTAAACTTTCGCTAATTGCGTTGACTCTGCTTTTAGCGTGATTGGGTAAAAGATTTGTTATGTTTGGTATGTCATCCAACTCGACCACACCCATATTGATAAATTTCTCCACCAATTTCTTGAAAGCCAGGCAATTCTATATTGAGTGTCCAGTGATTCCTGCATGGTTTTCACACTGCGCGTTCGAGTCATACCACTTGGGATACAGAGGTTGCATTGGTTTTAGACGATAAGGGGACACAATATGCATGTCGAACAGGGTTTGATTCATCTCCTTGTACTTCATCAGAATCGGTGTAAATTTAAGTTTCTCATTATTTTATCTTGAGGTGCCAGGTTCTTTCTTGGGTAACCCCTACTGCCCCGTGGCCGTTGCTTTCAGCTGATTAATGGTGATTGACTTCGGGTGTCCTATGCTCGCGTTATTCACCTCATTTTCTTTCTTCCTTGGGGGCATTCTTTTGGCACTTTCCCCCGTCTCGATCCCTCTAATTTTTATAATGTTCTCGATCATTTTTCCGGTCGTTACAATGTCCGAAAAGCTCCTGGTTGCACTTCCTAACATATGCATGAGGAATGGGGCTCTCAGTGTGCGGATGAAGAGCATTGTGGTCTCTTTCTCCAGAAGTGGTGGCTGGACTTGGATGGCAACCTCCCTCCAACTCTGTTAATATTGCCTAAAGCTTTCGTTCCTTTTTTTTCCATATTTTGAAGAGTGATCCTATCGGGGGTCATGTTTGTTACGTGACTGTACTGCTCCAGGAATGCTTAAGCCAAATCTTTCCATGAACCAATTTTAGCGCGACTCAACTGATTGTACCATCAGGCTGCAGCTCCCACCAGGCTATCTTGGAAACAATAGATCAGGAGTGGGTCATTATTAGTGTAGCCCGTCATCTTTCTATAAAACATAGTAATATGGGCCTCCGGGCAGCTTGTCCCATTGTACTTTTCGAACTCAGGCATCTTAAAATTGTACGGGAGCACCAAGTCGGGGACCAAGCTTAAGTCGTTGGCATCTATTCCCTAACGTTTATCGGCATTTTCTATAGATTTGAATTTCTCTTCTAACCACTTATATTTATCCTCTAGCTGCTTTGGTAGTTCCAATTTTGCCCTTTCAGCTATCTCATCCAAATCAGGGACATTAGGATTGATTAGACTTTCTCCCGGGTTGGTACCCGAACCCGTCGGGAGGTGTGTCGGTATTGCGGTATCAGCCTGATATTGATACCTGATAGTGACAGATGCCCTTTGGGGATACGTATCCAGTGGCGTTTGGGTGTTCAACGGAGTAAGAGCGGGGTTATCACTATCGTTCCCTGAGCTAGTAGTAATGCCCTTTCCCTTCTCGCGTTCTTTAGACATCAATTGCGCCAGCTGGTTCATCATGTTATTCTGGGATTCTTGCATCTGCTCCATCATGTCCTGCTGGATTTTGGCCAGCTGCTCTTGTAGTTGTGCTTGTCCTTTCATTTGTTCCTAGATTTCTTTTTGCATTTGTTCTAGTCTTTCCATTCTTTGATCCATTATTCTTGTTTTGCCCCTTGTACCGTAGTGATGTTCCAGGGTAACTGCCATAGTTTTAGGGTCCTTTTGTGAGATTTAATGTGTATGATGCAATGTAATACTGATGTATGAGATGTATGCAAAAATGTTGATTCCAATTCAATTTCCATTAAAATAGCTTTTCTAGGAAACAAGTTTCTTCACATAAAATGAATTACATATAAGGCCTGGCCCTAATACTTAAAGCCTTGACTTACTCAAGAAGCCAAGCTAACTCTCGACCTCACTCTGACTCTGACTCGTACATCAAACCTAATACATCAACTCGAACTGCCAAAGTTTGCAAGTGATCCGCCACCTCTCGTATTTGAGCCACGACTTCTCCCATAACATAATCTCGGCTTCTGACTTGGCTCTGAGAGTGATGCAGTTGTTGCTTCCATCGCTACTCATTGGCTTCAAAAAGTTCTTCCCATAGCTCATAACCATGAAAGGCAGATTCTAGCTCTTCAATTCTTACTTTCATTTCTTCAATTTTACTCAAACTAGCCTTTAATTAGGCTATGGAATTACGGCTATAATACTGATACAGTGATCTTTCCAATTCTGACACCCGAATTTTTAGTTTCTCTTTTTCATTTTAACTTTCCATCAAATCCTTTTTTTAGGGCATCTTCTTGCTCATAGGTATCTCGGAGTTTCTTTTTCTACTGACTCGCTCTGTTCTTTTCCTCTTTAATTTCTTGACGCCATTGCTCTGACGTTTTTCCAAGTTCCGCAATTCTCATCGACCTTCGTAGCTTCTTGTAGTCAGTCTTCAATCCATTCAAAACTTCCTCAGCTTTAGTCTTTCTTTTTCTCAACTTCTCGGCTTCTAGTTTTTGAATATCGACATCCAAACCTAGCTGCATTTTCTCTTCCTCTAGTTGTTCTATCCTTTTCCTTAATTCTCGGTTCCTTTCTTCAAAGTCCTGTTTGATGATTTCAAGCTCGGAAGGGATCACCCGTAAATGCTCTTCTAGTGATTGGGTGTTTTCTTGGTCTGATGTGGGGATGTTATCATCAATTCTTTGACTTCGCCATTGGTCATACTCAGGGGTCGTCATCGGATTGGCAGTGAACCTTTTCATTCTATGAATTCGGCTCCAGGCGTTTGATATCTCGCGAACTCTCCTCTTGTAATTTTCTCCTTTATATTCAAACTCGCACTGGGCTAACCCTTGTGTTCGCAGTGTAAATTGTCTCGATCTATACTGTCTTAACACGAGTAGAGGAGCGTACCCGACGGCTCCCCATATTCTGAGCATGGGGACATAATCAAGGTCTCCACACCTATATAAGATTTCGTCAGGAATCATCCAAGGAGCTCTCCACTCTACATCTTCTTCTTGTAGGCTTTGTAAAATCATCATCCAGCTTTCTTCCATGATATCGTCTCGTTTAGGTGTTGCTACCATATTTTTTAGCGGAGAATAGTCCTCGGTGAAGATTAGACATGATACCTTTTCCATTTTCCAAAAATGACCATGAAACCATGCTAGTAAGAGTTGGGCGCACCCGATGAATCTCCCTTTGCCTGCTCTTCGGCACGCGCTTAGGGACCTAAAAGGTTAGGCAAGAATCGTAGGAATAGGAGTGACCCCCTCTGTCTAGTTTGTCAAATAGATCAGACACCGCTTCATCTACATATCCTAGAGCTTTGGGGAAGATGACCAGTCCATAAATGCTCAAAGCTAAAACATCAACCCTCTTCTTTTCCTCAGGATGTGCTATGATCAAATCTCTCAGATTTCTCCAAGGTATGCACTTACAATCTCCCTTTTGTTTTGTCCTGCCCGTAACCCACGGCTCGCTCATCCCCGTAATGTTCATCAGCTTTTTTGTGAATGTGGGGACATTAACGGCTCTCAAATAAGCCTTATCAGTTCGAATTCTCGGGCAGCGGAGCAGGGCTGTGTACTCCTCTATAGTAGGAACCAAATCCACTTTCCCAAAAGTGAAGCACTGTAAGTAGGATTTCAAAACTGGGCCATTGCCCGAAACAAGTGCTAGTCTACCTTGATGTCAAGTAGATAAGGCAAATCACCATAATGATAGTAGAATAGTTGCTTGATCCTGTCGTCCCACTGGCTCCAGATTTCCCTCATTTCTTGAAGATTATTTTGAGTTACGCTGATGCGTGTGTAATCCCACAACTCTGATATGTACCCCTCTGTAAGGCTATCCCCTTTCTCTCGTTGTACTGTCTCGGCCTATATCCGGACAGCCGCATTGTCTTCCACTTTATCAAGAAACCTCTTTTCTATGACAAGCTATCTATTCAGCAATCGAACGTGAATCAACACCCTTTTGATGAATATGCCATGCAAAAATGAAGATAGAGCAAGTCATTATTTCGTACACAATAAGCAGCAAATGAAATACTTAATCGGGTAACCACTAGGGTTTGGCGTGGCTCTATCTAGGGTGGTTCTTAAGGTTTGCTATATGGGGTTCGATTCTAGAGTAAAGGTACCTGAACCGGTAGATTCCTCAATCCTCACCCATTATAGGCTCATACGGACCGAGTTCGGTTTAATGGAATACATTTCCCTATGGCTGCACGAAGATGAAAATCTCACGAAGACATAGGTACAGATGTATCCCGAAAGTGATACACTATCTTGCACGAAGGTGAAAACCTCACGAAAGAGTAGCTTCTCACTCCCACTTAAAAGGGTGCGACCCAACGGTCATGCAATATGATGAAACAATATTATACGAGACTCGAACCACATAATCAGATAAGATGACGCAAGCAAATGCAATAAAATAATCGTATTTTTCAAATCAAATTTTCAACTTTCGACAAAAGGACAGAAATTAATCAATTTACGGCCTGACTCTCTTTCAAAGTCCCCAGTGGAGTCGCCAAGCTGTCGAAACCATCCATTTTTCAAAAAAGTGGGAATCGAATTTGGGTTTTGAAATTGAAAACAGGAGTCGCCACCGATCTTTATTTGGTGTGATCGGATCACCTTTGTTTTAATAAAGCATTTTGGTTTACTAAAACGATGTTTTTGGTCCGCAAAGTTTTGAGAAATCGAGTTCGGGAGTCGGTTACGTGCGAGGAAGGGTTAGCACCCTCGTCACGCCCAAAATTGGTACCGATTTGATTAATTAATGTCCTCGATGTCGAAGGTTGAAACTTTTAAAAAGAATTCAAATACGATCCATCTTTTATGTTGTTGCTAAAAAATAGTTTTTAAAAGAAATCGAAGACGTATGCCAAGGGCTATCTCGTCTCGAGGTAAAATGTTATATCCAATACTTTAGGACATCACACCTTGACCTTCAAGGCCAGACCTGCCTTTTTATTGGAAATTTATGAATTTGATTTTGAGGACATTCTTTTATTTAAAATGGACGAGAAAATCGCAAACCTAATACTTTAAGGCACGTTTTCTCGAGCTTTTAAATACAGAATATTGCCTCGGTTTAGAAAACCTTATCCCAGAATAACGCGACATCACATCCAATGCTTTAGGACATGACATTTTGAATTCTCGAGAATAAGCTTTTTGTTTAAAAGTATGTTTGTTTTAAAGGATATTCGGTTATTTGGATTAAACGAAGAAAATCACAACCCAATGCTTTAGGGCACGATCTCTCGAATTTCTAAATAAGGGATATCACCTTTTCGAGAAGAAACAGTTTCATATCGAACAAAATCAATATAGCACGAATTCAGAATAAAATATACAAGCGAATTACAATACAGATATGCGTAGCAACATGGAAGTAAATACGTTAATGTGAATAACAATAATGAAGGCGAAAATAAAACAAAACAAATCTAAAATGAATGAGAAGAAAATAAAACAGAAACAATAATAAAACTAAAATAATAGTGATAAGTAGATATATACAAGTCATAATGCAATAATAGTGATATAGGAAGAACAATAACATAATAATAATAGCATAATAATAATAAAATAACAATAATAATGATACAAAATATGTACAATATAGTAGTAATATAAATATAGTGATAATAATAATAATAAAATAATAATGATACCAATAATAAAGATATTAAATAATAATGATAATGAAGTAATAATAATAGGGGGTTTTAGCTAAGTTGAAAATAGTGAAAATAATAAAAGGGTGATTAAGTAAAAAGATAAAATTTTTGAGGTAATTTAAAATAAAAGAAGGATTAGGGGACCCATTTACACGTGCGAAAGGACTGGGGGGACCCAAGAGGTAATAAAACCCTTTTGCCAAAACGCGCGGCAGCAGGAATGACCAGATTGTGAACGAAAATAAATTTTGGGCCAAATTAAAAACACTGGAAAATCTAATTTTAGAAACTGAACATGCGGAAGGACCAAAAAGGCAATTAGCCCAATTGACGAAAACGCGCGGATCCTTCCATCGGGTCGGGTCGCTCGCGCGGGTCTTTGGCCAAACGACGTCGTTTTGGGCGTTAAAGGCTAGCCCCAAAACGACGCCGTTTCGATGGGCTATTTAAGGCCGAAATTTTCCAAAAAAATTCATTCCATCCTCTTTTTTTAAAAAAAACAACTCTCTCTCCCTTTCTCTCTGCAGGGCCTAAAGGGGGGAGGGAGTTTCGGCAAGTTGCCGTCGCGCTAGCCACCGCACGCGGTGGCCAGAAAAGGTAAAATCTCACTTTTTTCCCTCTTTTTTTTATATTTGTTTTATCCTATATATACATGCATATATTTGCGAAGAAAAGAGAAAAAAATTGTTCTAAATCGAAACAAATATATATATACACCTTCGAAGGTTTCAAAATCGCTTTTTGCGTTTTTGGATTTCTTGTTTTATCTCTACTGCTTGTTTTTGTTTTCGAATCTCTTTTTTATTTCTGATGATGTATAAAAAAAACTGGCCTACAAAAGTTTTGCCTCTTTTGTTTTTTGGATTGCTCAGCCTCTGTAGAAAAGAAAAAAGAGAGGACCTCAATACACGATTTGCTTTGGTTTTTATAACCGATTTATAGATTCCTTTTCTTTTTCTTTTGCTTCGTTCTTTGTTGTTTTGCTTTCGCAGGGCATGGGCGAGGAAGGTGTGATAGAGGTCGAGGCAGAGATGTCAGGGGCGCATGCTGGTGTTGACCGAGGCGTGGTGGGCTAGTGGAGTCTGACAGCAAAGGCCGAGGCGTGGGGAAAGGCCCTGGAACGACGCGCGTGGGCACGGGGAACGACGCGCGTGGGAAGTCGACGTGCGTGCGAGGGACGCGCAAATCTAAAAAAGCGAGCGTGGGAGTGGGAAGGTCAGAAAGCAGACGTGCGGCAGCGGCGTTAGGGACTAGGGTTTTTGACTTGTTTTTCTGTTAATGGGCTTGGGTTTGTAACTGTTTGGGTTTGCTTTGATTTGGGTCTGGTATTGGGTTAGGGTCTGTTATAGGTAAATGGGTTTAAATTTGGGCTTGTAATTGGACATTTGGACTGCTTTATTTTTATTGGGTTTTTAATGGGCCCCGGGCAAAATTTGGATCTTACAGATACAATATTGTAAAGATGAATTTAGCTATTTTTTGAGTATTTAGAATTAATTCATATATATTTATTTTTAGGAATTTTATGTTTGAGAATATGTAATGGATTTTTTCATACGAATCTATTTAATTATAAATACAGTTTTGAATTTATTTTGTATATGCAAGATAAGTTAGTAGTATTTTTTTTATTATATGTATATACATATAAACGACTTTTGAGAGTATACTACGTGATTTTAAATGTGTGAATTGGTTTTAATTGAATTTATATTTTTGTGTGTACTGATGCTAAGATTATTGAAAAAAATTTATAGATTCGTTTAATGGACATTCGTTGAAGTTGTTAATTTTATGCTATGAATATATAGTCAAATTTTTAGGGTGATTTGATGCAAATTTATGTCAATCACGATACATGTTTAAAGAATTTGGTTTTAAATTTGATTATATTATATAGGTTTTGGCATCTTATGATTCCAAACATTTGGTTACATTATGATGATATGGTTTATTGTATGAATTGTGGGATATGTCAACTATTATAATTATGTTTTTTGAGATTTATTGGTTTGAAAATATTTTTCAAGTATTCATACGAATCTCTATTTAATCATAAATACAAGTATATGTAGGGTAAGTTTTTCTATTTGATTTTGAATACACGTATATGCGTGAACTGGTTTGGTGTTTTGTCTATGCCAAAATTATGAATACATGTGCTTGTTAATTATTCGGCCTTGAACCACTACATTATTTCTATTTAGTTTTGACATATATGGTTTAAAAAAATGAGTTAAAGATTAATGTTTTTCGATTTTTTATTGCGCTATTTAGATAACCTTATTTTGGGTTATTTCGGAAACCGTAGTGCAATAAAAAATTTTAGTTTTAACCTTTGACTATTGGGTAAATTTTAAAATTGAATATTAGTATAAATATATATATTAAAATAACTTAATTGAAGCAATAACTCACTAAAGTGATCTTTTTGTATAAATTATTTTGTTTTAAACTATAAAAGTTTGTGTAACACCCCTAACCTTTATTCGTCACTGGATAGGGTTACGAAGCATTACTGAATTTTATAGATTAAATACTAACATTTCACAATATTTAATATACACATCAAGAACCAATCATAAAACACTCATATTGTCCCTTATATAGGCCATCGAGGCCCAGTATACACCTTAGAAATGAATCGGGACTAAACTGAATACTCAGGAAATTTTTCACAAAACTTCAAAATTTTTCCTAGGAGCAGGGGACACACACGCCCGTGTGGTGGGCCTTGTGGCTCACAGGGCTAGGAGACATGCCCGTGTCTTAGGCTGTGTGGACATTTGATGTAAGGCACACGGTCGTGTCCTAGCCCGTGTCCTTACCCGTGTAACTCTCTGACTTGAGTCAAACGGCCAACCACATGCCCGTGTGCTAGATCGTGTGATAGGTGCAAGGGTCACACAACCAAGCCACACGCCCGTGTGCTAGGCTGTGTGTAAAACCCTGGGCATTCTGTTTCAAAATTTTAAGGTGCAGGGGACACACGGCCAGACCACATGCCCATGTGCCAGGCCGTGTGTCACACATGGTTGAGACACACACCCGTGTCTCTACCCGTGTGGACGAAAATAGACCATTTTATGACCTCTTTTCTCACCCATTCTTGACTTTAACCTACACATCTTAAGTTTCATACATATAGGCCATAACAAAATCTTCAAGACAACCAATTCCTATCACTATTATAGTCATATTATCACATATATTCTAACAATCTAAACTAGAACATAAACAAGTCACCTATTCAACTACTTACATTAACATGTTTTATCATCATCCACTAACCACACTAATGCTATTTCAAACATGATAAAACCATTCAAATATAAGTTAACTTGAAACATAACCAAAATGAAATTCTTAAAATTTACACAACCATTTCAATCCCTATACATGCCATATAAAACATAGCATGTTTAACAAAATCTACCTGCAAGTTGGATAGTGTGATTCGAAGTAATGATCCGATCTTCCAACTTCTCGAAAATCTACAAAATCATTAAACAACACAAGTAAGCTTAATGAAGCTTAGTAAGTTCGTTGGCTTTAAACATAAATCTTACCGGACATACTAAAAGAATTCATTTAAATAAATTGTTCAAAATACATTTACTGCCAATCACAACTTCAATTGATGAATTCACTTAATTCATCTCAAAATTGATAATATCATTAAGTCTTCAAATATTATTCCATATGTCACTTACCAGCCTTTGTGAAATCGGAGAACGTCTTACGGATATGAGTACATCGTATACGAAAGCCCGAAGGCTGCATAGAAGCATATAAGTGCTAAACTGAAACCCATAAGGGTTGAATGGAAGCTCATAAGAGCTGAACGGAAACCCATAAGGGTTAAACTGAAGCTGGAAAGAGCTGAACTGAAACCCAGAAGGGTTAAACTGAAACTTATATTCCGCT
Source organism: Gossypium bickii (assembly GCA_025503065.1). Lineage (NCBI taxonomy): Eukaryota > Viridiplantae > Streptophyta > Magnoliopsida > Malvales > Malvaceae > Gossypium > Gossypium bickii. Next base: position 109,155,426 of record CP106717.1, read on the forward strand.
ATTCTGGGTTGAATTATAGAATTTATAGTATTTCAGGGACTATTCTACTATTTTCTCTTTTTCACGTTTATCTACGAGTTCTTGATCTAAAATATAAAATTATCCATTCATTAGCATATATTTCAGTGTCAATTCACTTCACAATTAATACCCTTCAATTTTTTGAAATTACACATTTACCCTAACTTTCTCAATTTTTGCAATTTAGTCCCTCACTAATTAGTCTATCAATTGAGCTAATTTTTTTCTCAATTGATAGTTTATCTAAATATTCTACGCTATTATACAGCTCTTATATTTAGAATTTCAATGCCAAACCCTAATTCTTAACCTTTTCACAATTTGGTCATAAAATCAATATCTATCAAAATTACTTAATAAAATCATCATATAATAAAATTAAAGCTTCAAATCCATGTTAATTCATCATAAAAATCCAACACTCATCAATGGTAAGTTTCAAAATTACCCATAGAATCAAAAACTAATGAAATAGATAGTTGGGTCTAATTGTAAAAGTCTTAAAAACACAAAAATTACAAGAAAAAGACAAGAATTAAACTTACATGAAGCTAAAATATGAAAACCAGCCTTGAGAGCTTTTCAATGGTGTTTTTTGATAGAAAATATGATGAAGAAAATGTCTAGAAACTTTTATATTTTTCAATTTGATATTAAAAATTGCATTATTTCCAATTTTGCCATTTTTATTACATCATTTTTGTCATTTTTCTATACCTATGCCGCCCTAGCCACTCCACTTAGGCCCAATTGCTCTTTAAGTCCCCCTTATTTACTATTTAGACTATTTAATCACTATTTTTTTAATTAACAAAATTTTCACCTTTTTCAATCTAGTCCTTTTTACTTAATTAACTATCCAAACGTTAAAATTTTCTGACAAACATTTAATAGTAACTCAATGAACGGTGTATGAAATCGAGGTCTCAATACCTTGTTTTTGAAAACCCTTAACCTAATAACTCTTCTAAAGCACAAATCACTATTTCAAAAGTATTCCTAAACTCACATTTAACTCATAATTACTAAACAATAAAATTTTTGAACTCTCTCATCGGATTCAGTGGTCTCGAACCACTGTTTTTGACACCACTAAAAATTAGGCCATTACAGGTTGTGCATAGGTAACTTAAGTTATGTTAATATTGATCGGCCAAAATGAAGGTTAATGATATTACATGTGCAACTATGGTAATAAACATGTAACAGATTCGGTTTTACATGTGAGAAATAAATTGGTCCAAAGAAAGATTTATGGTTCGACATGTTTTTACTGTCAATATTTGATTATTACACTAATATATCACTTACAAGTTAATATTTTGTCCGAATATGAAATATTAATAAAGTGTCTCATATCTTAAAATGAAGTTTACCTTTATTCAAATTATTTTGGTTTAAATTTGAAGTCTTATGTGAGGTTGTTTATGTTTTATTCAACTATTACTATATTTTCCAACATCATTGTATGTTGTTTTGGGATAAATATATATATACATATGTATACTATTATCTTTTAATTTGGTTGAAAGATGAAATTATGAGAAATACTTTGAAACAAATAAATTCAGATTTTGGCTTTGGGTTTTAATTAAGAATGACTAATATTTTAAATAGACTAGTTGAAACAAAATGTCGCCAAAGTGACCTCTTTTGCATAGATTAGTTTATTTAAAATATCAAAATGATTATATGTTTTTATGATTTATACGTTTATTAACTGACCCAAAGGTAAGTTAATATTTGGCAGAATTTAAAAGACATTTGTAGTAATAAATGTGTGACAATTATAAAGTACTTTATGTGAGCAATATGCTAGTACAAAGATTAATTCATTGTTTGACATAATTTATTGTCAATGTTTGATTGTTACAACAAGAGTACCGCTTCCTATTAATATTACTGTCCAAAGACTTGATATTAATGTTGTATTTGATATCTTGAGATGGGATTCGCCATTGATGAACCGTAAAAGTAACATATTTTAGGCCCACATTTAGCATGCTTTTGGATGATTTAAGCCTTGAATTATGTAATTTGGTGCTCTTAATCCTTTGTTTTCATGTTTTATACCCAAGAGAGCACCAAAGGACGAAAAGAATGGAAAATGAGCCCAAAACGGAGTAAATGGGCCATATCACGAAATCCACACGGCCTGGGCCCAGGACCACATGGTCGTGCCCCACTTAATAGCCTCGACACGGCCTGGCCACGACTTACACGGACGTGTGCCATGGGCGTGTCCCTATCGTAGGAAAGAAGAGTTTCGTTCGAATTTGGATACTTAGGGGAGAAGAAACATATTCAGGAGCCTATATAAACCCCCTAAGTATGACCAAAAAAGGGGGGAACCCACGGCTTTAGTCAGGGGGCGTCCGACTAGGCCAGAGAAGGCATAGTTGTGGAGATTTATTCGAAGATAACCAGTTGATCCATCTCAAGAAGCCGGGATTATACTCAAGACGGAGGATCTCTCCTTCAATTCTTTCAGGGGTTTTAGGGATTTCTTATGTTTTGTTTTATCTTTTCTTTTGAGATGTTTTCTTTTATTGTTATGAACTAAACCCTCAGATACCTTAGGGGGATGAAACCTAAGATGAATCTTGTTATCGTTTGCTAAACTATATGATAAATGTTTGATTTGTTCTTAATTATGTGTTCTTAATTCTTCTGTTGATATTTTCGGGATATTAATTCAAGTATGATGTGCTTAGGTGGAGGAGCAAAAGTCCCTGTCTAAGAGTAGATCTGGCATAATTAAGCGGAGTTGATAGCACGCCTAGAGATAGGGTGACGAGATTTTGCCGGATTAGGGTGAAACCTAATATGGGAGTCCATAGATCGAGTTAATGTGATTCTAGGGGTTTTAATTAGAAAGAGATTTCAATTAATCAACCTAGGGTTAGACGTTAGTCGCCTCGAGAGAGGGATTAATATAACTTAGGGAATCTTACGAATCAAGTCAAGTGAATAAATCGTCTGGTTCAGAGTTAGATAACAAGTGAAGTCTAGGTAGATTCTTCCTTGGGTGTCGTCTAAATCAATTTGTTTTTCTTCCAAGTTATTTTCCCAAATTCATTCTTCTTTCTCTTAGAGTCTTTAGTTTAGTAGTTAGTTAATTTAGATTAGACAAACAATTCATTCAATTCTTAGGCTAAATAATAAAAAGAGAGTTAGTATTAGTACTTTTAGTTCCTTTGGGTTCGACATTCCGGTCTTGCCTAAACTATACTACTGTTCGATAGGTACGCTTGCCTCAAATCGTTGTCATATTTAGTTTCTAGGTTTGATCATTCTTTTTATAAATTTTAAGACTTTGACATCGCGAAAACAACGATTAGCCATTATTTTAAATTTATTGTTTACGTATGAATATTGATGAGAGCTTGTTTTTATTTATTTTTTATTTTATATTAAGTTAGTTCATCTTTTGCTGCCACAATATCTGCTAATATAAATTCTATACTCATGCTTAATGAGACTAATTTCAATGAATGAAAAAGACACTTACTTGTAGTGCTTGGTTGTATGGACATAGATCTCGCACTAAGGGAAGAACAAACCACACCACTCACTGCGGAAAGCACCCGTGATGCTAAAAGGGATTTTGAGATATGGGATCATTCAAATTGCATGAGGCTAGTGACTATGAAGCACAACATTCCAGAATCCTTTAGGGGCACAAAATCTAAAAAGATTACTCAAGCTAATGGTTTCTTTGATGAAACTGAGAAACATTTTGCTAAAGATGATAAGGTTGAGATGACATCACTTCTGACTTCGTTGATGTCTATGAAGCATAAGGGTCAAGGAAATTTTGAGCGATCTAGGGGCTATGAGTTTTATGATCCTACAATTGGGAATATTTTTTAGACGAGAATTGTAACATTTGTTTTTGAAAATGTTGAGTTTGGAGCGAGAAATAAGGTTAGAGACATCGATTTTGAGGAGGAATTGGATTCTAACTCAGTTCCTACTATCACTTTTGACGATATTCAGGTTGTCATACCTGTCATTGATCAGGTTGTCATACCTGTCATACGATATTCAGATTCACTAGAGAAAGGGTTTTAATTGCTTTAGTGAAATATTTTGACCTTAAAACTGCATCAGATGGATGTTAAATTAATGGTTTCTAAATTGTAACATTGATCACACATTTATATGGTGCAACTAGAAAACTTTTTGTCTGATGATGCAAATTTAATGATTTGCAAATTAAAGAACTTCATCTATGGGCTTAAGTAAACTTTTCGTCAATAGTATTGCAAATTTTACCCAATGATTATCTCATTCGATTTAAAGATGAATTTGTCAGATAATTGTATATACCACAAGTTCAGTGGAAGTAAGGTTCTATATTTGGTTTTATATGTTAATGACATTGCTTGTCAATAATAAGTTATACCTCGACCAATACCCCAAGAATGATTTTGAGATTAAGGAAATGCATAAGATTTCTATGTCTCAAGAATGAGGAGTCTAATGTATGCTCAAGTATTTAAGCAACCCTTATTTGGACCGTTAGGTAGTAGCCAAGAGGGTTATGAGGAATCTTTAGAGAACAAAAGGTTACATGCTCACATATTGGAGGTCTGGTAAGTTAGAGATCATCAGGTATACAGACTCCAATTTTGATGGAATATTGATGCAAATTTTTGTCACTAGGTGCAAATTGTGACAATAATTGGTAGTCCTTTATTCCAATAACAATAGGAGCACATCAAAGTCAAAACACATAGACTTTAAGTTCCTAGTTGTTAAAGTAAAAGTTCAGAGTAGTTAGGTGCCTATAAAGCATATTGGGACAAACTCCATGATTGGAAATCCACTTACTAAAGCATATTGGGACACTGCTCATATGAATGTAATGACATTTAAGGATATTTGATTTTAGTGGGAGTCTGTACTTTTAAATGCTTTTATATCATAAACACATTTTCAGCTATTTGAATGTAATGTCATTTAAAGATATTTGATTTCAGTAGGAGTGTGTACTTTTAAATGCTTTTATGTTATAGACACATTTTGAATTATTTCAGTTTACGAATATTAAGTTTATTTTCTGTAGAAAAAAAATTTATTTGGTTGATTCACACTGTGATTTTGGTAAGGTTTAATCTCACTAAGGAGGACCAGTTGGAAATAGACATGTTTAGATCATGTTGCATGTAATTTCCATGCTACACATCCGTACTTGATCTATGTTATTTGGTTGTGTTAATATATGTGATCAGGGATAGATTTAGTTATGATATATGTAATGAAAGTCGTCTTGGTTCTATGTTAACATAATTAATGGACGAGACTGTTTGGAATACCTTTTTGGATATGATAGTAAAGTTTTGAGCTCATAAGGTTATATAATGACATGTAATTATAGAGTAATTAATATATGTGGTCCAAATGGGAGATTCTTGGAAATTATGGACATCACATGTACAATAAGGGTAATTACATGTTATTATTTACTATAATAATAGGTTAGCCTAGATTAAAAGTGATCTAATTTGGTTAAGGTTTATTATGCTTTAATTATTAAATAAAGTACTGGTCAAATATGTGTAGATACTCTAGTAACTAATTTCTAATTGATGATGGAATGATTAAAAATTAGGGCTAATGTGTCAAAGTTATATATTAGGGTTATGGTCCCCCAATTACACAAAGATATCTTTTCTAATACCCATCTTTAGAAAAGAGAGAGCCACCTTCTCTAAATTACTTATGTGCTAATTTGGAAGATCAAAACTGCAAGATCTGTAAATTTTAAGAAATTGATGAATTCAGGTACGCTTCCACATCTAGTTTTGTTCTTGATTTATTATTGATGATTTGACATGACAAATCCTGGTTTATGGTTTGTTAAGTTTTATATAATATATTATTTTACGGTTCTAACATAGAAATGTAACGAGCCTTACTACAACACCCAACACATGTCGATAGTTTTATGATATGTGTAACACCCCTAACCCATATCCGTCGCCGGAACAGGGTTGAATAACATTACCGAAGTTTACAGATAAAAAATAGTTAATTCATAACTTTTACTATTCATATCAGAAATCAATCATATTCAATCATAATGTCTCTTATATGGGCCATCGAGGCCCAAGATATGCTTTAGAAACAAGTCGGGACTAATCTGGGAACTCAGAGAATTTTTCGCAAAATTTCAAAATTTTTGCCTAGTTGCAGGGGACACACGCCCGTGTGGCTCACACGGCCAAGTGACGCGCCTGTGTCTCAGGCCGTGTGAGCGTTCGATGTAAGGCACACGGCCGTGTCCTAGCCCGTACCCTTGCCCATATAACTCTCTAACTTGGATCTCACGGCCAAGCCACACGCCCATGTGCTAGGCCGTGTGATCAATTAATTTTGCATTAATTAGGTGCAAGGGTCACACGGCCAAGACACACACCAGTGTGTCCACACGGCTGAGACACACGCTCGTGATTTTGATATTTTTAAAATCAGGATATCTTAATCTATCTATTTGAGGGATCAATTTGAGAAGTTATAAAAGTATGGAAATTGGGTCAAGGATGAATATGCTGAAATTTTAAAATTTATGGTAGAAAATGAAAGGTTGTTGATAGATAAATAACTTTTACAAAATGATTTTTGATGAAAACATGATTTAGGGACTAAAATGCAAAGTTGTGAAATTTGATGAAAAAAATCTGAATTTTTATGAATACATGTGCTGGAAATTTTGAGATGGAATTTTGGTTAGGCTTGGAATAGGGAGTAAATTGCACAAATTTCATTTTTCAAGCATAGGGACGAAATGGGAATTTTATGGAAAAGTTAGGGGCAAAATGGTAATTTTACCTAGGATAAAAATTGATTCCACTTGAATATGAAATATGATAAATTTATGTTAAATTTACTCGTATAGATCAGGATAGACCAAATTCGGAATTAGAACGAGGAAAAAAGAAAAATGTCGGATTAGTAGACTTTATGAACACGAACATTTCTGGAGGTAAATTCGTGTAACTAAATTGTGTATGTTTATATGTTTGAATTAAATATTGCATTGTGAATTGTATAAATATCATATAAATATATGTGACACTGAAAATGTATCTGACAAAGCCCGATCAACGATAATGCCCAAAAAATGATAAATGGTAAAGATGTTACCTTTATATGCTTGAATTGAATGTGAAATGTGTTTATTTGAGTATTGTGAATATTATAAATGTATGAAATAATTACATACCTGATAATGCTTGAAAAATGTTAAATCCCGTTTGAGTAAATGAAAATCGATGGATATGTGATTTCCCAAAATGAATAAGGTCCTACATTTGTTGCTAAAGGGATTTAGCTCGGACGAGTAATCCTATTAATCTCATTTATGAAATGGTATAGCCCAGACAGTAATCCTAATATAAGTCCTCTCGAGCATATGTTATGTATTGGATTTAGCCCGGACGGGTAATCCAGATCAAGCACTTTAGAGCATATGTCATAAAAATGAGATCACTCACACTATCCATCGGCCCCATGTCGGTACAATATGGTAAAGCAATTATGGTTACAATGGCATGTATAGGTTATATTGGCCATATTGGCATGTAAATGTAAATGATTATTGTAATCTAGCCATTGGAATGGCTAGTGATGATTATGTTTTGGTACGTGTATATATGTATTTAAGTTTATCTTATGGAGATAACATAAGTGTTTATTATTGATTGATTGAGAAAGGTTGAGTATGCTTATAAAAGGTAAGATTAAAAGCATGAATGCATGTAACAATATATCATGTTAGATGTTACAAATTGCCTGAATTCAATGCTTGGAATGATTGGTATTTTGATGTAAGTTTGGTGTAAGATTTTAGTATGATTTTGGGTGAGAAATGAAGCTAGGAATGGCTTTGTTTTGTCCACACGGGCAGACACACGGGCATGTGTCTAGACCGTGTGTGACACACGGCCGGGTACATGGGCGTGTAGTTAGGCTGTGTGCCCCCTGCATCTTAATTTTGAGAAACAGCATGCTCAGAATTGAGCACACGGGCATGTGTCTCAGTCGTGTGTGCTACAGGGCCTTGAACACGGACGTGTGTCTTGGCTGTGTGAAACCTGCACCTAATTTCGAAAGAATTCAAGTAACCACATGGCCTAACACACGGGCGTGTGGCATGGTGGTGTGCACCAGTCAGAGAGTTACACGGGGTAAGACACGACCTGTAACACGGGTGTGTCCCTTGGACCACACAGGCGTGTGAGTCTTGCTACTTGGAAAATTTTTGTAATCTCACGAAAAATTCTTAGAGTTTCCGATTAAGTCCGACTTGATTCTAATGCTCGTATTGGGCCTCAAAGGTCTATTTAAAAGACGTTATGAATGATCTCGGTTAATGAATAGTGATTGACATGATTTATCTATAAAAGTTTCTGAAAGTTTTGATAATGCTCGTGACCCTATTCAGGTGACGGATACGAGTTAGGGGTGTTACACACACGCACGTGTCTATTTCTCACCCAATCTTGTCTTCCACCTACATTAACATTTAAACACATTCACCAACCAATTCAAGACATTAAAATCAAGCCAAAACTAATTCTTATGCATGACATATTATCACATATGTTCAAGTGTTCAAACTTACCAAAACCACATATAAGCATATAGGCATATTTTATCAATTATGCTAACTCAAAATCATTCATCAATAGGTTTAAATACTTTCCATCATATAACCATTTCAAACACACACATCAAACATGTTTAAGCCATATATTTACATCTCAAAATGTACCAACACAAGCTATACCAATGGCTAGTTTCAACCAAATATTTATATGCCATCATTTGGCCAATTTAACTTATACATCATTATATCATAATTAAAGTTTGCTATTTATACCAAAAAGAGCTGAAGGATAGTGTGATCTTGCTCCGACCCTCTTCCAACCTTTACGAGCTTCCAGTACTGATGCGATCTAGCCTCGAATTAGTGAGTTGAGTCGCTTTCGTTGCCCGATCGTCTAACGATGAAAGGAGAAATTATTTGGCTATGAATAGGAAACAATATTCAAGTGGGTTCAAAAAGGGTTAGTTTAGTGTTTTAGGCTCGGCTAACAAGAAGAATTAGTTTAGGCTGCTAATGATTCGGATTAAGATGGAAAATGGCATAAAGGAACTTAAGAATCAAGAGTGAACCAACACTATACGAAAGTGCTGACACAAAACTTATATGTTCTTAAGGTGGTCGGTGAATGAAAATAGGGACCTCGACCCACTATCTATGGAAGATAGGAACCTCGGTATAATGGTTCGAACCCCACACTATGGAAGTGATGAGTTCGGTTTTCAAAAGAACTAGGTTGACTCCACTAGCTGAGTAGATAAGTCAACAGAGTCATTGGACGAAATCTGAGAGAAGTTAATCTCACCAAATACTTAATTTTAATCATAAAAATGTCAAAAGTCCTTAACAAAGTGATAGGATCCGAAATTTATAGGAAATACAAGGGGTAGCCGAATAGGCCCTAAAAGTAGCTAAATAGTTAGCTGAAATTTCCAGAATTTTGTGGGAAGGTTCCTTGAAGCTTCTTGTGCATGGAGAACATCAATGGCAGCTTCTTGATGCCTTATTCCAGCTGAAAAATTAAAGGGAATGATTGGGAATTGAAATGCCACAAGTTGGTTCAGCTATGTGCTTGAATCTTCTTTAATGGGGCTGCTTGGTTCAGCCGAATGTACATGGGAGTTAATGAGCTGCTTTGGGCACTCCATGGGTCATGGTGTGTGAACAAGATGATTTGAATGGCCAAGTGAGTGTGAACAACCAAAACCGAATAGCCCTTGGTGTGAAAGGAATATTCGGCTGGTGTGAAAGGCATTAGATTGCCTTGGGCAGCCAATCAACCATCTTGTAGAGTTGGTAAGCTTGGCTGAATAGTCACTTGGGAAACACCAATGATCAGCACACCAAAATTAACTCATCCATACACCTAGGATGTCCAAAGGAAGTGTACCTACACAAAATTAAATCAGAAAATTAAATCCCCCTTTTGGACACATTAAATTCGATAAAAAAAAAACAAATAAAATGTGTACATTAATTTCAGCTAGCATATTTAATCTATGTAATAGTTTAAGACATATTAAACACACACAATTAATTAAAAACATAATTAAATGCTTAACTTAATGATTTTTTCCAGATTATGACAAATTAATTATTTAAACTAAATAACTAATTTAACTAAAGACAAATTAATTTCTTATCCCAGCATATTAAACACAAGCTAAAATAAACTAAAAATGAGCTCATTGAGCTAAGAACAAGCTCATTGAGCTAAGGTTGAGTTGATCCAACGACGTTCTCGGGTCGTGGTCGTATAATCCCCTTCCTCTTTGAAGCAATTTGTCCCCAAATTGAGCCACTTGCCTGCAACAAAGCGTTCAGCGACACAAGGCCCTTGGTTGTCGCATTTGACATAATCGCTCCAAATGACCTGAATATCACGCACAACTCGAAAAGACAATAAGTTAGTCACTTGCCCTCCTTCTTTAGGGATGAGTCATTTCAAAGTGCCATTTACACGATAAAGAAAAGGATGAAGGACATGATGAATTAAAAACTTACAAACTCTTTCCGAATTTTCAATCACAACTTGAGCAAATAAACCATTGCCAAATTCAAGAGTATAAATGGGTCTTACCTTTTCAATTTGATTTTCCAAGTTCACCAATAATCTAGATATGGGAAATAATTCTAAGAATATGATAATATCAATCAAACAAACACATATTCTACATCTCACTCGATCAAATGGATTCGAACACACATAAGTCAAACAACTAAACTGATTTGTCACACCTTCACCATGAAAAGTCTCATCAAATGAATGAATTGATTTTAAAGAGTAACCAAAAGTCAACAAGAATTCATTCGAGTAATCATGTGGGACAAGTATCATTCGGCTAAAACAAACAATATCACTTAATCGAATCAAGTTTTGCACATTTAAGCATAGCAGTGGCCAATGATCTTTCACCTCTTCATCAAACTTATCCTAATCATAATCACTTTTCGAACAAAACAGAGATGTTTTTAATTCTTCAGAAACCAAACCTTGTTTACCTTTAAGATTATGGATTTGAGGATTGGTTTTACCGTTTTCTCGCAACACGAACCTTCTCTCCTCGGGGATATAATGCAATCGAAGCTCCTTGGTGGAATTAACCTGAAAAGATGAAGAAATATGGATACATTAGTTAATTAAAACATCTTTTTTTTTTCTCACTCATTTTTCTTTCACTTTCTTTTTCTTTTTCTCCACTTTTTTTTCTCAAATTTTTTGTTTTTTTCTCTCGATTTCTCTTCTTTCTTTTCTTTTGAATCCTTATTCATTTCTTTCTCTCGTCATTGTTCCACAGAATGTTTCAGTCTTTGTTGATCTTCCAACACTTGTTGTGGTTATAAAGGTTCCAAAATGACATTTTTGCCATTATGCTTGAAGGAATATTGGTTGGCGAATCCAACGTGTTTGACTTGCTAGTCAAACTGCCATGGCCTTCCAAGCAGCAAGTGGCCCGCATGCATGGGTACTACATTACATAGTACCTTGTCATGGTACTTTCCAATTGAAAATAAAATCAAGGCTTGCTTGGTCACCTTTAGTTCGACACCTTCATTGAGCCATTGCAACTTGTATGGGCTCGGGTGTTTGATAGTCGGCAAAGCAAGTTTTTCCACCATGAGCATACTTGCGACATTCGTACAACTTCCGCCATCAATTACAACGCTGCAAACTTTTCCTTGTACATGACAACAGGTATGGAACAAATTTTCTCGTTGTGCTTCACTTACAGAGCTTTGCACACTAAGGCTTCTTTTTACGACAAGTATCTCGCCTTCAACCGTAAATTCTAATTCGTCTTCGTTATCGGATGGGTTTTTGACATCATCTTCATTTTTTTTACTTCCTCCTCCGATTCAACTTCACCATTAGGAAGAACCACCATTGTATTGCGATTCGGGCATTGACTCGCAATGTGCCCTCTTCCTTGACACTTAAAGCACTTAATATCACGGGACCAGGTTTGAACATTGTCAATGGACTTACCTTTGCTAGATTCAGCCATAGGCTTAGTGGATTCACCGGTAACGCTGGTTCATTGGCTTGACTTACCGAAGGAGTCTTATTCGCACCTTGACTCCATTTGGACATGTTTGAGGTGGAGTATCCCCGGGCGGAACCTTTTTTCTTGAGTTGCTTCTCAACTTTGATCGCCATATGCACCATGTCAACGATCTCCACATAGTGTTGCAACTCAACAATGTTGGCTATCTCGCAATTTAATCTAGCCAAAAATTGAGCCATAGTCGCCTCGCGATCTTCGTGCACATCCGCACGAATCATAGTGACTTCCATCTCCTTGTAATAATCCTCCACGCGTTTGGATCCTTGGGGAAGGTTTTTGATACAACTCCTGATGATAGTAGGATGGGATAAACCTTCGACGCATCACGGCCTTCATCTCAGCCCAAGTATTGATAGGGCACTCGCCGTTTCACCTCTGACTCATCGTGAGTTGGTCCCACCAAATCATGGCATAGTCGAAAAATTCTATGACAGCCAACTTAACTTTCTTGGCCTCGGAATAGTTGTGACACTCGAACACGAGTTTAATTTTTTTCTCTCATTCGAGGTAGGCTTCCGGATCCAAATGCTTTTTAAGTCATCGTCGAACCTCTCTCTATCTTGTTGGCCACGGTGACGTTAGCCTCTCCGCCGATCGCTTATATTTGAACCTTGTTCATTTTCAGGCTCACTTGGTTCGAACACGTCGTCATCTTGGACTCGTCGTCGGCCTCGATTTCGCGGTGGACTTAGATGGGTCCTTTCTTGTTGGGCTCTTCCTTTCACATGGTCGAGTCTTTCTTGTATCGACTCAAGCTTCCGGTCGAATAAACACTCCACTTCTCGCAAGAGGGCTTGAAGGTTGTAATCCGATACATTACGAACAGGTTATCTTTCGGGTCTTTTCGCCATGTGTCTTTCGGGACTTCTTGACATAAGAATTTTAAAACATCACTACAAACCTCACAGTTTCACTCGGAAAGAAAGAACAAATGTCACACACACTCGTGTTTGCACTCTTTTTGGGCTTTTACCTCATCTCTAATGTCCTCACACACTCGTGCCTTTTTCCGCTCATTTCTTCTCTCGTGATTTCGTATAAGACTCGATGAGACTTTATCTCTAGCCTAGAGGGTCGGTTTCAAATGGGTAACAAGGGTAATGTTGTTTCCGGTGTAAGGTTGGCTGAAAGAAACAAAATGGGTTATAGAGTGTGGCGTGAAGGTAAGTAGGGTATTTGCAAAGATGAGGGTTGGGAACCATAAATGCTGAATTTTTAAGATTGCAATGATTCGAACTTTTTTCTTTATCTGTCTTTTTTTTAACTTCGGATATATATTTTTTTCCTTTTTTTAATACAATAAGATGAATTACAATGCAATAATCTCAATACAAATATAAATTTTTTTTGAATTTTTTTTACGAACCTAATCAAGAATTGTTCTGAATGTCTGAACTTCTCGTTTTAGGTAGCTCTGATACCAACTAATTCGATCTAGCCTCGGTTTAGTGAGTTGACTCGCTTTCGTTGCCCGATCATATAATGATGAAGTTTCGTTCGTTTTGGTGAAAAGAGAAGTTATTTGGCTATGAATAGGAAACGATATTCAAGTGGGTTCAAAAAGGGTTGGTTTAGTGTTTTAGGTTCGACTAACAAGAAGAATTAGTTTAGGCTGATAATGATTCGGATTAAGATGGAAAATGGCATAAAGGGACTTAAGAATCAAGAATAAACCAACACTATGCGAAAGTGCTAACCCGAAACTTATATGTTCTTAAGGTGGTTGGTGAATGAAAATAGGGACCTCGGCCCACTATCTATGGAAGATAGGAACCTTGGTATAATGGTTCGAACCCCACACTATGGAAGTGATGAGTTTGGTTTTCAAAATAACTAGGTTGACGCCACTAGCTGAGTAGAGAAGTCAACAGAGTCTTTGGACGAAATCTGAGAGAAGTTAATCTCACCAAATACTTAATTTTAATCATAAAAATGTCAAAAGTCCTTAACAAAGTGATAGGAGCCAAAAGTTATAGGAAATACAAGGGGTAGCCGAATAGGCCCTAAAAGTAGCTGAATAGTTAGCTGAAAATTCCATAATTTTGTGGAAGGTTCCTTGAAGCTTCTTGTGCATGGAGAACGTCAATGGCAGCTTTTAGATGCCTTAATCCAGCTAAAAAACTAAACGGAATGATTGGGAATTGAAATGCCACAAGTTGGTTCAGCCATGTGCTTGAATCTTCTTTAATGGGGTTGCTTGGTTCAGCCGAATGTACATGGGAGTTAATGAGCTGCTTTGGGCACTCCATGGGTCATGGTGTGTGAACAAGATGATTTGAATGGCCAAGTGAGTGTGAACAACCAAAACCGAACAGCCATTGGTGTGAAAGGAATATTTGGCTGGTGTGAAAGGCATTAGATTGCCTTGGGCAACCAATCAGCCATCTTGGAGAGTTGGAAAGCTTGGCTGAATAGTCACTTCGGAAACACCAATGATCAACACACCAAAATTAATTCATCCATGCACTTAGGACATCCAAAGGAAGTGTACCTACACAAAATTAAATCAGAAAATTAAATCCCCCTTTTGGACACATTAAATTCGGCAAAAAAAAAAACAAATAAAATGTGCACATTAATTCCAGCTAGCATATTTAATCTATGTAATAGTTTAAGACATATTAAACATACACAATTAATTAAAAACATAATTAAATTCTTAACTTAATGATTTTGTCCAGATTATGACAAATTAATTATTTAAACTAAATAACTAATTTAACTAAAGACAAATTAATTTCTTATTCCAGCATATTAAACACAAGCTAAAATAAACTAAAAACGAGCTCATTGAGCTAAGAACGAGCTCATTGAGCTAAGGTTGAGCTGGTCCAAGGACGTTCCCGGGGCATGGTCGTATACTATAAAACAGAAAAAATAAAATAAAGTAAACTTTTAAGCTTAGTAAGTTCATTTAATGGGAAATTAACTTACCATTCATTTACTTTTAAAATACGCATACAAAGTGCATCCAAATCAATTTAATCAATACCCTAACCACACATCCTCATCAACAAGTTAGTCATGTATTTCATGTGAATAATAAGTACAAAGGTGAGCTAATCACATATCATATTTACATGTGTTTACAAGTAAATACGGGTAATGATTCATTCAGAATTCATATTAACTTATATCAGAATTTCGCCCGTTGAATCATTTGAAATCTCGATGGATACATGAGTAGTACACCCAAAATGTACAACACTATAAATCTGTCAACTCATATTCGGGGGTGCTCATAGAAGCATATAAACGGGAAGCTTATCCGGGCTATAACAGGAAGCTCATAAGAGCCATATTTAGGAAGCTCATGCGAGCCTATAACGGTAGCTCCGAAGAGCCATT
Organism: Gossypium bickii; assembly: GCA_025503065.1. Lineage (NCBI taxonomy): Eukaryota > Viridiplantae > Streptophyta > Magnoliopsida > Malvales > Malvaceae > Gossypium > Gossypium bickii. The sequence continues at coordinate 109,170,975 of CP106717.1, forward strand.
ACTCGGGATGCTCCGAATAGCCATATATCGGGAAGTTTAAGCGAGCCATATCGAGAAGCTCACAAAGAACCTTTAATCAGGAAGCTTACGAAGAGCCATATATCGGGACGCGCATAAGAGCTGTGGTATGTCCACAACACATGCAGGATCACGACCGATCGGGATGCTCCGAAGAGCTATAATGGGAAGCTCGCAAGAACCATATAACGGGAAGTTCATGAGAGGACGCTCTCTCGAGCTATGGTGTGTCAGCAACGTATGCAAGACCACAACCACTACAGGAACTCTGTATCCAATTGAATTTCATGTATTCAAACGAAATTTATTATTTATCGGGCATTGTCAGATTTATGATTAATTTCATATATATAGCAATTATACAATTCACATATACAACATTTAATTCAAACATATAAATGTACAAATTTAGTTACTCGAATTTACCTCAACAATGTTTGTGTTCGTAGGCTACTAATCCGATACTTTTTGTTTTTCTCAATCTAATTTTGTACTAGGTCTATCCAGATCTATATGAGTAAATTTAACATCACTTTAATACATTTCATATTCAATTCAATCCAATTCACATCTTAGGCAAAAGTACCATTTTTCTCATATACTTTTAATTAATTCTAATTTCGTCCCTAGGCTCGGAAAATGAAATTCATGCAATTTAATCATTATTCCAAGCCTAACCGATTTTTACATATAACAATAACAGTCCATGTATTTCACAAAAATCATAATTTTTCCATGAATCATAATTTCATGAAAATTTCCTTTGCAAAAGTTGTTTATCTATCAACAACCTTTCCATTTCTACCATGAAACTTCATAATTCATGCATATTCATCCATGGAAAAACTTTAATACGTTGATAACTTTGCAAATTAATCCTTAAAATAGCTAGATTAGGTTATTACGATCTCGAAAATATAAAAATTATTAAAAATGGGACAAGATTGCTTACCTAATTAAACCAAATAAGCTTGCTTGAGTTCTTTTCTCTTACTAGGGTTTCCTTGTATTTTTAATTTTGGGAAGATGTTGAAATAAGATGATATTAGATTATTATCATCTTTAATTATTTCAATTTCCAATTTAGTCCCTTTCTTTATTTAATTTTTCATGGATGAATCATCACACTTATCTACTAACTCCTCTTAATGGTTTATTTGCTATATAAGGACCTCAAGTTTTGAATTTCATAGTTGTTTAATACTTATAGCTACTAGAACTCAACTTTTGCATTTTATGCAATTTGGTCTTTTCTATTAAATTAAGCATGTAATCGGTAAAATTTTCATAACGAAGTTTTCATACGTCTTTCCTATCATAATGCAGACCATGCAATAATATTAAAATAATTTTCCTTTCGGGCTCGAATTTATGGTTCTGAAACCACTATTCCGATTTCACTGAAAACGGGCTATTACCATATGTTTAGTTTCAAAAGTAGCATATTTTGTTGACCACTTTTCCAGTTTCTTTCCAACTATATTTAGCTGATTATTGTTCTTTAGACTCCTTTAGCATTCTTTGCTTTAAAACAATTTCTATATCATAAATCACTATAATTTATTTCAACATTTTAAAAGCTTGCTTTATAATTTGGTCTGACTAATTTTGTATGTTTTTGTCAATGCAAGTTCTCTCCCACAGCTAATTGGTCCTTTCTTGTTGAAAATTTCCAAGTTGAAAATTTCGAAGTCTCCAATTGAAACACAGAAGGTGTGGATAAAATGGGGGCATTCATTATAAGTCTCAATATGGCTAATATGTGGTTACAAGTTTATGGTTTACCGTTGAAGTGGTATAACTCCAGTATTAGCTTGTTGATCATATGTTCATCTTAAAACCCGACAACCCGAATTGATAGTGATTTATTGTGAATCAATTGTAAAAGAAACAGATTGCATAAAAAATTTTCACATCCGAGTGGGATATTGATGTTACAAGACCCTTAATGTGGTCTCATTTAATGGACCCTGATGGAAACCCCATTTGGGGTCTTTGTAAAATATGAGCTTCTGTCTCTGTTTTTCTACTGTGTTTTCTACTGTCAACAAACCAGAAACTACCGGCACTTTTATAACTATTCTATACAACCAAAGACAAATACCTTTTTTTTTTTTACCTCGGAAAATTCCGTCTAAAATAGAATACTACACCAGGCCTGACGAAATCTCATCTCATATCATATCCCCTTGTTTCAAACTCCAACTAATGGCGGCCAAGGAATCTCCATGGGGACTCAACACAAGTCTGCAAAATGTAAATCCATTACTCAGATTATAAAAGCATACTCAAACAACATTTTGCAAACAAAACCATCACCCTACTAATCATATGAACAAGGCTAGGAAGTGCTGATATATACCTGAATATTTTATGAGTCAGTTAGATTTTTTCCCGGTAACAATCTGGAAGATTTGTAGACCCCTGCTAAAAGCTTCATTGAATAAGATCCTTGTCTGCATTGACTGAAATCCAGGCATCCATGACAAACATGCCACGGGGGCCATAACAATCACCCCAAACAATATATCATATAGCCGAGCCACATACACAACAGATTCCCAATGCCTTGTAGACTGCAGAAAGGGCCGAAGCACTTGGGCGATCGATATAAGTCCCCAGCCAGTGGGAATAAAAGCTAATAAACTGGTGAAGATGTCAATAAATTTGAAGGAAGTAAACTCAAGCAGTGCAATTATAACGAGTATTCCGAAAACAATGATCAGGAACTGAACCAGCCGAAAGTAGATATGTTCATTAGCTGCATATTTATCCCGAGCATATGAGATCACCATATAGATTATAAATGCCACAAAAATGTAGATCCAGGACAGCAAGTATACATAACTACTGGTACTATTAGCAGCAATTCCCAGTTGGTATACCATTCCATACTGGAAAAAGAAAAACCGAAGGTCTAGAATTATCTCCAGTATCTTTCCCCAGAGGCCAGTTGTCCTTAGATGATCTTGCTCCTCGTACCACCATCGCTCCCAGCTCTGTTCAGCCTTTGCAAAGACACCACCACGGTACCATATCCAGTTCATAAATTCATCAAAGTCATCAACAGTCTTTAACCAATCAAAACCAGAAGGATTGAATACAAAAGGTACCATTATCCATGATAGGACCAGAAACCAACTTGAGATAGTCATAGCCATGTAAACAAATGTGTCCTTTGCAACAGGGCTGCGAGATGCATAAATAGTAAGTATGAGCCCAAGCTCAATGGCCTTTATAAAATGGCTACGAGCATACAATCTGTAATTTTCTGCAAAGCTCTTGTGCTGCACAACAAAACCACGGCCAGTTCCCCGATACTTGGCACCACCATGAAGGACAGTCCGGCCAAAGAAGTGAGTACGGGTTCCCATAGAGAATGTGTAGAAAACTGATGAAAGCTGAAGTTGCATTGTCAAGAAATCCCAGATAGCCTGAAGGAATCCATGCTCAAGGGAATTCTCCACTATCATCGGAAGGGCAGTGAAAATACCGAGTTGGATGATGAACTGTTGATTTAAGATGACACTAAGTGCTTTATTGTTGTTGCTGTTGCTTGCCAAGGCAGCGATCTCAACACCACTAAGAGCAAGATAAAGTCTGCCCCACAAAAAAGCATATACAGTAAGAATAACCATCAGTGTATTGACAAAAAATCCTACAGTGGTATAAAAGAATGATAACATCCGGAAGAAGTCCAGTCTGTGACCCAGCCGATAGACATCTCTGCTGAGAACTTGCTCACCATTCCCACTAGCAACCTTGGCTTCAAACATCGAAATTTGGTTCAACCCAACATCCCTTCCCTTCCCAACCTGGATGTATTCATGATGCGAGACATTTCCTCCTCGCAAAGTACAGTTAAAGCCAGCAAAAATGTCCTCACTAATATTAACCACTCTGGAAGCTTTACTGATCCCACCCCGAGTCAAAAACCAAAACCTGTCAAAGACATCCGGATGGCCATAATGCATACGAATCTTCAGAGGATTTGCCAAGACACGCTGTCCTAAAGTGACGAAACTTGTTTCTTGAGCTGACATAAACCAAGCAAGTGATGAAACAGAACCGGTAAAAATGTGTTCCCTGACTCCCAATATGGTGGGCTTTCGTATACCATAGTAGTGCTTGTATTCCTCCAAGAGATTGCGCATTTTCAGTGCCTCCTCAAAGTAATTGTCTTGGTTCATATCAATAGTTTGAACAGCATCACCACGGGTGAAGATGATGGCATGGTTTTGATTCTCTGGTTTGCCCTCTCCAAGCTTCAATGGACCAGGCAATTGGACACGATAGATTTCCACCTCCTTCTGCAATTGCTGATCATACTTCACAAGAACAGAGTAATACTCCTTCTCATCCCTCCCAACTGAAACCTCATCAACATAGGCAACTCGAAGAGCTTCATTGTGTTTCATCAGATACAAGATTTCCTCAACATGTGGATCCTTTTTGTTCTTTTGAGCCCCATATATCTGACAGGCAACCACATATGTGAATTTCATCAAAGAGGCGCCTTTTTCATGGCCTTTAAATAGCAGATTCAGAGAACTACTTGCTCCACCTAAACTCCTGGAAGAAGGTGACATCTTAGAGTTGAAACCATCCAAACCAACATCTTTCCCCACAGAACCAAGTTCTCGTATTCCTTCTCTAATATCCATCTCCGAAGCAGAATCAAGGAAGGCCAGCATCTTTAGAGCTCTATAATAGTACATCATTCCTCTGACAGTTCGAGAAAGTGTCTGACCTCTGTAAGATGCCCAGAGCCTCAAATCTCTCAGCTTGGTTGTCCATATCTCATCATCCTTTATCATTCCTTCTCGTCGCATTCTTTCCATGAAATTTTTCCAATCATCGTCATATATGGTCTGCAAATAATATAGGATAGAAATCCCATCTTCATTCTCAGTCCGGAGCTGTTCTTTGCTATAGAGCACTTCTTCATTATAGTAAGGGGTGAGGACACTAAAAGCCATCATCTTCTCTACTTGAGGAGCATGAGGGATATTCATGAAAAGTGAATTGCTAAAGAATGCAATTCGCCGTCTAGCCTCAAGATTAACTGGAATATTCTGCATGGAATCCCTGGAAGTAAGAATTGTATGCAAGCGCCTAACCTGCCGATAGAACTTCTCATCATTAGGGTCAGGCAACTTAACAGCTTTTTCAAACAGCAATCCTGCCATGGCAGCAGGGTCACGAGGTGCCAATCCATCCTCCCTAATTTGTTCAATGGTCCTCTGGTCTTTGAAAAAATCACGAACAGCAATCTCATACAGGGCCTGCAAAATATACACCACCTGGCTTGCATCTTTCTTGGGCTTGGTCAATATCTCAACAAGTTGTATCAACTTCAAATGAATCTGAGGTAGAGAAGTCATTTTGAATGTCTTGGTAAACTTCTCAATCTCAATAGAATGATCAATTTCATGAAATAGAACAGCAAAAACGGAATGCTCCTCAGACCTGGCATTGAGGATTTCATGCATCATGTGCTTGATACTGTCATAAGCTTCAATCACAGCACAACGCCTGTACTCGTTCTTACTGATTTTATGCCAGAGCCACTTATCAGGGGCATCCACCAACTCTTTTGCCTGGCTAAGAGCAAGCAACAGCTCATTGCATAGCAAAAAACATGGCCAGCGAATAACCCTAATATTCCAAGAATTGTGGGGCAACTCTAGTAGTTCAACTTCAGCATCAGAGACAATATCTTCTTCCCTGAAAATGTTAATTATCTCATTCCATACCAGAGCAAACTTTCGAGCCTCAACCTGGTTGGACTCGAGCTTCCTGTAAGGTTGCCCAAGCCCATATCTCAGCTTCAACCTGCTAATAGCATCATTAAACTTGCTCTTAAATGTTGGTCTGGCATCCAATAACTGTTCTTCTGGCATCAGATTGAACTGCATTGCACTGGCAAAGAACTGAAACCTAAGCTTTAACTGTTGGATGTTTCTAATCTCACCTAAATGTTGTAATAACCCCACTCCTGCTCCCACAAAGGAAGAATAAATTGAATACCAAATTTGGATGTCCATCAAGTAAATAAACACCACAGGCAGCCACAACAAACAAACAGCCAACTTGATACTGCCACCAGGCCACTCATAATCCACATTATTAAGACTCAACAATTGTTTGGTTGGTTTAATCATGGGTTTAATCTGTAAGAAATAACTAAATGCAAATTTCGTAGCTAAGACCAATACCCAGAACAGAGTATACTTAATATTATCAACTAGCCCTTCCCTCAATCCCCGACCAACAAAACTCTTACTCTGAAACCACCATGTCAACAAGTAAAATATTTTCCAATTGGTCTCCTCTATAAAGTTCCTAACCCAAGGAAGAACAAATAAAGCTAATGCCAATAACTCTGGCAAGACATAAACACATGCAACTAGTAGAAAAAAGACCACCCTCTTATCAGCCTCAGCACTCCACCTTCTATCATGGTTCCTCTGCGACCAGATCCTTACATAACAAGCAGCAAAAGTCAGGATCCAGCCAGCAGCAACAACCGCTTTTAACACCATCCTAAAGCCAAGCCCGCAGGTGTCTCTCGAAACACGGCTATACTGCATCCCTACATCTAATATAGCCTGTAAAAGTCTCATCCCACTCCAAGTAATAAATACTGTCAAAACCTTAACTCGAACATCGTTACTTGTCAATGCCTGCCACGGATACCCCTTCTCTTCCCATGCTACAATAATGGCAGCCTGAAGAAACAAAAACAGCATCACCCAAAGCCTATCAAAACTCCTGTAAAGATTCCAAAACGACCTTTGCTCAACGAACCCAGTTTTCCCAACATGTTTACTTCTACTGGAAGTAACAAAAAATTTGCAGTCCGCATCAAGCGGCCACTTGAGTTTCTTAAAACATCTCTTACTCCAAAAATACTCATTCAAATCATCATAATTCCTCCAAGCAGAATGCGGCGCCGTTCCATTCTTGCTATTCTCAACTTCCGCCTTTACAGTCTCGTATATCGGCTTCACCACGCAGTGCAAAAACGCATTTTCTCCCGATAACGACGGTATAACGGGCTGGCCAGTGTTTTCGTCGATGTAATCTTCTAAAATCTTGTTTAATTCCATGGCCATGTGATGGAATATGTAGCAGATACATTCAGGCATGAACCGGAGGTTTGCAGATTCGCCCCAGATCAACAAATAAAGCCCCACGTACAGTAATTCACGGCGGTGATCAGAGTTAGAGTGGCCGCTTTTGGAGATCCATACGTTCGATTTCTTTCCTAAATAAGAGCACCAGTTAGTGTAGTTCTTGAGTAGTTTTCGGCTGAACGTACGAAGTACGCCGGCGTCGAGAGTATCAATATTCTCCGGAGGAGGGGATAGTCGCATCTGAGAGTTGGCCAAGTGGAGGACGAGGTGTTCCCTCTGGTTCTTGACGTTGCCGTGTTGGAAACAGAAGAAGAGAGCCAGCCAGTCTAGGAGGTCCATAGCAGGATCCCATTGTCCATGAGGTGGCAGTCGTAGATCTCCAACGGCGCGTAGAGCAGAAGCAACAGCTCGTACTTCGGGGAAACGGAGAGAAGGATGGTCGGCGAGGAGGTTGTGGACAGGTATTATGTTGTACGGTTCATCTTCAGGCGGAGTGGTCCGGGTCCGGCCCGACTTAGACCCGGGACGGTAACGGCGAGGCATTGCATCAAATAAAAAACGAAAATTTTGAAATTAGGGCTTTGGAGATTCAGTTGCAGGAGAAAAGGTGGCGACTTCAGTTTTTTCTTTTCCTTTTATTGAAAAGGAAGATGCTACTGGTAACAGATCGTAAACATGCGTATTAAGCGGCTTTCTAACGCTTTTTTTCTTTCTTTTTAATTAATGTTAATTTATACGTCGTTTTTTGTACTCATCTATACTAGCAAGATCTGTGGTAAAATTAAATTAACTTCATTCTCATTCAATTTTTTTATCAATTTAATCCTTATCCTGTTACTGTCCTTTTTTTTACTCTCGGTTAAATTTCGATTCTGGTCCTTTTATTTGTAAATTATATAAAGATGGTCAAATTTTAATTTCGGTCTTTATACTATGCTCAATTTTGAGATTTGATCTTTATTTTTAATTTTTAACATAATTTGATACCTAACCTTTATAGTTATTAATTAGTGAAATATTTTATTCTAATTCAAATGCTTACGTAAATTTAAAGAATTATTAACCTCGTTAAATTTTTTTTGTGACAGAAATATTGAGTGAGTGCTTTAAAAAAAAATTAGAATGTCATTATAATAAATTTAATGAAAGAATTTTGGTAGTATTAACAACTGAACTTAAATTTTTAAATTCAAAAAATAAAACAACTCGATGTTATTATTTAAGAATATTTTAATTTTTTTCCTAAAAAAATTTATAGTTTTTATTTGTTTATTAAATCAAATCAACAAATTATAATAAGGTTATAAGCTTTGCCATTAAATAAATTCATTTATTATAATTTGAGTAAATTATAAATTACATTTAATTCATTTGATTGTTTTAAAAATCATTTAATAGTTTCTTTGTTTGGTTAGATTAGTTTGTTTAAAGACGTTGGATTATATGGAAATGACCAGTGCTGGTTTAATGTTGTAAGAATAAATTTAGACGCACATATTTCTTTTTTAAATTTAAATGCACTTAATTTTAAACTAACAAAATTTGAGATAAACTATCGTATAGATTAAGTCTCAAATTGTATTTTGTTTATTTTATTTAAAAATAAATAAATTATTCCATGTATATTAGATCAAAGAGTAAATTGGTTCTTTTGTTAAAAATTTCATCCATTTTTACTATTAAAAACTAGTTCATGTACATTAGCATGATGTACACGCTGCATGCCTCATGTCACTGTTCGGTTATTCCATCAGCTACACTATTTTTTGACAATACAAATACATGAAATTTTTAACAAAATGACCAATTTACTATTTAATCTAACTCTTAGTACAAACATTTTTATGATACTTTTACCGAAATTTTGAATATAAATTATAAGACTTAAATTGCTCTTAATCCTTAAAAGACGAAGATATAATGTGGTCAAGCCTCAAATCCTTTTGAATTCATAGTGAAAATTTTAATATTTAATACGTACAAACGAGAATTACATTGTAATCATAAAAAATACAGGTAGAATTTCATCGTTTATATCTTTTATCAATTTGACACATTCTTTTTTTTAAATTAAATTTAATTATTAACATTTTAAAAAGAGTGAAATTATTTTTTTAATAAAAATATTGACTAAAACATTAAGTTTTTAATTTGGTTGGCATGACAATCTGTATAATAATTCGCATGTAATTCATATTAACATAACACTATTTATCTTACATGTTATGTAAAAAGAATTTAAATATTATAAAATATTCAAAATAAATAAAATACAAAAGTTGATAAAAATTCACAAAAATTAATATGAGATAACATTTTAATCAATATTTTTAAACTCTTTTTTGGAAAATTCGACTCTTTCATAATAATAAAAATAAAGGTGCTTTCGGTTATGGGTGTATTTTCAGACATTGAACTGCAAACACACTTTCCTAAAAGGGGAAATTGAAAGGGCACCCCCTTTTCAATTGCCTTAAACCAAAATATATAAAAATTCCAATTTTGAAGGTGAAGAAGACGTCAAGCAAACTACAAATTATTTCACAATGGTCCTACCTTCATCTTTTATTATTATTTATTTATTTATTATTTATTTAATCCTAATATTTTGAATCTATAAAACAAGACAGATTGTATTTATTCATTAATGAAAGGGAAGCTAATCAAATTCAGAAGATATTTTTAGAGGTGTTGAAATTAAAATTTAATTTTTAGTTGGTTAAATAATTAAATTAAAATTTTATTTTTTTAAAAAAAGTTAAAATGTAATTTTATTTTTGTCAATTTAAAATTTTAAAATTTCTAAAAAGTTTAAATGAACAATTTTTTATTTTAAGGGTGAGTCCAGAGCTCCTCTAAATACCCCACTGAAGCTAATGCTAAGCAAAGGTAAATTCATTGTATTCTTAACGTGCAAGACAAGCAATTTGACCGCATAACATATAATATTTGTCTCTACAAACAAAACAATAAAAGGAAATAGAGAGAGAGGAGGGGAGAGGGAGAGAGATTAGGTAGGTCAATTGGGGTGCCTCGGTACAACCAAGGCGTGACCGATTGGTCACATCAGCGGCAAATGTTAGGTAGGTCAATTGGTCACGCCTAGGTTACCGAAGCATCTTTTTTTTTTTTTTCTTATTTTTTAACAGGCCTTACTTAAAACAAAAATAATCAATGTTGCTTGATACACCAACAGCACCAATTTTTTTTTTCATTTTTTCTCTCACTGTGTATACCTGTTTCTTCAGAAGTATTTTTAGAAATACACATCAGTGTTACTTAACACAATGGAGGCACTAATAAATAAATATTTTCTAAAAACGTCATGATTGCTTAGTGATTGGATAAAAAGTGAGTTCGTGCCGCCAATATATCAAGCGACACCGGGAGGCACAGTAACAAACACCCGATTTTCATAATTAATTTATCTTCATCCCATTTTTGTTTTAATTAACTTTTTAATAATATTTTATAAAAATCTTTATTTTGTTTTTCAAAGCCATGATTCTCTAATTTGAATTCAGATTCTTTTGAAGTGTCAGTTTAGTTGGAGGCCCAATTTGATCTGCAACTTACATGTTTTAAAGGCTCAATTGAAAACATTAGCCCCATTCTTTTAAAAAGGCCAAGTCCATTTGGTTTAAGCCTATTTTGTTTTTTATTTGGTCCAAAACCCTTTTTTAGCCCATTCTTTAGGGCTCGATAGCCCAACTTGTTTTTCAATTGTGGCCATGGTTTTTGAATCCTAGCCTTTCTTGGCCGTTGAACACTGATGGAAGCCAGTGTGACTAACAAAAATCGTCACAACAGCAAAAAATGGATGACAATATTTGTTTTGCACAATAACAGATCAAAAGCTAAATTTGGTGACTAATAAAATACATCATTTGTGATTGAACAACATTAAGGAACTGTATAAAACCTACAAAAAAAGAAAGGAGGTCAGTCAAGAATTAATATACGAAAAACACCACACACACAAAAAAATAGAGAAAGATCAGATTTAAAAAATACCAATTAAAATAGGAGAAAGATCAGGATCGAAGGTGGCGAATTTTCTTTCTAATATCTTCTTTCTTTTACTTTCCTTTCTCGTTGCATGCATGTATGAATAATAAGGGGAAAAAGCCCGAGCTAGGGTGCTCGAGGACCATGTTAGAGCCAAAGTTGTCTAGCAATATTTGTTTAATGGCCTGATCAGTACACGAGACAACTTTGACATGTTTATATGTTGACCCTTTTTTATGTGAGCCTTATTGGTCGTTGTTTTAATAAGCAAATGGGCTTCTTTGACGTTCTTTACTCTTTCCTTAAAGTTGGAATCGAAACTGTGTTTATTTTGAAGAGTTTAAGTGTATTGAAGAATTTGTTTTCGACTTGGGTTTTTGGTGAGAAATTTTCTCAATTTCAAATTCGCATTTCATGCATGATTTTAGGGAGATTAATTTTATTTTATCTTGAGATACTATTGGAGGCTATTTATTTCGATTATTTTATTGAATAAGAAGAGTTTATATTGGACAATGATGGTCGAATAGGCAACCATATTAAGCCTATAAATAGGCATCCAATTCGCATGGAAGATGCATCGACTTAAGGGAGTGATGTTGTCACAGTCCATTTTCAGTGAAACCAGAATAGTGGTACGAGACCATAAATCCGAGCCGAAAATAAAATTTATTTTAATTTTATTGCATGGTCCGTATTATGATAGAGATGTCATGTGAAAATTCTGATAAGAAAATTTTACCGATTATGTGCTTAATTACGAGAAGGACCAAATCGCATAAAATGCAAAAGTTGAATTCTAGTAGCTAGAAGGATTAAATAGCTATGGAAAATTAGAGGTCCTTATATGGTAATTATACCATTAATCAAAATTTAGTAGATATTTTTGATGATGCATCCATGGAAAAATAAGAAAAGGACAATGACTAAATTGGAAATAGAAATAATTAAAAGATGATAAATAATTAAAAAGAAATTAACATTTTATTTTATGTCATATTCTTCCCAAAAATACATGGAAACCATAGGAAAGAGAAAACAATCTTTCTTGGCTTAATTGGGTAAGTTATCTTGTCCTATTTTTAGTAATTTTGATATTTTTGAAATCGAGATAGTCTAATCTATCTATTTGGGGGATTAATTTGAAAAGTTATCAAAGTATAGAAGTTATGCCATGGATGAATATGCTGAAAATTAGAAATTTATGGTAGAAAATGAAAAGTTGTTGATAGATAAACAACTTTTACAAAGTAATTTTTGATGAAAATATTATTTAGGGACTAATTTGTAAAGTTCTAAAAATTGAAGAAAAATTCTGAAATTTATAAAATATATGTACTTTTTTCCTAGAATGTAAATTGAATCCAAATAAATATGAAATGTGATAAATTGATGATTAAGTTCATTTATATAGATCCGGATAACACGAATTCGAGGCTAGATCGTGGAAAAGAAAAAGTTTCGGATTAGTAGATTTATATACGCGAACAAGTGTCGAGGTAAGTTTGAGTAACTTAATTGAGCATGTTGAATTGAATGTTGTATTTGTAGAGTGTGATTTATATTTATGTAAATTGCTTGGATGTTATAATAAAGAAATGAATACATGCTTGAAACGGTTTAAAAAGGGTTAAGTTCCGTTTGAATATTGGATTTCGATGGATAAATGTGATTTCCCTTATTGAATGAGGTCCTGTATTTGTTGCTGACGGGATTTAGCTCAGACAAGTAATCTTATTGACCTCAATACAGATAGGATTTAGCCCGGACAAGTAATCCTGATATAATCCCTCTTGAGCATATGTTACAATTAGGATTTAGCCTGGACTGGTAATCCTAATTAAGCTCTTCTAAGCATATGTTACAGAAAGAATTTAGCCTGGACTGGAAATCCTGTTATATGATATCTGGCTCGAGAGTGTGCTTTTTGATTGAGTGCCATAATGGGTACTCTTGAATATGAATTGACGGGTTATTGAATTGTACACCTTGAGTGTACTACCTGAGTATCCATCGGAATTTCAATGATTCAACAGATAAAATACTTTACATGATATGAGAGTTATAAGATGAAATGAATAATGTTTTGAAAGAATATAGCATGATGAGCTCATCTATGTTTACTTGATGTATATGAGAATTATGTGACCAACACGTTTGATTGAATGCATGTGTTTAGGCAATATGCCAAGTTGATGGAAAAACATGTATTGTATGCTTAGATTTAATAAATGAGATTGGTAAGTTTAATTCCTATTATACGAACTTACTAAGCATATAATGCTTACTAGGTTTTATTTTCTCTGTTTTATAGTGCTCGGTAGCTCGCGAAGGTTGGTGATTGGTTGGAGCATCATCACACTATCCACAGGCTTATTTTGGTATATATAGTAATCTTATTTTGGTATAATGGCATGTATAGGTTAACTTGGCCATTGTTGGCTTAAAAATGATGTTTATAACCTAGCAATTGGAATGGCTAGAAATAGTTTGTTTTGGTATGTTGATAAAGTTATACTATGATAACTACCTATATTTTAACTATGGTTGATTAAATTATATTTACCTATATAGACTTAAAACAAGGTAAGATTTTAAACATGTATGGATGCAATGTTATATCATATTATATGTTAGAAATTGCTTGAAATCAATGCTTGGATTGGTTGGTTTTTGAATGTAAGTTTTGGTGCAGGATAATGGTAAAATTTTGTGTGAGAAATGAAGCTAGAAATGACTTTATTTTGTCCACACAGGCGTGTGTCTAGACCATGTGTGACACACGGCCTAGTACATGGGAGTGTGGTTAGGACGTGTTAGAGGTGTGCATGGGCCGAGCCGGGCCAGGTTCGGTCGGGCCCAACTAAAAATTTAGGCCCGTTCATTAGGCTCGGGCCGGGCCGGGCCGGACCCAAAAAATGGGCCTAAAATTTTGCTCAAGCCCGGTCCATATAAAAATACTAAAACCCGGGCCCGGTCCGGCCCGCTCGTATTAATTTTTTATATTATTTTATATAATTTTTAAATATATATAATACATCAGAAATATTAAAAAATCAAAATAAATATTTTTCAACAAATTGAAAATAAACTTTGAAAAATATGTAGACTTAAATAACACTAAAATAGATGCAACTTAACAAACAAATGCTTCTAAAATAATAACAAAATTAACAAATGTCTTTAAAATAATAACAAAATTAACAATAAAATAAGTTTTATATAATATCTAAACAATAACAACAAAATAATAGAAACATAATAGTAAAATGGTAGCAAAATAAGAAGAAAAAAAATAAGAAAATAATATTAAAAAAATAATTTTTTTTTTCCTTTAATGAATTCGGGCCGGGCCCGAGCCAAAAATGCCTTACCCGAGCCCGGCTCATTTTTTAAACGAGCTTTATTTTTTTGCCCAAGCCCATTTTTCGGGCCTATATTTTGCCCAAACCCTCCCACATTTCGGGCAGGCCTTCAGGCCGGGCCAGGCCGCCTGGCCCATGCACACCTCTAGGCCGTGTGTCCCCTGCATCTTAAATTTGAGAAACAAAATGCTCAGAATTGAGCACACGGGCAGAGACATGGGCGTGTAACACCCCTAACTCGTAACCATCGCCGGTCTAGGGCTAAAGGCATTACCGGACAAATCAGTTCTTTTACGAACATTTCACATCATAATTTAACAATTCAAATCAAAGAGTCCCTTAAATAGGTCTACGAGACCTTAAACATGTATTAAAAAAGGGTCATGACTAAACCGAACACATACGAAATTTTCTGAAAATTTAACATTTTTCAAAGCTACAGAGGTCACACGCCCGTGTGGGCAGGCCATGTGCCTCACACGGCCTCAAACACACCCGTGGGTCTAAGCCGTGGCAAAACAGGGCATACATACTGACTTGTCCACACGACCGAGGACACGCCTGTGTGCCTCATTCGTGGTCGAGAATGAGGTCGACATTGACTTGCATCACACGACCAGTCACACGCCCGTGTGTCCAGCCCGTGGTCGAAACTGACTTGTTTTAAATTACAAACACAAATGACACGGTCAAGCCATACGCCCGTGTGCTCAATCGTGTGGGCAATTATAGGCCATTTATAATGCCAATTTGCTACCCATTTTAGGGTCAAACCTACATGTAAAAACAAACATCATTCCAGGCACCAAAAGCAACAAACGTCGCTCAAAATCAAATGAATCAACTCTGATGCTCTCGGAACACAAACTCAATCTCGAAATCTCAAACAATCATCTACATTAACTCGAAATTCAAAGAGTTCAAATCACACTGAGTTCGTTTTGCTATCATTTCACTCACTTTTCTGAGCATCAAATATTTGTTGTAAAAACAACGGTTTCGCTTTCAATTCAGCCAAAACTGAACTATCATCAGATAAGTCTAAATGAGCATTTTATCGCACATAGTGCAAATAGTGATTTCTGACTCAATGCATCAGCAACAACATTGGCTTTACCCAGATGATAATCTATCACAAATTCGTAGTTATTTAACAATTCTAACCATCTTCTCTGTCGCAGATTCAAATCTTTCTGAGTTATCAAATATTTCAGACTTTTATAATCTGAAAACACATGGCATTTTTCACCAAAAAAATAATGACGCCAAATCTTTAATGCAAACATAATTGCAGCTAGCTCAAGGTCGTGTGTCGGATAATTCTTTTCATGCGGTTTTAATTGTCTTGAGGCATAAGCTATAACTTTGCCTTCCTGCATTAAAACACATCCCATTCCATTCAACGAAGCATCACTATAAATCAAGAACTCTTTACCCGATTCTGGCTGTACCAAAACTGGAGCTTCAGTCAATAGAGTTTTCAACTGATCAAAGCTTTTCTGACATTTATTGTTCCATTCAAATTTCACATCTTTTTGAAGCAATCTAGTCAACGGAGTCGCAATCATCGAAAAACTTTTTTACGAACAGTCGATAATAACCAGCAAGTCCCAGAAAATTACGGACTTCAAATACATTTTTCGGAGGCTTCCACTCTAAAATAGCTGAAATCTTACTTGGATCAACTCGTATACTAGATGCTAATACAATATGCCCCAGAAAACCAATTTCACACAATCAGAACTCACATTTACTAAACTTCGCATACAATTGCCTATCACACAGAGTTTGTAGCACAATCCTCAGATGTTCAGCATGCTCAATTTTATCACATGAATAAATCAAAATGTCGTCAATAAACACAACAATAAATCAATCTAAATATGGTCTAAAAATTATGTTCATCAAATCCATAAAAATAGCAGGAGTATTGGTTAGTCCGAAAGGCATAACTAAAAACTCATAATGCCCATACCTCAGTTTTCAGAATGTTTGAATCTTTTACTCGCAACTGGTAATACCCCGATCTCAGATCTATCTTAGAAAACACAGTGGCTACTTTCAACTGATCAAACAAATCATCGATTCTGGGCAAAGGATATTTATTCTTAATAGTCACTTTGTTCAACTGACGGTAATCAATGCACATTCTCATCGTGCCATCTTTCTTTTTCACAAATAAAATAGGAGCACCCCAAGGTGAAAAACTCGGTCGTGCAAATCCTCTATCGGTCAACTCTTGCAACTGAGACTTCAACTCTTTCAATTCTGTTGGTGTCGTTCTATACGGAGCTATCGAGATAGGAGTCGTTCACGGTATTAAATCAATACCAAACTCAACTTCTCGTATCAGAGGTAATCCCGGTAGTTCTTCAAGAAACACGTCAGGGAATTCACAAGGAACTGGCATAGATTCAATTTTCTTTTTAGTCACTCTCGAATCAATCACGTAGGCAAAATAAGCTTCATAACCCTTTTTCATATAATTTCGAGCTTTCATCACTGATATCACAGCCGGTAACCCATTCAAATCATTAGATTCAATCCAAACTATTTCATCATTCTGACATCTCAAGTCAATAGTCTTTCGTTTGCAGTTCACAACAGCATCATGCAATGTTAACCAATCCATAACCAAAATTATATCAAACTCATCAAATGGTAATAGCATCATATCAGCCGGAAAACAAATATCTCGAAACATCAACAGACAATTCTTGCATACTTTGTCAACCAAGACATTTTTACCTAAGAGGTTCGATACTCTAATTACAAATTCAATAGACTCCACAGGCAAAGTCTTACTGGATACTAAGTTTATGCATATATATGAGTGAGTAGACCCTGGATCAATCAATGCAATCACAGAAGTATCATAAAGAGTAAATGTACCCGTAATAACATCTGGAGATGAAGCTTCATCACGAGCTCGAATGGCGTATACTCTAGCAGGTGCTCTAGCTTCAGAGCTCGCAACTGTATCTTTCGTAGCTCTTTGACTACCACTGACATTTCTGGTATTTCTAGAAGGTCTACCCTTAGCTGAAACATTATCTGGCTTCGGATTCTGTACAATTTCTTGTTCAACAGATTCAGGACAGTCTCGGATGAAATGATCTAATGATCCACATTTAAAGCAAGCTCGGTCATTCAATCTATAACTACCCGAATATCTTTTACCACAATATCTATATTCAGGTCGCTTAGATCTGACATTTCTAACACTAGCCATTGAAGTCGCTGGAGCTTTGAAATTCGAATACGATCTAGCTCGATCTCTGTTTGAATGTCCCACATTAGTCTTTGGTCGACTATACTCATCTCTGAATTTCTTTTATGCAGATTGAAACGATTTACTTGAAAATCTCTTTCTCACATCTCTTGCTTCAGACTCAGCTTTTCTTTATCTTTCTCGAGTGCTTCAGCTTTACACGCTCGATCAATAAACACAACAAATTATTTTATTTCCAGAATTCCAACTAGCAAACAGATATCTTCATTTAGACCGTCTTCAAACCTTTTACACATTATTTCTTCAGTTGAAACACATTCCCGTGCATATTGATTGAATCTCACGAATTCTCGTTCATATTCAGTAACAGTCATACGACCATGTTTCAATTCCAGAAACTCTTTCTGTTTTTGATCTATAAATCTCTGACTAATATATTTCTTCCGGAACTCAGACTGAAAGAAATCCCATTTAACCCGTTCTTTTGGAACAACAGAAATCAAAATCTTCCACCACTGATAAGCTGCATCCTATAACAAGGAACGACATATTTCACACATTCATCAGAAGTCAATGACATTTCATCAAATGCTCAAATTGTATTCTCGAGCCAAAACTCAGCTTTCTCAGCATCATCATCACTAGTGGCCCCGAACTTTTCAGCCCCATATTTACGGATTTTATCGATCAGAGGCTTATTCAACAGATTCAGATTCATAACCGGAGGTACAACAGTAGTCTGAGGAGGATTGGGTGGGGCGGAAGTTGTGAAACAGCCGGATTTGTTCTAATGTATTGAGTGAACCACTCATTCATCATTTGGAAGAAAGCTTGTTTAGCCTCTCCTTCCTGACCGCTAGTAGCCGATCTCAAATCAGATGGCGCTGTCCCTTGAGCGGGAGCAGACGCATTACTTTCAACTTCATCAACTACAGCTCTTTCGGGATCCATTACTATACAAAAAACACATTTTATACGTTAGGATTCATCACACTATCACAGTTCGTAAATATGGCATGTATAGCTAAACTCTCACACGCTACGTTAGTCCTAGAATCGACTAAACCATAGCTCTAATACCAATAAAATGTAACACCCCTAACCCGTAACCATCATCGGTCTAGGGCTAACAGCATTATCGGACAAATCAGATCTTTTACGAACATTTCACATCATAATTTAACAATTCAAATCAAAGAGTCCCTTAAATAGGTCTATGAGACCTTAAACATGTATTAAAAGGGGTCGGAACTAAACCGAACACATACGAAATTTTCTGAAAATTTAACATTTTTCAAAGCTACAGAGGTCACACGCCCGTGTGGGTAGGCCGTGTGCCTTACACGGCCTCAGGCACGCCCGTGTGTCTAAGCCGTGGCAAAACAGGACATACATACTGACTTGTCTACACGGCCGAGGACATGCCCGTGTGCCTCACCTGTGGTTGACACTGACTTGCATCACACAGCCAGTCACACGCCTGTGTGTCTAGCCCGTGGTCGAAACTGACTTGTTTTGAATAACAAACTCAAATGACACGGTCGAGTCATATGCCCGTGTGCTCAACCGTGTGGGTAATTATAGGCCATTTACAAGGCCAATTTGCCACCCATTTTAGGGTCAAACCTACATGTAAAAACAAACATCATTTCAAGCACCAAAAGCAACCAAAACATACCAAAATGACCATCTTTTCTAACCATTCAAAAGCATTTCAAATATACCAATTTATGTACCATTTATATCATTCTCATCACAAGCATTTCTAAGTATAATCCATCCAAAAACTTACCAATTCATTATGACAACCTTTCATCAATAATATACCAACTTTGCCTCACAAAACATAGATCATATATTACCATATTCACATCCCATTTACAAGCCATATCACATAGCTTATATATACAATTCAAAATATCATCCAAATCAACTAGACTATACATGTCATACTTAGATATGTACACATTCAAAAGGTACCAAAATAGAGTTTGATAGTGTGGTGATGATCCTCGACGATCCCCGAGCCTTCTGTAGCTTAACGATCTATAAAACAATGTAAACACACACAGAGTAAGCTTTCAAAAGCTTAGTAAGCCATATACAAATAAACTTAACATATAAACATTCATAATTATATCAAATACAAGATCATTAATATATCTCAATTGCAAATTCATATTTCCTTACCTTTCATATTCAAACTTAGTATACATTTCAAACGTACCTGAATCGGTTACACATTTCACATAATTTTTCATTTCTCAGAATTACTCGTTGAACCATTCAAAATCAGATAGGCTACTCGGATAACTCGGAATACTCATACAATTCCAACGTCCTAAACATGGTCTTACATGTAATCTAATATCGATGCCACTGCCCCAGACAGGGTCTTACACGAATCAAATATGATGCCAATGTCCTAGACATGGTCTTACACGTAAATCTCAAATCGACGCCAACGTCCCAGACGTGGTCTTATACGATGTCATATATCGGAACCATATGTCATGACATATGAATCCTATCTATTCCTAAGGTTCGTACGGGACTTTTCGGACATTATCACATTATCGATACTTTCTCAGTTTTCACAAGTATATCTTCTAAAGTCATTCATCATAATTCAATGATATATAAACATGAATAAATCAACTTAAATACATTTACTTGTATATAAACTTACCTCGTATTCAGAATAAACGAACGGATTCGACTACTTAATCACTTTCGACTTTCCTCGGTCTAAGTCTGTTTTCTTTGGTTCTTGATCTATACATATTCAAATTTAACTCATTTATTCACCAAATCATTCAATTAAATCCAAAAACACATTTAGGGCAATTTTCAAATTATCCCTCATATTTTCACATTTTAACATTTAAGTCATTATTTCACAAAATCACAAAATACACATAATATCTTTGTACCCATGCTTAGCCAAATTTTCAAATGCTTCATATAATTCCACATATTTCATTTATTTTACATTTTAGTCCCTCAAAATATTATTTTCACAATTTAGTTTAAATTACTCAAATTCACCAAATATCCAAAGGCCAAACATGTTAATCTAACACATATATTTCATATTTCATCAACTAACATCACAAAGCTTAAACATTCATCAATGTCACATCTCATAATATTCATAAAATTCCAAAATTAAGGCATGGGTTTTGTAGTACTCGAAGCAACGATTACGAAAACGTAGAAATTATCAAAAACTAAAACAAAAACATACCTTAATTCTGATTGAACATAGCCGAAACCTAGCTAACCTTTTTATTTTTCTTTTCTTTGTATTTTCGGCACAAAAGATTAACATATTCCAACCATTTTCATATTTGTTTTATTATAATGCATATTAATTGTCTAACTCCATTTTTACCCTTAATGGAATATTAATGGAAAAACATTTAAACTATGGACATAATTGTCCACTAACTTAATAATGGCATAATAACACCATAAGGACTTCATATTAATAAAGACACATCAATTCAGTACTTAATCAATTAGAAAGTCACTTTTACATTTTTTGCGATTAAGTCCTTTTCTCAAATTAAACACACAAACAACAAAATTAATTCACGAAACTTTCACACATGCTAAATCACATATGGTAAACACAGAAAATAATATTAAAATATTTTTCTAACTCGGATCTATGGTCCCAAAACTACTATTTTGACTAGGGTCTAAACTGGACTGTTACAGGGCGTGTGTCTCAGCCATGTGTGCTACATGGCCTGGAACACAAGCGTATGTCTTGGCCGTGTGAAACCTGCACCTAATTTTGAAATTTTTAATTAACTACATGGCCTAGCACACGGGCGTGTGGCTGACCATGTGGCACAGTCAGTGAGCTACCTATTTTCGAACATGGCTTGTAACACGGGCGTGTCCTAGGGTCACATGGGCGTGTCCCTTGGACCACACGGGCGTGTGAGCCCTATATCTTGGAAAATTTTTGAAATTTCACGAAAATTTTATAAAGTCTCCGATTAAGTCCTGACTCGATTCAAATACTCATATTGGGCCTCGAGAGTCTATTTAAGGAACTTTATGAATAATCTCGAAAAATGATTATTAATTGACATGAATTATCTGTAAATTATCTGTAAACTCCGATAATGTTCCGTAATCCTGTTCTAGCGACAGATACGGGTTAGGGGTGTTACAGATGTGCTGATTTGATTAAGTTATCTTTGTTAACTTTCATTGTATTTTTACACTTTATTAGTAGACATTTTTTTTGTAAGAGATTGAATCTTTATATGCAAGGTTTTAGATGAGTGGTTGCAACAAGTTAAGATTAGCTACTAGAGCTTCAATTACTTTTTTGTGTAATGGTAGACTTTAGCCAGTAGGTGGTTGAATTATTTGAGATTAGCTATTGGAGCTTCAAGTTGGCATGAGTGCTAGATTTTTGGTAGGGCATGTTAGTTGCTAACCAGCCTAGCGAGATAGGTGCTGCCTACGGTAGGACATGTTAGTTGTTAACCATGCAAAGAACCTTAAACTCACGTGAACACACATGAGTTCGAAATGATAAGAAATGTGATATCTGTTCTAAAATAAGAATAAGGATTCAAGGTTTGACCCAACGAAGGATAAGAAAAGAGTAAGCAAATATGGCTATGTATGTGTTGTATAATATGTATATTTTCAGATAGAAAAGAAAGGTTGAATGTTAAGTAGTAAGTTTTGATCCATGTTTGCTATGTTGAAAAAGTAGCGTAATTGTTAAGTGTTGGTGACTGGTGTATAAAATCTGCCCTAATGGAAACAAGATTTTGAAGGTTGATATGAATCCTGATGAGATGTTTGAGATGCAAAAAGGTATGTGTTAAAAAAGATTGTGTTTAATGAGGAAAATGCCAACTCTGTTAAGGTTAAAGTTCTTTTTGGATATAAGGAAGAATGTATATGCTCGATGTTAGAGTCCGTCTGGCAATGCTATCTGCTATGGTTAAGTATCTGCCATTTGTTGAAAGTATGCACCCAAATATCTTTGTGTATAGGGTATTAATGTATTAGTTAACTGTATGTATATGCAGTTGTGATATTATCCTCGCTTTTGTAATTCATGTAAAGGATTGAGTCTTTTTTTTTCTTTTTCTTTTTGTGTGCAACTCATTAAGTTCTTATGAACTTATCCCTCTTTTTCTTTTCCCTCTTCTAGGTGGAACTTCATCATAGTCTTATAGAAGGGACTCAACCAGAAAGAGCGACCACTACAGTGAGCTTCGCCTGTGTTAGTTTTGTAACATGCATATGATCTTTGAGGGTGAGTGTATTTCTGTTTTGAATCTAAATCTGTAATAAGGTACCTTTTGTTTACCTACAGTTTTATTAGAATGTTACCTATTGAAGGATTGGGTGAATTTTATGAATTGTGTTTTTGTGAAGTGTTTTCTGCTTGTATACGCCAAACTATTTTATATGTTATGAACTACTACTGGTAATATTGTATTTTCAAAAGAAAGATTTTCAATTGAAAGTTTTAAATTCATTTGCGTATACATTACAACATATATCAGTTTGGTTACTTGTGTTTTCGAAATTTATTTTCCGAGTTAACACCCAATTCAATTGTTGTGCTTTGGAACTAAGTCTAAGTCTGCTTTTTATGTAACGCCTCAGTCAACCTTTGGGAATTGAGGTGTTACAAATTCCATCAAAGTCAAATCAACTTTACCATATTAAAATCTATGAATAAATAAATTTCATTGTCCTATTGAGTATAACTACAATGACTTAATTAATTTAATTTCTATTTCGAACTCAATTGTTTAATTACAATCAATCAAATAATTCAAAGAAATTAAATTAATTTCTCAGTCATTTTTTATTCCTTCCAAGAGAATGCATTCATTGTGCATAGTAATTTATGCAATCTATTTCTCTTTTGTCATTTGCATTCATTTGTCATATCGATTTTAATTTATAATCCTAACAAAGTTGTGTTAAACTAGTAAAAAGACCGATATGATATATATAATTAGGAGTTAAATAATTTGTAATTAAATTTTGACTCTTTATTTATTAATTACAATATTATTTAATCAAAAGTTGATCCACTACAAATACCATGACTAATCTCCCTATTATATACCATTACGAGAGCAACTTATATTTATGCTTTATCCAATGATCTTGTCATTAATGTGTTACCATCATACGATATCCTTAATCATTTTGAATTAAATCTATTTACCTAATATGATCATGTTTATCTCATGAACACCAGTGCATCTTCCATGATTATTACTAATAAATAGTAATACCAAACTTTGGTTCTAGACGAATGATCCGTGACCACGTTCCTTTTTCATAATCTATACAATGCTAGTGAAAAGATAGCATTTACTCTTTAATCAAACTATGATTTCACTATTGTAAGCGAAGTCATGCCATACATAAATCATATTCCTAACATAACAACTTTCGACTGTGATACTAACAAAGCACAAGCTTTTAATATATCAAAATATAAATCATGTGGTAAGCCAAACGATTAATATCACAAGTGAATAAGCCCATAAATAAATCCAGGATAATTTCAACTTGAGTCATGTTTAATACACTATCAATTCAGACATTCACATATGTCTCTATCTTTTTTAAAGTCAGTCTACTCCAGTATCCAAGAAAAAACATCACGTCAGTTGAACTCAATAGGCAAAGTAATATTCCTTTGAATCAATTGTTCATTTTGAGTCCTCAGACTACACAAATTTAATTACTTATCTTTTTGTATCATAATCCATCCTAATGTGACTTAATATTATTTACACCTTAAGTAATCTACGGGCCCATATTTACTTAGTTCATTTAAATGTGAAATTTTATTTAACTAATCTTCCTTGAGTAAAACTTACAAGTAAAATGACACTTAATTTATTGAGAAGATATTACTGAAAATCAGGTTTGATGTGGGCTGGGTAAATCTGGTAACGCATTGCATGTTGTCTCTTATTTGGTTTTGCTGAATAGAGAGAGCACTGAGACCTTTAAACCAACTAAATGTCTTAAGGCAAGGCACCCTTTGAGCACAACAAGAAGGGTCGTTGGCTAGAACAAGGTTTTACCGACAAGGGCCTAGTCTCACCCACTTTTTACTCATGCAGGCTACCAGTTCGCTACGGAAGTTGTGAAAAGGATCATTGCAGGGTATGAGGCATGGTCTGGCCAAAAGGTTAACTTTGAGAGATCTTTAATTTATTACCGTTCGAATGTCTTGTTTCATGACAAGGATATGATTTCTCTAGCATTGGGGATTCATATATCGTCAAGCCTTAAAAAAGGAGGTGTTTCAAGGACTAAAAGATCAAATGAGGGATCAAATTAACAATTGGAGTTCAAATGTTTCCTTTCTCAAGGAGGTAAAATTGTTTTTATCAAGTCAGTTTTGCAGGCTTTGCCTTCTGCTATGTCATGTTTTTTATTGCTTAGTTTTTTATGTAAAAAGTTGGAGATGAAAAGGGGGATTCATTCGTACATGTGGGGTAGTCTTTGCGATTCCAGAACTAAAAGAGATCTCGTGATTTAGTTAAGTTTAAGCAAGGGTGGCGCATCATTACTAATCCTACTTCTTTTGGTTGCGAGATTGCTTAAAGCAAAGTATTTTCCCACTGGGAACTTTTTGCAATCTAGGCTTACCCTTCCCTCAATTGGAGGGGAATATGGTATGCACGCAGCTTGCTGGAAGCTGGCATTAGGCGAAGTATTGGTTTTGGACAAGGTATTTTAATTTGGGACGATGCTTGACTACCAGGTGAAGGAACTGGAAAAATTCAATCACCACGAATCAGCAATGAAATTTACTAGGTTGCAGATTTAATTGACAGCAATACCAAGGAAAGGAAACAAGATATATCGGTTACCTTGTTTGATGCTGTTGACTGTGACTGGATCAAGTGCACTCTACTGCTGCATTCTGACCAGGAGGACATGACTTTTTGGGGCCGAGACAAAATAGGGGACTATACAGTACACAATGGATATCAGATGTTACAATCAAGGAAACTAGCTCCAAATTCCACAAACCATGGCAACTTGCTCCCTAGTACTATCAATTTTTACAAAAAGCTTTGGAAACTTACGGTCCTAGATAAGATTAAAATTACAAGTAGGAAATTTTTCTTGAATTTCACTCCTACACTATCCAACCTACGTGCTATGAGGGTTGTTGCCTCGAATATATATCCAAGATGTTAATGTTGAGACAGTCCAACATGTTGTGCGAGACTGTTTTTGCTAGAAACGTTCGGGGTTCGCTTGGGATTACTTGGCCAGCAGCTCATGCAAATTAGAGTATGATGGAGTGGTTAGAATTACTCTTTGAACGATATGCTGAACTGAAATGCAATACGATTATTGTGGCGATTTTGGGAATTTGGTATGCCAGGAATATATTAGATCATGAGGGTATAAAGCAAAAGGAACAAGACATTATTACGTTTTTACGGAGGCATTTACAAGAACTGGAAACGCTCCCATCTCCCTTCTAATGCTAGTCCAGGTGAAATCTATGAACAATGGAAGGCACCCGGATTCAATTTTGCTTCTAGATAATCTCAAGTACGGGAGTGGTTATTAGGGATAATGATGGTATGGTGATGGGTTCGTGTGCCAGGAAGAACGAAAACATCTAGCTAGTGTCCAAGCTCTCGGTTTCGCTTTGGTGACGGGTTTTAGAGGATTATGTTGGAAGGCGATGCAACAACTAATGTAAAGCCTCATATTAACAAAGGAAGAACGATCAACTATAAGTTCTACGTGGCAAACGAGGTGGCTCACCAATTGACAAGTGTTGGGTTGAACAGTAAAGGTACTCAATTTTGGGTTGAAGAAGTACCGCCATTGAAGGTGATCCTGCCTCTGTTCTTTCTGTTGATCTTGTGGTCTAGATTTGGTTGCTTGATGCTTTGTGATGAAAGTTGACGAAAAATCGACGTAGCATGTTGTCCTTAGGTAAAGAAGAGAGAAGGGAGTAGAAGAAGGGTGATGTCCTTTTCTTGTATATGTTCCTTTATTTATTTGCTTCCCAGTGCATGATAGCTGTATAGGCTGTCGGGTTTGCTTTGATTATTTCTACAGACGTTATACGTGTCATTAATTGAAGCTATCCATGTAGATTTCAAATATATATAACAGTTATTTAAAATTTCACAAAATTATACAATATTCAATAATATAAAAATTAAAATTTTTAGCTAAATTCTAGAAAATTAAAAAATAAAAATAAAAATTTGTTTAAAAATTAATAAGTATATTAAAAATGTAAATTTATAAATAAATAAAAATCAAGAGTTACAGACTATCAACCTCGACAAATTTCGACTATAACTAATGCTAGTCAAAGTCTATATTTTTTTTGAATTATATATATATATATTTATGTTTAGTTTTTGTTAAATTTGTTCTTTAAATTTGTTAAATTGTTTCAGGGGAAATAAAGCTTGGACTGACAAATATAGCAGTTGATCTATCAAACTGATAGCCGGCTTTAAGACAAAGTTTGCGGTGAAAGGATTACTAGAATTCAAGTGTGAAATCCAAGAGCATCACCACGAGTACTAGGATACAACAGGGTAACATACAATTTCTAGCAGGAGGTAACATACAAATACTCATATCCCTCCCAACATATACACTAGAAAAAACCACCTTTTTTATTCAAGTACCATTCAAGGTCGATTCAACTAAGCAGTGGCATTTACCATCCCCCTCTCTGAGTACCACCAGAGGATTGCACATTCAGCCTATCCAGCACGGCATTAAAATCCACCGCCTGCCCACTCTCCTCCAACCTCTGAATCACACTCGCAATATGGTCACCCCTGAATCCCATGCTCACTAATTTTTCAATCAGATCACCGTAAGGATGGTTGCGAACATACTGGGAATGGCTACTGTTCCTCATCATAACATTAGGGCTAGGGCCAGGTTGAGGAGTCTGAAGAGAGACATTGGCAGGGGGATACCCACCCTGTGAGAAGTGAGGCTGTTGGGGTGGGTGATGTGCTCTACCCCCTTCGCTATCATACATCATGTATGCACTTCCTGGAGGAAGGGGGGGATGGGAGACAGGCGCCTGATACCCATCCCTTGGTTGTGCTTCAAAAGTGCCCTTGATTGGCTGGGGAGCTGTTCTGCCAGGCACTCCGTACCCATAAGGAATGGTATCGACACGACTAGACAGAGGTTGAGGAACTCCAGAATATGGAACCTGCATGGGGGTGCTGTGTGCTAATGCCTCTGGAGGAGACGAGTTTGATGATTGTGTAGGAGGGTAGGGAGGGTAAGCTGGTGTTGATGGAGGCCTCATCTGTGGTTGCATCGATGATTGCTGCTGCTGTTGTACTTGCTGTGGTACTTGTTGTGGCCACTGCTGCTGATACTGAGGGAATGATTGGACAGGTGGTACCTGATGGCTCTGTCTAGGCTGTGGTGGCATCCTAGAGACATCTTGTATGTGAGGAGCTTGGTATTGCGGATCAGGAGGTAAATATTGACTCTGAGTGTGTGGAGTTGGTGCTGGGGCTGGTAGGGAAGGCGGGGCAGGGGTAGGAGTCGGGGCTGGGACATGGACTGGAGCAGGAGCATGGGGGTTGGATAATTGGTTTGAAGGTATATAATAGGATTGTTGGGTCAAGTTCTGAGGTGGGGCTTGAGAGTGGGGTACCACAGGCTGCTGTGGTGGTGCAACTTGATGAGGCAGGGCAAGAGCTAATTGCTGGTTTTGCATCTCGGATGTGTGGTCAGTCTTTTTAGAATCAGAGGCAGGTGGTGATGCTCTCTCCTCAGTGGATTGTGAATGGCTGGAAGAAGAAGACTCCTTTTGCGCAAGTTGTAATTTAGCCAACTCCTTTTGAGTCTCAGCTAGCTCCTGCTTATCTCTCAGTATCTGCACAGACCTGTGGACCTACAATGTGCATTGAATACTACGTAAGTTACAAGAATGGAATGGTTCCAATACAAGATGACCTATGCATTACTCAGCAAGAGAAGAAGAAAAAGTAACTCTATTCTCTAATGCACACAGTCTTTCTTATATATGCCATGAAAATAGATCAAGAAAGTAATTTAAGAGTGGCTTCTCTCCAGGGTATTCAACCATGAAAACTCTGAAAGCACGCAGAATAAACCTGAATCCGAGCTAATATCCATATTTTATACCCACAGAAAATTAAAAATATGATCAAATTGTAATGCTACGAGCAGAAACTAAAGTTATCCCTTGAATATAACAGCAGGACCACAATAAACTACCAGATCTTTTCTGATCCATATTTAATGTACTTCTCTTGCATGCTGCTGCATTTTAGATACTAGATTGATAAATAGATGTTTGCTGAAAAGTCAAATAAGGAACATAAAAGCATCTCAAGGATTCAAAGAGTTAAAACTAAAAATGTCAGGTACAAATGTTGTGTACCTTATAGCCAACAGATTGGTGAAATCCATCTTATAATAAAAACATAACAATGTTCCCAGGACACTCACCTCTTGGAGATGTTTCTCAATAGATTTAAGCTTTGAATCTGCATCTTCATTATCACGAATTAAATCAGATCGCATTTCTCCAATCGATTTATCAAGATTGTAGCAATATAACTCCAACTGTGACAGTCGTGAACTTATTCCCTCAAGAAAGCGCATGAGGTTGTCCGCGTATTTTTTCATGGTTTTTTCAACAGTAGCAGTCACATCTGAGTACAACGAATCATCTGGTTGACTGTATGCATTAGCTGGAAATATTGATCGTGCCACTCTGCCTTTGTGAAAATCCTGTAGAGTTCAGTGCAACAACATGATTAAATATTTACTCTTGAAATGGAAAGCATCAGTACATACCACTAGTTTGGCAACACAGTAATCAAAGATGATGAACAAGTTTAGCTCAATTTTCCCTAGAACAGTAAGGATATGTAACATAACCCCAAAGACAATATAGTAACATGATGAAGAGAAACATCCAAGGCTCTAAATATGAGAACTTTTTGTGTCTAAACTTTAGTTTGTGGAACTCCCATGAAACTGCATCTGCATGTGACCTGTCCCAGATTTGGTCATTGTTTCTCTAGGGAACTACAATGACAAATGCTTAGGACCAAGAACTACATGTCACCTTTCTAGGTTTGGTCATTTTTTGTCTAGGCAAATGCTTATGATCAAGGATTGAAATGCAATAAAGATATATACTATGGGCAATAAAAACACAAAATAATAGATTTAAGCTCCCTCTCCACCTACAGCTACAAAACACACATATCCTTTGCTGATTTTTCATGAATGTAGCATGTGATTAAGGGTTTATTTGAATAAAAAAAGGTCATTCGCTTTTCGATCGAGATATGTTCACCAAAATTCAAACATAAATATGCTACATATATATCACAAAATGTGATATAACTTATAATATACATCACTAAGTACAATAAAGTTTTTCTCCACTCCATTGAAGACTGAACTTCAGGTGTTACTCCCTGCAATAGGGAAACAATTTGTAATTTTTTTTTATAGAAAGGGTGTAAGCAATGCCAAAGAACCACCAATTTATTGTCCTCTTAAAGAAGGGGTCCAGCGATATATACCTATGCGCACATATAATTTATTATCAATAGAAATGACCAAAAAAACCCACAAAAAATAAAAAGAGAAAGAAAAGAGATCCAGCCATAGAAGGGGAAAAATTAGAGAATATGAAAGTTCACATCTATGCACTCAAATCTTCCTTTAGATTACAATTATTTTCAATACAAGTCTATACGTTTTCTCATACTTACACCCCAAATCAAGATAAAATGTTCTAATCTTTGCTATTTTAAAGTCAACTATCGATCAAACAGTAAACCAAATTTTAAAAAAATGTCACAAAACGAAGCACTTTTACATTGTTAACCCTTTCTCTTTTTCAAAATCAACCCTGTCGATAAAACCCTAATCAGATCAAAACCCCCTCCCAAAAAAAAAAAAAAAAAAGAAAAGAAAACCCTACAAGTTAAAAAAAAAAATAGCAACAATATATACCGTGGAAGAGCTGGTGGTAGTGGTACCGAGTGCAGCTTCGACGTGGCTACCATTTGACGATTCCTGGTTCCCGTAGTCCTCATACGAGCAAAGAATATCATCGGACCCAAAATCGAACCCTTTAGAACCACTCGAGTTGCCCCGACCCGATAACCCAGATGCCATATTCTCCTGAAAAAGAAAAAGCTGCAAACTTTCCACAGATCGAAACAGTAAAATTAGTGTTTCTCGGAAGAGGGAAATAAAATCAAGATTTTTGCACCCTTTATTTACCCCCGTAAACAGAAAAGGAAAGAAAAAATAAGAAAACGAAGATTGGGATTGAAGCTTGAACTAACTTGTCTAGAAAGGAGAGAAAAAGGAAGGAAATTTCTTTGAAGGATGAGTTGAATTTGATGTAAGGGGTGGAAGAGTTGAGAAAACGTTTTAAAAATGGGGGATTTTGGACTTGTATCAAAGGTGGAGGATGATGATATGATCCTTCCTTTTGTTTCCACATTTATTATTTGGATCTCGCACCTTTCAACACGCGTATATAAATATATCACCTAAACCATAATTATTTTATAACATATTATTAAATTGTTGAAACACGAATGATTTCCAAATATATGATTATTACCCCTTTTTGTTCTCTTTTTCTATTATCAATAGTCATTCTTATCTTATATTATCTTTTGCAATTGTCTTATATGATGATTTGTTTTTATTTTTTCTATTTATTTCTCATTTTATAAATTAATTTTTTTCTTTCTAGTCTTGCTTCCTACTCCAACGACTATTACTCACCACACGAATTAAGAATTTCATGTATATATCATATATATCTATTATTGAGACAAAAACAATGAGAAAATGACAGATTAGATGGTGAAGAAAATGTGATCATGTAAAGAGTCGATTTTACATAGGCAGTTCAACAGAGTTTTGGCATAAAGAGATGGTTCTGCCCTCTAATGATGATGGAGGAATATTTATGCAAGGATATTCACAACTACTTTTAGAATTTGTTATTTGATATAGGGCAAGATAATCTTTTAGTAAAAAGAACGATTAGATTGATGAATTTTGTGATCATATAAAAATTACTTGAATAGATTTGATAAAATTACACATTAGTCATATATAATAGAAGCTCGACACCTACCTTTATAAAATGTGTAAAAAAGATCTATATATTAAGCATATCATTCGTAAATGAGGTTCATGATTTAGTGAAATAGCACGAAGGTTGAGCTGATGTATAGCAGTTGCTTACAACCTTTTCCATTTGATTGGGTAACTCCATATGTCGCACTTCTTTTTGTTTTTGTGTCTGATGTGGGACTCGTCTCATTTTTTCCAGACTAATCAAGTAATCATTTGGTTGAAAAGATTTGTTATGTGGCCTTTTAACATTTATGTCACTAGTAAGTTGATGTATTTGTATTTGAAAGAGCTGAGGTTGATTTTTATTTGCGACAGCAGACGTCTTGACTACCAAACCAAATTAAACCTAGGAAATTGAGAAATTAGAACCTGATGCACCTTTATACATTTGCTTAGTGCATCATGCCTACAACTAAACCATAACGACTAGCACTTTTGCCTATATAGCAGGGGATTCGTGATTGGCAACAAATTGCTTTCAACTAATCCCAAATCAGGTAGTTCACTGATAGAATCAATTGATTGGCAATAATGGAGGTAATGTATAAAAACTTGAAACTAAAGATGGTAGGGGCCGCGCGAACGCAGGCCCCCGCTGCCACAAATTATGACGTAGGCTCTCCCACTTGGGGAGACCTTAGAGCAGCACCCCTCCCAAGTGCAATGGAGGTCACTGCCCTAGGCCATAAGCCTTACTGATCGCTCATTGACCCCGTCCAGGTAAGTATGTTCATCAGTTGCATCTTGATTCATATTTATAAGGTTCAGCGCTTTGTAAACTCTCATCAATTGTCGATGTTGGATTGCCTGCCAATCGTTTTTCATTTAAGAAATCAGGGGATAAAAGAAAAACGGGGGAGAAGGACAAAAAACGCGAGTGTTTCCATGAAATTGGTAACAAAATAGCTAACATATATTTTAAACAAAAAAGATGGTAAATAAATCCTCTAAAAAGCAGGATCTACTTAATATAATAGTTTTCCTCTGCTTTAATTATTGAAAATTCACTATAAGCATACATAAAATATTTGAGCAAACTAATTTGAATGTTATTCAATAAATATTTATATTTAATTAAAAATATACAAAATTTAATATATTGCTATACATACAATTCAGATTCCAAGGAGCAGCACATGGATATATTTTGTAAGGTTAAAGTTTAAGTTGAACTTGAGTTTGAAGAAAACGGTGGATTTAAAGTGTTAACCAATAAGAAACTAATGGTATGGTGAAGAGGGAACGGAATTCTCTTGGGAAGACGGAGATTTGGTGAAAAAGGGTTTGCTCACATTTAGTATTTTCAATTTGATTTATTAATTATATTTTTGAAATTTCTCTTTATTTTGAAAATTTTTTAGATAATTACTTTTATTTTCTTTAAATTAAAAGTTTTTTTTTTTAATTTCATGTATGATTTATTTATTTTATTATTTTTCACGTATAATTATCTTATTGGGTTACCTAAATAATAAATTATATTTCATTAAAAATATTCCACATATCCCATTAACTTTTTTAACGGTGCTTTCATCAAATCTATTGAAAAAAACAATTTGAAAAAAAGAACAAAAACTGATTGCCAAAAAGGCTCAAAAATACAATTTGATCCATTTTGACAAAACATGTAAACATTAGTGACCAAAAACAACAAGTATAGTAGGGTATACTTGGATCACAAAATTCTATAAAACCTTATTATTATTATAATAGATCACGATATATATATTTAATAAATTTTAATTAGTTAATATTTTTATTTTAAATTAAAATATTGAGTAATTTTATGCATTTTGTTATTAAGCTAAAAGTCATTATTAATGTATTCGATTGAATCTTAGTTTGATTGGTATGGACATTGCTGTCAATGCAGGAATACGTAGATTTGAGTGCACTGAAGCGCATTATCTTCTTATTTATGAGTTGGGATGGGCCATTGAAAAAACCAGGGTTCATTGTGTTTAAATTTTAAGCTCACCTCAATGGCTAGAGATAATTGGCCATCCAAAAGAGTCTTGAGAATGATTGTCACTTTATGTGAGAGAAAGTTCAGACAAATTTTATCCGTTATTTTATTTTTCGATTAATTAGCTGATATTTTCACTAAAATCTTCTATACATTTTCGTTCAATTATTTAAGGTTGAATAACTATTTAGGTCTTGAATTTGACAATTATTTTCATGTTGAGTCTTGATTTAGGCAATTGTTCTCACGTAGGGACTTAAACTTTTTTGTCCAAGCTAGCCCTTGAGCTTGGCAATTGTTCCAGTATTAGGCTTGAACTTTAAGGTTTTTAAGTAAATATCAGGGACTAACTTGGGTAAAGAAAAATTCAAGCCCAAATTAGAGAACAATTTCTAAGTTTAGGGCTTAAATTCAAGATCTAACTTTAAAAAAGAATTCAGTATCTGATGTGATAATAGTTTCGAAGTTCAAGTCCCAAAAGGTGATTTAACCTAAAGATTGTATAATTTTGTTTCCTAAATTAATGAAAATCAATTCAAAACATATTTCTCTAAACCAACAGCTGTTCATTATTTCTTGAAGATAATAGAATTGCCAAACCAAAACTTGAAACTTATATATTTCCAACATACAAGTGAGCATCTTAAACTTTAACTCTCTTTTTTGTTTCACATTTTTTCATATCGGAGTAAACAAATAAATAAATCTTTGTAGGTTTGATATTGACGTAAACAAGTAAAATTAACAAAAATACTAACGGGAAAACTATCTAAATATACAGATCACTTGGATTCCAAAGCTTTTGGTGTTATAGCAGGCAAATGAAATGTTTGTCAGACACAAACAGGAGAGGGACCAATGGTACCAACTGCTATGGTGTCCTTTTAACATCTCATGACATGGTTTTTTTGAAGGAAAATATTATGACATGCTTGGATGGCTGTGTTAAACAAACTGCATTAGTAAGGACCGATTTGCAATGCTAAGGAATAAAGAAAGTTCAAACAGAAACCGTAGACCACTTATTCTGTGTCTTATGTGTAGGGTAGATTATGCATAAATGCAATGTGAGTTAGAGAGTTGACATTTGGGATGCATTGTTGAAATGGGCGCAACCACTCATTTTATAGGTACATCTTCGCTATTAGTAGCACTTAAACTTGTGGTTTGGATGTGAGAGGGTTAAAAGGAGTAGGTCAGGCGCGGTGGGTGGTAGCAAGCTAAAAATTGGAAACTATAGTTTCGATTCTTTAAAATATATAAAATTATAAGTTAGTATTAACGTTGTAAGTATTCATCAATTTAATGAATTAAGAATACAAGTTGAATAGTTTGAGGCACGTTGAACATTGTCTTTAAAGATATTTCGTTGTATAGTATATCCTCATGATTTAACAAGTTCTTTAATTATAAAACAAGAAACTAGAATCTAATAATAGATTGTAACAGAAAATACTTAGCAAATTTGAAAGGAGGAAAAAAGGAACGACATGAGAATGATAGATTTTCTTGAAGCATGTGAAAATGAAAATGAGTCGTGGTACAATACTATATAGGAGTTTCACCAAAGGTAAGTGGATTGAATTAGCTAAAAATATCTTCAATCAGTTAAACTATTGCTAGCTTGATTAAATATAGGTGTTACAACTTAATAAGTTCACTTTTTTGGACTCAAAAAGATTCAGTAAGAAATAATTCTAAAAATAAAATGGCTTAAATGCACATTACACTAACTTTTTAAGCGCAATGTATAAATCTATCCTCTCATTTATTTTTCATAATTAAATTAAATATTTTGTATGTATTAAATATGTGTTATTAATTTGATAGTTTTATTTTCATTATTATTAAATATTATTTTTTAAACGTATCTTAAATGCGTGGTTTTCATGATACAATTAGTAGTAAAATTTAATTATTATGAGGCTTTAATTATTATGATAGTGAAGGACGATTGCAATTTGGTTTCTCTAGACAACCCAACAACCGTTGCCAACAATTGGATCGTCTAATCAAACCACATCACACGTGCGATGGGCCAACATTACCTTCACAATAATTCTGCTAATACCCTGTACATAATTAAGGTTTTGCTAATCATTAACCACAAACTATATTATTCATTTCCTCTCTTAATCACACTATTAAGGTTCGATTTTTGCTCATAAGAACAAAACATATTTTATAATTAATCATTTAATTTTTTGAAGAACACTCGTAATTAAAAAATTAATCATTATCATTGGTGATGAATATCCTCATTTTGAAAAAAAAAAAAAAGAGTAAGCAATTCCACATTGTTTAGTAACAAATTATAAATGGATAATAAGTTTATATATACTCATATCTCATATCTCACATCTCACATCGCTTAAGAAAACAAGATAAATGAGACTTTGAGTCTATATAAAAACTTGTTTTGTAAGTTTTATTTCTATATTAATAAGTGACACATACCACTTTTAGTGTTGATGTAGCAGAAAACACTTCCTGTTAATAGCATTTTTCTGTCGATACGTTGAAAATGCACCCAAGTTTGTATTTCACTTGAAAACACTTCCATCCGAATCCGAATGTATTTTTATAAAATCGGTCTATTCCTGTAATTTTTTTTCATAAATCAGTCTATTCAAATAATTTAAAAAAAAAACAGCATTTATGTGTATTTAAGTCTTAAACTATTCTCCACAATTATTTTTTTTTAAATACATTCTTTTTAATCGTCACATATGTGCTTTTATATTTTCTCTGTGGTTATCAATTCTTATACTTCTTTTAAATTATCCCGTCTCAACCTCATCTGGAGTAGGACTCCGCCAGTTTCGGTGCCGCTCACGGTTCTCGACGTTCTCTCCCCCCTCCTTGGAATGTGGCGGCAGCGACAGAGGATAATTAGGTTTCCTTGATGTGTGTTTTTAGGCTTTCACTTTGTAGTTTTTAGACTTTGGGTCCATTCCTATTGTAATCTGCCTTTCTTAATAAATGGATTTATTTGTTGGATAAAAAAATCATTATTTATTTGTACACTACTATAGTGACAATTCATTATGGGCAAGACCCATAAAATAATCTACGTTTGAATAAATTAGGACATGATTTATAGTTATATGTATGAAAATCTAAATCATGATAAATTAGGAGAGATTTACGTGGCGAAGTTAAAAAAATCTTTTTAGAGGGTCAAAATTTAATTGTAATTTTATCATTTTAATAGTCTTTATTTTTATTTATTTTTAAAAGATTAAATCAATTTTTTCCATTTTTAGGGAGATAAAGTGTAATTTTATTTTCACTAATTTAAAATTTTAAAAAATTCAAAAGCCCTAAATAAAAAAATTCTCATTTTAAAGGGGTTGGGGTCCATGCCAGCCCCCTTAGTTTTGCCCCTAGATCCACATGTAATTTACACATGATAAAATTCAAACTTAAAATATTTAAAAATTTAAAGTTTCAACTTTAATAACATAATCTAAAATATAATATATCATTTATATTTGTTTTACGATCCATGAAAGTTAATCCTTTTAGGGTATATGATTACTTTTTCTACCAATATTATCTCCAACTATCGAAATTACTGTAAAAGTACAATATAACTTACCATTACATTCAACATTTGTTAATACTTTATATCTCTAATTTGTGACAAATATTAGACAATAATAATATAATAAAATCAAATTATATCATTAGACAATAAATTCGAAATATCTTTCCACAATATTATCTTTTAAACCTTCCCATATGTTAGTATTTAAAAAAAAAAACCAGAGATATAATATTTCATTGGTATAAAATTAAAATAACATAAAAATTGATATAACAAAGAAGAAATATAAATGTCTAATATTAAAGTGTATACACTAAATACATAAATTAAAAATATTTTTAAAATATAAATAAATCTAAATAAGCACTAAATATTTAGTTATGGATATAATTGAATTTAAATATTATTTAATACCCACTCTTTAAATTCAACTTAACTTTTCGTAGATAATTAAATTCAATTATATTTATAATGTGCGAATGAGACCTTTTCTTAATAACAATATTAAAATTTTGACAACTTTAAGATCACATATTCAAATCTCATCGTATGTAAAATATATGTGTAAGTGTCAATAACTTCTTGACCTATTGACAAGAGTATTTGTATTGTGGCATGACAGCTTAGGTTCAATCCCTAACGTCCTCACATTTACCCCTATTATAATACACCACACCACATGGTGGTTATAAGAGTTCATAAAATCAATGTTCCTAAATCATGATACACAAAATATGGAGAATTTGGCCACATGGAAAAGCCTTTAAATTACGATGAAATGGGTGATGTTCAAATATAAAGAGAAAAGAAAAGAAAAAAAAAAGGAGATTCATTTAATAGAATCATAGTCTACTGTAACAGCCCGGTTTAGACTCTAGTCGGATAGTGGTTTAGAGACCACAAATACGAGGTTGGAAAAATATTTTAATATTATTCTTCGTGTTTACAGTATGTGATTGAGCATGTGTGAAAATTTTATCGATTGTGTGCTTAATTTGCAAAAAGGACTTAATCGCATAAAATGTAAAAGTTGTGTGCTAGTTGTTAAAGTGCTTATTTAGCATGGCTTTTTAAATGAGGAGTCCTTATGTGGTAATTAAACCTTTGATAGTGAAAGTTGACATATATGACCATTAAATGAATGAATTTATAAAGTTTAAATTAAGGGTAAAATGGTAAAAGACATATTAATGTTTAATAAACAAAACAAAACAATTTTTAATGGCCATTTCTCATCTTCTTCACCGATTATTGAAAAAAAAAAAAAAGAAAACCATTTGAAGCATATAAGGTTTCGGCATATTGAGTTCTTGATTAAGGTATGTTTTTGCTTCGGTTTTTGACGATTTTAACGTTTTTGTGACCGTTGCTTAGTGTATTATCAAGCCCATGCTTTAATTTTAGAATTTGATGAAGACTTTGAGATATGTCATTGATGAATGTTTGAGCTTTGTGATAGTTGATGATGAAATATGAAAATGATA
This sequence comes from Gossypium bickii, assembly GCA_025503065.1. Taxonomy (NCBI): domain Eukaryota; kingdom Viridiplantae; phylum Streptophyta; class Magnoliopsida; order Malvales; family Malvaceae; genus Gossypium; species Gossypium bickii. Next base: position 109,209,933 of record CP106717.1, read on the forward strand.
AATTGGAGGATTAAAATGTGAAATAAATGAAATATGTGGACTTTTATGAACATGAGAAGTATTCGACTAGGCATGTGTGAAGTGAAATTATGTGAATTTGATGATTTTATAAAATAGGGACTTAAGTGTCGAAATGTGAAAATGTGAGGGCTATTTTGTAAAATGCCCCAAATATGTGTAATTGGACTAAATTGAATGATTTGGTGATTAAATGAGCTAAATTTGAATATGAATAGATCAAGAAAAGAGAAATTCGAATTTAGATCGAGGCAAGAACAAAGTGCTTGATTGATCGACTTGTTTCGTAACTTCGACATCCGAGGTAAGTTCGTTTATAATACGAATTGTTTAAATTATGCTCATGTGTTATATAATGAAAGATTATGTGGTTAATGAATTGGTAATGTTAAATATGGATTGAGAGATGTGGCACTGAGTGTGCGAAATAAAATTGATACAGTAGAGAATAGCACAGTGTGTGCAAAATAAAGAAAGTACCGACTATATTGATTGGCACTGTGTGTGCGATACCGAATTAAATTTGGTTTAATATAAAGGCACTAGGTGTGCGATGATATTAAAGCTTCGGCTAAGAAACTGGCACTAAGTGTGTGGTTAAATCAAAGGAAGAATGAAGATTGATTGAATTGTAGTATCAAGCTTTGAGTAGCAAGAATGATCGTTAACTAAGTGTTGGCAAAGGTATGTACGCAACCTATGTGGTTGATGATTTTAGAAATGGATGAATGATTGTTTGTGTGAGTAATGGATATGGATGAGATTGTGCATTCTTGTGAAATAATCTATGTGATGGTTTATTTTGTATATTGATTTTGAATCATTGAGTTAAATGTATTATATTACGAACTTACTAAGCTTTAAAGCTTACTGTGTGAAGTTTTCTCTGTTTTATAGTGTATTAAAAGCTAGCTCGGATTTAAGGATCATTAGTGACTCAATCACACTATCGGCAGTCTATTTTGGTACTTTTGGAAGATGTCTATATATTTGAATATGGCATGTATAGGCTAGTAGATATGGTATATTTTGAGATGTTTGAATCTTGTCATGTGATATGGCTAGATAGGTTAATGAATTTGGTATATACTTTGGGTATGAGTAAAGATTGGTCAAGATGTGTATGTGTGTTCTAAATGAATGACTTTATGATATGTTTTGGAAATGTGGAGATAGTATGTTCATGCTATGATATGGCTGAGATTAAATGGTGCATGAATTACATGTTTTTGATATATAATTGATATTTTGGATTGATATGTTTAGATGGATTTGTATGGGATGATGAATGATGATGTTAAGAGACTTAATTTGAGTATGTTTTGGTATGTTTGTATATATTTGAGGCACGGTTTTGAATTGGTTTGAGGCTTGTAGATTTAACCCAAAGTGTGGGCGGCAAATTGGCCTTGCGAATGACCTATTTTTGCCCACACGGGCGTGTGGCTCGACCGTATCATTTAAACTAGCCAATTGAAACAAGTCAGGCTCACACACGGCCTAGACACACGGGCTTGTGACTGGCCGTGTGATGCAAGCCAGTGTCGACCACGGGCGTGTCTCCGGCCGTGTAGACAAGTCAGTATGTATGCCCTGTTTTGCCACAGCTTGGACATACGGGCGTGTCCGAGGCCGTGTGAGGCACACGGCCTACCCACACGGGCGTGTGACCTCTGTAGCTTTGAAAAATGTTAAGTTTCAGAAAAATTTTGTATGTGTTCGGTTTAGTTCCGATCTCTTTCTAATGCATGTTTAAGGTCTCGTAGACCTAATTAAGGGACTATATGAATGTGAATTGTTATGTTTAGATGTGAAATGAATTTAAATGTTCTGAAATGATTGGTAATGCCTCTTAACCCTATTCCGGCGAAGGTTATGGGTTAGGGGTGTTACATCTACTGTAGTCTCCTTCCAAATCTAGTTATGGATATAATTGAATTTAAATATAAAGGAAAAATAAAAAGGAGATTCATCTAATAGAATCGTAGTTTACGGTGGTCTCCTTCCAAATCTAAATGGGGGTTTAACGCTTGGACTGAGGCAATTAGACGATTGAGAAAGGAGATCGGGAGGCATTACCTCCTAGTTTGAAGGTGAAATTTGAAGAGTTTGTGGCTAATTAACGCAAAACCAATATGAGATTTGAAAAGGGAAGGAAGATAGGAGAGTTTTGGTGTGCCTAGTCATCAAAGAACCATCAAGTTGAAAGTCATTTTTGTTTGAGGTGAAGAAAAGTTTTTTTTTTTTCTCTCAAGGTTAAATTTTCCACATGTGGAAATTTTAAAAATTATTTATTAATTATAAAAATGTAAGCTAGAACTTCTATTAACAAAAAAATCATAGAGTGATTAAAATTAAAATAGATAGTAATGGAAGTGCCTGAAATGATAGAAGGAAAATTTGAATGTCTAAAATGAAAACTTATAAAAGATGGGTGATCATTTATACAATTTACCCTATGTTTTAACCGAGATGTTATTTGTTAATAGAAATTTTTATTTTTAGTATTGATACATTTGTAAAGAAAAAGGGTAATACAAAATACATAAAAATAAATGGGTTGACAAAACTAGTTTCCAGGACACGTGTCAGGGACGCAGTGGTTGAATGACCTTTTCTGTCTGTAATTATAACCGCTGTAATGAAAAATCATGAACTCGGGTATCATGCATTTACGATTGTACAACAATACCCCTTCCAGATACCAAACTCAATCTACGGATTTTCGTTTACAAGTCTTTTTCTTGTATTTTAAACATTAGAAAAATAGATATTTTGAGGGACTGTAGTGGAATTTTACGCAATAACTGCCGTGCGAATTGAGATAACTTTGGATGATTCTGCAATATGATCTGGGCCACACACGTGTCTTGCAATAATTGACTATTTCTCGAAATCATCAGCCTATCAGGACATTATCTTGAAAACATCAACGTGGATATGCAAATAACATCCTTGATTTCCTCTTTCTATTACGAAACTGCCATTTATCACGTTTTTCTTTAAATGAAAATAATAAAATAAATTATCTTATTTTATGAGAATCATAAAGTTGACTCTTATGTAGATTTTCTTTTTAAACTTATTTTATTTTGACATATTATCATTCTTTTTATTTTTCTAAATTCAAGATACGTGATTTTGTTAATATATTCTAGTTATCAATCTAATTAACCTTTGCAAAGATTACTTATAGTTATAGTTATTCTACTCATAACATCTTAAATTATTCTAAATATATTTGATTACTTGTACTATTATACATTTATACGATAACAATACATAATGAATACAAAATACATCTTACATTTTATTATGAGATTTAGGGTTTAGTGTATTAGAGCATTATATTAATAATGTAAAAGTATTGTCCTTGTTGGGTGTCGTGAGCAATGCGCCTTCAAAGTTTTATCTTTCAACTTTTAAAAAAAGTCCAAAGGTGACTCTTGATGCCTAAATAAGTAAAACCGTAACTGTTAAAGTATTTTTGTGCATGTTAAAATTTGAACCATTGCATTAAAAGTTTTCAGTGGCTAATTTTGCTTGTTCCAGCATAGAGAGGCACTTTCATTTTAGAGTCAATAACAATAAAAGAAGACAATAATTTTACCTTATCAATACAATACTTACTTATTGTGAAACCAATATATCCTTCATGTTTATTTTACAATTTACAGGAAAATTCTTATAGAATTTATGATTTTCCCTTTCAATAATGTCATCCTATATATCGGTACGATTTTTCCACGTAAAAAGGACTATAAAATTCGAAGATGCGATTGCATTAATGATAAATAATATTAGAAAATTATAAACTATGAATTAATAACATTTGTTTGTTTCTTTCTTTAACTTTTGGAAAAAGAAAGGTAATAAAGTGAATTAAGAAAGTATGATTTACCAAAAGTGCAAGTAGACAACCAAATTAATTACACGTATTGATAAAAAGTTAGAAGCATCCCACCTAAAAATATTTAGAAAATGTCCAACATCATGAATAGCAAATTAAATTATTTCTTTAAAAAAATTAATTAAAAAAATTAAATACTGAATTTAAATTATAAAATTTATAATATAATTTTTGTCAAACACTTAATGAACTCTAGTAAGTGATAACACGACCGCTAATGTGATGTTTAATATGAAAATATAATAATGTGGACATTAACATGGTGGGTTAATTTTTTAATTACATTACTAAAGCACAATCAATTTTTTTAATTATTTTATGAGATTAAGCTTTAAAAAATATTAAAATATTATAGAAATTTGTTAAAATATTATAAACTTAGAAAATATAAAATATATGGAATTATAGAAAATTATAAAAAAGTATAAAATTACTAAAATGATAAAAAAATATTAAAACTATAAAAAATATAAATTTTCTTAAAAATTATAGATTTTTGTGGTTATTTTGCAAATCTAGACTTCTTGGTTTTTGTAATAAGTAAATGGGAGCTTGAAGTTTGATGGTGTTTAGATTTATGTTAAGTGTCGGAGGAGTGGTTTGAGTGATGATGAGTAAAATAAATTGCTGAGGAAAATTGATAAGAATACATTAAGATATAATGTAGCGTAACGTGGTGAGATAACAAAAAGTAGTATTATTTTTTTTATTTTTAATATTTTTCTATAATTTTATAATTTTCTTATAATAGTATAACAGTTTCTAATTATTTTTAGTAAGTTTTGAATTTTAAATAATATTTTATAATTTATATAATATGCTAATAATTTTCGTCAACTTTCAGTGATTTTCACAATTTGCTATAATTTTTTTTAGAATATTTTCATGTCAACCTTCTGGTCAACCTTGTAGTCAACTACCATGTAACCACTATTTAACAGCTTGTCATGGTTTGATTGAATGATATTCATCATTTGAAGATTTGAATTTAGTGTTTTTTTTTAATTAGTATTTTTACTATTTTTTTAATTATTTCACTAGATTTTTTTTTAAACATTTAAACCAAAAACAATATTAAAAAATTTAAAAAATATAGGTATAAAAATTTTAAATAATAATAAAAGTAGGGGTAAGAAAGTAATTGCAATCTCTAAAAGAAAGGGAAGGTGGGTGAGTTTGCCGCGTAAATGTTGGAAAATTGCATTAACCAATCGGCAATGGCAGTCCCTTCCACTATATATATTTGCCGTCAAGCACCAATTTTTCCGCAAAAATTTTCTCACTTTTTCATTTTTTTCCTTCAAATTTCCCATTCAAGAATCTTTACTCCTTTTTTATTATTATTATTTTCTTTCCGCTTCTCCATAATTCTTTGGATCAAATTGCTTTAGCTCATCGTCAACCATGAAGAAATCAGGGCTCTTCGCTGCCTCTGTCGTTGCTGCCTCTGCTTCTGCTTCCTCCAATTTCACTTGTAACTCCAATTTTCAGCTTTCCAGTGAGGTAAATTCCTTTAACTCAACTCTGGGTCTTTTTTTTTCTTTTACCCTTCTTTACTGGGTTTTTCTTATTTCTTTTACTAATATTTTCCCGCCACTGTTTGGTTGCCAAGAAAATAATGACAAGAATTCATGATTTCAATAACTAACTTTACTATTTTCAATATTTTGTTTTAATTTGGCTTCTATATTAGCATAATTTGAAAATTAAACTTCTGATCTTTCAGATTTTTAAATGATTTATTTGTTATCAATCTCTTTTATTTTTCTCGTCCCTCTTAATTATTTCTCAAGAAAAAAAATTTATTCATGGTGCAGGAGAAGAAAGAGCATGAAAATTCTGCAAACAAGAAACCAGCTCCAACCGAGAAATTTGCACCAAGGTTTGATGGGTTAAGGTTCATTGAGACTTTGGTCACTGCTCACCGATAAAAGAAAACAGCTTCAATTTTTTTTTAACTTGATGAAGAATTTTTATTATTTTGACCTTTTTGGCCTTTACTACATCCTTATAAGCAAGAAGAGAAAGATATGAACTATGATGTTTTTCAGTGTAATCATGTGAGAAAAAAGCCCCTTGTTTTCATATGCACCACTTACCTAAATTGAGTTCCTTTTCTCCAAAATTGATTGCTTAATGTTATATATTGATTTTTTTAAGTCTTGGTTCACATTAATTTCATGTTTGAATTTGGACAATGCACAATTGTGTTTTATGCAAAGATTTTGGGTTCGAGTTTTGAGAGAATTTTGCCTTCCATGTAAAGGTTTAATTCAATCCGATTCCAGATTTAATCAAATATCAATATGATTATTAAATATCAGATCTTTGAAAATAATATAAAACCAAATTTAGAAATGAAAATCTAACCCCAAATTTAAGTAAGATTTTGGATTTGATTTTTATAAATAAAAAAAATTTAATGTTGAGAGATTTTTTTTTCTCATTTAATGGTTTAACTCGATAGATTCAATATTTAATCAAATATCAATGTGATTACCGAATATCAAAAAATCTCTTATTGAATTCAAATTTGAAAATAAAAATCTAACCCAAATTTGTTAAGCTAATACTCCCAACAAATAGTGATATGGTTGAATTTGCATCTCGTGCTTAACTACCAAAGGCAAAGCTAAGTGAGAGATGAGCTAAAGATAGGAAATTTGTTGGCAACCTAATCTTCATATCCAAGTCAAATGAAAAACTATTGAAGCTGCTTTAGGGGTTTTGGTTTGTTTTTTAACCCCACTTTGGACTTTGACACTTCAACATCCATTTTAGCTTATGATTTGCTGAATAAGCCCACTTTTTTTAAGCTATATTACTTGCAAAACCATTGTTGTATTGCTGCTCTTTTATATAATAATATATGTAATTTGGTTCACACTTCACATCCACATCATCCAACTATATTCCATTCCCCACTCACCATCATCAATCCATTTAAATGAATGGATGGTAATAGATGGTAAAAACTAGATATTTTTATATTATTTAATTGAATTTTTTTTAAAATTTCATATTTGAATCATTTTGACTCGAATGGTATTTATTGATACATGAAGTGAGGGACGAAGATGATCAGTTCATTCTATTTAAAATGGAACAAAGGGCAGATGAATAAAAAGGTTGGAGTTGTAGAGGATGAATAGAGAAGGAGGTCGAAATCCGGTGGGAAGGATTGAGGTAATTGGTCATCCTCTATCCCAAGGAGTCATGTGGTGAGTCGGTATTAGTGGATTAGAGGCAAGTGGTTTGGTGCTGTAGGCCTAGATAAGGTGATACTATGATGTAACTTGACTCATCTTGAATGAGACATAATGGTTAGGACTTGATATGGTAGTTAATAAACGAACCTACTTGTCAAGCAAGTTGCTAATTAATGAGAGTTATCACGAGAGTTTCCAGTGCGAATCCTATCTAATTGTTCAGTGTGGAACTACTAAAAAATATGGATGAAACCTAACAATATCGAATCTATTTTAATTTCAAAATTAATAAATTTAAATATTTGAATTTAACTTTGAGAAATATATATATTTGAATTCGATAATATAAAATAAAATAGATTGCAGCTCAAAAATCATAAATGCAATCAACTACTTTTTTCTACTTAAAGACTATAAAATCCCAAAAGAATGGAATTTTACAAGTTTGTCACACCATTCTAACTACTTTTCGAGCTTTTACATTATTATTAGGGTAAACTATTAAAATAATCATTTTTGTTTCTCTTAGGTTACACTTTAGTCACTTATGTTTGAAATGTTACGTTTTAGTCACTTACATTAATGTGTTGTAACATTTTAGTCACTAAGCATTAATTTCAGTTAATGGTGTAAAATAAGCTAACATGACATATTAAATCATCATTTCAAACAAAAATTTTAGGTTAAATTATACAATTGGTCCTTATATTTTTTCATTTTGAGCAATTTATTTTTTTCTTTTATATTATTTTAACTTTTCCTTTTTCTTTCTTTATTTTTTATTCTCTTCTGCTTCTCCCTGTATTTTCCTTCCATTCTCCATCTCTCTTAACATAAAAGAAAAAAAAAATTAAATTGCTTAAAAAAAAAAGGAACCAATTGTATAATTTAATCTAGAATTTTCATTTAAAATGATGATTTAACGTACCACGTCAGCTTACCGTTACACCGCTAACCACAATTAACACCTAGTGACTAAAATGCAACCCAAGGAAAATAAAAGTAACTATTTTTGACTTTACCCATTATTATTATTATTATTATTATTATTATTATTATTATTATGTGGCATTGGTAGTATGATTGGTCGCTTTCCGTGTTGATTGGGATGTTGATTTGTTTTCTTGAAGTCGCTCCTTTCGGTGATCAACGTGGAATGGGAACTTTCTCAGCTCTTTTGCATATATACACGTCATCATTTACAGCCACATAGTTATTGCTCATTGTATCAAAAAAGAATGATATGGTTTCCATTCTCTGGCCAAAGAATTAATCAATAAAAAAATAAAAAAATATTATTAAATTTATAAATATTTTAAATAGTCTTACGAAATTACAATTTGATTAACTTGTAACATAACTCAATCAATTATTTTTGTAGGAAAAATATCAAAGAGAGTAAACAAAAGAGAGATAAAGCAAGAAGTACATTAAATCTAAGTCAATAGGCCTACCCATTACACCCAAACCTAACTAAACTTATAAGTGGAAATAACATCAATAATAGAACCAAGACGAAGTGTTGAAAAAATTGTAATTTTTGAAAACTTTGAGGCATATTCTCGATTGGTAAAGGTGGAGAGTTGAATTATAAAATTATAGTTTTTTATATTCAATTTTATGAGACATTTACAATATTATATCATATGTTCAAAATAGTTGATAGATGAATGAGAAATTGATGCTCAAAGCAAGCTATTTGTGAATATTTGTTGAGGAAAAGAAAACCTTAGATCCAACATTGGTTAAATACCAAGTGTGATATGTGTATATATATGGGAACCCACTTGAAGGGTTACTAAATAACTAAGCTTGAAATCCTACCTCATGCACATAGGGTGCAAATCCAAACCCATCGGGGATGACCTGAAATGTCGGGCCCAAAAAGGGCTTGTGATTATTTTTGCCTAACACAGAAATTTATTTTTCTCAACAAATATACAAATTTTGTTTTAAAAGGACATATATCTTGATTTTATTTGATTCTAATCAATTTGATTTGATTTTATTCAAATTGATTTAAAGACTCATTTAATGCATATTCGCATCTTTATTCATGGAAATTTCTAAAATTTCACTATATTAAATGCCTATAAAAGCCTAAAGAATTCTATAGAATTTTTTAAACACACAGCCACAACGAATTTATTTCACTCTATAAATTCTTCTCTTTTTCCTCCCCATATTTTCCAACAACGTTTTGGTGATAGAAGGAAACTGTGTAAAATAGTTTGTCGACATCTTGTTGATCATTGTAGAGATGCTACTGTTTCGATCATCTTGTTGTTGTATCCTGGAAGACAGTCGACCGATATTTCTCCAAGTACCATAGGAGCGGCCGAATTTGTCTTAAGAAAACTGTGTAAAACAGGCCTCAACATCTAGTAAAACTCAATTATTTTATTCGATTTCTAGTTTTCATAATATTATTATTTAATTAATTTTTGTATACGATAATTTAAATATAAATATTTATTTTATTTTTATATAAATATTTGTTTATTTATATTTATATTTGTTCGTTAACATATTTTGTCCAACATGAAGAATACAATCAAAGTAATTTGCTTGCAATAAAATCACTTGTTCTAGCGAGTGAACAATTTTATTAGCGTCCCTACAAATCTAACGATAAGAGTAATTGAAAACCCGAGACAATTGGCGACAATCTTTGGTTAACATGCCTGAATCGGAAGGATTCACATGACCCGAAGAGAAGGCTTGCCAAATAGGTTTGACTATCAATTTCAAGGACAATACCATCTAAATAAAAAATCACCTTCACCGTTACACATCACAAGAACCCGTCCCATATATCCATCACTAGCAAAAATAGCCTCGTCAAAGTTACAATCAATATTGCCCGCTGATGGCCTCATCCAGCGGCTATCGCCACCTTCCGCCACTACTTCCAATACCAAACCGGCTGTGCAAAAAATAATGATATTGATTCCCTCGCTCATTTTAACATAATAAGGTTAAATGCTCAAACTGTGTTACCTTTTAAAATAGTTAAATGAATATTAAACCTTTCAAAATAATTAAATAAAATTAATTTTTTTTTAAAGTGCTCAACTAAGAACTATTTAAATAGTGTACCATGCTTTTGTTTATATTTCTTTTGTTTTCAAGTAATATTTAATTTAGCTGGAACAGGTCTAATTTGTCTGGGCTCAAACAAAAAATAAAAAATCAAATAAAAATAAAAATAAATCCAATTAGAATGTCCAAATTACAAGCCCAAATATATAAAAACTAGGCCTAAAATACAATAGGCTCAAAAATTAAAAAAATTTCAAAAACATTAGGGTTTCTGAAACCTTAGGCGCCGTAGCTCCCCTCACTCGTCATGCCCGCGCCTCGTCCCGAGGCCCCTTGGTGCGCCCTCCGCTGTCGTCATTTCACCAAAACTACAAAAAGCAGAAGTTTTCGCCTTCGTCAACGCCTGCAACAGGAAAAGAAAGAGCAAAAACGTAGAAATGGCATAGAAACCAAAAGCAATAATATATTTTGTATTTTTATCTTTTCGGCTATAAAAAGCCATAATATTTGTAACTGAAAAAAGGATACAAAGTCAACATTAATCGAAAATTCAAAGTAAAAGGTGATTCAACTTCTGTTATTTTTTCGTTTATTTTCAGAAAATAAAACAAAAAAAAATAAAAAAGGTAAAAGAAGAACTTACTTTTTGGTGTCTCACGACCGTCAGACTCCTCTTCGTCAGCAGGAGTCACGGGACTCCTTCGGGGTCTCAGTTCGGGCTTCGCCTAAAGAGAAGCCGAAGGGCCAAGGGCGAAAGAGGCGGTTTTTTTTTTTTTTATTTTTCTCCTAGATCTAAAAAAAAAAGAAGGAAAAAGGCTTTTTTAAACTTGACCATCGGAGGGTGATTGGTTGCCGTCGCGATGACCAAGCACTACATGAGGCCTAGGTCGGAGAGGGGAAATTTTGAGAGAAAAAAAAAGAGAGGATTCTTTGTTTTTTTAAAAACAAAAAACAGAAAGTAAAATGAATTTTTTTAAAAAAATTGGCCTTATATAGAGAAAGAAAACGAAGTCATTTTGCTTAAGGTCTTTAAGTGCCAAAACGACGCCGTTTTGGACATGACCCGCGGGCGACCCGACCCGCTCTAGGGGATCCGCGTGTTTTTGAAAAGTGATCTTATTGCGCTTTTGGTCCTTCCGCTTTTTAAGTGGTTTACAATCAAGTCCCTTTTTCTTTTTAATTTTTACCCCATTAGTTTTATTCTGTTTTCAATTTAATCCCTCGATCTGGCCCAAAACGCTACGCATAAAGGACTAGGGATATTTTCCTTGTTAGTCCCTTACCTTTTCGCGCACGTTTCATTTTGGTCCTTTTATTATTTATTTTATTTAATTTATCTCTTTTACTTTATTTAAATTTCAATCTAGTCCTTTATGTTATTTATCTTCTTTTTTTTAGACTCTAAATTTTATATTAACTTCAATTTAATACCACATTCCTTTAATATTAAATTTTATAGATTCTCTATGTATTATTTTCATCATTTCATTTTTTTATTATTCATATATAGATATTCTTATTTTTACTTTTAGTTCATATTATTTTGGATTTCTTTACTTATGTATATTTTGTTGCCCATTATTATTATTATTATTATTATTATTATTATTATTATTATTATTATTAATGTCATTATTTTATGTTTTGATTATCAATATTAAATTTAATGCATCATTTCATTTAGTTATTTACCTATTACCCCTTATCCTTTTACATGTATAAAATATATATATGATGTTTATATTTTTCTTGTTCATTATTATTATTATTATTTATTTTTCCTCATTATTATTTAATTAATGTAGATTTTAAAATTTTGTTACGATCATTGCTTGCTTATTAGTTTTTATTTATTTATTGCTTTCGATACTTTAAATCGTTGGTGTTATCATTTCATTTTATCGTAACTATGTCATGAATCATTTTTAAATATATTCACGAATTTTTTATGCTCGAATAACCTAAATTCGTATCGTTTCAAATATCATTAATTTTTACCCAAAAACGTCAACAAAATTTTTAAAAATAGGCAATGTTTCGTATTTCAAAGATTCGATAAAATCGTGCCCTAACTTATGGGGTTTCGATTATTTTCATTGAATTCGAATAATCGAATATCCTTTTAAAAATTAAAACACGTGAGATTTCAAACAAAAAGGGCCAAATTATTCTCAAGGATTCAAAGTGTCATGTCCTAACTTGCGGGATATGACGTTTAGTTGCCTCGAGATAAGAAAGTCTTCAATATTTTTCTACCCATTCAAGCAAATTTTTAAATAAAAATAAAATAATGCAAAAAAGATTGTAGTTTAATTTCTTTCCAAGTTTTCAACTTTCGATATAAAAACATCAAATAATCAATTGGGTACCAATTTTGGGCATAACGAGGGTGTTAACCCTTCCTCGTGCGTAACCGACTCCCGAACCTATTTTCTGGATTTTTGTAGACCGAAAAACGTTGTTTTAATAAATCAAACCTTTTTCTAAAACGATCAAATCACAAGGTGATCCGATTACACCTCATAAAAAAGATTGGTGGCGACTCATATGTTCATTTTCGTTTTCAAAGTCAAAGTCGACCTCTTTTTCAAAAAAATGGTTTCGACATAGCTGTTATATGTTTTATTTTAAACATGTCATTATTCACCTATTTTATACTATAAATCGGGGTAAAGTCAAATGCAAAGTCAGAAAATTACTTCAGGGAGTAAGGGATAAATCATATTCTTTTAGAGAGTTCGAAGTACAATTTTAATATTAAACTAACATGTAATTCCATAAAATTTTAAAGGGACTAAATGAAAATTTTACCTTTTTTGGGCTAAAACCATATCCTTATTTATCTATTTTTAAGAAAACTTATGGAAGCAATCACTAAAAATTTCACCCTTAAACATTTAATCTATACATTATAAAATTCTGGTTTTTTATGGGTTTGCTTAAAAGTATCTATATCACCAGAAAGGGACCCAACTGTCATAAAAGACAAGTTAATTTAATTCCAAAAATTAGCTAGAATCTCTTGCAATTGGTGCTCAATTTTAATTTATTTTTCAATCCATGGACGGAATTGAATTTGGGGCATCTTGATCTAATTTCCACGTTAAACAAATAATTAAAAATTTGGTTTAATGGTGAGTTGATTTGGTGTTATCATCCAGTTTAAACACTTGTAGGGATTAAATTAGATAATGATGGAAATTTTGATTTGGGAATGAAAAGAAAAAAGGAGAGAAGATGCAATGTTTGTTTTCACTGAAGTGACAGCAGCTTTTGAATTAACTTTATAGTTGACCCTCAATAGTGATTGATCAATTTTAGGGGTCTTTTTGAATTGAAAGATCAAAAAGCAAAATAATAAAGCTTCAATAATTTGATACAACCCAATTTCGAATTTATCCACTTCACTTATATAATAATTATTATTTTAATGTGGCAGCTAAAATTATAATAAAACACTCTATTTAAATAGATACAATGAATTATTATTATGTCTAAACAAAACTCATACATATAACGGTTTAGTGATTAAAATGTTACAATATAATAATGTAAGTGACTAAAATGTAATATTTCAAATATAAATGACTAAATTGTAACCTAAGGTAAATAAAAGTGACCATAAATGTAGTTTACCCATACATATATTACTTTAAGTTGAAATAAATTTGAATTCATACGTGATATTATGCACCATAGGACTTAGAATTTCAAAATTCTCAAATTAGTTTGTCTAATTGTTTTTTTTTATTTTAATATGGGTAAATTATATCTAAAGTCACTACACTATTAATAACTTCATGTTTTAATCATTCAGCTTAAAAAAGTTACAAAATGGTCGTGAATTATTCAAAAGTTTTCCTTTCCATTCTGTTCTACAAATTAGTTTTTTTTGTTTTGTTTTATGAAACAACTTTAAACGTCAAAAATCTGCGAACTAAAATCTAAAGAATTTCTTCTTCGATCATTGACATTGATCGCTAGCTCGACTTGGATCTAAGATATGTTCACTGTACCGATTGTCGAATAGTCACTTAAAGCTCACTAGCTGGAATTTAAAAAAAAAACACTTAATAGCCCAGTGGCTTAAATAAAAACTTTCGAATAGTTCAACAACCATTTTGTAACTTTTTTAAAGTTGATAATCAAAATGTAAACTTATTAATAGTTTAGTGACCTTTTTGTTGTAACTTACCCAAATAATATTTAGTATATTTATTTATTTTCACCTTAATTAAATTTAAATTTATTTTTTTTAAATATTTACTAATACAAAAGTATTACAATTATATATATGCTGGATTAATTATGATGTACAATCTAATTAATATAATATTCAACGAATGAAAACCCAAACAACACCCACCACACCTCGATTTCATATTTCTGTATCATGTATATTACCATTTTTAGGTACAGCTTAAAATGAGCCCCAAATTTTCTCCATAAAGCTAAAAGGTTGAGGCATGTATTTGTTCACGCAGCCAATAATAATAAGGACAAATTATAAATTTATTTGCTTAAAATTATGTTGGGGTCATTAAAGTTTTAACAATCAAAAATAGTCACTAACATTATCGATTTAATAAGTTATGAATTTTGTGATTATATAATCATTAATTGTCGTTAACAATATAATAATAAATTAACGTGACATGCTAACATAAAGAAAATTATACTTAAAAAGATAATAAATTTAAAATATTAAATATTGATATTTTAGTTTTTTTTTAAGTTTTTATATTAAATTTTCTTTTTATAATTTTTATTGTCTTATTATTTATTTATTCATGTGTTTCTGCCTAGGAAAATAAAGAAAGTGAAAAAGGAGAAGAGAAGAAAAATAAAGAAATAAAAGGAAAAAAAGGAAAGTTAAATATAAAAGGAAAATAATTAAATTGTTTAAAAGGATAAAGACTAATTGTATAATTTGATCTGAAATTTTCGTCTGAAAATGATGATATTAACATGCCTGCTTAGCTCATCTTGTTATCACATTATTAACAACAATAAACAAATCAGTAACGATAATATAATGAATCATTAATATTACTAATCACAAAACAATTTTTAGAACTTCCATGATCAAAAACAAAATTTTAAGGCTAAACCTTTAGCTTATCCTTATTATATTGGCCACATAAACAAAAATAGATGCATAAACCCTTTAGCTTTATTGAGAAAATTTGGGGCTCTTTATATGCATGACTCAATACAAATATGAAATGTCCATCTCTCATATGCCTTTATCATGAGGGGCTACTTTTGGTGCAGATGGCTTGCCCATTATTATCTTATCTTGAACCCCTCCTACAGGATTGAGGTGAAGCCAAAATGGAATCCCATCTTCATTTCTTTATCGGTGCAGACTTCCTCCACTCTTCCCCTTAATTATATATATATATATTGCTTTTAGAAGTGTTCTTGAATTGGATTGTATCGGATTAAGGGTTTATGTTTATTCTTAACATCGTATATGTTTATTAATGTTCTAATCATTTGTAGATGGATAACTCAAATTTTTATCTAGATCAAAATATGAGTTTCAAAAATTTATTTAAAATTGAACATATTGGAAAATAATTACCTCAAATCTCCTTGTTGACATCTTAATGATTAGGGTTCAAAACTTTGTTAATGTAATTTCTTGTAACTTGATTTTACACCAAAAATAAAAATAAAATAAAATCCAACCCTTTATTTTTTTTAAAGATTTTTATGAACTTTTTTTTTATTCTTAGTGATTTTATAGATTTTTTTTCTGACTCATTTTTGGTATATTAACTGTGCAGCTTTTATTGCAACACAGACTATCAAGATATGGTTTAGAATTTAATTTCTTTCATAAACTTCAAACATTCTAATTGAGTCTTCATAGTGTACTGCAATTACTATTGCACTACAGACCCCTAAATATGGCCCAAATTTTAAATTGGTCCTTGAACTTCAAGACATTTTAATTGATTCTTCAAAATATTAATATTGTATCAATTAAATCATTTTGCTAGTTTTACCATTAGCTTGGACCAACTTAAATATGATGTGAAGCATATATAAAACATGTGGATCAAATTGCAAATATATATGTACTTATTGTATGAACTAGTTAGATATGAAACGATGAATAAGTGAATTTAAATAGTGTTTTTGCATGTGGATTCGATTTTGAATAGGAAATGAGAATCATACTTGGAGTTGAACTTAGGACTAAATTACCAAAAAAAAAAAAAATCATTTTTGAAAAAATTACAAAAATAAATCGATTTTTTTGAAAATTTACAGGAATGAGCCGATTTTAGTAAAACACTTCTAGCAATCTCTTGTTTTCTTAAGCAATGTTGGACGTGAGATATGTGTATATATAGACACATGAATAGGTTTGCAGCTTATTTCTAGATAATATGAGATTGCTTCCTTAAATTGTGATATATAGACAATGTGTATATATAAACTCATCAATCGGCCTATTCCAGTAAAATTTTAAAAAATCAACTTATTTCAGTAATTTTTTTTAAAAATAACTTTTTTGATAATTTAGTCTGAACTTAGACCTAAAAAATGTTTATTTCTATTATTCGATGTTTTCTATGTATATTTTCTTAATTTGGGCCTGGATTTAGGATAAACAATTTTAGGCCGTAAAATGAAAAATATGTTGGGCCTTATAGAAATTCTAGCTGCCCAAACTAACTTTAAGAACAGATTTTTTTTTTATTCGAAGGCAAGTGGGTAAAAGTACTATAAAACCCCTTATACTATATCATGGATTGTATTTTAGTTTTTTATTGAAAAATGGTTAAATTAGCTTTTGTACTTAGATGAGTGAGAAAAACAATTTTTCCGTTCAAATTGCACCGTTAATGTTTATTTTGTTGTATATATAAGCTATAATAACAAATTAATTTTACGTAAAAAAAAAGTTAAAATGCAATCCAGGATATAGTACAAAGTGTTTTGTGATACTTTGTTTTATGTCAAAAAACAGTTAATAGTTTTTTTATAAGTTTTTACATTATTTTATATTTTTTTTAAAATTATATATTTTTAAGTGTTTTACTTGTGTCATGTGACGCTTTTGATTGGTTGGAAAAAGGCCATTATTTTTTTAAATGGGGTTAATGCTTTGAGGTGAATTGTATAACAAAAGTAAAAATTGAATTTTGAATAGTGTTACTCAATAATAGTCATAGACTCGAGACCCAGATAAGTTTCGAGTCGCCTACTTGCGACCCGATCAGACCCCACCAGATGGATACACACGAGACTATAGCGAGAGGATAGTTAAGGGAGCTCACGGTATCGATTCGCAAGAATTGAAGGGAGTTCGCAGTCCCAACCCGCATACACTTAAGGAGTTCATATGGAGGGGACTGCGAACTCCAGCATACAACTTGGAATGGTACGCATGTCCAACATGCCTGAGGCCTACTCAGAGTGTCAGTCTTATGTATAAATACCCGAATGTTGCCTTTAACTAGACACATCAAAAATTACTCAACAAATAGTTATGCAAAATTCTTTAAATACTAAATTGGAAAAAAATGAATACGATGCATTTAGCCTTTTTATTTTCATTCCATAGATACATATAAACCTTAAAATTCATGTTGATAACTTGTTGTTAGTCATGTTGCAATAAAAAAATACAAGTGATGCAACAAATCTTTGCAATAACAACTATATTTCATGGGAGAGAAAATGCAAGTTGCATTTAATTAGAGGGAAGACCCAAAAGGAAGAAAAATTTGTAATCTCTTTCATGTAAACTATAAAATATATACTAGGTAAACTTTTTCCTAGTTTATATATTTATTTTATTTCATCATATATCAAAGATGATCAAAGATCAACCACCACCGCCATTTTTATTAGGACAATCGGAAGACGGTTTAAGTTTTAAGACAAAAAAGGAAAATACCAAAAGCACACCATTTTTTAAAATCAAGTATATGAGAATTCAAAGCAACCAACATATATCTTAGTTGCAGGCATCAGGGTTAGCCAAGAGGTAAGCTTCAACAGCCTTGTAAACTCCTTCACTCCCTTTGATTTGAGCCTTGATCTCATCTTCAGTGATCACATAGTCGCCAACAGTGTAAAATTTCATCGAGCTCTTGCAAAGGCTTCCTCCACCTGCAGCTGCCTCAAACTTGTTGTCGTAGCTGATTTTCTCAAGCTTGTCCCCCAAAGGTCCACCTTCGATCAAACTATAACTGTATGACAAATTCTTGTCGTCATGTCCTCCAATCTGGTGCTTCATATATTGGAATGGAAGGCCTAAACAAATAAATACTTGTTATCAAACATACTCTTATAAAAACACATTTACAGAAAAGAGCAATGAAAGAACTAACCTTCAGCAAAGTTGATCTTTACGATACTTCCAGGGCCAGGATTAGCTTCAACCTCAACACTCTTGACTGCCTGAGGAGCAGCCTTGGGCCAAACCTTGTCAGCTTCAAGAGAAAAAGCCTTGAAAAGCCTGGCAGGGGCGACTGGGGAGGTAGACTCATAGTTATAAGTGACAACACCCATGATTCTAATATTACTTGGGAGTTTTTGAGTTGAAAGAAGAGAAGAAAGGGATGACCGAATGAGTGTTTGAGATGTGGGATAGTGGAGGCCTAACATGCTATTTATAGATTTAACTTGAAGCTTAAGAACTTTATTATTCTCATTTTTTAATTGGATTAAATCTAATTTTCAATGAATTGATGCTAGTCAAAATAAGCATCCCATTGATGACTCCAAATTTTGTAGCAGATTGTGTTCTACTTATTCATGTTCAACCTAATATGTTGACAGATAAAATAATATTATACTATTTTATAATATTATATTATTTTATAAAACTTTTACGATTAAATTTTGATTTTTGAACAAGGTGAAATACTTAAAATTTAATGATAAAATGTAGAATATATTTTTTTATAATTTAAAAAATATATTTATCAAACAATTTAATTATATTCAGTAATTAATTTTAAGTAATATATCAGACAATTTTATAACTTAAATTCAATATTTAAATTTTCAATACTTAATTTTTCAACACCTAATTTTTAATTTATCAAATAAAATTTTAGGGAAAAAAATTATCATAAGTAAGAAAAAGTAAACAAAATATAATATACTATACAATACTATACTATACTATACTATAATATAATTATTGTAAAATTTATGGGAAGACTTGGACTATCTAGAAAGCAAGTAGCCTCCAAAAAACGTAGTTGAATATAATCCATCCATCTATTTTATATTATATATATATATAATATAATATAAGTATAAACTTTAAAATTAACAAAAAAAATCTAAATATGTACTTTTATTATTTTATTTAATATTAAATTAATAAATATTTAAAAATGAAGTTCACATAATATTAATGTACATTAAAATAAATAATGAAATTTAAATATATAATTTTATTAACTTAGTATTAAAGTTAAAATTAATTAAACAATTTTATTTAAGTGTGTATTTTATTAATTTATTTAAACTTAAATGAGTTAAACATATAAAATTAAAATCTATTATTGTAATTAAGATATATTCTGTTAATAGAATTGTTATATTCTCGCGACTAACTTACCGTTAAAAAAATAAAAAAATAAAAAAAATCAGGTTGACAAATTCTAGAAAATATTTGAAAATTTTTAGTTTGCAAAATACAAAGGTTTTGTTTTGAAGAGGAGTCAGGATCTATAAAATCACATTTTAATAAAGATGTTATAATAAATGTAATAATAACAATAGAACGATAGTAAAGTAATAAGAAAAGGAAAATAGGAACACACAAGAAATTCTTTCGAGAAAAACCATGGGCAGAAGAGGAAAATTTCACTAGTGTTGAAAAACGAATGATTAAGGGTTGAAAAATCCTATTCTAATCAAAATCAAATAGAAGAAGAATAATTCTATACTGATTTAATTTGTGCTGTATGGTCAGCCCGAGGCCTTAGCCCGCCATAGATCCCCTCATTTTGTCACTGTATTTATTTCTTCAACAAGTAATGGGATTTGGGTCACACAATCTCTAACAAAAGAAATTTAAAAAGCTCTTTTAAAATGACAATTTTAAGATTTGAATTGAAATTCAGATGAAAGTCAAGTTTGAGAGTCAATTTTGCATATGGAATATGACACTCTACAAGATCCAAATTTAGTACCTTGTTAATTACGCTTCAAAAAAATCAAAATTTAAAAGTAGGAGATCTAATGATTAATTGTGATCCTTTGAAAAATACGATAATTTTTTATATCTCCTATTGTAGTAAAAGTTTACAAAAGAAATTCTCTAAGGCGCCGAAATAAAGCAGAAGTGAACTGTAACAGCCTAATTTTCAGTGGTGTCGGAAACATTGATTCGAGATCATTAAATTCAACGAGTAAGTTTGAAAATTTAGTAAATAAATATTTATTAGTCAAGTGTGACATTAGAAATATTTTTGAATTAGTGAATTTTGTGAATTAAAAGAATTTATTATGTTAAATGTGTCGAAAACGAGGTATCGAGACCTCGAATTCATAAACCGAGCCATAAATATTTTTAGAAATATTTTATGACTAATAAAAATTGATTTTAGGACCTAATTGTGAAACTATTTATGACTCGGTTTATGAATTCGAGGTCTCAATACCTCGTTTTCGACCCATTTAACCTAATAAATTCTTTTAATTCACAAAATTCACTAATTCAAGAATATTTATAATGTCACACTTGACTCATAAATATTAATTTACTAAATTTTCAAACTTACTCGTCAAATTTAGTAATCTCGAATCACTGTTTCTGACATCACTGAAAATTAGGCTGTTACAACTTTCCCCCTCTAGAAAATTTCGTCCTCGAAATTTGTTACCTGGAAATAAATTCGGATATTGATATTTCATTGATTCCTCTGTTTCCCAGGTTGCCTCTTCCGAACCATGTCGATGGCATAACACTTTAACTAATGGTACTCGTTTATTCCGTAATTCTTTAACTTCACGAGCCAATATCTTCACTAGTTCTTTTGAATAAGTCATATCCGGTTGAAGTTCAATTTCAATGTGAGGAATTACATGTGAAGGATCTGATCTGTACCATCTTAACGTAGACACATGGAACACATTATGAATATTTTCAAGTTCCGGAGGTAGAGCTAGTAGATAAGCTACAGGTCCAATTCTTTCAATTATTTCATATGGTTCGATAAATCTTGGACTCAGTTTTCCTTTTCTGCCAAATCGTAACACTTTCTTCCATGGTGAAACTTTTACGAACACTCGATCGCCAACTGCAAATTCTATATATCTTTTTTTCAAATCTGCATATGACTTCAATCGATCTGCTGCAGCTTTTAAACTGTTTCAGATGATTCGAACTTTTTCTTCAGTTTCTCAGATCAAGTCAACTCCAACCAACTTGGATTCACTCAATTCATTCCAATATAATGGAACTTGGATTCACTCAATTCATTCCAAAACAATGGAGTTTTACACTTTCTACCATAAAGAGCTTCAAATGGTGCCATTTTGATACTAGACTGATAACTATTATTATAGGCAAATTTAGCCAAAGGTAAATACTTTTCCCAGCTATCTCCGAACTCAAGTATACAACATCTCAACATATCTTCTAAAATTTGAATCACTCATTCCAATTGCCCGTCAGTTTGAGGATGAAAAGCTGTGCTAAACTTCAATTTAGTACCCAAAGCTTCTTGCAATTTACTCTAAAACCTTGATGTAAACCTTGGATCTCGATTCTATGGGTGATATTGAAAGTTTCCATGGATGAGTGTTGTATGTTTACGATAAGTTATCATGGATTTGAAGCTTTAATTTCATTATAAGATGATTTTATTAAGTGATTTTAATAAAATTTGATTTTAGGACCTACTTGTGAAAAAGTTGTGAATTAGGGTTTAATGTTTAAAATTCTGAATATCAAAGGTTTTGTAATAGCTTAAAGTAACTAGATAAAGTGTTGATTGAGAAAAATTAGCTCAATTGATGGGTTAATTGAGTAGGAACTAAATTGTAAAAATTGTAAATTTTAGGGTAAAAGTGTAATTTTGAAAATTAAAAGGTATAGATTGTGAAGTGAATTAGAATTGAATTAGATGCTAATGAATGGAAATTTTTATATTATAGATCGAGAATCCGAAGATAAACAAGGAAAAGAGAATTTTTGATTAGTTCCTAAATTTCTACAACTTTCATAAATTAGCCTAGGTAAGTTCATATGGCTGAATTTTTATGTTCAATTGTTAATTTAGAATCGATACAATATTTATAATTTTTATTTTTGCTATTGAATTATGATAATTGTAACAATGTAAAAATCGAATTGAAAGTTCAAATTAAGGGAAATGCAGGATTGAGTACGTTCATTCAGTGAACAGTGATGAATTGATGCATAAGGCCATGGTTAAACCATGGCAATGTCTGAAGTGCAAAACCATAGTAGAGCTATGGCATAATGTGAAAGACCATAACTGGGTTATGGCATTGTGAAAGTGAACGTAAGACCATGCTTGAATTATGGTAGTTATATGTGTGTACAAGTGTAAGACCATAGCTAAGCTATGGCGATGTGATAAAGTGTGCAATCATGGCTAGGTCAATGTAAAATGTGTGCAAGACAAAAGTGAATGGGGCATCCAGCTAACGACTTACTCTATTCAATAAGACGTTCCTTAATTTGACAAATATTGATAAGTGTTATGTGAATTTGAGTGTTGGGATTTAATTAGATATTGGTATTGAGCTCAATCAAGTGAATTCATCGTTTGAAATTGTGTGATAGGAAACATTAGTGAAAAACTTATTATTTGAATTGTTATTGTAATTCGGTAAGATTTATGTTTTAAGCCTATGAGCTTACTAAGCTTTCTTAAGCTTACTATTGTGTGTTTAATGTTCTGTGTAGATTGACGAGAGTTCAAAGGATCGGATCAACACATCAAGTCACACTATCCAGAATTATTCTGGTAACTCTTGTTTTGCACCTTAAGGTTTATATGGCATGTATAGGATGGAATGAAATGAAAGTAAATTTGTAATAGGGTTATGAATGATTGTTCTACATATATATATATCTATATGCATGTGTTTAATAGAATCTATTATTAGTCAATGAATGGAATTAAATGACAATTTTATGCAAGAGAGTAGTGTAATGACAGGTATAAAACTTGATAATTGACTTGAATTGGTTGTTGGATTAGTGTATATGGGTATATGAAAGTGTTTTGTGCAGGTTGGATGTATAAAGGGTGAGAAAAGTGGCCTTAAAATGACCTATTTTTGTCCATACAGGTAGACACATGGGCGTGTGTCTTGACCATGTGTGACACACGGCCCAGCATATAGGCATGTGTTTTGGCCATGTGTCCCCTGCACCTTAAAAATGAGAAATAGAATGCTCAAAATTGAGCACACAAGCAAAGACACGGGCGTGTGTCTCAGCCGTGTGGGTGACACGGCCTTGAACATGGGCATGTTACATGGCCGTGTGAAAACTGCACCTAATATGTGAAAATTAAATTAACCACTCGGCCTGGCACACGGACGTATGACTTGGCATTGTGACTTTAATTTCTTCATGCCTTATAAGTTAGAGAGTTACACAGGTTAGGGACACGGGCGTATGGGCACTGTTCATAATTTTGTAATTTCGCGAAAAGTTCTTAAAGCTTCCGAATTAGTCTTGATTTGATTTTACTATTCACATTGGGCTTCAATAGTCCAATTAAGGGACAATATGATTATTTCTGAATATCAATAGTACTTTTGCATGATTTATTCGAAATTAATCTGTAAACTCTGGTAATGCTCTGAAACCTTGTTTCGGTGATGGATACGAGTTAGGGGTATTACATAAACTCTCAAGCAAATAAACAAAAAGCGAACAAAAAAGCCACAAGAAAACTAAGCACACCAAGTGTTTGAGTAAATGATCTCAAAGTGTTTCTATTACTTTGTAAATTACAACAGAGTGATTATAAATGAGGGGGAAGGCTTCTATTTATAGTTGAACTCCCTAAATCCAATAACAATTTAAATTATATCGATGATCGAGATTAAACCTATCTACAAGTTTGAGAATCCTACAATATCCTTTAAAATTACAAATATTCATTATGGTAACTCTAATTTTACTAAAATGCTTCATTCAGTTACTAATACTTCAAGTAGATGGACTTCTCCATATGTTCTACGAAATCGGCTAATTTAAGTGGATTAAACGAGTCTCATTTAATTAATCAATCTCGTTAGACAACTTTATGTGCTTTAGTCATAGGTTTTGATTCGTGACCCGTGACATCTTATTGTCCACAAAAATACCAAAAAACTATTTTTTATATGAGAACAAAACTTATGGATTCACTTGGTTTAGGAAAAAGAAGATCTCGTTATTAATAAGCATCAATCAAGTGAATTCATCGTTTGAAATTGTGTGATAGGAAACATTAGTGAAAAACTTATTATTTGAATTGTTATTGTAATTCGGTAAGATTTATGTTTTAAGCCTATGAGCTTACTAAGCTTTCTTAAGCTTACTATTGTGTGTTTAATGTTCTGTGTAGATTGACGAGAGTTCAAAGGATCGGATCAACACATCAAGTCACACTATCCAGAATTATTCACTTGGTTTAGATATTGGTATTGAGCTCAATCAAGTGAATTCATCGTTTGAAATTGTGTGATAGGAAACATTAGTGAAAAACTTATTATTTGAATTGTTATTGTAATTCGGTAAGATTTATGTTTTAAGCCTATGAGCTTACTAAGCTTTCTTAAGCTTACTATTGTGTGTTTAATGTTCTGTGTAGATTGACGAGAGTTCAAAGGATCGGATCAACACATCAAGTCACACTATCCAGAATTATTCTGGTAACTCTTGTTTTGCACCTTAAGGTTTATATGGCATGTATAGGATGGAATGAAATGAAAGTAAATTTGTAATAGGGTTATGAATGATTGTTCTACATATATATATATATCTATATGCATGTGTTTAATAGAATCTATTATTAGTCAATGAATGGAATTAAATGACAATTTTATGCAAGAGAGTAGTGTAATGACAGGTATAAAACTTGATAATTGACTTGAATTGGTTGTTGGATTAGTGTATATGGGTATATGAAAGTGTTTTGTGCAGGTTGGATGTATAAAGGGTGAGAAAAGTGGCCTTAAAATGACCTATTTTTGTCCATACAGGTAGACACATGGGCGTGTGTCTTGACCATGTGTGACACACGGCCCAGCATATAGGCATGTGTTTTGGCCATGTGTCCCCTGCACCTTAAAAATGAGAAATAGAATGCTCAAAATTGAGCACACAAGCAAAGACAGACAGGCGTGTGTCTCGGTAGTGTGGGTGACACGACCTTGAACATGGGCATGTTACATGACCGTGTGAAAACTGCACCTAATATGTGAAAATTAAATTAACCACTCGGCCTGGCACACGGACGTATGACTTGGCATTGTGACTTTAATTTCTTCATGCCTTATAAGTTAGAGAGTTACACAGGTTAGGGACACGGGCGTATGGGCACTGTTCATAATTTTGTAATTTCGCGAAAAGTTCTTAAAGCTTCCGAATTAGTCTTGATTTGATTTTACTATTCACATTGGGCTTCAATAGTCCAATTAAGGGACAATATGATTATTTCTGAATATCAATAGTACTTTTGCATGATTTATTCGAAATTAATCTGTAAACTCTGGTAATGCTCTGAAACCTTGTTTCGGTGATGGATACGAGTTAGGGGTATTACATAAACTCTCAAGCAAATAAACAAAAAGCGAACAAAAAAGCCACAAGAAAACTAAGCACACCAAGTGTTTGAGTAAATGATCTCAAAGTGTTTCTATTACTTTGTAAATTACAACAGAGTGATTATAAATGAGGGGGAAGGCTTCTATTTATAGTTGAACTCTCCTAAATCCAATAACAATTTAAATTATATCGATGATCGAGATTAAACCTATCTACAAGTTTGAGAATCCTACAATATCCTTTAAAATTACAAATATTCATTATGGTAACTCTAATTTTACTAAAATGCTTCATTCAGTTACTAATACTTCAAGTAGATGGACTTCTCCATATGTTCTACGAAATCGGCTAATTTAAGTGGATTAAACGAGTCTCATTTAATTAATCAATCTCGTTAGACAACTTTATGTGCTTTAGTCATAGGTTTTGATTCGTGACCCGTGACATCTTATTGTCCACAAAAATACCAAAAAACTATTTTTTATATGAGAACAAAACTTATGGATTCACTTGGTTTAGGAAAAAGAAGATCTCGTTACTAATAAGCATCAATAAAATCATACTGGACACAACAAAACAATTATTGCTCATATTGCTTACTTATTTTTAATATATATGAAAAATTTCACAAGTTTTATTGAATTCATCGTTGTTCCTTTTTCAAAAGAAATTTAAATTTTATCTAAGATTAAAATAAAAATTAAATGCAACATAAGTTAAACATAGAAAATTAAAATAATTAGAAATTGTACCTAAAAAATGCGCCAAGTTGTCTGTGTCGACCTATCTAGGGGTGAGCAAAACTTGATTCGACTCGAAAAAATCAAAAAAAAATTCGAATTACGAGTTAAACGAATCGAGTTATTCGAGTCAACTCGATTTTTTTTCGAATTTCGAGTTTGAATCGAGTTAAGTTTTCGAATTCGAATAACTCGAATAATTCGAATAATTCGACTATCAAACTATAATATTTTACATTTTTACCCCAAACTCCCAAACCTTTTTACTTTTCCCTCAAAACTTTTACTCCTTCCCACTTTCCCCCTAAAACTTTTACTCCCCTCCCATCCCAACCCCCCAATCTACCCAAAATCATTTCCCACCAAAATTTTACTCTCCCGTTTACTTTTTCTCAAAATTTTACTCCCCAAAACTCTCAAAACTTTTTATTTTCCCCCAAAATTTTTACTCCCTCCCACTTTTTCCCTAAAACTTTTACTCCCTTCCCATCTCACCTTCCATCTACCCCAAACCCCTGTTTATTTTCCCTCAAACTTTTATTCTCCAAAACTTTTTATTTTCCCCCTAAACTTTTACTTCTCACCCTTTACTCTCAAATAAAAAATCAAAATTATCCAAAAAAAATCACTAAACATAAATAGTAATAATTTTATTTTTATCTACTATTTATATTATTAAATTAAATTTCACATTTTATATTATTTATATTATTGAATTGTTTAGTCATATTGAATACTTATATTAAAATTGAATTATTAATTATGCCATAAAATATTCTTGTTAAAATTTTATATTGTTATCAATTTCACATTTTATCTTTAAAATAACTTTTATTAAAAAAATCACATTTTTACATTTAATATATTTTTTAATTCCAAAATACATAGTGACAATAATCTGAAGATAATTGAAAGAACTAAACAAGCAAAGAAGCTAACCCGTATATAAAAAATTAATAAATAAATTATTTGGTGATGAAAGTTAATACAAAATTTGGTTAAGGTGGACAAATTTTATTACGATGGGTGACAATGGTTACAAGGACTCAAAATTATTTTTTAAAATTTAACTCGAACAAATATATTAGATTCGATTCGATTTGAATTCCATCTCACTCAAATCGATTCGAGAAAATTTTAAATCAAATTAGGATGATAAAATATGATTCGTCAACTCGATTAACTCGAAATTTTTTCATTTGATTCGATCGAACGCTCACCCCTAGACCTATCCGTGCATGCCATCAAACTCGTTTACTTGAAATGAAAACAAATAAAAACTTAAAAAAAAAAAAGCTCAAAACTAAATGGACTGATAATGTAATTTACCCCAAAAATGGTTCAGAAACTAACAACATGTTTGGTTGGCTGTAATGCTAAACCATTACAGCTAAATTCAGTGGCTCATCCCTATTCCATTGTTTGGTTGGCTGTAATGGGCTATTACAGCCCTATTCCATACAGCCTTATTCAAGGCAAAATTGCCATTTACCATTCGGCACTTTATCCATGGAATACCCATTCAGCGTGTGTGAGTTTCAACTTTACCCTTCTCCCTCTTTTTCATTCTCACGTCTGAAACATCTTCTTTTTTTCATTCTTCTTCCCATTTCCTTCCAACCTTCTCCCTCTTTTTCATTCTCACGTCTGAAGCATCTCTTTTTTTTTCATTCTTCTTTCCATTTCCTTCCAACCTTCTCCCTCTTTTTCATGCTTCTATCCTGACCAACCCTTTGACAAACCCTATTGTTTAGTTTTATTTTTCCCGCTGCTCTCGTCTCGCTTCCTGTGAAGGCTAAAGCGGCTCCTTTCTTTCAGCTATCTACACTTTCAAGCTTCCAACTTTCCCAGAAGCTCCAAGGCTGAAACTGAGGAGAAGACACTACAATTACTAATTTGGGATTCCATCCTCAGTTTTGGCTAATACCCTTTCCAAGGAATAAAGCTCTCGGTATTAATTTCATCATTTTATTTCAAGCTTTATGTCCTTAGTTCTGATATGGGTTTCTTTTATTCGACTCGTTCATGCTCAAAATTTGGTCTTTTTCGAGTAAATTAGTCGATGCTTTTGATTAGTTTGATAGTGGGCACCATACCATATGTTTCTTTTATGTGAAGCACTGCTTTGCTCTTTTGAATTTGGAACTGGTAGACTGTTGTTTGCCTCCCAAGCTCGAGTTTTGGTAACCAAAGTGTCAACCATACCTGAATAGGCCAATAAAGGCAATTAATACAGAAAATGCTAGGCTATACATGCATGCTAAACAGATCTAGAGTTGTAGCATCATTAAAGTTCTCCTCTACCATGTAGATGTTAAAGACAAATATGCCATAGATGCCTGGAAACTAGAGCTTATTAGTTTCAAGAGATCATTTCATTTACTCTCTTGAAATAGGTGCATTAGCGATGGTGACCAACCTTATCGTAAATGCACAATAAATTTCTTCCAAATCAAATGAGATTTAAAATTTTAATTTGATTACTAATTCTAAATCAGTAGAGCTGAAGATAACAAAATTTATTAACTCAGCAGTGGATAAAGTAGATTGAAAGGAACTTCATGACCGAAATTGAATTCCTAATGATGGTTCGGGAGATTAATATGGACATATAACTTTATATGGTCCTACACGGAATTTTGTTTACAGAATCTGAGCCTTCTCAAAGACGCTTGAGGTTTAAGTGTGCCCTCGCTTGCATTGTACTGTTATCATCCTCGTTTCTAGGGGAAAATATTAGTGGAACCAAATACTCAGCGTCAGTTACAGGTAATAAGCTAAAGAAAGCCATTCTTGTGTTTGATTATAATGAATATATATAGGCTTCATTTTATCATTTCTGATTTAG
Source organism: Gossypium bickii (assembly GCA_025503065.1). Lineage (NCBI taxonomy): Eukaryota > Viridiplantae > Streptophyta > Magnoliopsida > Malvales > Malvaceae > Gossypium > Gossypium bickii. The sequence continues at coordinate 109,239,484 of CP106717.1, forward strand.
TTTGGTTTTATTGTAACTTGTTATAACCAAACTGAAATTCGAATTCAATTGGTATAGGTGCGTAACATCATGTCATGGTCAAGATTTTCTAGTAGAATTTATTGTTCAATGTTCATTGCTTTCTTTTTTGCTACTGCACTTGCAGTGACACATAGGTGCCTAACATCATGATCATCAAAATTACAAAATCATCACCTAATTAATGTATTTGTAGGGGGAGAGTTTCATTACACTGGCACATTTCTTGAGCATTATCTTTTCATCGCTATATTGCATGTCTGGAACGCCTTGTCTTTCAATTTGTTGGTTAATTTTGTGAAAGCATTTCATTCATGAATATCTAGCCACATCTTATTTGACATTGCTATCCTATGCTGTGGGGGAACTCATTATTCTGCTACTATTTGATTTGACTCTTGTAAAGTGGTATCAAACTTCACGGACTGCAATTCTACTTAAAGACAAAAGCAACTGGGGTTATATTCACCTTAATATTATACTTCGACGACTGCAATTAAATGTGGTTCTTTGCTTTTCTATGGCTATGAATTCTTATAAAAAAGCTTGATTAGGTTTTTCTTTAGTTTGCTAGAGGTCTTCTATCTTGAATGGTAAAAGGGAGCAATATTGTTACTTGTAAAACCAGCCTCCCCCCCAAAGGGAGCTCTTCTAGTTTGAATATGGTTCTTTGAGCATATATGTTATCATAACTAATTTTACTGCAGTTCAAATGTGCATTTCATTTATATCCTTTAAGGAGAAAATGCTGCAACTCATATTGAGGTAATGCCTGATTTTACTGCTATAACTGGTCTAGACATTCTTCTCAGAATCGAGAGTTAGTAACCTGTCAGTTTGGCAAAATGCTATTTAATAATTTTGGTAATGATGGTTGCTTTTCTATACTGATATCTTGAAGTGGATCCTCATACAATGAAAATATGAGTAGTTCAGTGGTATGCAACAGTGGAATATGATGTATCTATGCTTCTGCAACACTTAATTTGTACACATGAACAAATTGGCATTGGTTCCAGTGACATTATCAAATAGGAACTAAGTTGAAACTTGTCTATGTCATTAAGTTATCAATGTTTTCTCTTTTAATATTTTTTATATAATGACTTATTTGGTCCTTCAACTTTACAAAAAAGTCGTTTTAATCATCCATTTCAATTTTCACTTATTTTAGCCCTTGAGCTTACATTATTTATCAAATCACTCCGGAATGAATGAAAAAGTTATTGTGTGTTAACTTTGTTGACGTGGATTAATTTTTAAAAGTTAAAAAAATATTTTTTTAATTTTTATTTTTAATAGTTTTAAAAAATTTTAGTTTTTCTTAAACAATTTTTTTATATTTTAATAAATTTTATGCATTCTAGGAATTACCAATCTATGTCTCAATTTTTTTTCGATTTTTTTTATTGCTTATTGCATATAATATGAATTTTACATGGCGACGATGAAACAAGTTTGAAGGTGGTGAAATGTTTTATATTGATTTTGTTTTGCACCATCAGTATACATCATTTGCTGAAAATTTTGTATTTTTTTTCTCTTGTGACCCACAATATTAGATGTCAACTAAATCCATTAAACCCTGAACGAAAACGCTATTTTTTTCAATCCATAAAATGTGAACTTGAAATCTTACTTGAAGAAATATCGACACCCAACATGTGTTGGTGCCAAATTGCAAATTTATGCTATCGTGTAAATAAAAATGATGTATGCTAATAAATGAAATGTTTCCTTTTGCCTGTCTTTTTGTAATACTAATAAACTACAAATAGTGTTTGCAAATCTCTTTTGTCACAATTATTTTTACCTCATTGTAATAAGTTATTGTAAACATCTTTGACAGATTGTAATTTCTATTTTGTGCTTTGTAAATATTCTTAATATGTATGGTTCATTTTTCTTTGACAGGTTGTTATTGCTTCTTCTTCTTATTTGGCTTGTTTGATTGCTTCCTCCACCTAGGGTTGAGCATCTTGTATTCACTGAATCATTGTAAGTTATTTGGCAATTAAATTCTTTAATTTTGTTTTACTATTATTGAAATTAGTATAGGAGAAATATGACCATTTTACTACGATTTGAAGATATGTAACACTTTAATATCTTGCAGTAATGGCTTGTCTACCTTTAATTGTACAGAGTGAGAGGCTTAAAAGAATTGGTCTTGCTATTACAATATAGTTGCAAATGTGTACAGTTAGTTGCATTGGGTGCCATCCATAGCCTACATACTTATAGACCAAGGATTAGATCCTATATTTTAGATTTTTATGCAAAATGAGTGTAGTGACCCGATAGTCGAGTAACCGAAAAATATATTTTCGGTCTTCATTTTCATAAAACTGAAACGTAAATATTTATTAAAAAATATTTACGAAGTTAGTTGTGTGTCTAATTGGGTTGTATTTAAGTGAATTTGACTTAATTAGAAGTATTTGGCAAAAAGGATTAGATTGAAATAGGTGTGAAAGTTTAATTAAAGATTAAAGAAAATAAAAAGGACTAAAAAGGCAATTATGCCATTTTTAAATGTTGAGGCGGTTTAAGTATGAAAAAATCCTAGATTTTTTTAGTTTAAAACGTGTATATATATAGATATATATAATAGATATTAATTATAAAGTATATTATTATATTATTATATTTTATTATATATATAAACAGACTAAAGGAAAAAGAATAGAAAGATATAGAAACAGAGAAGCAAAACGAAACAGAGAGCAGGGGAAAGAAAAAAAAAAAGAGAGAAAAGAAAGAAGAAAAGGGGAAATTAAAAGTTTGAAGCTTGGAAGTTTAGTAGGTAAGTTAATTTAGCCCTTTTCTTTTAATTTTGATGTTTTATAAGTTTTAGGACAAAGTTTTGATGAATTTAAGTTGAGGTTTTTGGAGTTTTAAAGTTTTTGAACATAGCATATGATGAACAAAAAGATGAATTAGTGGTTTGATTGAAAGAATTTGAAGTTAGAATTGGGTAAAGAATTTAATTGTAAAATAAGCTATAAGAAAACTGTTTTGAGACAGCAGCAGTATAGTAACTTTGAAAAATCACTAAAAATCGTAGAAGTGGAATTAGAAGCTGAGTGAGATATGAAATTAAATCTTATTGAGTCTATTTTCATATGAAAGAAACAGAGAAAGCAAACGAATTCTTTATTTTTAGATATTTAGATATTTTTAAGACTGGTTTAAAGTGATTTCGAGATCCCCTGTTCTGACTTCAAAAAATCATAAAAACTTATAAACAAATAATTAGAGGCTTAAATTTATATTTTTAGAATCCTAAATGAGTCTATTTTCAATAGAAATAAACGAGAACATCATATGAATCCTATATAAGGAGATAATTATTTTTTAGTGAAGAAGGGTCAGAACTATCAAACAGCAGAACATGTGTGATTTTAAAGAATAAACTGTATTTGTTGGCTTAACCAAAAATTATGAAAATCTTTTGATAAGAATATATGTGAGTCTAGTTTCAGGGAAAATTAGTGGATCATAAATTTGAATTCTGTAGCTCAAGATATAAATAATTTAGTGACTTTGACACAAATGGACAGCTTTGAATAAATTTATGAGTGAAGGATTAAATTGAAATAAGAACTAAGGTAAGAAAGGATGAATTTATTATATTATACATGTTTATTTTTATTAAATAGTATAAGAAATTTATTTGATTATTTTTAACATATAAATGTTATATGTTTATATGAAATTGAAGAAAAAGAAAAGGAAGGAGAGGACCGAATTGAAGGAAAAGGAAAAGAGAAGGTTAAGGAGTGAAGGAAGAAGAACTTATATCACCTCAACCTTTTGTAGTAAGTACTACAAGGATTTTAAATCATTTTTACTTATTTATCTTTTCCCGAAATATTTATATAAAGTATTTAAATGCATGAGATTCAGCTTTAATGCCCAAGTAGACGGAATTTAGAACTACTAGGATATTAGTGGCATACCATTAAGGAACTTTAACGCGCTCTCTGATATTAGCACGTTGGTGCTCTCTGATATTAGCACATTGGTGCTCTCTGATTATTAGCACATTGGTGCTCTCTGTTCACTTGTGCATCATAATGCACCTCTGTATTTGTTCCGTATATCCGGTGTCTTCTATAAAGTCTACTTTGGGCTAAGAATGTGAAATGAGGACAAAAGTGAATCACTGATGTGTTAAGGTAAGTTTAATACCTTACAAAAGATAAGTTAAATTTATTTAAAGTAATGCACAGTTGAAAGGACTTATATGTGAGTAGATATGCAATAATTGATTGAGTTTAAAATATTCTGTTATGATTGCTTATTTAATTATTCTTGTAGTGCTTACTAAGCCTTCACCGACTTAACGCGTTCATTTTTAACGCGTAGGTACAATTAGACTAGAAGAGAAGTCCAACTAGAAGATCTCTCATCTCATCACATCCTCAAGGACTTCAAAAGTAGGTACTATATTTTGTATTAAAATGGCATGTACATATGCAGTTCAAAGGTATTCCCATGTGATAGGGACTAAAATGTAGACTCTTGAAATTCTATCTATTTTGAGTTACTTGAAGTATTTTGGTATATATGGAATGAATTAGTAAACAATAAATATGTTTGTAAAAACGGTTGGTAAGTTAAAATATTACATACAAATGTTTTTAATTAAATAGTATCTAGCCAAAACCGTTTTGGCACCAAATGTAATAGTCTTATACCAGGTCTACATGTTTGAACCGGGTATAGGGGTATTACATTTATTGGTATCAGAGCCAAGGTTTTCTGAATTCTTGGGTCGAGGATGAGTCTATTTGTACATGCCATTTTATAAATTGATGTGATGAGATGAGGTTTAGTTATTTAATTGTGTAATTTATGAATACTGTAAAAACTTAAAGATGTTAAATAGATCTCGTGAAGAGTCAGAAAATGAAATAGAGAGCACGGCGCCAAACCATGATAGGGAAATAGATCAACATAGAGTCCAAGCTCGAAGTGAATCGGTGAACTTAGGAGATGATAGAGAGCCTGAATTGGAAAAAAGAACTCAATCTGAAACTGAACCAATATCGGCTAGAGAAGAAATTCCGATTGTAACCTTGTTACAGACAATGAATCAGTTATTGCAGCAAGTGCTGAGAACTAATAATGCCCCATCTGTTCCACCACTATCTTCTCTTCTTACTGCTCCACATCCACAATCATCTATAACCACCATCGATCTCCTTGGAGAAAATCGAGAAAATATGGAGTGAAGAGTTTAAAGGAAAGAAAGATGATGACCCAGCTGAGGCTGAGGAATGGTTAGAGAACAGTCAAAGAATATTTGAAGAATTACAGTGTACAGGGAATGAAAAGTTGAAATGTGTAGTATCTTTATTAAAGGGTGAGGCTTACCAATAGTGGACCACTGTTATGAATATCCATTCTGCAGAGAAAATTAATTGGGATTTCTTTGTATCTGAATTTAGAAAGAAATATGTGAGTCAACTTTATCTTGAGAAGAAGAAAAGAGAATTTCTGGATTTCAAACAGAACAACATGTTTGTTGCTGAATATGAACGTGGATTTATCAGATTGAGTAAATATGCAAAGGAATTAATAGCAAGTGAAGCAGATATGTGCAGGAGATTTGAGTGCGGATTGAATGAAGAGATTTATGTTCCTTTTATACCATTACATCTACAAGAATTTCCTGTTTTGGTTGATAGAGCACAACGACTGGAAGAAGGGTTAGCTCGTTTGAAAGAGAAGAGTTTTGGAAAGAGACTAGCAACTGGTTCAGCACCACTACCGTTTTCAAAAAGAGTAAGGGATTTTAGAGATTCTAGATACACTTCTTCTACTGTTGGGCAAAGATCCAAAATTCAGACAAGACAAATTCAGCAGGCGACCTCTATGGGTAGTACTGGGGGTTCCAAAAGAAAGCCAACACCGCCATCATGTGAGCAGTGTGGAAGATATCATTGGGGAGAAGGTCGACTGAATTCCTGAGCCTGTTTTCGATGTGGGTCGAAAGATCATTTAATCAGAGATTGTCCAAAGATGTCAGAAAGTGTTACAGAACAGTCTGTGAAAGGTAGCTCGGTTCCACAAAGAGGTAGACAACTTGGAATTTCGGTGGCTTCGGTAGTGATGCGAGATTGGTGAGGGAAACAACTGATAGATCTGAATCCCGAAGGCCTCGAACTTATGCTATCAGAAAACGAGAAGAGGGAGACGCTCCTGATGTTATTACTGGTACATTCTTTTTATTTGATTCTTCTGTAATTGCACTAATTGATACTGACTCTACACATTCATATATATGCATTACATTAGTGAAAGAAAGAGAGTTACAAGTAGAATTTACAGAATACGAAGTAGTAGTTACTAATCCTTTTGGGTAAAGTGAGAAAGTTAATAAAGTGTATAGAAGATGTCCCTTAAAAATTCATGATTATGAGTTTCCAGCAGACCTTATGGCACTTACGTTTTATGAGTTCGATGTGATATTGGGTATGGACTGGTTATCAGGACATGGGGTTATGGTTGATTGCATAAGAAAAAAAATTTTCTTGAGAACTTCAGATAGAGATGAAGTGATTGTAACCGGTGAAAAATATAGCGCATTGACAAATGTGGTGTCTTTAATAAAGGCTTCTAAGATGATGAGAAGAGGATATACTGCTTTTTTGCTTACATTTTAGATACTCGTATAACAAATACTGAGATTGAAAAGATACCGGTGGTCCGAAATTTTATTGATGTGTTTCGGAAGAATTCTGGGTTTACCCCGCAAAGAGAAGTAGAGTTTGGGATTGAGTTAATTCCAGGCACTGCACCGATATCAATAGCACCTTATCGGATGGCACCCACTGAGTTGAAAGAATTGAAAATGCAGTTACAAGAGTTATTGGACAAGGGATTCGTACGTCCTAGTGTATCACTATGGGGGCACCAGTATTGTTCGTAAAGAAGAAAGATGGGTCTTTGAGACTTTGTATAGATTACTGTCAGTTGAATAAAGTGACTATAAAGAACAAATATTCGTTGCCCAGGATTGATGATTTATTCGATCAGTTAAAATGAGCTAGTTATTTTCTAAGATTGATCTCAGATCAGGGTATTATCAGTTACGGGTGAAGGAATCTGATGTGTCAAAAACTACTTTTAGGACTCGGTACGGTCATTATGAGTTCTTGGTTATGCCATTTGGATTGACTAATGCTCCAGCTGCTTTCATGGATCTTATGAATAGAATTTTTCAGCCTTATTTAGATCAGTTTGTGGTTAGGTGAAGAAGAGCATGATAAACATCTCCGAATTGTGCTACAGATTTTGAGAGAAAAGCAATTGTATGCTAAATTGAGTAAGTGTGAATTTTGGTTAAAAGAAGTCACTTTTCTGGGACATATAGTATCGGCAGATGGTATTCGGGTAGATCCTAAGAAGGTAGAAGCTATACTTGAATGGAAACCACCAAAGAATGTGACAGAAGTAAAGAGTTTTCTCGAATTGGCTGGTTATTATAGAAGATTTGTTGAGGGATTCTCTATGATTGCATCTCCGTTAACGAAATTGTTGCAGAAAAATGTGAAATTTGAATGGACAGAAATGTGTCAGCAAAGTTTTGAAAAATTAAAAACAGCATTAACAAAAGCTCCTGTGTTGATTCAACCAGAATCTGGTAAGGAGTACGTGATTCTCAGTGATGCTTCGTACAATGGTTTGGGTTGTGTGCTAATGCAAGGAGGAAAGGTAGTAGCATATGCTTCTAGGCAATTGAAGCCACACGAAAAGAACTACCTGACGCATGATCTTGAATTGGCTGCAGTGGTGTTTGCGTTAAAGATATGACGGCATTATTTGTACGGTGAGAAATGTCATATTTATACTGATCATAAAAGCTTGAAATATTTGATGACACAGAAAGATCTGAATTTAAGACAGCGCAGGTGGCTTGAATTGATAAAGGATTATGATTTGATTATTGATTACCATCCAGGTAAGGCTAATGTTGTTGCTGATGCTTTAAGCCGAAAATCTTTATTTGCTTTGCGAGCTATGAATGCCCGATTATCTTTGGTTGATAATGGTTCAATCATAGCTGAATTGAGAGCTAAATCGTTATTTTTACAGCAAATATGTGAAGTTCAGAAGAATGATGAGAAATTACAGGTTAAATAGGCACATTGTGAGTCAGGTACTGATTCTGAATTTCAGGTTGGAATTGATGGTTGTATGTTATTCAATGGTAGGATATGTGTACCTCAGAATTCAGAACTCATAAAGAAGATTTTATACGAGGCTCACAGTGGTATTATGCCTGTACATCTGGGGAGTAATAAAATGTATAATGATCTGAAAAAGATGTATTGGTGGCCAGGAATGAAACGGGATATCTCTGAGTTTGTATCAAGATGTTTAATATGTCAGCAAGTTAAAGCTAAGCATCAAGTACCTTCAGGGTTACTTCAGCCAATTACTATACCGGAATGGAAATGGGAAAGAATCACTATGGATTTTGTATCGGGATTACCGTTGTCTCCGAAGAAAAAGGATGCTATTTGGGTGATTGTTGACCGATTGACAAAATCAGCGCACTTTATTCGATGACGTATGGATTATTCTTTAGATAAAGTAATTTGAATCAGTATATATCTGAGATTATCAGGCTACATGGAGTGCCTGTCTCCATTATATCAGATAGAGATCCCCGATTTACGTCTCGTTTCTGGGATAAATTGCAAGAAGCTTTAGGTACTCAATTGTATTTCAGTACTGCATTTCAACCTCAGACAGATGGTCAATTTGAGTGTGTAATTCAAGTATTGGAAGATATGCTCCGATGTTGTATACTAGAGTTTGAAGGTAATTGGGAGAGGTATCTACCTTTGATTGAATTTGCTTACAATAACAGTTATCAGTCCAGTATTAAAATGGCTCCGTATGAAGCTTTGTATGGTAGAAAGTGTAGAACACCATTATATTGGACAGAACTCAGTGAAAAGAAGATACATGGGGTTGATTTGAACCAGGAAACAGAAGAAAAAGTAAAAGTCATTCGGAATAGTTTGAAAGCAGCATCTGATCGTCAAAAAATCTTATGCTGATCTTAAAAGAAAAGATATTGAATATGATGTGGGTGAAAAAGTATTTTTGAAAGTGTCGCCATGGAAAAAAATTCTCCGATTTGGAAAGAAAGGCAAGCTCAGTCCAAGATTCATTGGGCCGTATGAGATCTTAGAACGGGTTGGTCCAGTTGCTTATCGGATAGCCTTACCACCGGAATTGGATAGAATTCACAATGTTTTTCATGTCTCAATGCTACAAAGATACAGGTTTGACCCATCTCATGTGATTACTCCTGAAGTAATAGAAATTCAACCAGATTTAACTTATGAAGAGGAGCCAATTAAGATACTTGCTCAGGAAGTAAAGGAATTGAGAAACAAACAGGTTCCCTTGGTAAAAGTATTGTGGAGACATCATAATTCGAAAGAAGCAACATGGGAAAGAGAGGAAACGATGAGACATCAATATTCGCAGTTATTTACGTCAGGTAAATTTCGAGGACAAAATTTATTAAGTGGGGGAGAATTGTAGTGACCCGATAGTCGAGTAACCGAAAAATATATTTTCGGTCCCCGTTTTCATAAAACTGAAACGTAAATATTTATTAAAAAATATTCACGAAGTTAGTTGTGTGCCTAATTGGGTTGTATTTAAGTGAATTTGACTTAATTAGAAGTATTTGGGAAAAAGGATTAGATTGAAATAGGTGTGAAAGTTTAATTAAAGATTAAAGAAAATAAAAAGGACTAAAAAGGCAATTATGCCATTTTTAAATGTTGAGGCGGTTTAAGTGTGAAAAAATCCTAGATTTTTTTAGTTTAAAACGTGTATATATATATAATAGATATTAATTATAAAGTATATTATTATATTATTATATTTTATTATATATATAAACAGACTAAAGGAAAAAGAATAGAAAGATATACAAACAGAGAAGCAAAACGAAACAGAGAGCTGGGGAAAGAAAAAAAAAAGTGAGAAAAGAAAGAAGAAAAGGGGAAATTAAAAGTTTGAAGCTTGAAAGTTTAGTAGGTAAGTTAATTTAGCCATTTTCTTTTAATTTTGATGTTTTATAAGTTTTAGGACAAAGTTTTGATGAATTTAAGTTGAGGTTTTTGGAGTTTTAAAGTTTTTGAACATAGCATATGATGAACAAAAAGATGAATTAGTGGTTTAATTGAAAGAATTTGAAGTTAGAATTGGGTAAAGAATTTAATTGTAAAATAAGCTATAAGAAAACTGTTTTAAGACAGCAGCAGTAGAGTAACTTTGAAAAATCACTAAAAATCGTAGAAGTGGAATTAGAAGCTGAGTGAGATATGAAATTAAATCTTATTGAGTATATTTTCATATGAAAGAAACAGGGAAAGCAAACGAATTCTTTATTTTTAGATATTTAGATATTTTTAAGACTGGTTTAAAGTGATTTCGAGATCCCCTGTTCTGACTTCAAAAAATCATAAAAAATTATAAACAAATAATTAGAGACTTAAATTTATATTTTTAGAATCTTGAATGAGTCTATTTTCAATAGAAACAAACAAGAACATCATATGAATCCTATATGAGGAGATAATTATTTTTTAGTGAAGAAGGGTCAGAACTGTCAGACAGCAGAACATGTGTGATTTTAAAGAATAAACTGTATTTGTTGGCTTAACCAAAAATTATGAAAATTTTATGATAAGAATATATGTGAGTCTAGTTTCAGGGAAAATTAGTGGATCATAAATTTGAATTCTGTAGCTCAAGATATAAATAATTTAGTGACTTTGACACAAATGGACAGCTTTGAATAAATTTATGAGTGAAGGATTAAATTGAAATATGAACTAAGGTAAGAAAGGATGAATTTATTATATTATACATGTTTATTTCTATTAAATAGTATAAGAAATTTATTTGATTATTTTTAACATATAAATGTTATATGTTTATATGAAATTGAAGAAAAAGAAAAGGAAGGAGAGGACCGAATTGAAGGAAAAGAAAAAGAGAAGGTTAAGGAGTGAAGGAAGAAGAACTTATATCACCTCAACCTTTTGTAGTAAGTACTACAAGGATTTTAAATTATTTTTATTTATTTATCTTTTCCCGAAATATTTATATAAAGTATTTAAATGCATGAGATTTAGCTTTAATGCCCAAGTAGACGGAATTTAGAACTACTAGGATATTAGTGGCATGCCATTAAGGAACTTTAGCTCGCTCTCTGATATTAGTACGTTGGTGCTCTCTGATTATTAGCACATTAGTGCTCTCTGTTCACTTGTGCATCATAATGCACCTCTGTATTTGTTCCATATATCCGGTGTGTTCTATAAAGTCTACTTTGGGCTAAGAATGTGAAATGAGAACAAAAGTGAATCACTGATGTGTTAAGGTAAGTTTAATACCTTACAAAAGATAAGTTAAATTTATTTAAAGTAATGCATAGTTGAAAGGACTTATATGTGAGTAGATATGCAATAATTGATTGAGTTTAAAATATTCTGTTATGATTGCTTATTTAATTATTCTTGTAGTGCTTACTAAGCCTTCACCGACTTAACGCGTTCATTTTTAACGCGTAGGTACAATTAGACTAGAAGAGAAGTCCAAATAGAAGATCTCTCATCTCATCACATCCTCAAGGACTTCAAAAGTAGGTACTATATTTTGTATTAAAATGGCATGTACATATGCAGTTCAAAGGTATTCCCATGTGATAGGGACTAAAATGTAGACTCTTGAAATTCTATCTATTTTGAGTTACTTGAAGTATTTTGGTATATATGGAATGAATTAGTAAACAATAAATATGTTTGTAAAAATGGTTGGTAAGTTAAAATATTACAGACAAATGTTTTTAATTAAATAGTATCTAGCCAAAACCGTTTTGGCACCAAATGTAATAGTCTTATACCGGGTCTACATGTTTGAACCGGGTATAGGGGTATTTCAACGAGATTATGTGAAAAGACTTGTATATGCTAGTGACGAGATCTGTATTGAATAAGTTAGGATGAATAGAATTTCCTTTTTTAAACTATGTGAGATGTTACAAACTTTAGGGGGATTGAAGTCGTTAAGGAACATGCTTGTTGATGAGCAAGTGGCTATGTTTTTACATATAATTTCTCATCACCTTAAAAATCGAGTTATCAAGAATCACTTTAATAGGTCCGAGGAAACCATTAGCAGATCATTTCACAATGTTTTAAATGCCGTCATACACTTACAAGATGTGTTATTTAAAAAGACAGAGCCAATTACAGCTAATTCTACATACCTAAGGTGGAAATGGTTCAAGGTATTGGAGTGAGTTTTATATATAGCTTGTACATAATTTAGTCCATTTAGATTTAAATATAGTATCCTAACCCGAGGTTTTATACAAGTGATGTAGAATTGCTTAGGTGCTTTAGATGGAACCCACATCAAGATTAGGGTTCCAACAGTTGACAAACCTAGATATCGAACGCGAAAAAGTGACATAGCAACAAATATGTTAGGTGTTTGTACATCTGATATGTAGTTTGTTTATGTTCTTCCTGGTTGGGAAGGCTCTGTTGCTGATGGACGAGTTCTTCGAGATGCCATTAGTAGAAGACATGGACTAAAAGTTCCTCATGGTAAAGTGCAAAATTAGAAGAATTTGAATTAGTTTTTAAGATCATACTTTTTTGGGAAATTAACCATGATAAATAATTTCATTTTATAGGTTGTTATTATCTAGTTGATGCTGGATACACAAATTTTGAGGGATTTTTTGCGCCTTTTAGAGGACAAAGATATCATTTGAATGAGTGGCGTCAGGGTTACCAACCAAGTACTCCGGAAGAATTTTTCAATATGAAACATGCTTCAGCGCGTAATGTTATTGAAAGATGTTTTAGGTTATTAAAACTTAGATGGGGAATACTTAGGAGTCTATCATTCTATCCTGTGAGGGTACACAATAGAATCATTATTGCATGTTGTTTGCTCCATAATTTTATTTGAACCTATATGAGTCTTGATCCTATTAAACCGGAGTTGGGAGAAGGATTACCTAGTAATGTGATAGATGATGATGAACTGAATATCGTAAATATTCATCCATCGGATGCATAGGCTACTTGGAGGATGAAACTAGCCAACCAAATGTTCAATGAATGGCAAGCATCTAGAAATTAATTAGGTTTAGAGTAAAAATAGTAAACGTTAAATTGTTTATGTTATTTCATATATCTAGTTTATGAAACTTTGGTGGTGTTTGAATTGTTTTTTTTTTTTTTGTATTGTACTAGACTTGTTGAATGACAATTTATTTTCTTTTGATTCATCATGTGTTATAATTTTATAAAGTGTTGACCTTTGGATGCATAATATTGAACTTAATTTTAAATTGCGTTTTTTCTTAAGATAGTTATATCAGGTTTTTCACAATCAAGTATTTCTTCCCAAAATTCTCGAGGAACCAAAATGAAATGGGTTCTAGATGAAGATGTTGTGTTGGTTGCTTGTATGCTCGACTTGCACAATTTTGGAACTTTTAATGTAGATAAGGGATTCAAAGCCAGTTATTTAAATGAGTTGGAAAAAATGTTAGAAAAAGTTTTACCCAATACCATGTTGAAGGCTAAACCTAATTTTGAATCGAGGATTAGGACATTGAAAAGGGATTGGTCAATCGTTTATGACATGCTTAGTGGAAAAAACAATAGCGGCTTTGGTTGGGATGAGCATAGGCAGCTTGTTGTTGGTTAAGATGCGGTGTGGAACTCATATATAAATGTAAGAATTATTTCAAGTTTTTTATTATTTTATTTTGACCAAACTTATATCTAATATGAATTCCTCATTTTTATAGAGTCATAAAAAAGCCGCTCAATTCAAACATCAGAGTTTCCCTTATTATGAACAACTTACTGCCATCTACGCAAAAGATCAAGCCACTGGGAAAGATGCTCAAACAGCCGCTGATATTATTGAAGAAATAGATGTTGAGGACGCAGCTACTACAAATACTCATGAAGAAAGAAATGATCCCCACGGATGCGAAGCTGATGTTTCTTTGGATGACATGGATCTTTCAGCTACATAACCGCAACCAGCTAGAAACCAACGTGATTCCACATTATTAAAGAAGAAAAAAAGATTTCTGATGCAAGTGATTCTTCTACTTCATTTAATGATGCTGCCACTTTATTGGTGGAAAACATACGGACTGTTGGCCTTGGAATCAGTAAGAGTATTGTCTCTGAAGTGCTAATTCAACAAAAGTCAGAAATGACCATTCAAGAAAGTGCTTTGAAATTATATCCAACATTATGTGAAGTAGAAGGTTTAACTGAGGATGAGCGCTATTGCGCATTGAGCAAAATTCCAGATCATCCAACGCAAATGCTCATTTTGTTTAGTTTACCTTCTACTGTGCGATTGGAATGGGTTAGAAGATTTCTTGCTGACCATTAAAAATCATGGTTTTGTTGATGATATTTCGGTAACTTTTAGTGTTTGTAATATTTGGATGGTATAATGACATGTCATTACAATGTTGTAACTTTTTGATGATGTAAAATTTTATAACATATGGATTATGACATATAAACTAATGAAATCATGTAACTTTTTATTAATATATGAATATTATGTTTGGATGTGAAATATAATTCTCAAGTTATTTATTACTTCTAATATTTTATTTTTTATTGTAGAATAATTAATTTATTTGTTTCACTAATGATATTTTAACACATTAAATATATATTGCAGTTTAAATATAATAAAGTAGATTATATATTATTTTTATAGTATTATATATTATGATTTTTTAATTCATATAATAATAATTTTATTAAGAATTTTATTAAATTATATATTATTTTATTAAATTATATTTAATAATAATTATGCTAAAATATGGTTAAATTATTTATTATTTTTATTAAATTATTTTTAATAATAATCTTATTAAAATTTAATAACAATAACAATAATTATCTACCTAAAAAAATTCTGCTAAGAGTATTTTGGTTATTTTAGTTCTTTTTCCTTATACTATTACAACATCATTCCATTTTACCAAACACAAGAATACTATTACAATTTATTCTATTCCATTTAATCAAACAGTTAAATTACTGATTACAGCTCTATTCAAGTACAGCCTTATTCTATTACAGTTAACCACCGAATTACAGGTTGCAAATTCCATTTTCTTTTCTCTCTTTTCACCCCGACATTAAGCATGCAGCAAAGACTTTAATTTTTTTTTCTTAAACTTATGGGCCCCATCATTTTTATATTTATTTTATTTTTTATTTCTTTCCTCTTTTTTTTCCTTCTTTTTTAATTATTTATTTTCTTTCTTATCTTCACTTTCTCTTTCTACTTTTTTTCTTTCCTATGCAGTCCTAGCCGCCGCTTAATCAGCCGCCGGAGTGATACGAGCTGTTTGTTTCTGAGGAAAAATTGAGAGAAAAGAGAGTTCTTTGAAAATGATATTGGCTGAGTTTTATTCCTCAGTTCCGGCCCTCTGAAAAGTAAAAAAAATTGAGTGAAAATATAAGTTTAAAAAATAATTTTGAGTAAAAGAATAATATTTGTTTTAAAAAACGGATCAAATTTCGAATAAGATTTTTATTCAAGTCAAACATGAATTTGTAAAAGAAAATCCACTATTTTATTGTTATTTTTTATTATTTTATTGACATTTCACTATTTTATAATTATTGTATGAATATTTTATAACTCTTATTTTATTGACAATTTTACTATTATTTTAAAAATATTTACATGTTACCTTAAATCTATTTTAGTATTATTTAAGTATCAATTTTTTTAATTTATTTTTATTTTGTTAAAAAATATTTATTTTAATGATTTATGTAAAATTTTAACTCATTTTTCGAGTAGAGTGTAAAAGAACCCAAACCCGTGAAAAGGCCCACCACCTCTATTCCTCAGCCTTAATGTTTATAGAAGAAAAGGCGGTTAAGAAAATTTTTATGGGTTGTTTGGGTTATTATAACAGTTTCAATAACTCCCAAAAACACACCGTTTATTTAAAAGGGCCCTCTACTGTAAAGACGCGCCGTTTCACTTCATATATTATATTTATAACACAGAGCTCCGATCGGGCACCACCAAAATACTCCTCCCTCCCTACTCTCTTCAAATCTTGGCATAGATTTCCCAAAAGACTCCTCATAATTCGTGATATCACTCCCACATTCGATTTTTTATTCCAGTCTCTCAATCCGACCATTGATCCAGCCTAAAATTGAGATAGGTTGCTCCACCCTTTCTCTGTCTTCACCGTTCGGATTGATAAACGGAGCTCCGACGCCCTAAGTGCTGAGAAACCCGAAAGATGGGTTCTCTCTTCTCTTTTTTTTTTTTTTTTTGATTTGTTTGAATACTGACTTGTTTGGTTTGCAGGTGTCACGGTGGAGCTCTCTTTCTTTCTTTCTTTCTTTTTTTTTTTTTTGTATGTATTTGTGTTTTGGTTTCCTGTTTGCTAGGTTTGGGTTTTGGGTTGCTTATGATCGGTTGGTTCGGCTGTTTGGAGTGGGTTTCAGTTTAGGGGCTCGGTCGTGGTGTTGATGGTGGCTGGTAATGTGGAAAATGGTGGTGGTGTCTTGTTGAGGAAATGAGGGTGAGAGTGCGAGAGAGTGTGTGAGAGGGAGCTAAGAGGGCGGGAGAGGAGCCCCGATGATTTGTCAAAGTCGGGGTGATGATGGATGCCAGTAGGGGCACTGTTTTGGTTCGGTGATGGACTGGTATGAGTGGTGAGGTTTAGAGTTGGCAGAAATTTGGGAGCTGAGAGGGATGGCAGGTTGGAGCCCAAAGAGCAGTCGAGAGTGATGGTAATGGAAGGTTTCTAGGTAATCGAGAGGGAGCTCCCTTTTTCTTTGTTCTTGGTTGTTTTATGGAGGAGGAGGAGGATGGATTGATGGAAATGGGATAGGGTGTCTACAGGGTGATTGGTGTGCAGGGCATAGGGCGGTAGGTTGGCTGATAGAAGTTGGTAGTTGGTGGCAGTGATGGAGCGTAGGGACTGATTTGCAAAAATAGAGAAACTTAGGGTCAATTTTGCAATATTTCTTTTTTGATTTTGATAATTTTTTAAAATTTTGTGATATTTTTTTAATTTTGTGATTTTTGTAATTTAATAAAATTTAATAAAATATTAATTATATATATTAAAAATTATAAAAAATTTAAACATTAGTGGGCCAAAACCCAAAACATTAAATTAAAAGAAAATTATAAAAAAACCCAAACTTAATTTAAGTTCAAACCCAATTTCAAATAGCTGAAATAAAATTTTACAAAAATCCAGTAGGCTCAAAATTACATTATAAAGCAAGTGGAGCCAAACGAAATTCGGATTTTGATCATATCTAATTGTTTTCTACATAATAATTAGAATTATTTATAATTTTTCCTGATCTTATAAATAGAAAGATAATGCGTTTCAACACATTTGAACCCACATCCTCTTTCATTTGCCGATTGTCATGCTAAATGAGTATAACTTAACTTAGTGGTAGGAGAATTGTCTTATGAGTATAGGAGTTTGGGTTAAATAATATTGTAAACTTACAATTAATTCATTAAATTCTAAACTTTTAGATA
Organism: Gossypium bickii; assembly: GCA_025503065.1. Lineage (NCBI taxonomy): Eukaryota > Viridiplantae > Streptophyta > Magnoliopsida > Malvales > Malvaceae > Gossypium > Gossypium bickii. The sequence goes on from CP106717.1 coordinate 109,257,154, forward strand.
GATTCTTAATAAAATCTTGTTACAATAATTAGAAGGTTTAAATTGATAAACTAACAATTAAAAATATTACGTTGACACTTAATAATATCGTGTTAACATTGTAGTTTACCAATTCATAACAATAAAATAATTTATGATAGCTAAGAAAATAATTATAAATTGGCATAATGATTTTTTGGCCCTCCAATTTTACAAAATGTTTTAGTTTTCTATTTATTTTGTTGCCTTTTTTTAGTCTTTAAACTTACATTTTTTTTGTTAAATCATCTCAAAATAGATAGAAAAAGTTAATTTTTTTTAACTTTGTTGATGTGACATACTTAATTTTTTTTAAATTTATTGATGTGACATACATGTGAATTATTTTGCGAATGACACATCAACATTTAATTAAATTTTTAAAATTTTTTTAAATTAAAAATCATTAAATTTATAAAAAAATATTTCTCAATATTTTTAAAATTAATTAATTAATTAATTAATTAAATGCTGACATGTCATCCACATAGCAATCCATATGTATGCCACGTCACCAAAGTTAACAAACATTATTTTTTTTCTCCCATTTTGGGGTGATTTGACAAAAAATACAAATTTAAGGACTAAAAGAGACGAAAAATTAAATGAAGGGCTAAAAAGACTTTTTTTTTTGTAAAATTGGAGGGCCAAAAAGTCATTATACCTTATAAATTTATAATAAATTGTAAAAAAAATATAATAAGCTATTAATAATTTTTAAACATTTACAAATGTCATTGTAACTTCAATTTAGATTTAAAATTATATCAAATATGAGGAGGGGTTATAGGTAGTTTTAGGCATTGTATAAAAAAAAAGATATATTTATCAAATATGGGTAAAAGCATAAAAAAAATTCATGTACTATATTCTGGGTTGCATTTTAGTTCCTCTACTGTTAAAATTTGGTGTTTATATATAAGGTATAATGACAAATTTAACTCTCATCTTTTATATAAGTATTCACTTTGATCCCTACTCTTTTATTGAAGTAAATTAGAAAACTTTGAAACTAACAAGGTTAAAGGGTCAAAAAAGCCTTAGTGACAAATTTTAAAACAAATCAATTAAGCTCTTTTAAATTTTTAAATTTATTTTAAAATAATAAAATTTATAAAAAAAATTATACAACTTTTAAAACTATAATTTTTTATTAAAAAATATCAATACCGGTCATTATTGTTATTTAATATAGGGATAAATCATGATTTAGCCCTTAAACTTGACAACTCTTTTTAATTTGGTCCCTGAACTTTTTTAGTCCATATTAATCCTTGAACTTGATAATTTTTTTTCTAGTTTTTGATCCTCGTAAATGATATGAAATTCTGAGATTGTATCACATCATTACCTAAAAATTTTATAATTTATGTGATGGCCATATCATCACATGAATTAAAATTGGGAAAAAAATTAATTTTAAAATTTTTATAACTTTTTAAAATAATAATTTTAAAATTTTAAAATGACTAAATGGCTAAATGATTTTTTTAATTTGTTACTAACGTCTTTTTGATCCTTTAACGTTATTAGTTTAAAAAATTTCTATTTTACTTCCAATAAAAGAGTAGAAATCAAGTTGAATAAATGTACAAAGGTTGAGGCTAAATTTATTATTATGTCTTATATATAAACACCAAATTTAAACGAAGTGAGTATTGGAAACTAAAATAGAAGACAAACACTCCAAAAATACAATACTTAATTTATTGAGGGAGATTGGTCAGTTCTCAACAAATAATCATCTACAAACTTTTCCTGACAAAATTAATCAATTATCATTGATAATATATTAATAACATTTTGATTTTCCTAATGAATAGATCGATCCGAAAATCGATACGAATAGATTAATTAAGTAAAATACTAATTGATTTAAATTTTAATGATTTATTTAATCGAAGACCGAATAGTTTCATTACTTATTCTTAGGGGTGTTCAAACGGTCGTTTTGCTTAATCACAGAACCAAATTACTATTAATTGAGATACTCGAAATGTAAAATTCTTTAATTATTAACCGAATCGAAATATTCCGATAAATAAATATAAAACATATAAAAATTACATTACCAATATTCATTTTCTTTTATTTAATAGTTAAAAAAATTTTAAATGGGGTGAAAATAACAAATAAGACATTAAAATTACACGAGTCTTGAAATTTAACAACCAAACACTAATACATTTAAAAACAACAAATATTTCTGGTAATTAATTAATTCGATTAATTAATCAATTTCTGTAACAGCCCAATTTCAATAGTGCCGGAATAGTGATTCGAGATTACTAAATCTGACGAAAAAGTTAGAAAACTTTGTTAATCGATAATTATAAGTTAAGTGTGATTTTAGAAATATTTTAAAATTAGTGAATTTTGTGAACTAAAAGAATTAATTAAAAAAAGATTTGGGCCAAAAGCGAGGTATTGAGACCTCGAATTCATCTGATGAGTCATAAATATTTCTAAAAATATTTATGGAGTGTCATTAAGTTATTATTAAAGTTTAATTGAGAAATTTTAACGTTTGGATATGTAATTAAATAAAAAAGACTAAATTGAAAAAGGTGTAAAAGTTTTATTATAGATTAAAGAAAGTATAAAGGACCAAAATGGTAATTAAGCCATTTTATTTAGTTGAGGCGGTTATTGTGAAGAAAATCTGAGATTTTTTTTATGTTTAATATTATATTATTATATTATTATATTATATTATTATATTATTATATTATTATATATAAACAAACAAATGGAAAGAAAAAAAAAAGGGAGAGAAAGGAGAGAATTGAAACAGAAAAGAAAGAGAGAACAAGACGAAAGCAGGGGAAAGAAAGAAAGAAAGAAAGAAAAGGAGAAATTGATGATTTAAAGCTTGGATGTTTAATAGGTAAGCTAATTTAGTCCTTTTCTTTTAATTTTGATGCTTTATAAGTTTTAGAACAAAGTTTTGATGAATTTAAGTTGAAGTTTTTGAAGTTTTAAAGCTGTTGAATATAGCATATGATGAACAAAAAGATGAATTAGTGGTTTAATTGAAAGAATTTGAAGTTAGAATTGGGTAAAGGATTTAATTGTAAAATAACCTATAACAAAACTGTTTTGGACAGCAGCAGTAGAGTAATTTTGAAAAATCACCAAAAATCGTAGAAGTGGAATTAGAAGTTGAATGAGATATGAAATTAAAGCTTATTGAGTCTATTTTCATATGAAAGAAACAAGGAAAGCAAAGGAATTCTGTAATTTGAGATATTTATATTTTTGTAAGACTGGTTCAGAGGGATTTCGGGATCCCCTGTTCTGACTTTGTAAAATCATAAAAAATTGGAGAAAAATAATTAGAGGCTTAAGTTTATATGTTTAGAATCCTGAATAAGTCTATTTTCAATAGAAATAAACGAGAACATCATATGAATTCTGTATGAAGAGATAATTAATTTTTAGTGAAGAAGGGTCAGAACTGCCAGACAGCAGAACAGGGGTAAATTTGATGAATAAACTGTACTAATTGGCTAAATAAAAAATTCTGGAAATTTTATGGGAAGAAGATATGTGAGTCTAGTTTCAGTAAAAATTTACGGTTCTTCATTTGGAGTTCTGTAGCTCTGGAAATAAATAATTTAGTGACTATAACTCAAATGGACAGTTTTGAATATACTTATGAGTAATTAATGAAATTATTGACAATGTTACTTATAGCATGTTATATACATTAAGGATGTGGAATGGAGAGGAGGAGGAGGAAAATATGTATGAATATTTAGGTAGTATGGCTAATTTGAAATGTTTTAGGCTCACGGACTAAATTGAATAAAAGTAAAACTTTGTGATTAATTTTGTAAAAATGTGGAAATAACCAATTTGCATGAAATGGATTATTTTATTATTTAAATTTGCAAAATTGAATGAAATTATTAATTTAGATTAAGATCGACTGAAAAATCAATAAAAATAGAAAATTTCCAAAGTGCCCTCGAATTTTGATATTTCGCAAAAATTTAGCTGTGTAAGTTCGTGTAACTTAATTATGTAATATAAAGGAATATAAGTTGATTGTACGTGAAATATTGATATGATGAATTAACTGATTTATGTTTATGAAGAAGAGATAATTGAATGATATTTTTCATGATATGTAAATATGTGATTATCTTTAATATGTTAATACAAGATAATTAAGTATGTTGAGATGAGTAATAAATTTATGTAAGACATGACGAGAAAAATAAATATGTTTAAGGGACAATATGTTTGAATTTGATTGGTTTCAAATATAAATGCTAAATGAAATAAAATGTCTGATAAATAAATTTGTAATTCCGGTAATGCCTCGTACCCTATTCCGGGGTTGAATACGGGTAAGGGGTGTTACAATTTCGAACTAAATTAATTGATAATCAAAATTTCAAAAATTATTAACCGAACTAAAGTTAACTACTAACCAATTAATCGAATTAAATTCATCCATTAATAAAATTTTAACCGAAATGTGAAGACTTGTAGCTATCCTTGCTCAAAACTGGAAACTCAACTGCTGGAAGCATAATCAAAAAAAAGAAAAGAAAAAACATTTAGGGTCTGTTTGTTTGCGGTATTTCATTTTCTGGAAAACACTTTCAGACTTTTATTATGTTTGTTTGACCAAAGGAATTGATTTTCCAGAAAATCAATTACAAAAACACGGGAAAATTTCCCCTTCTTTGTGTAAAATGTCTTATAGATTTTTTTTTCTGTAAGACATTTTCTGGAAAACACACCCTCAGCCGCTCAGTTCCTTCTCATTTCATTTCCTCCTTATTTCCTCTCTGTCCATCAACGTCAGCCTCTCCTCCTCATCGGTGTGCTTCTTCTTTTTGGGTTATCAACAGGTTCTTTTCTCCTTTTCTCTGTCTATTGTTTTCATCGAAGGTAGATTTCTTCTCCTTTTCTCTGTCTATTATTTTTGTTCATCGAAGGTAGATTTCTACTCATATTTGTTAGCGTTTTGTAGCCTCTGATGTTTGGCTTGTCTTGGGCTTTTGGAATTCTCGTTCAGTGTTGATTTATGGAGGCTTGTTCCGGGCTTCTCATCAGTTCCATTTTCTGCTCTAATTTAGGAGGTTCAGTGGGTCTCGTTTTTTGTTGGTTGGTTTGAGGGCGCTGATATTTGTGTTGTGGCCTCGTGGGTAGCGTGTTTTTCTGATTCGATCTCGCTCGTGCACTCGGAGCTTTGTGGGGACTCTGTTTTGGCCTTTGGTTTCGAGGCTTTCTCGAGTTTGTTTGTCAAACAAGCCAGGAGTCGAGTTTGCACTTTGTTCTAGGTGTTGTTGGTTGTATTGACTTATCTGCTTTAGATTGATAGAGTTTTGACTTCTTTTTCGCATATTGCCTCTTGTTTGATTGTTTGTGTAAACATGTTTTTTTTCAAAGCTACAATTGTATCTGGTTTCTTTTATGCTCCATGTCGATCCATACAGTTCAAACTCGTCGGCATCACAAGCGATTATGGATTGAACACGCATACAGTATTTCTTGTTTAGCAGTGTATAATGGGTTAGTTTATTCTGGTTCATGGGATAAAACACTTAAAGTATGGAGTATATCTGATTTGAAATGTTTAGAATCCATTAAAGCACATGATGATGCTATCAATAGCTTAGTAGCTTGTAAAGGAATTGTGTATTCAACATCTGCAGATGGGAAAATAAAAGCTTGGGGAAAACATGGGAACACCTCTCATTTATTGCAAGGGATTTTAAAGGATCATAAAGATGTTTCATTGAATTCAGTCATTGTTTCAGAGGATGGAAAATGGGTCTATGGAGGTGGTTCAGATGGGTATATTATGGGGTGGGAAGGGAATGCTAATTTTAGTGCTTGATGGGAGAGGTTTTGTGCAGTGGTTCAGCTAATAAAACCATAGGTATTTGGAAGCGAGAGGCTTATGGTCAACTTTGTAAAATTGAGGTCATTAATGGTCATCAAGGACCAATCAAATATTTGGAGGCATCACTCTGTAATGTTGGCAATGGTTTCTTGCTCTATAGTGGAGGCCTTGACAAAACAATAAGAGTCTGGTGAGTGTCCAAGAGGGTTGCTATATAAGTTAGTCATCAATTTTTTTTTTGTTTGTAATGAAGTACTGCTTCCTCTTTTAATTGTTTGCAGTATGGTTTAGAGGTTCATGTTTTAATGTGCAGTTTCTTATGGTATATTTGTCGGTGATCGATTTTTTGTCTTATTGTTTTCATACAGATTTTTTGAATTCTTGTGAATTGTAATTAATAATTTGGGAAAAGAAAAAATAAAGAGTGTAATAGTTTACTTTATTTGTTCAATGATTGAGAATAATAGCAGCTTTGTTTTGTTTAATGAAGAATTAGCATTTGTTGTCTGAATCATGTGTTTGCTAATTAAGGACAAAGAAATCAAATAATAGCAGCTTTGTTTTATTTAATGAAGAATTAACATTTGTTGTCTGAATCATGTGTTTGCTAATTAAGGATAAAGAAATCAGGCATTAAGCAATAATTCGCAATCATTACATGATTGATGATTGTGTTAGGTAGAAATTAGTTAATTGAATTAGGGGACAAACTTTATGAAGAAGTTAAGTAATTATAAATTTGGAGACTCCATAATATCTAGAAATTTTATGTTTGAAAATTTAATATATATATATATATCAAAAAAGTTTTATGAAGTGTTTTGGATTACTAATGGGTAGGTTAAATTGGAATGTGTTACATGTCCTCGTGGCAATAGTATATGCTACTAAATAGAATATTTCAACAAATATGAAAAGAGTTCTATTTACGTGCTTAAGATGATTTTGTATGATTTTTTTGTCTTTTCCTAATTTTATGTTTTTATTTTTCATAAAAGAAACATTTCCCACATATGGCAAATATAAGCAATATATATAGCTACTTAATTATTCCAAAAACTTTTAATTAATAACTAATTATATCATATCATTACTTAACTAATATAATTGATAGATCGATTAGAAGTGCATGTTTGGAGACATAATAGATTTGTTTTATTATAATAACTAATTATATCATACTACTAATTATGTATTTGGATAATATTATTAATTTCTAGTATTAATTATGGTTTGGAAGCTAATTTATAATTATTCAATCCTTGTTTTTTATTTTTTTATAACATAATTACAAATAATTTATTTGACTTTAAATATTTTTAATTTATGACAATTAATATTCTAGCTTAATAATTGAGTATTATTATATATTTAATTTGATTTATTTATTTATCCATAAATTATTGTAATATATGTAAAAATAATTTAAAATATAAATTTATTAATATATATGTAAAAATAACTTTTCCAAAAAATATTTTCAAGATAAATTCATCCAAACACCAAAAAAATAAATTTATTTTCAAAAAATAAATTATTTGTCAAAAATTATTTTCCGAAAAATATTCTACTGGTAACCAAGTCTCAAAAAAGAAACTAATTAAAACAAACACAAAAAAAAAAAAAACCATTATTCTTTGCCCGTTTCTTTCTTGTGATTTCTCTCTCTTCAATGGCGTCAGTAACAGAGTCGATTGCCGCCCTCTCTTTTCCTACTACTTCACGCTTTAGAGCTTCATTCTCACGGCCGGCGATGATGATGTCACAGCCGGCGGTTTCTTCGTATAGCCGCCGAGGTTTGCCGGAATTTAAAGGGTTGAAAATCCAATCCTATTCACTGATTTCGTTCGCGTCCACGAATTCCAGATATCCTAGGGTTTCCAAGCATAGTGGACGCGTTGTTTGCGAAGCTCAGGAAACTGCTATTGATAGTAAGCTCTGCTTTCTCTCTCTCTCTCTCTCAGTTCGAAACTTTTCGAATTTTTAGTTGAAATTATAACTGATACTGCTGCGATTTATGAATGAAGATTGAACTAGTTCTAAGCAAGAATTCAGGGGAAATATGTTAGATTTACAGTTTCAAGACTTGAGAGTAATCATGTTTTTAAGCGGATTTATTTGCTATGATGCGAGCTGGAAATAAAGTAGAGGGCTTTTTAACATTATCATTCAAGTTTTGTAACCCTAATTTTCTGATAAGGAAATTGATTTAACAAATATGCTTACCAGTTAGAAGTTGGAACTGTTCATATAGCGACCTAATTCATGTCGATGGAAGATAGTAGCATTAACCAATTTTGATTGCTTCGACTGTCCCCCTGTTCTTATATAGCCGCCAGGTTCTTCCAGTTTTTATTCCACTTATTTTGAAATTGGAAGCTGAAAACGATGTTTTCATGACTTGAAATCATAAGATTCGTTGTCCAAGTTTTACCAACTTTGCTGAAATTGATGTGTTGATTAATCAAGAAACGCTTGAACAATGGACAATACTGTCGTGTTTCAGCTTTAGTTTTAAAGCTTGTGGCTGATTTTACTAGAATAGCGTAGTGACAAGTTTATTTGCATCCCTCTGCAAATAATTGGAGTTATCTTCAAAATTAGGGAACACCGAGATCATAGTTTATTTCCTACTGTATAACAACACTTCATCTACTTGCTGAAAGTTAGTATAAAAGATTGTTCAATGCAACTTGTTATAAGGATAACCTATAGGTAAACTATAAGATTCCATCTATGGGAATTCATTGAAACATCTTGTGATTTTACTGCGACTTACAATCTGAAGCTGAACTATTGGAGAGATAAGTACACTATTTTATTTTAGTTTGGTAGCCCTTTTTCAGTGTTGGCAAATGAGATTACTATAGTAGTGATCTATAAATTGGTTGGTCTTGCAAAACGAAATGAATCAGGCATAGCTTGAATCAGCCAGCTTCGAATATGTACTAGTTTCACTTTCTGTTAAATTCCCTTGTTCCTTTGATTGTTGTTGGCAGTTCCAGCTGTGACCGATGAAACATGGCAATCACTTGTGCTCAATGCTGATGGACCTGTACTAGTTGAGTTCTGGGCTCCTTGGTGCGGACCATGCCGCATGATCGATCCCGTAATAGGTGAACTAGCACAACAATACGCTGGAAAACTCAAGTGCTTCAAACTGAATACAGATGATAGCCCCTTGATCGCTTCTCAATATGGAATCCGAAGCATCCCGACACTCATGATCTTCTTGAATGGTGAGAAAAAAGATGCAGTTATTGGTGCTGTGCCAAAAACTACTCTATCAGCAAGCATAGAGAGATTCTTGTAGATAGCCATTCATAAGAAGTGATATTGACTGATGGAATCATGGAAGTGTCCAGCACTCATCACCCACTTGGCTTTGGTTAGATGCTTTATTTCTCTCTATGTGTTGTTGAAAATTTCCCTACTTTTATGTCAAATTTGGAACCGTTCCTTGTCTCGTACACATGCTTATGTTTGTATTTTGAAAATATTAATTATTGCTAACTATATACTATATATTCAGGTTACAAAATTTGCAATCATTTAATTTGAAGCTTACCTATGAACCAAATTTCAGGTGGATTTAGTTCCTTCCTTTGATTGCCAAAAGGAAAGACTGATAGTGATTTTGGACCTAACTATTCCTTTGAGGTATAAAATTTGCTTTTTTGGTGAATTTCATGACCCATGGCTTTTATATTGGCCATAACTAGTAAACAGTGAAAAAGAATAGTCCATGTGGAAAAGCATTTAAGGAGGAATATATATATATATATGAAGGGAAAATTAGGTCCTATATTTGACGTAATGTTTGTGGTCATCACTTTTTAGTATATATTACATGATATAACCTAATTCATATTTGTCCTCCACCCTTACGTTACTAGAAAAGCTAGAGATGTATTTGGCATGTAGTTCGATGGAGTACAATTTTGGACTTTAGGGTGGGGATTAACCTAATAGTACCCAATTTTTCTACTTTTTTTTATCAATTAATATATTTTCATTTAAATAATTTAATTTTTTTATTCATTAAATAGATTCAATAAGTTTATTTATTTTTATACAATTTTAGGGGAGGAAATGGATTTCATAGAGCTTAAACTTGAAATTTATGTCTACTACTTGAAGCTTTGAAAGTTATAGTAGCTTCTCAACATGAATAAATTTATATAATTATATAAATATATAATAATTAATCAGTTAATTAAAATGTTCCAACAAAAATTTGGATTTTTGTTCCCGTACTTTTATTTTAAGGAATTTAATCTATCTACTTTTTAGATATTCGAAATTCGGTTCGAAATTCGGGTCTAACGATTACCACTTAAGATTAATTTGTTAAATTCAAATTAATTATAATGTCATTTTTTATTTACATTTTTACCAAGTGAGTATTTTTTTTTCTTTCAAAATATCACACCGACAGATATAATAAAATTTAAGTGTGTTAACGATCGAACTTGAATTTTGAAATCTAAAATTAAAGGAATTAAATTCTTAAAAATATATATAGGAATTAAATTTTAATTTTGTAAAGAATATAGTGACCTATGACATATTTTAACCATATAAATCTATATCTACGTGACACGCGTCCCACCATCTTACTGTTTTTCTTGCATGATAGGAACATGGTCAAATATCATTTTTGATCAGCCTAGATTTAAGATTCAATCTTTATATTTTAATTTCTAACTTAATTTAAATCTAATATATTATAATATTATTAGTTAGTCCAAATAGTTAATATTATTGATTATTCTAATTAAATTTTGGCTACACCATCAGTGTCTTTTCTTAAAAAAAAAGGTTAAATTTTAGTTAAGGAGCTATATTATGTCTAAATTTGAGATTTTACCCCTACACTTTGATTTTTAACACAATTCAGTCCTATAATTTTATTAATTAGTTCAAATAGTTTATATCATTAATTTTTCAATTAGAATCTTACGTGATTATATATAACTTAGATTTAATTATGTTAAAAGTCTTTTTTACTTTTTAAAATTTAAAATTTAATCACCGTACTTTAATTTTAAAACATTGACTTGATCCTTTCACTAACTTCCTTCCAATTTTTCTGTTAGTTGCAAATGTCGCATTTGTAAAAAGTGGTAAAATAACCTTTTTAATCATTAATATTTATAATTTTTGTTAATTTGACCATGCTCTTTAAAAATACTTAAAATTCATAAAAAAATAAAAATGAAGATTAATAACATATTGGACCAATAAAATTCAAATTAATGATGACATATAAATGCAAAAGCAAGGATAATGGTGAAATAAATTATAAGTGATAAAATAATCATTAAGCATGTTAAATTAAAATTTATTTATAAATATTCAAATTTTCTTGTTATATTACATGTATTTAAATCATGTGACTTTCTTCCTTCACTTTAAATTTTGCATAAAAAAATTATTTATAAGTAAAATAATTCAATCAATTATTCTATTTATTTAACTTTTTTTTTGCTACAAGATAGACCTAATAATGGGTTGGGCTGGGCCAATGCAAAGTTTTAGGCTTGATTTCTGGGCCCAACTTGACCTGAAAAATGAACTTAAAATTTTTTCCAAACTCGACCTAGATAAAGAAATGCTAAACCTGAACCTGACCTAGCCTGCTTGTATTAAATTTTTTTATTTTTTATAAAAAAACAAAATTAAAAAATATAATACATCAAATACACTAAAAATATTAAAACAAATGTTTCCCAACAAATTGAAAGTACATTAAAAAAAAGTTTTTATACTTAAATAACACTAACATAATTGCAAAATTAACAATAAACCAATAGTTATACAATATCCAAACAACAACAAAATGATAGCAAAACAACAATAAATAGTAGCAGGAAAATTTTTTTAGGCAAATTCGGGTTAGGCCTAGGCAAAACAAAAAAATTTACCTGAGGTCTGGCTCGTTTAGAAAACGGACCTTTTTTTTTTCTTTCTTTTTTTTTTTTTCTTGGAGGAGAAACTTAATATCCTGAAATTTGGTTGAAGTTTCCATCCAGTTTTAGTGTGTCCCGTGATAATGTTACTCCATTTTTTATTGGCACTCAGTAGCCTACAAGATTGACATTGAGAGATATAAAAAGCAAGAGTCTAACACGAAGAGTGAGTATCTAAGCAAGAAGTTTGCTGACAAATCTAAAACTGTGAATAGATATGAGTTGGAAATCATTAGTATTCGAGGTAATGGTTGATGATCCACCAATCAAGTTATTTTGCTTGTTATGAATGATGATAAGAGAATGGACCATTGTGCATTAGTAGCATCCGAAGAAGGAACCGAATGAACTCTCTACTGCTACTAAGTTAGGCAAAAGTTGTCTTGGAAGGAACTGCGGATTGATTGAAACATATTAGAGATTTTTTTTAGCTGCATTAACAGGGCAAATATTGGTTCCTTGAAAGATGAGATTGTTTCCTGATTTCCAGATTATCTAAAGAGTGCAAGACACAACCGTGTAGAAACTTATTGAGAACTCAGTTGAGAGATCATTACCTTGAAGCCATTGAAGAATGCAATTGGAAACATAAATACCATCCAAGGAGTCAGTGCATAGTGCAAGGGGGATTTAAAGAAAATTGCTCTTACAAAGGTTCAGCTTAGAAAGAGATGGTTAATTGTTTCTTTGTTACCTTTCTTGTTACATATCTTCCATAGAAAAATGATAATCTTTGAAATGAATCTTAAGACGCCAAAGATTTGTCTATGCAACTTTTTGGGGCCCATGCGTAATAATATTGATGTTTCTTTGATAAAGACGCACATAAGCTTTTTTTAATAAAGAAGAGGCTATTGGAGTCAGATTTCTAGACAATCATGTTAGACCCTCTTTGGATGGAGATCGTTCTATTGAGGAGATCAGAAACTCTATCAGAGTCGAGTAGACATAAAGGTTTTGTATGATCCAAATTATAACTGTAAGGCTGAATGAAAGTATGGGCCTGGAATCTTGAGCATTGAGGGGCCACAGTGTCAATAAGCTAGCGGAGTGGGTCAGTGGTTATCCAACTATTTTTCCCACTCCAGAGTTAAACATCTTTACCGATGTTGCAGATATCTCTACCAATAAATGATGATTTTCCAGACCCATGAGTTAGAAGGCTCTAAGTTTTTTTTTTTTATCAATTTCATCACAAATATTAAGAGGGGTTTTGAAGATAAATTGGGGGTAGAGAGGTATGAAAGAAAATGTGGGTTTGATTAGATTGAATATTTCTCCCCTTGAAAGGCATTTATTTGCATGAAGCCATTTTGACACTTAGTTTGTCCAACAAGTTGTGAAATAGTTATTTCTTTTTCATAATTTTGACTAGTTCAAGACCTTGATACTTTCTAGGGATATCAACCTTTTTTGCATTAAGAATACTATTAAACCATCGTCTCGCTTAAAGCTTGGTAGGCTAAGAAAAAGCTTCGATTTATCAAAATTGATTTTAAGTCCCGAGAAAGAGAAGACTTTTAGAAGAAATGATTTAAGAGACCTGCATGCTTGAACAAAAGCATTAAAGAAAATGTAGCAACTATAAACAAAAAGTAAGTGATTAATGGGTGGAGCATTTCTCGAGATTTTAATGCTTTGTATGGAACTATTATGACCTATCGTCAATTGTAGTGGTAGAAATTGATTTGACGTCCTGTGAGAGAGGAGACAGTTAGAAGAAATGATTGAAGAGACCTACATGCTTCAACAAAAGCATTAAAGAAAATGTAGCAACCATAAACAAAAAGTAGGTGATTAATGGGTGGAGCATTTCTCAATATTTTAATGCCTTGTATGGAACCATTATGATCCCCCGCCAATTGTAGTGGTAGTTTAGGTACGTTTCAGCATTTAAAAGAGCTTATTTTCTAGTGATTTTATAATTTATATGCATTTTCGATTTTCTTAGTTTAGATTTAATTATTTGTAAAATAAGTGTTTTTTTCACACTTCTTAGTATCTCGATGACCCATAAAGCTAACATGGGCCTCGAGAGTGACTAATGGGTCATGTGAGTATTTAGGGTGTCAATTCAGGTCTAAGAATACAAGGGACGATGGCCGTGTCACAACACATGGAGGTTCGTGTCTCAAACAATAAAGTTGTTAGGGCTGAAATCCACCTCTCGTCGTACAAAGAGTTTCTCCATGTCATGACGACGCGACGTAGATGGGAAGAAAATCATTTTATGTCGTGACAAGGACTTTCCTCAGGTCAGGACGACACGACAAAGGCAAGCCAAAATGTGGTTGATTTTTTGGACGACCATCTTGAGATATTTCCTTAATTGGACCCTAGTCATTTAATAGTATATTACATTAATTAGTATCAAAGTGAATCTAGGGTTGTGTGGGCACCAAGTAATGTGTAGCCTATATAAGTCACCTTAAGGTCACCCAAAAAATATACTGAGTTAGACCTAGACAATTTTATTCAGTTTTTAATTGTATTTTATTTTTATGTCCGCTTAGTCGGAACTTTTATATTCCGATGCGAAGACGATTGCGAGTAGAGATTGTTTCAAAACTGTGCTTCAATTATTTATCAATGAGTAATTTCCTTATCTCTTTCTTTTGTTCTTTTATTTATATTTCGTTAACCTAATCAACTAATGTTTATATGAATATTAGAATAAATTATGTGCTTTATTTATATCTAGCATGTTTTGGTTATAGAACTGATTAATTGATTAAGTAATTATTTATTTAAAATTGGCTTTTTATTCAAGAGTGCTTAGTATACTAGGGAGTGATGCCCCTAGTAGAATATCGAGACAGGTGAGACCTAAAGGGTATCTTGTCAAGTATAAGTTGTGTCAAGTGGTGAGCCTGAGAGGGTATCCGTATACCTAAGAAGAGACCGAGAGGGTGAATTAGATAGTAATCCTTAGTGAAGATAAGACCAAGAGGGTATTCTTAGCTAAAGGTAGTAAACAACTTAGTTGAGGGTAATTAATGGCTCAATTAGATGATTAGAGATTAAATCGATCATAGGCCGAGAGCTCACATTGTCAACACCAAGAATAGGAAATTCCATTAGCTTAGTTTAGGTTAATTAATTTAATTAGTTTAATAAATACTTTAATTTGGATTCTTACTACTAATTCGGAACTCAATTAGATTAATAATATTTTTTATAATTAATTTAATAATAAGATTCTCCAGTCTGTAATCCTTTGGGTACAATCCTTGAAATACTTCCTTGTGTTCCATTATAACACATCTATACTATAATTTGACCCGTATACTTGCAGACACTGTTGATTTAATTATATATATATTGGTGTGGTATTTATACTCTAAACGATAACACGTTTAGAGGCGGTCACATTACTTTTAGTATTTTAAAGCATAAGAGAAAGTACATTCATACATATGACAAAAAGGAAAGGAGATAGAGGATCACCCTGTCACATACCTCTATTGGGGACAAAGCCTTTTAATGGTGAGCCATTAACCAACACTTGATAGGAGACAATGGAGATACACTGACAAATAAGGTTGATCTAAATTTGGTCAAATCTCATAGAATTAAGAATAGAGAGAAGGAAATCTCAGTTGATCTTGTCAAAGTCTTTGCTCATATCAATTTTAAAAGTAGCTACAGGGCCATTGCCATTAGTTTCTCTTTTAATGGAGTGAAAGACATCATTAGCTAAAATAATATTATAAAAAATGAGGAGTCTAGGCATAAAAGCATTTTGAAAAGGGGTGATTAGAGAGGCTAGAACATTCTTAAGACAATTGACAATAGGCTTAGAAGTGATCTTGTAAGCAACATCACAAGGGCTAACAGGTAGGGGTGAACGTTCGATCGAATCGATTGAAATTTTTTTGAGTTAATCGAGTTAACGAATCTTATTTTATCATCCTAACTCGATTTGAATTTTTTTCGAATTGAGTCGAGTGAGATGAAATTCGAAAAGAATCAAATCGAATATATTTATTCGAGTTAAATTAAAAAAAATAATTTTGGGTTCTTGTAGCCACTGCCACTTACCGTCATTAAAGTTGCCCATCGTAATCAAATTTGTTATTAACTTTCATCCCATCATAATTTATTTATTAATCTTTTATATATGGGTTAACTTCTTTGCTTGCTTAGTTACTTCAATTATTTTCTGATTCTTATTACCATGTATTTTGAAATTAAAAAATATATTAAATATAAAAAAATATGATTTTTTAATAAAAGTTATTTTAAAGATAAAATGTGAAATTGATACTAACAAAATATTTTAACATGAATATTTTATGGCATCATTAATAATTTAATTTTAACAGAAATTGATAAAGGTTTAGCATGATTAAACAATTCAATAATATAAATAGTACAAAATGCAAAATTTAATTTAATAATATAAATAACATACATAAATTCGAAAAAAAAGTTTTTGGGGTTTAGAAGGAAGTAAAAGTTTTGGGGGAAAGCAAACAGAAATTCTTTTTTTGAGGGTTTGGGGGGAAGTAAAATTTTTTAGGGGGAAGTAAGTTTTGGAAGGAAAATAAAAGGTAAAAAGTTTTGGAGGTTTGAGGGGAAGTAATATTTAGTTTATTCGAATTATTTTAGTTATTTGAATTCGAAAATTCAACTCAAATCAAACTCAAAATTCGAAAAAAATTTGAGCTAATTCGATTAACTCGATTAATTTGATTTGAATAATTCAAAGTTTGAATTCTTTTTTGATTTTTTCGAAACGAATCGAATTTTGCTCACCCCTACTAACAGGGCGAAAGTTAGTAGGTCGGGCTTGGGAGTTGCCTTTTGGGATGAGAATAATTAAAGTTTTATTAAGATCTCGTAAGGATAAAGAGGACACAATCATGTCATCTCCCACAATCCTAAATTTTTTTATAGAATAGACCATACTTACCATCAATTCCAGGGGCTTTGGGTGCCCCAATTTGGAACATAACTTTCTTGATTTCTAAACCATCGAAGGGCTTGTGTAATACTCTATACCTGACCTGATCGTCGAGTCCGAGTTACAAGGTGTCACATTCGCTATTGAAGAAACTACGATCAAACTAAATATAATTTATACCAATTAACATGAAAATACATATAATATATACATATGATACAATAAGTAATTCACGGGTCTTATACGAGCTTACGAAAGCTCTAATGCTGACCCGAGATCAATTAGGATTGAATGATAAAGAATTCAAATTATAGAGTTGACGTTGCGTGTGAGGGAGTTCCTCGTCGTGATGTAAGATATTGTTTTGGTCTCATCGAGACAACGAGGTTCCTCATCTTGCCGTGACATTATAAGTCATTTCTCATCACAACGACATACATTTGACGTCGCGACGTCACATATTTTTTTTTTTTGTAATTCTTAATTAAATTTCAATATGAAAATTTCCAAATCAACTTATATGCATGTACATACCATACTTCTAGCCAAATAATGCAATTTTCCAACTAGAATGACATTGCTATGGATATTGATGGCAACATTTTTTTTTGGTGAAGTTTGCTTTTTCACCATCTTTGTTGTTACTATCCTCTTTATGGGGGTTAACACCATAGTTGGAACCAAAACAAAACTTCCCTCTTCTAGCAAAGGGATAAGAGGATCTAATATGGATTTTGGCAAGAGAATCAAGGTTAATATAAGTAGACCTATTAGTACCTTTGACTTTGGAAGCATGAATAGTACCTTTGAAGTGGATTTGGTTGACATCCATTTCTGTCTCGTAACCTAAAGATTCATGAGTTTCCTCTATTTGCTCATTGAGAATTTTTTCAATATCCTGATCATTGTGTGGAAAATTGTTGCATATGTGGCCAATCATATCACATCTAATTTAAGCCTTGCAAATACGTTCTTACCTAAAGTTAATCTATTGTCGAACTCCATCAACACTTTGTATTGTACAATCTGCAATAAGAGGGCACTATGTGTTTATTTCCACTCACACTCTGAGAAAGTTTATGTTATGGGGTACATCATCATTATCATTGGCTTTGTAAGACCATTGCCTGACCCGATTGTCGAATCCGAGTATGGGGTGTCACAATTGTACCGGGTTCGTATACAAGATTAGAACTTATTATTTCAAAATCAGACTATATTACCTATTTATTTAAAGACCTTTATAATAGAGTCAATAGTTTTAAATAAGAGTTCACTGTCCCAACCCCGAAATATAAGGAAATTACATAGTTATAATATATTTGACTCCATGAAGAAGTCTCTAAAGGTACCCTCTTCCTATGTGTGTGACACTTTATTAACAATGATCATTGATCCCACACAGTCTGGCTAGGTCTCTCCTCGAGTTCCTTATTCTGCAAATCTTGCAACCACATGTCAAAATTCTGTAAGTTTCAATAAACTTAGTGAGTTTATTTACTAGTAAACTACATATTTTGCCCATTCTTTACCAAGGTAAACTTTTAATAGAAAATAAAATACTTTAACCTTCTGTATTACTTAGACTTTGGTGCCTTATCTAGATTGGTGAATCCTCATACCCTCTCTGCCTTTCTTTCATGGTCGTTTGACCTTTAATATCGTAGGTTCTTGGTCAAGCTTATGTCCCGACGCTAGGGTTTTAATAGTTTATAAAGGCTTTGTCATCTTGACGGATTCTCACTTCACCTACATACCACTAGGAATGAATTATCATTTCCCATTGTCCTGAGGCTAACTTCTTAAATCTCGAAGCTTATCGAGATGTACCCCCGTCGCCCTCCTTAGGATGAGGTTCAATTGTACATTCTATCCTCAATAGAACTTCCAATATGTCATTCTCCTCTTTACTGAGTCTTTATTCTCATAATAGTTTGGCATACTTACCGCCATTTTTTCAATAAAGCTACTAGTAAGCCCCGCTCTACACTTGATGACTTAATCTTATGTTACATTTCTTTATCCTTGGATATTCTCCCCTTGTTTGACTTTACTCCAATCATTACTGGCACATCACTTCCTCTATTTGAGTCTTGTTGGGTTACCACACATATGCCCTTCCGGCTCTCATGACTACTATTTTAATGGTTTTTTCTCATTTCTGTTACTTTTCCCATTCATTGGCAGATTCCTTTGACCCATTGGATAACGATTGCGTTGTATAATTTCATTATGCTTTTAACCCCTTTTCCATTGTTTGCATAATTCCCATGATTACCATCTTCGTTGACCACTTGTGTTTATTTTCTCGACGAACTACCTCATGTTAATGTTCCGACGGACTCCATAAGTTGTCATAGCAGAGCTATGGTCTTACTCGTCAAGTTTCATGTTTAATGTTCTAGCGGACTCCATTGGTTGCGAAAGTCAAGCTATAGTCCTACACCTTATAATCCTCATGTTTACTATCCTAGTGGACTATACCATGTTTACTATTCTTGCGGATTATCCTGGTTGTCATAGTTTAGCTATGGTCTTATACCTTTAACCTCTTGGAGGTGTCACCCCGAATAACCTTATCGTTGTCTCGGTGTCTCCCCATAGAGCCTACTGACCGCCATCACGGTGTTGTTCTATGGAACTCAATAACTGTCAATATCGTCTTATCATATATCCACATTGATACTCGAACACCAAAGTGTCTCCCCTGCAAAGCCCGGAGCTTTGCACATCATGGTAATGACTTTTTTCTCTATCTTAGCTTCTTCTAACTCGTCAATATTTCCCTCTCATACCATACATACATTAATCATGCATACAATACAATTTACCTACTGACAACAATCAACACATAACTAGCATGATCACACAACAACGTTTATCAATCAGGATGCAGGGTGCAGAAACTCACCTGATGCTTCCTTGCCTACTCAACTTGGCTTTTTCGAATGACAGAGCTTCCATTCTCCAGACAACTAAACATGACAATCAAAATTATGGGTTAAACTCAGCATGTTTAACTCAACCCTCAATTTTTCAAAAACATGCAAAACCCCTAAAATGATTTTGAGAAATCATTATCTTCATTTTTTTTAACCTTATTATATAGAATGATTAAGAACTTTACCAGCTTACTGGTTCTCTACTTGTTTTACTCAAACATCCTTTTCTTTGCTCCATGTAGAGCTTCCCATAATCATCTCGTCTTTGGAGCAGCGAAGAAGATGAATGAATAAAAGAAAATGAAATAGAATTGAGATGAATCCTTTCCTAGAAGTCACCTCTCTGTTATTTATAGCCCTTTTCGCACGGTCTTCAACCGTGTAAAATCCACTCATTGACAACCATTGTGTCTCCCACTAAGAGACCGATTGGTTCTAATCTAACCAAGCCAGACTTTATTCTCAACCCTATCCCATTTCAGTGACTATCTTTTCTTGATCTTTCAGTAAAGGCCGCCAACTTAGGCCTCTTTCAATTTAACCCTTAAATGTTTAGGTTTAGGGTTTAAAGGAAACCGAGTGTGATAAACTTGAACAACTTTACTAGCAATACGTCTAAGCTTCATGGCCACAAAAGATCTAAGATATTGAAAAGGGAGGCCCTAAATTTGAATTCAAATAAGGAGAGTTAGAAAAAGATCTTGACTGGGGTGATAAAGCCCAGTAAACTTCAGGAAGCTAAACCGTTGCCAGTGGCAGGCTTAGGATAAAGCCCTAGGAGATGAGGCTGCTCTAGAAGAAACCTCAAGAAAGAAATTCTTTATTATATAAGAATTCAAAAAAGACTTCTATTTATTTATGTAAATTTATAATATCTAAATATTTTATTCACTAAGATTAATTTTTATGGAGTGGTAGTTAAATTTCTTAATATTTATTTAATTCATTCTTATGCTTGAAATTATATAAAAAATGATTTAAATAATATCTTCCTTTTTACATTTTTATCCTCAAATTATAAACCGAGTACATGGTTTAAGAAAAATATCAACAATTTTTTTTAAGAAGTTTATAAAATTATCCTTCCTATCTTGATTTTCCAAATTTGTTTTGTTTTTTGGAGTAAGAGGCAAAACAGAGAACCATGCAAAACCTACAAACCCACAGACTTTGAAAATTCCAACTCCAATATTCGGCAATGCCGTACCTAGCAAATCTAGGAACACATAAAACTGGAAAACCAAAAAATCCAGCAAACTAGAAGTGGAAAATTTGAAATGTAATTACCAATAATGACTCTTATATATAATAAAAGAAAAGCATGACACGTGCTTCTAAAATCATTCACATCTTCATCTTACTTTAATATTTTATATGTTTGTTTGGAGTTGACTTATAAAATAAACATTTTCATTTTC
Source organism: Gossypium bickii (assembly GCA_025503065.1). NCBI lineage: Eukaryota > Viridiplantae > Streptophyta > Magnoliopsida > Malvales > Malvaceae > Gossypium > Gossypium bickii. The sequence continues at coordinate 109,278,273 of CP106717.1, forward strand.
ATATACATAATAATCAAAGTCCAAACATTATTTTAATACAACAAAATACTGCTTCTTCTTCTTCTTCTCTTTAAATTTCAAACCTTTGATAACTTTATTTTTCAATGTCTACTTTATAATGTTTTATATAAATAGGCAATTATTGTGAAAGTTTTGGGTTGAATTTTTATCATATAATTTTTTAAAAAAATATAAGAATACATGAACACATCTTAATAATTATCCAATTATTATTATTTTTTTTTTTTTGGTACAAAATGAAGAATTAAGTAAAATTAGAAACGCAAACGACCCCTACCACAAGCATCCGCTTGTAGCAACGGGTGCAAACTCGGAGGCGGTATGGTCACAATATTAATGCCAACGTCCTCGTTCTGCGCTAATGTAGCCAGGTGATCCGCACAATTACCCTAGCCGTAGTGTCCCAACCTTCGTGAAGAAGCTTCCAACAATCATTGAGCAGGTTCTGAAATTGATATGTGTGCCAGTAAGGACGTTGGATGAGGTGACACTAGCAAAGCATCCACCTCTACTATCACCTGTCGAATCTATAACTGTTTGGCCAATTGAAGACACTGATCCACCCTCACCAACGACCCAAAGTTGAGTTGTAAACAATGGTGAACAAAACACAATTTGATTTGAAAAAAAAAATTAATTTTAAGTTAATCGAATTGAATTGTTCGAGTTATTCGAGTTAACTTAAATAAAGAATTTGAGTTTCGAGTTTAAGTTGAGTTGCATTTTATAATTCGAATAACTCGAATAGTTCGAATAACAAGTGTAAATATCCCTTTGATCTTTGTCAATTTTGAAAATGAGTAAATTAGTCTCTCTCAATAAAAAATACAAAATAATTCAAAATAATTTTCAAAATTCAAAATATTTATAAAAATTCTAAAATTTATATATTTTTAAAATTTTAAAATTTTCTAAAACAATAATATAAATAAGTTAATTAATGATTCAAGTTTATCATACTACAATAAATTATTACTTATTGTTTTATTTTGAAAAAGTTTTCAAATATATATGATTTCAAATTTATGTGATTTAACATGGAATCAGTTATATTGTAACAAGATTTTAATTTGACATGTTTGATTTCTTAATTTAACTCAAACAATTTCACTCAATTTGATTCGATTTGACTCGAATTTCATTTCACTCAATTCAATTCGAAAAAATTTCAAATCAAGTTAGAATGATAAAATAGAACTCATCAGCTCAATTAACTTGAAAAATTTTTACTCAATTCAACCAAACGCTCACCCCTACTTGTAAACTCTCCATTACCTAATTTTACTGTGAAACCGCTGATGCAACTAATTGACTCCTCTTGTTGTAAAATCATATATATATTCTTTAGAATTATTAGATTTAAATCTCAGCGGAAATTATCTTAATGTATTCCAGTTTTTAGTCCAAATATATACTGTAATGATTAATTTTGATTATTTTCAAGGCTCGGACTTGAATTCTTTCATTGATAATGGAATATATTTTGTTGTTAAAATTAAGTAATACTTTGAACATAAAAAATAACATATTTAAAAAAAAAAAATTCATGACCCTCATTTTCTCTTCTTGCCTAGTTGCCTTTCTTCCTCACTTCATCTACGTTACTTTCAACGTATATTCCTTTAATATATGTTATGATTATCAAATAAAATGTGGACAATTAAAATACCATGATTATATCTAAATTTTATTTATGACTACCAGACATAATCCCATTCTTTATTGTTATAAACATCAACTTCTCAATTTTAAAATTAGTTAAAATCACAATAAATAAATCCAAATTCAAGAATAATTGCTCTTATAAATGGAGACCAAGCCACTTTGATTAAGATGCTGGATCATGAACCTACCACCCAATTTCACAATCCCATTATTATAAAACAACAACAATAATAGAAATTAATAAATATTGGATTTTCTATTATTATAATAATAAAGTGCTTCAACCTCATGTGATGGCCTGATAATTCAAGGTGTTTATTGTCATATGTGTGGTTTGAGTTCAAGTCGTGCTAATCGTATTAGTTGTTCGAATTTTATTTTATTGTTATTATTCAAAAAAAAAAAAAAAAACCTCCATTGCATTTTGTTAGAAGATAATTTAAGTTTAAACTTCAAAGTCAACTTTATTTAGAGACAAAAACAGTAAGTAACCAATGATCTTATCCTCTTTACAATAAATTTACTATACAAATACTTCATATTTGATGCAATTATAAATTAATATAATAATAAAATTACATTTTAATCCTAAAATTTTATTATTCACTTCTGACCTTCTTCATTGTTAAAAGAGAATAAAACATGAATTAAAGTATGTAATTATTAATAATAAAAAAAGTGAGTAGTGCATAGGGTGCCACGTAAGAAGGGTTGAATAAATAGTGCATAGGAGGCCACGTATCAAGCGTTGAATCGCTTAAGCCATCAAGCGCTCGCACCGACCATTACTCGTAATTGAGTAGATGTTTTCAACTCGCTCCATTGCGTCATCTCCTCCTTTTACTTTGAAATTCTATAATCAATACCATAATTATAATTATTCAATTTTTTAAATTAATTGGTACATTAAATTACTATGATAATAATTATAAAAAAATTAATTCTCGAATACATGTTTAAATCATCAAATGTAATTAAGGATATTATATTTGATAATATAAATTATAATTAAATAATTTCGTAATTCAAAATAAAAAATTAAATATCATAATGACTAATTACTTGCGTAATTTCTTCGGTTCTCACAACTCTCGATTAGAATAATTAAATACAATCAATCTTCTGTATAATAACAATTTATTATAACAGTTAATTTCGTTAAAAAATTGATTTTTTATATTTTATTTTACTTTTAAAAAATGTAATTATTTAATACAAAAACGATGAATACTTTTTATTTCACAAGCAAATTAAAATTTAATTATATATATAATTAAACTTAGTTGCCTCAAGCCAAACCCTTTGCGTATTCTAATTTGGGAGAACTCTCAAGCCAAACCCTTTGCGTATTCTAATTTGGGAGAACTCTCAAGGGAGGTTATAAATTCAAATTATTTTCGATTTGAAGTAATTAATTCAAAAAAATTGAATTTGATATTCGATTGTTATCAAATCAAAATAAATTTAACTAAATTGTTTATTGGAATAGATTTTATTAGATTTTATTTCAAAACTAAAATAAATAAATAAAATACTCGAATCCATTTATAAGAAAATCATTTCAAATTATTAAAAAAAAAGTTAACCTCAAAATTAAAAAAAAAAAGCATTCGAAAAATAAAATAACTTAAAATATAGTAAAATTGCAAAACAACCTTTTATAAAATTCTATATGAAAATGTTTGAAACATTAATTATAAATTTTTATACAAGTGAATAATTATAAAAAGAATTGACGAACCTTTAAATTTTATACCAATCAATTTGAAATTCACGTAATTTTATCACTGAACCAATAGTAATTAGTTTACTTATAATATTTGATGCTAACAGTTGTTTTCTAAATATTTCACCTCAAATGTTTTCCTAAAACAAAATTATATCCCAAGCCTTTACTTAAAATGTTAACTATTAAGTCTAACAATAGGGGCGAAGTCGAAAACTTTTTTTAGAGGATTGAAATTAAATTATAATTTTTATGATAATAAAAATATAATTTTATCATTTTAATAGCCTCTATCTTTATAATTTGTAAATGATTAAATTAAGTTTTTATCATTTTTAAGGGGACTAAAATATAATTTTACCTTTACTAATTTAAAATTTTAAAATTTCAAAAGACCTAAATAGAAAATTTTCCATTTTAGGAGGCCCTGTATAACAACCTATACTAATTTTTCATAACCTAAGATAATGCGCTTTAGCGTATTCAAATTCATGTCCTCATGCATTGACAAAAATAATCATACTAATAGAGCTAAAATTTAGTCAGACAAATTAATTACAAAATTAAATAAATAAAATATGGTAAAGTTATAATTCTTAATATATATATATGATTATAAAAATATTTTATAAGTCTTTATATAAAGATCAAATCATTAATAAAGTAACTTAATAAAATTTAGGGGTAAATGATTTCCTCCACCATAGTAAATAAGTAAATAAGATCATGATTGACTCTAAATTATCTACAATTATATTACAAATTTTGATTCTATCGATTTTTTAATTAATGTTTATCTTCTCGGTGTCATTATTATTGATTTGAAAATTATTATTATATTATCATTTTCATCCTTATTTGTCTTCTATATATAAAAGCAAACCCAGATTGCTTCTTTAGCTCTCTAAAGAAAAAATCTCTGTTTCTTTCATTAACATAAAGCCTTAAAATCTTATTCCTTTCAACTCAACCTCAATCACTCACTCTTTTATATACACTTTTATATATATATATTGGTTTCTTCAGAGAAGAGCTTTATCATATTCTCCATTGAGAAATAAAAAACAAAGCTTCTCTATTGATCAAAGTTCACATGAAAAGAGACTTGTCAACTAACTGGTATGTTATCCCAACTTTTCTACGTATAAATATTGGGTTTTTTGTTATCTTTTCTGGGTTTGATTTTGTTTTTGAAGTTTTGGATTGATAATCTTTATATATCTCCCCATCAGTCTCTGTTTCAAAGGCTTCCTGTTTTTTTTTTTTTTTTAACTTTCTATAATCTAGTTATGAACGATGTTTTTTATTCTTATTGAAGCTTGATGAATATCTTCTGATGTTTTGAATCAAAATTTCAAAAGCTTTTCAAGGATTTCAAATCTCAAAAGTTAATTTCAATGTTTCTTAAAAACAAAACTATTTTTGTTTTTTTCTTGGAAAGCTGAGAAAGTTTTTGATTTTATGTTTCCTTGAAATCCTCACCCGCTTCCAAAAGCATAAAAAAAGCTATTGCTTTAACAATCTGTTAAAATTCGCTGTCATCTTCTACACGGAAAATTTTTTAAAGTCCTTATCAAGGTTTAATGGAGTTTGATTGTGATAATCTATACTTGGAAGAAGATTAAACGACCATAATATACATCTTCTGCATTTAGATATGCATTCTGGGCTGCCAATTTTATATGACATGGTTAGTTGTGTTTCTTTATTAAGGTGCCTCCACTGTTGGATGATAAGTAATTCATGTAGTTAGAGAAGAGGGGGTGGTTGAGCTCATAAAGTGTTTGATAGTAGCTTGTGTGGATGAATTTATGCATAGCCCATTTCTTACCACCCAACATCACTTTCTGGTTATTGAAGACAAAGTTTAACATGTTTTGTTGGCTTTAACTGACCTTGTTTCATATGTGTGTGTGTGTGTGTGTACCTATGTATGTATAGGGTTTTATGTTTCATAGGTTCTAATCTGGTTTTTACATATATGCTGCAGATTTTGGTAGCACATGATCATTGAGCAGTACATGGAAAGTAAGATTTGCTTGCAGGAGTGGATGGATTCACCAGGTTCGGTCTCGGTTTCGGATGATAACCCGTCGAGAAGCTTCGACTGTAACATCTGCCTCGACTCAGTGCAGGATCCCGTGGTCACATTTTGTGGTCACCTGTTTTGTTGGCCTTGCATCTATAAATGGCTTTCCACTGGAAACCAAGACCAGAAACAACACCGATGTCCTGTATGCAAAGCTGAAGTTTCGGATACCACACTGATTCCACTTTACGGCAGGGGCAGCGTAACGAGCAAGGAGTCGAGACCAAAGGCTTCGCAATTCGGCATGGTCATACCGAAGAGACCTCCTGGTCCAACCTGTGGCGTCAGCACGATACAGGGATCCCCAAATACTACCGATCATCATGGATATTCATATCAACCTCAAGCCTACTTCCCTCAACAGGATAGTTATCCAGATTCACTGATGTTTAGTCCCGGTGGGACACCTATAAACGTACCTGATCCAGTCATCCGAATGTTCGGTGAAATGGTATACACGAGAGTATTCGGGAACTCAGTTACCAACTTCTATACATACCCAAATTCGTACAATCTAGCAAGGACTACTAGTCCTAGGATTAGAAGGCACGTAATGCAAGCCGATAAATCGCTCGGCAGAATAAGTTTTTTCCTCTTCTGTTGCATATTCCTTTGCCTTCTTTTGTTCTGATCATCTTCCTCGCCTCCCACTTCCCATTTAGTAGAACCCTGTATAGCCAGATTTCTAATACGGAAACCGTATGTAGTACCGATACATACCGATATGCCGCAATATCATGTGTAAACTATAAGCAATGTTCTACCTCCAAAACCATTTCTTGCAGGGTGTAGAGAGGTTTAAAGTATTGAAATAATGAAATTGTCCCATCTCTTCCATGTTTTCTATGGCATTAAAGTCCATGAAATGTACTTTCAAAGATAAGATTAGATCATCATTTGGGATAACATTACTTCTTTATATATATATATATATATTATCCTGTTTTAAGTCCACCTCTAAAAAAATGTGAAGTGAGATTCTTATCCGTTGAGGTATTCTTCTTGGTTTAAAAAGCTCTCTCTACCCGACTACGGGATAATATTTCTTATATACATGGACTATATTGAAGCTATTAAGGGTGTCACCATTTAAAAAAAATTTGTGTAAATTTTATTGAAAGAAAAAATTTGGCATATTATATTTGAATTCTTTTTATTGAAAGAGATTGCTTCCTTTGGGATTCACGTTGTAAGAATTTCTTTTATTTTATTAAATTATTTATTTTATAAATATCGTATTTATAGATAAAAATTATATTCGTGGTATGTTAAACGGTGTCTCTTATCTCTCTTTCCCATTCCATCCTTATCTTTATAAGACTCTTACCTATTTTTAACGTTTTCCTTCTCAATTTTGGTATTTTGGATTTCCTTTTTCTTGGTTGTAAAGGAAAATTTTGTTTTGGGGTGATTTTGATTAGGAAACTGAAAGAAAAAGTCAGAAAATTATTATTGATTGTTAGTATTTTTTTTTTTAGCTGGTATAGATCGAGTTGGTTGAGTGGTTCGAGGATTTTGATTCGATTTGCAAGGTTATAAGGGGTATGGATGTTAACAATCACTTTGATGCTTTTATCCAGTGAAATATTTATGGTTATAGAGAGAGTAAAAAAGATAAAATAAAATAAAAATAAAAGAGAAATAATACTTTATACTCCTATTTGTAGGAATTAAAAAGTGATCCCACGTTGTATCAAATAAAGCTAATAATGCTTAACAATTAACATATTTGTTGCTATTCGTATCATTATCTAACAGGAATATATATAAAAGCTATTTAATTTTATCCTCTTAAATGTTAGAACTAAATTTATGAAGTGAGTGTTTTGAGGTTAAAATAATTTTCATTAGAAGAATATAATAAAGAAAAGATGAATTTAAATATTTAATTGAATCGAATTAATTTCTATCAAATTGATGAATTTTCAATTTAATTAAAATTTAAACTATTTCAACCTTCCTGTTCAATAATAATTATGAGAACGTTAATGGTATCCTTTGTCAAGCTCGTCAACTAGCTGGGAAATCACTAAGGACACCACAATACATGGGAGAGATTGGGGACCGGAGTGTTCGAATTAGTAGAAACACTCGCTGGAAGAAACTAGAGATGGACTGGTACAAGGTTAATACAGATGGTGCAAGGAAGTTGGAGCTGGATTATGCGGCATCTAGTGGTGTTGTAAGGGATTATAATGGAGAGTGGAAGATAGGTTTCGCACGCAAGATTGGTGTATGTTTGGTCATGGAAGTGGGTAGCTTATGATGGATTACAACAAGCTTAACGACTAGTAACAAGAAAGGTGATTCTTGAAATGGATAGTTTGGAGGCCATTCAACTAATACATAAACTTATATATATGATATCTCTCGGTTTGTAGTGGCCCGTGATGTGAAAATGCCTATTCATAAACAATGAAAAATTAAGGTTCAACACGTTAACAGATAAGGTAATAGAGTTGCAGATGCATTGGTTAAGCAAGTTCTTGGTTGGGAGTAGGATTTTGTAGTTTCCTGCAATCATCTAATCATATCTTGTCTCTTATTCATGATGACTTAGTCGAAGATGACCAAAACAACATGAATTTGATATAATAGATTAATTTGCTTTATTACTTAAAACAAATATGATAAAAACCAATGTTACTTGAAATAACTAAAAACATAGAACAAATATTTTAAAAATACCACAAGAAACTAGTATGCTGTAAATTGAAGTTGAAGGGAGGAAGGGACAGCTTAGAAGTTGAGGGGATAATATTTTTGAGCTCATAGGACACCTTATTTTGCCATATTCATAATTGATATAATGATGAGCATTTACCCATTTCTTTCAACTCCCAACCTCAACTTTCTCTTCCACTAAATCCAATTTCTTTGAAGTCTTAAATCAATGTTAATAGCTTGTTCAAACTCTTCAATAAAAAAAAATAGCTTTTCAAATATTACGAGTTAATCAAGAAAGGAGCGCATATACGATGGGAAGAATAAGTAAATTACCTCTTTGGAGTAACTTAAATCCAAGTAGAAGGTTTTATACTTTCACTATTAGGTTTATGGTTTGAAATTATATATTGGGTTTTGGTGTGAATTTTTGAAATATTTTGTATTATATGAGAATTTTGTAAGATTTTTTTTTAGTAATATGATGATTAGAAGTATAATCTAACAAATGAGTTATTACAAAAATTATGTAATAATGAAGGAAATTTAACAAATGAATTATTACAAACGAGTTATTGATCCATATAAAAGGAATGAATCCCACTAAAAGGGGGCTCGATAGAGATTGAGAAAATACAACTACTTACACTAGATTAATCGTATCAATTTATACTCCAAAAATGTTAAAAACAAGGCTGGGAATACTTTAAAATCACCCTGCTAGAAGGAATTGAAGATATTTATAAGTTTTTTTCATCTAACTTCCAACAAAAATAATTCCAAATAATTCACAATGTTTTAATATTAAAAACTTAACGAATCAAAGCTAACAGCATAAAAGTCAAATTAAAAACATTTAACTCCCATATATTTCGAAATTCAAATTTTCAATAAACTTGAATTTAAGATAAAATAAAATGTAAATCATAACAAATATAGTTGGAGCTTAATTGAATCATGTAGGGGTAAACAAAAATCTAATTCGATTCGAAAAATTTGATAAAATATTTAAATTTTAAATTAAATAGTTCAAGTTAATCGGATAAAGTCGAATTAAAAAAAATTAAAATTTTCGGTTTGACTCAAATATGAATTACACAATTTGAGTTATCCAATAAAAAAAATAAAACTACATTATTTTAATAAATATTTACCTTTTCTAAAGGTAAAAGTTAAAATCATTAAGTTAAGAGGCAAAACTAAATCGTTTCGTTTTGATAAATATTTACCCATAAATAATCTTCTATTTCGTCTACTAGTTAAATAATCAATCCATGTAAACACAACATTAAGAATAGATAATAGTATTCGTTAACTCGACTCGACTTAACTAAAATATTTTTGACTCGATTTGAAAAAGTTTCAAATTAAGTTCAGTTACTAAAATAGGATTCATCAATTTGACGAATTAAAAAGATTTTGAATCGATTCGACTAAATCGAATGCTCACGCAATCACAACAAAAATTCTAAATGAAATACTCGAAGATTGTAAAGGCTTAATTCGAAACCTTGATTTTCCCTCTTTTACTTACCAGGACAACATGAATACTCTCAATGAAAAGAATTTATTCCCAAAAGAAAAATGTTTTCTAAATTCATGAAATTTTATATATTTAAAAAAAAAAAATTCTTTAGAAATTTTGATGAGGATGTGGTATAGACATGATTTTTTGGTAATCTGTCATACTCCGATTATTGCTACATCATTTAACACTTGCAGATTTTAGCGATAATGCAATTATTCCAACCTCCAGCCAACTAACTCCTCAACACAGTAGACTTGTATAAAAAACAAATCAATTGCCTCTCATTTAGTCCAATTATATGTATCTTTTATATGAAAATAAAATGTATGTTCAAATATCAAAATCAACACAGAATTTTGTAATAACCACCTAATTGATGATTAGTTCTCAAAACCTAACAATCAGGAACTAAAAATTGCATTTCATTTAAATGACAGAAACTAGTACAGTAAAGGAAGACACAAGATGAGCTAAAACTATGCTTCATAAAAAAGTCAAATATAGCATTGAGTCATTACAATGTACAAAAGGTACTTACATTCCAATGGAACAGAACATCCTATTCCACCCAACATCGAACATAAGATCAATTGCAGAATTCACCCAAGGTAACTTGTCCCTGATTCAAGCTTGTCGGCACTGTAGAAATGCAGCAATTTTAGAGGCATTACTTTCTCCTACAACCAAGAAATGCCAAAGTTTCATAAATATAAGGTCTCCAAGTTTACTTTTCCATAAAAAGCAAAAAAAAAAAAAAAAAAAAAGGAAACGGTGAGCCAGTGCCAGAAAACCTGAACCATCTCTGCAGACTGAGAAGGAAAATGAAAGCCTGTTGAACAGTTCTCCAAAATTTCAGGGTTTTTCATCCATGCTCTACGAGCATCACTTACTTTAATCTTATATCTAAACATCTGAAAGGGAAATAAAAACCATGTTAAATCAACTTAGGTTTATGCAACAAACATATGCATAACTCAGTTCTACTCATTTTAAAAGAATTGAACCCCAAAATGTTTCTTTGTACAACAGTTGTTCAATGTTTTACAATCACATAATGCGTACCTGAGAAAGAGAGACATCGGGCTTCTCCAGTTCATCTCCCTCAACCTCAATACCAGTACCTTGGCACTCTGGGCAGAGTACAGAATTAATCAGGGTCCCTGTAGGTTTAGTCTCTCCATCCTTCCCCATCTTCTTGCATTTGGTTCTATTTTTCCGCCTAGATCTTCGTCTTGATTTAGGATTAACTGAATGGTTCTCAATCCTCTCAAGCTCACAAAGGAGAATCCAATGTATAAGGCATGAAGTATGAAATACATGGAAAGCCTACATGTAAAAGAAAAAGATAAACTAAATAAGGCTTGAACTTGGAATATACACAAGTTAACAAGTTAATCAATGTTTCAAGCTGAGATAAAAGAAAAAGGTCATATTGAGTATTAACAAATATGATGCAACTTTAAGGTGCTCTGAATAACTAAGAAGGAGATCCAGAGCCAGGTTGGGTACAGAATCATACCCCATTAACATTTCTACTACTGCAAACAAGTTTTCCGGTATTCAAGTTCATGAGTGTCGCTACATCTTTATCAGGAAGCATTTTTTGCCGACAGATATCACACATTCTTTCAGCAGCTATACGCTGTTGCCGCCTCAACTCTCTCCTTATAGTCCTACTTGAAATGAATCTTGTGAGCAGAAGCTGGTCATCATATCGATCTAATGCCAGTCTTGAAGAATCACCATTTGAAGCTGAAGAGTCTTCCCCGGACGAATCATACTGATTACTTAAAGATCCACTTATATCCTCTGGGTCAGACAATGACTTCTTCCTTTTCCTAATGGCAGCTTCACCATTATCCAATTCTGTTGTTGAACCAGATGTTAATAGTGATTTGACATCATCGAGCAATCCCTTTCTGCCTAGATCACAATTATAAGGAAAAGTAACAACAGCAAATTCATGCTTTGGAACCTTGAACCTATCATCATTTCTAGGAGCTTCTTTCCCTAGCCATTCACACCATATACTGCTAATACCATTTGAGATTCCATCCTTCTCACAGAATCTCGCTGCAATTCTTCCAAATCCAGAAAAACTCACTTTCAAATCAGAAATTTTATCCTTGATTAGCACACCTGGTATCACCAGATCAGATTCCCCTGCTGTACCATTCACTTCCTTGTTACAGGAACTAGCTTGACTACCAACATATTCAACTATAGCAAGATTGTTATCACTGTTTTGAAACTCCAACAACCTATTTTGGTTACCATTTACAACTTCCAACTGTTTCTCTTCTCCATTCGTGGTACCAAAGAACAGGACACCATCATTGAAAGGCCATGGATTAGATCCGAACAATGTAACCTTAGCAGCAGCTAACCTTTCAGTGTGAAGGCTCCCCTTCAAATGGTCAAGCAACACCGAATCACTATAACATGGTGCAAGACACAAAGTGCAGAAGAATATGAACCGCTTTCCATCCTCACGAAGCTCTACATAAGTATGCCCTTGTGATCTTACATTGTTAAGAGTGGTTTTTGCTAATTGTTCTTTTAAACTACAACCACCTGTCTTTTGAAATCCTAATTCCCTCCTTTCAGCCATTCAATTTTTTCTAACCCTAAACAATATGATTGAAACCCTAACCCAAGTAAACTCACAATTCCAGAGAAACTAAGTTCAAATTCAGTAATTTTCTTTTCTCCTTTTAAGTTTTTACAGACATGTAAAAATCCTAAGAGAATCAAATTTCATAACGACAAGGCCACCAACTACAAATCTCTAAGTTTCTTCAACTTCTTCCACACATGAAAGCTTAAACATATTCAGCAATTCCACATGAAACCCTAACCAAAGTATCGGTAATTCCAGGAATCTCCAGAAATTCAATTCACAGATCCTTTCAAAACTAAAATTCTAAATTCTCACAGAATTTACCAACAAAGAAGAGATTTCTACTTCAATTCTCCAAATTTCCAGGTTTCAAGCAAAGAAATATTCCAAACAACAAAATTCTCAAAAAGAACACGAAAAATTGAAAGAAAAAAAAAAAAAAAAAAACACTTCAACAAACTCCAACTAAAGATATTCGCGGAGAACTAGGTATAGGATTCTTAGCAAACCGTCGTGTTCTAACAGCGGAAGAGAAAACCTCGAAAGCCATGGAGCAAATAGGATGCAAGGTGCTCGAACGCGAATCCTCCATAGCCATCTCCATTTCTCAGAGCGGCAAACAGAGGGAATAACAGTTAAATGAGACTGTTTGGATAACGAGAAAATTAAGAATTAAAAAAAAAGAAGAAAAAAGTAAAGGAAAGGAGATTACAAAAGAAAACAAGAGAAAAATGAGCAAAAACTGAAACTTGAAAAAAGATTTTTTGAATTTGGATTAGTTTATTGAGGGTTTCGACTTTCGAGCAGCCCAGGTTCAGTTTCGTGTAATAAATTGATAAAATCAAAATTATAGTGTACGCAAAGGAATATATGTGTAAAATGTTGCCAATACTTATTGACCGTTGGATGATTGCCGTACGAGTTGTTGATTATGATAAACGGTACACGGTTTAGGTTTTGAAATTATTGAAATTAAATGGATTAGTACTTAGATGCGAATTTTCGGATAATCGGATACCGCGAAAGGAGTAAAGATTAGGACAAACTTTATTATTATTATTTTAAAAATTGGTTATAATTTCATTTTGTTAATTTTAATTAGAAAAAGACAGTTGGAATGAGTGGTCAATATAAGTAACCTGTGAAATAAATAAAGGAAATTACGTGTCCTCACATTAGTTAGTATATAAACAATTGCTTAAATTATGTTATTAGTCCTTGTACTATGCATAAATTGTTAATTTAGTCTCTATACTTTAATTTGATCATTTTTAATCTTTGTATTTTTTAATATTGTTGAGTGTTTTTCTTTGTATTTTTTAATATTGTTGAGTGTTTTTCTCTATCTCCCTCAAGTAGTGGTATCTATATATTTATATGATATGGATGCTATTTATTGACATGACATGCTAGGTAAGTTTCATACATATAGACATATATCATTCTCTAGACTCAACATGTGTTTATATGATCTTATGCGTGTGTAACCTCGCAAGAGAGCGAGCTTGGCCTGCGAGCTCATTAGGATCTGGCCCAAACCCATTCGGGTTCTGGGCCGATGATGGTAATTATCCTAACAAGTACATTTGAAATTTTAATCCTGACAAATAGTAGTTGTTAAATTCATTAAGTTACACTATCTTAAAAATCTAATGCAGCGAACATATTATCACATATATAATATCATGTCGGTTTCTTATTCTACATATTATTAAAAAAAAATCCAACTAATGGATTTAATGACTATTGTTTGCGTCAAGCTTTAAATTTTGAATTCCAAAAACTATGGGGACTAAAAATGATCCAATTAACTCTTAAAAAAAAAAGAATGGTCCAATTAGAAAAATGAACTAAATCTTCAAATTAATGCATAGTACATGACTAATAGCATAAATTTACTAAAATGATTTAATTGCTACTATTTAAGTTAATACTAAAATTTCAAAATTTTAAAAAATACATGAACTAAATTTGATCAATTTAAAAAATATAAAGACTTAACCCATAACTTGTACATAATAAAAGGATTAATAACATAATTTAACCTAAATAACCCTTTATGTTATGTTATCTAAAGTATGAACACTATAGTTATTTGTTTGACAGTATAGAATTGAGGTTAATTTATAAGGTTGATTGTTGAATTCAATACCGTTGGATTTGGATAAATATTTAATTCGAGTTAATTTGATTTCACTCGAATTAAAATTACATATTTAAATTTAAAAAAAATTAAAAAATTGACATTTTTAGATTCTTTAATAGTAAAATAAAATAATTTAAATTTAGCTTGAATGAATTTAAATAAAAATTTTAATTTTCAGAATAAAATTTAACCCCATTTAACAAATGAATAATTTAATTTTATAATTTTATAATTGCACATGGATGAAGCTAGGGGGAATGGTAGAATTATTTTCTATTTTTAAAAATATGGATGAAGCTAGGGGGAATGGTAGAATTATTTTCTATTTTTAAAAATTTTAATATTTTAATTCAATACATTTTAGTCCATTAGTCAAATGATTTTTTTAAAATTAATAATTTAATTTTAGCTATTTAATATATAATATATATTAACTTTCACACTCTAAAATTTCCTGGCCTCTTCGAAACAAAATTCATGACTTCATTGTATGTATAGCCCTTATCTTTCAGGTTATATTTTGATATTAAATATTCTTCCCCTTACTAATCATACCAGACAATGACTTGGAAGGCATGTTGCCAGATTCTATTTTAACATGCATAACCAATATGTGAGTTATGTTATTTTATTAAAAAAAATTATCTTTTTTTATCAATTTTTGTTTTTAAAAACGAGTTTTTATATGTTAGCATGATGTATACTTAAGGTACATATGGCATACTAAACATCACTATTCGATTATTTAATCAGCCACACAAGTTTTTAATAGCTTAAAGGAATTGTTTTTAACAAAAGGATTAATTTTTAACAAAATGATTAACTTACTCTTTGATCTAACGTACAAAGATTAATTTGCTCATTTTTTGAATAGAGAAAAAAAATACAATCTAACTCTAATACAATGGCCTATCGATTGCCTTTTACACGTGGTTTTTATGAAATGAGATAATTTCTTGATAGTATTAAAGATGGGGTTTATTTATTGGTAGTATTTGTGATTTGCAATTTTAGTAAGTTGGAGATTTAAATTTGTCACACCCATTTCATAATTGATCCTCAAGCCTCATCTTGCAAATAGATTCATTTTTATTTGATGGACCTCGCTCTATCTAAAAAAAAATATTTAACTTATCTCTCTTCTCTTATTCTCAAATGATTACGTTACATCATAACTTTTAGATCAATTCATTAAGAGAAATCTGTTACTTCTTAATAGGGGCAGAGTCAGGGGGTTAAATTGTGCATATATGCCTTCTTCTTTTTTTCAAGATTTAGGGAAATAGGCCGGTTTTAAAAAGAGTGTAAAAACACGTCCAGCTAGACTAGCTTTTGCCGACATGTTAAGAAACCGCGTCCAGTTGGATGCGTTTTCTGAAAATTCCAAAGAAAATGAGTTTAGCTGGGCGCGCTTTCCCTAACATGTTAGCAAAAGCTCGTCCAGTTGGACGTGCTTTCTTGCCAATTGTGCAGAAAGCTCACCTAGTTGGACGAGCTTTCCTGACAACTGTGTGGAAAGCTCACCCAGCTGGACGAGCTTTCCTGTCAACTGTACAGAAAGCGCACCCAGCTGGATGCACTTTTCTTTCTCTCTCTCCAAAATCAATCTATTTCTCTAAATCTAAAAAAAAAAAAAAAGGCTTATTTGGCATATATGACTAATTTAGCCGAGTTAGAGGCTAGTATGGGTCCAACCCCCTTAAAATAGAAAAGTTTTTTTAATCTTTTTATAATTTATAAAATTTTAAATTAGTAGTGAAAAATTTACACATTAACTATCCAAAAATAATAGAAATTTGATTTAATCTTTTAAAAATTATAAAAATATAAACTTTTAAAATAATAAAATTACACTTTTATTATAATAAAAATATACAATTTAATTCTACTCACTTAATAAAACAAATTCTACAAAGTATAATGCAAGGAGGATGTTGTGCATTATATATAAATATTTTCAAATAACACACATTAGTTAAGCAAATCATTGTGTTCCATGCATCATGCATTACATAGATAAGCATATCATTACTTCCACTATTTTTCAATGATTAACCATGTGTTGCTTATGTCACATATATAGAAGGACACATTACTTTATAAAAGGAAGAAACATTAAAACAATTAAATGGACATAATGCATGCATATTATATTGAACAGTGTCCATTGGCGACTATGTTAAACATTAAAATACGAGGACACTTCAACATCTAGTTTGATAATTAAGGGTGTTCATCATTTCATGTATGATTTAGATTTGAGTCGCGCTAATTATATTAATTGTTCGAACTTTGCTATATTATTGTAATTCACAAAAAATAAAAATAAAAGGGTGACATTTTGGATAAGAGTTGTTGGATTTAATGGGTAATTATTCAAATAAGTTCAAAAGTTTAACGTACTTGTGCTGATCACACGTCTAGCCCTAGATTTGGAAATCTAGGGTTCTATCCAGATTTTCTCCTTACATATTGATCAAATAGAACGAAATTGGGTAAAATCTTTATTCAACTGATCATCAAAAAAATGATGAGATTGCTACGGAACTCCACACAATCACTATTGAAGCTGTTGAATTCATTTATTTGGAATGGTTGATTTCGCAATGATTCTCAATTCAATTTAGGGTTTGTCAAATAGAGAATATGGATTTTCGTTCTCACGTAGAGGTGTTGGAGTCGGGTTTAGACACAATATTAACATACTTTATACTTATTTAAATTTGGTTCAGCTCGAAATATGAGTCTAAAATTTTATCTAAGCCTATCCATATTTTTAAATAGTTAATTGGTCTATTCATATTATTTTTTTAAATTTTTTTAAAAATATATATTTTATTATTTTAATTTAATATTTAATGATTTTATATATTTTTTATTTATTAAAATTTTATATTAGCTTAACATTTCTTAATATTTACATTATGGTAGTATTATATATATCACTGTCTCAATTACCAGTGATTTTATGACAATTGTTAGGATAGCTGTTACTTGCAGGTTATGGTGAGTGTATTACATTTTCTCTTTTAATGCATATCGGTTTTGCTTCAAAAAAAATTTTGTGCTATAAATTATATAATATAAAACATTATAAACTTAAATCAGATCGGGTCAGACTGAGTTCAGGCCTTAAATGTTCAAGCCTAAACTCAACCCATATTTTAAATGGTGTAATTTTTTTGTGAAACTCATTTTCTGGGCGTAATATTTTTATCTAAACCCATTCAACTTAGATGGATAGCTAAACTCATGAACAAGTCTAATTTCACGATATGTTTATTATTATTTTTTTTTTTGGAGTTAGTGACAAAGCTTTGATCTAAAGGTTAAAAAGGTAAATTTGTTATCATAATTGTCCCTTTGAAATGTATGATTATATTTTATTGTGATTGAATCACAAGTAAATTTGTGACTTAATTTATTTAATTAATTTTGGTATTGAAATTTGTTTTTTAATTAAATTTTATAGGAGGGTAAGATTGGCGGTGCAACTTGAATTTTTGTGCTTCCAGAGTATTAGTGAGTACTCAAACCAACTCTAAGCTTTTATTGGAAACCAAAATTACATGATTAATCAAAATGAAGTATATCCAGCTATAATATATTGATAAATTTGCCCTTTTATCCTATTAATGATTTAATGAATGTTTCAGTGTTTCCTCTAATTTTGAATTATTATTTGTTTCCCAATTTCTGGGCCATTATACCCAAAAATACTTTTTTTAAATGTTATTTACGGAAATAAACTGACTTTTTAATTATTTACTAGAATGGACCAAATTCCCCGAAAACGCGTCCAAGTCAGCGCGATGTCAGGGGACGTGCAAGCAAAAGGCATCCCTGGGGGAGTGTTTTGTCCTCGTCAGCACAAAGTGCTTCCTTGAGGGCGCGCTTTGTGTTGACGTGGACAAAACGTTCCCCCAAGGACACGTTTTGCCAGTCTTTTACGTTAGGGTTTTCAACTTTATTTAGGGTTAGGGTTAGGGTTTTTAAGGAAAACAAATAATGAAATTAGGGTTTAAGGTTAATTAATTAAATTATGTTTAAGGTTTTTTTTAAAATAATTTTGTGTTTAGGGTTTAGGGAAAAATATATTAGCAATATAAATTTTTTTTACAGTAATATCTGAAAAAATAATTTTGAGAAGACATTTCTGAACAAATAGTGTCTAAAACGCTTCAAGCCAGATGCACTGTCAGCAAGATTACTGGAAAAAGCTCCCACGTGGGCGCTCTTTTTCTACAGTAGTATCTGAAAAAATAATTATAAGAAGACGTTTCTGAACAAATAGTGTCCAAACGCTTCAAGCAGGATGCACTGTCAGCAAGATTACTGAAAAAAGCTCCCACGTGGACGCTCTTTTTCTACAATAGTATCTGAAAAAATAATTTTGAGAAGACGTTTCTGAAGAAATAGTGTCCAAAACGCTTCAAGCAGGATGCACTGTCAGCAAGATTACTGAAAAAAACTCCCACGTGGACGCTCTTTTTCTACAGTAGTTCCTATTTGGCCTTAGACTACAAATGAGCCAAATTCCATTCTCAGGTTGCATAAGTTACAGTAAGAGAAATTGAGGCAAAAGTAGAATAGAAACTGAAGATGAGTGAACGTATTACTGCTATTATTTACTATGATGGTGAGGTCCTTGACACCGAGAACGGCGTTGTTTTTTCATCGGAGAACACAGTGCGGCTGGTTTTTAACCAGAACATAGATTTGACAGAACTTCGTAAAAGAATTAGGCGTAAAATCTTCAGAACGACGCCAATGAAAGTTTTATCTATTAAGTATAGATTTTGTACTTCGGTTGATCCCGTGATATATGGCTTATTCGACATCAAATGTCCTTGTAGCTTAGAGGCAATGGTGCAGACTCATCTTGCTAGTGGATCACCCTATCTTGAGGTATATGTACAATTTTCATCTCCAAATGATGAATTTTCAACTTCAATATCTATTGCTGTTCGAGAGGAATACACGACCCCAAGTCGACACTCTGTTAGCGGGAGGTAGAATACGGAAGCGCCCGTGTTTGGTGGCAGTATGGAAAACACAACCCCTGCGTGACACTCGGTTAGTGGATGAGACATGCATATCGGTGGATCATGTTCGATGCTAGAAATACGTATTGTGGAACGACATCAACTTCTAATGGTTGGCAATCCACATATGACTGGGGACGTTACGAAACTTGTTTAAGAAGGGATAATGTAGTCCCTACGATGTCCATCGGCAAGGGGACCTCATTCGTTGCAGATGATGGTAGGTCAGATGATGAGTCCAATGTGGATCCACATCGAGAGCCCGACCCTGATGGAGCAGAAGTTGCATTATTTTCTGAACTAGAGCATGTTCCAACCATACCTAAAGATGTTGAAAAGGGTTCAGATGAAGAATAAGAAGATCCACGATTTAGGGCGTACTCACCTCTAACTCACATGCATAATGTTGATCTATCTCAAAATGATGCGTTGGAGTTTCCAAATCTACCACACAGAAGGCGTGGCCGTACAAGTTCATCGTTGGATTCGAGTGAATTGAAAGTTGGTAAGGAGTTTCCCAATAAGGATAGTTTTCTTGGTGCATTGAAACAACATAGCATCAAGAACAGGGTTAACTACAACGTGGTTAAATCCAAACCCGATAAGTATGAGGCCAAGTGTGCAGTGCAAGACAGTAAATGTTCATGGAAAATCATGGCCTCATTGAGGAAAATGACAGGCTTGTAGGAGATAAAAAAGTACAAAGGTCTACATACATGTGTTGCCAGTATAGTATCACTAGGTGTTTAGAGTTTTTGAATAATACTATTATTACGTAATGTTGCATTATTTAACGTACTTCGTTGACATGTGTTTCACAAGATCATCCCAAGATGGATTCAGATATGTTAGCTAGCTTAATACTACTGACGGTGAAGGCAGATACCAAGACTCCAGTGCCGGTCTTAATTAACAATATTCGAAGCCAATTGAGGTACATGCCCTTTTACCGTAAGGCTTGGATAGCTAAGTATAAGGCGTTGGAAAAGTTGCATAGTCGGTGGGACGCTTCATATAATAAAGTGTGGCAGTGGTGTCAGGTGCTAAAGAGATATGTCTTAAGTTGCATAACAGACCTTGAAACGACACCTACATACTAAAACCACTGATTGCTCCGTGGATGCCAAGTGTTCAAACGTCTGTTCTGGAGCTTTAAGCAATGCCGAGATGCATTTTTATACTGCAAGCCATTGGTACAAATTGACGGTACCTTTATGTATGGTAGATATACCCATCGACTATTGCTAGCTGTGGCACAGGATGACAGTGGTAGAATCCTTCCAATTGCATTTGCAATAACATCGGGGGAGTCAGCTGATGACTGAAATTTCTTTCTTTTTAGGTTAAGGAGGCATGTCTGCCTCCAACTTGATATCTGCGTTATATCAGATCGGGGCCTTAGAATACTAGCCGCAATTGAGCGACAGAGAAGCCTATGACATCGCACACACTATCGGTATTACCTAAGGCATGTTGTGTCCAACTACTACGGGTAACATCGAGCTACAAGTGAACGATGGCAAGTGACCAACATGGGTATGTAATCTCTATTAATATAATTTCGTTTGTAATATTCAATTTATTCTTAATGGAAGAGTGGTATGTAATATTTGCTATCAACTTATATTGGCAAGGTATGAGATAAGTAATGACCGTTTTCATGAGATGTTGACGGTTTTGCGTTCAGTTAACTAAGAACGCTCAAACTACCTCTGTAACATACCTTTCGAACAGTGGACACAAGCATACGACGGCGGCCTACGATATGGTCATATGACCTCAAACTTAGCTGAATTCATAAATTCTGTTCTAAAAGGAACTCGTCACTTGGCGATAATATTAGTTGTGCGAGAGACATATTTTTATTTAGCGGTACTATTTCCAAAGCGAGCAGCGAGTTATAAAGGCCAAATGCAGGGAGGCCATGTATGGTGTGTGAAAGTATTGCAAAAAATTAACAAGGCAAAGGCATGGGCCAACACCATACATACAGTGTGTCATGATCGCGACAACCTATGGTTTCGTGTGACGGAGTTTGATAGACCGAACCAAGGTATTATTGGCGGGCAATATCGTGTACACTTGAAAAATAGGACCTGCGACTGTGGGATGTTTAACGCACTTCGTTATCCATGCACTCATGTAATTGCAGCTTGTCAAAATCTCCATCTGGATCCCATGAGCTATGTCGATGAAGTGTACAAAATAGAATACATGTACAATGTGTGGAGACATGTATTTCCACCAGTCTTAGATGAACGTAAGTGGCCGTTTGTATCCCTTGTTCCGTTTAAGCTGTTACCGGATAGAAAGTTGCGTCGCAAACTAAAGGGTCGACCTTGTTCGACTAGAATACGTAACAATATGGATATCCGAGAAACTGCCAACCAACAGAAGTTGTACGGATGGTGTAGGAACCCAGGCTATACAACTCGATCATGTACAAATCAAAATAGCTGATAGTTGTTGTAATAAAATTATATTGCATTATTTATATTTTATTAAAAATATAAAATATTAAAAATATTGCCCTATTCAAAAGAACTTTTATTGTATTAAAAATATAAAAAGTAAATTACAATTAAAATATTAAAAATAACTTTTATTGTATTAAATGAAACAATATAAAAAAGTTTTAACAAATATATTAACAAAAATCAATGTTGGTGCCGGTCAAAATCAGTGCTACATGGGGGTGGTCGATGATTATGCGCTGGATTCCTTATTGGTTTAGCTTCTGGCGGGGATTATGGTTGCTTCGGCAGGGATTGTGGTTCCTCCGACAGAGGATCTAGTTGTAGGTGTTGGGAGGATGACCCACTTTGATAGAATAATAATTGCGGAGGTGTTTGTATCACCCATGGCGAAGGTGTTTGAATCCCATAAGGGGATAGGGATTAGTACAAAGAAGAGCTCCCCGATGATAACTCGTGCGATCCCTCATGTAACGGCGGCCTATAGATCGACCGTTGACTTGGAGTAATCGGGAACGGAGATAGACCGGGCCATGCATTCCAACCTGCCATAGGATTGGGAAAATGAAACATATAAAGGTTAGGATACTTATAAGGGCTAGGATACGCACCTGGCATAATCTAAAAAAGCTGTAATATGGGAGTCGTCGGTTGAAGTGTTGGGCTCGGTAACAGTTTGGGCGTTGTTGATGGGCTCAGTGATTGTGTCGGTACTATTGATGGGCCCGGTGGTTGGTCGGCGCTATTGATGGGCTCGTCCCATCATCCATTCTCCTTAGATTTAAAGGGCCCGGTTGTTCCCTTTGTACACAAATTTGCCGTCCCCTCTCCTCTTCTGACAATAAATATGGCTTGCCATGGATCTTAAACCATGACATGTATTTCGGCACGCACACTAACTCAGGAACGATGATCGGTTCCCGAGTAGGTATGATTAAATTTTCCCACATTTTGATATATGCTAACCAAAATCTTGGCCAATCCGTATGCAACTGCCGTAAGTCGACTTTGTGCTCATCATCGAGCACTTTAGGTGCCACGGGAATTGGTTGTCGGAATCCAAATTGTCACAATACTTTATCTGACTGGTGCATCTCCACGGTGGCATATTTGACCAATGGGACCTTCACATGCCAAATGTTCGGATTTTGAAAGAATTCAACTGGAATGATTGCCCGAATTGCTGGATTCTCGTATGGTATCCATTGAAACTATATGAACATGATAAAAATATTAGTTATATGCATAATACTAAATACGAAACGACTATTTTATTATGTATATATATTTTATTTAATACTTACTTGTGCTTCTGACTATTGGTCTAATAGAAGCCATATATCTTCAAGAGAGGTAGGTATTCCAACATAACTCGCCGAATGGTTCCACCTAATTAAATAAATTTTTAGCATACAATTATATTTTAAATCTACGTAATAATTGTAAAATCTAATATAAAATTTACGTAATAATTGTAAAATCTAATATAAAATTTACCTCGTTATGAGTGGGAATGTATATGGGTGGTCCACTCTAGGATGTAAAAATGAAAATCGAAACTGTGCCCATGATTGCAGTAGTGATAGGCAACCTTCGATTTTGGCTTTATTCGGTCACATCGCTCCGCACATCTCCCAGTGCAATTTTGCTAACACGGTAGACCCTCAACTAAATTCACCAGCTACTTTAAAATCAACGAGTTTCAGCAGTCATCTCAGATGTACAAGGTTTCATGACAAGTCTGGCATTAGATAGCCTCCAATCATCTCAAGAATGTATGCCTGAGCATATCGTATTCTTTCTAATTCAATCGAATTATTATCCGGCTCCGGGAATGTATCTCGTAACCAGCCTATCTAGATCCGACCTCCATTAATATTATCCAAAATGGCACCCAAAAGCTCGTAGTATACGGCTCCCCAATCAGCAGAAGTTGCGGACCCAGTGACTATGTACCCATCCACCGGTAATCCCAATTGCAACTGCACGTCTTCCAGAGTGATAGTACACTCTCCGCATGGAAGATGGAAAGTGTGCGTCTCGGGTTTCCACCTCTCATCAACTCACTGATTAGTTTCTGGTCCAACTTGCACCCCCGGCCTATCGTGGCCACGTGCCAAAAACCCGCTTCCCACAAGTAATTCTCTATCAACGGCGATGGCGGACCAGACATATTACGAATATAGTATTGCAACACCCGATCTACAGACTGTTACAAAAAATTATAAAATAAAAATTAATTAAAATTACATAAATGAAAATATATTAAATAGTATTGAAAAATTAAAATTATCACTTACCATTGTCATTTGATTGACGGATATGTGTTTATTTTCAAGACGATTTAATTCTCCGGCCATTGCTAACACGATCGAATATTTTTTAATTTAAAAAAAATTTTAAACAAAGCTTTTTTGCAAAAATTAAAGTATTTTTGTGAAATTTAAGAGGAATTTAAGAGAAAGTTGAGAGAATTTGAGAGGACTTTTGTGTAAAAAAATGAAATAGGACTTTTATAGATTTATTTTTTTTGACCGTTGGAGGCCAAATGGTCAAAAAAATAGCTGTTGGGGGTTAAATACACGGGCAAAACGCGTCCCTGGGAGAGCGTTTTGCCACATCAACACAAAGCGCGCCCTCGAGGAAGCGCTTTGTGCTGACGTGGGCAAAACACTCACCCAAGGACGCGTTTTTCTGGTACGTCCCCTGACATTGCGCTGATGTGGACACGTTTTTGAAGAAATCGACCTATTTTGGTAAATAATTAAAAAGTCGGTCTATTTCCGTAAATAAAGTAAAAAAAGAATATTTTTAGATAAAATAACCCAACTTCTGTTGTTTATGGGAAAATGAGAAAAAGGAAAAAAAGAAGTTATATCTTAATTCGATCCGGAATCCCAAAAAAAACCCCACCCCACTTCTAAAAGCTCTTAAAAGAGGGTTGTCTGAAGAATCCATTTTTTCCCATCTCCTTCTTCCCAAGAAAACCACTTTTTTCTCCGTACTCTAACCATGAAGAAAATGAACTAACAAACTCAGTTACCATCTAAATCATGCACCAACATAAACATAAACTTGTAGAAATTCAAGTAGTTTTTCTTTGATTTTCTCTTTGTTTAGGAGAGACCACAATGGGATTTCACTTCTAAAAGCAACCACATTTCTATGGATGAATTGCAGGTTTATCTACACTCTCCTTGGCCTTGGTGTTACCCTGTGTTTGATCACATATTCGGGGCACGTTGCTGGCTGTTGCCTATATCTTGTATCATTTTATCCAATCTTACTGAAATTTTTTTCTAAAAATGACAGTATTACTTTGTGGATTATTATATCTATATATCACTAACTAGCCCTTTGCTAATATGATTTTATTCTTCACTACTATGATAGTGAATACGTTTGCAGCTTCATGAACTCAAATCACAAGTTAATGGAGATGGTAAATTTGTTGTTGACCTTCATTGCATTTTAGTACATGACATTATTGTTGGGAAGAAACCGAACAATCGAACGGAAGCGAAGTACAACCGGTGTTCTTTCTCTCCCTATAACTCTTGTCAAATATTATGGCAAGCACAATAGCACAAAAATATTTGTTCTCTAGCAACCTATCAGCCACAAATCAACCAATGCAACCACAACAAAAATAATAAATAGAGACACCGATATTTTTACGTAGAAAACCCTCTAAATCAAGGGTAAAAACCATGAGACTTTAGAGTCCAATCAAAAGGTCCACTATAATCAAATGTTCAGCTACAAGATTACAATATCAAGCCTACAACAAGCATTCAACTCCAACAAGGCTAACAATATGTAATCTTTAACAAAAGAGAGAAAAAAATAGGAGAACATCACCAAAATAGTAGCTGCTGTAAAACGGGTATTTCTGACGCTACAGGACTCGGATGAAAAATCCGACTGTACAAAGTCAAGAACACCTTGTCACCTAGCTGCTGTAAAAAAATCAGCTCAATCGAACCATGGATGGTCTTCCGATCGAAGAGTTGATCACAGCTGCACCAAACTTGAAAAACTGGTTTTTCTAGCTTCAAAGCTCTCTGTTTCTCACGTTTTTCCCTCTCCTTAAAATTTGATTTTTTTTTGCTCTCCATAAATGCTGCCCAAAAGTCACGTAAAAAGACAAAAGAAAAATGGGCTGCCACACCCCACGTACAAGACAAAAGAAAATGGAGACAAAAGGAATAATAAAAACCAAAGAACAAAAGGAGTAAATCATGGCAGAAATTAAGGGCCACCCACATAGTGGGACCTTCACCAACAAATCTCCCCCTCCAACTATGTGGGGAATGCCTCCATACCGGAGATCAAACAACATGCTTCAAACTTTCCTCTTGGTAAAGCCTTCGTCAACATATCAACACCATTATCATTAGTGTGTATCTTCTCAAGCTTTAACAGCTTAGCTTCAAGAACATCTCGTATCCAATGGTACCTTACATCAATATGCTTAGATCTAGCATGAAAAGTTGAGTTCTTACCAAGATGAATAGCACCCTGGCTATCACAATACAGGACATACTTCTCCTGAGTAAAACCAAGCTCATGCATAAACTTCTTCATCCAAAACATCTCCTTGCACGCTTTAGTTGCTGCAATGAACTCTGATTCAGTGGTGGACAATGCAACATACTTTTGTAATCTCGATTGCCATGCTACAGCTCCCCCTACATAAGTGATCAAGTAACCTGAAGTAGATCTCTTCGAGTCAATGTCTCCGGCCATGTCTGAATCTGTATACCCAACAAGAACAGGTTTCTCATTGTCGAAACAAAGTTTCATGTTGGAAGTGCCGCGAAGATATATCATAATCCACTTCACTGCATTCCAATGTTCTCTGCCTGGATTTGAAAGAAAACGACTGATTGTACCAACGGCATAAGCCAAGTCTGGTCTCTTGCAAACCATTGCATACATCAGACTCCCTACGGCTGAAGAGTAAGGAATTTTCTGCATCTCTTCCTTCTCCTTTTTTGTAGAAGGCCTATGCTTAACATTCAATCTGAAGTGCGTAGCAAAGGGAGTGCTCACCACTTTAGCTTTGTCCACGCTAAACCTTTGAAGTACTTTCTCGATGTACCTCTCTTGTGATAACCATAATTTCTTGGCCTTTCTATCACGGGTCAACTTTTTGCTAAGAATTTGCTTTGCTGGCCCCAAATCCTTCATTGCAAAGGATTTACTCAACTCTTGCTTCAACTTCTCAATTCTAAAAGCATTCTGACCAACAATAAGCATATCATCAATATAGAGCAAAAGAATTATAAAATCATCACCAGAGAATCTCTTAACAAACACACAATGATCAGAAGTAGTCTTCTTGTAGCCTTGCTCCCCCATAACAGACTCAAACTTCTTGTACCATTGCCTTGGAGCTTGCTTCAAACCATACAAGCTCTTCTTCAATCTGCACACATAGTCTTCTTTCCCTTGTGCAATAAACCCCTCTGGCTGCTCCATGTAAAGCTCTTCTTCTAAGTCACCATGAAGAAAAGCAGTTTTCACATCCATTTGTTCAACCTCTAAGTCATAACAGTCGCCAAACTCGGTATAGTTTCGATAGAGGACATCTTCACAACCGGAGAAAATATTTCTTCAAAATCAACCCCCTTTTTTCTGAGTATAACCCTTGACGACCAATCTAGCCTTGTATCGTGGAGATGAAGACTTATCTTCTTGCTTCAACCTGTAGACCCACCGATTCTTCAAGGCTCTTTTTCCCTTGGGCAATTTCACCAACTCAAAGGTATGGTTCTCATGCAAGGATTGAAGTTCATCTTTCATCGCTTCAACCCACTGATCTTTGCATTCACTCTCCATAGCCTCTTCATAACATTCAGGTTCTCCCCCGTCAGTCAAAAGATCATATTCATCAGAAGAATACCTGATAGAAGATCGTCGATCTCTAGAAGACCTTCGAAGTAGAACTGCTGTGGAGCTATAGGTGCTTGTTGTTGATCATTCACAACATCATCTATGGAAGCATCAAAGTCACCTATATCCTGATGGTCATCAGCAACATCACCATGCACATCATCCTGGATAGGACCTGGTGAAGAGTTTAGGTGATAACGGCCCGTCTCAGGTTAGGAGGCGAATCATTAATGTTGCCCGATCGTAAATTAGACAGTTTCTCGTTCAACTAACAAAAGGAATAATTTTATTGGAAATGATATCTTTGAAATGAAAAGATAGGTGATGGATTGAAATGGATACGTATTTGAAACAAGAAAGAACCTTTAATAAAAATTAAAGACCCGAATCTTATAAGTTTCAAATTGATGGAATGAGTTTCGGAATAAAACCGACACCCACTATCTAGCGAGATAGGAACCAATGGTATGGTATTTCGAAATAAAACCGAGACCCACTATCTAGCGAGATAGGAACCAACGGTATAGGTAGATGAACGCCACACCCGAAAGGATGATAAGTTCAAATAAGGAAAGAACGATTCCACTAGGAAACTAGATAAGTCAATTCAAACCTCGAGAATTTAGGAGAGTGAATACTCACCAAAAGAAAATTTTCTTTCATTCAAATTCAAGTTCTGTTTTTACAAGAATGTAAATGTGCAATATTTATAGGACTTTGTTAAGGATAGCCGAATAGGGAAGAATTAATTTGAGGGTAACAATCGGCCAAGAGAATGGATGGCCACTTAAATTATCCTAATTTAAAGTGCTTGAGCCGTCCCATTAGTTGGCTTCCTAAGGCATTCAAATGTTAATTTCAAATTCCATTTCTCCATGTAGTCCACTATTTTATGCCGCACATTCAATTTTTTTCTCCTTTGTTTAATCAACCAACCATAGCCTTCCATAATTTTCAAATTAAATTCCTCCAAAGCTTGTTGCTGTCCATATTGTCCCTAACAAGACAAAGTTATTTTTTTATTTCCACCCATGTTGTTGAATTTCCAATTGTTTAATTCTTTAATTTCTCCATGTGCTTCATGTTTGCCGTCCACCTAGATAGTCCATGCATCAAACTTTTAATTCTCATTTGACTTTGCTGCCCACTAGCATCAATTGTTTATCCATGATGGTTTTTGCACTCCAATTTTTATTTATTCATTGTTAGAATTTTTATTTATTCATTGCCGTCTAACAATCACTAGCCACACATGTTCTATTTCTTTATTAATCCATTAGCACATGCTTAATTAATTCCCACTCTAAGCCGTCCAATGCTTCCACAATCTTTAAAAATTCTTCATTTATTTTATTCAAGCCAAGATTCTCTCATTATATCCCACGCCACTTGTTCCATCATCATCCTTCGTGCTTCAATTGTTGTCATCAAAATAACGTGAATCACCTATAAAATATAAACCAAACATTAGTAAAATTTCGGTTGAACATAAATTAACACACATTTTAATCAATTTATTTAAATACTAGATAAAACACACTATTATTCAAAATAATGAGAATTTAAGAAAATGTAACAACTTCTGAAAATTAATCAAACATGCGTATTTTATAGTGTTAAATATTCTAGCAGTCGGACTAGCTAGTATATTCAACTCTAAAGAAATTGTAATAGCTCAGCATGTTTTTGGACTCTTTTCTATCGTCATTCCAAATTTGTGCCACCAACACCATTGCGGCATCTTTGAATTGTTTGGTTCGGGAACGTGTAATTGGTCCATTAGGTAGCCTCATCGGGTCATTGTTGACGTCCGTCACAGGCTTTATAGGTGAGCTCGTATCATCCCCCCCTCTTTAAGTTGATTCGTCCTCGAATCATCACCTATATCGAAAGGAGAAAGATCAGAAACATTAAAACTCGTGCTCACATTATAGTCACCTGGCAAGTCCAATTTGTACGAGTTGTCATTTATGCGTTCAATGACTTGAAATGGACCATCTCCCCTTGGGAGAAGTTTAGATCGCCTTTGCTTAGGAAACCTTTCTTTTCGCATATGAACCCAAACCTAGTCCCCGGTTCAAAGAGAATGCGCGTCTACGACCTTTGTTAGCTCGTTGGGACGTATTGCTTTGGTTCTTGCTTCAATATTCTCGCGCACCTTTTGATGCAGCTCCTTTATGTATATCTCGCCATTTTCCTAGCATCGGGATGGATAAATTTATCTCAAGGCATTGGCAATAAATCAAGAGGGTGAGAGGGTTAAACCCGTAAACAATCTCGAAAGGCTAAAATTTAGTTGCGAGAATGAACAGTTCGATTGTAAGCAAATTCGATGTGGGGTAAACAGTCTTCCTATGTTTTGAGATTTTTTTGCACCAAGGTTCGCAACAAGGTTGTTAGGATTCGGTTTACTACTTCAGTCTGTCCATCCGTTTGAGGATGACATGTGGTCGAGAATAGTAGTTTCGTCCCTAACTTTCCCCACAGAGTTCGCCAAAAATGACTTAAAAATTTTACGTCCCTATCAGATACGATCGTCTTCGGAACTCCATGCAATCGTATGATATCCTTAAAAAACAAGTTGGCAATATGCACAGCATCGTCAGTTTTAGAACAAGGGATAAAATGGGACATTTTAGAAAAACGATCAACTACAACAAAAATCGAGTCCTTCCCAGTTTTAGATCTCGATAATCCAAGGATGAAATCCATGGAAATGTCGACCCATGGAGTGTCGGGAATAGGAAGGGGCGTATATAAACCATGAGGCTGGACCTGTGATTTGGCTTGTTTACAAGTAATGCAGCGTTCACAAATTCGTTCAACATCCTTGCTCATTCCTGGCCAAAAAAAATGTTCTTGAAGAGTGGACAATGTTTTGTCTCGTCCAAAGTGACCCATAAGGCCACCACTATGTGCTTCTATCACAAGCATGTCTCGTATAGAACCTTGCGGTATACAAATCTTGTTTTCCTTGAAAAGGAATCCTTCATGCCTGTAAAACCTATCAAAAGCACCACTCTCACAAGCATTATAGACATTGCCAAAATTAGCATCGTTAGCATACAATTCCTTAATATGATGGAAACCAAGTACTTTAGAATCAAGAGAGGTTAATAAATTGTACCTTCGTGATAACGCATCCGCTACTACATTTTCCTTACCTTTCTTGTACTTAATTACGTATGGAAATGATTCTAAATACTCGATCCATTTTGCATGTCGTTTGTTGAGCTTGTCTTTGACCTTTAATATACTTGAGTGCTTCATGATCCGAATGAATAACAAACTCTTTCGGCCTCAAGTAATGTTGCCACGTTTCAAGCGATCTTATTTAGGCGTACATCACTTTGTCATACGGGGTAATTGAGTGCGGCTCCGTTCAATTTCTCGCTGAAGTACGCCATCGGTCTTCCATTCTGAGTTAGAACGGCTCCGATCCCTACACCTGATGCATCACACTCAATTTCAAAAGTTTTATTAAAGTCAGGAAGGGATAACAATGGAGCTTAACAAGAAATTCTTTAATGGTATTAAAAGACCGTTCTTGCTCATCGGACCAATGGAAAGCCGAATTCTTCTTGATCACGCTTGTTAAAGGAGCGGCTATCGTGCTGAAGTTAGGCACGAATCGGCGGTAAAAACTAGCCAAACCATGGAAACTTCGTACTTGGCTAACCGTTGTAGGATGAGGCCATTCTTGGATTGCTCTAACCTTCTCTTGGTCCACCTCTAATCCATTTGTACTTACGACGTAGCCTAAGAAAATAACCTTGTCAGTACAAAAAGAACATTTCTCGAGATTGGCGTACAATACCTCTTTTCGCAATGTTTCTAAGATCGCACGTAGATGTTGGAGATGATCCTCCAAAGATTTGCTGTACACTAATATGTCATCAAAGTAAACAACACATGATTTGCCAATAAAAGCTCGTAAAACATGATTCATAAGTCGCATAATAGTACTCGGAGCGTTTGTAAGTCCGAATGGCATCACCAACCATTCATACAAACCTAACTTTGTTTTGAAAGCCGTTTTCCACTCATCGCCTTCTCGCATCCTAATTTGGTGATAACCACTTTTGAGGTCAATCTTTGTAAAGATTCGAGCCCCACTTAACTCGTCGAGCATGTCATCGAGTCGGGGTATCGGGTGTCGGTATTTGATGGTAATCTTGTTGATGGGGCGACAGTCGACACACATTCGCCACGAACCATCTTTCTTTGGTACTAGTAGCACTGGTACTGTGCATGGACTAAGGCTTTCTCGGATATATCCCTTTTCTAGCAGTTCAGTGATTTACTTTTGGAGCTCTTTTGTTTCTTCAGGATTGCTCCGGTACGCAGGTCGATTGGGTAGAGATGCTTCCGGCACCAAGTCAATTTGGTGTTCTATGCCTCGAATAGGTGGTAAACCACTTGGTATCTCCTCTGGAAATATGTCCTTGAATTCCTGAATCAGAGACAACACAGAAGAAGGAAGATTCTTGGGTAAGTCGTTAGTGTTCAAAAACGATTCTTTGTATAGCAAGACATACATAGGTTGTCTCACATACAAAGCTTTTCGAATATCTCTTGCTTTTGCAAAAACACTCATTTTTCCATTTTCTTTTTCTTCCTTCATTTCTTCTTCTTTTTGTTCACACTCTCTCGTTTTATCACTTATTTTCTTGTCCCTCTTTTTTTTAAAATTCTTTTCTTTTTCTTTCTCATTTTTCCGCTCATTTTCTTTTGATTTTTCCATTGATGTCTTCATTTTCAACTGATCCTCATAAACTTGCTTGGGTGTTAACGGAGCTAGTGTCACGTTCCGGTCCAAGTACTTAAAAGTGTATCGATTAGTGTAGCCGTCATGAATTGCTCGCTTGTCAAATTGCCAAGGTCGTCCAAGCAGTAGATGTCCCGCTAGCATCAGAACCACATCACACAAAACATCATCTTGATACTTCCCTATTGAAAAAGAAACCAAAACTTGTTTTGTGACCTTAAGTTCTCCCGCGTCATTAAGCCATTATAGCTTATATGGATGGGGATGTTTGGTGGTAGTCAATCCAAGTTTCTCAACCAATATGGTGCTAGCCACATTAGTACAACTTCCTCCGTCTATAATGATGCAACAAATCTTCCCTTGTATTTGACAACGCGTATGGAAGATGTTTTCGCGTTGTTGCTCATTTTCGACACCTTGTAAACTAAGGCTCCTTTTTACCACCAAGATCTCTCCACTTTCGGCTTGTTCTATTTCTCCCTCATCTTGGGATGTCTCATTGGCATCGTCTTCTTCTTCACTTTCGGATTCGATCTCACCATTATCTCGGACAAACATAGTGCTTCGATTTGGACATTGACTTGCAATATGTCCTCGTCCCAAACATTTGAAACACTTAATGTCTCGGGATCGATTCGGAAGAGTTTTCATTTTGCCTTTGCTTGTTTCACCGATAGGCTTGTTAGACTTGGGTACGCCACTGATTTCTTTGGCTCGGCTCGGCATGTCCCTTTTGTTGGTCACTTGCCCCCACTTCGATGTTGAGGCTTGATTGGGGTTTGCTCTGGCGTAGCTTAGCCGTTTCATTGCTTTTTCTACCTTTATAGCCATATGAACCATTTCGATGATATCGATGTAATGATGTAATTCTACAATATTTGCGATATCTCGATTGAGGCCGGCCGCTAAAGCGTGCCATGGTGGCTTCTCGTTCTTCTTCCACATTGGCTCGGATCATGGCCACTTCCATCTCCTTGTAGTAATCTTCTACGCCGGTGAGGACTTCGGTTAGGCTTTGCAATTTTTGATGCAACTCGCGGTGATAGTAGGTTGGGATGAACCTTTTCCGCATTAGTGCCTTCATTTCGCCCGCCATGGATATTGGGCGTTCACCATCCCGTCTTCGACTCGTCGTTAGTTGATCCAACCAAATAAAGTATGTAATCGAGAAAATTCGATGGCAGCAAGTTTTACCTTCTTATTTTCTCGAATAATTGTGACGATCGAAAATTAATTCCACCTTTTTTCCCACTCAAGGTAGGCTTAGGATCGGACCGTCCTTGGAAAGCGAGAATTGCCATTTTAATGTTCTTTAAGTCGTCATCGGTCAAATCTCGATCCTTCGCTCACGCACTCGTGGACCTCTTCTTCGTTCATCATGTTCGAAAGCCGGGTTGTTTGTCGGCTTCACTTGGTTCGTGAGACGTCGTTGTCACGTAACCAAGGTTATTCTCGACCCCTTCTTGGAATTGGAGGGTGTTTGCTCGAGGTCTTCGTTCTTTTCCTCGATCTAATCGTTCGATGATTGATCCGAACATACGTGTGATTTCTTGCAACATCGCTTTGCACATCCACGATTTCTCCTTCGGGATCATTCCTTCGAGGTGGTAATACTCCTCCACCTCCGGCGGCATCAGATGCTTCATCACTTATTGTTCGACGTTCGGGGCTCCTAGACATGTTTTGAAACAAAATTAATGAATCCTCACTACAATACTCATCTCACAAAGAAAAATTATCAACACTCACACTCGTGTTTTTACTCAGTCGGCTTTTTCTTGATGTATTCACTCTTGCTTTTATCGCTCAAATTCACTCTTCTAGATTCTAGAAGGTTGTCTTTGACTTACTAGCAACTTGTAGGTCGTGTTAAGCTAATTGAGCTTGAAGCTGGAAAGCAGTTTAATGTAGAAAAGCCAAGAGATGACCAAGATATGTTAGAGGAGGTAGCAATTGCGGGAAGTCAACTATAGTTGATTTCCAACATCTTATAGAACTAACTAATTATACAGACAAGGACTTGTCTCAGTTAATATACTTTGTAAAACACTGGGAATATAAATCTAAACAGGCTACGGTAGGAAGAGGGTTTTTTTTTTTTTTTTAAACTTACTCGGAAAAACTCAAAACGATCAAAAACGTGCCTAATTTAATTAGCTCGATACCGGATGATAACGCCCGTCTCTCGGGTTAGGAGGCGAATCGTTAATGTTGCTCGATCGTAAATTAGAGCGGTAGCTCGTTCAACTAACAAAAGGAATAATTTTATTGGAAATGATATCTTTGAAATGAAAAGATAGGTGATGGATTGAAATGGATACGTATTTGAAACAAGAAAGAACCTTTAATAAAAATTAAAGACCCGAATCTTATAAGTTTCAAATTGATGGAATGAGTTTGAAAAAAAACCGAGACCCACTATCTAGCGAGATAGGAACCAACGGTATGGTATTTCGAAATAAAACCGAGACCCACTATCTAGCGAGATAGGAACCAACGGTATAGGTAGATGAACGCCACACCCGAAAGGATGATAAGTTCAAATAAGGAAAGAATGACGCCACTAGAAAACTAGATAAGTCAATTTAAACCTCGAGAATTTAGGAGAGTGAATACTCACCAAAAGAAAATTTTCTTTCATTCAAATTCAAGTTCTGTTTTTACAAGAATGTAAATGTGCAATATTTATAGGACTTTGTTAAGGATAGCCGAATAGGGAAGAATTAATTTGAGGGTAACAATCGCCAAGAGAATGGATGGCCACTTAAATTATCCTAATTTAAAGTGCTTGAGCCGGTCCCATTAGTTGGCTTCCTAAGGCATTCAAATGTTAATTTCAAATTCCATTTCTCCATTTAGTCCACTATTTTATGCAGCACATTCAATTTTTTTCTCCTTTGTTTAATCAACCAACTATAGCCTTCCATAATTTTCAAATTAAATTCCTCCAAAGCTTGTTGCTGTCCATATTGTCCCTAACAAGACAAAGTTATTTTTTTATTTCCACCAAATTCCCTTTGTGCCGTCCCCATGTTGTTGAATTTCCAATTGTTTAATTCTTTAATTTCTCCATGTGCTTCATGTTTGCCGTCCACCTAGATAGTCCATGCATCAAACTTTTAATTCTCATTTGACTTTCTTTGCCCACTAGCATCAATTGTTTATCCATGATGGTTTTTGCACTCCAATTTTTATTTATTCATTGCCGTCTAACAATCACTAGCCACACATGTTCTATTTCTTTATTAATCCATTAGCACATGCTTAATTAATTCCCACTCTAAGCCGTCCAATGCTTCCACAATCTTTAAAAATTCTTCATTTATTTTATTCAAGCCAAGATTCTCTCATTATATCCCACGCCACTTGTTCCATCATCATCCTTTGTGCTTCAATTGTTGTCATCAAAATAACGTGAATCACCTATAAAATATAAACCAAACATTAGTAAAATTTCGGTTGAACATAAATTAACACACATTTTAATCAATTTATTTAAATACTAGATAAAACACACTATTATTCACTATGACAAAGGATTTATTAAAAACTCGTGCTATTTAAACAAAATAATGAGAATTTAAGAAAATGTAACAACACGAAAATTAATCAAACATGCATATTTTATAGTGTTAAATATTCTAGCAGTCGGACTAGCTAGTATATTCAACTCTAAAGAAATTGTAATAGCTCAGCATGTTTTTGGACTCTTTTCTATCGTCATTCCAAATTTGTGCCACCAACACCATTGCGGCATCTTTGAATTGTTTGGTTCGGGAACGTGTAATTGGTCCATTAGGTAGCCTCATCGGGTCATTGTTGACGTCCGTCACAGGCTTTATAGGTGAGCTCGTATCATTAGGGGAGCTGGATTTACATCGATCAAATCACCACTGTCTTGTGAATTCGCTTTCTCCGTCTTATCAATGTCATCAATAGTCTGATCCTCAATGAAGACGACATCTCTACTTCTCACGAGTTTCTTCTGAACTGGATCATAGAGTCTATAACCAAACTCACCATCTAGACCATAACCAATAAAAATGCATTGTCGAGTCTTGGCATCCAACTTGGATCTTTCATCCTTTGGAACATGAACAAATACTTTACAACCGAACACAAGTAGGTGATCATATGACACGTCTTTGCCAAACCAAACTCTATCTGGCACATCACCTCGCAAAGGAACACTAGGAGACAAATTTATCACATGTGTCATCGTATTCAAAGCTTCAGCCCAAAATGATCTTGGCAGCTTTGCTTCTGACAACAAACATCTGCCTCTCTCAATCAGTGTTCGGTTCATTCTTTCTGCTAACCCATTTAACTGTGGAGTCTTTGGTGGTGTTCTCTGACGTCTGATTCCCTGTCGCAGACAATACTCATGAAACGGCCTTGTGTACTCGCCACCATTATCAGTACGAATGCACTTCAACTTCTTCCCTGTTTCCCTTTCAACTGATGCTTAAAACTGTTTAAACATCTCAAAGACTTGATTTTTAGACTTCAAAGTGTAAACCCATAGCTTTCTCGAATAGTCATCAATGAAAGTCACAAAATAAAGTGCACAGCAAGTGACCTTACTTTTATCGGACCACAAACATCTGAATGGACCAACTCTAGCAACTCTGATCTTCTATGAGGAGGACGGCTTCTAAAAGAAACTCTTTTCTGCTTTCCTGCTAGACAATGAGCACAATTCTTCAGTGTAGCATTCTTCAAACCCGAAAGTTGATTCTTCTTCGCTAAACAATTAAGCCCCTTATCACTCATGTGACTAAGTTGTTTATGCCACAACTCAGTTGAGCTGTCATTCACTGTCACATTCACAGTCTCTCGAGAAGCTGAAGCTTGCATCAAGTACAAATTTGAGCTCTTCTTTCTTCGAGCCACAACCAAGGAGCCTTTAGTCAGCTTCCACTGCCCCTCACTGAAGGTGTTACAGAATCCCTCATCATCAAGCTTTCTTGCAGAGATCAAATTCAAACGGATATCCGGTACGTGTCTGACATCCTTGAGAGTTAACTTTGTTCCATTGTTACTCACCAAGCTAACATCTCCCATACCGATAACCGGAACCAAACCGTCATTACCCATCTTCAATACCCCAAAATCACCAAGAGTATAAGATGTGAAGAAATCCTTCCTCGACGTGACATGAAGTGATGCATCAGTATCAATCACCTAACTAGTCTCGTCACATACTAGGTTGACCAAATTCTCATCACAAATGACCAACAGATCTTCACGAGTAACATTAGCAACACGCTCGGTTTTTTCATCATCATTCCGATCGTGTTTATCACCACCACCTTTGTTCTCTTTCTTCCACTTGAAGCAATATTTCTTGATATGACCTTTCTTACCACAATGATGACACTCAAGATTCTTGTATCTCGATCTTGACTTGCTTCGGCCTTTATCTCTACCCTTTCCTTCTTTGTCTCTGTTCCTCCCCCTGTTCTCGGTAACCAACACCTCGGACTGTGATGTAGAACCTTGAGATCTTCTTCTAACCTCTTCATTCAACACACCACTCTTATCCAAATCCAAAGTAATAATACCCTTTGGGGCAGAATTAATGAGCGAAACCCGAAAGGTCTCCCAAGAGTCTGGTAGAGTAGTAAGCAACCAAAGCCCTAAAATCTCGTCATCAAATTTGACACCCATACCAAGCAACTGATTCATCACGCTCTGAAATTCACTAACATGGTCAGCTATAGGCGTTCCTTCTTTGTATTTCAACGCCATCATTTTATTCAGCAAAAACAACTTGTTATTGCCCGACCTCGAAGCATACAAGCTTTCAAGCTTCTCCCATAATGTTCGAGCATGTGTCTCCTGATCAATGTGGTTGTAAACATTTTCTTCAACAAATTGCCGAATAAAGCCTCACACTTGTTGATGCTCAAATTCCCATTCTTCATCACTTTTCGAGTCGGGTTTTTGAGTAACAAAGATCGGAAGATGCAGAGCCTTCACAAACAACAAGTCCTTCATTTTATCTGCCAAAGTTGATAATTTGTGCCATTCAACATAATCATCTTGCTTGTATTGATTTCCATAATTATTTGACAGAATAACCGAGCTCCTAATACCAGTTTGTTGGGAAGAAACCGAACAAACCAAGCTAAGGCAAGTACAACAGGTGTTCTTTCTCTCCCTATAACTCTTGTCAAATATTATGGCAAGCACAATAGCACAAAAATATTTGTTCTCTAGCAACCTATCAACCACAAATCAACCAATGCAACCACAACAAAAATAATAAATAGAGACACCGATATTTTTACGTGGAAAACCCTTCTAAATCAAGGGTAAAAACCACGGGACTTTAGAGTCCGATCAAAAGCTCCACTATAATCAAATGTTCAGCTATAATATTACAATATCAAGCCTACAACAGGCATTCAACTCCAACAAGGCTAACAATATGTAATCTTTACCAAAAGAGAGAAAAAAATAGGAAAACATCACCAAAACAGTAGCTGCTGTAAAACGGGTATTTCTGACGCTATAGGACTCGGATGAAAAATCCGACCGTACAAAGTTAAGAACACCTTGTCGCCTAGCTGCTGTCAGAAAATCAGCTCAATCGAACCACGGATGGTCCTCCAATCGAAGAGTTGATCACAGCTGCACCAAACTTGAAAAACTGGTTTTTCTAACTTTAAAGCCCTCTGTTTCTCACGTTTTTTCCTCTCCTTAAAATTTATTTTTTTTTTTTTTGCTCTCCATAAATGCTGCCCAAAAGTCACGTAAAAAGACAAAAGAAAAATGGGCTGCCACACCCCACATACAAGACAAAAGAAAATGGAGACAAAAGGAATAATAAAAACCAAAGAACAAAAGAAGTAAACCATGGCAAAAATTAAGGGCGACCCATATAGTGGGACCCTCACCAACAATTATTGTTTTTGCTTCTTATGCTGGAGGCTGGAGTGACCACTGATGTGTTTTTCAATCATGACTGGGAGGAGGTCTATCACATTCAAAAGCTGATAATTTTATAACTTCTTCATGTCTTATGAATATACATGTATATCATGCTTACAAAAACACTACCAGGACTTTCCAGTGGAACCAACTGAAAGTTTTAACAAGTTCGAAGATTTTGTCCGGTCGAACTTCGAATTTTGCAAGTGGATAGGCTTGTCTGTTGTGTTCATACAGGTATGTATCTCGTCCTGGAATAAGAGTGATAGTACATTGTGCATTTTATTTCACTTCAAGTGTTCACATATCTAGATGTGGGTATGGTAATAGGACCCTCTTTGAAATACATGAAAAACTTCAAAAAGATTTTGAACACTCTCGTGTTGCTCGTGTCAGATGCTTGTATCCAACACTCACACTCAAGTTCGAATCACTGATAGAAGCAATTTCTTAAGTGCATCTTGATGAGTTGTATGCTTCTTGTAAGTTTGGTTATCATATGCTTGAAAACCCCTCTTTCCATTTACAGGGGGATTATGTGTGATATTGGCAGTGCTACTTAAAGCTGTTGGACCATATCAAAATTATGAAAGTGACGATGATATTGATCCTGAGAGCATGCCATTACTAAAAAAATGATGTTCACCCAACTTATGTTGTTGGCAGGCCTGTTTCTGGATCCAAAAGTATTGCCTGAAACATCTTTAGGTGATTGCTTCTTAGGGGTTTGGTAATGCAATTGGCAAGCCCCTTTTTCTTTTTCTTTTTTTTTTTATTTCCTTAAAAATTATTTATATATTCATTTCATATGCATATTTTGGTGATATTTGTAAGCAGAACATTTTTGAGATTAATACATTTTATTTATAAAAAAACTCTAGATTGAGTTTTCTCTTGACTTAATATATGTCGACGACTTAAGATCAGATGGTACTAAAACAAGTTGCCTTAGCATGCGCCTTTAAGGCTCATATCAGGTACTGCTATTTTTGTTGAGGAAAGTGAGGATGAGCTCATTCACCTGCTCTGGAAGTTGTTCTTGAACAAAGTGATTCCCTTCTGGCATGAAAGTGATGTCCAGATTAGGCATAAACTGCTTCACTATCCCTTTCCTCATGTAATCTTCCATTCCTGGGAATTTCATAACATAATCCTTCTCCCCCATTATCAGCAATGATGGAGCTATCACTTTTGGGTTGGTTATACCACAATCCAATAGCAAGCACCTGCAAAGTCCATAAGTCCCAGATTAAGGGTTAGAGATGAAGAATTGTCTACCACGTTGAAAGATAAGGGTTCAAAAGGGTCATAGCTAGCCATTTCACCTGTAGGGAACTTGCAGTGCAGTTCGGAAACCAGAATTTTGATATAAAGTTGCATAGACATCAAGATCTTCCTCTGTGAACCATGGAGGCAATGGAGTTGATGGATCAACCAAGTCCATTATCTCCTCATTGTCGCCGGCTACTTGTAACTCACTTCTGCAGAAGAGAATATAAATGTTTCTGACGACCGTCTTAACATCAAATCGGCCGAAATCAGCTTCTGCTCTTCCTGGTTCTGCCCATCTTATAACGTAGAAGCCTTTAGGGAGGAGATCAAGTTGGATACCAAGAGGACCAGGTATGAGGAAAGGAATGCCTAGTGTTATGACACCTAACACCCTTTCAGGATGGGTAACAGCTACCATGAATGCAGCCATTGCTCCAAAGTCCTTCCCAACGAGAAAAGCCTACATGTTTTCCCATATGGTGAATGTTAATTTGCATAATTAATGTATGGCTTAACTCAAAAAAGTTTATATATATTTTTTTCATTTTCTAAACAATTTTTTTTTCTAAATTAATAATAACTTGTTAACTCTAATTTTTTTAAAAGTTTAACTTATAAATTAGTATCTAAATTATGCTCTTTTTCTTATTTTGTTATCTAAACATCTTTTTTATCATGAGTTATACTTAATTTTTTTTTAAATTAGTATTTTTATTAGTTTAAGAAGTCTATTTTAAAAAGACTCAATTAAAAATTAACATGTGACAAAAAAAAATGACAAAAAAATGCTTTTTCCTTTTTATATATATATATATATTTCTTTCTACTTCTTTTTCTCTTCTTATCTTGTACTTTTTATACGAGTGTGAGCATTTTAAGTTTCACGATTTTGAAAGGTTTTTAAAATCAGATTGATAATGAAACCAATCATGCCGCCAATTATTAATTTGTAAAATCAGATTGATAATTAAACCAATCATGCCGCCAATTATTAATTTGATCGGTTTGTCTAGTTTGATCAAATGAATTATTAAAAATTAATAATTTTTTTAAAAAATAAAGTAATTGGTTAAACCAATTTGTACTGGTTTACTGATCAATTGATTCACTCCCTATCTCTAGGGGGTACTCCTATCTTCAATGAAAGAACTTTTTTGATCCATTATGTTGAGCAAACAAAATAAAATTTAATTACTAATTTATGGGATAAATTTTTTTAAATAAACTTAATGATATGACTAATGGTTGGCATAACTAAAGAAGAACAGAAGACGAACTTGACGATGGGCAAATGAAATTATCATTGAAGAACAGACATAAGAATTGCAATTCGAACTGAAGCATTTTCAGCAACTTAACCAATTCACATTTGTAAGCAATTAATTTGTGGTTAATGAAGAAATGGTTACCTTATCAATGGCCAAGGAGTCGAGAAGGGCCACAACATCATCGGCAAGGTCATTGAAGTTAGCTCTTTCGGGCTCCGGTGGATGGTCGGAGAGTCCATAGCCCCTGAAATCAAAAGCAACTACTCGGTAGCCAGCATTAGCCATAGCAATCATCTGGTGCCTCCATGAGTACCAAATTTCCGGGAAGCCATGCAGGAAAAGCACCACCTTAGGACCTGCACAACACCATTAGTTATCCCATTATTTCCTACCAATACATATATATATATTGACTAATGAGTTCAAACCTGTTCCAGTCTGTACCACATGAAGCTT
Source organism: Gossypium bickii (assembly GCA_025503065.1). Taxonomy (NCBI): domain Eukaryota; kingdom Viridiplantae; phylum Streptophyta; class Magnoliopsida; order Malvales; family Malvaceae; genus Gossypium; species Gossypium bickii. The sequence continues at coordinate 109,320,849 of CP106717.1, forward strand.
TAATCCTCGCACTTGGACATGGCTGTGCTGAATCTTTTCCATTGTTTAATCAAAGGAAACTAGCTGAGAAAGGAAGCAGAGAGAAGATGGGGTGGGAATTGGGATAATATTATTGGACTTCACAAAGAGTGATGATGGTGTCCTTTTAACAGCTCACTTCAAGCTATAGCTAATACAAAGAGTGATGATGGTGTCCTTTTAACAGCTCACTACAAGGTATAGCTAATACAAGGACGTATCTTGCACATGGGAAAGCTGGAAATTTTTTTGAGTTGAAATTAAGTGTTATATCTTCATAATTTTATTAGTTTATTTCTTTACAATTTTTTTAAAAATAAATTAAAATTTTAGCATTTTAAGAATTAAAGTATACTTTTATCATTTACTAAATTAAAATCATATAAATTTTAAAGTGCTAAAAATTAAATTTTATATTTTAAGGTGTCGAGGCTTTACCAGGTTCTCTTGGTGTCGTCCTTAGTGGTAAGCATGGTTTTGAAAATTGGATTCGCGATTGAACAAAATCAAATCACCAATTTTTTTAAAACGGTTTAACTAGTCTAACCAATTCGAAACTGATTCAATTATAAAATAATATTATTTATTTTTTAAGATTAAAAGTATATTTAAAATAAAATTGAAAAAAAAATAGAGAGAAATACTTTGAAAAGTCAATGCATGCGTGAGAAATAAAACTAAAATATTTATTTATTCTCTCCATATCTTTTCATATCTAATAAAATATTATTTATGTTCTTTTCAAGTCTTTCAAGATTCCTTATTTCTCTCTCAATTAAACCTATTAATTCCTTTCAAACACATAAGTTATAAACTCAATTAGAGTTGAGCGTTCAATCAAATCGAATTGAATAAATTTTTTTAAATTATCGAGTTGACGAATTATATTTTATCATCATAATTCAATTGAGATTTTTTTGAATCGAGTCGAGTGAGATTGAATTCGAATTGAATATATTTGTTCGAGTTAAATTATTTGTTTAGAAAATGAAATAGGGGAAAAAATCTCAAAAGGGATGCTTTTTTGGAGGTCATTATGCTGATATTTCTTATATTTGAATCTTGAAACTAGAAAGTTAAAATCTCAAAAAACAAAATTCAAGTTGATTCGGTTAACTCAATTCAAATAATTCGAAGTCCGAATTTTTTTTGATTTTTTTAAATTGAAATTTGCTTACTAGACTCAACCAATTAAATTTTTATCGTTTAACTTTTTTCCATGTCATCATTACACGTAGGCAAAATAACCAAATCTCATAGTATTTTTTAGGGTAAATTATACCAACTGTCACTCAACTTTCGAAAAATATCAAAACAGTCACTAACGTTATCGAAAAGTGACAAATCAGTCACTCATTAACATTCTATGTTACAGACCTAATGGACAGGTGATGTGGCTAGTTAACTTGCCACGTTGGACAAGGCAAAGGTAGTGACTATTGTTTCGTCCTTTTTTCGTTTTTTTAATAAATGACCTAATTTTTTTTATTTTTTACGTAAATGACCCAATATGTTTATACTTCTTCTTCTCTATCCCAAGAATCTTAATGTCGATGCCTGTGCCACAACCAGTTTTGGCGTCACCATTGTTGACCTCCAAACCACCACCACCTTATCTCAATCATCCATTCAACAACCTACAATCTAGATCAAAAGATGTTTGGAAAGCACCTAAGAAGAGCTCACCTTGTTCAAGCCTTGAAGGAAAAATGGTTCCTGCTAGAGAAAAGAAGAACTGAGGAATGGGAAGTGATGGAGAAATTCAACTAGGTTGAACTTGCTGAAAGGGAACTCAAGTTTGAGCAGGTTGTTGGCATCAAGAGATTCGTGCGAAGCAGCGAAGGCAGAGCTGTTGACATCTTGGAATCGATCAAGAGAAAAAGAGTTAGGGGAAGAGTAAAGGAAGGTTAGGAGAAGTGATTGTTTGGAAGAATTTGAAAGCAAAGCCATTGTTGCAAAATTTGAGAAAACAAAAAACATGTTGAAACTTTACCTATCTATATGAACATTTACCCATCTATTTGAGAACAAAAAACATGTAAAAAATTTGAGAAATAAACTACCATCTCCACTGTCAGATATAGATGAAATTTTGGCCACCACTTCTCCTCTGTGGGGCTTTCTTCTCCTCTATAGACGAAATCAAAATTTGAGAAATCCAAATAAGATTTTGAATTGATGGATTCTATGGATTTGAAAGTGCGTTTAAGGAGCTTTGAAGGTAATGGTGATACTCCATTGGTGATGAGTGGAGCTTTGGAAATTTTCTCTTCTTCTTCTCTTCTTTTTCTTCTTCTTCTCATTTTTCTTCTTCTTCTCCTTCTTCTTTGCTTCTTTTTTTCTTATTTCATTGTCCAACCCAACTAGGGTTTTAAATTAAGGTCGTTTACATAGTAGAATGCCATGTCACTTTTCCGTTACATATGTAATAGAAAACGGTTAAAATGACTGTTTTGTTATTTTTTGAAATTTGAGTTGTCAGCTACCCCAAAGTTGAGTAATTGTTGGTGTAATTTACCCTCTCATTTTTTAACTCTAGCATTTTTTAATCAATTTCTTGAAAGGTGTTTTAGAACTTCATTTTATTTTAAATGTTTTTTTTCACAATTATCTATGATCATATTTTATACTAATTTTATAAGTGAAATGCTTTGATGAAGTGTTCACTAATATTTCTATCTATGATCAAGTGTTTTTGCAATCAACATTGAAGATCTTAATTCTTAAGGCAATGATAAGTGAGTTTTGATGATATATTTAGAACTCATCTAAAGCTTATATTTAGGAAAGGAAACATTTCTTCAACTGCATATGATTGTGTAGAGAATTATGTTTGGAGATTGAATTATTGAAAAAGAGAAAGGATATGGAAAACAAGAGACGAGATTAAATATGGAGATTTTTCATATTTCAAAATTCAGGTATAATTGTTAACATTACTAAATTCATTTTGTTGAATTTGTTGCTGTGACATTTTTGAAAAAAAAAAAACTCACTTGATAATAGAGGTGTACATGGGCCGGGCCGGGAAATGTGGGAGGGTTTGGGCAAAAATATAGGCCAAAAAATGGGCTTGGGCAAAAAAATTAGGCCCGTTTAACAAACGGGCCGGGCCTCGGGCATGATTTTTTTGGCCCGGGCCCGGCCCGAAATATTTTATTATTATTTTTTTATTAATAAAATTTTAACTTTAGAAATACATTTGCACGTGCCTTTCTCTTCCAGACTTCCACTCTTTCTCCCATTTTTTCCATTTCTGAAATCAAAATCCCTAATCTCCACTCTCCACCTTCCTCTTCATCTCTGTCTCACGTTTGGTTCTTTTTTTATTCAGCTCTATTGCACGTACATCTCGTTTCGAAGAATTTTTATTTTCCTTCTCGTTTCTTACTGTTTCTCTGGAACCAAACAGTTCAAAAGGTTTGCTATTCTTTTCAATTAATTGAAAAGTAGATGATTTTAAAGGTAATTGATGTTATGAGTTATGGGTGTCTGTTATTTTGGTATAATAATTTATGGGTTTGTTATTTTAGGACTACATGCACATCTTTTTTTTTTTTAATAACAGATTTGTTTGTCTATACTATAACACATCTAATATTTATTTTCATGATTTTGTCTTCGTTTCGGAGTTTTCTCTGATCTTTTTTTATTTGAATTAATCAATGTTTGTCATGATATGTAAAGATAATAATTTATTTCATTTAATGTAATTTTTGGTTTTCGTTTTATTCCCGTTGTTATGCCATTAGCGATTGTGAAATTTCAGTAATTTTATTTCGAGGATTTTATACCTGCAGATTTTGGATGCACTGCATTTTTCTTGGATTTTTTATTCGATTTTTTTCACTATTTCTCCTTTTTCCTGGTAGTTTTAGACCTATAATCCCCACAATACGTTAAAAGTGAAATGTTGATTTTTGCAGGAAGGTCAGTGTAACACCCCTTACCCGTATTCGACACCGAAATAGGGTACGAGGCATTACCGGAATTACAAATTTATTTATCAAAAATTTTATATCATTTAACATTTATTTTTGAAACCAATCAAAAATCAAACATATTATCCCTTAAAACATATTTATTTTTCTTATTTCATGACTTACTTGAATTTATTTCTCGTCTCAACATATTTAATTACCTTTTATTTACATATTACAGATAATCACATATTGACATGTCATGATAAATATCATTCTCTTGCCGTTTATTCATAAACATATATTAGTTAATTCATTATATCAATATTTCACGTGCTATCAACTTATATTTCCTTATATCACATATTTAAAGTTACACGAACTTACCTGGCTAAATTTGCAGAATACCAAGATTCAAGGGCATTTTGGTAATTTCCCATTTTCATCGATTTTTCAACCGATCTTAATCTAATTAATAATTTCATTCAATTTAGCAATTTTAAATAATAAAATAATCCATTCCATGTAAATTGGTCATCTCCAACATTTATACAAAACTAATCATAAACTTTTACTTTTATTCAATTTAGTCCCCGAGCCTAAAACATTACAAATTAGCCATGCTAGCTGAATATTCATACATATTTTCCTCCTCCTCCTCTCCATTCCACATCCTTAATGTATATAGCATTCTATAAGTAACATTATCAATAATTTTCAACATTTACTTATGTGAATATTTAAGCTGTCCATGCGTGTCATAGTCACTAAATTATTTTTATCTGGAGCTACAGAACTCCAAATGAAGAACCGTTAATTTTTCTTGAAACTAGACTCATATATATTTTTTACTATAATTTTTCCAGAATTTTTGGTATGGCCAATCAATACCAGATTATTCTTAAAGTTTCCCCTGTTTTACTGTTTGACTGTTCTGACCTCTCTTCACTACGAATCAAATTACTCTTCATACAAAATTCATATGACCTTCTTGTTTATTTCATTTGAAAATATACTCATTCAGGATTCTAAAAATATAAAGTTAAGCCCCTAATTATTTTTCTCCAATTTTTAATGATTTTTCAAAGTCAGAACAGGGGATCCCGAAATCACCCTGAACCAGTTTCACTAAAATTTAAATATCTCATAATACAGAACTTATTTGATTTCTCTATTTCTTTCATATGAAAGTAGACTCAATAAGCTTCAATTTCATATCTTACTCAGCTTCTAATTCCACTTCTACGATTTTTGGTGATTTTTCAAAGTTACTCTACTGCTGCTGTCCAAAACAGTTTTGTTATAGCTTATTTTACAATTAAATCCTTTACCCAATTCTAACTTCAAATTCTTTCAATTAAACCACTAATTCATCATTTTATTCATCATATGCTATATTCAACAGCTTTAAAACTTCAAAAACTTCAACTTAAATTCATCAAAACTTTGTTCTAAAACTTATAAAACATCAAAATTAAAAGAGAAGGACTAAATTAACTTACCAATTAAACTTCCAAGCTTCAAACCATCAATTTCTCCTTTTTCTTTCTTTCCCTTTTTCTTCCCCTGCTTTCGTCTTGTTCTCTGTTTCATTTTCTGGTATTCTTCTTTTACTTCTTTTGGTTTATATATATATAATAATATAATAATATAATATAATATAATATAATATAATAATATACTTTTTTAAAAATCTGAGATTTTCTTACGTTAACCGCCTCAACTATGCAAAATGGTAAAATTACCATTTTGATCCTTCATAATTTCTTTTAATCTATAATTTAACTTTTACTTTCATTTCAGTTTAGTCCTTTTCATTTAATTTCCTACCCAAACGTTAAAATTTTCTAACGAAAGTTTAATAATAACTTAATGACACTCCATAAATATTTTTAGAAATATTTATGGCTCACTTTATGAATTCGAGGTCTCAATACCTCGTTTTTGGCCCAATTTTTTTCTAATTAATTCTTTCAGTTCACAAAATTCACTAATTTTAAAATATTTCTAAAATCACACTTAACTTATAATTATCGATTAACAAAATTTTCTAACTTTTCGTCAGATTTAGTGATCTCGAATCACTGTTCCGACACTATTAAAATTGGGTCATTACAATTCTTCCCCTAAAAAAATTTAGTCCTCGAAATTTCCTTATTATTTTGATCATGAACCCGTTATTTCTATAATTCTATAGCTCCTTTGTGCACATATTTATCTGGTTTATCATTTATATCCATTCCATATCCTTTCAGTTTGCAATTCATTTTTAATTCAATATTGCGAACATACCTTATAACGAAAATTACTTACCTTTTTATAAGAGGCCCAATAGATTCAATAGAATACTTAAGATATATGAAACAAATATAGAAGTGTATTATTATTTACTATTAATCAGATAGCACTTGATGAGAACCAAAGTGTTATTATCAGAGAATGCGCTAAAGTTCCTTAATGGTATACCACTAATATCTTAGTAGATTTAATCTCATTTACTTGGGAAAATTACATTATACACGCATGTCACTTTTACAATTTTAACATAATGCTTTTACATATCATTTTTTTTTTTTCCAATTTCACTTAAATGTATTCACAAATAAATTTAATTTCACTTCCTCTTCAATATACAATTCAATACTAATATTTATCCATCGATTAATTCGGTTTCCATTTAATTCATCAATAACGCTTACCTCATACTTCACTTACTATACGCATAATTTAAATTTAACATTTAATATTAAATAGTAAACATCAAGCATGCAACAATATAAGTCATATGTGTTAATTTATACTTTAATTTCATACCTCAACAATAGCATTTCATCAAATAGCATCATATATCATCTATATTATTTTTAATCAATTCATAAACCTTTGGTTCAAGTTTTCAATCTCATATCTCAATTTCAATTTACATTTCAATTCCTAATTCCACTTTTCCATACTTTCAATAGTTTAACCGATCAAATTCAATCGATTTTTCTCATTTCGTTTATTCAATGATTTCAATAATAATAATTTGATATTTTAACAAATTTATGAACCTTAAGTTCATACTTCAATTCTCACATTTCAATTCGATTCACAATTCAACTCATAATTTCTTACTCATATTTTCAATAGTTCAATCGATCAAATTTATTTAGTTTTTCTCATTTTAGTTATTCACCCTATTAACAATCCGGACTTTGTGAGATACACGAATTCCAACCCAAACACACCGAAGACGGCACATTGTGCCTTAACGGTACACAATATACGACACACAAAGTGTCGAATCAGTAACTGAGAATACGAATAATGATGAGTCGGCATGTAAGTGCTCGATCGATAAGCCGGCAAAAAACTGCACTCTTCCATATCCTATAGCATGCCAATTATATCCGACTAGTCCGACAAGTTAATAGGAGATCAATTCTCATTTTAATTTCACTTAATATTCATATCTACCCCTATTAACAAGACTCGGACTTTGGCGGATACGCGGATCCAACCAAACACACCAGATTGGCACCCGGTGCCTCATCGACTCAAGGTCGAAGAATCCTGAACACTTCCAATCCTATGGCATGCCATTTATATCCAATCTAGCCCGATAAGTTAATAGGGTATTCAAATCATCATTTCATTTTTTTCTATTTCAAATTCACTTTTCCATTTCCTAATCAGTATATAATTCAATGATTCACTTTGTTCTCATTTCACTTTCTTAGCCCAAAGTAGACTTTATAGAACACACCGGATATACTGAGCAGATACTGAGGTGCATTATGATGCACAAGTGAGCAGAGAGCACCAATGTGCTAATAATCGAGAGCACCAACGTGCTAATAATCGAGAGAGCACCGACGTGCTAATATCGGAGAGCACCAATGTGCTAATATCGGAGAGCACCAATGTGCTAATATCGAGAGAAACCGACGCAGCTAATATCGGAGAGCACCAATGTGCTAATATCGAGAGAGCACCAATGTGCTAATATCGAGAGCACCGACGTGCTAATATCGGAGAGCACCAATGTGCTAATATATCGAGAGCACCAATGTGCTAATATCGAGAGCACCGACGCTATTATATCGGAGAGCACCAATGTGCTAATATCGAGAGAGCACTAACGTGCTAATGTTCCTTAATATCCCAGTAGTTCTAAATTTCGTCTACTTGGGCATTAAAAATTTGAATCTCATATATTTAAATAATTCACATAAATATTTCAAAAGGATAAATAACAATAATTTAAAATTCTTGTAGTACTTACAACAAAAAGGTTGAAATGATATATGTTATTCTTCCTTCACTCCTTAACCTTCTCTTTTCCTTTTCCTTCAATTCGGTCCTCTCCTTTCTTTCTCAAATTGATTTCATATAAACATATAACATTTACATGTAAAAAAGTAATCAAATAAACTTTCTATATTATTTAACAAAATAAGCATGTATAATATATTTTTATTCAATTCGTATTTTTAATTTATTGTCTAATCAAATTTAAAATCACTAATTACTTTTCAATCAATATACATTTCAATTACTCACATATTTTCTTTATTTAATTTAATTTGCCTTCAAATATTCAAATAATTCATAATTCGATTCACGTAATTTAAATAACTTTCTAATTTCCATTCATTCTACTTTCACTTCTTATTTCAACAGTTTCACAAGATATTGCAGTAATTCTTCATAGTTTAATGCAATACACATAACAATATTCAATAACTTCATGATTCAATTCAAGACACAAAATAATATTCAAGTATTCCATAATTGATTCGATATCGGTCTCAACTTGGTACTCAATCTTAAATTTATCATTTTACTAAATACTTACCTTAAAATACTTACCACACATAATTAATAAATTACACATAATAATGATAAAGTTTAAATTATAATGATACAAATATCATCAAAGTCGGAACATATCACATTATCTCAAGTTATATATTAATAATAGCATATATTTCTAGACTTCACATATACTACATTTGGTCCGAGAACCGACTAAACCTAGGCTCGATACCACTAAATGTAACACACCCCTTACCCGTATTCGACACACCGAAATAGGGTACGAGGCATTACAGGAATTACAAATTTATTTATCAAAAATTTTATATCATTTAACATTTATTTTTGAAACCAATCAAAAATCAAACATATTATCCCTTAAAACATATTTATTTTTCTTATTTCATGACTTACTTGAATTTATTTCTCGTCTCAACATATTTAATTACCTTTTATTTACATATTCTGAGATAATCACATATTGACATGTCATGATAAATATCATTCTCTTGCCGTTTATTCATAAACATATATTAGTTAATTCATTATATCAATATTTCACGTGCTATCAACTTATATTTCCTTATATCACATATTTAAAGTTACACGAACTTACAGCTAAATTTGCGAGAATACCAAGATTCAAGGGCATTTTGGTAATTTCCCATTTTCATCGATTTTTCAACCGATCTTAATCTAATTAATAATTTCATTCAATTTTGCAATTTTAAATAATAAAATAATCCATTCCATGTAAATTGGTCATCTCCAACATTTATACAAAACTAATCATAAACTTTTACTTTTATTCAATTTAGTCCCTGAGCCTAAAACATTACAAATTAGCCATGCTAGCTGAATATTCATACATATTTTTCCTCCTCCTCCTCTCCATTCCACATCCTTAATGTATATAGCATTCTATAAGTAACATTATCAATAATTTTCAACATTTACTTATGTGAATATTTAAGCTGTCCATGCGTGTCATAGTCACTAAATTATTTTTATCTGGAGCTACAGAACTCCAAATGAAGAACCGTTAATTTTTCTTGAAACTAGACTCATATATCTTTTTACTATAATTTTTCCAGAATTTTTGGTATGGCCAATCAATACCAGATTATTCTTAAAGTTTCCCCTGTTTTACTGTTTGACTGTTCTGACCTCTCTTCACTACGAATCAAATTACTCTTCATACAAAATTCATATGACCTTCTTGTTTATTTCATTTGAAAATAGACTCATTCAGGATTCTAAAAATATAAAGTTAAGCCCCTAATTATTTTTTCTCAATTTTTAATGATTTTTCAAAGTCAGAACAGGGGATCCTGAAATCACCCTGAACCAGTTTCACTAAAATTTAAATATCTCATAATACAGAACTTATTTGATTTCTCTATTTCTTTCATATGAAAGTAGACTCAATAAGCTTCAATTTCATATCTTACTCAGCTTCTAATTCCACTTCTACGATTTTTGGTGATTTTTCAAAGTTACTCTACTGCTGCTGTCCAAAACAGTTTTGTTATAGCTTATTTTACAATTAAATCCTTTACCCAATTCTAACTTCAAATTCTTTCAATTAAACCACTAATTCATCATTTTATTCATCATATGCTATATTCAACAGCTTTAAAACTTCAAAAACTTCAACTTAAATTCATCAAAACTTTGTTCTAAAACTTATAAAACATCAAAATTAAAAGAGAAGGACTAAATTAACTTACCAATTAAACTTCCAAGCTTCAAACCATCAATTTCTCCTTTTTCTTTCTTTCCCCTTTTTCTTCCCCTGCTTTCGTCTTGTTCTCTGTTTCATTTTCTGGTATTCTTCTTTTACTTCTTTTGGTTTATATATATATAATAATATAATAATATAATATAATATAATATAATATAATAATATACTTTTAAAAAATCTGAGATTTTCTTACGTTAACCGCCTCAACTATGCAAAATGGTAAAATTACCATTTTGATCCTTCATAATTTCTTTTAATCTATAATTTAACTTTTACTTTCATTTCAGTTTAGTCCTTTTCATTTAATTTCCTACCCAAACGTTAAAATTTTCTAACGAAAGTTTAATAATAACTTAATGACACTCCATAAATATTTTTAGAAATATTTATGGCTCACTTTATGAATTCGAGGTCTCAATACCTCGTTTTTGGCCCAATTTTTTTCTAATTAATTCTTTCATTCACAAAATTCACTAATTTTAAAATATTTCTAAAATCACACTTAACTTATAACTATCGATTAACAAAATTTTCTAACTTTTCGTCGATTTAGTGATCTCGAATCCTTTGTTCCGACACTATTAAAATTGGGTTTATTAACAAGACTCAAAGACCATCGAGCAACGTTCCTTCGAAACCCGGTATTTTTGCTTATTGACTTTATGAATAACTTTTTTGTACATGACTCTATGAATAGTTAATTCTTGTGGTGTTATTTTTAATCTTTTGGTCTAAAAAAATTAAATGTAAAATAGTTCCAACAATTTGAGAATAAATTGGGTGCAATTAAGTTTTAATTTTTAGTTAATTTGGTTGCCTTAGATGGTATTTATGACGTCTATATTCTGCTGTTAATAGAAGATTAATGGCAGTAGTAGAATGTTTGTTTAAGGCTACTTAAAAGTTAATTAAAATGATGTCTGAAAAGTATTAATTTGGTTGTTTTAAATGTTGCGAATTTATGGTGTTGGAAACTTTCTTAAGACTGGAATTAATGGTGTCTAAATGGTATTTTAATGCTGCTTAAAGGTTTAGTTTAGAGATGTCTGAAAGAGTAAATTGGTTGTGTTAAATGTTGCGAAAATTATGGTGCCTGGAGGTTTTAATTGGAAGTTTTAAATTGGTTTCAGATGTTTTTGGTAAAGTATTATCTAGTGGGCTTTAAGTTCAACAAATTATGGTTTAAATTCAAGAAAATATGCTGCCTTAGGTCAACTTTGAAATGTTTACATCCATTGGTTGTTTTTATGACTATGAATAATTTGGGCTAGTTTGGTTTATTTGAATTTCAGGACTTAAGTTTTGATGAGTATGGCTAGTTCGAACACTCCTATCCCTGTGGACGATGGGTTTAATGAGTATGAAAGTGCTGCCAAACGTCAAAAGTCTACCACTACAAAGGTGTGGGATGAAATGACAAAGCTTGAATGCGAGGACAAAAATGAATTGAAGGCACAATGTAATCACTGTAAGAGTATCTTCTCTGCTAAATCTTCTAGTGGAACCTCTCATTTAAGACGTCATCTAAATCAATGTTTGAAAAAAATTAATAAGGACATCACTCAATACACCATAGCCAATCAACCATCATTAGGAGGTGGTTCATCTATAAAAACCTATAAGTTTGATGCTGATGAGTGTCGTCGAGCTGTTTCTACTTTTTCTTTTGTGTGGCAAGCATTCATTTAGGACAGTTGAAGAACCAGGATTTAGATACATGATGAGAATTGCTAGTCCTAATTTTAAGAATATAAGTAGAGTAACAGCTGCTCGGGATGTCCTAATGTATTATGCAAAAGAGAGAGATCATGTTAAAGAAGACTTGGCTAAAGCACCTGGTTTAATTTGTCTAACTTCCGATAATTGGAACTCAGAGCATACTAATGATGAATATATTTGCATTACTGCTCATTGGATTGACAAAGATTGGAAGCTAGAAAAGAGAATCATAAGGTTTAGAGCTTTATTTCTTCCGTATGATGGTTTGAGCATAGCGGATGAACTTGTTTTATGTTTATCTCAATGGGGTATAGACAAGAAAATTTTTAGCATCACTTTGGATAATGCTTCTTATAATGATGTGTTGGTTTCTTGTCTTAAAAATAGTTTTCGTGCGAACCGAGCTATTTTGTGTGATGGTGCTTTTTTTCAAGTTAGATGTTGTGCACATATTTTGAATCTTATAGTTAAAGCTGGTTTGGAACTTGCTGATGATGTTGTTGGTAAGATTCGAAATGGAATTAAGTACATAAAAAAGTCAGGAATTCGTAGGAAAAAATTTTATGATGTGGCCGACAAAAGTTTTCATTTGAATGTGACCAAAAAGTTGCGTCAAGATGTGTGTGTGAGATGGAATTCTACTTATTTGATGCTTGAATCTTCTGTCTACTATAGAGATGTGCTAGATTATTGGGGCCAACGGGATAAAGACTATCAAATATTTGCACTTTCTGACGAGGAGTGGAGAAATGTTGTTATTCTTTGCAAATTTTTGAAAGTCTTTTATGATGTGACTTGTATTTTTTCTGGTTCTAATTATCCGACGGCCAATCTTTATTTCAGAGGGGTTTGGAAGGTTCACAAGGTCTTTCTTGATACAGTTAAAGGTCCTCATTCTTTTTAACTCCAATGGTTAAGCAAATGCAAGAAAAATTTAATAAATATTCAATTTGAGTATTCGTTGGTATTGTCATGTGCTGCAATTTTAGATCCTCGTTACAAGTTGAATTATGTGCAGTATTGATTTACTACAATCTATGGTATTCATGCTTCTGATTTTGTTGAAAACATTCTTAGCAATCTTAGACTCTTGCTTGACGAGTATGCTAAGAAATCCAAATCCACATCTTCCTCTTTGGCTGAGAATTCTAATGTCTCAGATAAAGATCCTGTTGATTCTAGTTTGCATCATAGTGTTGATTTTGGGGGAGATTTTGATGAGAGTAATGATTATAAACGGTATTTAAATGAATCTAGCACTAAGAGTGAAAAGTCACAGTTGGACATTTATTTGGAAGAACCGGAGCTTGAGTTGAATAGTCAAATAGATGTTTTGGATTGTTGGAGCAAAAGTTCAGTTCGATATAATGAGCTTTCATTATTAGCTCGTGATCTTTTGGCCATTCCAATATCGACTGTAGCTTCCGAATCGGCTTTTAGCATGGGTAAAAAAGTTATCACACCTTTGAGGAGTTCACTTAAGCCAAAAATGGTTCAAGCCGTTGTATGCCTTGATGATTGGATGCGAGCTAAGGGATTTTCAGCGGGTAATTATTATTCTCGTTTTATTGTTGTAATTTTATATTATTTTTTATCAATTTGATAATCTAATTATTTATTCTTATTTCATGTTAGAAGTTGGTGACAAGAATGATGATGAGGACGATGAGGACGATATTTCTTCGATTGCTTTTTAGGTTACCTTCTTTTCTAACTATTGATAATTTAATTTAGCTTACAATTTATAGTTTATTATAAAATTAAATATGTTAATTGGTTAATGTATAGATATTTTGGTTGGTTGATTATATTTTGCAGGTTTTTGGTGCTGTTTTGGGATTGTTGGTGATGTTGTTTTTCTGCTGTTTAGTGATATTTTTTTTGCTATTTTTGGCACTGTTTTGTTGTTGTTAGTTGCTGTTTGTTGCTGTTTGATGCTGTTTGATGTTGTTTTGGGGCTGTTTTGATGCTGTTTGATGTTGTTTTAGGGCTGTTTTGATGTTGTTTTATTGTTCTTTTATGGTATTTTATTGTTCTATTGTCGTATTTAATATTATTTCGATATTGTAGAACTTTTGTTTTATTATTAATTTGGTTATTATTTTAGTTCAAACAACTTGTTTCAATTTTAATATAATTACTTTTTACTGTTCTGTTGTTATTTTTAATATTATTTCGATATGATCTTTGAGATCCTATAATATATTGATTGAATATCAAGACTTAAAAGAGGTGGGTTTGATCTGGATTTGGCGTTTGGGTTGGAGGGAAATTTTTAACAGTTTCAATTTGGGTTCCTTAAAAGAAAGGAATTAAAGTAATGCAGAAAGTAGTCATAAATAATGCATTGAGGAATGCCCTTCTCTGGTTAGTCTAATCAGACACTATGTTGTCTTTAAATAAGCTTTCATGGCAAAACATTGTAAGGATTACATACAGTTGGTTATAGTGGAGAATATAAAAAATTGTTATTTCCATTTCCTTAGAATAAATAAAAAAAGAATATCAAGACTTAATTTATTATTTTTAATTTAATAAAATAAAAAAATAATACGGGCCGGGCCGGGCTCGGGTTTACCAATTCCATGTCGGGCCGGGCTTGGACAATTTTTTAGGCCCATATTTCGGGCCGGGCCAGGCCCGGGCCTAAAAAACGGGCTTAGGTTTTTAGTCGGGCCCGGTCCGAGCCCGGCCTGGTCCGGCCCATGTACACCTCTACTTGATAACTATATAATTAAAAAATGACTTTGTAATTAACTTGAATTTAACAAAAAGGATTTAACGGTGTTAACCATTGGACCTGAATTTTGAAATCTAATAGTAAAGGGACTAAATTTTATGAAATAAAAGTAAAGGAACTAAACTCCTAATTTTTAAAAAATATAGTGTCGTATGGCACATTTTAACATTTCTTTAATTATTTTTTCATTTTCTTTTTGTGTTGGATTCAAAATAATTTTGGGCTTCTTGAAAATTGCGCCGATTAGGCTTCATTTCCAGCTTGGCTCAACATGGAGAAGCCCAATTTAAAAAAAAAAACTTATTCAACCAATTTTTTACAAGTTTTTCCAGTTCAAAGTTCAACCGCGATTTTTCTCGTTTCCCAATCTAAATAATTTTTTTACTAGTGTTCGAACTGGCTACTCAACTAGTTTTTGGTCTGATCGGTCTAGTCGATCAATCTGGTTCAAACAAGTTTTGTGGTAAGTCATATTGTACTATCTGTAATGACCTGAAAGTTATTGGTATCAGAAAGTATGGTTTCGGGACTCTGTTTCTGTGAACCAGAGTCATAAATATTTACGAAGCTTTGTTAAGAGTTAATTGAATTTTGGATAGGTAATTTTGTCGAAATAGTTTTTAATTAAAGTACAGGGACTAAATCGCGTAAGTGATTAAAGTAAGAATTATTAAGAAATTACAATTAGAATTTAATATATAAGATTTGTAAAATAAATAAACCATTATATAAGAATATATATGTGGCCGGTTAAAACTTAGTGTTATATATATTTTATATTATAAATTTTAGTTAAATTAAAAAAATAGTAATAAAATAAAAAGAAATTTAAAAGATGATATTAGTGGATTGAAAGAGAAATGTTATTCTATTTTCATCAAAAATATTTTGAAGCAAAATAAAAGAGGAGAGGACGCACGACTAGGTTTTCAAAGTTTCAAACTTTAAATTGGTTAGTTCAATTTAGTCATTTTCTTGTAATTTTTGTGTTTATAGAATCTCGGTACTTCGAACTAGCTGACCATGTCAAAATTTTTAGAATTGTTAAAGATTTAGGATGTTACCATCGTTGAATATTTGGAGTTTGAAGTGTTATTTTGATAAATTTTAAGTTTAGAATTGATAAAGGACTAGATTGTAAAATCAATTGTTAAATTTTTGCAATGGGGGCTAAAATGCACAAATTTTGAATTTGGTGGTAGAAATGTGAAATAGGAAGTTAAATTAGGCCTAGAGTGAAAATGGTATAAATATTTAAGGTTAAATGTGAAAGTTATGTTAGTCTTGGTTTTAGGAACTAAATTGAATAAAATTTTAAAAGTTGCCTAAATTAGAAATTGAATGTGAAGTTGGATTTGTATTGATAATTTATTATGTTTGTTTTAATTCATAGTTAACATCGACCCGGATTCCTCAAAAAAGAAAGGAAAAGACAAAGTTGTCGACGAATAACTTGGAGTTTGTAGTTTGTATTTCTATAATCCGAACTAACTTGTAATTGTTTCATTTTGATTTGGTTATTCATGGTAAGAGTATAATGTGAGGTTCCTTGTTTAATTGATTTAAATTGATTGATGATTATAGGGACTAAATTGATTATATGTAAAATAAACATACGTATATTTATATAAATATAGAAATTGAATACAAAATGAGATATTTGATGCTGCCATATGTCTGAATGAATGAGTTCATGATTAAATTGATGTGAATTGAGTTATTAAATGATATTGAAAAATGAATTGAATACCTTATTAACTATTCGGGCAGAGTCAGATATAGTTGGCATGCCATAGGATAGAAAGCGTTCAAGGTTATTTCGACTACGAGTCGATGAGGTACTAGGTGCCAATTTGCTTCAGTTTAACCGATGAGACATTGGGTGTAAAACTTATTTATAGCACCGGGCGAAACTACTTGCTTTAGATTTATCCCATAAGACATCGGGTGCCAAACTTGTGTGTTGGTTGGATTTGTGTATCCGTCCAAGTCCAAGTTGTGTTAATAGGGAAATAAATAGTGAAATCAAGATAATGATTTTGAAATGACAATGCTATTGAAATAGAAAATGTTATGGAATGAAATGAAATGTGAAATGGAATATGAAATAGTGGATTGGACTATGAATATTGATTGTATTTGTTAAATGAACACTTGAAATGAGAAATTGAGATGAAATGTGCCATTACATTAGTTGAATTTGCAAATGACTTTTGAAATGTGATTGTTTTGTCTTAATATTGGTAAAATGAGCATATTAAGATTAATGACTATGTGAAATAGCCTGTTGAGTTACATATTGCATATTATCTTTATTAAGTTTATGCATCATTATGAATTATATTATGTTTTAAATGTTCGGATTATAGAAATACCACTAAGTTATACTCATTGTTTTCCGTGCGTAGGTTAGGTACTTAAAGAATCAATCATCGACTTAGCATCCAGTAGCAATCCCAAACTCAAGTGTTAGTGAATTGTTCTTTTGGTCTTGGCATGTACCTAGGAATGTTTTTATACTTATAATGGTCATTATATGTTTGGTTGGCATTTTGAAGGCTATGTATATATATATATATATGCATGTGATGTTAATGGTATTGTTGTTGACAACTTGTTAGGTTCTTTTGTTTTATGTCTAATGTTCAAATGGACAAGATAATATCATGGTATGCATTGTGTTTTGATTAATGCTTGGATGTGAATGATAAATTATATACTTTTAGATTATGTTTAGGGATGTTTTGGTAAGTTAATGCTTCATGTTTGAGATTGATTGAATGGTTAATTGGTGCTTGAGAAGTTGAAGATGAGTATATCATTTAGTAACTATTAAGTTTTTATTCATCATTTAGTAATTATTAAGTTTTTATTTGTATGCTCTTTTGGTTGTGTTAGAATGATGGAAATTGTTGAGGTGCCTTGAAGGCATATTGGTGCATTTGTATATCCATTTGGTTAGCTTTGAATTGTTGATTGAGGTGCCAATTGTGGCGTATTGGTTAGGGACTTAGGATGGTAATTATAAATGATGAAATTAGCTTGTTTTGATTGCTTTTGGAATGGTTGATTGTGTTTTAAAATGGATGACTTGTCGCTTAAGTGAACCATGTTAATTACAGGCACACATGACTTGACACACGGTTTGGAGACACAGTTGTGTGGCCTGTGAATTTTGGTAACTTTTGTTGCACATAGTCTTAGTGAGTTACACAGTTTGGCCACACAACTATGTTCTAGAGTCACATGGGCTGAGCTATGTCATACGGTCTACCCACACGATCGTGTGACCCCAATTTCACATGGCATCAGGTTGTTACACGGTTTGCTCACACGGCCATGTGACCCACCCACACGGCCTCAACTCTTCCACATAGTCTTAGGACATTGCCATGTCCCCTGTTTCCAATATTTTTCCCTACTTTTTGTTTTTAATTTAAACCGGTCCCTACAGGCACACATGACCTGACACACGGTTTGGAGACACAGTCGTGTGGCCTGGGAATTTTGGTAATTTTTGTTGCACACAGTCTTAGTGAGTTACATAGTTTGGCCACACAACTATGTTCTAGAGTCACATGGACCGAGCTATGTAATACGGTCTACCCACACGATCGTGTGACCCCAATTTCACATGGCATCAGGTTGTTACACGGTTTGCCTACACGGCCATGTGACCCACCCACACGGCCTCAACTCTTCCACACGGTCTTAGGACATGGCCGTGTCCCCTGTTTCCAATATTTTTCCCTACTTTTTGTTTTTAATTTAAACCGGTCCCTATTCATTTTCGAATTGTTTTTTAGGCTTTTGTATACTCAATATTTACTTGAAATAGATTGAATAATGTATTTATACATGCTTGTATGCATTTATTTAATATTTATTTGATTTTTTCATTAATATATTGTATGAAATTGTTTGGTAATTGTTCGTAACATCTCATTACTTGAGTCTGGCGACCGGACCGAGTAAGGGGTGTTATACTATCAAAAAGAGAATTTAAGGTTAAACCTTAAAGATCATTGTTGAGAGAGTAGCTTCAAAATGAACACTGAAAATATTAGTCTTTTTGAATTGTAAAATGGACATGGAGAAGATACATTTGTTATACAACTTATTATAGAAAAGATATAATGAATAAATAAAAAGTTATGCACCATTATGCAACTTGTTATAAAAAGTTATAATGACAAATTTAATTCTCAATCTTTAAATTTTTTATCAATTTAACCCTTATTTTCTTTTTTCTTTTTTTTTTTTTTGTCTTTCAATTTTCTTAAATTAAGCAAATTCTTTTACAATTTAAAGGCCCATTTTGAAATTGCACCAAACGTTGATGTGACAGCCACGTGACATGCAACCTGTGTTTCATTGTTGGTGTAGCACTAATATGTCTTATATGTCTCATTACTAAATAATTTAAAATATAAAAAAAATATAAAAGATAAAAGATTAATTGAATTCTTTAAAATTTTAAATTTAATCAAATTATAGACGTTATTTTTTTAAAAATACATTAAAATATGTTATAGAAATTTAAATTATAAAAAATATTTTTTGATTTTTTTTAAATTTAAAATTTTAAAAAAAATGTTTCATATTTTTAAGAATGAGTTAATTGCACCAAACGCGCCCAAACTATGACTATCATTCTAAATTTGCCCCCAAACTCCAAAACGTTCTAATTACATCTCTAAATTATTGATGTTATATCAACCAAGTCCTTCCATCAATGAAACAATTAATTTAACCATTAAATGTCACATAAAATCTTACGTGATATACTTTAAAACAAATATTTTAAAGAAAAGTAAATTGTTGCAACATAACTTTTAAAATTAAAAACTAAAAATAAAGTAAAACTGAAAAAATAGAGAGTGAACAATAATTTCTATAAAAGCTTCAAAAATTTCAAACCAATACTTTTACAACATTTTTATTTAAAATTTTTATTTTAAATTATGTCACATAAGATTCGACGTCTCATTTAATGGTTAAATTAATGATTTTAGTAACATAAGGGCTTTATTAATATAACATCGATAGTTTGAGGTTGTAATTATAATGTTTTAAAGTTTGAGGATCAATTTAAAATAAAGATCATAGTTTAAGGATGTTGGTGCAATTAACTCTTTACAAATTTTAAAAATAATATGAGCTAAAAGTTTTTATTCTTCATAATTTTGAATGTTTTAATTTTTTTTTATAAAATTTTAAGGATTTTTTTTTATATAAATTGACTGACAAAGGAATCAAAGAGAAGATGAAATGAGAATTGGGATGAGATTATCAGACTTCACAAAAGAATGGTGATGATGGTGTCCTTTTAACCACACACTACCAAGAAATATATTTCCTTTTAAGAGTGGGTTTGCATTAGCAGTGTGTTTAACTGTGGTTTATGTAAAAACAACGGTAGCGATCAGATTAGATATTATAGCAATACTATAGTATGAAACAAAAAATAAGTTAAATGCATCACATCGCATCGCACCCTAAGTCACATTATTGTTGAGAGGGTAATCTCGAAACCAACACTAAAAATATTAGTATTTATTTATTGTAAAATGGACGCGAAGAAGATATATTAGTCCCCAACAAAGAAAAAAAAGTTCTTGTCCTGTTATAAGACCGATTATAGAAAAGATAATGATAAATTCAACCTTTAAAATAAAATTTTTGCATCATTATATAATTTGTTATAAAAAATAATAAAAACAAATTTAACCTTAACCTTTTAAGTTTTCTTTTATCAATTTAACCCTTACTCTCTTTTATTTTTTTTGCTTTAATTGGCTCTTTTATCTTTTCATTTTGTTAAATTAAACAAACTCCTTTACAATTTAAAGGCCTAGTTAGAAATTGCACTAAATGTTGATGTGGCATTTAGCGTGATGGTTAATGTGTATTTCGTTGACACTGAATTAATTAAATAAATATTTTTTAAATTGTAAAAACATTTATATTAATATAATTATAAGAATTAAATAAATTAAAAACAATAAACTTGAAAGAAAGAAAAAAGCCCTGGAGCCATTAAAAGTGTATATATATAGACAGGTGTCCATCAATGACCCCATTTTGGGGATTTTTCTTTTTCATATACAGGTATAGATTATATATTTAAAATACTTATACTTATATAATTTTTTATAACTTAATAATTGTATTATATCAAATTTAACATTTTCATCCATTTGTATTCACATCATGTTGAATATTATTAGCTATGATAAAAGGAAAAAAAAAAGGAAAATTGGTAACCTATATTCAATAAAAAATAGTATTTTATGAAATAAATGTAAAAAATAAAAAATAATAATTAAAATATTTTTAATTACTAAATTTGATTTTTTATGAGGCAATGATTTATTTGACCCTTCAACTTTATAAAAAATTTCATTTTAGCTCTTTATTTAATTTTTCATTTTTTTAGTCCTTATGTCAAACTACCCTAAAATGGATAAAAAAATATAACAATTTTAACTTTGCTAACATAGCATACACATGAAAGACACGTCAATATTTAATTAATTTTTTAAATTTTTAAAAATTCAAAAATAAATTTATTAAAAAGTATAAAATTATAAAAATATTTTTTTGAAATTTTAAAAATTGGCACGTAGCAATCCATGTGTATGCCACATCAGCAAAGTTAACAAATATTAAAATTTTCATTCATTTTAGATTGATTTGACAAAAAATACATATTCAAGGAATAAAAAAGATATTTGTATTTTTTCTATACATAAATTAATGGTTTATTTGAAATGTTTGCTGGATATATTTTTGGGACATTAAAATGGTTATATTACGATTTCTTAAAAAAAAAGAAACTAAAATAATTTATTCATAATATAAAGCATTTTATTTCTAAAATTAATATAGCAAATAAGATCCAAATACATATAAAGTTTAGAGAATAACAAGGCAAGTTGCCTTGGCATGGCATGGCTCATATCAAATGCTGCTAATTTTTGGTGAGGAAAGAGAGGATGAGCTCATTAACCTGCGCTGGCAGTTGTTCTTGAACAAAGTGATTCCCTTCTGACATAAAAATGATGTCCAGATTAGGCATAAACTGCTTCACTATCCCTTTCCTAATGTAATCTTCCATTCCTGGGGATTTCATAACATAATCCTTCTCCCCCATTATCAGCAATGATGGAGCTATCACTTTCGGGTTGGTTACACCACAATCCAATTGCATGCACCTGCAAAGTCCATAAGTCCCAGATTAAGGGTTAGAAATGAAGAATTGTCTACCAAGTTGAAAGTTCAGGGTTCAAAAGGTTCATAGCTAGCCATTTTACCTGTAGGGAACTTGCAGTGCAGTTCGGAAACCAGAATTTTGATATAAAGTTGCATAGACATCAAGATCTTCCTCTGTGAACCATGGAGGCAATGGAGTTGATGGATCAACCAAGTCCATTATCTCCTCATTGTCGCCGGCTACTTGTAACTCACTTCTGCAGAAGAGAATGTAAATGTTTCTAACGACCGTCTTAACATCAAATCGGCCGAAATCTGCTTCAGCTCTTCCTGGTTCTGCCCATCTTATAACGTAGTAGCCTTTAGGGAGGAGATCAAATTGGACACCAAGAGGACCAGGTATGAGGAAAGGAACGCCTAGTGTTATGACACCTAACACCCTTTCAGGGTGGGTAACAGCTACCAAGAATGCAGGAAATGCTCCAAAGTCCTTCCCAACAAGAAAAGCCTACATGTTTCCTTATATGATTAAAGTCAATGTATAAATTACAACAAATAAGCCAAATATCTTGTATTTGGTATGAAGAATTGAGTATGAAAAGGCATATTCTGCAAGGCAAGAAGAACAATAGAAGAAGACAAACAAACAAGAAAAAAAGAAGGGTTATTGAAGAAATGGTTACCTTATCAACGGCCAAGGAGTCGAGAAGGGCCACAACATCATCGGCAAGGTCATTGAAGTTAGCTCTTTCGG
The DNA here is from genome assembly GCA_025503065.1 of Gossypium bickii. NCBI lineage: Eukaryota > Viridiplantae > Streptophyta > Magnoliopsida > Malvales > Malvaceae > Gossypium > Gossypium bickii. The sequence goes on from CP106717.1 coordinate 109,343,759, forward strand.
GCTCCGGTGGATGGTCGGAGAGTCCATAGCCCCTGAAATCAAAAGCAACTGCTCGGTAGCCAGCATTAGCCATAGCAATCATCTGGTGCCTCCATGAGTACCAAATTTCCGGGAAGCCATGCAGGAAAAGCACCACCTTAGGACCTGCACAACACCATTAGTTATCCCATTATTTCCTATCAATACATATATATATTGACTATTGAGTTCAAACCTGTTCCAGTCTGTACAACATGAAGCTTTAATCCTCGCACTTGGACATGGCTGTGCTGAATCTTTTCCATTGTTTAATCAAAGGAAACTAGCTGAGAAAGGAAACAGAGAGAAGATGGGGTGGGAATTGGATTGAGATTATTGGACTTCACAAAGAGTGATGATGATGTATATATCTCCTTTTTTAAGTCACATTGTACTGTTGAATCTTGGACATTATTGTTGAGAGGTAACTATTAGGGTGATTTTAGATGAGTGGTGGAGTGTTATGCGGTATTTTAGCTTATTTTTTATCTCATGTTATAGTATCGTTATCATATTTAATCTTAGTGTCACTATTATTTTTACACTAATAGCAAGTAAATGCAATACTCATCGAAATCTACCATTAATTTTTGTAAAATTTACATGAAAAAGATATACCGGTTCCCCAACACACACAAAAAAAGTTCTGCTCACTATTAGACCAGTTATAGAAAAGATGGTGACAAATTTAATCCCTTAAATTTAATCCCTTCAAGTAAAAGTTTTAATAATTCTTTGACGTCGTTTTCACATCATGTTCAATTTTATTAGCTATGATAAAAAAGGAAAAAAATGAAAATTGGTAAACCATATTACATAAAAAATAATATTTTATTAATTAAATGTAAAAAATAAAAATAAAAACTAAAACGTTTCTAACGGAATAAATTGTATCGTAAGAAATAAAACGTTGATTTTTTTATGGGATAATGATTTATTTGTCCCTCTAATTTTATAAAATAATTATTTTAGTCTTTCGTTTAATTTTTTATTTTTTTACCATTTAAACTTGTATTTTTATTTCAAATCATTCCAAAATGAATGAGAAAAGTTAATGTTTTTAACTTTGCTAATGTGGCATACACGCGGATTACTACGTGGAAGACACATTAACATTTAATTTTTTAAATTTTACTAATTCAAAAAGAATTATAAAATTTATTTTTTAAAAATTAAAAATAATAAAATTTTTATTATAAAAATATTTTTTAAAATATAAAAATTAAATAAATACTGACATGTCATCTACGTGGCAATCCACGTGTATGCCACATTAACAAAGTTAACAAACGTTAATGTTTTCATCCATTTTGGAGTGATTTGATAAAAAATAAATATTTAAAATATAAAAGAGACGAAAAATTAAATGGAGAGTTAAAATGACTTTTATTTTTAAAATGACTTTTATTTTTAGTTATAAAGTTGGAGGGCAAAAAACATCACTATGCCATTTTTTATTATATTTTTGGGTAGGTGACTAGCATGAAGATGCCAACATTGAATATGTTTATGGTAACAAGTTTGATATGGCTAAGTTTATGGCGACAAGTTTATTAATTGTAAGGTTCTTATTCATTACATTTCGATATCACATAATGCAATTCTTGATCATGTGGTTAAGTTTATGACGACAAGTTCCACATAGATTCAATGGTTTGGAGAACTCCCACAGTTAGTTTGAGATTTAATCGAGTTGAACTATGTTAAAGATTTAAAAGATTATTGTAATTTTTAGTTTGCCTTGAGCTGTTTTTATCTAAAAATAAAAATAAAAATTGGACTTTCATGTGTGGATTTATTTTAGTTATATTACTAGTTTTATTCACGTGAGATGTGTGAATTTATTGTATGTATTAATTTTATAATATTAGTTTATAATTAAAATCATTAATAAATTTTCTTTAAAAAACATTAATGAATTGAAGAAAATAATGTATTAGAAAACATTTTAAAAATATTTAATCAATTTATAATCGGTTATATTAATATATTTAACTTTAAAAATATTTAATATTAAAATAATATTTTTTCAATATTAATATTAATTTATTATAATTTAAATAATAATATATATATTATTTATTATATATTATTAAATTAATTTATTTAAATGCTAAATTTGTAATATTCAATTTTTTTATCCAAGATTTAAATTAACCATATTTAGGACGTTAGTAAAAAATATATGAATATGTATAATTAATAAAAGGACATTAAATACGTTATTAGTCAGTAATCATATTTATAATTTAAATATAATATAATATTTATTTTATTTATTTCTTACCATATTTTATAGTCAAATATGGAGTAATTATTGCATATTTTACACAACCATATTTTAACGTTGAAATAATTATATAATCGTAGCTACTGAAATACATGATAAAGGGTTAGTGATGATAGCAAAAAGGGGTTGATTTGAATTGTTTGCTGGATATTTTTGGGGACATTAAAATGGTTACATTACGATTTCTTGGCATTCTTGGTTTCCAACATGTCCACGACGTTGGCCAATATTTGGGAGTTTCTCTTTTGCACCAAAGAATTATTAAAGGTAGGTTCAGCTTTCTGGTGGATAGAGTTCAAAGGTAGTTGTCTAGTTGGGAAGCTAAGAAACTATCTTTCGCTGGAAGGGTTACTTTTGCGTAGTCAGTACTTCTCTCGATCCCAAATTACCTAATGCAGACCTTAATGGTTCTGACAGGAGTATGCGACGATATTGAAAGAATGGTGAGATAGTTTATTTGGGGATCTTCTGGTGATAATAGGAAAATGGAATTTGTGGGTTGGGAAGCCATCTGCTAGCCTAGATCGCATGGTGGATTTGGGATACGATACCTTAGTGATCAGAACACTGCATTTATGATGAAGCTTGGATTTCATTTGGTCACAAAAACTGAAGTTCTATGGGTTCGCGTACTTAGAGCAAAGTATGGTATTACTGACAGATTACCCGAGTGTTATTTCAAGAAGCAGAAGCTCTTTCTTGTGGAAGTTCATCTCTAAGGTATGACCTCTGCTTTTTGACAATTTGATATGGACAGTGGGCAATGGTAATAATGTGCAGTGTTGGGAGGACGCTTGGGTTCCGAATTTGGGACCATTAAACGACTTGTTCTGGCTCATGTAAATGTAAACCAAGAACACAAGCTCAGTGAGATGGTCAAGGAGACCGGCACATGGAACCTTGATTTTTTCAGATTATGTTTGATAGAAGACATAATTCAACACATTGTTAGTGTCCCTCCACCAATGCCTTCTATAGGACCGGATTCAATCTGTTGGTCTTGTTCTAAAACAAGTACTTTCTCTATCAAAACTGCGTACTAGTTGTTGAAACAGGACTCGTGGAATCCCAGTAATGAAATTTGGAAGCTTGCGTGGAAGTAGCCTGGGCCTTAGCGAGTTAGGCACTTCATTTGGATAATTCTTAAACAAAAATTACTAACCAACGCTGGGAGATTCCGAAGAAGGATTAGCCATGATGAATCATGTTCCCTTTGTGAACATAGACAGGAGGATGCCTTGCATGCACTAAGAGACTGTCAGGTTGCGAAAGATGTTTGGTTATAAGTTATTTCTCCAAATTTACTGGCGGCCTTCTTCTCTAGCAGTCTTATAGATTGGTTGAGTTCGAACTTGGAGGATCATGCAGGTGGGAATGATAGAGATCTAAGTTGGGCTTGCCTATTTGGTTTACTTGTGGGGCGCATTTGAAAAAAAATATAAATCTCTATATTTTCCAAGGTATCTCAATGAGGCCGAATGAGATCATTAATGTTTCATTAAGTTGGGCTAATCAAATCTCTTCAGTACATAGGGGTGTGTTGAGGGGGGACTCTAGTTCCCTTTGTGCGCCATCTTTCCCATATATGTGTTTCTATCTCAACACAGATGGTGTTGTTCAAACAAATACATGGTTATCGGCTGCAGGAGGTGTGATTCGGGATAATACGGGGAAGTGGATACTTGCATACAACAGGTTCTTGGGAAAGTGTTTTGTTTTTACTACTAAATTGTAGGGATTATTGGATGGTTTGACACTGCTCCAAAAGCAAGAATATGGCAGGGTACTCATTCAGTCAGACAACTTAGAAATTGTTAAAATTATCTGCAACCGGAAGCTAGATGGATCAAATATTTCACTTGTAAGGCGAATCCAACAAATCTTAAAACATGAGGATAAGTGGCTCATGCGAAACACTCCTAAAGAGAATAATCAGGTAGCAGGTTTTTTCGCCAAAATAATTTTTATGAACGAGGAAGAGCTATACCTTTTTGACAACCTTCTTTTAGAAATACAAGAAATTATAAAGAACGATAGATCAAGGGACATGTTAACCCCAAATATCCATATGTAAGCTTTTATTGTTTTTTACATGAAAAAGAAAAACTAAAATATTTGTTTTGAAAATTATTATTGTATAAATAAAATTAGTTCCAAAACTACATCGAATCATTTCAATATATTGTTTTTAATAATGGCCCCACATTTGAGTTAGTTGTATTTATTAATTAAATTATTTTATATTAAAATTTATTTATTTTTATGATAATGAAATTAACGCGTAATAATTGACAAATAAAACATTCGAAAACTACTAGGTTGAATATATCAATGCTCTGATGGTTGAATTCCGTAGTATAAGTGTATAACTAGGTGTATACCAACAGATTACTTATAATGAACCTATACCATCACATCTTACTACTGTTGGTATAGGAATATCTATAACGCCAAATTAAATTTATTTGTTAGTATAAGTCTTATGTATACCCACAGCTTCATTTGTACTGTCAGTATAGGATGTGTTCTACAAACATTAAAATATGTCATAGATTTCTTTACTTTTTGTAAATTTAAAATTTAACATTTATATTTTTATTTCTAAAAATTTAGGCCCTCTACTTTTTAAAAATTTTAAGTCTAACTGTTAACACTATTAAAATTATCTTATTAAATCTTGGTTAATTATAAAACTTAACCGTGTTAATTATTGAAATGTCACAACAACAAATTTATCAACAAGATCAAGGCAATTTAATCCTATGAATTTTAAAAGTGAGCAACTAAGGACAAAAAAAATATTCTAATTTTTTAAATAAGGGCCAATTTGCTCAATTTAGAAATTGAGAGGGACTAGAGATGGTTTTTTTTATTTTATTTAATTGTGAGGCACGGTTAGGGGGCAAATTACCAGAAAATACCCCTTTTTTACAAAATTTACGGAACAGGACTGGTTTTTTAATTATTTACCGGAAATGGCCATTTCTCCCAAAACGCGTCCACGTCAGTGCGTTTTCAGGGGATGCAGCAATAAAGCGCTTCCACGAGGGAGCGTTTTGTGCCACATCAGCACAAATCGCGTCCTTAAGGGCGCCCTTTGCTGATGTGGCAAAAACGCTCCCTCGGGGACGCATTTTTGCCCTCCCGATAGGGTTTTCAGCTGTTTTTAAGGGTTAGGGTATGGGCTTTTAGGGTTTTAGGGCTATGTTTTAGGGTTTTTAAGGTCTTAGGGTTTAGGGTTTTTATGGGAAAACTAATGAACTAGATTTTATGGTTAATTAATTAAAATAATTTTAGGTTTAGGGTTTTGGGAAAAATATATCATCAAGATAAAAATTATTTTTTTTTACAGTAGTATCTGGTAAAATAATTTTGAGAAGACATTTTTGAACACATAGTGACCAAAATGCTTCAAGCAGGATGCACTGTCAGCAAGAGTACTGAAAAAAGCTCCCACGTGGACCCTTTTTTGCTACAGCAGTCTCTGGCAAAATAATTTTGAGAAGACGTTTTTGAACAAATAGTGACCAAAACGTTTCAAGCAGGATGCATTGTCAGCACGAGTACTGAAAAAAGCTCCCACGTGGACGCTCTTTTGCTACAGTAGTCTCTGGCAAAATAATTTTGAGAAGACATTTCTGAACAAATAGTGACCAAAACGCTTCAAGCAGGATGCATTTATCGCAAAAAGTCTTGAAAAAAGCTCCCACGTGGGCGTTCTTTTGCTACAGTAGTTCCTAATTGTCCTTAGACTATAAATGAACCAAATTTCATTCTCAGGTTGCTTAATAGAAATTGAGGCAAAAGTAAAATAGAAACTGAAGATGAGTGAACGTATTAGTGCTGTTATTTACTATGATGGTGAGGTTTGTGACACTGAAAACGGTGTTGTTTTTTATCGAAGAACACAACGCGACTGGTTTTTAACCAGAACATAGATTTGATAGAACTTCGCAAAAGAAGGTGTAAAATCTTTAGAACAACGCCAATGAAAATTTAGTCTATTAAGTATAGATTTTGTACTTCGGTTGATCTCATGAGATATGACTCATTCGACATCAAAGGTCCTCGGAGCTTGGATGCAATGGTGGAGACTCATCTTGCCAGTGGATCACCCTATCTTGAGGTATATGTACAATTTTCATCACCAAGTGACCTTCCTTCGACTTCAACATCTACTATTGTTCGAGGGGAATACACGACCCCAAGCCGACACTTTGTTAGTCGGAGGCAAAATACGAAAGCGCCCGTGTTTGGTGGTAGTATGGAAAATACAACCCCTGCACGGCACTCGGTTGGTGGATGGGACATGCATATCCTTCCTTCGACGTTCGATGCTAGAAATACGTATTGGGGAATGTCATCAACTTCTAGTAGCTGGCAATCCACATATGATTGGGGACGTTAAGAAAGTTGTTTAAGAATGGATAATGTACTCCCCACGACATCCACTGGTGAGGGGACCTTGTTCGTTACAGATGATGGTGGGTCGGATGATGAGTCCGATGTGGATCCACCTCGAGAGCCTGGTCTCGATGATGCAAAAGTTGTATTATTTTCTGAACCGGAGCCTGTTCTAACCGTACCTGAAGATGTTGAAAGGGGTTCAGATGAAGAAGAAGAAAAAGATTCGCGATTCAGGGCGTACTTGCCTCCAGCCCATATGCATAATGTCGATCTATCTCAAGAAGATGAATTGGAGTTTCCAGAACTGCCACACAGAAAGCGTGACGTACAAGTTCGTCGTTGGATTCGGGTGAATTAGAAGTTGGTAAAGAGTTTTCCACAAAGGATAGTTTTCTTGGTGCATTAAAACAATATAGCATCAAGAACGGAGTTAACTATAAGATGGTTAAATCCAAACTCGATGAGTACGAGGCCAAGTGTGCAGTGCAAGATGGTACATGTTCATGGAAAATCATGGCCTCGTTGAGGAAAATGACAGACTTGTAGGAGATTAAAAAGTACAAAGGTCCACATACATGTCTTTCCGGTACAATATCATTAGGTGTTCAAGGTTTTTGAATAATACTGATATTACGTAATGTTGCATTATTTAACGTACTTCGTTGACAGGTGTTTCACAAGATCATCCCAAGATGGATTCAGATATGTTGGCTAACTTAATAATACCGACGGTGAAGGTGGATCCCAAGATTTCAGTGTCGGCCTTAATTGCCAATATTCGTAGCTAATTGGGGTACATGCCCTCTTACCGGAAGACTTGGATAGCTAAGCAAAAGGTGTTGGAAAAGTTGCATGGTTGATGGGACGCTTCATATAATAAAGTGTGACAATGATGTCAGGTGCTGGAGAGATATGTCCCAGGCAGCATAGCAGGCCTTGAAACGGAACCGGCGTACTACAACGATCGATTGCTCCGTGGATGCCAAGTGTTCAAGCGTCTGTTCTGGATATTTAAGCAATACCAAGACGCATTTTTATACTACAAGTTATTGGTACAAATTGACGGTACCTTTATGTATGGTAGATATACGCATCGGCTATTGCTAGCTGTGGCATAGGATGGCAGTGGGAGAATCCTTCCAATTGCGTTTCTAATAACACCGGGAGAGTCAGCTGATGACTGAGATTTCTTTCTATCTAGGTTAAGGAGGCATGTCTGCCCCCAACCTGATATATATGTTATATCGGATCGGGGCCTTGGAATACTAGCTGCAATAGAGCGATAAGGAAGCCTGTGGCATCGCACACACCATCGATATTGCCTAAGGCATGTTGCGTCCAACTATCACGGGCAACATCGATCTACAAGTGAACGATTGTAAGTGACCAACATGGGTATGTAATATCTATTAATATAATTTCGTTTGTAATATTCAATTTATTCTTAATTGAAGAGTGGTATGTAATATTCGCTATCAACTTATATTGGCAGGGTACGAGATCAATAAGGACCGTTTTCACGAGATGTTGGTGAGTTTGCGCTCAGTTAACGAAGAAGGCGCAAACTACCTAAGCAACATACCTTTCGAACAGTGGACATAATCATACGACAGCGGCCTACGATATGGTCATATGACCTCAAACCTGGCCGAATGCATAAATTTTATTCTAAAAGGAACGCGTCATTTGCCGATAATATCGATTGTGCGAGAGACATATTTTCGTTTAGCGGCACTATTTCCGAAGCGAGCAGCAAGTTATAAAGGCCAAATGCAGGGAGGCCATATATGGTGCGCGAAGGTATTGCTAGAAATTAACAAGGCGAAGGCACATGCCAACACCATGCACACAGTGTGTCACGACCGCGACAACCTATGGTTTCGTGTGACGGAGTTTGACAGACCGAACCAAGGTATTGTTGGCGGGCAATATCGTGTACACTTGAGAAATAGGACCTGAGACTGTGGGATATTTGACGCACTTTGTTATCCATGCGCTCATGTAATTGCAGCTTGTCAGAATCTCCATATGGATCCTATGAGCTATGTCGACGAAGTGTATAAAATAGAATACATGTACAACGTGTGGAGACATGTATTCCCACCAGTCCTAGATGAACGTAAGTGGTCGTCTGTATCGCTTGCTCCGTTTAAGCTGTTACCGGATAAAGAACTGCGTCGCAAACCAAAGGGTCGACCTTGCTCGACTAGAATACACAACAATATGGATATCCGAGAAACAGCCAACCAACGGAAGTTATGCGGATGGTGTAGGAACCTAGGCCATACATCTCTCTCCTTATCATTTTTATTTCTTGGTGGCTATGAAAATTCTTTTAATTTCTTAATGAAAATGGTGAACTTTTGTAGAATGACTAAGTTGCAAAACAAAAAAAAATAGTTATTCAATTAATCTAAAATATCACCATCATCATTATTTTTCAAAATTATCTTTCTTGCTAAATGATTATTTTGCCGCTTATGATCCTTCAAAATTCATACATTGGATCAACATCTATCTTGATAAAATTACAAATTAACCCCTCATACTTTTTTACCTATTCAATTTAGTCCTAATTCATCCATTTCTTCTTAGTTTCTAGATATAAAAAATAAAAATAAATTACAATAAAAAAATAAAAACAACTTTTATTTTTATTTAAGATATAAAAAATAAATTAAATTACAATAAAGAAATAAAAAACAACTTTTATTTTATTAAAGATATAAAAAATAAATTACAATAAAAAAATAAAAAACAATTTTTATTTTTATTTAAGATATAAAAAATAAATTACAATAAAAAATAAAAAACAACTTTTATTTTTATTTAAGATATAAAAAATAAATTACAATAAAAAAATAAAAAACAAATTTTATTTTTATTAAAGATATAAAAATAAATTATAATAAAAAAATAAAAAATAACTTTTATTTTTATTTAAGATATAAAAAATAAATTAAATTACAATACAAAATAAAAAACAACTTTTATTTTTATTAAAGATATAAAAAATAAATTAAATTACAATACAAAATAAAAAATAACTTTTATTTTAATTAAAGATATAAAAATAAATTAAATTACAATAAAAAATAAAAAAACAACTTTTATTTTATTAAAGATATAAAAAATAAATTAAATTACAATAAAAAAGAAAAAAACATCTTTTATTTTATTAAATATATAAAAAAATTACAATAAAAAATAAAATAATGACGGTCTGAATCAATGTTGGCGCCGGTGGGAATCAGTGCCACATGGGGGTGTCGACGGTTACTGTAATGGCCTAAATTCAAGATTATCGGAATAATGGTTTCGCAACCATAAATCCGATTTAAATATAAATTTATTTCAATATATTTGCATGAGTCTTTATATGATAGGAAATATTTTTATAAATATTTATAAAATGTTAGTAATGTGGTATTAAACTTTCGTTAGAAAATTTTAACGTTTGGGTAGGTAATTAAATGAAAAGGACTAAATTGAAATGAAAGTAAAAGTTTAATTATAGATTAAAAAAGAAAGTATAAAGGACCAAAATGGCAATTAAGCCATTTTGTCTAGATTAAGGCAGTTAATTGAAGAAAAATCTGAGATTTTTAGTTTATTATTATATTATTATATTATTATATTATTATATATATATATAAAGAAAGGAGAAAAGAAACAAAAAGGGATAAAAACAAAGGAAGAAAGCAGAGAAAGCAAACGTGAAGGGAGAAAGAAGAGAAAAGAAAGAAAAAAAAAGAGAGGATAATATAGTTTTTAAAGTTTGGAGTTTAATTTGGTAAGTTAATTTAGTCCTTTTCTTTTAATTTTGATGCTTTATAAGTTTTAGAACAAAGTTTTGATGAATTTAAGTTGAAGTTTTTGAAGTTTTAGAGTTTTTGAATATAACATATGATGAATAAAATGATGAATTAGTGGTTTAATTGAAAGAATTTGAAGTTAGAATTGGGTAAAGGATTTAATTGTAAAATAAGCTATAACAAAACTGTTTTGGACAGCAGCAGTAGAGTAAATTTGAAAAATCACTAAAAATCGTAGAAGTGGAATTAGAAGTTGAATGAGATATGAAATTAAATCTTATTGAGTCTATTTTCATATGAAAGAAACATGGAAAGCAAAGGAATTCTGTAATTTTAGATATTTATATTTTTGTAAGACTGGTTCAGAGGGATTTCGGGATCCCCTGTTCTGACTTTGAAAAATCATAAAAAATTGGAGAAAAATAATTAGGGGCTTAACTTTATATTTTTAGAATCCTGAATGAGTCTATTTTCAAATGAAATAAATAAGAAGGTCATATGAATTCTGTACGAAGAGTAATTTGATTCGTAGTGAAGAGAGGTCAGAACAGTCAAACAGTAAAACAGGGGAAACTTTAAGAATAATCTGGTATTGATTGGCCATACCAAAAATTCTGAAAATGTTATGGGAAGAAGATATGTGGGTCTAGTTTCAGAGAAAATTAACGGTTCTTCATTTGGAGCTCTGTAGCTCGAGAAATAAATAATTTAGTGACTGTGACTCAAGTAGACAGCTTTGAATAAGCTAAAAATAATAATAGAATTATAGAAAATGCTACATGTGAACATGAAATGTATTGAATTGATGATTGAATTTATTTATTTAGATCCGGAAAACTCAAATACAAAGCTAGATTGAAGAAAGGAAAAAGTCCCGGATTAGTAGATTTTATAAACGAACTAGTATCGAGGTAAGTTCGTGTAACTTAAATTATATTCTTAAATGTTTGAAATGTATGTTATTGATATGAATATGATTTGAATGTCCATTGTATGAAATTTGATGAAACATTGGTATATTTGATAAAAAGGGAAAGAAATCCCGGTTGAATGAAAGGAAAATTCGATGGATCTCTGAAAAGGAATTGACGGTAAAAGGATCTAGCCGGACGGGTGATCCTATCTGATATAGCCCTCCGAAGAATATGTGGAAAATGGATTTAGCCCGGACGGGTAATCCGAATTAAGTGCAATTTGCTGGGTAGTAATTCGAGATCCAAGCTCATTAGAGTAATTATCGTTGCAGGGATTTAGCTTTGGGTAGTAATCCCATTGTAAGGATGAGGTTCGTGAGTGTGCTCTCTGAAATGAAAATGTGCGCACATGAATATGAATTGACGGACCGGATTTGTACACTAAAGTGTACCTCTGAAAATCCATCGAAATTCCGAGTAATTTAACGGGATAAATATGGAAAAATAACAAGGAAATGGAAATCATGATATTGATGAGCTCATCAATCATGGCGTGTATACTATTGATAGATGAAAATTAATCGACTAACTTGGATGTTGAGTTTGTGAATACTAGGGAAATAATGCATTGAGTGGGTATACGAATGTTTATTGCTTGTATTGATTATACTAGGTAAGTATAATTCTTGTTACATGGGCTTACTAAGCACAAAGTGCTTACCCTATTTCCTTTTTCCCTGTTTTGTAGTGTTAAGAGCTCGGAGGTCGGATCGGTGGGAGACTCATCACACTATCAACCCCAGTATTTCGGTATTTAAAAAAACTTTAGTTTGGAAATGAATGGCATGTATAAGCTAATAAAATAAATGTTAGTATGAAATGAATGTAAGGTCAGCCATTGGTATGGCTTATCTGTTAAAGTTATTTTATAAATATGCATGAATTTTATTTTGAAAATATGTTGAATTAGAATGGTTTCGGTTTCAAAAAAAAAAAAATTTGTAAACTCTGGTAATGCCTCGTACCTTATTCTGACAACGAATACAGGTAGGGGGTGTTACAGTTACGCTCTGGATTCCTCCTTCTTCTAGCTTCCGGCGGGGGTTGTGGAACTTCAGGCGGGGATTCTGGTTCCTCCGGCATGGGGTCTGGTTGTGGGTGTTGGGAAGATGACCAACCTTGATAAAATATTAACTGGGGAGGTGTTTGCATCGCCTCGTGAAGGAGATTAGTAAAAAGAAGAGCTCCCCGACGACACCTCCTGCGATCCCTTATGCGACGGCGGCCTAAAGATCGGCTGGCCAATCGGGGTAGTCGGGAATAGATTCGAACCGGGCCATGCATTCCAACCTGCTATGGGACTGGGAAAAGGAAACATATAAGGGTTATGATACATATAAGGGCTAGGGTACGCACCTGGCATAATCTGAAAAGGCTGTAATGTGGATGTCGTCGGCTGAAGTGTTGGGCCCGGTGACTGTGTGGGCGCTGTTGATAGGCCCGGTGGTTGTGTCGGCGCTGTTGATGGTCCTGTCTCATCATCCTTTCTCCTTGGATTTAAAGGGCCCCGTCGTTCCTTTTGTTCACAAATTTGTCGTCGCCTCTCCTCTTCTGACAATAAATACGGCTTGCCATGGATCTTAAACCATGGCATGTATTCTGGCACGCACGCTAACTCAGGAACGATGATCGGTTCCCGAGTAGGTATATAATCTCATACCAGTTCTCCCACAGTTCGATATACACTGACCAAAATCTTAGCCAATCCGTATGCAACTGCCGTAAGTCGACTTTGTGCTCATCATCGAGCACCTCAGGTGCCACGAGAATCGGTTGTCGGAATCCAAATTGACGCAGAACCCGATCTGATTGGTGCATCTCCACGGTCTCATAGTTGATCAACGGGACCTTCACATGCCAAATGTTCGGATTTTGAAAGAACTCATCTGGAATTACTGCCCGAATTGACGGATCCTCGTATGGTATCCATTCAACCTATATTAACATGATAAAAATATTAGTTATATACTAAATACTAAATACTAAATACCAAATACTAAATACAAAATACGAAATACGAAATGACTATTTTATTACGAAAATATATTTTATTTAATACTTACTTGTGCTTCTCACCGTTGCTCTAATAGAAGTTGTATATCTTCAAGCGATGTAGGTATTCCAACATAACTCGCCGAATGGTTCCACCTAATTAATAAAATTTTTAGCATACAATTATATTTTAAATCTACATAATAATTGTAAAATCTAATATTAAACTTACCTCGTTATGAGTGAGAATGTATATGGGTGGTCCACTCGAGGACGTAAAAATGGAAATCGAAACCGTGCCCATGATTGTAGTAGTGATAGACAACTTTCGATTTTCGCTTTATTCGGCCGCGTCGCCCTGCACATCTCCCGATACAATTTTGCTAGCACGGCAGACCCCCAACTCAATTCACCGGCTACTCTAAAATCAACAAGTTTCAGCAGCCATCTCAGATGTACGAGGTTTCGTGACAAGTCCGGCATCAGATACCCTCCAATCATCTCAAGAATGTATGCCCGAGCATACCGTATTCTTTCTATTTCGGTTGAATCATTATCCGGCTCTGGGAATGTGTCTCGTAACTAGCCCATTTCGATCCGACCTCCGTAAATGTTATCCGGAATAGCACCCAAAAGCTCGTAGCATACGGCTCCCAATCACCAGAAGTTGTAGACCCGGTGACTACGTACCCATCCACCGGCAATCCCAATTGCAAATGTACGTCTTCCAGAGTGATAGTACACTCTCCGCATGGAAGATGGAAAGTGTGCGTCTCGGGTCTCCACCTCTCTATCAACGCACTGATTAGCTTCGGGTCCAACTTGCACCCCCGGCCTATCGTGGCCACGTGCCAAAAATTAAAGGACTATTGTGAAATTTGAGAGGAACTTTAAAGGAATTTGAGAGAAATTTGAGAGGAATTTGAGAGAAAGTTGAGAAAAATTTGAGAGAAAATTGAGTAAGGACTTTTGTGTGAAAAAAAATGAAAAGTTGGGGGGTTTTATATATATATATTACTGTTGGAGGCCTAACGGTAAAAAAAAATTGATCGTTGGAAGCGGGCAAAGCGCGTCCACGAGGGAGCGCTTTCTGCCACATCAGCAAAGCGCGCCTTCAAGGACGCGATTTTGGCTGATGTAGCAAAAAGCGCTCCCTCGTGGACGCGCTTTCCTGCTGCATCCCCTGAAAACACGTTGACGTGGACGCGTTTTTGGGGGAAATGACCTTTTACGGTAAATAATTAAAAAACTGCTCCTGTTCCGTAAATTTTGTAAAAATTGGGTCTTTTCTGATAATTTGCCCACGGTTAGGTGGTGTTCATTGCTGTAGCCATAGGATTTGTACAAATTAATGCAAAAAAGATATAAGGAAAAAATTAATTTCGTAAAAAAAATGAAATTACAGTTAAATACATAAATAATTATATAAATAAATAGGTAAATATATTAAATATAATGATAAATAGGTAGAAGGATACAATTAAAATACATAAATAACGATAAAATTAATAAGATGAAACAAAATATTGAAATAAAATTAAACTTCAAATCAAATATAAAAATTAAGCATTAAAATTAAAATTTCATATAAGATATATAATTAAAATAAAATTATAAACTACATTTAATGTAAAGGTAAAATTAAAACTATATTTAAAATTAAAAAGAATTACATTAAACTAAAAAAGGACCTGAATATAAATTATGTAAACAAAGAAATACTAAATAAGGAATTTAACCCTCTCCATTTTCTTCACTAAGGGTTTGTTTGTTTCACTGAAAATGATTTTCGGAAAATGATTTTTAGAAAGTAAAGTTAATATTTTCTGGTGTTTGGATAAATCTGTATAAAATATTTTCTGTTGTTTGACATATTTTTTAAAAATATTTCATAAAAGCTGTTTTCAATTAAACAAACATACATTTGAGATTTTCTTATCTTTTTATTGTTTAATTGAGTTTATTTTATATCTATAAATTTATATTTTATATTTTTTTGCATATATTAAAAATAGTTTATTAAATTCAGATTTATTACAACGTCATTTTTTAGTTACATGACTACCAAGTGAGTATTTTTTATTTAAAAATGTGACATCAACAAAATTGACGAAAAAAATAAAATAAAATTTAAGAATGTCAACAATTGGACTTGATTTTAAATCTAGAAAGTACAAGGACTAAATTCTTAAAAATAAAAGTATAGAGACTAAATTGCAAATTTGTGAAGAATACATAGACTTATGACATATTTTAACCTTTATACTAAAAAACATTTATTATTAATATATTTATAATTGTAATAAATATTTATTATTAAAATATTAATATTGAATATTTTAAATAGTATGTGAAGAATATTATTTAAAATTATTATTTTTAAAACTTATTATTAAAATAAAATTAAAATATTAAACAATTTATTAAAATATTAAATTATATTAATTATATTAATAATTTATTGTATGACTAAAGATAAAGAATTAAATATATATGTTTAATAATATTGAAAATTATAATAATTTATATTAATATTTTAAATATTTTAAATATTTTTAAAAATAAAAATAAAAATAATTATTATATTAAATTTGATTTAAATTAATTTTTATATAAAATTAAAATTAACTTTATCAGGGTTACCTTTATCGGCAAGTAAGAAAAATGTTATTTAAGTGATTATTGATCGACTTACGAAATTTGCTCATTTCATTGCAGTTAGAACTGATTGGTCACTTCAAAAGCTTGTTGAAGTTTATATTCAAGAAATCGTGAGATTGCAAGGTGTCCCTATGTTGATAATTTTTGATCGAGATCTGTGGTTCACTTCAGAATTTTGGAAACAATTGCACGAATCTATTGGTACGCGACTTAATTTTAGTACAACTTTTCACCCGCAGACTAATGGACAATCTGAATATTTTATTCAAATTTTAGAAGACATGCTTCGTACTTGTGTTATTGATTTTGAATCAAGTTAGAAGCGTTACTTACCTTTGGCAGAATTTGTATACAATAATAGTTTTCAATCGTGTACTCAAATGGCTCCGTATGAAGCCTTATACGGTGGTAGATGTCAATCACATGTTTGTTGGATAGAATTGAGTGAAAGAAGAATGATCGGACCGAAATCAATTCAAGAAACAGAAGATATTGTTAAGAAAATTCAAGACAAATTGAAAACAACTTTTGATAGATAGAAATCATATGCAGATTTAAAACGTTGAGATATTGAATATTTTGTTGGTGATAAAATATTTCTTAAAGTTTCGGCTTGGAAGAAAATTTTAAGATTTGACCGAAAATAGAAACTAACTCCTCGTTTTATTAGACGTATGAGATCATGAAAAGAGTGAGACCAGTTGTGTATCGTTTCATATTTTAATGCTTAAAACTCTCACTGTCGTCGCCTTTGTTAGACATTTACCGACTACTCCAATAATCTTCTTTGGCACCAAATCAAAGTTGCCTCCCCGTTTTTTGTTTCCATAGCTTAGATCTTGAAGAACCCAAACTAAAGCTTATGGAAACCCAAGAAAAGTTTCAATATAGAAAATCTTGATTCACCACCGTCCATCATCAGATCAACCCTATTTTCTGATAAATCATTCCCTTTGGTTGAAACAACTTTCTCACTATTCGGATCGTTGAACGGATTCCCCAAGCTTCGAAACCCATTTAACTCTAGGTAAGTCATATCTTTCTTTTTTCAGTTTTGGTTTTCCTTTTTTTGGTTTTTTTGTTTATTGGCTTCATCTTTTCTTGATTGGGTATTGGTTTGACTGAGTTTCTGAAAATGGTGGTTTAATCGTGTAGGTGGTGATGGTTTCATTAGGGTGATAGAAGATTTTTAAGCCAAACTCGAAATTAAAGCTAAAAAAAGGAAAAAAAAAAAAAGGTAAATTCTTTTGTTTCTAAGAACTTGAACAGAGAAACAGAAGCTTTAAAAATACATTCAGTTTTTTTCTATCTTACGTTTCACAATATGTTTAAGCTAATATTTATAGTTACCAAAATGTCGAAGGAGTGATTTTGTAATTAATCTTTCTTTCCTTTTTCATGTCAATATATCATGTTTGGTTGGCCGTAAATTACCATTGTTTGGTTCAGTGGAATGAGCTATTACGAGCTAATGCAGCCCGTGTTGAATAGGGGGCATTTCTATTCCGTTTCTTCTCCAAAAAATAGCTGATTCGGTGCCCAATAATTCCATTTTACCCTCCCCAATAATTCCTTTCGTTTTCCTCTGTCTCTTTGCCTCTGTTTTTTTGTGATTTTGAAATCCCCTGCTTCATCTAAGACTCGTTTCAGGTATCAATCTTTACTTCAACTTTGTTTTTTCCTTTTCATCTCTGTTTTAGTTTCAGATATATGTTTTTTTACTTGTATTTCAGTCGGTTTTTCTTGTTAGCTTAAAAACAATGTTTTATACCTCCCATACAATGGCAAAATCTTGAGTGGAACCTGATTTTGGGTCTGTGATTTTTCTTTTTAGCCCCAACAAACATTTTAGAGGTCAACTAGAATTCTGATACACACTATTGAGAATATTGGAAAACCAGGGTGAAAATGGAGAAGCAAAGGAAAGATGGAGAGGTAGAGGCAGTCCCAGTAGTGATAGGGGGCATGGTTTTGGACATTCAAGCCACTTCTTCAATTCCTCCACATCCAAGAACCACTTGTCCTGGCCAGGTCTCTTTCTCATCTCTCTCTCCCTTCCTTTTTGTTCTTTGAATTATTGAAGTAAGGAATAATTTGTTCAGATATATTATGTACAAGGCGGCGTGGCCAGGAACATAGCCGAATGCATGACAAAACTTGGAGCTCAGCCTTTTATGATTAGTGCTTTGGGATTTGACATGCCAGGTCATTTCCTTTAAACCTTTCTCTAATGCAGCCTTATGATAATCTTTACCTTTTTCATAATATGGTTTACTAGGAATCAGTTTGTAATATCTCTGATAATTCTGAATATCATGCAATTATATGATATCCATGGAACCTTGGTGCAGAAAAAAAATCTGAATAATCTAGTTTGATCACTGAAATACATATGTGCTTACCTATGTCCAATTTTATTTACATCAAAATATGCGTCATAACCACCAGATTTGGGCTATTCCCTTCACCATTTCCTTGATACTAATATTTTCTCTTTCTTTCTTGTCAGGAAATTTGTTGTTGGAGCATTGGAAATCTGCAGGACTAAAGACAGAAGGTCAACCTTCGTGTTGAAATTTGTTTGTTCTTCATTTATTATGGTTGTTTTTTATCTGCAACAGCTACATGATCATCTTAGTCCTGTTAATGTGATATGTACTACAGTCAGCTTGATCAAACTTCTTGTATTTCTAAAGAAACAGTGCTGATGTGATAAGCCACTTTAGTTGGATTTCTATGACATCTTACAGCTTTAAGTTTTTTGTTTGAGATGTACCAAAAAACCAGCTACATATACTCCACTTGTTTTTGGTTTTCAAGCAGGCATTAGGAAGCACAAGGATATTAAGACTCCCACAGTCTGTCATATACTTGATGTTAGTGGAGAGGTGGCGGCTGGTGTTGCCAGTGTGGAAGCAGTTGTAAGTAGTGTTTGAACAAATTGTTTGTTTTATATATCACTAAAAGTAGTAACTTGTATAAGTTTTAAGAACTATACTTAAATTTGAACTTCTTTGTACTCGTGTGTGTGTTTTGACTTAATGCAGGAAATGTTTCTTACACCCAAGTGGATTCAACAATTCAAGCACACAATACATTCTGCTCCTCTATTGATGGTTGATGCAAATTTGAGTCCTCCTGCTCTAGAAGTTTCTTGTCGACGTACTTTCAAAACATCACTTTAGATTTGTCTCTCCCCTGGGTTGGTCTTCTGCTTTCTGCTAACCATTACAACTTTTATTAATCACTTTTTTTTTTTTTTTTTTTCTGCAGTAGCAGCTGAGTCAAACGTCCCAGTGTGGTTTGAGCCCGTATCGATTGCAAAATCCAAAAGAATTGCTCCGATTGTAAAGTATGTGAGTGCGCTTGTTTTGTGCAGTTTTATACTAATCCGTGATACTGTTTGTAAGTTACAGTTGAGTGCTTTCCTTGCAGTTATCTCTCTCTTGCTATCTTTTGGTTACTAATCAAGAGGTTTTCTGCAGATTACTTTTGCTTCACCTAATGAAGATGAACTAATTGCTATGGCAAATGCTTTATCTTCTCAAAATTTATTTCGCCCAATTGAAAGGAATAATTGTTCTACGGATACTTTGTTCCAGATGCTGAAACCAGCAATCTGGCTTTTGCTGGAGAAGGGTGTCAAAATTCTTGTTTTGACTATTGGTTCAGATGGTGTACTTTTATGCACTAAAGGGGAATCAATCTCCTGGAGAATTTGTCTGGAAAAGACGCAGCAACATGGATTTAGTCGACAGTTATTTGAAAATATGACATCAAGCAATCCTTCAAATTTGTATTCTGATTCTAAGGTTCTTGAGAGAAGCCCAAATTTCTTAGCTGTGCATTTTCCTGCACTCCCTGCATCTGTTGTAAGGCTTACAGGAGCTGGTGATTGTCTAGTCGGTGGAATGATTGCATCCCTTTCTACAGGTTTAGATGTGATGCAGAGTGTAGCAATTGGTATAGCTGCAGCCAAAGCTTCGGTTGAGGTGGACAGCAATGTACCTTCTCAATTTAATTTGCCAACAATTACAGGTACCTTTGATTTTAGGTCATCACTGCTTTGGGTATTGATTAAGCATTAATCTGCAACTTAAATATTTATCTGAATAATGTGGAAGTAAATGCCATTCCACTATGCAGGTGATGCCAGGATTGTATATTCTACTGCCAAACTTTTGCAACATCAATCTAAGCTGTAATGTCCAAAGAGGGGGCATGGAGTTTTGGTAAACACCCAAAGTTAAGAGCTATATGTGCTTGCCTCTTTTTTTTTAAAAAAAAAAAAAAAAAAAAAAAAAAACCTGGAAATTGCGAATTGAGCTTTTATACACCATATTTGCAGAATAAATAGCAATGCAGCCTTATATTTTGTTGGCATGACCATATGTTGTTTTCTCTGTCTATTATTAAACTGAATGGAACATATACTGATCTTTGTTGTTGCAAGGAATTGGATTGCCTTTGTTACTAAGGTATTGTTTGTGTTGGAGATATGAAGTTTGTTTCTCATGGTTTTACTTTTTTGAAATGCATCCGGATAAGGGTGAACTTTGTTTTCTGAAACCATGATCCAATCCTTGTTTTACCTCAATGATCATGGATCCATGTGTTTTCAGTTTTTTTTTTCAAAATTTTTGCTTTGACCGATGCATACTATTAAAATGCTTTGCTTGTTTTCGAGTTTGTCTTTAAAGATATTCTTCAACACATCATAGCCATAGCAATAGCAATCCAAGATATGGAACTTCCAACTCCTCATAATCAAGAATTACAGCATGATATAGGATACACATTTCGTAAAAAAATATATTTTAATATAATTTAATATAAACAATATTTTCAAATTTCAGAAATATACAAATAAAATATCTTAAATATTTTATTATAAAATATGAAATTAATTTATATAAAATATGTTAATATAATTTAATATAAAATATTTATTTTCCAACTTTAAGAAAATATAAAATAAAATATCTTAACATAATTTATTATAAAATATTAAATTAATTTATATAAAATACGTTAAATATTTTATAATCAAAAACAAAAAATATTTTAATATAAATATTATTTCCAAATTTTAAAAATATAAAATAAAATATTTTATGTTTAAATATTATTAGTTTGGTAGAAACTATTTTTCTTTAATATTAAATTTATGTGGAAAATAAATTAAAATTTTAAAACGCATATTTGTCATTTAAGGTTTTTTTTTTTTTTTTTTTGCTATTACATATCAATTCCTATTAACCAAATGTATAAATATTATTACAATACTCGTTCCATTCCATTCAATCAAACCACTGATATGCCTAGTCAATTCCATTATAGTTCTATTTCATTTCAGTGAACTAAACGTGCCATCAGAACATATTCAATTGCCTATCATTACCATTCAATTAAAGCCCAATTCTATAGGTCTATCACCAAACCATTGTTTAGTTCAGTGGAATGAGCTATTACGGGCTAATCAACCCATGTTGAATAGGGGCTAATGCAGGGAACAAAGGGCATTTCTATTCCATTTCTTCTCCACAAAATAGTTGATTTGGTGCCCAATAATTTCATTTTGCCTTCCCCAATAATTCCTTTAGATTTCCTCTCTGTCTCTTTTTCTCTATTTTTTTGTGATTTTGAAATCCCTTGCTTCATTGGAGACTCATTTCAAGTATCAATCTTTACTTCATATTGTTAATAAAATCTGGTTGTTAATAAAATCGGATTGTTTTCCTTATTTCTAAGCAAATAGTTGATGAACATCAAAGATTTAGTGGTTGAAAATTATGGATTTATTTTATTTAGATTTTTTCTCTAGTTGTTAGTGCCTATTTTTAGTTTTTCTGTTATGTAAAAGCTTATATAAATAGGCTCTTGGGTTATGAATCAGTGTACTCATCATCTTAGTTTTCCCTTTCTTTATTATCTTCATCTTGCTGTTATCTTTTTCAATAAGTTAACAGTGGTATTAGAGCTAGGTTAAAAGAAAAGTGTTTTTTGTGAGAGGAAAAAGTTCTTATGGCTTCTGAAAATTTTGTGCAGCCAACTATTCCACATTTTGATGGTCATTATGATCATTGGAGCATGTTGATAGAGAACTTCTTGCATTCTCAAGAATATTGACAGGTCATTGAGTACGGTGTAGCAGCACTAAAAGATGGAGAAAGGCTTACAGAGGCACAACAAAAGGACTTGGAAGGGCTAAAGCTGAAAGATTTGAAAGCAAAGAATTACTTATTTCAAGCTATTGATTGTTCGATCCTAGAAACCATTCTTTACAAAGAAACTTCCAAGGATGTTAGAGACTCTATGAAGACAAAATATCAAGGTTCTTCCAGAGTGAAGCGTGCACAACTTCAGGCCCTACGGAGGGACTTTAAGGTTCTTCAGATGAAGGATGGTGAGTCTATTATAAACTATTGTACACGAACCATAGGAATCACAAATAATATGCGATTTCATAGTGAGAAGATGAATGACACAACCATTGCTGAGAAGATACCGCGATCTTTATCACCAAAGTATGATTATGTTGTCTGCTCGATTGAAGAATCCAAGGATATTGATGCACTCACTCTTGATGAACTTCAGAGCTCCTTGTTGGTCTATGAGCAGAAGATGAACAAAAATTTTACCTCAATAGAGCAGGCTTTGAAAGCTTCAACTCATTCTTTCAGAGGAAAAGGTAGAGGACGAGGAAGGGGAAGAAGTAGAGGAGACAGTTGGAATAAAGATGGTGGCAAGCATGCCAGACCAAATGATAAAGGCAAACAATGGGATCAACAATTTGACAAATCAAAGGTAGAATATTTTAGATGTAATAGATTTGGTTATTATTTATTTGAATGTCATACTAATCTGTTTAATGTCAAGGAAAAGGGAGAAAAGTCGAATTTTACAGAAAAAGAAGAAGTTGAAACCTTGTTGATGGCAATTCATAACAAGCAAGAGGAGTCGCAAAACTCATGTTTATGGTATGTGGATACAGGCTGTAGCAACCACATGTGCGGTAATAAGTCTTCTTTCTCTTATCTAAATGAAAACTTTTACACTACTGTGTCTTTTGGAGATAAATCTATTGTTGATGTAGTGGGAAATGGTGATATTAGTATAAGAACCTAGAATGGTTTTGTAGAGACAACTTCCAATGTTTTCTTTGTGCCTACTTTAAAAGGTAACTTGTTAAGTGCTGGTCAATTGCAAGAAAAAGGATATGTGATTGCAATATCAAAAGGTGTTTGTGAAATTTATGATCCTTCCAGAGGTGCTATTGTAATGGTTCCTATGAGTTCCAACAGATTGTTTCCATTAGTGATTGATTGCGTTCAACCTTGCTTGACGGTTAAACTGAAGGGCGACGCATAGCTTTGGCATTTCCGCTATGGTTATCTTAATTTTAGGGGTTTGAAGACCCTTAGACATAAAAAGATGGTCAGCGGGCTTCCTCAAATTGTCATTCCATCCTAGATGTGTAAAGATTGTGTTGTTAGTAAACAACATCGTGAACAATTTCCCAAAGCAAAGTCTTGGAGAGCAAAACATGTATTGGAATTGGTTCATTTAGATATTTGTGGGCCAATAAAACCATTATCTAATGGAGGTAAAAATTATTTCCTTACTTTCATTGATGATTATTCCTGAAAAACGTGGGTTTACTTCTTGCAAGAGAAATCAGAAGCATTTAATGCATTTACTAGCTTCAAAGCAGTTGTTGAGAATGAAACCGAGAAAACCATTCAAGCTCTTCGCACTGACCGTGGTGGAGAATATTGCTCTAAGGAATTTGAAGCATTTTGTAAAAGTCATGGCATTCAAAAAAAGTTTACCACTGCATATACCCCCAACAAAATGGTGTATTGGAGAGGAAAAATAGAGCCATATAGAATATGGTAAGGAGTATGCTTGCTAGTGGAAGGGTCCCAAAACGGTTTTGGCCAGAGGCAGTAAATTGGAGCATCCACGTCTTGAATAGAAGCCCAACTTTTTCTGTTCAAAACATGACACTTGAAGAAGCTTGGAGTGGAAGGAGACCAGCGGTAGATCACTTCAAAATTTTTGGTTGCATAGCTTATGCACATGTTCTAGATGCAAAAAGAAAGAAGCTAGATGACAAATAAGAGAAGTGTGTCTTTCTAGGTGTAAGTGAAACATCTAAAGAATATAAATTGTTTAATCCTTTAACGGAGAAAATTGTGATTAGTAGGGATGTAATTTTTGATGAGGAGAACACTTGGAATTGGAATGACTAGCAACCTTCTCAAACCTTTGTTGACACTAAAATTGAATTTGAAATGCAGCAGCCTTTAGATCAGCAGACTCAAGCAACACTTGAGCGTGATAGTTCACTAAACGATGCTCCAACAACCATCAAAGTAGAAGTAACTGAACCTCGTACTAGTCGTATTCGATGGAGACCAGCTTGGATGGGAGATTTTGAGGTAACTGGCATTGGTCAAACTGAAGATCCAATCATCCACTTTGCCTTATTTGTAAATTGTGATCCAACAACATTTTAAAATGCTGTAAAGGAGTTGAAATGGCGAAAGGAAAATTGCAACTATAGAAAGGAATGATACATGAGAGTTAACTGAGCTTTCAGAAGAGCACAAGACAATTGGTTTCAAATGGGTATATAAGACAAAGTTGAAGGAGAATGGAGAAGTTGACAAGTATAAAGCGCGCTTAGTGGCCAAAGGTTATAAGTAAGAGTTTAGGGTAGATTACAAAGAAGTTTTTGCTCTTGTTGCAAGGCATGATACAATTAGATTGGTGATGTCGCTTGCAGCCCAGTACTCTTGGCCTATCTTCCAATTAGATGTAAAGTCAGCAATTTTACATGGTGAGCTCCAAGAGCAGGTATTTATTGAACAACCTACTGGTTACGTTAAACATGGAAGTGAAAATAAGGTTTATAAGCTAAAAAAAGACTTTATATGGATTGAAACAAGCCCCACGTGCCTGGTATAGTTGAATTGAGGCTTATTTCTTGAAAGTTGGTTTTACCAAGTGCCCTTATGAGTCTACTCTCTTTACTAAAATCGACAATGAAGAGAAAATACTTATTGTGAGTTTATATGTTGATGATCTTATTTTCACTGGAAACTATAGTTCCACGTTTAATGAATTCAAGAAGTCTATGATGATTAAATTTGAAATGTCAGATCTTGGTATGATGCATTATTTTCTAGGCATACAAGTAGTGCAATCAACTGATGGGATATTTATTTCTCAAAGGAAATATTTTCAAGATATTCTGAACAAGTTTGATATGAAGGATTGCAATCCAGCAAGCACCCCCATTGAGTTTGGTTTGAAGTTGAGAAAAGAGGGAAGAAAGTGAACAACACTATTTATAAGCAGATCGTTGGCAACTTAATGTACTTGACTGGTACAAGACTTGACATAATGTATTCCATGATTTTGATTAGTAGGTTTATGGAGAATCCTACATAGATGCATTTACTGGCTGTCAAGAAAATCCTTCGTTACTTGCAAGGAACCAAGGATTTTGGGTTGTTTTATAGAAAATGTGAAATTTCAGATTTATTTGGGTTCACTGACAGTGACTTTGCAGGAGATCTGGATGATAGAAAAAACACTTCAGGTTATGTTTTCATGATGGGAACCGAAGCTGTGTCATGGTTATCCAAGAAATAATCCATTGTTACTTTGTCAATGGCTGACGCAGAATTTCTTGCTGCAACAGCTTGTGCTTGTCAAGCTATTTGGCTAAGGAAAATCTTGAAGAAGCTGAAGTTCAAGAGAATGGGAGCTACAACAATTTTCCGTGACAACAATTCAACTATCAACTCTCAAAAAATCCAGTATTACATGGTAGAAGCAAGCATATTGATGTAAAGTACTATTTTTTGAGAAATATTAACAATGATGGGGTAATTGATATCAAGTACTGCAAGAGCGAAGATCAACTAGCTAACATATTTACCAAACCTCTCAAATTGTTTTCCTTCTAAATTTTGAGGAGGTTAATGGGAGTTTGCACTTTGGAAGATTCTGTTTGAAGAATGGCACCAGTAAACTGAAGTTTAAGGAGTTTTTCAGTTTAAATGAGGGATTGTTAATAAAATTTGGTTGTTAATAAAATCAGATTATTTTTCTTATTTCTAGACAAATAGTTGATGCACATCAAAGATTTAATGGTTGAAAATTATGGATTTATTTTGTGTAGATTTTTCTATAGTTGTTAGTGCCTATTTTTAGTTTTTCTATTATGTAAAAGCCTATATAAATAGGCTCTTGGATTATGAATCAGTGTACTCATCATCTTAGTTTTTCCTTTCCTTATTATCTTCATCTTGTTGTTATCTCTTTCAGTAAGTTAACACATATTTGTCTTGTTAACCTAAAAACAATGTTTTATACCTCCCATATAATGGCACAATTTTGAGTGGAGCCTGATTTTGGGTCTGTGATTTTTCTTTTTAGCACCAACAAGCATTTTAAAGGTTAACTAGAAATCTGATACACACTATTGAGAATATTGGAAAACTAGGGTGAAAATGGAGAAGCAAAGGAAAGATGGAGAGGCAGAGGCAGTCCTAGTAGTGATAGGTGGCATGGATTTGGACATTCAAGCCACTTATTCAATTCCTCCACATCCAAGAACCACTTGTCCTGGCCAGGTCTCTTTCTCATCTCTCCCTCCCTTTTTGTTCTTTGATTTATTGAAGTAAGGAATAATTTGTTAAGATATATTATGTACAATGCGGCGTGGCCAGGAACATAGCTGAATGCATGACAATACTTGGAGCTCAGCCTTTTATGATTAGTGCTTTGGGATTTTGACATGCCAGATCATTTCCTTTAAACCTTTCTCTAATGCAACCTTATGTTAATCTTTACTTTTTTCATAATATGGTTTACTAGGAATCAATTTGTAATATCTCTGATATCCATGGAACCTTGGTGCAGGAATTTTTTTTTAATAATCTAGTTTGATCAATGAGATACATATGCGCTTATCTATGTCCAATTTTATTTACATCAAAATATGCGTCTTAACCATCAGACTTGGGCTATTCCCTTCACCATTTCCTTGATCTAATATTTTCTTTTTCTTTCTTATCAAGAAATTTGTTGTTGGAGCATTGGAAATCTACAGGACTACAGACAGAAGGTTAGCCTTCCTATTGAAATTCACTTGTTCTTCATTTATGATGTTTATTGTTGATCTACAGCAGCTACATGATCATCTTGTCCTGTTAATATGATATATACTACAGTTAGCTTGATTGAACTTCTTGTATTTCTAAAGAAATAGTGCTGATGTGATAAGCCACTTTAGTTGGGTTTCTATGACATCTTACATATTTAAGTTTTTTGTTTGAGATGTACCAAAAAACTAGCTACATATACTCCACTTGTTTTTTATTTTCAAGCAAGCATTAGGAAGCACCCCCGGTTCGACTGTAGGGACCTGATATAGGATTATTACATTTGGTGCCAAAGCGATTTTGGCTAGATTATGTAATTTCAGCAAATACCCATACTATTTTAACTTATTTAACCCAATAATTATTATTATAAACATATGGGGTCATTAATGGATATTTGATTATGTTTGGAAATTATTTTAAAATTATTTTTACTCAAAACAGGGGTCAAGTATCGATACTTAAACATAAGGTATTGATACCGTATAAAAGGTATCTATACCCCTGAACATGTAAATGGATTTTGTATTGTGTGGTTGAGTATGGAAGATGAAGTGTATGTATATGCCTTATATTAGGAAAGTATTCACTAGAAACAATAGGAAAATCAATGACTTTCAAGGTAAAATTGAGTTTGAACTCACTAAGTTCGTCTGGACTTATTAGCTTGTAGGTTTCTCCTCACAAATGGTTGCACTATGAGGGACCAAGCCAGGAGCTCACCAAAGTAGTGGTTTGAGCCACAATACTATACATACAGGGGACGCCCTAGGGATATGGCGTATAGTCCACTACGCCACGTAGAGTTTGTTTTAATCAAGTCATATCTTGCTTTTGAGTTTTGATGTAATATATATACTTGTATTGTGAGAACTATTCAACAGAAATAAAAAGTACGTTTTTGTGTATTATATGTTGTATGAAAATGTTTCTTAAGTATTATTGTGTTGTAACACCCAAGATCCAATTCTTGCAATTCGGGTCGAGTTCAGGGCATTACACTCATGTAAAACTGAATAATCCTCACATGTTTATTACCGTAGTTACACATGTAATTTTGTTAAATATTAAACTTCTATTATGCCGATCAATATTAATGTAGCTTAAGTTACATGCACACAACTTTTTATATTTTAAAACAAAATACTTTCAATATTAACAGATGTCACTTTGACAACTTATTATTTCAAATAAGTTATTTTAATATATATACCAATATTCAAATTTAAAAATTTCCATAACAGCTAAGGTCAAAACTAAATTTTTTTATTGCTCTATAGTTTCTGAAATAACCCAAAATAATGTTGTCTTAATGTCATCATCAGAACCAAAAACTTTAATTTTTGACTGATTTAATTAAATAATCATAATGATGAATTAGCTATAGAACGAAAATATATGTTATAACTTCAGCCATAGGTGTAATTAAGATGATCTATATACTTCGAATAGTACATGAAATGAGATCTTGATAATTTTAATGACACTGATTCAAATTTAGATGATAATGAACTCGGTCAAGTACTAATAGATGATGATAAGAATTAAGAAACATATGTTAAATATTAAAGATGCAACATCCAACAAATATGCATTCGAACAGTTAGATAAATTTGCATAGGATGTTTATTTTTCATTGTGTTTTTATTAGTAATCGTATTATCATCTAATACTTTTTTAGATTAACATAATACATACAATGAATTTAATTTTTGTTACTTATTTAAAAATTATTTTTAATTTTAATTTCACAACAAATAAATATAATTAAAATTTTGTTACTTATTAAAATTTTTGTTACAAAATTTGTAAGCTTTCAAAAATGTCATCATTAAGAAATCAAAATAGTAGTATAAATGTTATCATTATTAGGATAATTTGCTTCAATGATTTTCCAAGTGTATAATTGCATGAAAATCTAATACAAGAGATTGTTGAAGGGTGTTGTAATTAATATATTTTTAAGATAAGATTTATTATTAATATTTAAAATTTATTAATTAGATATATAGATGATGAGCTCATATCAGATACTGCTATTTTTGTTGAGGAAAGTGATGATGAGCTCATTCACCTGCTCTGGGAATTGCTCTTGAACAAAATGACTCCCTCCCAGCTTAAAAGTGATGTCCAGATTAGGCATAAACTGCTTCACTATCCCTTTTCTCATGTAGTCCTCCATTTCTGCGAATTTCATAAAATAGTCCTTCTCCCCCATTATCAACAATGATGGAGCCATCACTTTTGGATTGGTTACACCATAATCCCATTGCCAACATGTTAGAATTTGGCCTTCCATGCAGCCCATGCAGCACCAAGAAGGCAGCACGTGAAGCAGCAAAGATGGCCATGCAGTTGCCATTATTTTATGTGCAGCAAGTGTTTATTTTATGTTCATTTTGTAATCCCTTGTCAATGTAATGTAATTTAGTTCACTTGAAACTATGTTAGGTTGATATTTTGATGAATTTGGGAAGTGATTGAGCTGACATATCAGCTTTGTTCATGCTTACAAGTTAAGCTTTGCTTACTTTTATGTAATTAGTGGGATTAGGTGAGTATTAGGTGAAAACTAGCTTTGATTTGCATTGTCAATAGCTTTTATATGTAATGGTATTATGCCAACTTTGTTTCTTAATGAAAAATATCTGATTTCATTCAATTTTATGCTCCATCTTTCTTGCTTCTTCTTTTCTTAGCAAAATCTTCTTTCTTTCTTTTCCTACAAGCCTCGAGCCTTGTTGCTCAAGTTGCAGCTGATTGTTGCTGCTAGTTGTTCATAATTCTAACACAACACCTGTAGGGAACTTGCAATGCAGTGCGGAAACCAGAATTCTGATATAAAGTAGCATAGACATCAAGATCCTCCCCTGTGAACCATGGTGGCAATGGAGTAGATGGATCAACCAAGTCCATTATCTCTTCACCGTCACCGGCTATTGGTAACTCACTTCCGGAGAAGAGAATGTAAATGTTTCTAATGACGGTCTTAGCATCAAATCGGCCGAAATCCGCTTCAGCTCTTCCTGGTTCTGCCCATCTTAATACGTAGAAGCCTTTGGGGAGGAGATTAAATTGGAGACCAAGAGGACCAGGTAAGCGGAAAGGCATGCCTAGTGTTATAATACCCAACACTCTTTCAGGGTGGATAATAGCTACCATGAATACAGGTATTGCTCCAAAGTTCTTTCCAACAAGAAAAGCCTATAATATATGTTTAATAATAAGTAATTGATTTGTGAAAATCAAGCTTAATGAAGTAATGGTTTACCTTATCGATGGCCAAGGAGTCGAGAAGGGCAACAATATCATCGACAAGGTCATTGAAGTTAGCTTTTTACGGCTCCGGTGGATGGGCGGAGAGTCCATAGCCCCTGAAATCAAAAGCAATAGCACGGCAGCTAGCATTAGCCACGGCAATCATTTGGTGTTTCCATGAGTACCAAATTCCCGGGAAGCCATGAAGGAAAAGCACCACCTTAGGACCTGCACAACATTAATTATCCTATTATTTCCAATGGAACATCATATATATATCAATTGGCCTTATGTTATTATAGTTTAGTTCAACCTGTTCCAATCTGGGCTACGTGAAGCTTTAATCCTCCTACTTGCACATGGCTCTTCTGAATCTTTTCCATTGTTTGATAGAAAACAAAACTGAGTGAGAAAGAATGTTAGTGATGGTGGAGGTGGAGACGGATGGTGTAGCTTTTAAGCACTCGCTATTGAAATCAATATATAGTGTTCTTAAGGTACAGCTACTACTATTTTATTAAAAAAAAAAAAGTACACCTAGACCGATTTAAGGGCTTTTTTTTAAAATAAAACTAACCTAATTAATTATGTAAATGATTTTTTTTGAAAAAATACATAAATAGCCTAAAATCTACAATAAAAATTGATGAAGTCAAAGTTTTTTGTGCCACCAACATGCAACATTAGCAATCGAAATAAAAAAAATTAATTTTTTGGTGAAGCCATATAGAATGGTGTCACCCGTATAAATATTAAGGAAATACTCAAATCTTAAAAAAAATGGTTGAGGTTTAAACAAATTTTCCTTTTTCTAGTGGAGCCAAATAATGGCGCCAGATTCTAATGACTTACTACCTTTTGTCTTTTTTCAGTTTTTTTCATATTTTGTTTTTCTTTATTTGTTTATTATTTATTTTTTAATTATTTATTATTTGTTTTATAATATTTTTAATGTATATTTTAAATGCTTTGTAATATTTGTTTATGTCAAAGGTTTTTTTTTTTTAAATTGTTTATTATTTATTTTATAATATTTTAAATATATATTTTAAATATTTTTTAATATTTGTTTATTCAAATGTTTTTTTGTTTATTATTTGTTTTATAATTTTTTTATTTAAAAGTTTTTTAAAAATATATTTAAAATTTTAAAAAATAATATTTTATTTGGTGGGGTAATTTAGAATCCTCCGAAGTTTTCATCTTTCAAAACCCACTAGCACTATAGATAACTTTTTCTCAATCTCATTTAATTCTTGCAAATACTGTGAAATCTTATGCACTATCTGTTTTGGCAAGGCGAAAGATTTGTCATGTACCCATTTATTCCTCTCTCCCCAAATGAACTAGATCGCACATGCAATCTGAAGATAGGTAACTTCAGACGACATAATGAAAAGCCATTGTAGCCAATCTTGCAACAATTGTTCACCCATCACAATATCCCACTTAATGTTCAACAGATTCCAGACTTCATCAACAAAAGGACAATCGCAAAAACCATGCTCCAGATCCTCTACTCCCCTTACGCACTTTGGATTATGAGAATTAGGAATTAGGTTCTTAAAAATCCTCTAAACTGCAATTTTTATCTTTTTTGGCAATTGTAGCTTCCCAGTGGTGAAGCCAGGGGGGCTGGCATGGGCCTCGCCCCCCTAAACTTTGGCCCCCCTAAAATTATAAAAATTCGATTTAATCCTTTACAATTTAGAAAGATATAAACTATAAAAAATTAAAATTTCATCCGCCCCCCTAAAAAGTTGTCTTGGCTTTGCCCCTGTAGCTTCCATAATCTCTTATAAACCAACTTGTAAAAACTACTAGTTACGTTGTCATTCGTCTCATTAATGCTTTGTAATAATATGTACCTGCTCCGAACAGTATACTCGCCTAAGGATTCGGCCTGCCAAGCTACTAGATTTGGATACGGATGCAAGGCTAAAGGGATACATTGAATTTTAGTCGCCACATCGGGAGCAAAAACACTGGTAATCTTTTCCACAACTGGTAATCTTTTCTACATCCCATTTCCTCTCATGAAGCATAATTAATTCAGCAACAACTTTATAAATCATATTAACACCAGGGACCTAAATTTTCCTTGTTGACAGGTCGGGGACCCATGCATCGCCCCAAATATCAATATTTGTACCCGTTCCCAGTTTCCAACCTAACCCTTCCAAAAGCAGCCCCTTTGTAGACCATATGCTCTTCCAGGTATAAGATGGGTAGGTTCCTAAGTTTGCTTTCAAAAAATTCAAATTGGGATAATATTTAGCTTTCAACGAACATGCTAATAACGAGCTTTGATCCTTAAGTAACCGCTAACCCTACTTAGCCAAGAGAGCAATATTAAACTGACTAAGGTTAAGAAATCCCATCCCACCAAAATCTTTATGTATTCCTCGTTTACCCTCAAATTTTTGCCACCAAAACCAAGAAATAATATGCTCTAATTCAATATATAATAAACCTAGTAAAAAGAAACAGGACATCATAAAAGTGAGAATAGCTTGCAAAACGCTTTTAATAAAAACTTCTTTTCCTTCATGGGACAAAGGTCTTACACACCAACTATCAATACGACTCTTCATCGGTCTTTTAGCCCTTGAAATGCCCTTTTTTTACTCATGCCAACCATATTTGGAAAACCTAAATAATGCTCAGGATCTATAGAAATGCGAACCCCCAAACACCTTGAAATCCCATGCCAGACTTCTCCCTCTAACATTCGCACTGAAGTAGATAGTAGATTTATCAAAATTCACACATTGCCCCGACAACTTTTCATGCTCCTTAAGAATCTATTTCAGAACCGTAGCCTCCCCCACCGTAGCTCCCCTGAATAAGATGCAATCATCAGCAAATAAGAGATGAGAAATTTTAGGCCCTCTCCTACTAATTCTTGCTCCATTGATTAACCTATTTTGACTTGGCGAGGATATCCTTTCACTACAAATCAATAACAAATAGGGTTAAGCGGATCCCCTTGGCAAAACCCCTGCCCAGGTGAGAACTTGTGGCCCACATAACCATTGAGAATTATAGAATATGTGACAGTACTCACACAATGATAAACAAAGTTAACCCATCGTTCCACAAAACCCATTTTCAAAAGCATGTTTCTCAAAAACTCCTATTCCACCATATCATACGCCTTACTCATATCGATTTTTAGGGCAAAATGACTCTTCCTTCCATACCTCTTTTTCTTAAATACCTCTAAGACTTCGTAAGCAAGCAAAATATTATCTGTAATAAGCCTCCTAGGACTGAAAGTGCCTTGCGCTTCATCAATGCAAAGATTCAACACTTTTTTAAAACGGTTCACCGCAGTTTTAGAAATAATCTTATACAGAACCGAACAAATACTTATGGGATGAAAATTCTTCATACAAGTTGGATTTGACGTTTTTGGAATTACCACAATGTAGGTACAATTTATTTCTTCTAAAGACTTCCCCCCATTTAAAACCTCAAGGCAATAAGATCCCACGTCTTGTCCTACTATATGCAAATAAGACTGAAAGAACAATGCAGGAAAGCCATAAGGAACAAACGCCTTTCTGGGTGCCATCACTTTCAAAGCTACAAGAACCTCCTCTTTTTCATATCGGGCCAAAAAACACCTATTCATATCTTCCAAAATACACCCCTTCACCCCCTCCAAAATATAAGCAGAATCACACGATCTCTGCAAAGTAAATAACTCCATAAAATACTCCATAGCAATTTGGTTTATTTCACCTTCATCATTATGTATTTGTCCATCTCCCTTGTCAAAACCTCTTACCCTATTTCTCTGCCTCCTCTGAGATGCTACCCAATGAAAAAAAAAACTAGTATATTGATCTCTCTGCTTTAATCAGTTCACATTCACCCTTTGCTCCCAA
This sequence comes from Gossypium bickii, assembly GCA_025503065.1. NCBI lineage: Eukaryota > Viridiplantae > Streptophyta > Magnoliopsida > Malvales > Malvaceae > Gossypium > Gossypium bickii. Next base: position 109,378,247 of record CP106717.1, read on the forward strand.
TGCATCTCCTCCTTTTCCAATTCCAAATTCAGATCGACTTTATTTTCTAATAGGTGTAAAATATTCTCATTATCCCGTCCTTCTAGACTCAACTCCTCGATCATTTTAAATAAATGCCTGCTCCGCCCCTTATCCCGTCTAATTTTATTCGCCCATGTCTTTAAACCCCCCACCAAGAAGTCAAGTCATTGAGGAATATCACCCATGCTATGATCCCAAAGCTGACTAACTTTAGCCTCATACGAATCTTCTAACGTCTATGCTAATTCAAAACGAAACCCGAAACTCCTGGAACGCCTTTTCCTTTAATTCATTATCAACAACAAAGGACAATGATCAGATAAGGAATGAGGCAAATGATGAACAACAAAATTAGGAAATTCTCCTATCATGCAAAGTTCGCAACACCCCTATCCAACCTTTCCCTAATATTATTGTGTGCAAAATTACCCCGCTCTCAAGTAAACCAAGGTCTTTCAAACCCCAAATCCTCTAAATAGTAATCCCACAATGCCCTTTGAAATTCATCCATTCTTTTGTCATCTCGTAACGCTCCCCTTTCTTTTCGTAAGAATAAATAATCTCATTAAAATCCTTACATACCAACTACGACAAACTTTGATCTCTACCTAAGCACTAAGGAGACACCAAGATTCACTTCGGTTCCTCGAATTAGAAGATCCATAGAACTCTGTCAGTCTCCATTTTATATCATCATCCGGCCCCATATATCAACATCCACATGATTGTTCGAAAAATTCCTCAAATTTACCTCAATATTTGTTTTCTATCCCAAACTAAGTCCTCCCCTCGTACCTTCCGCAGAAACATCAATACCATACACAAAACTTCCTCTTTAACGCACTTTTTACATGTTACTAGAATTCAACTTTGTCTCCGTAAAAAAGACAACATGAGGGTTATGAAGTTTTAACATTTTTTTAAGCCTCCTAATTACTTGTGGACTCCACAATCCACGAACATTCCATCATAAGATCCTTATTGTTGCCATCTGGCCTACCCCTTGGCGATCTTGTAACAGCCCGGTTTAGACCCTAGTCGGAATAGTAGTTTCGAACCACAAATTTGAGGTCAGAAAAATATTTTAATATTATTTTTAGTGTTTACATATGTGATTAAGCATGTGTGAAAATTTTATCGATTGTGTGTCAAATTGTGAAAAAGGACTTAATCGTATAAAATGCAAAAATTGTGTGCTGATTGTTAAAATACTTAATTGTCATGGCTTATTAAATGAAATGTCCTTGATGTGTCTCTAACTAACTATGATCACAATGAAGGCAAGCGCACCTATCATTTAATAGTATAGTTATGGTAAGACCGGAAATATCGTATCCACAAGGACCAAGAGTACTAGTAATTACTATCTTTTTATTATCTAGCCTAAGAATTGGAGTGATTTCTTTTTAAAATAAAACTTAACTAAAAGCATGACAGAGAATGAATTGTGAAAATACTTTTTAGACAATCTTTATGAGAGAGGTAATACCTAAGGAAGAAATCACCTAGACTTTACTTATTACTTTTGATTCATACGATTTATTCACTTGACTTAATCCGTAGAAATCCTTGATTTATGTTAATATCTCTTTCAAGACTAAGAACAACTGGCTCTAGGTTGATTAGTTGAAATCTCTTTCTAATTAAAACCCCGATTGTCACATTAACTCGATCTATGGATCCCTTTATTAGATTTGACTCTAATCCGGCAGATTTATGTCGCCCTATTTCTAGGGTTGCAATCAACTCCGCTTAATTGTGTTGGTCTACTCTTAAACAGGGACTTTTGCTCCTCTGAATAAACACATTCGACTTGAATCAATAACCTGAGTTATCAAAACAAGAATAAGAACTCACAATTAAGAATAAGAATAAGTATTTATCTTATAAATCAAATAGTAATAAGATCCGTCTTAGGTTTCATCCCCTTAGGTATTTAAGAGATTTGTTCATACTAATAGAGCGAAACATCTTAAAATAAGGAAAACTACAAAACATAAGAAAACTCAAAAACTTCAAGAGAAATTGATAGGAGATCTTCATTCATGACGGAGATCCTTCTTCCAAGCTACTCCCGATGGCTGTCGTCGAGTATTTTCTGCTTTCTACTTTCCATCGCCCTTTAGGTCCTCCCCTAGAGTGTTTATATAGGCTTTGGGACACCTTTCTTGGCCCCACAAGTAGCCTTTTCTGAATGGAAATAGACTTTGCTTCGGCAAGGACACGCTCATGTGACACTCCCGTGTTCGATAGCCTTAGGTCGTGCTTGATTCTGTTTGTCACACACGGTCATGTTTGATAAATTTAGGCCGTGCTCGAATCTCTCGACATACACGGTCGTGTGGTCTACTCGTATGCGATAGTTCAGGCCATGTTAATTTCTAATGTAGGCCCATTTTGTCCTTTTTTGGCTCGTTTCTCATTCTTTTCGACTCCCTAAGCTTTCTTGAGTGTAAAACATGAAATTAACGGAATAGGAGCATCGAATTCAGGGAATCTAATGAAAATTCATCCAAAAATAAGCCAAGCATGGGATTAAAATATGTAAATTATGGTTTATCTATCCTTATGTTGATAATAGACCATTGATAGTGGGAATGGACATAAATGATCTAATGTTTGATAGTTAAATGGTTTATTAATTAAGGTTAAAATGGTAAACTATGTATTAATGATTAATAAATAAAACAAATATGAAAAAAAAGCCATTATCATCCTTGTTTTTGCCGAAAATTGAAGAAAGAATAAGGGTTAGAAGCTTTCTCACATTTGACCATAGTTGTTCTTAATCAAGGTATGTTTTGAGCTCAATTTTTGATGATTTCTACGTTTTTGTGATCGTTGCTTTGTGTTCTAGCTAGCGCATGTCTTAATTTTTGAATTTGTGGGTGATTCTGTAAGATGCCATTGATGAATGTTGGAGCTTTGTGATAGTTGATGATGAATAATGAATAATTATTGATAGATTTTAATGTTTTGCAAAGTGTTTTTGACAAAAATGTCAAAAAGGGCTAAATTGTGAAAATGAGAAATTAGAGGACTAAAATGTGAAATAAATGAAATATGTGGGCTTGTATGAACATGAAGAAGATTCGGCCTAAGCATAGTATAATGAAATTATGTGTATTTGATGATTTTATGAAATAGGGACTTAAATGTCAAAATGTAAAAATGTGAGGGTTAAAATGTAAAATGCCTTAACTATGTGTTGTGAATTGTTTTGGATGAAAATGTGATTAAATGAGTTGAGTTTAATATTATATAGATTAAGAAAAGAGAGATTCAGATCGAGATCAAGGCAAGAACAAAGTGCTCGATTTATCGACTTATATCGTTGTTAATACGTCCGAGGTAAGTTCGTGTATAATACAAATTGTTAGATTTATGTTCACATATTATGCAATGAATGGAAATGTGGTTGTTGAGTTAGTAATGTGAATGATGGGTTTGAAGAGATGTGGCACTAAGAGTGCGTAAATAGGACCGATACAGTGGTGATCGGCACTATGTGTGCCAAATTAAGAAATCATCGACTATATTGATTGGCACTATGTGTGCGATAACCGAGTCAAATTTGGTTTAATGTAAAGGCACTAAGTGTGCGATGATATTAAAGCTTCGGCTAAAAATTTGGCACTAAGTGTGTGAGTAAATTGAATGGCTAAAGAAGACCGAACAAATTGTGGTATTGAGCATTGAGTAGCGAAAGTGATCGTTAATTAAATGATCGTTAATTAAATGGTGGTATAGGTATGTACGGAACCTATGTGGTTAATGATATCGTATATGAATAAATGGATGATTATGTGAGTGTTGAATATGGATGAGATTGTGTATTATTTTGAATGGAACCATGTGATGGTTTATTTTGTATATTGAATTTGAATTGTTGAGTTAAATGTGTTATGTTACGAACTTACTAAGCTTTAAAGCTTATTGTGTAAAGTCTTCTCTGTTTTACAGTGTCATTAAAGCTAGCTCGGATCCGGGAATCGTTAGTGACTCAATCACACTATCGGCCATCTATTTTGGTACTTTTGGAAGTTGTATAGTTGGTATATGGCATGTATAGGCTAGTGATTATGGTATGTTTTGAGATGTATAGATCTTGCCATATAAGATGGCTTGATAGTTTAATGATTTTGGTATATGCTTTGGATATGTGAAAAGGATGGCTAATATGTGTATGTGTGTTTTATGTGAATGATCACTATGGTATAAATTAGTGAAATGGAAATGATATATTTCATGCTTAAATTTGGTAAGGATTAAATGAAGAATGGATTATATGATTTTTTATGTGAAGTTGATACTTTGGATTGGTATATTTGAGTTGGATTTGCACATGAAGTGAATGATGATGTTAACAGGTTAAATTGTGCATGTTTTGGATGTATTTGGAGTATGAATTTGAAATGGCTTGATGCTTGTAGGTGTAACCCAAAATTTGGGTGGCAAATTGGCCAAGCAAATGGCCTATATATGCCTACATGGTTGAGCACACGGGCGTATGGCTCGACCATGTCTTTTAAGTTTGTATTACAAATTAAGTCAAACTCACACATGGGCCAGACACACGGGCATGTGACAGGCCGTGTGAATTAAGTCAGTGTTGCCTACGGGTCAAGCACACGGGCATGTCTTCGGCCGTGTGGACAAGTTAGTATGTATGCCCTGTTTTGCTACGGCTTGGACACACGGGAAAAAATTGGGTTAATTTTGGGTTAATTGGGCCCGGGCAAAAATTGGGCCTTACAATTGACATTTACACAAGACAAACTTTGATTAAATCCACACAAACACTATACATGCCAAAAAAACTGTATTGAACATACAAAAACTACCAGAATAGGCTGGATAGTGTGACTTGATGTGCTGATCTGATCTTCTGACCTCTTGAAAATCTACAAAGACATGAAACAACTCGAGTAAGCTTAATGAAGCTTAGTAAGTTCGATGGGTTAAACATAAATATTACCGAACCTACTATAACTCATCAATTAAATAATTTCATTCAATGTAAATTCCCTGTCAATCACAACTTTGATCGATGAATGCACTTATTTCAGATCAATACTAATAATAACAATAAGTCTTTCAATTTCAATTACATAAATCACTTACCAAATCTTACCAAATCAAAGAACGGCTTACGGATAAGAGTACATCGTTTACAGAAGCCTTCATCATTTACAGAAGCCTGAAGGCTGAATAGAACCACATAAGTGCTAAACAAAAACCCATAATGGTTGAACGGAAGCTCATAAGAGCTAAACGGAAACCCATAAGGGTTAAACAAAAGCTCAATAGAGCTGAACAGAAACTCAAATGAGTTAAACAGAAACTCGTGAAAGCTAAACGGATAGTAAACACAAAAGGTCACAACAAATGTTGAACCTCGATTTACTTGGGTAATTTATTGTCAATTCCTTCATTGACGTATTGCGCCACACAACAATTGTACTCAAATCCCGCTTTCCATTTAATCTGGGATATTCAACTCAAAAGCATAACTCCAACAATATTTCATTTTCAACACTACATTAAATACACAATACCATTCATCAATTTAATATGAATATCAAAATTTAACCATAGGAACTTACCCAGGTTAAATTGTAAGATTTGCAGAAGTTCAAGGACTATTCAGCTAATTTTCCCTTTTCACGAGTATCTACGGGCTCTTGATTTGAAATATAAAATTACTCATTCATTAACATATATTTCAGTCCTAGTTTATTTCACAATTAATACCCCTTAATTTTTCAAATTTACACAATTACCCCAACTTTTGCAATTTAGTCCCTTAACTAATTAGTCTATCAAATGAACTAATTTTTCTCAATTGATAATTTATCTAAATATTATAGGCTATCATACAGGCCTTGATAAACAAAAATTTAATACCAAACCCTAATATTTAACATTTTCACAATGTGGTCCTAAAATTAATATCTATAAAAATTACTATGTAAAATCATCATACAGCAAAAATTAAAGCTCTAAATCCATATTATTTCATCAAAAATATCCAGTATTGTAAAAGTCTCAAAAACATTAAAAAAATTCAAGAAAAAGGTAAGAATTAAACTCACATGTAGCAAAATAGAAAACCAGCTTCTTAAGAGCTCTTCAATGGTGTTTTTAGGCTGAAATTTAGAGATGAAATGTCTAGAAATCATTTTAGCCATTTGTTTTATTTGTTTTTTAATTTCACCAAATGACCATTTTGCCCCTAATTCACCCCATTTTGTTTTCTTTTCTCTACTTATGCTACCTTAGCCATCTCCTTTTAGCTAATTTACTCTTTAAGTCCTCCCTATGTATCATTTAAGTCATTTAATCACTATTTCTTTTAATTAGCAAGTTTTGCACCTTTTTTAATTTAGTTCTTTTTAATTAATTAACTATCAAAACGTTAAAATTTTCTAACGAAACTTTAATACTACTTTAATGACACTCCGTAAATATTTATAAAAATATTTACAACTCAGTTTATAGAATCGATGTCTTGATACCTCATTTTCTAAACCAATTGACCTAATAAATCCTTATAAAACACAAATTACTAATTCAAAGATCTTTCTAAAACCACATTTGACTCGTAAATACTAAATAATAAAATTTACAAGTTTACTCATCGGATTTGGTGGTCTTGAACCACTGTTTTCGACACTACTGAAAATCAGGCTGTTACAGCCTAAGGAGGCCTTCAGAGAAAAAAAAGGAGAAGAAATGTTTTTAAAAAAAAAAAAACTTTTTTAAATGATTTTTTTCAAAAAAATTTCAACTTAAATAGGCAATCAAAATGACGTCATTTTGGCCTGGCTTCAGATGCCCCAAAACGACATCGTTTCAAAGTGGAGCCCGACGACTTGACCCGTCCATGCAGTAGGGTCAGCGTGTTTTTGTGAAATGGTCTAATTTTCGCTTGAGTCCTTTCGCTTTTTCACTATTTCTCAATCTCGTCCTATTGTTGTTTATTATTTCTTTTAATTTCTCCCTTTTATTCTATTTTTTGTGCAATTTGGTCCCTGGATCAATGTGGACCCGCTTAGGGGATGACACGTGTCCCAGGGTTTGGGATAATTGCCCGTTTGGTGTCTGGTTATTTTCGCGCCTTTTATTTTTATCCTTATTTCTGTTTTATTATTTTTATTATTTACAATTTATACTCCTTAATTTCATTTTGATTTCAACTCGGTCCTTGGTTTATTTAACTTCAATTTTTTTTTTACAAACTGTTTTATTTATTAATTTATTTATTTAATTTCAACTTTTAATCAATTTTTTTATTATTCATTTATTTATTTATTTACTTATTATTCCTTTTTTTATTTTTATATTTAAAATTAGATTTTTTTTGTATTTTATTTTTATTGTGAATTTTTTTATTTTGCCTTTATTATTGTTATTATTATTCCATTATTTATTTTTTTATACTTTCAAAAATTAGATTATTTACATTTTTTATTTGTACATTTTTCACTCACTTGTTATTATTTTATCTTTATCTTTTTTTTTGCTATTTTACAAGTCCTTCTGTTATTCTCATACTTCATCATTAAGCATCTTTCATCTTTTATATATATATATATATATATTAAGTTATATTATTTATTTTATTATTATGATGTGACTATTAATATTATTATTATTGCAATTACATTATTATTATTATTATTATTATTATTATTATTATTATATTCCTTTATTTACTTATTATTTATCATTCTACCCACATAGCCACTTCACATTATTTCATTATTATTGTATCATACACTATGTTTAAACACGTCTGTTTGTTTTTCATACGATACCCAAATAAATTAAATATATACTATTTTAAGTGTTACATTAATTTTCACTCGATGCATAAAAAAGAAATTTCTAAAATTAAGGCAATGTTCCGCATTTGGAGATTTGAGAAGTCATACCCTAATTTATGGGGTTCGACTTTCTCTTTAAACCTAGATCGCCGAACATCCCTTTCAAAATTAAAACACATGCCTTGAGGACTTCCAAGATTAACAAGCCCAACAAACATAAACAATAAAACAATAAAAATAACATTTGGCATTATGGACTTTGAGGTTCAAAACTGCTAGTGATTAGGGTCATATCTAAGAGGAAAGGAAGAAAGGACATCATCCATTGGAGCATACATTGAGGAAATATCTAAGAGGAAAGGAAGAAAGGACATCGTGACATAAAGCAATCTTCTTGTCCCTCGTGACATAAAGCAAGTTCATACGCTCTGCAAAACGTTCATCTCGCTCGTAGAGCTCCCTCAGGTTAAGCTGATCAATGAGAGTTTCCCACCAATGATAAGGTTCTTCCATGTGACTGTTGAGCCGGAGCAAGTGCCTTTTGTTTTTCTTTTGATGCTTCTAGTTGGCCGTGGACTTCAGTGTAATCTTGGACTAGTGAGTTGATTCTTACCTTATGGTGAGCCTCAACAGGAGTGTGAATGGTTTCATAAAAAGGTGGGTTTGGGTTCAAAAAGTGTTTAGCAATAGATTCAACAAAAGGATGACCAAACACATAAGTCTTACTTGTCAATGAGAAAACAATAAAAAGAATCTCACTACCACAAAAATGGAGAGCTTAGAGATTTTCTTGTAAATTCTTAAATGTCATTTTGAAAATGAGATAAACTTGTCATCCTCATTTTCAATGATCTTAATCTCAATTTTTTGTCTTCCCCTAGTTTTCTTGCTTGAGCTTGCCATTGCACAAAAAGATCTAAGGACAAAAGAAACAAGCAAGAAGGTTAAAAAAAATGCTTTACTAGCTTTTTGGATGCTTTGAAATGAAGTTCTTCTTGGATGAAATGTGTATATATAGGCTAAAAAAACTCAAGAAATTAAATGCTGAAACTAATTAAATTAGGTGATCAAATTTGATGTTCAATGAGCGATCATCGTGTTAGTAATTGAATCTAGTCTTGAATTAGGTAGGTAAATATGTTTCTTGAATGTAGTATAAAACTTGTTTTATTGATCATATATACATTACATCAAATATGCCATAAAATGAAAAAAAAAAAAACTCATGATATCATGGTGCATTTTAAGTTAGTTATATGTTGAAAAGTACTAAAAATCGATGTCGTTATTCAGTAAAATTAGAAGCTCACCCTAGAATAACTGATAAAATGTTCAAAAAAAAAGAAAGACTTCTAAAGAAATAAAAAAAAAAAAAGGCTCCAAAAGCATATAAGGAAATAATTGATATCAAATTTATTGCATTGCAAATTATGTTAAATTTTAGAATAGGTTAGGCTATACTACCAATGAAAGCATGATGATGTTGTCAATAACACGTGAAATGAACCTGATTTTGCTTTTCTACTTGGCTTTATTTTACAATGCATGAAATATCGCAATATTTGTATCAGGGCTATATAGAGAAGAATAGGCGAAGAAAATCAGTTTGTTGTAAGTTTTAAGAATTCAACTCTTAGCATTGCACTGTAATAACAAGTAAATTGTATCCACGTGAGTAATATAATACATGATCATTACTTTTTCATAAAATTTTAATATAATAAATACATAGCTAAGTAAATTCTATTACATATACAAACTTAATCTAAGTACAAAATAGTACTAATGAATTTATACTTTAATCTTATAAGTAAATTATGGACACAAAAGAACGTATACAACAATGAAATGATGTTTTAATTATATGTGACGAATAATGAAATTGGTTCACTCACTTGGGATGCGAAAGTGTTGGCCGGAAACTTCCTTTCCTGTCGTTTTAACTTCCTTGGTCGAAATGGAAACCAAACGGCGCATGCAATGACTCTAGAAGGCATGAGAAGATCCAGCGACTGGTATTGGGTGGAGGATGCACTTTGGAAAGTCCTTCATTTTGCTGCCATTGATTGGAGGTTTCTTGACCCTCCTTAGACTCTGATTTCGGTGTTGATTTGGGGATATTTACTATCGACAGTGGTGCTTTCCCAGTTTACTTTCTTTGACTTTTGTTCTTTCAAGACAAGATTATGGTTAGGATGAAAAAGGATTACCGGTTGAGGTTTAATCTCTGATTCGAGGGAGATCAAAGGGCTCATTTCTTCAGAGGATGAGTTTGCTTTTCCTTTTCTATTTGCCTATCTATTTTTCCAGTCATTTATTTTTACTTTATGCTTCTCTGTTTTCTAAGTTTACCCTCAGAACTTATAACAACTCTATCTCTTGTATTTTATATTTACTTTAATAAATGAACCAACCGATTTTTAGTAAAAAAAAAAATGGAGGGGATATTTATTACTTTTGCATGTGTTAATTTATAAATTCATTTTTATTATTTTCAAGTTTGCATTTTTAATATATGTTTAACATATGAAATCATAATTAATATAATATTAATATGATATAATATATCAGAAAGTGTTAGGTGTAGTGATAAGATTTGCACTCTCAAAAAAAAAAAATATAAGTTCGAATCTCGAAAATAATTGTCTAAGTAACCACACAGTAGAATCAAACAATTACAAGCACAACCGGATTAAAAACCAGTGCAATCCAAACTAAAGCTAACAAATTGAACTAATTAGATTGGGCTAATACATGCACACACGACAACTGCACATGGTGGATCTTGGAGACCAACATATATAAATATGCATATTATTCATAACATTTATAAAATAATTTAATATATTTTAATTATTATATATAATTAAATTGTGCGTGGTTCATGTATGAAAATTAATTTTTATATATAAAAAATTAAAATCTTAAAAGAATAAAAATATAATCAATTTTCTCAAAATTTTTGAATCCTAATTTCTAAACATTGTGATTCCACGTTATCTCTATCCCTTCCCAATAGTCGAATCATAATTTCATACAATCATTTCTCTTTCTAATCATGAATGCTTAAAGTAGTTCCATATTTTAGTTCTAAAAGGTTGTGTGAACATTAATCAGGTTTTTAAGTTTCAATCATTTGGTGCCAAATCATGGAAAATAGTTGAGATAGACATGTTTCCCATAATATGTTTCTGGGTATGTGAACAAATCCACAAAAACAAAAGATCAAAGTGTAACAAGGCAAGTTGCCCTTAGCATACACTGTTTAGAGCTTGACCATTAGCACTAGCAAAGGACACTTATTCTTCTCAATTTAACTCTTTTGTACCACACAAACGGTCACATCAAATGCTGCTAATTTTTGTTGAGGAAATTGATGATGAGCTCATTCACCTGCTCTGGTAGTTGTTCTTGAACAAAGTGATTCCCTTCTGGCATGAAAGTGATGTCCAGATTAGGCATAAACTGCTTCACTAACCCTTTCTTCATGTACTCCTCCATTCCTGGGAATTTCATAAAATAGTCCTTCTCCCCCATTATCAGCAATGATGGAGCTGTCACTTTTGGATTGTTTATATCATAATCCAATTGAGAGCACCTGTAGGGGACCTGCAATGCGGTTCGGAAACCAGAATTTTGATATAAAGTTGCATAGACCTCAAGATCCTCCTCTGTGAACCATGGTGGCAATGGAGTAGATGGATCAACCAAGTCCATTATCTCCTCGTTTTCACCAGCTACTTGTAGCTCACTTCTACAGAAGAAAATGTAAATGTTTCTTACAACGGTCTTAACATCAAATCGGCCAAAATCCGCTTCAGCTCTTCCTGGTTCTGCCCATCTTAACATGTAGAAGCCTTTGGGGAGGAGATCAAATTGGATACCAACAGGACCAGGAATAAGGAAAGGAATGCCTAGTGTTATGACACCTAACACCCTTTCAGGGTGGATAACAGCTACCATAAATGCAGGCACTGCTCCAAAATCCTTCCCAACAAGAAAAACCTATATGTTTTTTTCCATACGGTTAAAAGTTAATTTGCATAATTAATGTATAAATACAACATGATTTTAAAACTACAGATTTACTAAATTCAGTTCCGGCCAAACAAATGAGACAAAAATCTTGAATTTGATATCAAGAATGAAGAAAAGGCAGATATTCTGCAAGGCAAGAAGACAAACAAACAAGAAAAATGAAGTAATGATTACCTTATTTATTCCCAACAAGTCAAGAAGGGCAACAACATCGTCGACAAGGTCCTTGAAATTAGCTTTTTCGGGCTCCGGTGGGTGGTCGGAGAGTCCGTAGCCCCTGAAATCAAAAGCAATTGCTCGGAAACCAGCATTAGCCACAGCAGTCATCTGGTGCCTCCATGAATACGAAATCTCCGGGAAGCCATGCAGGAAAAGCACCACCTTAGGACCTGCACAACACCATTAATTATCCCATTAATTCCAATGGAACCAACATCAACCAATCTTATATTATGTAGTATACTTCAAACCTGTTCCAATCTGGGCTACGTGAAGCTTTAATCCTCGCACTTGGACATGGCTGTGCTGAATCTTTTCCATTGTTTAATAAGAGAAACTGACCAAGAAACAAAACAGAGTGATGCTGGGGAGGAAATTGGGATGAGATTATCGGAGTTCACGAAGATGATGATGATGTACCTTTCAACCACTCACTATTAAAATCAATAAATATCGTTTTAAAGGTACAACTACTAGCCTTATACTAAGACGTATTTAATAGTCTTGCACCATTAAATAATAATGATTCCATCTATATTTCACCATTTGGATTTTGTTGGTGTCTCGCCATCTTTATGTTTCTTTAATTTATTCATACAATTTTCTTTGTTTTTACAAACTCCTTCTCGAGCAACAGATAAGTTATAAAATGATCATTTAAGCTTTAATCCAATTAAGTTGGTGCAATCAAATTATAAAATAAAAATTTGAAAGTTAAATAAGTCTTTTTTTTTTTTTTGAAATAATAATCGGCTAACTTTTATAAAGTTGAAAATAGAACAAAAAGTTTGGGTCTGCTGGTAGAATACTCCGTTAGGCCATTAAACAAACATAAAAAGAAAAGCCGTCAGATAAGATCCTAGGGAACCAAAAACAATTAGAGTTATGAAAAAAAGGAAATCTTGGGCATTAATTGTAGCCGATTCTTTTATAGCTGGGCAGCATTTCCTCCTTGTCTTTTCCTTTTCAACCTATCCCATCTGTTTCAGACGATAGCCTCACCATTTTCCATATTTTGCTATCTGTTCATCTTCATACTTCTCTGCTCTATTTCAGTCTGGGCATTGTCTCCACCTTCCTTCCGGATTCACTTGAAGATTATGTTGCTCCTCTCCTCCCAGGTATGATACTCCTTCCCTTTTAAGAGCTTCGTATGCTAGTTTATGGGCCAACATATTTTCAGTTCTGTTGATGAAGTGAAATCTGATTTCTTAAAACTGCTTCGATTCTTCTTGGATATCTCTGAGTATTGCGCTTATAACTGATTTATCTTTCTCTTTTGTTTTGCATTTATGTATTACTGTGCGTGAATCCCCTTTTATCGTGACTGAGTGTAACCCCATTGAAGTTCTTAGTCTGACCCATGAAGTCCTACGTAGGCTTCTGCTGCAAAAGAAGAAGAAACATTTAAGTTTGAAATCGTCTTTGTATTTATGATTTCTCCCGTTCGGTCAATAGCCACCAGACCAGCCATCGATTTGGATTCTCTTCTGTTGAAAGCTGCATCGAAGTAGATTATCACTTCTAAAGTTGAATCTCGCTAATTTGTGCTTCTAAATGCGTTTAAGGTACTCCTTTTTTCCATTAAACCATCAATCTCAGCCAAGTATCTTTTCACTTTTGATCCTAACTCCCTTACTGAATCTGCTTTTCCTTCTTGTATGAGCTTGTTTCTCGACCCCCACATGAACCATACTGTACTGCAAAACAGCCGACATTGTTTGTAGTTGCTACTCTTGAAGATCCAGGTAACCCAATCCTAGAAATTCTGAATCGTCAAATTACTAACCCAGGGAAGTTCTAACAACTGCCATATCTCAATTGTTGCAAGACAGAACCAAAACACATGGCCAATATCCTCTTCTCCAAGTCTACATCGAGGACAAACAGTGTTATCTGCTACTCCTTTAGATCTTAAATTAACTAGGGTAGGCAAATAATTCCATGATACTCTTCAAATTGTAATCAAAATCTTGGATGGGAGCTGCAGGTTCCATAATTTTTTGTAAAAGTTTTTTAGATCAGCCTGTATTAATAGGTTATTAGGATCCGAGCTAGCATTTTGTAATATTTTATAAGCGCTTCTAACCGAAAATTCTCCAGAAAGCTCTTCCTTCCATACCTGAAAGTCCTCTCCTGGATTTTCCGCTAAAGGAATTTGCAAGATCTTTTGTGCAATGTCATCTGAGAAGGTATTTTCCACTAAATCTGTTTTCCGCACATTCTTTGTAGCATCAATTAAATCAGAGACTAACTTAACTTCATTATCATTTTTATGACTCCACCCTTCTGCATCTTTTCCTGGTATCCAATAATCTTCCAAGACTAGAATTCAAGTTCCCCGTCCTACTCTCCAACCCATCCCACTACGTAGCAGACCTTTGGCAGCCCAGATACTTCTCCAGGTAAGTGAAGGTGAGTTACCTAATTGAGCATTAAAAAATCTGAATTTGGGTAATATTTAGCATTAAGAACTCTCGCCAATAAGGAATTTGGGTAATTGATTGCTTAGCAAGCAAAGCAATATTAAATTGGCTCATATTTCAAAATCCAAGACCACCACTTTCCTTCAATATGCATAACTTTTTCCACGCACACTAGTGGATACCCTTTTTCCCATGCCCTTTTTTCCACTAGAACTTGGCCATAATATTTTCAAACTCATCACATAGTGTTTTAGGTAAAAGAAAACATGCCATCGTGTAAGTTGGAATGGCTTGTAAAATGGACTTGATAAAAACTTCCTTCCCTCATTGCGATAAATGTCTCGTACTCCAATGATCAATTCGCTGCTTGATTCGATCTTTCAGGATCTGGAATGATTCCCTTTTCTTCCTTTCCACCATATTAGGCAACCCTAAGTAACGCTCCGGGTCGTTCGAACATTTTACTTCCAATATTCGGACCACCAAATTTCTTTCAATTTCAGGGGTATTCTTGTTGAAGTAAACAATTGATTTTTCAAAGTTGACGCATTGCCCTGAACACCTTCTATATTTTCTGAGTATTTCCTTTAAAATATTAGCTCCTCTACTAGATGCTTCACTGAATAAAATGCAGTCGTCTGCAAAAAGTAAGTGTGAAACCTGCGGCCCACTCCTGTTGGCTTTAACCCCTCTTAACAACCCTTCATTCATTGCAAGACGTATTAGGCTAGATAAACCTTCCCCGCACAAGAGAAACATAAATGAACTAAACGGATCTCCTTGACGTAAACCCCTTTTCGAATGAAAGAGCTCTCCTTTGAAACTGTTTACAGTCACCGAATATGAAACAGAGGTTAAACACTCCATAATAGTTTTGACCCAACTAAGAGCAAAACCCATTCGAATCATGATTTCTTTTACAAAATTCCATTCAACTATGTCGTATGCCTTGCTCATGTCGAGCTTCATAGCCATGAATCATTTTCTCCCCACTCTCTTTTGTTTTAATGTGTGGAGAATTTCGTAAGCAAGCATGACATTATCCGAAATCAACCTCCAAGGTACGAAAGCACTCTGAGTCGTATCTATGCATTTCTCAATAACCCCTCTTAGCTTGTTTGCTATAGCTTTCGCCATGATTTTATAAATTACATTACATAGGCTAATTGGTCTGAATGGTTTCATATTAACGGGGTTTGCAACTTTTGGGATGAGTACTATGTGTGTAGAATTTACCTGCTTGAATTCTTTTCCTTCATTCAGCGTTTGTAGATAGAATTTGATGACTTCATCTCCAACAATGTGCCAACACTTTTGGTAAAATAATGCCGGTAAACCATCTTCCCTTGGGGCTTTTGTAGGTCCCATCTCAAATGTTGTTGCTTTAATCTTTTCCTTTGTGTATGGTGTCGTGAGATATTGATTGTCCTTCTCCGTTATACTTCTCTCGATTCCTGACAACAAGTGATTGCTTTTTCCCCTCTCTTCTAACCGAAATAGATTTTGAAAATAAGATCTCGCAATGTCTTCTCTACCTTGAGTAATTTATGTTTCTCTTCCATTCTCATCTTGAAATTTATGGATCATATTTCTTCTTCCTCTGTATGGCTTGGCTATGAAAGAAAGCAGTGTTTCCATCGCCATATTTTAACCAGTTTATGCGCGCTCTTTATTCTCAATAACGTTCATCTTTTTCAATTTCCAAATTCAGTTGAATTTTAGTGTCGATCAGCTCAGCCATATTATGATCATCTCTTTCTACTGCTAGAAAATCTAATAATCTATCAGTGAGAAATGCCTTTCGCTTCTTTCGATCATCTTGAATCTGACAAGCCCACCTTCTCAAACCGTTCTTCAACTCGTCTAGTTTCTGCATCAAATTATCTGGTGATGACTCCCAAATATTCTTGACTTCCTCATCAAATGATTCCTCCATCGTCCACTATGCTTCGAATCTGAAGGCTACCTTCAATGCCCCTTATTTTGCCCTTTTCGTGTTAACTAGAAGGAGGCAATGATCAAAAAAAGAATGAGTTAGATGTTGAATGGGTACTTCAGGAAACCTTGCCAACCAATCTCTGTTTGCCACTCCCCTGTCAAGCCTCTCACGTATGTTTGTCTCGGTAAATTTCCTCTTTCCCATGTAAACCATCTTCCAAATAAACCCATATCCATAAGACTACAATCTGATAAGACCTTTCGAAATAGCTCCATTCTTCTTTCATCTCTAGGAACCCCTCCCATAAAACCATACATAATTTCGTTGAAATCCCCACAAACGAACCGTAGAAATCTTTCTTCTATGTATAAACTCTTTAACTCGGCCCATGAGTTGTTTCTGTCGTATTCATATGGGGATCCATAAAAGCCGGTGAACCTCCATTTACCTCTTGAGTCATTTTCGTCAATCACCACATCAATAAACCTTTTTGAATACTGTCGAAGCGTAACACTCACCTCTTGTTTCCATGCCAAACATAATCCTCCTCTAGTACCCTCTAGGTCAACTTCAATCCTATTAACATATCCACAACTATATCGAATTTTTTCCATTTTACTTTTGCATACTTTTGTCTCCATAAAGAAGACCATTTGGGGATTTTGTGCCTTTAGCATATGCCGAAGTCTCTTTATTGTTCGTGGACTCCCCAACCCACGAACATTCCAGCTTAACAGTTTCATTTTGTCCGGTCGGCTTGCCTCTTGGCAGCCGCCGAAACAAAATAGTTAACTTCCAACACTCTCCTATTTCTCCTTACCGGGGAATTCTCATTCCCTAAAGCTGTCACCCCTTCCATCTCCCCTCTCACTCGTTTCTTTCCTTCCTCTCCAATCAAAATACCATCCTCCAGGTCATACTCCATGTCAGTTAAAACTGGATCAACTTTTTGATTTACCCCCGTAAGGCTTCCCAAAATCTTTCGGCCATCTAAACTAAAACCCAATACTGGATTAAAGGACTCTCCATATCTCCCTTTTTTTTTTCCTAGTCCATGCATTGTTCTCATTTGTAGAGGTATCACCGCCGTCATCTTTCCACTTCCCATCCTCTTCCTCTCTCAGCTATACACTATTTGTTATTACCGCCCTCCGTGATTGAGCCCGTAAGGATAGATCCCATCCCATCTCAGCTGCTTCCACCCTAGCATCATTTTTGCTTCACAAAAGGAGTCATTATGTCCCAAGCGCCCACAGAAAAAGCAAAAAAGGGACAGTCATTCGTAGCGAAATTTAACATATGGACAATTCCCGCAGAACAGAATTTGTTTCCTCCTTCTTAGCGGGCGTCGTACATCAATCTTGACTCTTATCCGCATGTAATTCCTATTTTCTTTACCCAAATTTGATCCATCATATTCCATAAATTCTCCTATAAAGTTACCCAGTTGAACTGCCAAGTTTTTTGAATATAGACCAATGGAGATGTCATGTATCTGAACCCAAAAAGGTGCCGTGATTAAAGGAATTTTGAGTGGATCTTCACCTCACTGTAGCTTGTGTAAAAGTAACCGTTGATTGTTAAAAGTCCATGGAGATCCTTTCAGCACCCTCTCCAAATCCATAATATGGTAAAATTGAAACATAAATCTTTTTTCACCCAGATCCCGAATATGCACCCCCCTTACAGGATGCCACAGATTTGCCACAGTATTTTTCATAGCAGGAAAATGAATAACACTAGCAGTTAAAAAACATCCTACTAACCTGAAAACTTCTTCTTTTCTTTCTTCGTTCCGTTCTATTTGAATCTGTAGAATTTCATCTTCTTCGTCGATTGACAACCCTACTAATTCGTCTTCCATTTGTTTCAGATAAACCTCCAATTGAAGTTTCCCTGTACTCAAACAAGAGATCCAAAATCTATAGATTCGTCGTCACCATTTCTCTGTCAAAAGGAACAGAAGGACCAGGAAAAACCAGAAAAAGAAACGTGCCAAAATAGGGCAGACCAGAGACGTGCCAGAGAGGGCAGACTTAATATGTGATAAATTTTTAAATAAGTCTTTTTTTTATTTAAAATTTAATCCATAAATTTTTATTTTCATGAATTAATTCATCTACTTTTAGAATTTAAAAATTCAGATCCAATTATTAACACAGTTAAATTTCTATTAAATTCACTAGTGTGACATTTTGAAATTATAAAGAGTAGTTGTTTGGTGGCCATGTAACAAAAAATGACATTATAGTGGACTTGAATTTGATAGGGAATTTTAATAGTGTTATCAATTTTTTAAATTTCAATCAAAATAAATTAATCATAATAAAAGTTGAGGCACCAAATTATATTAAAAATTAAAATATATAAATTAAATCTCAAATTTAAACATAATACACAGACCAAAATTAATATTTGACCATTGTTATATAATCTAAAAAAGGAAGCGCAAAAATTTATATAATATATATTGAGAATGATTGTGTTAAGGTTTAGATTGTCTTCAGTCGTATTGTAATTCTAATTCTTTTACTATGCTTAAATTTGAACTATTCTTTTATTTGGTACAATTTTATTTGGTACAATTTGTGTTAAAATACCAATTCGGATTTTTTTTCTTAAAAATAGCAATTCAAATTAATCATGATAATTATTTTTGTTAGAATTATATTTTTTTAAAAATTTACATCAGTATTTTAATTAAAATAGTGAACAAAATTAACTATTTAGACTAACCAATGAGATTATAATGTAGAGAGATCAAATTATGTCAAAAAGTAAAGTATAAAGATCAAATAGCAAATTTCAGCATAGTATAAGGGTCAACTTCGAAAATTGACCATTATCTTATAGCGTAAAAACAATAGAAAGCATCTTCCATTTTGCAGTTTGCCTTTCAGATTTTCATACCAAACGACAAGGATGGGGTAACTCTGTTGCAGCTTGTTAATTTTTCCTCACTCAACCATGTGACTGAAAAGTATGTTTCATTCATTGGCCAACCTCCCAGCATTGAAGTTCACAGACAAGAAAAAGATGGTTCAATTTCTAATATGAGTTTAAGTTTGGTACAAACATGATGAGACACAAGTCACAAACATGTTCTTTTCCATCCATTTAAGATTTGTCCCAAGAAATCAAACATTGATACAAGTATATGTCTAACATGAATACTACTATATTCACTTGGATCTTGAAACAAATAAAATCGTATACCGATATGGAGAACAAAAATAGCTTCAGACATGATTTCTGACTGTAATGATGCACCTCAATGGCACTATGCTTCCTCCATAGAGCTTCCAGTTGCATATGTTTAGGGTGCTAGTAAACATTCTCCGACGCTTGCAGGTTGATGCACAATGCTAGCTTTGAATGGTGTAACTTTTCGTATAGTTATGGGTTTTGCCACTTCAATCATTAAACCGTAAGTAGCAAGTTTCGACCTGGAAAATGAGCCGTCAATCCCCAATTACTCACGCTTTCTGTACTAGATGCTCGGAGTCTCCCATCTCCACTTCACTTCCTTGCCATTCATTATGATTTTCGAAAAGCAACTCAATCTGTTCCAATGATTTTCCCTTCGTCTCCGGAACACATTTGTAAGCAAAGAGAACAGAAAGAGCTGACAACAGTGCAAAGAGGAAAAAGGTTCCGCCCACTGTAATTGTACGAGATAGAGAGAGGAATGACATGGCAACGAGGCCACTACATACCCTGTTACCTACAGCCCCGAGAGCAGATGCTTGAGCTCGCAACCTCAATGGAAAGATTTCTGATGTCAAAATCCAGCAAATAGGACCCATTCCCACCGAAAAGAAAGCTACATTACCACAAACGCACAAGACCGCAAGTGCAATTCCAAGCTGCCCGTGACCCAGAAAACCAAGGGTAAGGCTTAAGGTTAACAAACAGACCGTCATCCCAATTGTGCTCACGTAGAGCAAGGGCTTCCTCCCAACTCTATCCACAAGAAATGTAGCGATCAATATAAAAGCGGTCTTTGTAACACCCACGGCAACTGTTGCAGCAAGAAGCTTAGAGTTATTCTCAATCCCAGCTTCCTTGAAAATTTCAGGACTATAATACACAGTTGCATCTATTCCAGTGATTTGTTGAAAACACTGGATCCCGAATCCAGTGATCAGCATCCGACGAAGTGGAGGAGAAGGACTTAGCAGTTCACGCCATACAGCTTTCTCTTCATTCTTCTCTCCATTAGACATTCCAGCAGCTGCTACTATTTCCGAGAGCCTCTCATCCACATCATTCTCATTTTCATTTGTCTTTAATAGCACAGATCTTGCATCTTCAACTCGGTTCTGCATTACCAACCACCTTGGCGATTCAGGGATGATAAAAAGTGCAAATCCTATGAAGACTGAAGGCAAAATTCCGACAGCGAGCATCACCCTCCAGTTTATATGAACTGAAAGACCGGAAAATGCATAATTTGAGACATAACCAAGCAAAATTCCTAGATTTATGAAAATCTCAGGGAAGGAAGTAAGAGTGCCTCTATCGACAGTTGGCGATATCTCAGCAATATAGACCGGAGCAATCATGACTCCAAAGCCTATACCAACCCCAGCCAAAACTCGTCCTATCATTAGTATCTGGAATGAAGGTGCAAATGTCATAATAGCTGCACCAATCTGAAATATAACAGCTGCAAAGGCAATTGTCCATTTTCTACCAATGATATCAGATGTCCTTCCACCAGCTAAGCTACCCAAAAGGGAAATGATGCTCAAAATTCCAACGAGAACTTCTTCTTGTACCTCACTTATCTTCAGATCTTCCTGAATAAATATAATCGCTCCACTCATGACACCTACATCTGTACATAAAAGAGAAATCCTTAGCTGCAAAGTGTACAGAAACAGGTTATGAGTGGTACACATACTGAGGATCAGTGACAAAGTTTAAGATCAAAGCAATGCAACCAACCGGACTTCTTGGCAAGGTTCCTAAATCACAGATTACAGTTTTCAGATAATTTGGTGGATTGAGTGTGAAGCTTTCAGTAAGAACTTCTGCACTGAATTTGAAAATCAATTCACTAATCTTAAGTTGTACATACTGCACTGACTAAATATCAAAGACTGAATTTCCTGATTAAATCAAGTTTCCGTTATCCATGTAACAGCCTTTCGGTCTCTGTGGATTAAGTCTAAGGTTACTACAAAATGAAAAAGCAAGCAAAACATCAAAGCATGTTTCTCCTGATTGTTCAACTCCATTATCTCCATTAACAATTTGCAAGCCCCAAAATGGATCCTCCATGAAGATACGAGCAATAATAAGATACATAAGGTACAAAAACTAAGATGTGCTTATGATGATAGAACAAAAGAAATAGATTCTGAGCCAAAACGGTGAATTTCAAGGGATGCTAAATCCTGGTTTGACCATAATCTATATTCAAGTTGGGTCTTTTCATCTAACCATTATAATTTAGGAAAACATTGATGATTTTGTGTGCGTATAATATCTGGTGCCATATGAAACAAATTTCAATGAACTTTAAAACGACAAGAACATAGCATTTCAAGGATTTGGAGCTAACAATTATTTTCCTACCAAATTCAAGCAGGTCAACAAAATAAAATAAGAAAACCATGGAAATTCCAATAATCCCAGAAAGAAAGAAAAAAAGAGCAGGCTTGACTTTTGAAGCCACCAAAGCAAATAGAAAAAACTTACCATAGCCAAGAAGAACATTGTTGAGAGATGCAAAAATAGCACAAGCAAGAACATATTTCCTGATACTTTTCTTCCTCTCTAGTTCATTATAATGATTTGAAGCCTCATCATCAAATTCATCAGATAGCTCAGAATCCATTCTCTTGTACTTGCTCTTGTTCCCCAAAGACAAAGCCATTTCCCCTTTCCCATTTTCTTGGACACCAACCAACCCCATAACTCTCCTTTCCTTCAATTCCTCTCCCTAACCAGAACAAAAATAGCAAAACAGACCCAGATGTTCCTTTTTGGTCACAACAAGAATTAAACCATGAATTGGGTTTTTTAGATCTAAAACCAGAAGGGAAGAAAATGAAAGTCTAAGAACAGGTGGGTCCTTTTCCTTTTCTTTTTATCACCCAAGCAAAGGTAGCCACTTTAGTATTCTCCAACAAAGCTTACTTACATATGCTAATGAAAATAAAAAAGTAGTCAACATCAAGAAGGTCTAAATTCTAAAACAATGGCTTGATGATGTTTAAAAGGAAACAATACAGTCCTAAAGTGTGTAACATATGCAAAGTTCCCCACAATTCTGCCATAAATTTATGATAGAATTTTTCTCATCCATTATTTCCTTTATTAACACGTTTCACACTTCACAAATCTTACCAAAGCAACAGGTGAATTATTAAGACATCCTGAGGTAACTTTCAGGGATAAATGAGTTGGAAGTGTCTGAATTTGATTTTGTAAATATGGAAGACATGATTATTTGACATTATTTTCAGCATCAAAGGCTCAGAATTACAGGCCAACAGTCCACATGTACGTTCAATCCTATTAAGGCATGGTAATTAATTCTCAATACCCCCTCTTTTGGGATATTTCTTTAAATTCAACCCTTTGAATTTGGAACAAGATGATGAATCTTTAAAAGACTTCAATTTACGCGTAAAGTTGAAATTCGCCTTAACTTATGGTGGAATGGGTCTCCTTCCTAGACTTTATAATTTTCAATATAAATATCATTCCACTAACTGAAAATATCTATATTTTTAAAAATAATATTTCATACCTAAATTTACACATTTTTTTCTTAATTTGCTATCCGAACTTTTTCTCCACCCAATTTAATATCTGAATTTCATACTTAAACTTTTTTTTATCTATTTTGGTACCTAAGCTTCTTTTAAATTCAGTACTTGTTAAAATTATACAAATTACCCCAAAACACTAACAATGTTAAAAAATTCATGTTATGCTACAAAAATATCGTCACTATTAGAGGGAATTTGTGTTAAAAAATTATGTATTAAGCTATGCTTAACGGATTAATATTGAATAAGAAAAAAAAGAATTTTAAAAACCTAATATAAAAGAAATTCATTATTTTAAATTAATAAATAAAACTTAAAGTAATTAAACATTTAAAATACAAAAAAAGAAATATCATGTCATCTACCACATGTCGATTATATATTGATTATTTTTGCTATCTCATAAAATAACATTGTTAATATATTGGAGTATTTTGTATAACGTTTAACAAGTTTAGGTAACAAATCGAAAAAAAAAAAAAAGGAGATTACGTACCAAATTAGAAAAAAAGAATCAAGTTTAAGCACCAAATTAGACAAAAAAAATCTAAGTACCAAATTTAAAAAAAAAAATCAAGTTTAGATACCAAATATTACATTAAACCAACAACTAATTAACATTATTATAGACTAATTTTTTTTCTTTTCATACATTTATATAAAATTTATTTAAAAAACAATTTAAGCTTAAAAGAAAAATGTACAAATGCTAGGATTTAAACCTAAAAGATTAAGCATCTTAAACTTTTTTTTTATTACAAGAAATAATAGACTATAAAATGCTAAGGCCGAGCAACCATCTCACATCAACCACTTTGAAATTTCAACTAATACCTCATTGATATAAACGATAATTTTATTTTATTTTATTTTTGCATAAAATTTGTCAAACTTGAGTTGGTTTCTCCCATCTATTATGTCCCAAAAATGGCAAAACTAGAAAAAAAAATTTAAAAGTGTTAGAATTAAATTATAAAATTTTTAAGAAATTTAAATGTAATTTAAATGTAATTTTATCATATATTAATTTATAATTGAATTATTTTGAAGAGACTAAATAATTTTTTTCATATTTAGGGGGACCAAAGTGCAATTTTACCATAGATCAATTTGTAATTTCATTATTTTTAGAGGGATTAAACTAAAATATTTCATTTTTAGGGGCCAAGGCTCATGCTAGTGTCACGGGCCGCACTAAATGTATCCCATGGAGGTATATCGTTTAGATGGGGATCATTTGGTCCATAAGAATTGACCCGATTCAAAGAGCTGTTGGAGAAACCTGTCAGATTGAAGCTTAGGTGGCCCAATGATGAATATATGGCAACATAGGCTACCTTGGTAATTAAGGGAACTAATCTTAGAATATAGAGGGGAATCATATCTTGTAAGATTAGATAGGATTTGATTATGTAAATTGATATGTAATCTTGTAAATCTCTTGATTTAAGGGATATGCTAATCTCGTCCATCAATATAACTTGATCTAGACCATCGGTTTTGAGAGAGCTCAACTATAAATAGAGAGCCTCCCTTCACTTGTAACTCACTCCATTCTTTCATTGTTTCTTGTATTCTTTGAGAGAAAGTGTAACATCCTGGAAAGGGCCTATGCATTTTCGGTTTAGTTGTATGAAGTGACATGTTTTATGTACTAGGAATAAATTTCGAACATTTTTGGAAACCCGAAAATGAATGGAAATGATGTGGAAATGAACATTTTTGGAAACCTAAAAATGTATGGAAATGTTAAGTTTAAAAATGGAAAGTGAACATTTTTGGAAACTAGGAAATGATTTGGAAATGATTCAAAAATGGAAAGTAAACATTTCTGGAAACTTGGAAATGTAAGAAAATGTCAAGTTGACAGAGCCGAACGAAAATTTTTGGAAACTTAAAAATGACTTAGAAATGTCGAGTTTTAAGATTTAAAAGATGAAATTAAGGCAAGGTGGCCTTAAAAGAAAAAGTATGTGACATTTAACACACAAACAGGCTTGGAAAAGTGGCCTGAAGATGTCACTTAGGGCCTCTGGAAATGGCGCCACATACAAGGGTATTGGGCCTGAGTTTGAGTCACATGGGAAGCAAATAAAAGAAATTTTATTTTGCTACAATGAGCAGAGAGGTGGACGGCACATGGCTATAAATTAAGAGCTTTTATTCTTTTATAAATAATGGATAAATAAGGGATTTATTTATCATTATTTTCAAGAGATAATTGTTGGATTAAATTCTTTTAATTTGAATAAAGAGATAAAGAGGAAAATAAGGGAGAAGTGATGGCCAAGTAAGGGACTTTGAATTATCTTTTATTTTAGGTGATAACTAAAGAGATAAAGCTATTAAAATGGAAGAGTGATGGCCAAGTAAGGGACTCTAAGTTAGTAATTTCGGCTATAAAAGGAAAAGAGAGGCCATTCTGCATTATTTTCTGTTCTTTGAAAGCCTTTGCCGAATTCTCTTCACCAAATCTTCTTCTTCTTTTATTTTTGCCAAGCCGAAATACCTTGTGTTCTAGCCGAATCCTCCATCTTTATCCTTCCTTCTCTTTTCTTTCTAATCCCTCCAAAAGCCGAAAGTTGTGAGAGCATCATTTAGCCATAGCCGAATCTCTGAAGGTTGAAGTGAAGGTGCAATCGATTTCTTCAAATAAGGGTAAGATCCAAGTTTGGTTTCCATTCTTTTATATTTTAGATTTAGGGACTAATTCCTATTATTGATCTTGGTCGAATCATGGAAGGAAAGTTTCGGGATTTGGCCCAGTGTCGACTACAAGGAAGGAGAAGTTCTTTTCTCGAAGGTACACCATAGGCCGCGTGTTCCCTAGTTATTCGGTGAATTTCAGGATTTAAAATCCACAAGGTAAGTGATTATAAGTTTCGGCTAAGGCCTATTTTAGTAGTTAGATTTATTTCAAAAGCCGAAAACTAACCCGATAAGAGTTTTGGTAGTTAGCCGATTTCAAGGGTGAGCATCACAAAGATTCGGGACTTGATTCTTAAGTCAATCGGTAACAAGGTAAGTTTTAAGTATACTAATCCTACTAGGATTTGGATTTATGGCCGAATAGCTTTTTTATTAAATTAGTAAGTGATAAATCAAATGTAGGGATTAAGGATCTAAGCATTAGATCAAGCTTTTCAGAATCTCAAGGAATTGCTAAGCGAATCAGGTGTGTACCCCACACTAACTTTTAATAAGATTAATGGTAATATGTAATATATGCATGTTTATAAGAATGTGGCTAAGGTACCATAATATGGTACAAAGTACTCAGGTACGTTTCCTACTTCCACTAGGATTATGAAATATGTTATTTATAACATGTGAAAATTTATAAGAATGTGAATTTAAGTATGATATGCATGATATGAATAATATGGGTCATTCGGGATATATGAGAAAGGGGAAGTGAATGTGATGACTACGGTCTCACTATCTGAATGTGGTGACTTCGGTCACATTATCTGAATGTGGTAACCGGTTACATTATCTGAATCTGGTGTCTGTTGACACAATTATATCTGGTGGCTATGCCACAGATTTTATATGGGCGATGAGCACGTCGATTACAGTGACTGCCTTCGATGGTGTGTAGCGGATGGAGGGTTGACTTAGTAGTCCCCACGGTGTGCAGGTTGGTACGAGGATGTGTAGCGGATGGCACCTAAGTTTGGGTTTGGGTTGCATCATCATTTTTATCTGTTATATGAATAACTATTTGATATGAAAATGTATGCCTGATCTATTGAATTTTAGTGTTGTGTACACATTGAGTCTGTTGACTCACCCCATTGTGGGACTATTTTTTGGTGACGATCAATAATGGACCGGGTTCGATGTGAAGCTTAGGGATGGCCATGCTCAGATTGAAGTTTTATTCAATATGGATATTTGATTTTATTTAAGTATTTTAGAATTTTATTTTGGGATTTTACTTGATGTAATAAGGCCATAAGTTACATTTCTTTACTTTTATTTTTAATTACTATGTTACGAATTATTTTCAATTAAAGTTAAGTAAAATTTATTCTTTAAAAATAAACCCTAATTGTTTTGTCACCTTAATTAATTGGATTTTAAAATAAGATAAATGGTTTTTAACTCAAGCCCAACCCAAAACGATATTTTCTTTAAAAATCGTACAAGTTTTCTCTAAGTAACAAAGAATTTGAAACCGGTTTACTTGAGGAACATACCAGATCTGGTCCAGGCTCGTGGGCCGGGTTTGGGGTGTTTCAGAAAGTAATACAATTGAGAGCATTTACTTAAACACCTCCGTGCATAATTTTCTTTGGCTTTCTGTACCTTTTATGCCTTCTTTTGTCAGTGTTGCTCCCACTATATAAATTTGTGCCTTGGAGAAATTTTTTGTGAATCCTCAATTGTTTGATGGTTAGGCTGACTTAGGCGTGTTTGCGTAGAAATGATCGCCTAAGGTTACACAGAACACGAGACGAAAGTTCTAACACCGTGAAACTAGCCTTTAGCTTCTCCTCAACCAACTCAATTGTAAAGTAACAAATATTATTTTGATTTTTTATGGTATTTTTATAATTTTATATTTTTATATACAATCTAAAAAAATACATATCGATGATCAGATTTAGGGTCCATTCGTTTACATGTAAAAGGTTTTACGAAAAATATTTTCTACATTCTCATGTGTTTTTTTTCACAGAAAATAGCTTGGTCAACGAAAAATAAATCATTTTTCTTGTAAAACAACTTACACCCTATTTGGTTCAATGTAATGACTATTCCATTACGACACGGTTCAAAACTCTACAGGAAAACAGTCGTTTGGTTGGTTGAATACTCAAAACGTCGAATGGTGATTCCGGGCTCATTCTAAAAATCATAAAATAGCCATTAAGGGGAAGAGGTGCCGAATTGGCTATTCCAACCTCTCCATCGAATGACCCTTATTTTCCCCTCCGAAAATACCCTTCCTTAGACAGAAATTTCTCAACGGTTTCAACCTTTTTTTTTCTTTGGTCATTCGACAATCTCAAGCTCAAATCAACCTAAAAGGAAGCAAATCAACTTGAAGGCCAAATCAACTGGATTTTGTTATAAGTTCAATTCAACTAGGGTTTGTTTTGCATTTTGATTGATTTTTTTTTGTTTCTGATGATTTGTCCAAGGGGAATTGAAATGGATTCTGCAACTGTTACTAGGAGATCGATTCATTCTTCGAGTCAACTCCTCCTCTCAAAGATTTCGCTAAAATCACAGACAAATTGAATCAGTTCATCCAATTTGATTCTCCTTCAGGTACAGTACCTGAAGCTAATCAATTCTGCATACGTTTTCCATTACCGGATATTTTTTTGTATATGTATATCATTTCATATTTTTCAGGAGAAGGAAAAGGGAGGAGGGTTGAGGAGCTGCTAAAACGATGCCCAAATCTTAAGAAAATTATTATTTTTAGGGTTATTTCAAAAGCCAAGTCACATAAGGAATGCCAGGTATTGGCCAAATTCACCTCATCTATTATTCGACTCATGAGGAAATACATGCATGTAAATGCAATTTGAATGAGTAAAGTTCTCTCAATTGAATTTCTAAACTCAAGTCTTGTATCAGTTGTGAATTATATGAGCAGATATGCAGGTAGATTTTACAGAATGTAAATCCCAAACATCTTCACTTGTGTCATTTTTTATATAAAGTAAAATCCCCAATGTTCTTTTGGGTCCAAACTAACTATTTCTTTTAGTAATTGTGCTCTGCTTGGTTCTTCACTTGTGTTTTCGTCTTTTTTAGCCAACTTTTAACACACTACTCATTTAGCTTGAATTCTTGTGGAGTAGCTTAAATTGATCAATTAGAACTTTAAAGTTGGTTTTTAGGGACATCTGATGTTTATTGTTACTGCAGATTTTGTGAGAATTGAAGCTATCATCATTAAGAAAATTAAAATAGAGCATAAATATGTTTTGATGCAATGGGTTGATATTTGATTAGTTTTATTGCAGTAAAAGCCTTAAATGAGATAAAAGCATCACTTGGATGGAGAGTTGTATATGCATGGATCGGGGACGATCCTTGTGGTGATGGTGATTTACCGCCTTGGTCTGGTGTAACATGTTCGACTAAAGGAACTATAGAGTTGTTACTAAATTGTATGTATCATATCTGCTATGCATTCTGTTTTTGCTTAATATGCTTATTAGTGAAAGGGATGTGTCACTACACCAAAACAGACTTTTAGCGGTGTTTTTAGTGGCGTTTTAATGAAAAACACCACAAATATTATGCATTAGCGGCATTTGAAAGAAAACACCGTAAAAAGTTGAGCAATAGCGGCGTTTATTTCCAAAACGCCGCTAAAAAGGATAAATAGCGGCATTTTTTTCCCAAACGCCGCTATAGATCTGAGAATTACGGCGCTTTTGTAAAAATGTCGTTAAAGATCTGAGCATTAGTCGCGCTTTTGTAAAAACACCGCTAAAGATCTGAGCATTAGCGGTGCTTTATTATAAACGCCGCTAAAAGAGCATTAGCAGCGCTTTTGTAAAAACGCCGCTACATGAAGAATATTAGTGGCGCTTAGCCTAAAACGCCGCAAAGATGTTAACCAATACGTCTGCGTTTTGTAGTTGAGCTATAGTTGCTAGATCTAGTGACCTTTTTTTTTTTTTGTAAGCGCCGCAAAACGCATGTCATTAGCTGTGTTTTTTCAAAAAATGTCGCAAAAATAAATAATTTAAGGGTTATGGTTTTAGGGGTTGGGTATTAGGCTTTAGGGGTTAGTGTTATTAATAAAAAATTAATTTATTTTAGGGTCTATGTAAGGATTAACATTCTATTTTAATTACTTTTGTCCCTTATAAAATTTATATTTAGGGTTTACCCACTACAAGAAAATAGACTTTATATATATATTATAGTTTAAATTATTTAATTTCTTATATATATATTAAAATTATAATTATAGTTTAAATTATTTTAGAGATAACAGATAAGCTTATATATATTAAAATTAAAAAAATTGGTAACCCATGCATCTGTAGAGAAACAAAATTAATTAGTAAATTGAAAATGTTATTTAAATTTCAAAAAATATTGAAAGAATATATAATATTCAAAATTTATCTAAATAATTTAGGGTTTAAGGTTATAATTAATGGTTTAGTGGTTTGTATGTGCTGACTAGGGTTTCGAGTTCAGCATTTCAAGATTTAGTGTTTAGAGTTTATGGTTTACGGTTAGTCTTAGGATTAGGGTTATGGCATATAAAAATATATGCTATATATAAAAATGGTGAGATTGCATTTTTTACTTACAAAATAATTTCAGCCCCTAACAAAATCTGATTGTGCATCTGTTTATCCCTAAACCCTAAACTCTAAATCTTAAACGGTTTAAACCCTAAACTCTAAACCATAGATCTAGATTTTAAACCCTAAATCATAACTCTAAATACTCGACCATAAACCCCTAAACTACAAGCACTAAACCATTAACCATTAAACCCTAACATTAATGCCGCTAAATATATATATGAGTTGCAGTTTAGAGTTTAAGGTGTATAATTTAGAGTTTAGAGGCAAGTGTGTATATTTAGGGTTTTAGGATTTAGAGTATGAGAAATTAAATTATAAAACTGTACAAATTAAACATATTGTTAGAAACAAAACAAAATTAATTTAAAGGAATCTAATTAATAATAAAACTAAAAAAAAAATTAATATTGAAGGTATTAGCTGTGGTTTATGGTTAATATAAATTATTATTTATAAAATATATATCAATATTAATGGGTTAAATCCGAAAGGCATACATGAACAATAGTTTAGTGTGCAATTGTATACTTTAATTTGATCCAGATAAAATATTAACACATGCAATTATATTGATATAATTAACACCGTTTTATTATTATTTATATATGCATGCATAAATATTTATATTTATTCAATATAAAAATAAATTGATGTATTTATTTTTTAAAATGTGTATGATAAAATCAAAATTAAAGTTTCAATTATACTTAGGGTTGAGAGTGTGTTTATGGTTTGAGGTTTAAGGTATACTATTAAAAACTAGAGTGTTTATGGTTTGAGCTTTAAGATATATACTATTGATAATCAAGTAATATTTGGAATTTACTAAGATTCAGCCCATTTAATTTGTACCATACCCATATTATTTAATATATAACTATATAAAATATATATTTTGTTTATATTAAAAATTAAAATATAAGAAGTGGTTTAATTTTAGTGGCGTTTTAATGAAAACGCCGCAAAAGAGTCTGCAACACGTCACCGTTTTATGTGTACTTTTAATGGCATTTTTGCTTATAAATGCTGCAAATATGGTTCAGGTATAAAAAACGATTACGTTTTCAGCTTTGTTTTAGTGGCGCTTTACAAAAAACGCCACAAAATATGGTGAACAGTGAGACGGTGCCGTTTTCACTTGTGCGGAGTTAGTGGCGTTTTTTTGTGAAAACGCCACAAAATGTTATGAATTACCGGCGTTTTCCGGAAAAACGCCGCAAATTTGCAAACTAATATGGTAAAAGTTGCCGTTTTATCTTGGTTATTCGTGGCGTTTTATCCTAAATGCCACAATATGTTTATACATTACCAACGTTTTTAGCTTAAACGCCACAAATATTGATAACTGTTCGCAATACGGTGTCATTTTTATTCTTTGTTTTTACATTTCATTTTCCCTCTTTCCTCCAGTTCAGAAATCCCAATTTCTTTCCCCTAATTTCCTAACTTTTGAAATCCCCAATTCTCAAATCCCCAATTTCTTCCCCAATCTCCCAAATTTGAGTACCTTCTTCCTCAATCACTACAAATTATCAAAACTATTAAACTTCCTAAATCCCCAATTACGCTCGTGTGTCTGGAAACTGTACGAATCATCTCTCCGCCGCTTCAAAAGGAAGTTCTTCACCTCTTCTCTCCGTTGGTGCATCTTCTCTCTGCCGCCGCCGCTGGATATTCAGGTCGTGGAGGTATTTTTAAACCATTTGCATGTAATCGTTTTTAAACCATTTGTATGTTCGACCCATGTTATTATTTTCTTATTCGTGGCAGATATGTGTTTTAAAATAGTATAAAGATTTTGACATGTATATTGACTGGACTATTGGTATGTGTTTCAAGTTGATAAACCGTAAAAGTAACATATTTTAAGCCCACATTTAATATGCTTTTGGATGATTTATCTCTTGATTTGTGTAAAAAGGTGCTCTTAATCCTTTCTTTTCATGTCTTATACCCAGGAAAGCACCCGAGGATGAAAAGAACACAAAACGGGCCTAAAACGAAGCAAATGGGCTTTTTCACGAAATCGACACGGTGTGGGCCAAAGACCACACGGCCGTGTCTCGACGAACATCTAGAACACGGCCTAATCCCGATTTACACGGCCGTGCCTCATTAAAGAAGTCCGAGCACGGCCTCCTCACCACCACACACGGCCGTGCCATTAGTAAAATTCAAACACGGTCAGGTCTCGATTTGCACAGGCGTGTGACATGGCCATGCCTTTGTCGCTGGAAAGAGCAATTTCAGTCGGAAAAGGATACTTCGGGAGAAAGAATCGCATTCCAAGAGCCTATAAATATACCCCAAGTACCACCTTTGAAGGGGACAAAAGCTAGGCCAAGGAGCCAAGCCGAGAAGGTCAGAGTTAGGGAGTAACGCGAGGATAGCCAGTTGATTCATCCCAAGAAGCCGGAATTATACTCAAGACAGCGGAATTCTACTTCAATTTCTTCAGGGGGTTTTAGGATTTTTCTTATGTTTTGTTTTATCTTTTCTCTTGTGATGTTTTCTTTTTACATTATAAACTAAATCCTTCAAATACCTGAAGGGGGATGAAACCTAGACAGATTTTATTATTTGATTTTTAAGTTATATGATAAATTACTTAGTTTGTTATTAATTATGTTGCTTAATCCAAATTTAATGTGCTTAGATGGAGGAGGAATAGACCCTGCCTAAGAGTAGATCTAACATAATTAAGCGAAGTTGATCGGGCGTCTAGAGATAGGGTTACGAGATTTTGCCAGATTAGGGTGAAACCTAATATGGGAATCCATTGATCGATTTACTGCTTTCCTAGGAGGTTATTATAAGCGAACGAGAGTTCCACTAATTAACTTAGGATTAGATGTTATTCGCTTCGAGAGAGGGTTTAACATAGGTTAGGGAGTCTCACGGATCAAGCTAAGTAAAAGAAATCATATAATTTAAGGTTAGATAATAAGAGAAGTCTAGGTGGATTCTTCCCGAAGGTATCATAAAAATCAATTGAGTCTTTTTCAAGTTATCCCCAAATTCATCTTTTTGTCTTTGTTTCCTTAGTTTAGTTGTTATCAATTTAGTTGAAAAGCAACCTTTATCTTAGTTAGGTTAAATAATAAAAAGAAAGTGAGTATTAATACTTTTAGTTCATTTGGGTTCGATATCCGGTCTTGTCTAAGCTATACTACTGTTCCATAGGTACACTTGCCTTAATATCGTTGTCAGAGTTAGTCTCCAGGTTTGATCATTCTTTTATAAATATTTAAAACTCTGATTTTACAGTAATCAAGTTTTTGGCGCCATTGCCGTGGAACTACAATATTAAGAAAGCTCTATTTTTATTACTTTAGCCATTATTTTATTCGCAATTTATTTCTTTTGTTTTCTTAGGTTAAATTTTAATTTTTCTAATTTTTATTTTAATTTTTTATTTCTTTCTCTTTTCTAGGTACCTCTATTTTATGACTAGAAGGAATCCGAGAGGACCTTTGGTATACAATAGTGATATCGAAGCAACCGCTCGTAGGAATCACAGGGAAACCAGGCGAGCCCTAGATTACACAGAAAGAGAGGAAGAAAACAGATCCAATCCTACTGAAGGGATGGGCGAAAACAACCCACCACTACGCGATGTGGGAGATCGCAATGCTCCACATACAATGTTTAATTATGCGAAACAGCATTTAACAGGAGCAGAATCTAGTATTGTTAGGCCTGCTATATCTGCTAACAATTTTGAATTAAAGCCTAACACAATACAAATGATTCAATAGTTTGTTCAATTTGATAGTTTGCAGGACGAAGATCCAAACATGCATATAGCTAATTTTTTGGAGTTCTGTGATACCTTCAAAATAAATGGCGTTTCTGATGATGCCATTCGTCTTCTATTATTCCCTTTTTTATTCAGAAATAAAGCCAAACAGTGGTTAAACTCGTTACAATGAGGGTCAATCACTACATGGGAGCAGATGACCGAAAAGTTTTTAATGAAATATTTCCTACCGGCCAAAACGGCCAAATTACGTAACGATATCTCTTCTTTTGTACAGATGGATGTAGAGACACTATATGACACATGGGAAAGGTTCAAAGATCTCTTGAGGAGGTGCCCACACCATGGTTTACACTTATGGCTACAAGTCCAAATCTTCTACAACGGAGTAATCCCCTCAACGAGGCAACTGATAGATTCAGCCGCCGGTGGAACCCTGAACAACAAAACTCCTGAAGCAGCCTACGAGTTCATTAAGGAGATGTCGATAAACAATTATCAGTGGCAAGCTTCGAGAACTAAACCAACAAAATCGGCAGGAGTTTTCAACGTCGACACCATGACCATGCTATCAACGCAGCTAGAGATGATGAATAAAAAGCTTGATAGTTTGTGTTCTTCACAGATACATCCAGTCATGCAGTGCGACGCTAGTGGAACTGTAGTGAATCCTGAGTACCCACCCTACCAACTAGGAGCAGAAGATGAACAGATGAACTATATAGGTAATAATTTCCGATCTAATAATAATCCTTATAGTAACACTTACAATCTAGGTTGGAGGAACCACCCAAATTTTTCATGAGGAGGACAAGGCAATCAAGGAAATCAAAGGCAACAACCCCCCAAAACTTCCGAAATTAGCCCTATCCACAAGACAAAAAGCCAACCATCGAGGAGCGCATCCAAGAAGCTGATAGAACAATCAAAACCAACGAAAGCCGAATTGATGAAATTACTAAGTCAGTCAAGGAAATCACTAAAGCAGTCGAACAACTTGCAAAATCAATGTCAGAACAACTGCAAGGATGTCTACCTAGTAACACGGAGATTAATCCTAAAGAGCAAATTCAAGCCATCACAGTCCAGGGTAGCAAGGAGTTAGATACACCCAACCCGACTCCAAAAAGTAAGGTAGGCGAAGGTATAACAGAGAAAGTAAAAGAAAAACCAAAGCCGATAGTCAAAGAGTACAAACCTCGCATACCTTATCCCGTAGCATTAGACAGAGATGATTCAGAGGAACAGTTTGGTAAGTTTCTTAAACTTTTAAAGAAATTACATATTAACTTACCTCTTCTTGAAGCTCTTTTCCAAATGCCAGACTCGAAATTTTTAAGATAGCTCTTAACCAACAAACGTAAAATAGTTGAAAAGCACCACGTGGAATTAAACGCAACATGCTCAGCAATGTTACAAAATAGACTGCCACAGAAGCAAAAAGATCCAGGGAGTTTTACAATTCCACGTTTAATTGGTAGTTTAAATATTGATAATACGTTAGCTGATTTAGGGGCAAGCATAAATGTTATGCATTATGCATTGTTTAAGCGACTAGGTTTAGGGAAGCCAAAACAAATTAAGATGAGCATTCAATTAGCTGATAAAACTGTTAGAATTCCTAGGGGCATTATTGAAGATGTTCTCATAAAAATAGATAAATTTGTTTTCCCAGTAGACTTTGTTGTTTTAGACATGGATGAGGATAATTCAATCCCCCTAATTTTAGGAAGACCTTTTCTAGCAACTGCCAAGACTAAAATTGATGTTGCCACAGGTGAGCTCATACTTTGTGTAAGTGACGACTCAATTAATCTTCAAGCCCTCGACTCAGCTAGGTCATCAAAGAATCAAGGTGAGCAAGAAAATTCTTTTGTTAATCATTCAATTACACCTTCTTTTTAGGTACCTCTAAAAAAGGGAACGATTGAACCAGATCCTCAGTTCAGTGCCAACAAAGAAACAACTCACGAAGAACAAAGGACCCAAATCGATGACCTAGATGAATGGAAAATGCACTTCAAGGAAAAACTAGGATTACACAAGGAAGAACAGAAAACACAGGTCAAAGAAGAGCCGGATTCACACAACGTAAAACCGGAAGAACCACTAGAAGAGCTCGTGGGGACATCCAATCACTATAAAATAGGAGACCAGGTTCTGTTAGATACAGCCGAGCCGCACATCACCATAATAAACCTGAAGGAAAAAAGAGAACTTCTTCTTAAGGTACACGATATCTTCCCACAAGGACTAGACAAGGTAAGCAATCCAACATTTGGCACTTTCAAGGTAAACGCTTCTCGACTTCAATTTTGTCATAAAACTAAAACTGTAGACATGAGGGAAGATATTCAAACTTTTAAACCTCTCTAAAATTTTCAAATACGAGGAAAGTCTAGCTTAAGACTATAAACGAGCGCTTCTCGGGAGGCAACCCGAGTACTAACCCTATTTCTTTTTGTATTATTTTACATTTTCTTTTCTCTTTTTTCTTTTCCTTCTTAACTAACCAAAAGTGCAGAATGACAGATCACACTACTTACACACGATCGCGTGTTCGTGGCGTGTGGACCACCAAAACCATCACCCCGATAGAGGCAAGAGAGCCGTGCGATTAGCCCAACCACCACCCCAACGTCATAGATCCAACCACTCTCGACACGGGCATCGACAAATAAGGCACGACCGTGGCACCAACCGTGTGAGGCTATCGACTTCCATACCATGGACAGAACACGCCCATGCCACAAACCGTGTGAAATTACTGAGGTTACTGACTTATCGAGCACGGGTGAGACACGCCCGTGTCAGATAACCGTGCCAACATGAAAAACATCACGAACACGGGCGTAGACGGATCAAGCATGGGCATAGGGTGACAACACCCTCTATAACACGGCCGTGCGAGGAGGCCGTGTAATTTGACACATCCTGGGACCACGGCTGTGTCGGAGCAGAACCTATGAACATCTATTTAAACCTCTCACCTCTTCTCCTTTCTCCCATCTGATTTCATCCTTATTTTCTTTGTTTTCACTCTCCTCCATCTCAGATTCTCCACTTACTAAGGCTCTAGATCCTTGAGCAAGCCAACACCATGCCAAAGAAGCGTAAAAGGCCACATTTCGCAAAGGAGAACGATCAACATGAGTTTATGCCGGCAGCTTCGTCTCAACACTAAGCCAAGGATCTATGAGACCAATTAGTTTTTATTTTTCATTTCTTTTTCCTTTCATTCTCCTTCTCTTCAATAATCTTATGTTTAAATTAGTTTAACTTAGTTTAGTTTCTTAGTGTTAGTTTCTAAAGGCTGTTTGGGAATCACGCCACTTCCGCCACCACCAACACCTCCGTCGCCTTAGAAGTCACACCTACCTCGCGAACCATTTACCAATAAGGATTCTCAAGCCCCTTTATCTCCTAGCCTTAGTCTATTTTCCTTCTTAGTCTCTTTCTCTTTATCTTTCTTGTCTTTATTTATATATTTAGTTTATTTTTATTAGGTCTTAATAAAGCCTGGCTACTTCTCAAAGCGCTATTCAATTTCTTCATCTAGCGCAAGAACGTTTTCCCGATAGACCATCACCGCCACCAAAGACACTCATTCGGGAAAACATCCACAAATCAGGGAGTAATTCTTCCTCCTTCTCTTTTAATTTATCTTTAAAATGTCATTATCTATCTTTGTACATTGAGGGCAATGTACATCTTAAGTGTGGGGGGTGAATAGGTATTCTGAGAAAATGCCTAATTTGTCATTATTCTTAAACCCTGAGGATAAAAATGCCTAACTGTCTGCATTGTTCTCAAATCCCTGAATTTAATCTTGTTTTAAAGTAATTTTCTCATATTACTAATTAAGATGAAATTTCTAATGATTTGTGATTTTTATTGATATGTTTTGGAATAAGTCATAGTTAATTGTGCATTGATAATTAAATTTGAAGAATACTAGGGAATCAGGCATGATAAGTCTAATTTTCTAAAAATTAAAATTTTAGGTTGTCAACCAGAATTTGAATATTATCTTGAAATTTGAGTTTTATAAGGTTGATGTCAAAAACACCCATAATTTTTGTGAGAATTTGAGCCTTGCAGAGCATACATTCTTTTTCATGCTCACTTCTTGATTATGAGTGTGTCGACTATGAATTATTATTTTAGAACTTGCCTCGATTATACATGTCAAGACCACAATTATGATTTGATATACCGAGATGATAAAGGCACTTAGGTTTTAACCCACTTACTCTACTAAATAGCCTACCCTTATAATTAACCCTTA
Organism: Gossypium bickii; assembly: GCA_025503065.1. Taxonomy (NCBI): domain Eukaryota; kingdom Viridiplantae; phylum Streptophyta; class Magnoliopsida; order Malvales; family Malvaceae; genus Gossypium; species Gossypium bickii. Next base: position 109,416,850 of record CP106717.1, read on the forward strand.
GTGAACCCCGTTGAGCCTAACAACCCTTTTTATTGACTTACCCGCTAATTTTAACCCAAAACCCTTTGTATTTGTTATCACCCTTTATTTTGACTACCCTTTAATCGAGATTTGATTTGAGCCAGTTATCTGAGTTTATTATTCTGGTAGTTAAATTTATCTTGTATTTAGTTTGTTTTAAAAAAAATTAAAAAAAAAATTCAAGTTTTCAATATTAGTAGTATGGAAAGTGAGCTTACACAATCAAAGGCTATTTCCCAAAAGAAAAAGCTCGTATTAGTAGGATTTTTATTATTTTTAGTTGATGTAATTATTAGGTAGGTAACTTATCAAGTCAATCTCGATTCTAAACTTCTAATTTCAGCCTTTATCCACACCTTTAACCCTAGCCCCGTTACAACCCTAACAAAGACCTTTTGATTTGTTTATCATATCATTTTACAGTGGTGGAGATTTGATTTTCAAGCAAGCCTATGGGATTAACTTTCCATGTTCGACTTATGAGTGCTTAATTTTGACCCTTAAACACTTTTTGAGTGATTTGAGTGAATCTTTTGTGAGGATATCAATCCTTGTCGATTTTGAATTAAAGGTAATTATTTAGATGAAGGGAAACACCTATGTTTTTCGTGCTACAAATTTATGACTTATCTTGTTTGAATTTTTAAGAATCTTTGAGTTGAATTATCCATGTATAAATCATCTATGAATTAGGATAAGGCATTGTTGATAGGAATTATGAATCATGGAAAGTTCGTTTTAATTGTAAGTTGAGAATTTTGCTTGAGGACAAGCAAAAGCTTAAGTGTGGGGCTATTTGATAAACCGTAAAAGTAACATATTTTAAGCCCACATTTAATATGCTTTTGGATGATTTATCCCTTGATTTGTGTAAAAAGGTGCTCTTAATCCTTTCTTTTCATGTCTTATACCCAGGAAAGCACCCGATGATGAAAAGAACACAAAACGGGCCTAAAACGAAGCAAATGGGCCTTTCCACTAAATCGACACGGTGTGGGCCAAGGACCACACAGCCGTGTCTCGACGAACATCTAGAACACGGCCTAATCTCGATTTACACGGCTGTGCCTCATTAAAGAAGTCCGAGCATGGCCTCCTCACCACCACACACGGCCGTGCCATTAGTAAAATCCGAACACGGTCAGGTCTCGATTTGCACGGGCGTGTGACATGGCCGTGCCTCTGTCGCTAGAAAGAGCAATTTCAGTCAAAAAAGGATACTTCAGGAGAAAGAATCGCATTCCAAGAGCCTGTAAATATACCCCAAGTACCACCTTTGAAGGGGGCGAAAGCTAGGCCAATGAGCCAAGCCGAGAAGGTCAGAGTTAGGGAGTAACGCGAGGATAGCCGATTGATTCATCCCAAGAAGCGAAATTATACTCAAGGCGGTGAGAATTCTCCTTCAATTCCTTCAGGAGGTTTTAGGATTTTTCTTATGTTTTGTTTTATCTTTTCTCTTGTGATGTTTTCTTTTTACATTATGAACTAAATCCTTCAAATACCTGAAGGGGGATGAAACCTAAACAGATTTTATTATTTGATTTTTAAGTTATATGATAAATTACTTAGTTTGTTATTAATTATGTTGCTTAATCCAAATTTAATGTGCTTAGGTGGAGGAGGAATAGACCCTGCCTAAGAGTAGATCTAACATAATTAAGTGGAGTTGATCGGGCGCCTAGAGATAGGGTTACGAGATTTTGCCGGATTAGGGTGAAAACTAATATGGGAATCCATTGATCGATTTACTGCTTTCCTAGGGGGTTATTATAAGCGAACGAGAGTTCCACTAATTAACTTAAAATTAGACGTTATTCGCTTCGAGAGAGGGTTTAACATAGGTTAGGGAGTCTCAGGATCAAGCTAAATAAAAGAAATCATATAATTTAAGGTTAGATAATAAGAGAAGTCTAGATGGATTCTTCCCGAAGGTATCATAAAAATCAACTGAGTCTTTTTCAAGTTATCCCCAAATTTATCTTTTTGTCTTTGTTTCCTTAGTTTAGTTGTTATCAATTTAGTTTAAAAGCAACATTTATCTTAGTTAGGTTAAATAATAAAAAGAAAGTGAGTATTAATACTTTTAGTTCCTTTGGGTTCGATATCCGGTCTTGCCTAAGCTATACTACTGTTCGATAGGTACACTTGCCTTATATCGTTGTCAGAGTTAGTCTCTAGGTTTGATCATTCTTTTATAAATATTTAAAACTCTGATTTTACAGCGATCACAGGTGATTTACTATATATTTGTATCCTACAAAATTCCCTTTTCCCTCCTATATAAATGAAGATGTAACCCTTAAAGAATACATCCATATTAAGAACGGGTTGTTTCACTTGAGTGTGAATTTAGTGTTATAATGTCAATTTTGAATAGTAAGCTGATTTATCTTGTGTTGCTGAAAACTATTGGTTTTAAGTTTGATGTCTTATTCTTATGGTGGGATGTGAATCCAGGATGTCGATTCGGAGTGTCTATACTTCGAATCTGTGAAGACATTATATATATAAATGTTGTACATGTGAATTATATTTGATTTCTTTCAAATACTATCTGGATGCGTGTAGTATTTTAGGTTGCTATATCATCTATTTTGCATCTTTTAGGTGATTTTTCTGTTCTGTTTTGGTGTTATATTTGCAGTTTCTTGTTAAAACCATTTTGCTAACCTAAGAATCAATATCGGAACAAGGGATAAATTGGATGGAATTAAAGACAATAGTTGATTAAATTATAAACTTAATTCTTTATGCTTTGATATTTCATACTAGATTTCATGCTAATCCATTTTACGATGCTAATCCATTTAATTTTTTATATTTGTATGAAATAAATAATTATATTTACTCAACATGAAATTATTTTTTTTATATTTTAAAATGTAAAATGAATCAAGGTTGGTGTATAATTTTGATAATTTGAAGTTATATTATTGTACATATTATAACTTACAAATTAAAAGATGATTACAGCAGTGTCTGACTTTTAATATACATGCGTGTTTGTTTTGCTTTATATTTATTTACACTATACTTGCTTTGACATATATTTGTATTTACTTGTGAATGTACTCTGGCTTTTTATAGGAGATGAAGTAATTTGATTGCTTTTACCTGTTAGATCATCATGGTTATATTAAATAATTAGGCACTTACATTTGTTCAAATATCAGTAGGGTAAGTTTGTGTTCTGAACCTTGTATTCCTATTGCAGGAGCTGTTATAGAGGCATTTATTAGACTTCACCAAAAAGGATTAATTTATCAAGGTATATGCCAAAATTCCATTGCTTGTATCAAGGTATGGAATTTGTAAACAGAAACTTTTTTTATTTACGGATTTCTGTTTATTTATATATTTTGTTTTTTATTATGTTTAACTTCTTTATTTTTGTTCGATGTAAAGATTTGACGGCTGGAAAGACTTTGAGAATGCGACAAGAATCGAAATCAAACCCTAGCTATTTGAATAGCATTATCTATAGTCTAACTTGATCATAATCTATTGCTTAGGATTTTGTTAGTGTGTTAACTTGTTCAACCTTCATCGTGTATTTGGTGGAATAGGTCAAATGTGCTGCTGAATATGATTTAGGTTGCTTCTGTGTTTTATGCTCAGATTTAATCCTTGTCAATCAACTGTTTGCAGCTAAGATATTCGGTTGGTAAGAAGTCATTCAAGACCATATAAAAAGTGCCACTCAGGTCAGCTTGGAACATTCTAAAGCTCTCAAACTAGTTTAATAATGAAATGTGAAAGCTAGTTGCATGCCCTTCATTTTTATTTCTACGCAAAATGCATGTAAACTAGGGGATTGGATGGTGAAGAAACTCATGCAGGCTTGAGGTACCATCATATTTATATTTTCATTTTTATAATCTGATGAAATTTGAATACCTTGAAGGTATAGTAACATGTAACAATTGATTCAATTTTCTTTGAACATTTTTTATGGATTTTTTTAAGAGTTCACATAAATTGAACTCAATGTGTAATACATATACATATATTTGTATAAAATTTCATATTACTGTTTTCAATTTATGTTTAACAAGTAACCTATGATTATCTTCATATGTATTTGTTACAGATTTGTATTGAGAAAGGTATCCGTACTTTGAAAGTGAGTAGAATTGAAGAGTACTTAGATCGACTACTGAATTGACTATTTTTCTTTCAGTCAAAGAATGTGAGTATTAGTTCTTAGTAAATAGCATTTTGTAATTAATCAATAGCATTTGTTAATTCATATGTTGTTTGTATTTCAGTTACTGCTTCCTACTGCTCCTGCAACTGTTGGATTGGATTTAGTGGTAATAACTTAACAAGTATAAAATCATTATTATTCTTATTTATATTCATTATGCTGACTTATATTCATTATATTCATTCTTAGAAATTGCATGCTTTTTTTCTGGATTGCCAAACCGGAAATGAAGTTTGACTTGGATCACAATATAAATGAAGACGTTACAATAAGTGTCTGAAAATATTATTTGGTTCTGTCTATCTATTTAGGATATGCAGTTCAAAGTCCATTGTACAAGGTTTCATATGCCAATTACTTTGGTCGGTGATTCTTTGAAGCTATGATTTTCGATCGTGGGCGTAACTTGTCGCCCACTATATTATGCTTTCAAACACTTGTGATTTTTTCTTATTCATGAAAATTTTGCATCTGTGGTAGGGCCGGTTGGGAGTATAACATCATCATTCATGTTAATGTTTTTTTTATTTAAAGTATTAGTGAGTTAATGTTGTTTGTATTTCTGACTGCAACCCCTGTTTCTTGGTGAGAGTGGAGTAGACCATCTTCTTGAAATTATTAAGGTACGTTTTATTTCCAAATTATGATCAGTAATAGTTATATCATGATGAATTTGTCCAAATTGCTGTCCAAATTGCTATTTATTATCCTGCTTGGTTGGTATATATGCTGTTTATTATATAGCTGTCCAATAAAATAAAAGATTCAAAGTATATCGGCTGGAAACCTAACGGGTTGCCTTATATCTCATTGTAAGATATAACGGATCCTCCCCTGGTGTAACAATGCCACGTATGATGAATCTTAAAGATTTTCTGTCGAAATTGCTGTTTATTATCCTGCTTGGTTGGTATATATGTTGTTTATTATATTGCTGTCCAACAAAAATATTGTTTATTATACGTTGTTTATAGCATGATGATTTTGGAAAAATTGCTGTTTATTATATTGTTTCAACTGGTACTCAAGCAATATATTTAGTTAGCTCATCATCCAGTTTTTAAAATTATTAATTTTTATATTAATAATGTTTGATTTCAAAATTTAATATTTTTAAATGTTTTTAAAACTTATAATTTTTTATCAATATAATAATAATGATCATTAATTAAATATTTTTTAATATAAAAATCGAATTCTTTTTTTTAAAAAAAGTATTTCAAAAACTTCTTAAAATAAAAATTTAAAACTTACATAATTATTATTTAAATAAATAATTATTATTTAAAACTTACATAAGTAATTTAAAACTTATAAATTTTTTTATCAATATAATAATAATGATGATGATTATTTAAATAACTTACATATTTGACATAACTCACACAACATACATAACTTACATAAATTACATAACTCACATAACTTACATAACTTACATAATACATGTAGTTTAATGTAATAATTAAAATATAAGCATTTAGTTTAAAGATCAAATTTCATAACTTACATAATACATAACTTACATAATTTTAAGATCAAATTTCATAACTTACATAGGTTTAAGATCAAACTTCATAACTTACATAATACATAACTTACAACGCCATGTATGATGAATCGTAAAAAAAATTTTGTTTTAAAATTCAAATTCTTTAAAAAAAAAGATTCAAAGTATATAGGCTGGAAACCTGACGGGTTGCCTTATATCTCACTGTTAGATATAATGGATCCTCCCTAGGTGTAACAATGCCACCTATGATGAATCTTAAAGAATACATAACTTAATTAATTTTAAGATCAAATTTCATAACTTACATAATTTTAAGATCAAACTTTATAACTTACATAATTTACATAACTTACATAGTACTCAGTTATATATATGATCATATCATTACTTACATAAATTATAAATTAACAACTACGAAATGGATAGGACTTGGATGAATTTGTCAAGGGTAAAAACGGCTATCGAAATGGAGTAGAAACTTTTCTGAATTTTGCATTTCAAAATGCAAGCCAAGAGAATATGATTCTTTGCCCGTGTAAGAAGTATTGCAATATCAATTGGCATTATCGTGAAGTTGTCTACGAACATGTAGTTGTTGATGGCTTTGTCTGGGGGTATAAAAAATGGATTTTTCTGTACATCTAGTGGAGCTGTAACACCCCAAACCCGGCCCATAAGTTTCGACCAGATCTAGTATGCTACGAGTTGTACATTAAAAACTTTTTCTAAGTTGGCTTTAGAAAATCATAAGTTAATTAGACAAAATTTGAATAAACAAGTGACTTTTGTTAAGAGAACCTTGTATTATTATTATTTCGTATATTTAAACCTTTGACATGGTTTCATAAGTTGCAAATATTAAAAACTACTAGATGAAGGTAAACTATGGGGCGTTATTACATAAATATTCCCAAAATGTAAAAAAAAATTAAAGAAAACCGAAAATAATCTATAGAAGTAAAACTTGATGGCCCCTCGAGTCCGTCTCGGCTCCCATGTCCACGATCTACTACTCATCTGAAAGAGTAGAGGAAAATAAAAGGGTGAGTCACCAAGACTCAGTGTGTAAATCCCGAAACACAATGACCTGAGGCCCACAAACACATTATGAGCCCTGGCCCAAACATAACGGCAACAATCATAATCACATGATAAATAATAAATGATGCATAGCCCAACCCAACCTAGAATTCCATCCTCTACACACCAACCCGTACCAACCATCACACCTTGGAGATTTCTACAATCAACCCTCCATCCGCTACACACCATAACGGCAGCCGTGCTGCCAATTCCTATTATTTAGGAATCATTAAACGTGGCATAGCCATCGATCACTATGTGACCTCATAATATAACGTGGCTCAACCACCGATCACTATTGTGACCAAATTTTAGATTTTTTGGTTTAACCACCGATCACCAAGTGACCTATCATGCACTTCCCCTTCATTATCAGAATCCCACCCCATGCATACACACAGAAAACATCATACCATCTTTAAGAAAACAGGCTTACATATATTTCGATACACATAGAGATTTCTATGATTACGTACCTAGCATCCTTGCCTAACCCTTTTAGGATTTTATTCGACTGTCACACAGCCACTTTCTGGCTTTTTAGCCCATAACACATATAGATTATAGTTAACTAGTGTGTTAGAGATCTACACAAGACTTTCTACGTCGACGCTATCCGTAGTCAACACAGCTGCTATCTGCCCAATGTGTTGTTCAGAGGCTGGTAATGAAACATTAGGTTAAGGCACGCCTAATGAAGAGAAAACGGTTGATCATCTTAAGGAGAATTGAAATCCTTACCTAGAAATCCCGAAATTAGAGACTAGCGATTTTCGGCTTTTAGATCTAAACGATCGGGTTTCCTTCAAATCCCGGAATGCCACCCAAAATGCAAAAAGAGAGAGATATTAGCCTCAATTGACAGCCTTAACAAACCAAGTGGCCATTCGGCCTTGTTTCCTAAAAACCGAAAGAAATCTAATGGAATAGCAGGAATCGACACTTGCCTCAACACAGGGAATTCGGCTAACACTTGAGAGGAGATTCGACAATCAGAGAAAAACTATGGAGATTTCAGCTTTATAGAGAAATCGGCACAAGAGGAATAAAATGAAGAAGAGAGTGAAATAAGAGATTTCGACTTTTAGAAGAAAGAAGAGAAAGATGGCTTAAGAAAGTTTTCGGCTTTTTGAAAGAAAGTTGACAGAAATTGTAGAGGGAGAGACTGAGAATTTCGCCATAAAGAATGAAGAAAAAAGTAGGGTTCAAATGCCGAAATTGGTGAGATATCTCCCCTATTTATAGAGAATTTCGGCACTTACCTATCAAAACCCGAAAGTGCCCTTCCTGATAACTAACAACTAATCCAACAAGAGGGGAAATTTTGCACTCTCCAAGAGATGGAAATTCGCCAACACCGCACTCACAGATAATTCCTATCTTTTCTCCTCTATCTTAATCCATTCACACCTTCAGAAGAAGCCTAGATAACACCACCTCTTCCTTCCTTTATCAGTTACTTTATCATCCATATTATCCATCAATTATCACATTAAACAAATTCCTAAATTTAAGCATCATTGCCGAACTCCACTACTGCTCTTATAAATACCGAAAATATTTAAAATAAAATGTACCAGGCAACTCGAACCTTGGACCTTCAATTGACGCCAACTCTCTTCCCTTTTAGTGGCTCTATTTTGCCACTGGGCAACAAGCCCATTTGTGTTTTAAAACACAGCTAATATCTGTTATGCCCTAACTTAACAAGCTTTCCACTAAAGTGTTTAAACAAGAATTTTAACTACAGCCTCGGCCCAAATCTGAGCTCATTCTGAACCCCTAACACTTACATTAAACATAACCACACATTAAATGCATAGGCCCAAAAATTCAGGATGTTACAGTTCTACCCCCCTTAAAGAAATTTCGTCCTTGAAATTCCCATCTAACTATTAATCATACTACCCAAGTCTCACCACTATGCTTTCGCTGCAAACTCTAATTCTAAAGCCAAAAGAAACACTTAGTATACTATGATAGAGTACGCATCGGTATTCACATCTAGAGCGTCCTCGTCCCCTTGGCGACGTGCTGCATAGACCAAAGCTGGCTGCCTCGCCTCAGCATAACCTGGACCTCCACCTGGTGCTTCACGACCATGTCCTGTGCCATTGCAACCATTGGCTTGACCACGACCTCTCGCGTGGTCTGCCGACCTCCTCTCTCTATTTGTGCATTCCCTTAACTCGTGAGCCCTTCATCGCCGTTCTTCGCGGGACGGCTTTCTAACTTGATGGTCCATAGATCCACACCTAAAGCATTTTCCACTGCCTGCCCAACACTCACCTTCATGGAATTTATCACATCGAGCACACTTTCGTGTCCGACCCAGTGTGAAGGTGGTCTCTCATCTCGCTCTCGGCCGTCGACTGGGTCTTTTCTCGCCTCGATGATTCAAAATTTCTCTTACTTCCACCCCTATCTCTATCCCGATTCAGTCTCTCTGTCTGCTTCACCTCCTCAGCTATCTTAGCTTTCTCCACAAGCACAACAAATTCCCTCTCCCGCTGTGGTGCTATCAGAACACGCAGATCATCCCTCAGACCATCTTCAAAACAAACACACCGTTCATGCTCTGTGGTCACCATTCCCCGAGCATAACGGCTAAGGCGTAAGAATTTCTCTTCGTATGCAGCTACTGACCTACTTCCCTAAACCAGATTCAGAAATGCTCTGCGCTGCGCATCCCCATAACTCAATCTAATATACTTACCCTGGAACGCTGTTTTGAAAAACTCCCAGGTAGTACGGTCAGCCACTGTACCATCTTTAACCATAAGCCACCATTGGTACGCTTCGTCCCGCAGGAGAGATACAACCCCTTTCAGTTTCTTCTCCTCTGTGAAATCAAGATCACCCATTATGCGTTCAACCGCCTCCAACCAATACTCAGCTGTACTCGGGTCTATACCAAAAATTCCCCTAAACACTTCTGCCCCATTAGCTCTAAGTCGCTCCGACACGGATTTCTGGGCTCCTGTGCCCATGCCTACCCCACCAACCCTCTCTAAAACCCTTAACATTGTCTGAGATACCACGTCATCTCCGGCAGTCTGGTCCTGAAATTCCTCCTCCGCAGCTGGTGGTACCGGTATCTCGTTTCCAAATCCATGGCAACATACCGTCATCCTACCTCTACCGCGGCCACGCGGCGGACATCTACGACCCCTTGTACTCATTCTATCGATTCGTGTTTATCTAATTAGAAATTTTATGCATTATTAATTGCTTCCACTGATTAACCACGAATAATCTTATGAAGAGTAGTTTTAAAAGTAATTCTTTCGAATTCGAAATTATATCTACAGGTTTCAGTCTCAAGTTTGTCTCCTAGTTCTAAGAACCACATACATTCAACCATTATACATTATCATACACGTAGCATCCATGAATTCACATTCATCACATAAGGGTATTTTCGTCATTTCACTACTCAGGGGTATTTTCGTAATTTTGTCCTACATGGCATTTTCGTAATTTCCCAAAATAGAATATCTTGGTGGGTTTTTTTCGAAATAGAGATTTTTTCTTTTTTTTATTTCATCTTTTTTTAAAAAAACAGGGTTTAGGGTTTAGGGTTTAGGGGTATTTTGGAAAATCTAATTTTTTCCAAACCGAGAGTCTTTTGGTAATTTCACAAATTCCGTTAATTTTGTAAAGCGTGCACTTTCATAAATCTAGAGGTTTCCGGGTATGTTTACAAAACATGGGTATTTTGGTAATTTTTCCAACCGGGGGTGTTTCGATAATTTCACAAATTTTGGTAACTTTAAAAATCCAGGGTATTCTGGGAAATTTTCAAAAATCAAGGGTTTTTCAGAAATTTCACAAAACTTGGGGGTACTTTGGAAATTTTGCGAAATAGGGTGGTTGGTCCCTTTCGGGTTTTAATTATAAATTTTGGCCCGTCAACAAGTCCTCGTGGCTAAGGTAAACAGTCACTACGCACCAGGTAGGATTCCAGCAAAGAGGAGGTGAGTCACTAGGACTGCTTAAGTACCAAGCTCTCCCTGAATCCAATCCTAGACATGCGTATGCCTGTCGCCACACCCTAACCCAGCGATTTGTTCACGGGTTTGTTTGGATAGATTAAGTCTTATGAATTTAAAGAGTCGTTTAAACTAAGCCTAAAGTCCATCAATGCCTAACATACTAGTCTACGTCTATCAAGCCCATCAAGCCCAATCATGCATAACATATCAAAAGTTAGAATACTTATCTGCGTGGATCGGGTGCCGGTAGACTCGAAGGCCATATCTTCTTCCAAGACATTTTCTTCAAATTCACATCAAATTTTCAAAACACTACAAGACCCATTTCACAGCCCGAATTTTGAACTGGGCTCTGATACCAAAATGTAACACCCCAAACCCGGCCCATAAGTTTCAACCAAATCTGGTATGCTACGGGTTGTACATTGAACACTTTTGCTAAGTTGGCTTTAGAAAATCATAAGTTAATTAGACAAAATTTAAATAAACAAGTGACTTTTGTAAAGAAAACCTTGTATTATTATTTTGTATATTTAAACCTTTGACATGGTTTCATAAGCTGCAAATATTAAAAACTACTAGATGAAGGTAAACTATGGGGCCTTATTACATAAATATTCCCAGAATATAAAAAAAAACTTAAAGAAAATTGAAAATAATCTATGGAATTAAAACTTGATGGCCCCTCGAGTCCGTCTCGGCTCCTATGTCCACGATCTACTACTCATCTGAAAGAGTAGAGGAAAATGAAAAGGTGAGTCACCAAGACTCAGTATGTAAATCCCGAAACACAATGATCTGAGGCCCATAAACACATTATAAGCCCTGGCCCAAACATAACGGCAACAATCATAATCACATGATAAATAATAAATGATGCATAGCCCAACCCAACCTAGAATTCCATCCTCTACACACCAACCCGTACCAACCATCACACCTTGGGGATTTCAACAATCAACCATCCATCCGCTACACACCATAACGACAGTCGTACTGCCAATTCCTATTATTCAGGAATCTTTAAACGTGGCATAGCCACCGATCACTATGTGACCTCATAATATAACGTGGCTCAGCCACCGATTACTATTGTGACCTAATTTTAGATTTTGTGGTTTAACCACCGATCACCAAGTGACCTATCATGCACTTCCCCTTCATTATCATAATCCCACCACATGCATACACACAGAAAACATCATACCATTTTTAAGAAAACAGGCTTACATATATTTCGATACACATAGAGATTTCTATGATTACGTACCTAGCATCCTTGCCTAACCCTTTTAGGGTTTTATTCGACTGTCACACAGCCACTTTCCGGCTTTTTAGCCCATAACACATATAGATTATAGTTAACTAGTGTGTTAGAGATCTACACATCTGATTATCATTAGAACAAGACTTTCCACGTCGACGCTATCCGTAGTCAACACAGCTGCTATCTGTCCAATGTGTTGTTCAGAGGCTGGTAACGAAACATTAGGTTAAGGCACGCCTAATGAAGAGAAAACGGTTGATCATCTAAAGGAGAATTGAAATCCTTACCTAGAAATCCTAAAATTAGAGACTAGCGATTTTCGGCTTTTAGATCTAAACGATCGAGTTTCCTTCAAATCTCGGGATACCGCCCAAAACTCAAAAAGAGAGAAATATTAGCCTCAATCGACGACCTTAACAAACTAAGTGGCCATTCGGCCTTGTTTCCTAAAAACCGAAAGAAATCTAATGGAATAGCAGGAGTCGACACTTACCTCAACACAGGGAATTCGGCTAACACTTGAGAGGAGATTCGGCAATTAGAGAAAAACTATGAAGATTTCAGCTTTATAGAGAAATCGGCACAAGAGGAATAAAATGAAGAAGAAAGTGAAATAAGAGATTTCGGCTTTTAGAAGAAAGAAGAGAAAGATGGCTTAATAAAGTTTTCGGCTTTTGAAAGAAAGTTGATGAAATTGCAGAGGAGAGACCGAGAATTTCGGCACAAAGAATGAAGAAAAAAGTAGGGTTCAAATGCCGGAATTGGTCAGATATCCCCCCTATTTATAGAGAATTTCGGCACTTACCTATCAAAACCCGGAAGTGCCCTTCCTGATAACTAACAACTAACCCAATAGTAGGGGAAATTTCGGCACCCCTCCAAAAGATGGAAATTCGGCCAACACTGCACTCAGCAGATAATTCCTATCTTTTCTCCTCTATCTTAATTTATTCACACCTTCAGAAGAAGCCTAGATAACACCACCTCTTCCTTCCTTTTTCAGTTACTTTATCATCCATATTATCCACATTATCCATCAATTGTCACATTAAATAAATTCCTAAATTTAAGCATCATTGCCAAACTCCACTACTGCTCTTATAAATACCAAAAATATTTAAAATAAAAGGTACCAGGCGACTCGAACCTTGGACCTTCAATTGACGCCAACTCTCTTCCCTTTTAGTGGCGCCATTTTGCCACTGGGCCACAAGCCCATTTGTGTTTTAAAACACAGCTAATATTTGTTATGCTCTAACTAAACAAGCTTTCCACTAAAGTGTTCAAACAAGAATTCTAACTACAGCCTCGGCCCAAACCTGAGCCCATTCTGAACCCCTAACACTCACATTAAACATAACCACACATTAAATGCATAGGCCCAAAAATTCAGGATATTACAGGAGCATCTTCATCAATGAATATGGGTTATCCTCATAGTTGGTACAATCAGAATGTTAGTGAAGATAACATCAAAGGCATGTTGCGGGATACTTTTAATATGCGCAATGATGGTTTGCAATCATTTCCACATGACTTGGTTGCAACCGATGATTACAATTTTGGTGGAAATACTTTCACCGAAAGGGGAAGAAGTGTACCTGATGATCAGCCAAATGAAGAAGCGGCGAAGTTCTACTCGTTACTTGGTGAAATGGATGAAGAATTGTATGATGGATCTAAATTTTCAAAACTGCCTTTCTGTATTCGTTTTTTTCACCTAAAATGTTTGGGAGGGTGGATCGAAAACTCATTGACAATGTTGTTAGAGTTTTTGAGAGAAATGTTCCCATTTGCGAAAATCCCTCAATCTTCCAAAGACATAAAGAAACTGATCAAAGATTTGGGCCTTGGCTATAACAAAATTCATAGTTGCCCAAATGACTGTATGTTGTATTGGGCCGACCGAAAAAACCAACAGTGCTGTTATGTATGCGGTCAATCCCGTTAGATGAATGAAAATACAGAGGATAAAAATGATACACAGTCAAGGAAGCAGCCAGTTAAGATTTTGCGGTATTTTCCGCTAATACCAAGGCTTGAAAGGCTTTTCATGTTGTCGAAAATAGCTGAGTCAATGACGTGGCACCATGATGGATGAACCGATGATGGATTGTTAAGGCATCCTGCAGATTCTTTAGCTTGGAAATCATTTGACTCCAAATTTCCAAGTTTTGCAAGCGATCCTCAGAGTGTGAGGCTGGGGTTAGAAACTGATGGATTTAACCCTTACAAAATCATGGGTTTGCATGAAACAATTATCCTTTATCTTATCTATGATTATCCCTGGAGAGAAAGGGCACGGGAATGATATTGACATATATTTGCAGCCACTTATTGAAGAGTTAAAACAATTATGGGCTGGTGTTGAGATATACGATATGCTGAGAAAGGAGAACTTCAATTTACGTGCGGCTTTGATGTGGACTATTAATGACTTCCCGGCGTACGCCAATTTATCTGGTTGGAGTACCAAGGGACGTTATGCTTGTCCTTATTGTGCTGTACAGACATGTTCGTAATGGTTATATAATGGGAAGAAGTTCTCTTATATGGGGCATCATCGGTGGTTACCGAAAAATCATAGATTAGATTTTAGAGTACTCATTTTGAAGATACTGAAGAGTTCAGAGAAGCTCCTTCGTAGACCGGTGGATATTGTTCATGTTGAAATATATGAATTTCATATATGGGAAGATGAATCAACCGGGCAACACGCAAAGAAATAGAAGATCAATGGATGAATTTGATGATGAATCTGATGAAGAGAATGATCCTAATGAGGCGGACTTGTGGAAAAAAAGAAGTATTTTTTTTAGTTGCCTTATTGGGAGCATCAGATTTTACGCCATAATCTTGATGTCATGCACATTGAGAAAAATGCCTGCGAGAACATCATTGAGACTATTTTGAATGTCGATGGAAAATCGAAATACAAACTTCAGAGTCAACTTGATTTAGTCCACATGGGAATTCGGCGTGAGCTTCATTCCCAAGCACTTCCGAATATGAAATATCGGTTGCCGCCTGCTATTTATTCAATGTCGAAGATGGAGAAAGAAATGTTCTGTATGGTGTTGAAGGATATAAAGGTCTCGGATGCGTATGCATCAAATATATCTCGATGTGTGAGTCTTAAAGATCGAAGACTATATGGCTTAAAATCGCATGACCATCACATCTTGATGCAAGACTTACTGCCAGTTGCATTGCGGTGTTGTGTGTCGAAAAAGGTAACGTCTTGTGTAATTGAATAGTCCAATATAATGAAAGGCATTTGTGGCAAAGCTTTGGATGTTCAATAACTTGAGACACTACAAGATTTGTAGGAAGTATCATCCCTTTAATAAAGGGATTCTGTAGGATTATCTTTCCTTAGTTAAGGGATTCTGCAAATATTTACAATCCCTTATTCTAAGGAATCATATCTCTATTAATTTATTTCCTATTTTGGAGTTTCCTAAATTAGAGAATAGTTTTGTATAAATATGTAATATGTTTCATTGTATTAATATACAGAAAAATACAGAGAATTACTCTGTTTTCTACATGGTATCAGTTTAGGTTCCAGTTCTTTTCCACCCTAGACCATGTCAGGAACTTATTCTCCTACATCTTCTTCTCCTTCTCCCACTCTTCTGGTCTGAATATCACCTGCCATAGATTAAATGGCAACAATTTTCTAGAGTGGTCCTAATCGGTTAAGATTTTTCTCTTGGGAAGAGATAGATTGGGCTATGTTCTTTCGAGAAATCAAGCGACTGCTGTGCTGCGACAATGGTTTTGCTAAGTGGATGCGTGATAATGGCGTGTTATGACTTGGCTCTTTAATTCCATGACCCCAAGTATAAGCGAAATTTTCTCCTTTACAACACATTCTTTGAAATCTGGAGTGCTGTTCATGAAACCTACTCCAAAGAATGATAATATTGCCGAATTATATCATGTTGAAAAACAAGCAGCCACGATAAAGCAAGGCACCATGCCCGTCACTCTCTACTACAATTCCTTACCGCTCTTTGGCAGCAATTAGATTTGTATGTACAGCATGATTGGGCAGTTCCCAGAGATGCTGCCCTTTATCAGCAAATTGTCACTCAAAGAAGGTTATTTCAATTTTTACAAGGCCTAAACAAGGAGCTGGATGAGGTTCGTGGCAGGGTCTTGGCTATTTCTCCCCTTCCCTCCCTTCGAGAGGCCTTTTCTATGGTCAAAAGGGAAGAAAGTCGCTGAAGTGTGATGCTTGATGAAACGGATTCAACTCTTGAAGGATTTGCCTTAGTGACACACCAATCATCTCCTTCTTCCAAACGGGGGAGACCTTGGTGTGATCATTGCAAAAAGCCTGGCCACTCTAAGGAAAAGTGTTGGAAGCTTCATAGTAAGCCTCAGGGCTGGAAGTCAAAGAACTCCAGAGATAATAAATCCAGTCTTGCCGCTGCCACATCTGTCACAAGCTTCTTCAAAGACCAGATTGCTAAACTTTAAAAATTGTTTGGAAAGTTTCAAGGATCTAGTGCGGGTAATCTAGTCATGAAAGAACCAGAAGGTAACCCTTCTTCCACAGCATTGTTTTCCTCTCAGTTCACTCCTAATTGGATCCTTGATTCTGGTGCTACAGATCATATGACTGGTAATAAGGCCTTATTTCACAATTTTTTCCAAACCTTTGGTAAAGCTGTCAAAACAGCTGATGGTTCTTTATGCAAAATAGAAGGTCATGGAACTGTTATTCTCAATGATCAGATTGCACTTCATAATGTTCTCTTTGTACCAACTCTGGCTTGCAATCTCATTTCCGTAAGTAAAATTTCCTCGGATTTGAACTGCTTCGCAACCTTTAACGGTCTTAATTGTACTTTGAGGAACTGAACTCGAAGAAGATGATTGGTAAAGCCAGCTTACAGAATGGTCTCTACATCCTCCCTTCCTCAACTAAACCCGAGATCTCCAAATCTTTTATAGCTTTAAATACAGTTGATACTGTTATGTTATGGCATTGTCGTTTAGGACATCCTAGTTTCCAATATCTTGCTAAATTGTTTCCTGATCTATTTATTAATAAAAGGCCAAACTCTTTTTCTTGCAAAGTTTGTTCTCTTGCTAAACATACAAGATCGTCTTATTTTCCTTCTCTATACAAGCCTTCTCACCCTTTTGCTTTGATCTATAGTGATATTTGGGGCCCTTCTCGGGTGAAGAATGCTGATCATAGTAAGTGGTTTATCACTTTCATTGACGATCACAGTCGGATAACTTAGACTTATTTGCTAAAAGACAAATCTGAAACTGCTAATATTTTTGCCCAATTTTATAACATGGTTCTCACTCAGTTTGAGGCTAAAATCCACTCTTTAAATCGATAATGGCAAAGTGAATTTTTGCTAGGTCTTTGGGTAATTTTTCAGGACAAGGGTATAGTTCAAAGCTTAGTTCTTGTGTTGGAACCCCACAATGTGAGCGGCATTGCCGAAAGGAAAAATAGGCATCTCCTAGAAGTTACTCGTTCCCTTTTATTTACTACAAATGATCCTAAATATCTGTGAGGGGGAAGCCTTATTAACGGCTACCTATTTAATCAACCGAATGCCTAGTAAGGTTTTAAAATTTCAACCACCTCAATCAATATTTTTGCAGCATTTTCCTCATTTTAAGCCTATCTCCTCAATTTTGCCTCTTAAAATCTTTGGCTGCACAGTTTTTATCCAAAATATTGCTCCTCATAAGTCCAAGTTAGACCCTAAGTCCTTAAAATGTGTACTGGTTGGATATTCTTCACTTAAGAAAGGATACAAATGCTTTCATCCTCTTTCTAAACGATTTTTTACCGCTATGGATTTCACTTTTTATGAACAGGATCCCTATTTCAAACAGGCTGATATTCAGGGGGAGACATGGAGTGATTTTCAGCCAAATCAGGTATCTTCTCCTAATTTCTATTCTCAACCTTCAAAATTGCCACAAATTTTACCTTTACCTACAGATTTGTCACCTATGACTACTCCGATTATGTAACGGCCTAATTTTCAGTGGTGTCAGAAATGGTGATATGAGTTCACTAAATCCGACAAGTAAGATTGAATAAGATAGTAATTTAATATTTATGAGTCAAGTGAGAATTTAGAAGAATTTGTGGATTGGTGAATTTGGTGAATTAAAAGAATTTATTAGGTCAAATGGGTCAAAAACGAGGTATCGAGACCTCAAATTTGAAAATCGAGCCATAAATATTTTTAGAAATATTTATGGAGTGTTATTAAGTTAGTATTAAAGTTTGGTTGAGAAATTTAAATGTTTGGGTAGTCAATTAAATAAAAAGGACTAAATTGTAACAAATGCAAAATTGCTAGAAGAACTAAATAGCTCAAGTGTTAAAACTAGAAAGGATTTAAAAGGAAATTAAACCTAAAAGTGAGAAGGTTGGACGGCAAAGGCAAGGAAATCAGCAGAAGATAAGTGAAATAAGGGCAAAATTGGAATTTTTGTAATTTTAACATGTTTATTAAGATAAGATTGAAAATAATCTAGAAAAAATTTTCACACTATCTCAGCTAAAACGTTAGAGGAGTTCTGGAGAAAGCTTATTTTCATACTATTACATCCTATCAAGAACCTAAAGAAGAAAGAGGAAAAGAAAAAGTTGCAGAGTAGTTTCCAAATTTCAATATCTTCTACAAATCAGCCAGGTAAGTTCATATGGTTGAATTTATATGTTTATTTGTGAAAGATTGAATGATATAATGTGCTGTTAAATATGAATTTGCTGTGGGATTGTGAAAAATATGATAAAATGAAAGAATAAATGGCGGTAATTCAAATTAGGAAAAACGCAGAATTGAGTACGTTCGTGTCGTGACATGTGATGAATTGACGGATAAGACCATGGTTAATCCATGGCAAATATGAAATGTAGGTATGGTATCATCCATACTGAGTTATGAAATGTAGGTATGGTATCATCCATACTGAGTTATGAAATGTAGGTATGGTATCATCCATACTGAGATGTGAAATGTAGGTATGGTATCATCCATACTGAGTTGTGAAATGTAGGTATGGTATTAACCATACTAAGTTGTGAAACGTGGCACTGAGTAACGACGTACTCAAATTCGTAAGACGTTTCCTAATTTGATAATAAGTAATACAAAAGGTGTGAATCAAATGAACGAGATTGAATGATCGTTAATGTTGAGCTCAACTATGTGAAGTACTTTAATAATGGTTGTGAATGGCAGGGAACTATAGTAAATACTTTGTTATTGTGTGGAAATATTATGTGTGGTAAGCTACTTTTAAACCTATGGACTTACTAAGCTTCATCAAGCTTACTTGTGTGTGTTTGATATTTTTATGTAGATTGAATTAAAGAGAAGTGGTAGATCGGATCATCACAGCAAAGCTCACTATCCAGATCAATTCCGGTAGTTTTTGTTTTATGTTTAAAGATTTATATGGCATGTATAGAGTTTAAATGAGATGGAGTAAAGATGTTATAAACTAGTTAACAATATTTTGAAATGAAACAGTTTTTGAATTACAGCAGTAACATGATTTTGAAAAATCACCAAAAATAGAAGAAATGGAATTAGAAAGTAAATAAGATATATAATTGAAGCATATTGAGTCTATTTTCATATAAAAGAAACATAACACACAAATTATTCTTATGTTTTGAGATATTTGAATATTTGTGAGACTAGTTCAGAATGATTACGTGATCCCCTGTTCTGTCTTTGAAAAATCATTAGAAATTGTATAAAAATAATTGTGAGATATAGTTTATATGCATGGAATCTAGAATGAGTCTATTTTCAAATGAAATAAATAAGAAGGTCATATGAATTCTATACGAAGAGTAATTTGATTCGTAGTGAAGAGAGGTTAGAATAGTTGAATAGTAAAACAGGGGAAAGTTTGATGAATAAACTGTACTAATTGGCCACATGAAAAATTCTGGAGAAACTATTGTAAAAATATATATGAGTCTAGTTTCAGGAAAAATTAACGGATCTTAATTTGGAGTTTCGTAGCTCCAGATAAAAATAATTTAGTGCCTATGACACAGATGGAAAGTTTTAAATTTTATGCTAAATTAGTAGTTAAGTCTAGTAATGCCTAGTGCTCGACTACGGCAACGGTCTCAGGTAAGGGGCGCTACATTTATTGGTATTAGAGCTTTGGTTTAGACGATTCTTGGAACGAATGTGATGTATAAAATGTCTAGAAATACATGCCATATAAATCTGTGATAGTGGGATGTGAATGATCCGATCTAACTATTAATTTTTGTTATAGATTGTAAAGATGTCCGATAGACCAGAGGTCTTGATCATGAAGAGGAAGTTAATAGTAGAGTACAGCCTTCTTAGCAGGGAACAAGTAATAATGTTTGATTTCTTTGATGAGAGAGGAAGAACTTAAAAATTTGATTTACGGGTAATGAATCGGTGGTTTAGTGAAACAATACAAGGAAGTAGTCAGCACAACAACCTCCTCCTCCCCCTCATTTGTACCTCGATTCTACCCCAATTGCTCCTCCTTCAATAGATGAATCTATCAAAAGAACACCGATTGAGAAATTCAGAAAATTTGGAGCTGAAGAATTTCGGGGAAGATCGGATGATGATCCAGTTAAAGCAGAGTATTGGCTAAAGAGTTTGGAGAGAGTTTTCAAACAGATGATTTGTTCTCCGGAGGACTATCTCGAGGTGTGCGTTTCATTATTGAAAGAAGAAGCGTATAATTGGTGGGAAACCATTGAGGCAGTGGTACCTGCAGATAAACTTACTTGGGAATTCTTCCAAAATAAGTTTAGAAAAAAGTATGTGGGAAGGAGATATTTAGATAAAAAGAAGAGGGAATTCCTTGATCTTCGACAAGGAATAAAGCGATGGCTGAATATGAAAGGGAATTTGTGTATCTCAAAGAGGTATGCTCGGGATGTTAAACCGAGAGAGGAAGAAATGTGTATTAGATTTGAAGAAGGGCTTAATGATGAAATCGAATGATGATTGGAGGCACAGAGATTCGAGAATTTGTGGTTACTGTCTGATTGAGCTCAAAAGATGGAAGAAGTGTATAATGAAGATGCAAAGAGAGAGAAAAGGTAAAGAAGTATATAAAAGAAGTTTCTCTAAACCAACTTCGACTTTTCCGCTAAAAGTTTAGAGATGATTTTAGTCGATCTGTTACAATTAAGAACGATCGAATAAAAGTAAAACAACTCAAAGAGATGTCGAGTGACTAATAAACCAAAGAGCTAGTACCGGTAGTGTGCAAAATATATTCGAGACCTAGATGCAAAAATTGTGGTAGATTTCATATTGGTGAATGTTGGGGAAGAAGCGAGTCTGTTATAGATGTGGTGGAACCGATCATTTTATCCGGATCTGTCTCGGTCATTAAAAGAAAATAAAGAACAAGGCGAGAAACAAACAAATACTCTTCAGAAAAGTAGACGTTCGGGTCAAAGTAGTGCTGTTGAGACTGCTCGTTCGGGAATGAGAGATACTGAGAGTCCGATCGTAAACAAGGGCACCGTACATATGCTACTCGAGCAAGAGAGGAAACTTACGCTCCGATGTGTGACGGTGGTATTTTCCATCTTTTAATGATTCGTGTATACTTTAATTGATCCTGGATCTACGCATTCATATATTTGCACTGTATTAGTGT
Organism: Gossypium bickii; assembly: GCA_025503065.1. Lineage (NCBI taxonomy): Eukaryota > Viridiplantae > Streptophyta > Magnoliopsida > Malvales > Malvaceae > Gossypium > Gossypium bickii. The sequence continues at coordinate 109,438,614 of CP106717.1, forward strand.
CAGAAAAGAAAATGACTGTTGAGTCCACTAACTTTGATATGCAAGTCACTAATCCGTTAGGGCAAAGTGTGTTAGTTAATTTAATATGTCGGAAGTGTCCACTGAAAATACAAGGTCGTGAATTCTCTCACGATTTAATGTTGTTACCTTTCCGAGAATTTGATGTTATTCTTGGCATGGATTGGTTGATTAAACACGATGCCATAGTGAATTGTAGAAAAAAACGGTTTGATTTAAAATGTCAGACAGGGGAAATAGTTTCAGCTGAGTTTGGAGATAAAAAGAATGATGTCAGAATTATTTCAGCCATTACAGCTCAGAAATTGATTCGGAAGGGTAATGAAGCATTTTTAGCTTATATTCTTGATACTCGGGGTTCTGAATTGAAGATGGAACAATTGCCAGTTGTTAATGAGTACTGATGTGTTTCCGGAGGAATTACCTGGTTTACCCCTAGATCGTGAGGTTGAATTCGTAATTGATGTAATTCCAGGTACAGCTCCGATATCAATAGTACCGTATAGAATGGCACCAGCTGAGTTAAAAGAGTTGAAGACGCAATTGCAAAAGTTATTGGATAAGGGTTCATCAGACCGAGTACATCACCTTGGGGCACTTTGTTTTATTTGTGAAAAGAAAGATGGCTCGTTGCGATTGTGTATTGATTACTGGGCAATTTGAACAAGGTAACAATTAAAAATAAATATCCATTACCTCGTATCGATGATTTATTTGATCAATTGAAAGGTGCTGCAGTGTTTTCAAAGATAGACCTTAGATCTGGGTATTATCAACTGAAGGTTAAAGAGTGTGATGTGCCAAAGACAGCTTTCTGAACTCGGTATGGTCACTACGAATTTTTGGTAATGCCTTTTGGTTTAACAAATGCCCCTGCTACATTTATGGATTTAATGAATCGGATTTTTCAGCCTTATTTGGATAGATTTGTGGTGGTATTTATTGATGACATATTGGTCTATTCAAAGACAGAATCCGAGCATGCACAACACTTGAGAATTGTATTACAGACTTTGAGAGAAAAGCAATTATATGCAAAATTTAGTATATGTGAGTTTTGGCTTCATGATGTTGGATTTCTGGGTCACATTGTATCAGCTGAAGGAATTCGTGTGGATCCAAGTAAAGTTTCAGCAATGGTGAATTGGAAAACACGAAGAATGTAACTGAAGTGCGAAGTTTTCTGGGACTAGCAGGGTATTATCGCCGTTTTGTAAAGAATTTTTCCATGATTGCTTCACCAATGACTCATTTGTTACAAAAGAATGTTGAGTTTGTATGGTCGATGAATGTCAACAGAGCTTTGACCAATTGAAGAAAATGTTAATGAAGCTCCAGCTTTGACTCAACCGTAATCGTGTATACCGTATATTGTGTCTAATGATGCATCTTTAAATGGTTTGGGTTGTGTGTTAATGCGATCGGGAAAGGTAGTGGCTTATGCTTCACGGCAATTAAAACCACATGAAAAGAATTACGCTACACATGATCTTGAATTAAATTGCAATTGTTTTTGCTTTAAAAATTTGGAGACACTATTTATATGGTGAAAAGTGTTATATCTATACGGATCACAAAAGTCCTGAAATACTTAATGACTCGGAAGGAACCGAACTTAAGATGAAACGGTAGTTAGAGTTCTTTGAAAGATTATGATTTGGTTATTGACTACCATCCAAGAAAAGCTAATGTAGTTCTTTGATGCACATAGTCGAAAGTCATCATTGTTTGCACTTTGGTTAATGAATGTTCATTTGGCTCTTAATGAAGAAGGTGTTGTATTAGCAGAATTGAAAGTGAAACCCATGTTTCTTCAACAAATTGAACCTGAGAATGAAGACCGAAATTGGTATTTAAGCGACAAATGGTTCGAGATAATTTAGATTGAGTTCAAAGATTGATGATGAAGGTATGTTGTTGCGTTATCATAATGAATTTGTGTTCCAAACAATTTCGATTTGAAGAATAATATTCTTTCAAGCACATAATAGTATGTATTTTATTCACCCGGGCAGTACGAAAATGTATGGTGATTTGAAAAAGATATATTGGTGGCCTGGTATGAAAAGAGAAATTTCAGAGTTTGTTGCAAAATGTTTGATTTGCCAGCAAGTTAAAGCAGAGCATCAAGTGCCAACGGATTTATTACAACCCATTATGATTTCTGAATGGAAGTGGGAGAGTGTTACAATGGATTTTGTGTTAGGATTGCTGTGACTCCAAGAAAGAAAGATTCGATATAGGTGATTGTTGATAGATTGACAAAGTCAAGACACTTTATTCCAAAGAATAGATTTTTCACTTGAGAAGTTAGCGTAATTGTATGTCGAGAGATTGTGAGACTACATGGGGTTCAAGATCCATCATTTGGGACGGGATCCAAGGTTTACTTGAGATTTTGGAATAAATCGCAAGAAGCTTTAGGTACAGATTAAACTTTAGTACAAACATTTCATCCTCAAACAGATGGACGATCAAAGCGAGTGATTTGATTCTAGAAGATATGTTAAGATGTTGTATACTCGAGTTTGGTGTGATTGGGAAAGATATTTACCTTAATGAGTTTGCTTACAATAATAGTTATCGGTCTAGTATAAAAATGGCACCATTTAAAGCTCTTTATGGTAGGAAATGCAAGACTCCATTGTATTGGTCGAATTGAGCGAATCAAAATGGTTGGGGTTGATTTGATTCGGAAATCAAGAGAAAGTCCAGTTATTCGAGATAGTCTAAAAGCCTGCTTGATTGTCGAAGTCATATGCAGATTTGAAACGAAGAGACATAGAATATGCAGTGGATGATCGAGTATTTTTAAAAGTTTTATCGTGGAAGAAGGTATTACGGTTTGGCAGGAAAGGGAAATTGAGTCCGAGATTTAAAGGGCCTTATGAAATTGTAGAAAGGGTTGGTCCTGTAGCTTATCAATTGGCTTTACCTCCAGAACTTGAAAAGATTCACAATGTGTTTCATGTGTCTATGTTAAGGCAGTATAGGTCAGATCCTTCACACGTAATTCCTCATACTGAAATTGAGCTTCAACCAGATATGACTTATTCAGAAGAACCAATGAAGATTTTGGCTCGTGAAGTTAAAGAGTTGCGGAACAAGAAAATACCATTGGTTAAAGTATTATGGCATCGACATGGTATGGAGGAGGCAACCTGGGAAACAGAGGAGTCAATGAGATCACAATATCCAAATCTATTTTCAGGTAACAAATTTCGAGGACGAAATTTTAAAGGGGGGAGAGTTGTAACGGCCTAATTTTCAGTGGTGTCAAAAATGGTGATATGAGTTCACTAAATCCGACAAGTAAGATTGAATAAGATAGTAATTTAATATTTATGAGTCAAGTGAGAATTTAGAAGAATTTGTGGATTGGTGAATTTGGTGAATTAAAAGAATTTATTAGGTCAAATAGGTCAAAAACGAGGTATCGAGACCTCGAATTTGAAAATCGAGCCATATATATTTTTAGAAATGTTTATGGAGTGTTATTAAGTTAGTATTAAAGTTTGGTTGAGAAATTTAAATGTTTGGGTAGTCAATTAAATAAAAAGGACTAAATTGTAACAAATGCAAAATTGCTAGAAGAACTAAATAGCTCAAGTGTTAAAACTAGAAAGGATTTAAAAGGCAATTAAACCTAAAAGTGAGAAGGTTGGACGGCAAAGGCAAGGAAATCAGCAGAAGATAAGTGAAATAAGGGCAAAAGTGGAATTTTTGTAATTTTAACATGTTTATTAAGATAAGATTGAAAATAATCTAGAAAAAATTTTCACACTATCTCAGCCAAAACGTCAGAGGAGTTCTGGAGAAAGCTTATTTTCATACTATTACATCCTATCAAGAACCCAAAGAAGAAAGAGGAAAAGAAAAAGTTGCAGAGTAGTTTCCAAATTTCAATATCTTCTACAAATCAGCCGGGTAAGTTCATATGGTTGAATTTATATGTTTATTTGTGAAAGATTGAATGATATAATGTGCTGTTAAATATGAATTTGCTGTGGGATTGTGAAAAATATGATAAAATGAAAGAATAAATGGCGGTAATTCAAATTAGAAAAAACGCAGTAATTGAGTAACGCTCGTGTCGTGACATGTGATGAATTGATGGATAAGACCATGGTTAATCCATGGCAAATATGAAATGTAGGTATGGTATCATCCATACTGAGTTATGAAATGTAGGTATGGTATCATCCATACTAAGATATGAAATGTAGGTATGATATCATCCATACTGAGTTGTGAAATGTAGATATGGTATTAACCATACTGAGTTGTGAAATGTAGGTATGGTATTAACCATACTGAGTTGTGAAACGTGGCACTGAGTAACGACGTACTCAAATTCGTAAGACGTTTCCTAATTTGATAATAAGTAATACAAAAGGTGTGAATCAAATGAACGAGATTGAATGATCGTTAATGTTGAGCTCAACTATGTGAAGTACTTTAATAATGGTTGTGAATGGCAGGGAACTATAGTAAATACTTTGTTATAGTGTGGAAATATTATGTGTGGTAAGCTACTTTTAAACCTATGGACTTACTACGCTTCATCAAGCTTACTTGTGTGTGTTTGATATTTTTATGTAGATTGAATTAAAGAGAAGTGGTAGATCGGATCATCACAGCAAAGCTCACTATCCAGATCAATTCCGTAGTTTTTGTTTTATGTTTAAAGATTTATATGGCATGTATAGAGTTTAAATGAGATGGAGTAAAGATGTTATAAACTAGTTAACAATATTTTGAAATGAAACAGTTTTTGAATTACAGCAGTAACATGATTTTGAAAAATCACCAAAAATAGAAGAAATGGAATTAGAAAGTGAATAAGATATATAATTGAAGCTTATTGAGTCTATTTTCATATAAAAGAAACATAACAAACAAATTATTCTTATGTTTTGAGATATTTAAATTTTTGTGAGACTAGTTTAGAATGATTACGTGATCCCCTATTCTATCTTTGAAAAATCATTAGAAATTTTATAAAAATAATTGTGGGATATAGTTTATATGCATGGAATCCTGAATGAGTCTATTTTCAAATGAAATAAATAATAAGGTCATATGAATTCTGTACGAAGAGTAATTTGATTCGTAGTGAAGAGAGGTCAGAATAGTTGAACAGTAAAATAGGGGAAACTTTGATGAATAAACTGTACTAATTGGCCACATGAAAAATTCTGGAAAAATTATTGTAAAAAGAAATATGAGTATAGTTTTAGGGAAAATTAATGGATCTTAATTTGGAGTTCCGTAGCTCCAGATAAAAATAATTTAGTGCCTATGACGCAGATGGACAGTTTTAAATTTTATGCTGAATTAGTAGTTAAGTCTAGTAATGCCTAGTGCTCGACTCCGGCAACGGTCTCAGGTAAGGGGCGTTACAGATTAATTCTCCTGTTATACCTATCACTACCTCATCCACACCTACTTTAAACACTCCTCCTGAAAATACACCTACTCCTATTGAAAATCTTCAGCAAACAACACCACCCAAACAGCTTCGTGTCTACACAAGGAAAAAGAAAAATATCCCTGAGACTGTTTTACAATCTGATTCTTGCCGAGAATTGGATTTGTGTCCAGTTGCCAGAATGGAAGAAGAAATCAGTAAGTCCCCTACTCTAGATGACTTTCCTATTGCTATTAGAAAAGGGGTTAGATAATGCACCAAGCATCCTATTGAAAAATTGCTGGCTATAATTCTTTGATGCCTTCTTTTCAAGCATTTACAGCAACCTCGGATAAAGAACAGATTCCCACAAGCATAGCTGAAGATCTAAAGGATCGTAAATGGAGAAGGGCTGTTGAAGAGGAAATTGGTGCACTAGAGAAAAATGCTACTTGGACAGTTACAGACCTTCCTCAAGGAAAAAGGGCTGTTGGCTGTAAATGGATCTTTGCTATAAAGTACAACTCCAATGGGAGCATCCAATGATACAAAGCCAGACTGGTGGCTAGAGGCTTTACGCAAACTTATAGGATATATTTCACAGAAATGTTTGCACCCGTGGCAAAGCTTAACACTGTTCGTGTACTCCTAAGTTTGGCTGTAAATTGCGATTGGCAATTACACCAACTTGATGTAAAAAACGCATTTCTTAATGGCATGCTAGAGGAAGAAGTTTACATGAAATTACCACCTGGCTTAAAGTTTGTTGAAGGTAACAACAAGGTGTGCAAGCTCAACAGGTCTCTATACGGGCTAAAACAATCACCCAGAGCTTGGTTCGAGAGGCTCACTAAAGTCATTCTTAAAAACGGCTACAAGCAGTCCCTTGCCGATCATACACTTTTCATCAAGGTAATTTCTACAAATAAGAAAGCTATCTTAATCGTGTATGTTGATGACATAATTCTTACTGGAGATGATGAGGAAGAAATTAGCAATTTAAAGAAGCTATTAAACAGGGAATTCAAAACCAAGGACTTGGGAAAGCTAAGATATTTCCTAGGAATGGAGGTGGCAAGATCAAAAGAAGGACTTGTGATAAATCAAAGAAAGTATGTACTCGATTTACTCAAAGAAACTGGTTTTCTTGGTTGTAAGCCAGTTGATACACCAATAGAGGCAAACTTGAAATTCAACAAAGATGATGAGTCTTTAGTAGACAGAGAGAAATTTTAAAGATTGGTTGGGAAACTTATTTACTTATCCTTGACGAGGCCGGATATAGCATTTCCTGTAAATGTGATAAGTCAACACATGACTAATCCTACTGAAGAGCATATGGCAGCAGCAAATAGAATTCTCAAGTACTTGAAGAAAACTCCAGGACATGGTCTAATGTTTAGGAAGACACAAGACAGAACTGTTAAGATTTTTACAGACTCTAGTTGGGCGGGAGATCTCACTGAAAGAAGATCCACTAGTGGCTACTGCACTTTTGTTTGGGGTAACCTTACAACTTGGAGAAGTAAAAAATAATCTGTTGTTTCAAGAAGTAGTACTGAAGTTGAATTTAGAGCACTAGCTTTGGGAATATGCGAAGGAATTTGGCTACTTAAATTGATAAAAGAACTTGGCACTAATCAGGAGGATCACTTTGAAGTCTTGTGTGATAATCAATCTGCTATTCAGATTGCCGAGAACCCAGTCCAACATGATAGAACAAAGCATGTAGAGATTGATAAGCATTTCATTTCTGACCACGTCAACAAAAAGATAGCCACTATTTCATACATTCCTTCAGAAGGACAGATTGCAGACATTCTTACTAAGGCTTTACCAAAGCCTGTGTTCAATAAATTCCTAGTCAACCTGGGATTATACAATGTATATTCTCCAGCTTGAGGGGGAGTGTAGGAAGTATCATCCCTTTAGTAAAGGGATTCTGTAGGATTATCTTTCCTTAGTTAAGGAATTCTGCAAATATTTACAATCCCTTATTCTAAGGAATCATATCTCTATTAATTTCTTTCCTATTTTAGAGTTTCCTAAATTAGAGACATAGTTTTGTATAAATATGTAATATGTTTCATTGTATTAATATACAGAAAAATATAGAGAATTACTCTGTTTTCTACAAGATTGAGCCGCATTGACTTTATGCAATCTAGAGAAGATCTTCCTGCCTTCTTTCTTCACAATTATGATGCACTTGTTAATTCATCTCCCTCGTGAAGCAATACTTGGTGGACCCGTTTTCTATCGATGCATGTACCCCATTGAAAGGTCTTAATTTATTTGTAAATTATTCCTTCATTCACTTAAATACCTTTAGTTACAACTTTTGATAATGTTCTATACCGTGTTTAGGTTCCTATCCAAATTGAAGTCTTACTGCAGCAATAAACGTTATCCAGAAGGATCAATTGCCGAAGGCTATTTGGCAGAGGAATGTATGACTTTTTATTCAAGATATTTGGAAGATGTTGAAACAAGAATGAACAGACAAGTAGAAATGTTGGGCTCACAGATCATAACTTGGTCGAAACTTATTTATTTCAAAGTTTCGGAGAACCAATCGGCAAAGTCGAAATTGCAGAATTAGATGATAGATCGTGAGTCCAAGCACATCGATATGTTCTTTTTCATCATGAGTCAATGGAACCATTACGCAAGTAAGTTCTAGAGTTTGATAAATATTCATCAATTATAATTTGTCCGTCTTCTAACAAAGTAAACTTTTTTTTTAATGTAGTGAGTACAAAGAAATATTGAGAGCTCGTTCACGGTCCCGAAGATTACAACAACGAGAAATTAATAAGTTGTTCACAGAATCATTTCATGAATGGTTAAGCCAAACGGTATGCAATTGAAGTTTTCATTGTCAAGTAATAATGTTTTCTCATAACATTTATAATTACTCAATTTACTTTCAATTCAATAGGTTTGGAGTCGAAATGAAGTAAATGACGAAGTTAAATGGCTATCACAATGTCTAAATAGAATAGTGAAAAGATATAGTGCCTTCCTCATCAACGGATTCAGATTTCATACAAAGTATCGCGAGAGATTGAGGAGAACCCAAAATTGTGGAATTGTTGTTAATTTTTCAATTAACAAGTTATGCTAGTGCTAGGGACAATAATCCTGTCGAGGGGAATGTGGAGTATTACGGATTTCTTACTGACATAATTGAGTTGGATTATTATGGCAGATGGAAAGTTGTCTTATTTTGAGGAGATTGGGCTGATGTGAATACTGCTCGCGGAATTAAAAACGATCAATATGGTTTTACAATGGTGAATTTTTCTCGATTGATTCACACTGGAGAATAATTGATGGACGAGCCATATGTATTTTCTTCTCAAGTGAAACAAGTTTTTTACTCAAAAGATCCAACTGATGAGGGTTGGTACGTTGTACTCCGGAACACCCCTAGAGACTTGTTTGACATGGGCAATGGAAGTAAAGATGACATAGTCGAAAGATCAGAAACTTTGCCTTTTCCAGAACAAAACTTAAATGAAAATATCCCTAGTACTAGTCAACAATTTCAATGGGTTCGCCAGGATATGGACGAAGATATTTACGAAATATGAGGTAGTAAGATTTGATGATTAATTATTTATATGTAATATTATAATTTTAATGTTGGTCATGTTATATAATTTAACTATTTTAAATGTACTATTATTGTTGTTATTTGTTACTAAAATTTTGAACTATTTTATGTGTATTGCAGGAAAAATGCCTAGAAGACGATTACGAAAGTTAAGTATTGCCCACAATACTCCAAATTCAAAAGAAGCAAATAGTGAACAGCAAACAGTTGTTGGATCTTCTAGTCTGCCGGACATAGATGACGAGCCTGCAGAATTTCAAAGTAATGTTAAGTTTATTTTACATGCATGTTGAATTTTATTATTGATTCAATTTTCAATTTTAATATAATAATAATATATCATTTTTAGCTTAAGGTGGTGGGACACGAAGAGATCGGGGACGTACACTACTTAAAGATTTATACGACCTAGATTCTGTCAAGCATGTTAAAGTAAGGAGAAACAGTCATGGCCAGCCTGTTGGATCTGAATCTCGACTGTTAGCAGGCTATTTGGGCATTATAGCACGAAATGCCAATATGTTGCCCATTAACTACGAATCATGGCATCACATGCCTGATGCCAACAAAAATTAGGCTCTCGATAATATTAAGGTAACAAAACGTGAATGTAATTTATAATACTTTGGTTTCACTTTCATTTATATTAACTTTTTAAACTTATGTTTTTTCAGGAGAGATTTGCTTTAGAGGTCTCCGATGACTATATCAAGAAGACATTGGGTAAAAAATGGAGAGACAATAAAAGCACGCTTAAAAAACAATATTTTAAGAAAGACATAAGCCTCGACAAAAAATTAAGAAATGTCCTGTCGGGAATGTTGAGGTACTAATGGGAAGATCAAGTTAGATTCTGGAATTTAAAGAAATGAGAGGTATTATGTACTTCTAAAGTCTTATAAATTTTTCGGTTATGTCAAATACGTATTTACTATATACGTAATATAAATTTCATTATGTAGGACCGTGAGCGAGTTGGAACAAGCAGCAGACAGAAACAAAAATTCACGCACACGGCAGGGTCCAGAAGTTTTGCTTGTGTAGCTGAGGCCGAGGTATTATAATTTATTAATTTTTTCAAATATTAATGACTTTATACTATTAAATTATATTTTTACTGCTACAATGTAGGAAGTCTCATCTGGTCAAAAAGTTGGACGCCTTCAACTTTTTGACATTACGCATAGGAAGAAGGATGGATCTCCGATGACATCCGAAGCTGCAGAAATTTTGGTATATTTACTTAATAAAATTTGATTTATTATAAATATTTATAATGTTTAATTATAATAGTTTAATTCATCGTTTGCAGTTTTAAATTTATAATGTTAAGTTATGTTGCATTCCTTCTTATTATATATTTCGTTTCTAACTCTTTCATTGATTTATTAGAATAAACTAAAGGAGAAGAAGGTGGAGTATGAAGCGGCTGCTTCGACTGATAGTTCTGTTAATCTCAACGAGATTGATAATGAAATTATTGCGATGTTTTGGGCACGAAAGGTACGATCGCTTTTGATCGATAGTTACGTTAATCTTGAGTATATTTATAACAGAATTATCACTGATGTTTTGGGTCTTGAAAGGTATGGTCGGATTTGATGTCAAGGATATGGTGTTACCCCGACCCAATATTTTGGATCCGGCTCCCAGCAATACATGCCTTCCGGGAGTCAATCTCGTGCTGAAGTTCAGAGGCTAAAAGACCAGATAGCTCAGATGCAAGCGAGCACGGTTGAGCAAATTTCTCAACTTAGAGCAGAGGCAGCAGCGAGGCAGGCGGAGGCAGTAGCAAGAGAGGCAGAGCTGAACAGAAAGTATGAAGAACTCCAGCTACAGCTTCAGACAATGATGAAGATGTTTCAGCAGTCGCAGAGGCCACCATCTTAGACATTTACTTTCTTGTTGTAAGATGATTTTTAACATTGTTACATTTAACATTATTGTAAGAATATTTTCAGTTATAATTCATTCATTAATTTATATCATATATCTTTTATTCATTTTCAAATATCATTTACAATTAATGCATTTGGTGTGATTTTTATGCTACATTTGCTGTTTTGGGTTGGAATTATATACTATATTTGCTGTTATTGGTTGGTTTTAGTGCAGGAGGGGTATGATATTGAACAAATTGTATATCGCAAATCTATACAAATTAGCGGCATTTGTGAAAAAAGCACCGTTAAAAGTCATTACCTTTAGCGGCGTTTGTGGGACAAGCCCCGGTAAAAGTCATGACCTTTAGCGGCATTTTTAGGAAAAGCGCCACTAAAAGTCATGACCTTTAGTGGCGTTTTTTTCTCATAAACGCCGCTAAAGTTTACGGCGTTTGATTTAGCGGCGTTTTTTGCGGCGCTTTTAAAAGTGCGCAAATACTTTTAGTGGCGCTTATAAACGTCGCTAAAGGCCAAAAAAACGCCGCTAAAAGTCTGTTTTGCTGTAGTGTGTCTTTGCTTCACAAATGCCATCTAATGAACAATGCAAATGCCTTTGGCTATTGATTCTTGTTCTATATTTCATTCCAACTTGTATCTATATCTTATGTTACAGTTTGGTGGGAAGATGCCGAAATGAATACCGCTCTGCCATGATTGAATTATAATGCCTTTGTATATCTAATGAACAATGCAAACTCACCATTGATTCAACATTCTATGTTTCATTCACATTTATGTTATATCTTACATTACGAATTGGGGGAAAGATGTAAAGGTGAATACTGTGCTGCCATGATTGAATTCAAACTCTTTTTGGTTTCTCATTCTATATGTTCTTTTTTTTTCAATTTGTATCTTATCTCATTTTAGAGGCTACTTGAAAGATATTCAAGTGACTACTTTTCTGCCTTGATTCACTATTGTATGTTATTCTATTGGCTTGTATTGACCTTGACCTTGAATTGTTATTATTACTATTTTCTTTTACAGGGAAATGTATGCAGTATCCATCGTTGGTCCTTTTCCTATTGCTGTAACTAATTTATTGGATTTAACAAGATTGTGAGTTCACTCTTTCTCATGTAGTAAGCTAAAATATTTGTTTCTCATATGTGAAAAGAAACATGTTCTTTTTTTTTTTTCTTGACTGTGCTCCGAAATGGTAATCATATCCCTTGTTAACACGAACTTGTAGATTACAAGATCAAGTCTGATGCCCATAAATTCATTTTGGAGATTTTAGCATGGCTGTTGGAACCGGGCTGGACCTACTAGTTGAACCAGAAACCGGCCAATATACCGGTTTGACAAAAGGGTTGAATTGGCTTTTAAGCGAACCACTCGGGACCAATTGAACAAAGATAAAGAACTGATTGAATCAGTGCTTCAACAGGTTTTATAATTTTTTTAAATAATTTTGTTAAATTTTTTATAAATTTTTAATAATTCATTTAATTAAAACCGGACAGGCGATCGAACCGGGAACCAGTGGTCTGATTAGTTCAACTACTAGTCCTATTTTTAAATCCATTGTTTTTAGGAGTTAGAATGTTGCATGTACTTTAGTGTTATTTCATGCTTTTGATCCATAGAACATGCAAATGAGATTACCATAAAAATTGGAAAAAAAAAAAAAAAAAACCTCAATAACTTAAAAGCTTGATGCAAGCATGGAGTCTTTTTTATAACATCCCCATAATCTTCTCACCTACATCTATCACCTTGCCATGCCTAATGCATATTTGCATGTCTGTATAAGTTCATGTATTAGAAACTTTATAGAGCATTCTCTATATTGGGTATAGTTTTTAGTTATAGTATGTATTTAGTATTTAAAGATAAAGATATACACTAATTCTATATGTAGAAATAGGTTTCTCAACTTCCCAATGAAAAAGAGACAGTTTATGGAGCATTGGACAAATGGGCTGCTTGGGAGACTGAGTTTCCATTGATTGCAACTGCAAAAGTTTTACAAATTTTCAAGAAGAGGAGCCAATGGTTGCATGTTATTCAAGTATATTCAATCTATTGGTATTCTTGCTTTGTATTTTCCAGCTTCTAAAATACATTCATTGATGCAGGGAAGCTTTATATGTTCAATAATTTTCCATTAATATATATTATATTAAAATAGCCTTGTATTATCATATTTAATTCTATAGAATACTCTCGGTTCAGTATTTTAAAGGAACCTTAATGCTATTCTTGGTGAATAGATACTTTCAATCAATATTCTTAATGAAGTTTGGCACATGTAAAAATGAAGTTGCATGAGAGTTTGTGATTACAAATATTAAATCTATAATATTCATTTTTACTTTTACATGAGATTCTTATATTATACACGTCTAGTAGCATAAATAAATTAATGAAAATACGTTAAAAATATATATATACAACATAACAATTTTATTAGTTCTTTTGCTGTATTTCAACATCTATTTGTGAGTACAAATATTTGAGACAAGATATTCTTTAAATTACTCTTTTAAATTATTCTTTAAGTAACATATAGATTATGATATATATGTTAAATTATTTTTTTTGCTAATAATATTCTAACACATTAAATATGCATTATACTTTAAAAATAATAAAGTAGGTTGTATATTATTTTTTGTAATATTAAATATTATTTTTATTAATTCATATTTTAATAATTGTTATATTAAGAATATTATTAAATTATATATTATTATTGTTAAATTATATTTAATAATAAATTTATTAAAATAGGATTAAATTATGTATTATTGTTTTTATTAAATTATATTTAATAATAATCCTATTAAAATTTAATAACAATAATCATCCTTTTAACAAAATTTCTGCTAAGGGTACTCTGGTTATTTCAACTTCTTTTCTTATGCTATTACAACTTTATTCCATTCAACCAAACAATTGAATTGCTATTACAGTTCTATTTTATTACAACTCTATTCCATTACAGCGCTCATTTTTTGAAAAAGAGTTTTTCTATAGGATTTAATTTTTATATAAAAATTAACTTAAATCAAGTTTAATATTATTATATTGATAATAAATTTTATTTTTATTTTTAAAAATATTAAAATATTAAAATAAAATATTATATTTTCAATATTATTAAACATACATATTTAATTATTTATATTTAGTCATATAATAAATTATTAATGTAGTTAATGTAAAATATTATTTTAATAAATTATTTAATATTTCAATTTTATTTTAATAATAAATTTTAAAAATAATAATTTTAAATAATATTCTTCACATATTATTGAAAATATTCAATATTAATATTTTAATAATAAATATTTATTACAATTATAAATATATTAATAATAAATGTTTTGTAATATAAAGGTTAAAATATGTCGTAAGTCTATGTACTCTTCACAAATTTGCAATTTAGTCTTTGTACTTTTATTTTCAAGAATTTAGTCTCTTTACTTTTCAGATTTGAAAGTCAAGTCTAATTGTTGACTTTTTTTTTTGTCAATTTTGTTGATGCTATATTTTTAAATAAAAAAATACTCACTTGATAGTCATGTAGCTAAAAAATGACGTTGTAATGAACCTAAATTTAACAAAATATTTGTAATATATGTAAAAACAATGTAAAATATAAATTTATAGATATAAAATAAACTCAATTAAACAATAAAAAAGATAAGAAAAACTCAAATGTATGTTTGTTTTATTGAGAACAGTTTTTATGAAATATTTTTAAGAAATCTGTCAAACAACAGAAAATATTTTACAGAGATTCATCCAAACATCAGAAAATATTAATTTTTCAAGAAAGAAAATTATTTTTCAGAAATCATTTTCTGAAAGACATTTTCAGTAAAACAAACTCTTAAATTCAGAATATCAAAATCTTCATAAAATTTTATAAAAATAAAATTGAATAATAACTGTTGGCTGGTGACTTGTCAAGTTTTGATTGGCGGACAATTTATTTTACTAACGGTGGGTAACAAGTATGCAAATTGACAAAAAAAAAAAAAGAATTAGGTGTCTACTTGAGAAAACGGGTATAGTTTTAAGGGTAATTTTTGAAATAAGTACTATAATAACTCTCACATCTTTTAGCAATAAGCATTACTATTTAATATATATCCATTTGAATAATTATAACTTTTTGTTAATAATTAAGTAACATAATTTTTAGTAGAAGAGATATAACTTATCACCATAAATAGTAATAACTTTTGGTTAATATAACCAAATGACATAACTTTTGAATCACTTGTAACCTTTTCAATTATAACTATTGAAAGGTAAAAGTATTAAGGAGACCCTTGTACTATAAGTCAGATTGCATTTTGCACCTCTACTCAAAAAATGGACAAATTAGTCTAGGTAGAGTAGATTAAAGAGCAAATTAGTCATTCTATTAAAAATTCCATCCATTTCTACCATTAAAAACTGGTCATTCTATGTCATCATAAGGTATACATGACATGTCACATGTCACTATATGATTATTCTGCCAGTTATGTCATTTTCTAACAATACAAATAGATGAAAATTTTAATAAAAAGATTCAATTTGATCTTTGATCTAACGTATAAAGACTAATTTACCAATATTTTGAGTAAAAGAGACAAAATATAATTTGACTTTTAATACACCTTTACCGCTGAAGTATTAAAATTATAAATATTTTAAAAATATTCCACAAGGGGAAGTACCAAACGAGACCTAAACTGTGAAGTAGAATACACAATACCCTCAACATTGGTTTGCTGCGCCGTGGCTACAAGAAGGAAGCCAATATCACAATGGCAAAAGCATTT
The DNA here is from genome assembly GCA_025503065.1 of Gossypium bickii. Taxonomy (NCBI): domain Eukaryota; kingdom Viridiplantae; phylum Streptophyta; class Magnoliopsida; order Malvales; family Malvaceae; genus Gossypium; species Gossypium bickii. The sequence continues at coordinate 109,454,394 of CP106717.1, forward strand.
CAAAGGTTGTCCAAGTAGTGGTATACTGTGAGCAGCCTCTACTGAAATTTACTCTGTTTTTGTTGTCTGATGTAGAATTCTTTTACCAAGGGTAGTGCTTTACTCATCTCTTAACTTGAATGAAAATCTCGATCCCTTCATTATGAAGAGCTGAATTAACTCTAATGCATGTTTGCTTTGAGTTCTAGATATGTACAATGAAAATTATGCACTATCATGTACAATACACTGGTTTATTGCCTCATAGATTATTCATGCTTTGGTTGAAACTGCAGTAATAATTGATAAAAGCTTCAATTCCCATATGTTTTAGCTGATAGAAATGACATAACTTTCTGTGTTCTGTAATTAAGAACAAAACCTGTAGCATTTACAAAATTGGAAACATAGGTAAATTATATTTATAGTTTGTCTATATATTCTCATTTCGATGCCTATTTAAGCCAAACCAACCAATTTCTCGCTAACCTCCCACAACTTCCGTGCCTTCTCCGCGTCGCTTGCCTCTTTTGAAAGCTGGTTTTCGAATGATTCTGAGTTCTTGTTCCAACTCCAGTAAACACCTGATTTTGTAAGGCTTGGATCACTCACAACCTGCAACAGAAAAGGCTTGTTTGGTTCATATGCAACTATGTAAGTAAGTATTTTATAACTGTACACGTGAACATAGAATGACATGTTTTAATTGACCTGTGCAAGTCTGTCCCCAGCTTCTTCTTCCGAAACATAGCCTTTCGTAATGTACTTTTGAAATGGTGGGAAAAGAAGACGGAACAATGGAATGTGTTCCCTAAACAGACCTGTTGTTGCAATGCAACCGGGGTAAAGGGAGGCAAAGGTGATTCCGGTTTCCTCGTGGTACCGCCTGTGGAATTCTTGCATGGTGAGCATATTACAAACTTTGCTGTCTTTATATGCCTTGGCACCATCAAAATCTCCTCCATCTATCATGGCTGAACTCTGTATTCCATTCAAGCCTCCTGCAAGACCTCTAAGGTCCCCGAGGTTAGCTTTCGGTGGCACATTTCCGGCCAATGTGTTTGTGTTTCCTGGAATCACATTGAGAGCAAGATTACGATTTATCGATCTGCAAAATACATCAATAGTGAAATGTATTTAGAACTTCAATAGTGAGATATAGACTGATACCTGTAATTGAACCGACAATAATGAGACGCTTATAAGGATAATCTGACTGCTTGAGGTCATCTAGGAGTAGCCTTGCTAGTAGGAAATGACCGAGATGGTTTGTTCCAACGCTGAGTTCGAACCCTTCGGCAGTATAAGTCGGTTCCTTAGCAGTTGGCAAGTACACAGCAGCATTGCAAACCAAAGCATCAAGCGGCCTGCCCGAGCGACGGAAGGTATCCGCAAATTGCCGCACACTTTCAAGCGACGCAAGGTCCAAATGCATCACGGAATAATTCTCCTTCGTAATGCCAACCGATTTAGCAGCTTTCTCAGCCTTGAGAAAATTTCTACACGCCATGATCACATGCCATTCCCCTGTCTCGGCAAGAGCCTTGGCTGTGGCTAGGCCTAAACCGGACGACGCACCGGTTATTATCACATTACCCTTTCTCAAGGTCTTCTTCCCTTGTGGAGCAGCCCGATCGACTGCCGGAGTTGCAGCAGCGGTTTGTGCTCGAACAATTCCGGCAGCTACTCCCTTTTTCCTGAGTTCCTATAATTGAAGTCCATTCAGTGTACCAAATTGTAGCTATAAACTATGACAATCATCTGCTAATAATTTCATCTATCACTATCAACACTCTAACATGAAACCCATAAAAAATTAAGGAACAGAAGGATAATTGGGTGTTTACCTGAGTTAAATGAAGAGGAAAGCTGAAATGGGTTGAAAATGGAACACCATATAGAGTTGTCTCTTTAAGACAAGCATTGGATTTGGCCTGTAGGATGCAATCAAAAAAAGCTAATTGAGCTTATGTTTGGGTATATTTTGTAGAAAGTGAAAGTAGATAGCAACTGACCTCTTTGTGAATGGAGATGGTGGGTGGGAGCAATGAAGCTGCTTGGAGAGCCATGAACCCGCTACTGCTAAGCTAATCTGATGGGTGTACTAGTGTTTTTTGTTGGATTGGAGAGAGGCAGATAAGATTGGTTTTTTTCAGGCATCTTGACGGACAGAATGCGCCATGTCAGCTTCCATTATCCAATCAGATTTCGAGTTTTGGATTTGTTTCTGATTCCTCTTCCAAATTCACGCTCGGGGCTTTTTGGCCCGGAGTTTACAGGCAACAACAACCTGTCCAATGGGTTGAAGGAGATATGCATTTTTTTTTTGGGTTTAATTTTTATCTCGTACTAACTTAATTGTGAAATAACAAAATGACCATTGATTTTATAAATTGAGTTATATTTTATGAGTATTTTTTTTTATTTTCATATTTTTATAAAGGCTTAATAAATGGATTGCCCCTAAACTTGTTTACTTTTCTCCAATTAAGTGTTAGACTTTTTTTTGGATCAAATTGATTTTTAAGATTGACATTCGTTACATAAATTAGTCCATACTGTCGAAACCATTTTTTTGTGTTTGGAAAAACGGGCCGACTTTAAAAACATGGAGTCGCCACCAATCATTTTTCGAAGTGTGATTGGGTCACTTTAAAAAAATATTTTGGTCTGCGAATTTTCAGAAAACGGGCTCAGGAGTCGGTTACGCACGAGGAAGGATTAGCACTCTCGTGACGCCCAAAATTGGTACCTAATTGATTGATTAATGTCCGAAAATTTGAAAGATTTTAAAATACGATTCTTTTTATTTTAAGGAAAAACTTGAACAAAATATGAGTAACCAAACCCTCTTATCTCGAGGAAGTAAAATGTCACGCCCAGTGAGTTAGGGTACGACATTTTAAATTCCCGAAATTGAGCTTGTCTTTTGACTTTCAAAATTGATGTGTTCAAATCTAAGAAGGATACTCGGTTATTTGGGATCTACTGAAAAATCAGAACCCAGTAAGTTAGGGCTCGATTTCCCAAAGTGCCAAACACGGAACATTGCCTTTGTTTTTTGAAATCCTTATCTCGAGATAACAAAACGTCCCATCCAGTAAGTTAGGACATGACGATCTTGAATTTTCGAGAATAAGTTTTTATTCAATTTTTAAAAAGAAAGTAATGGGTTCTTTAGACTCGAAAAGGGAAATCGAAACCCAGTAAGTTAGGGTACGATTCCTTTCGAACCTTAGAACACGGAGGGTTATTTGTTTATTTTAAAACCAAGTTTTTGACGCATCAAAGAAAGTATAATTGGAAGATAAATCATAATGGCGACATGCACAACAGAATAAAAGTAAACAAATAAACAAATAAATAAATAAATAAATAATAAAAGGCAAGAAAATAAAAAATGAAGTTAATATAAGATTACCTAATAGATAAATAATATGCATATAATAATAATAATAATAATAATAATAATGAAAATATGTTAATAAATAAATAATAAAAATAATATTTACAATTATAAAATAAGATAATAATGAAAATGATTATAACAATAATCGCAAAAATAAATATAGTATTAATAATAATAAAATAATATGAGGATATTAAAATTAATAGCAATTATAATATAAAGAAATAATAATAGTAGTAAAATAAAAATAAAAATATATTAATAATAAAACCAATAACATATGCTAATAGATAATAATAAAAAGAACAATAATAGAGTTAATGAAAATATTGATAATAATGGTGATAAATAAAAAAATTTTTAAAATCAATTAATTTAATGACAAAATAAAAAAAATCAAAAAAAGGACTGAACTGGATCAAAATCAAAAGCATGGGGCCGAATTTAGAACAAAACAAAGATAGAAGGGCTAATTTGACATGTGCGCGCAACCTTGGGGACTAAAACGGCAATTAACCCCTCCCCTGAAACGGTGCGCTCAGTGAGGACTTAATTGCAAGTGACAAATCAGATTTGGGGCCAAATTTAAAAGAACAGCAAACTTGGAGGGGGACGCGATTAAAATCAAGCGCAAAGGAGAAGGACTAGACGCGCAATTTACCCATTCAGGGTAAATGCGCGCGGATCCTAGCTCCGGGTCAGACCTTTGCGCGGAGTCCCCCTCCCCCTAAACGGTGCCGTATACTCAAGGTTTTTAAACCTTTTCTTCCTTTCCCATATTCATTTGCCCGAAGGCCTGCAAACCAACAAATGGGGGTTTCCCATTTTCTCTGCTAGGGCACAGCCCTCATTGCAGCAAGCCCCCCTATGCGGGCATCGGCCGCGGCCGGAGGAAACCCGGTAAGCCCCTCTCACTTTCTCCCTTTTTTTAAAAAAAACTTTGCTTGGTTTCTTTTTAAAAACTACGAAATCAATCAGAGAAAAAAACGGAAAGATTTTGGTTTTCGAAAATGAAGAAGAAAAGGGAAAAAAAAATTCAACAGACGGAGGAACGAGAGGAAAAACCTTTTCTTTGATTGTCGAAACCATTTTTTATTTGGAAAAATGGGCCGACTTTAAAAACATAGAGAACAGAGTCGCCATCAATCTTTTTTTTAAAGTGCGATTGGGTCACTTTGGAAAATATTTTGGTTTACGAATTTTAAGAAAACGGGCTCGGGAGTCGGTTACGCACGAGGAAGGATTAGCACCCTCACAACGCCCAAAATTGGTACCATATTGATTGGTTGATGTCCTTGATATCGAAAATTAGAAAATATTTTAAAATATGAATCTTCAAAAATGTTTGGATAACTCGCATTGGATATCGAAACTCTCTTGTTCCGAAAAGTTGAAATACCACATCCAGCATGATAGGACACGATGTTTCAAACCCTCGATATCAAGATCATTTCATGATTTCCAAAATTCATGTATTGCAATTTTAAAAGGGTATTTCACTATTTGGCCAAACTAAAAACCGAAAACCAGCACAATTGGTCACGATTCCTTGAATTTCCAATTATGAAATATTGCCCTTATTTCAGAAAATCCGGTCAAAATCTCTGAAGGATGTTTAGTCATTTGGATGAATAGAAAATCGAGACCCAGCACGGTTGGGCACGATCTCTCGAGCTTCCAAACACAAAACATTGCCTTATTTACAAAAAACACGATCAAAATCTTTAAAGGATATTCAGTGATTTAGACGAACGAAAAATCGAAGCCCAGCACGATTGGGCACGATTTCTCGAACTTCCAAACACGTAATATTACCTTTGTGCAACCCTTTTTATGAATTTTGAAAAAAATAAAAAATAAAAAAATGTTGAAATGTAAATACGATAATAACAAGGGATAATAATAGTAAATACAAAAGGGGGAAAGGAAAATAAATGATAATGTTATAATAGCAAAAATAATATGTGACAAATAAAACAAATAGTAATAATTATAATACTATCAATGGGACTAATGAATATAGTAAAAAAGGTAAATATAATACTAAAATAATAAATAGAATAATCGAATAATAGCAACAATAAGCAACAATAAAAAAATATTTAATAAAAAAAGTAATAATATTAGAATAATAGTACTAATAAAAATAGTAGTAAAAAAATATATATTGATAATAAAATGTAGATATGATAATAATATACAAAAAAAGAAGTAAGCAAAATAATATATATAATTATAGTGAATATGACAAAAATAATAAAAATAGAAATAATAATAGTATGTACATATATAGCAAAAAAAGGTAAGAATAGTATAAATAGTGACAATAATAAGAAGAAGAAAAATAATAATAGATGTAATACATATATAATAAAATATAATAAAACGACTTTAATAATAATAATACATGTAAATAGGGGTACTGATAATAACAAATATAGTACTAAAAATAAATATGATTATAGTAATAAAAAATTAACAGTAATAATAATGGTAAAAAAATGAACAAGAATAATAGTAATAATATTTACATTAATAGTCATAATAATGAGAAATAATAGTAGTAAAAAAAAGTAATAATATTAAAATCAATCGTAATAATGAGAAAAAAACACTATAATAATGATAAAGGAATAATAATAACGAAATGAAAATAAGAGGAAAAAGAAAATAATAATAAAAGTAATATTAGTAATGGTAAATACAATAATAATAAAGGAAAAAATGAAATAGTAATAATAGTCAAAATAATAATGTTAAAATTAATAAAAAAAAGGGAAAAAGGATAAAATCGCAGTTCGCGCCAGCTAATAGGGACTGAAAACGCAATTATTCTAAGCCCTAAATGTTGTGCCTGAATGCGGACCAGATCGAAGTGGTGTAAAAAGTTCAGGGGAAAATCCAAATAATAGAAAAAACTGAAATGGGACATAATCGAAGCAGTGGCGCAAAGGAGAGGACTAACTGCGGAATTTACCCATTTAGGGTAAAATTGAGCATATCCACCCCTTTTTACACAGTGCCGTTTTTTATACTTTAAAACTAAAGAAACCTTTCTGCTTCAAAACAAAAAATCAGAACCCCTTTCTGTTTATTCAAAAACCCTTTAAAAAAACTTTCAAACATTCTCTCCTACCCCCCCGTCCGGTGAAGCTCCCGAACAACCGCCGTATTTCCATCGCCGGAGTTTTAAAGCGTAAGTTTTCCTCTCTTTTTTTTTTGCTTATCTATCTATGTATATGTATATGTTGTAAGAGAAAATAAAAAAATAATAATAATAAAATAAAAAATAAAAAGTAATATCTATACAGAAATTTCTTTAGTTTTTTATTTGATTTTTCTTTCTCCTCATATTAAAATAGATTCCTAATACAAGGAAAAAAATGAATCGAAAATGCAGAATAGAAAAAGAACAAAATAAACCTTTCAAACGTCAGATTTCTTTCGTTTGCCTCTATCTTCTCTCGTATCCCTCTCTGTCCTTTTCCTCCTCTACCAATGATTTCATTCGGCTTTTATAGCCTTTTAGGAAAAATAAAAAACAAAAACCTTAGATTCGTTAGATCCGTTGTGCTGTTTCTTTTCCCTCTTTTTCGCAGGTATGGCGACGTGGGCATAACTCGAGCGTTAGGACTGTGCATAATACGGAGGCACGGGCGTCTGCGCTAGGCTCGCTTAGCGGCTGAGTTTCTGGAAACCCCTAGGGTTTCCAATTTTTTAGTGCATTGGGCTTTACTGTAAATGGGCCACAGACTTTTTATTTTTGGTTTTGGTTACTTGGTATAGGGCCCGCGCAAAATTTGGGCCTTACAGCTGCCCCTCTTTGCTCGTTGTCGTGTAACGAGAATGGAGCAAAGACTTTAAGAGGACCAATTTTGCCCAGTCTTGTCGAGTCTTGATTTCTTTATGCTTTCTTTCTTCAGGTAGCCTCACTTTAACGCATTGCGTCTCCAAGGGCATAGGAGTTTTGTTTCAACCTGCCCTACTACTGCTTATGATTTGTAATTTTTAGCCTGTTACCCTACTGCTTAAGGAATTAAGGCTCATCGTCTTCGATCTGCTCTACTCCTGCTCAGTAGAGATAAAATCTGTAATCTTCGATTTGCTCCACTCCTGCTCAGTGGAGATAAGATCTGCTATCTTTAGCCTGCTCCACTCCTACTCAGTGGAGATAAGGCTTCAGTCTTCCGATCTGCTCTACTCCTGCTCAGTAGAGATAAGATCTGTTGTCTTTGATCTGCTCCACTCCTGCTCAGTGGAGATAAGGCTTCAGTCTTCTGATCTGCTCTACTCCTACTCACTCCTACTCAGTGGAGATAAGATCTGTTATTTTTAGCCTGCTCCACTCCTGCTCAGTGGAGATAAGGCTTCAGTCTTCTGATCTGCTCTACTCCGCTTTCGGTGAGAGATAAGATCTGTTATCTTCGATCTGCTCCACTCCTGCTCAGTGGAGATAAGATCTGTTATCTTTAGCCTACTCCACTCCTGCTCAGTGGAGATAAGATCTATTATCTTTAGATAAGGCTTCAGTCTTCCGATCTGCTCCACTCCTGCTCAGTAGAGATAAGATCTGTTGTCTTCGATCTGCTACACTCCTGCTCAGTGGAGATAAGATCTATTATCTTTAGCCTGCTCCACTCCTGCTCAGTGGAGATAAGATCTATTATCTTTAGATAAGGCTTCAGTCTTCCGATCTGCTCCACTCCTGCTCAGTAGAGATAAGATCTGTTGTCTTCGATCTGCTCCACTCCTGCTCAGTGAAGAGATCTATTATCTTTAGCCTGCTCCACTCCTGCTCAGTGGAGATAAGGCTTCAGTCTTCCGATCTGCTCTACTCTTGCTCAGTAGAGATAAGATCTGTTGTCTTTGATCTGCTCCACTCCTGCTTAGTGGAGATAAGATCTGTAATCTTCTGTAACTCCCATCAATTTTGCTACATTGTCCTTTGGGGAACCTTCCTGTAGATTTAATTTCATGGGCTCCATGCTTATGTCAAATGATTAGGATGTCATGAAAATGTTCCTAACCATATGTATTATAAATGAATGGATGCATGCAAAATGTAATGAGTATGATCTAATTTTTTTAACTTTTTGGGTTATTATTGCTCACCGCTTGTTAGGGCAATATTCCCGTTGTATGCCTTCTTATTCCGCTGATACTTCTAACACAGAATCTGAAGATGTCGTCACTGCTTAGACTCTTATTTCAGGGGTTCCAAGCCCCTTAAGCGTGGTGAGTTCTAAATAATTGTCCTGTTTCAGATTCTTGTATTATTTAGAGACTTTCAGAGTAATACACAAAACTTCTTTTTTGAAAGCATTATTAGTTCAGTAATCATTATTTCAATATGAAATGCTTGGAAAAGATCATACATAATGGACAGGAAAGAAGTTAATTGGGAGCATAGCTCGAAACAAATAAGATAGCAAATACAATCCAGAAGGAAATTTATTGGTAGTGTATTTTGAAACGAGCAAATTCAGAATGGGTAAGATAGAAACTAGGTGCCCCAGATATCGCAGCCTGAGCTTTTCTGTTCAAACTTCTTGAGGACCATTTAAGCTCAATATGTGTTTAAGGAATCTGAAGTACTTTGTCGATGCCCTAAGATGTAACATACTTCTTCATTGTTAATTCAAATGTAGCGGAACTACTGTATGCCCCATCACGATTTGATCATAATTTGAGCCACCCTTTTCGGGTTTTCAACTCAAAGCCCCCTTGGTCTCAAAGCGCCCTTTGTGGGTTTTCACCTTGGCCTCTCCGTTTTTTTTTTTTTTACGGAAAGACACGAAGCGCCCCTTTGCGGGTTTTCACCTTGGCCTATTTCCTCCTTAACATCGTGTTTCTTGACTGAGTCTGCATTAATTGAGTTTGGCTAACTCTTGCCATCTATCTCGGCTAGTATCAATGCTTCTCCAGAAAATACCTTATTTTCAATATAAGGTCTTTCCCAATTAGACATCCACTTTCCTCTAAAGCCCTTTTGCATAGGGAGGATCTTTTCAATACCAAGTCTCCTTCACGAACCACTCTGGGGTGGACTTTTTATTGTAAGCCCGCATCATTCGCTTCTGGTACAGTTGACCATGACGGATGGCTCCTAATCTTTTTCCTCGATCAGATTCAGTTGATCATACCGAGATTGAACCCATTCCGCTTCATCCAACTTCAGCTCTGACAAAATCCGAAGATAAGGAATTTCAAATTCGATGGGCAAGACTGTATCCATCCCATAAACCAACGAGAAAGATGTTGCCCCGGTGGAGGTCCTGGCCAACATTCGAGAAACATAGAGGGTAAATGGTAACTAGTCTATACCAATCTTTACAAGTTTCAATCATCTTTCAAAATTTTTTCAGATGGTTTCTTTCTTTTCTTTTTTCTTTTTTTGAATTCGAACTTGAATTTGAAATCGAAATTGAATTTGATAACGGTTGACTTTGTAACTTTGCCATAGGAACCGACCTTCACCCTCTTAGCAGAGTAAATGACAATCACGAAGATGAATTGGTGCCGACTAGATGCCTTTGACGAGATCGTCCTCATAACATCTATGCCCCCTGTATAGGGAAAAGAAGGAGGAATCACATAAGTCTTGTCTCCCTCAATTTTACGTTTACAGCATAACTGCTGCAATCTCTCTTTCGTGGTAGACCAGTAGTACCCGAACCTTATAATCAACCTGGCTATCGGGAAACTCTTAACATGTGCCTTTTCGAACACTCCATAGCCTCCTCATGCCTAGGCATATCTTGATGCAATCATGCAAAGACCTCTTTGAATTCTTGGAATAACTCAATGACACCTCGCTTTGTTTTTGTTGTGGGCAAGGCCTCGATCTTCACTCCTTTTCTAGACTCGCAATGTCCCTTGACCCTTCGTACGGTAGAGTCTATTTTCTTTTGTTCTATCATCCTTAACAAATCAAAAGATAAGTTACAATCTCTATCATTTTCAAAATCCTCAAATCCCTTTAGACTCATATCTCACTCAAAAGGGAGTCAGTAACAGTGTTGCTCATGTCGTTGATATCTGGATACCTATTGTAGGTAAGAAGGCAAATTCCAAAGAATAAGCGATTCTTAGGATGATGAAGAATGAAAGACATCCAAAAAAAAAAAGAATGTATAGTATGACATGGAAAAAAATGAAAAATATTTGCTCAACATGAAACACAGGAATGCATTTTTTATTGAAAATAAAGATGTTTGAACATGAGCCTATTTCACAAAAGATTCTTATTGTTTCTAGGCTTAAAACAACAAATGTGCTTTGAACATTATTCTGTGTTAGCTCTAAAAACTACAGAAATTTCCTCTACAGTCCAATTGTTCAGAACACTTTCAGGCTTGTAGGGGTGAATGCCCCCTAAGTCTCCTTCATTCAATCCCTCTTCGAACACGGCATCAATGCTTGAGTTTTTCACCATGTCTTCAGTCATTTTTTATTCATATTCACTGGTTCCAGATGGACAATTTCTTCTTATACGAATGCATTGGATATATAGGGAAAAGTCATTGATCCCCATTTGACCTCGGCGTCTTTCTCTACCGATGCTCCTCCTATGGTGCACACGTTTCTCCTTCGGGAGAGTCAAAGAACTCCAGCTCTTTATTATCCATTAACCCCTGCACTAGGGCCCTGAATTCGCTGCATTGCTGGATCTCATGGTCCTTCTTATTGTGGAACTTACAGTAGTTCCTCGCATCCTGGGATTTGCTCCCCAACTCTTGCGGAACTAGACCTCTTTTCCGTATTTCCTTCCAAACCTCCCTTAATGGGGTTCTTACTTCAGCAACATTTCGTTTGATTCTCCTCTCTATGTACTTGGTTATCGCATTTACCCCTTTCTCGATATGACTGGGTAATGGATTTTCCACACCTGGTGCGTCGTCGAATTTCACAACACCCACCTTAATAAGCCTTTCGACTAGCTTTTTAAAAGGGAAACAATTCTCTATCGGGTGCCTCACTATCCCCGCATGGTATTCACATTAAGTGCTTGTGTCGTACCATTTAGGATATGAGGGTTGCAACGGTTTTAGATAAAATGGAGACACCACATGCGCGTCAAATAAACTTTGATATAGCTCCTTATACATCATTGGGATTGGCGTAAATTAGAGCTTTTTAGAGTTTTGCTTTGGAGAAACCTGATCGTTGATAGTTACCGTCCTTGGCTGGTTCATTATAATTGGCTCCGAATAGCTTTTGTTATACCTACGGATTTTCTTTTCCTTCTTCTTCAAGGTATTCGAGGTCTATTCTCCTCTTTCTCTTGTTTCTACCAGAATAACCGGTTTGGCTTGACCATTATTCAGGTCAAAATTTGAACCCATTGGGAACTTCAACAAGGCCAAAGTACCAGCTTGACATCGGGGTTCAATAATGGCGAGTCCCCTATGCGAATGCGTATCTAATTGAGTCGGGACACCTTTTATGGAATAAACGATGTCTTCCTCATCATCCACATTGTTGACTACTGGACCTCTCGTTTTTCCAATTCCTCCAGCTAGTAACTGGGTTAGCTGGCCTATGATATTCTTTTGAAATTCCCGCATTTCTTGTTGAATTTCAGTCAATTGCCCTTGCATTTGTATTTGCATTTGCTCTATTCTTTCCAATATTTGTTCCATGTTTTCCAAGTTAACTGAAACATTTCACCTAATTAGGGTCATTTTGTAAAAATCCAATGCAAACGATGCACTGTAATGCAAATGCATGAATGTAAAGAAAGAGAGGCATTGACTCTGAATTCAGTTACATTAGAAAAACTTTACAAGAAAATAAATTTCTTTACACAAAACGGATCGCATACACGGCCTTGTCCTCATAGTCCAAGTGAAAACATGAATCCCTTCTTCACAAAAGTCAAGTCTTGCAAACTTCTAATAGATGCCTCCTCTAGCTCCTTTTGCTTGATCTGGACCACTACTCCTGTTCACTTGTTAGCTTCTTCAAGAATGCCGAGACGTAGTAATCTTCGAATAGTCTTGTCAACTTGAATCTCCAGGTGATAAGGTCTTGTGTTCCTTCACGGACTATCAGTCTTCTCTCGTTATATTCACTTGGATTATATTCGGACGACCGTATTATAATCCACTTTATCAAAAAATCCATTTTCTTATGACCAACTTTTCTATTTAGCAATCGAATTTGAAATCAACACCTCTTTTCTATGATGTGAATACAATGCAATCAAAATAAAAGAAAACCCGTTAGCACAGGAAAAATAAATAACATAAAACCTATCAGGGTGACCACTAGGGTTTGACATGGTTCTACCTAGGGTAGGCCCTTAGGTTTTCTACATGTGGTTTAGTTATAAATGAAAGGTACCTGAACCAGCAGATTCCTCAATCCTCACCCATTATAGGCTCATATGGATCGAGTTCAGTTCAGGGGGATACATTTCCCTATGGCCATGCGGAGTTGAAAACCTCACGGAACCATAAGTACGGATGTATCCCGGAAGTAATCCCCTAGACCATGCGGAGGTGAAAACCTCACGAAGGCATAGCTTCTCGCTCCCACTTAAGGGTGTGACCCCAATGGTCATGCAATATGAATGCAGAAATATCCTATGGGTCTCAAACCACAACAAACATATGACGCAACACAAACTCATGCAATGAAAGAAACGAAATTAAAAAATTTTATTTTCGATAAAAGGACATTAATCAATCAATTCTACGGTTTGACTCTCTTATTGGTCCCCAGCGGAGTCGCCAAGCTGTCGAAACCATTTTTTATTTGGAAAAATGGGCCGACTTTAAAAACAAGGAGAACAGAGTCGCCACCAATCTTTTTTTTAAAGTGCGATTGGGTCACTTTGGAAAATATTTTGGTTTACGAATTTTAAGAAAATAGGGTCGGGAGTCGGTTACGCACGAGGAAGGATTAGCACCCTCGCAATGCCCAAAATTGGTACCGTATTGATTGGTTGATGTCCTTGATATCGAAAATTAAAAAATATTTTAAAATATGAATCTTCAAAAATGTTTGGATAACTCGCATTAGATATCGAAACTCTCTTGTTCCGAAAAGTTGAAATACCACATCCAGCACGATAGGACACGATGTTTCAAACCCTCGATATCAAGATCATTTCATGATTTCCAAAATTCATGTATTGCAATTTGAAAAAGGTATTTTACTATTTGGCCAAACTAAAAATCGAAAACTCAGCACAATTGGGCACGATTCCTTGAATTTCCAATCATGAAATATTGCCCTTATTTCAGAAAATTCGGTCAAAATCTCTGAAGGATGTTTAGTCATTTGGATGAATAGAAAATCGAGACCCAGTACGATTGGGCACGATCTCTCGAGCTTCCAAACACAAAACATTGCCTTATTTACAAAAAACACGATCAAAATTTTTAAAAGATATTCAGTGATCTAAACGAATGAAAAATCGAAGCCCAGCACGATTGGGCACGATTTCTCGAACTTCCAAACACGCAATATTACCTTTGTGCAACCCTTTTTATGAATTTTGAAAAAAATAAAAATAAAAAAATATTGAAATGTAAATACGATAATAACAAGGGATAATAATAGTAAATACAAAAGGGGGAAAGGAAAATAAATGATAATGTTATAATAGCAAAAATAATATGTGACAAATAAAACAAATAGTAATAATTATAATACTATCAATGGGACTAATGAATATAGTAAAAAAGGTAAATATAATACTAAAATAATAAATAGAATAATAGAATAATAGCAACAATAAGCAACAATAAAAAAACATTTAATAAAAAAAGTAATAATATTAGAATAATAGTACTAATAAAAATAGTAGTAAAAAAAATATATTGATAATAAAATGTAGATATGATAATAATATACAAAAAAAAGAAGTAAGCAAAATAATATATATATATATATATAATTATAGTGAATATGATAAAAATAATAAAAATAGAAATAATAATAGTATGTACATATATAGTAAAAAAAAGTAACAGAATAGTATAAATAGTGACAATAATAATAAGAAAAATAATAATAGATGTAATACATATATAATAAAATATAATAAAACGACTTTAATAATAATAATAATAATACATGTAAATAGGGGTACTGATAATAATAAATATAGTACTAAAAATAAATATGATTATAGTAATAAAAAAATTAACAGTAATAATAATGGTAAAAAAAATGAACAAGAATAATAGTAATAATATTTACATTAATAGTCATAATAATGAGAAATAATAGTAGTAAAAACAAAGTAATAATATTAAAATCAATCGTAATAATGAGAAAAAAAACACTGTAATAATGATAAAGGAATAATAATAACGAAATGAAAATAAGAGGAAAAAGAAAATAAGAATAAAAGTAATATTAGTAATGGTAAATACAATAATAATAAAGGAAAAAAAGAAATAGTAATAATAGTCAAAATAGTAATGTTAAAATTAATAAAAAAAGGGGAAAAAAGGATAAAATCGCAGTTCGCGCCAGCTAATAGGGACTGAAAACGCAATTATTCTAAGCCCTAAATGCTGTGCCTGAATGCGGACCAGATCGAAGTGGTGTAAAAAGTTCAAGGGAAAATTCAAATAATAGAAAAAACTGAAGTGGGACATAATCGAAGCAGTGGCGCATAGGAGAGGACTAACTGCGAAATTTACCCATTTAGGGTAAAATTGAGCATATCCACCCCTTTTTACACAGTGCCGTTTTTTATGCTTTAAAACTAAAGAAACCTTTCTGCTTCAAAACAAAAAATCAGAACCCCCTTTTTGTTTATTCAAAAACCCTTTAAAAAAACTTTCAAACATTCTCTCCTACCACCCTCAGTTCGGTAAAGCTCCCGAACGACCGCCGTATTTCCATCGTCGGAGTTTTAAAGCATAAGTTTTCCTCTTTTTTTTTTTTTTACTTATCTATCTCTGTATATGTATATGTTGTAAGAGAAAATAAAAAAATAATAAAATAAAAAATAAACAGTAATATCTATACAGAAATTTCTTTAGTTTTTGATTTGATTTTTCTTTCTCCTCATATTAAAATAGATTCGTAATACAAGGAAAAACATGAATCGAAAATGCAGAATAGAAAAAGAACAAAATAAACCTTTCAAACGTCAGATTTCTTTCGTTTGCCTCTATCTTCTCTCGTATCCCTCTCTGTCCTTTTCCCCCTCTACCAATGATTTCCTTCGACTTTTATAGCCTTTTAGGAAAAATAAAAAACAAAAACTCTAGATTCATTAGATCCGTTGTGCTGTTTCTTTTCCCTCTTTTTCGTAGGTATGGCGACGTGGACGTAACTCGAGCGTTAGGACTGCGCACGATGCGGAGGGACAGGGGCATGCGGCGCTAAGGTCGCTTAAGTGTGTGAGTTTCGGAAACCCTAGGGTTTCCAATTTTTTAGTGCATTGGGCTTTACTGTAAATGGGCCACAGACTTTTTATTTTTGGTTTTGGTTACTTGGTATTGGGCCCGGGCGAAATTTAGGCCTTACATTGATTCTTTAGTAATGACTCGTAAACTGCTCTCTATATTTCTTGGGTAAAAATCGTGAAAAAAACCAGTCCCTCTTACATTTTCCTATTCGGCTTTTATAGCCTTTTAAAACCCATCCAAACTAAAACTCATAGTTCTTTGAATTTGTTGGGCTGTTCTTCCTTTTCTTTCGCAGGTACAACGATGTGGGGGCGCACGACATGGAGAGGAGCCGTGCGACGCGAGGGCTCTCCTCTGGTTCCTGTTTGTTTTTTCCGGGCTAGGGTTTAGGTATTCGATTTGGGCTTCGGTTTTGGGTTTGATGATTTGGGCCAATAGGGATTAGGCCATATGTAATTTAATTTGTGCCGGGCCTGTAATTTGAAACCGTTGTATTGGACTGTTATCTGATTTGGTTTGCTTTTGGACTCGGGCATAAATTTGGGCCCTACACATATGATTAACATCATTTGTTTTTTTTTATATTGGATGATGTGCTCAAATTAGAATGTGACAAGTTAACAAACAAGGGAATGCCATGTTTCTTATTTAAAAAGATAAAAATTCAAAATATATTAAAATTCAAAACAATAAACAATTTTTAGAAAATATATAAGCAATATATATAATAAAAATTCAAAAAATGAATATATATATATATATATATATATATAATTAAAAAATAAAAAAATAGAAATTTCAAAAAATATTTTGAAATTTTAAAAAAGAAAGAAAAACAAATATAGTTAAAATTTTAGAAAATTACAAAAATTCAAAAAAAAATTTAGAAATTAAAAAGCAAAAATTGACTGGTCAAGGTCAATTTATTTTTTTATATTTTTGAAATTAACTTCTTTTTTTTGAATTTTTTATGTTTTCACTTTTTAGTGATTTTCTAAAAGTTTAAATATTTTTTTATTGTTTATTTTTACATTCTTTTTTAATTTTTAAAAATATTTTTCAATTTTATATATTTTTAAAATTTTAAATTTGATTTTTTTAAATAATTAAAGATGAGGACGTGTTGTCACATCATCTTATTGTTGAAACCGTATGGACCAATTTGTGTAACAAATATCAATTTTAAAAATGAATTTGATCCCAAAAAAATTACCAAATTTAAGGGTCAATCTATATATTAATTTTTTTATTATAAAACAATAAAAACTTACATATAGTGGAATTTGAACTAAAAATCATATAAATTTAGATTTCAACTTTATCATCTCATCTAATGCTCTATTTAGATTTTAATAATTTTTAATAAATATATTTATTATATAATTTTTTGTTCACCCAAATAGTTGGCAAGTGTGATATTATAATAACAACAACATCTGAATATATTTATTACTTAATATTTTTGTTCATGTGAAATCTAGAAAAATATTTGTAAGTGATTGAATTTGAACTCAAAACATTATAAATTTTAATATCATAACTTTACCATTCCAATAAAAGCTATATTTGGTTGCTGTAATAACCCAATTTGCTCGGGCACATCAAATTGAATAAAACCAAAAATAAATAATAATGTCCAATGAAGTAGAGTCCATTTACAACAAATCTGGTCCAATATGGCCCAAATGAAACCCTAAAGCCCACAACACTGAAAACTAAACAGAAACCCTAACGACCCCTGCGCCGCTCCTCCCTTCACAAGCGCGCCACTCGAGGATCCTCGTCCTGAGGCCTGCCCTTTCTGTCGCCATTTCACCAAAATGGCAAAGGGTCGGCCTCCCTTCTCCATTGACTCCATCATCTACAAGAAAAGAGAAAGAAAAGAGACAACAACAGCAAAGAAATCGCACAGCAAAAATAGAAGCGAGGACAGTGACAAAATAAAAAAATATGTATTATAAACAGTGCAAAATGGCTATAAAAGCCAGAGGATAGTTTGTATTAAAAAAAACACACACACAACATTAATCAAAGAGACAGAACTCAAAAATTAAAAAAGGTGATTTGTTTTTATGTATTTCATTTTTATTTCTGTAAATAAAACAGAGAAAACAAAAAAAGATCGAAACCTACATTCTTCTTTGTATTTCGCCACCATCGAAGCTTCTTTCCATTTGTGAAAGCCATGAGAACCCTTTAGGGTCTAAGTTTGGGCTTTGTTAAAAGAAATACGAAAAAGGGAACGATGGCTAATTTTTTTTCTTTTTTAGGGCTTTCGTCTTTAAACCCGAAATCTAGAGCAAAAAGAGGTAAAAGGGTTAAAAAGGGGGCTTTTTTTCAGAACTCCGGCCACCGGAGGCGACGGTTGCCGTCGTCGATGACCAGTGGCCACGACGGACCTACGGTCGGAGCCACGGCCTAAAATGGGGGGAGCGAAAGAGGATCTGAGAGAGTCCTCAGAAATTTTTGAAAAAAATGAAAGGGAAAATGCTTTTTTTTTTCGGATTTTTGATATTTATTTAAGGACCAAACGGCGCCATTTTAGACTTAAGCATCAGGTGTCAAAACAACGCCGTTTTGCTTATGACCCGAAATCTGACCCGCTTTCAGGCTAGGATCCGCGTGTTTTTCCCTCAGGGGGATATTTGCGCGGTTAATCCTTCCGCTTTTTCGTCCATTTTCAATTTAGTCCTGCTTTTTTTTCCTTTTTTAGTTTTACCCTGCAATTTTGGCATCGTTTCATTTTGGTCATTTAGGAAACGGTGCACTTTAGGGACTAGGGATAATTTCCCATTTAGTCATCATCCTTTTGCGCGCATTTTATTTAGGCCCTATTTCCTTTTTTTTCTTTTTAAAATTGGTAATTCAGTTTTTATTCTTTTTATTTTGATCCTTATTTATCTAGTCATTTATTATAATTTAGGCTCTTAATTCTGTTTCATTTCGGATTTAATCTTGTGTTTATTTAATATCAACTTTTTATAGATTTTATATGTATTATTTTTATCTATTTATTTGTTCACATATATATATTCTTTATATTTTTTATTTTTTACTTCTTTTGTTTTTTTAATTCATATTATTCTTTATTTTTTATTTTTGCATATTTTGTAGCTCCATTATTATTATTATTATTATTATTATTATTATTATTATTATTAGAATTAGAACATTATTTCATTTATTTATATATTTATTATCTCTTATCCTTTTTATATATATGTATAATATATATATGACGTTTATCTTTTCTTTATTTGCGCATTTATTTTTCCTCATTATCATTTAATTAGTATAGAAATAGAAGTTATAATATGATCATTTTTTGTTTATTTGGTATTTTATTATTATATATCATCATCATTTATTAGTATGATATTTTAAATTTTTGTATATCATTGGTGTTATTATTTTATTTTATTGTAACTATGTCACGAATCGTGTTTAAACATACTTACGCATTTTTTACTATGCCCAATAAACTAAACATATATCGTTTTAAATATTACATTAATTTTTACCTAAATACGCCAACAAATTTTCAAAAAAATAGGCAATGCTCCATATTTGGAAGATTCGAGAAAATCGTACTTTAACTTACGGGGTTTCAGTTTTCTTGTCGAACCTAAATAACCGAACACCCTTTCAAAATTAAAATACATAAGATTTCAAATATAAAATAATGACAAGCTTATTCTCAAAGGTTCAAGGTGTCGTGTCCTAACTTACGGGATATGACACTTTGTTATCTCGAGATGAGAGGGTCTTTAACGTTTATTTCAATTTATTTAAGCAATGTGTAAACAAAATTAACATTAATACAAAGAGGGATCGTATTTTCAAATTATTTTCCAGTTTTTAACTTTCGACACTAAGACACGAATTAATCAATTAGGTACTAATTTTGGGCGTTACGAGGGTGCTAATCCTTTCTCGTGTGTAATCGACTCCCAAACCCATTTTTTGAAACTTCGTAGACCAAAAATCGTTATTTTAATAAATCAAACATTTTATTAAAACGATCAAATTACGAGGTGATCCAACTACACCTCATAAAAAAGATTAGTGGCGACTCGCATTTTTTGTTTTTAAAATAAAGCCGACCTTCAAAAAAAAGGGTTTCGACAGTTGCTATATCAATTTAAAAAAAAAAAACAAAAACTGTTAAAAAAATTCATCCGGAACATGAGTGTATTATAATATAATAATCACTAAATTAGCAAAAGAAAATTAATAGTATATTAATTTATATATAACAAGTAAGCAAAAATCTACAATTCAAATTTATGTATTTACCACTAATTAAATTAATTTCTTAATTATTATAATATAGGATGATCAAACTTTGACAAGTTAAAGTGCATATTTTTTTTTTAATTCTCATAAAGTAAAGGAAAGAGATGAATTTTATATTCAGGAGCATAATTAGGGGTTGGCTGGGGGCTCTAGAAAAATTTTTATTTAAGTTATTTTAAAATTTTAAAATTTTAAATTAGTAAAGATAAAATTACATTTTAATCCCCTAAAATGATAAAAATTTGACTTAATTATTTAAAAATTATAAAGATATAAACTGTTAAAATAATAAAAGTAGAATTTAACTTCGATTCACTTACAAAAATTTTCTAACTTCGAGACAAAGTGTGAGTTAATTTAGAAATCAAGCAACAAGCTTAGAATATTTTCAAAATCATTTAATAATCACATGATTCCATTATTTTTAGAATAGGCTACAAGCTTAAGATATTTTTTAAAAAATCTTTTAATCATATGATTTCATATTATATTATATTATTATAATAATAAAAAACTCTGGTTCATCATTATCCTGCCGTCAAAACATATAAAGTAATAAACGGTGAAGTCATGGGCCGGTGGATGGTCCCATCTCTTACCACCGTTTTCAGTCAATCAAAGCCTATCTTCAAATCCAATTCTTTGATTCCATGATTAATTAACGCTGAATTTTATTAAGTATTGCTTTGCTTTGCTTTAACTTTGATTCCCCTCCCTCTTATCTCAAGTTTAACCACACGATTAAGATTCAATACAAACTTATTAAAAGTCAAACTATGTGCTTTCGGTTTAGTAGTATTTAATTATTCCCATTTATTTTAATTATTTTATTAAAAATGTGAAAAATATTTAGTATATTATCCGTGAATTTTTTAGACTTCATAGGTAGGGTTAGTGGGTTGGCAAGTATCCGATAAGAATATAATAAATAATATTTAAAAAAAAGAAACAAGTCAAATTTTTAAAATTGTTCATGAAAAAAAATATATTATCAGAATATCAAATACTAACCCTTTATTTTAAATACTAAATAAATTTGTTAAATTGAAATATTGTTTTTAAATGTTTATTATCTTTTAATTTATGAGTTGAAGATTATAAATAGTAATAAAGATCTACGAATAATTAAATGAATATTAATATTATGGACAAATCACTTGATTATTTGTGGCATTAGTAAAAATTAATGTGATTCTATCTATTGAAATATGATACAATGACCAAGGGCGAATTCAGAGGCTAGCAGGGGCCTCGGTCCTCCTAAAATAATTTTTTTTATTTTGGCTTTTTAAAAATTTAAATTAATAAAAATAAAATTATACTTTTACCCTCTTAAAAATAATAAAATTTTGATCTAATCCTTTAAAAATTGTGTTTTTACTGTAGTAAAAAATATAATTTAATTTCGGCCTCCCTTAAAAAGAATTTCTAGCTTTGCCCTTGATCATAATTATTAAAAAAAATTGAGATTTTTTTAATTTAAATTTAGATAGATTTTAATTTTTGATATAACTGTGGAGTATAATTTTTTTTTATAATTATAAATTATTTCTTACTCTTACAACTTTGAAAATTTTAACTTTTAGTAGGATTGAATAAGAAAAATCAAAAATTAATTCGAATAGAGATGTTTAGATGATAAACTAAATTATAAAAAATTATTTAAAAGTTTCAAAAAATCCAACACAATCAAACCTTTATAACCCTAGTTGAATCAAAATTGTGGCCTGCAATTCCTTAAAAAAATAAAAAAAAGGTTTCGTGTTATTCAAAAGACACTTGAACTTATAAATGGTTAGAATATTTGAAAGTAGGCCAAAAGCAATCAAAATCTGCCTTACTATTGGCCATAGCATTTCCTTGCAAGATTGGCATTTCACAACTCAGTAAAATGTTCTGTATCAAAATACTAAAATTTTGTTCAACAACTATGAAATTTAAGTAACTTCAAAATGTACATATGATGGCAGATTTGATTCCAGGCTCCTAGCAGAAAAATAAAGCTGGAGATGGATATGACCAATTGAGAAAAGAGATCACCAAACTGTCTCCCTGCACCCAATCGGATTTTATAACTACACATGCAATAGAAACAGCTTAAGAAAAACTTGCTTACTGCTAAATACTAATAGCACTAAAAGAAGGGTTTCATTGGACAAGAAGTGAGAAGAACTGTCTTGTTGTTTTTGGTGATCAAACTCTTTAGTCTTGCTGGTTTTGATTGGTGAAACTAAGGTTTGATGGTAAAAGAAGGTTGTTTGCAGCATCTATGTCGTCCCATACAGGATTTACAGGCCCCCATTCTTCTGGGAATGCATTGAACCAAGCCTCTGCCAATGCCATATCTTCCCACATGGATGCCTGGGAACCAGAATCACCTTCCTCTGCTGTCATCTGCACCATATCTATAGTTGTAGGCTCACTGCCAGGATTATCTCCTTGAGATATCGATTCCATACTTGCAGACTGCAATTTTGGACTTTCATGTTCTTGTTTTGGGAGGTTCTGGTTTTGGTTTGGTTGTGGTGAACTTGGAGAGGTATCTTTATCTTTATTGAAGAAAAGCTCAGGGAAATTGAGCCTTGCATTCTTTCCTCTCAACTTGAATGCTTTCCTATCATAGGCTAAAGCAGCATCTTCAGCTGTATCGAAGGTGCCAAGCCAAAGGCGAGTCCTTTCTCGAGGAAGACGAATTTCAGCTACCCATTTGCCCCACTGCCTCTGCCTTACGCCTCTATAAAGCTTGCTAGTATGTATAGGCTGCACTGGTTGCCCCAATCTGCCCATCATCCCCCCTCTTGGACTCAAATTCAACGCACCACTACAGTATTGAAGAAGCTGCTGCTGCTGCTGCTGCTGCTGGGGCTGAGGACTAAAGGAAATCATGTGTTGTTGATTTTGTGGCTGCCATGGGCGGGCCATTGGATCAAAAGAACCATCAAAAGCAAAAGGAAAAACTAGTCTAGAAGATGGCAAAGAAGGATAAGAAACAGAGGAATGAACAAGGTGGTGGTTTTGACGTTGAGGGCTACGGATCTTCTTAAGAGGTCTTTGTGAAATGGAAGCTTCATCAAAAACTGGCTTCCATTGCTGCCTCTCCAGTTCCAGCCCAAAATCAACACCCTTGCCTTTGGCAATCTCTTTCACCTTCTCTATCTCATCAGCCATTGATACTGACAAAACACTGGCTCGCTCTCTCTATATATAAAGAAAACTTTGGGGGGTAAACTTCCAGATGGGACAATGAAGAAAAAGGTGGTGGAGAAAGATTCAAATTTTGGTCAGAAGATTAAAAAAAGAAAAAGGGGAGACCATGTTTAAGAATCTTGAACCAGAATTAAATATCGAATCCTATGAATCGAATGCCCAGAATCAGATACGATTTTCAGGATCATAGACCCCATCCTAAAATTCCCCAAACTCTGTCCCATGGTGATTAAAAACAAAGAGAGCGAGCTTTACTTCCATGCTCACCTTCTATTTATTGTAACCATAATAATGTGTTGATTTTGTTTTTTGCAGCAATAATTTTGAGAAAGTTTTGGAGTGGAGGAGAAGAGATGAGTTGAAAAACAGGAGAATTATAAAAAGGCAAGGGTGAGGAGGCGACTCTCCTCTTAGAGAAAGGAATACAGATTTTTTTGGTTAAAATATGATTTTAGTCCCTGTACTTTTATAGAATTTGAGATTTAATCTCTATACTTTAAAAGTTAAAAATTCAATCCTCCTATTTTTTCAACTTAAAAATCTTAGTCAACCATTATCAGTTTTGGTAGTTCCCATCAAAACTTGTCACTTTTACTATGTTTATTTAATATCAATCATATACCATATCATGTGATAACAACTTAATTAATGTATCACATTGATAGATTTTGACAAAAAATATTAACAATATTAATAATTAGATTGAGAGTAATTTTTTTTTTTAAATATAAAGACTAAATCTTAAAATTTAACAAATTACCTTATGCCTTCCACCATAAAATTATTGCTTGTGTAGCAGGTTAAGTAACCTTAAATATTTTTTAGTCCCCTTTAAAATTAAGATAATTGTAAGTTGTATACAAATATCATTTCGTTTATTGTTTAATGATTAAAGTATCTTATCTTATTATCTACAATTTTTGCATATGATTGTCGAAACCATTTTTTGTTTGGAAAACGGGCCGACTATAAAAACATAGAGTCGCCACCAATCCTTTTTTTGAAGTGTGATTGGGCCACCTTATAAAACCTTTTGGTCTACGAATCTTAAGAAAATAGGTCCGGGAGTCGGTTACACACTAGGAAGGATTAGCACCCTCGCAACACCCAAAATTGGTACCTTATTAATTGATTAATGTCTTAATATCGAAAATTGGAAGAGATTTTAAAATACGAATCCTTTAGAAAATGTTTGGATAATTTGAATTGGATATCGAAATTCTCTCGTCCCGAAAGAATGAAATATTACATCCAGCACGTTAGGATACGATATTTCAAACCCTAGATACCAAGATCATTTCATGATTTCCAAAATTCATGCATTGTAATTTAAAAAAAGGTATTCCGCTATTCGGCCAAACGAAAAAAAAAACCGAAACCCAGCACGTTAGGCCACGATTCCTTGAATTTTCAAACGTGAAATATTGCCTTATTTTTGAAGTTGAGAAAACACGATCAAAATCTTAGAAGGATATTTAGTCCTTTGGACGAACGGAAAATCGAAACCCAACAAGTTAGGGCACGATTTTCTGAACTTCCAAGCACAAAATATTACCTTTGTGAAACCCTTTTTATGAATTTGGGTAAAAAAGTAAATTAAAGCAAAAATAAAAACCGTTATAATGTAATTCAAAATCATCGATCTACATGAAATGATAGGAACAAAAATAAATAAATCATAATAGTAATAAAATAGCAGTAATAAAAATAGCAATGATGATGTTGATAATAAAAATAATAATGAGAATGATAAATATAATTATAATAATATGTATATATAAAAAACAGTGACAAAAAATAAAATAATAAAATAATAAAATAATACTAATAATACTAATGAATATAGTAATAATAAAAATAAAAAATGGTAATAATAATATTAAAATAATAATTATAATAGCAGAATAATAATAACTGAATGGGTAATAATAATAATAATAAAGAATAATAATAATAATAATAATAAGCAAAATAAAAAAGTATTAATAATAAAATAATAGTAATAATATTAAAATTAATAATGATAAATAAAATAACAATGAAAATAGAAATACCAAATGGTAATATTTGAAAGTAATAATCATAATATTAATAATAAAAATAGCGATGATAATAAGTATAATAAATATAAGAAATAGGATTATAGTAATAATAATATTATATAAAAAGAAATAAAAATAAAAACAATAATAGTAATGGTAAAATTAAAATAATAGATATAATAGTAAAATAATAGTAATAGTGATAGTGTTTGTCGAAATCATTTTTTTTGTTTGGAAAACGGGCTGACTTTAAAAAAGAAAATGGAGTCACCACCAATCTTTTTTTGAAGTGCGATTGGATCACCTTAAAAAACATTTTGGTCTACGAATTTTACGCACGAGGAAGGATTAGCATCCTCGCAACGCCCAAAATTGGTACCTTATTGATTGATTAATGTTCTAATATCGAAAATTGGAAAAGATTTTAAAATACGAATCCTTTAGAAAATGTTTGGATAATTCAAATTGAATATCGAAATTCTCTTGTTTCGAAAAGATGAAATATCACATCCAGCACGTTAGGACACGATGTTTCAACCCTCGATACCAAGATCATTTCATGATTTCCAAAATTCATGCATTGCAATTTTAAAAAGGGTATTCCGTTATTTGGCCAAACGAAAAAAAACCGAAACCCAACACGATTGGGCACGATTCCTCGACTTTCCAAACATGAAATATTGCCTTATTTAAGAAAACACAGTCAAAATCTCTAAAGGATATTTAGTCATTTGGACGAACGGAAATTCGAAACCCAGCACGATTGGGCACGATTCCTTGAACTTCCAAACACCAAACATTGCCTTGTTTAAAAAACCTTTTTACGAGCTTGGATAAAAAAAAGTGGTAAAAGAAAAGTCGATGTAACCTTTAAAAATAAAAATTAGTCAAAACGTAAAAATGGTTCTACTAAGTGATTAGTGGTAATGTAAGCATGATAATAATAAAGAATGATAAAAATAAATATAATAGGAAGAAAATAAAATAAAATAAACGATAGTATTAATAATCAAAAAATGATAAATAATAGTAATGATAAATAGTAATAATAATAATGGAAAAAAGTTTAAAATAAAAAATAATATTGATAATAAAAATAGTAATAATAGTACTAATAGGAAAAAAATAGTATTAATAATCAAATAATAGTGATAATATTAAAATAATAGTGGTAAAAAAATTAAAATAAAAGAATAATATTAATAGTAGACAAAAATAATAATAAAAATATTAGTAATAAAATAGTATAATAATAAATATGATAAATATAAGAAATAATAATGGTAGGTAATAATAATATATACAGCAATGAAAATAATGATAAGAGTGACAATAAATAAAATAAAATAGTATTAATAAAAAAATAATGGTGACAAAAAATATAAAAATTAATAGTAATAAAATAATAGCAGTAATGAAAGTAAAAGTAATATAAATAGTAAATTAATAATAATAAAAATTATAATAGTATTAATAATAATAAGAATTTAAAAAAATCAAAATTAATAATGAAAATAATAATAAACAAAAGAAATAAAAAAAGAACAAAATTAAACTAAAAATAAAAGTTTGGGGCGAATTTTAAAGAAAATAAAAGAGAAAGGGACCTATTTGAATGCGCGAATAACATGGAGGGACTAAATGGAAAATTTTCCCTCCCTCCAAAACGCGCAGTAGCCAAGGGGACCCAATTGCAAACCGAAATAAATTATCGGGCTAAATTGTAAATAAAAAATTTGATTATAAATCAATAAAAAAGCGGAAGGGCTAAAAGCGCAATTAGCCCTTCCGTAGAAAACACGCGAATCCTGAGGCGGGTTGAGTAGGACCGGGTCGGTTAAGTGCAAAACGACGTCGTTTTGGGGCTTTATGAATCTGGCTAAAATGACGCCGTTTTGAATGGCTATGTAAGCTAATTTTTTTTAAAAAAAAAATTTCATTTTTTCTTTTCTTCCTTCAAAAAAACATCAAAACTCTCTCAACTCTCTCTCTCCCCCCTCTCCAGTCGATGGGATGTCGCTAACGTCCGGTCATGGACGGCCAAGTGACATCACTGTTACGTCATTGCCAGCCACACGTCATGGTGGAATTGGAATTCAAAAAGATGATTTTTTTTGTTTTTTTAAATATATATGTATATAGTTTAAAAAAATAAAAAAAATGAAAATCTTTATAATAAAGAAATGCTGAAAATAAAATAAAGAAAATAAAAAACAACCTTTTTTCCTCAAATCTGCTTTTTCTTTTTGTATTGATATTATGTGTTTTTCTCTTGTATCCGTTAAAACATCCCCCTTTTACATTGAATATTTATGGCTTTTTATAGCCATATTTATAACCATTTACTGCTTCTATTTGTTGTAGGTATGGTGAACGTGGGTAGCGTGATGCGTGGGCGCATGGTGGTGGAGAACGTGGGTAATGGAGGCATGATGGCAGTGGGAGGCTAAGGCGGCTAAGGTTTTGGCTGAAACTGTTTTAAAGTTTGTGGGCTAGGGTTTCCTAATCGGGTTAGGGTTTTTTTGTTATTTTTGGGCCTGTTATTTATTAGGCTACGGGCTAAAAATTGGGCCTTACAGTGTTAATAATATTAATAGTAATAAAAATAATAAAAGTAATAGTAATATTTAGAATAATAAAAATATTAAAATTAATAATAATAAAATTAATAATAACATAATAAAAATCACAAAAGACGTGAAAAAGGACGAAATCAAATCATTAAATAAAATTTTAGGGTCAAAATAGAAAATAAATAGGGCAAGTGGGCCGGATTGTGACGCGCTTGAAAAGAGAGGGACCAAAATGGGAAAATTCCCAAGTCCTCTATGCGCTGCGTTTTAGTGTGGACCAAGTTGAAACAGAGGAAAAATTATTGGGCAAAATCTGAAATAAAAAAAACCTGATTGCAAAACCATGAAAAAGCGGAGGGACCAACTGAATAAATAGCCCATCTTTAAAAAACGTGCGGATCCTCCCCTTGGAGTGGGTCGGGTCGCGGGCCAGAGGCATAAAACGGCGCCATTTTGGGGTTTAAAGACCCTAGCCAAAACGACGTCGTTTTAAGTGGGTATTTAAGGCAAAAAATCTAAAAAAAAAAAATCATTTGAAACCTGTCTTTTTTTTTTAAAAAAAAAAAGGAAAAGAGAGCTCTCTTTTCTCTCTGCAGAGCTCAAGATCTGGTGTAAATTTCTTTTATATTTTTTAAGTTAATACTTATATCTGTATAGTTTAGGGAAAAAATGAAACTATTTGTATATGTTATGTTGACAGATTCGAAAGAAAAAGAAAAGGAAAAGAAAAAGGAAGAAAAAAAAAATTAAAAACCTTGCTGCTCTTTTGTATTGATTTCTCGTAAAGAAATGTATTGATTGTGTACTGCCCTTGTATTCGTAACAAAAAAGTCTGCCATTTTACATGTTTATTTCAGCTTTTATAGCCTTTTCTTTACAAAGTTTTCCCTATTTTGTAGGTGCGAGCGTCGTGGTGGAGAGGGGCTCTTCACACGGCGTGGTGGCGGCGCGCACAACGTGTAACATCCCAAAAATGGGGCTATTTGAAATTTCATTATTTTCTTATGTATGAACTACTGAAATATTATTTATGGAATAAGAGAGTTTAATTTAAGGCTTTGAGTTGGCTCGGTTTAAAAGAAAATTTAGTTTTTAAACTTGAAAGGTAAGGAGCCTTAGCGGAAGGGTGTTAAAAGAATAAGTGGGGATATTTTGACACTAAAAGTTCTTGGTAAAGTGGCAAAAAGAAGCCACTTAAGAGCTAGCATGGACGCCACATTAAGGGGAAGGGAGAGCCTTGGTTGAGTCACAAGGATCCTCCTTTTTGCATTATGGATGGACGGCACACATGGAGAGTTTTTTCTCTCCTTAATTTTTTTTATTTATTTTGGATAATAAAGGGTTTTTATTATTATTATTAAGGGATAATTTAAGCATTTTAAATTGGTTTTAATTTGCTTAAACCTTTAGATAATACAAGATATATGATAATTTCATCAAGGATATTATTTGATTAAAAAGGATTATTAGGTGATTAATTCAAATTATTTGAATTAATTAAACAAGTGGCCAAGAATAACTGAGGAAATTAAATGGATTTTGAACTCCTTGGATGATAGGAGTGGACGGCAAGTCAAGGGGGTCTTAATGCTTATAAATACCCCAACCCACCACCTTGTTTTCTTTTTCCCATCTCTCTCTTAGCAAGAAAAACCTAACCCTTTTCCTTCTAATTTTCTTTATTTTCTCTCAAACCTCATTAGCGAATTAGTCTTCTATATTTCTCCTTGCCGAACCTCCACCCTCAATCCCTCTTTTCTTTTAACGATCAAGCATCCACGCCTTTTTGCCGAAAATTTTAACATCCTTCTCCTCCATTGATTTCTTCAATAGCCGAATATACCCATTGGAAGTGCGAATTCCTTTTTACTATTTTTAACCTCTTGGCCGAATAGTGCGATGGCATAGATACTCAGGGATTTCTCTATCGATCATAAAGGTAAGGGATGGCCGAACCCTCCTCTTGTATTTTCTTTTCCATTCACGACTGGATAAGAAGGGAAGCAAAATTCGGCATTTGGATGAAAAGTATGACTAACTTGTGTTCTCCTTTGAAATCAATTCTCATAAGGTTCTTCGGGATATCGTGAGCAAGCTGTCTAAGTCTGAAATTGCTGGCATTCGGCTTTGGTAAGTGTTGGTAGAGGCTCGTTTTATTTTCAATAGGTATTACTTAAGTGATTAAAAGCCAAAAGTTATCGACAATATCCACGATCCATTATTTGGCAAAGCGGATCCGAGTACCGTGGATTGTAGCGAACACAAAGGTAAGAATCCGGGATCACAACTGACCCCTCTAGATTTGTTTGGCCGAATAGGCCATAATACTAACCTTGATAGTTGGCCGAATATAGGGGCAAGGACTTAGAGTGTGGCCGATTGATTAACTTCGGGATCTAAGGCTATCGTGGTGACAGGTGTGTACATACACACCATATGATATATTAACTGTGCTTAATATTGTGAATGCTCATTTTGATTTATGTAGCATTGGAATTAATACCAACTCGGTATAAGTGGCGACTCAGGTAAGTACCTGTTATTATGAATTTGCTATTTGATGCTTTTGGTAAGCATGATGTATTGACACATGAAATTTAAGAATGTGATGGCATGAAACATATATATGTTTATCTGTGTGGGATTGATGAGTGGAGGGGGTGTAGGTATTCGCGTCGAAGCGGGCACCGATGTTTTGGTAACACACCGTGACTATATGTCACCAGAGGTTTGGTACCTCCAGAGGTTTGGCACCTCAGTAGCGACTTATCCCTGTGGTTAATACCACCGTGGGTTGGCCCCACTTGAGATATGGGATCGTCTGCCAGTGATTTGGTATCACACGATGGGTTGGCCCCATCACCCGATTTGTGTCTACGGACACCAGTGCTTTGGTAGCACATCGTGACTATATGTCACCAGTGGTTTGGCACCACCAGTGGTTTGGTACCACAACGGGGTAGACAGAGGTGTATGGCTGGCTAGGTTGGGATATATGATGTTTTGCATGTTAATCTGTTATATGATGTGTATGAACATATTTAAAACCGGGGAAGGGTTACATACTGAGTCTTGGTGACTCACCTTCTCCTTTACATTTTTCAGGTAACGAGTAGATCGCGGATGTGGAGCCGGGCTGACTCGAGGTGGCCATGCCGTTGGAGTTAAATTTTAACGGACCTTGAATTTCAATTTATTTACTATGGGATTGTGAATTTAAATTTTATCTTCTTTTATGTAATAAGGCCTCCTAGTATTTTTATTTTATTTTTATTTTACGCTCGAATATTTGTTTAAATTATCTTTTTATGAAATGAGATGAAATGGGTTTTCTAAACCGAACTCGCATAAGCGTTTTTAACGGGCCATCAGCACATTAGTAATTTTATAATGACTTGACTTGTTTTAAATTTTCAATTAAAAACTAAGTATGGTTTTAGCAACTTCAAATAAATGAAGGCTTTCAAAATTTTGAGTTGGTTTTCAAAAAGGAACTTCAAAAATGTTTTCATCATAACGGACAGATTCGCCATAGCGTTTGGGCGGGTTTGGGTCGTTACAAAATTGGTATGAGCCAGTTCAAAGCTCTCTTGTGTGGGGCCCAAGGCCCAAAAATGTTTTAAAAGGCCTTATGAAATAATTTTTGGATTTTTGAACAAGCATGGCCCGAGTCTCCCAAACACCGATCCGCCTGTAAGTACTTACGAACCTCTTGGTGAACTATATTCGTAGAAGGGTAGGAAGTATGGAACGTAGATAGACTTATAGGACTTGAACCCTAGGATTAGATTACTCAAACACATGAACCAAACATAAGACATTAAGGAACTAAACCAATCTATGACTTAGCCAGTGAGCTAGGGTGTGGTAACCCCTGTACGCATGTCGAGGATTGGATCGGAAGAGCACGGTATTTAAGCGATCCGTGTGACTCACCTCCTCTTCGCAGTATCCTACCGGTGCGTAGCTTCCGGTTCACCCTAACTCGAGGGCTCGGTGGTGTGGCAACCTCTGCGCATGTCAGAAAGGTTGGTGGAGAGCTTGGTATTTAAGCGGTCCGCGTGACCCACCTCCTCTCTTCACTCGAATCCTGCCTGGTGCGTAGCTTTGGTTCACCCTGACCAAGAGGGCTCGGTCATAGGCTAAACCTAATGACTAAAACCCGAAAAAGGGAATTAGCCATGTTTTCGAAACAGAACGAAACAATAACAACTCAAATGTTTTCAAAACTCTTGCAACAACTCTTTCAAAGCAGAAAACATCATATTTACAACGTTTTCCTCGAAAAACTCAAATTTTTGGAAAATTACAAAAATGCCCTTAGGGGTAAAATTACTAAAACGCCCCTGACTCATAAAATACCAGTTCAATGGTTTTGCTCAAAAATTTCAATTACTTTACAAATATCCAACAACTTAGTTTTGAAAATCAACACTGAAATATTTTGGTTTTAGAAAATTACGAAAACGCCCTCAATTTGTGAAAATTACCAAAATGACCCTGATCTTTGGAAAGCGTTACCAACATCACTATTTGAAAAGGAAAACTTTCAGAAAGGACCCTCAAAGTTTTACAACTGTCGAAAATATCCCTGATTTATCAAAATGACAAAATTGCCCCTGATTGACAAAATTACCAAAATACCCCTGGTTTCAAAACGATTACGATTTTACAAATTTTTATAAATATCCTCCAGTTTTGGGAATGTCAAAATGATCTACTCTACTAAAGTTTTAAAATTTCTTTATTTACGAAAATACCCCTGTAGGGAAAATGACGAAAATACCCCTGGGTTGGGAATGGGCAGAAATGTCCGAAGAGTGAATAGGTATGGAAAGCATTAAGGAATGGATGCATGAACTCTTTGTGTGAACTAGGATAGAAGACTGAAACCTTGTTTGCTCGAAAGAATCCCTAATTAAATTACGTTCATAAAATTTCTTCGTGAATAAGAAAGTGAAACAAATGCTAACACATAAAATTTTCTTAATCGATTAAAAGCGCGATAGATAGAATGAGTTCTAGAGGACGTGGATGTCGTGGACGCGGTAGGGGTAGGATGACGGTGTCTGAACCCGGCGGCAGACAGGTCAAGGTTCGAAAAATGAGGTACCACCGCCACCACCACCTCCTACTTTCGGGTGAGAGGCGAGGACCGGGCCCGGCGGTGGGCCGTGTCGCAAGTCGCTTTTTTGCGAGTTTTGGAGATGGTGGCGGGGCTGGTGGGAATTTGGGAGCTCTAAGTCTGTTCCCGAGCGGTCCGGCCTAACGGGCCGAGGTATTAGTGGTGTCTCGTGAGTGGCGCTTGATCCGCATGAGAATATTGGCCGGAATCTACGGAAAGGGTCATGGATGATCTCGACCGACCGACGAGAAAAAGTGAAAAGGCGTGTGTCGCTTCTAAAGGATGAAGCGCACCAGTGGTGGTCGATCGTCGGGATGGAGCCGCGGTGATGATCTCACGTGGGACTACTTTAAAGCGGCCTTTCGGAAGAAGTATGTGGGCACTAGTTACACCGATGCCCAAAGGAAAGCCTTCCAGGTCTAGTGCAAGGAACTAAGTCGGTGGGCCGAGTATGAGGCGGAGTTTTTAAGGTGAGTAGGTATGCCGGAGGAATCGTAGCCACCGAACATGAGCGTGTGTCCGCTTTGAGGACGGGCTCGAGAGATGATCCGAGATTGCTAATTGCCCATGCAGCGAGTTCGTGAGTTCTCGTCCCTAGTGGAGAAGGCCAAGGTGGCCGGAAGGGATTAAGGAGACTCGTGAGACAAAACTATAGTAAGAATAACCAAAAGAGAGGTTTTGGGTCATTTGGATCGGGTAGCGCTAATGCTCGAAGCGGGCTAGGCGAGTGGGCCAAATCAGGCCAGAGGCCCACGACTACTAATCAAAGGCCAACTCGGTGCAACCGCTGTGGAAAAACCCATTGGGGGAGTTGTTGGACCGGTAACAAAGGTTGTTTTGAGTGTGGGTCTTTGGAGCATCGGGTAAGGGACTGTCCTCAAAAGGCAGCTAAGGATCACCGGAAAGGTCGAATCGCGCTCGGGGCGAAATGTTGGACCACCACGGAGAGGGTCGGGGTAATGGCGAGAGAAACAATGGTTTCAACCGAGGTCGTGGAACTCGAAGGCGAGAGGTTCGGGTAACACTGAGGCTAGGCACTGGCTTAGTCTATGCAGCGAGGCGTCGCGAGGAGGGAGACGCACCGGACGTTATAACCGGTACGTTTCTAATATTTGGTTTACCTTATGTTGCATTGATTGATGTGGGTTCGACGCACTCGTACATTGCTAGTAGTGTGGTAGGAACTATGGACCTAGACTCGAGACTACTCTTAGGAAGATGGCGTGCTAAGCCCCTGCAGGACACTCTGTAGTAGTAGACAAACTTTATAGAGATGTACCCCCTAGAACTCCAAGGGTCGTATTTGTAGCCGATCCGATGGAACTACCTTTCGGAGAGTTCGATTTGATCCTTGGAATGGATTGGCTAGTTCGATGATCGGTAATTTGGATTGCGCGCTAAGCGCATGGTGCTTAAGACGATCGAGGGTGATGAAGTGGTTATGATAGGTGATAGAAGGAATTACCTATCCAATGTGGTGTCGGCCTTGAAGGCCGAAAGGATGGTTAAGAAAGGTTGCGAGGCATTTTTGGTTCGGATCGTGCTTTGGAAGCTAAAAGTCGATGAGTTGAGGTTCGAACGGTGGGGAATTTCTCGACGTATTCGGAAGAACTTCCGTGTCCGCCTCAGATCGGGAAGTTGAATTCGGTATTGACTTGTTACCGGAACGACACCGTGTCTATAGCACCATACCGAATGGCACCAAAGGAATTGGTGGAGTGAAGGCCCAAATTCGAGGAGCTTTTGGATAGAGGTTTATTCGACCAAGCATATCCCCCGGGAGCACTGTGCTATTTGTCAAGAAGAAGGACGGGTCCATGCGAATGTGCATCGACCACCGTCGGTTAAACAAGTTAACGATCAAGAACAAGTATCCGTTGCCTCGGATCGATGACTTGTTTGACCAACCGAAAGGGTGCGCGGTGTTTTCAAAGATAGACCTTAGGTCGGGTTACCATCAATTGAAGGTAAAAGAGGTTGATGCTCACAAGACGGCATTCGTGAACTCGATATGGACATTACGAAGCTCGGTGATGCCATTTGGGTTGACCAACGCGCGGCGGCATTTATGGACTTGATGAGCGAGTATTTCAGCAGAAGACCTAGACCGGTTCGTCGTAGTATTCATTGGCGACATCTTGGTGTACTCTAAGTCGGAGGAGGAGCATGATGAGCATTTGCGAATAGTGTTGCAAGTACTAAGGGAGAAGCGATTATATGCCAAATTCGGTAAGTGTGAATTTTGGCTAAGGGAAGTAGCTTTCTTAGGTCACGTAGTGTCGGCGGAAGGATTAGAGTGGACCTCGCAAGATTGAAGCGGTGTTGGATTGGAAACCGCCTAGGTCGATGCAGAGATCGAAGTTTCCTAGGTCTAGCGGGTATTATCGAAGGTTTGTAGAAGGATTTTCTCCGATCGCGACACCGATTGTGAAGCTACTAAGAAAAGGAGTCCCATTTGTATGGTCGAAGAAGCGAAGAAAGCTTCGATAAACTAAGGAAAATTTTGACTGGAAGCTCGATTTTTGGTGTGCGACAGAGGCGGAAAATTGTTCACCGTTTATTGTGATGCGTCCCATATTGGTTTGGGATGTGTCTTTGATGCAGGAAGGAAGGTAGTAGCCTATGCATCACGTCCGTTAAGACCTCATGAATTGAACTATCCAACGCACGACTTAGAGCCAGCAGATCGCTTCGCTCTGAAAATATGGAGACACTACCTTTATGGGGAGAAGTCGATAGTTTATCTGAGATCACAAGAGTCCGAGGTATCTCTTGACTCGAAGGATCTTAACTTGAGACGGCGTCGGTGGATCGAACTTTTGAAGGATTACGATTGTTCAATCGAGTATCATCGAGAGCAAGGCCAACGTGGTAGCCGACGCGCATTGAGCCGGAAGGTCGTGGACGGATTTAAGAGCAATGTTTGCTCGGTTGAGTCTATATGATGATGGAAGTCTCTTGGCGGAACTTGAGTTAAGCCAACATGGATCGAGGAGGTTAAGGAAAAACGATCGGTAGATGAAGGGTTGAACGCTAAGAGAGCACAAGTTCGAGGATGGTGGTTTGGAAGGATATAACTTTGTCGAGTGATGGAGTATTATGCTTTCAGGGCGAAAGCGTGTATGCCAAAGGATGTGGAGTTGAGGCGAAGATTCTCCATGATGCACATAGCAGCCTTCTTACGCTATGCATCCGGGAGGAAGCAAGATGTATAGGGATCTTAGAGAGCGATTTTGGTGGCGGGTTAAAAGCGTGAAAGTATGAGTTTGTTGGTAAGTGTCTAACTTGTCAACAAGTTAAGGTTTGAACATCGATTGCCGTCGTGGTTGCTTCAACCAGTGAAGATTCCCAATGGAAGTGGGAGCGGATCACTATGGATTTTGTTAGTGGGCTACCCTTACGCCCGATGAAGAAAGACGCGGTTTGGGTAATAGTAGACCAGGTTAACTAAGTCGGCTCACTTCATACCGGTGAGGATGGATTTCTCTCTTCAGAAGCTAGCTAAGCTGTACGTCTCGGAGATAGTAAGATTGCATGGGGTTCCAACATCAATCATCTCGGATAGGGATCCCAGGTTCACGTCAAGGTTTTGGAAAGCCTTGCATCAAGCTATGGGCACACGGTTGGATTTTAGTACCGCTTTCCATCCACGATCGACGGACAATCGAAAAAGGGTGATCTGGTCTTGGAGGATATGTTAAGAGGTTGTGTCTTGGATTTCCGTGGTAGTTGGGAGGAATTTCTACCATTAGCAGAGTTCGCCTATAACAACAGCCACCAGGCAAGTATCCAGATGGCTCCGTATGAGGCACTGTATGGCAGGAAGTGTCGACTCTCGACATGTTGGACGGAACTAGGTGAACAGCCGATTTTGGGTCGAGTTGGTGATGAGAGACGGAGGATAAAGTTAAGGTAATTCGGTCTCGTCTTAAGGAAGCATCGGATAGGCAAAAATCCTATCTTTGATTTAAAATGCAAGGAGATGGAGTATCTTTGAGAGAGACAAGGTTTTTTCGAAAGTGTCACCTTGGAAAAAGGTGTTAAGATTTGGAAGGAAAGGAAGCTAAGCCCAAGGTTCATCGGGCCATATCGCGGTGATTAAGCGTGTTGGACCGATGGCGCATCGGCTTGAGTTCTACCGGCCGAACCAAATCCATGATGTCTTTCACGTATCAATGCTGAGACGATATCGGTCAGACCCATCGCACGTAGTGCCAGTAACAGAAATCGAGGTGAATTCAGATTTATCGTTTGAAGAGGAACCAGTTCAGATCTTAGACCGAGACGTGAAGGTTCTACGTAAGAAGTCAGTGCCCCTAGTGAAGGTACTGTGGCGGAACCATGGTACAGAGGAAGCTACGTGGGAACCTGAGGATGTAATGAGGCAGCAATACCCCCACCTTTTCTAGTTAAGTAATTTCGGGGACGAAATTTATTTTAAGGGTGGTAGAACTGTAACATCCCAAAAATGGGGCTATTTGAAATTTCATTATTTTCTTATGTATGAACTACTGAAATATTATTTATGGAATAAGAGAGTTTAATTTAAGGCTTTGAGTTGGCTCGGTTTAAAAGAAAATTTAGTTTTTAAACTTGAAAAGTAAGGAGCCTTAGCAGAAAGGTGTTAAAAGAATAAGTGGGGATATTTTGACACTAAAAAGCCCTTGGTAAAGTGGCAAAAAGAAGCCACTTAAGAGCTAGCATGGACGCCACATTAAGGGGAAGGGAGAGCCTTGGTTCGAGTCACAAGGATCCCTCCTTTTTGCATTATGGATGGACGGCACATGTGGAGAGTTTTTCTCTCCCTTAATTCTTTTTTTTATTTATTTTGGATAATAAAGGGGTTTTTATTATTATTATTAAGGGATAATTTAAGCATTTTAAATTGGTTTTAATTTGCTTAAACCTTTAGATAATACAAGATATATGATAATTTCATCAAGGATATTATTTGATTAAAAGGGATTATTAGGTGATTAATTCAAATTATTTGAATTAATTAAACAAGTGGCCAAGAATAATTTGAGGAAATTAAATGGATTTTGAACTCCTTGGATGATAGGAGTGGACGGCAAGTCAAGGGGGTGCCGAATGCTTATAAATACCCCAACCCACCACCTTGTTTTCTTTTTCCCATCTCTGCTTAGCCGAAAAACCTAACCCTTTTCCCTTCTAATTTTCTTTATTTTCTCTCAAACCCTGTTAGCCGAATTAGTCTTCTATATTTCTCTTGCCGAACCTCCACCCTCAATCCTCTTTTCTTTTAATGACCAAGCATCCACGCCTTTTTGCCGAAAATTTTAACATCCTTCTCCTCCATTGATTTCTTCAATAGCCGAATATACCCATTGGAAGTGCGAATTCCTTTTACTATTTTTAACCTCTTGGCCGAATAGTGCAAGTGGCATAGATACTCAGGGATTTCTCTATCGATCATAAAGGTAAGGGATGGCCGAACCCTCCTCTTGTATTTTTTTTTCATGCGACTCGGATAAGAAGGGAAGCCAAAATTCGGCATTTGGATGAAAAGTATGACTAACTTGTGTTCTCCTTTGAAATCAATTCTCATAAGGTTCTTGGGATATCGTGAGCAAGTTTGTCTAAGTCCGAAATTGTGGCATTCGGCTTTGGTAAGTGTTGGTAGAGGCTCGTTTTATTTTCAATAGGGTATTACTTAAGTGATTAAAAGCCAAAAGTTCTTGACAATATCCCCGATCCATTATTTGCAAAGCGGATCGAGTCACGTGAGTGGATTGTAGCGAACACAAAGGTAAGAATCGGGATCAACCGACGACTCTCTAGATTTGTTTGGCGAATAGGCCATAATACTAACCTTGATAGTTGGCCGAATATAGGGGCAAGGACTTAGAGTGTGGCCGATTGATTAACTTCGGGATCTAAGGCTATCGTGGTGACAGTGTGTACATACACACCATATGATATATTAAGCGTGCTTAATATTGTGAATGCTCATTTTGATTTATGTAGCATTGGAATTAATACCAACTTCGGTATAAGTGGCGACTCGAGGTAAGTACATATATTATGAATTTGCTATTTGATGCTTTTGGTAAGCATGATGTATTGACACATGAAATTTAAGAATGTGATGGCATGAAACATATATATGTTTATCCGTGTGGGATTGATGAGTGGAGGGGCGGTGTATTCGTGCGAGCGGGGGCACGATGTTTTGGTAACACACGCGTGACTATATGTCACCAGAGGTTTGGTACCTCCAGAGGTTTTGGCACCTCGTAGCGACTTATCCCTCGTGGTTAATACCACCGTGGGTTGGCCCCACTTGAGATATGGGATAAATCGCGCGTGATTTGGTATCACACGATGGGTTGGCCCCATCACCCGATTTGTGTCTACGGACACGGTGCTTTGGTAGCACATCGTGACTATATGTCACCGGTGGTTTGGCACCACCAGTGGTTTGGTACCACAACGGGGTAGACAGAGGTGTATGGCTGGCTAGGTTGGGATATATGATGTTTTGCATGTTAATCTGTTATATGATGTGTATGAACATATTTAAAACCGGGGGAAGGGTTACATACTGAGTCTTGGTGACTCACCTTCTCCTTTACATTTTTAGTGTAACAGTAGATCGCGGATGTGGAGCCGGGCTGACTCGAGGTGGCCATGCCGTTGGAGTTAAATTTTAACGGACCTTGAATTTCAATTTATTTACTATGGGATTGTGAATTTAAATTTTATCTTCTTTTATGTAATAAGGCCTCCTAGTATTTTTATTTTATTTTTATTTTACGCTCGAATATTTGTTTAAATTATCTTTTTATGAAATGAGATGAAATGGGTTTTCTAAACTGAACTCATAAGCGTTTTAACGGGCCATCGAGCACATTAGTAATTTTATAATGACTTGACTTGTTTTAAATTTTCAATTAAAAACTAAGTATGGTTTTAGCAACTTCAAATAAATGAAGGCTTTCAAAATTTTGAGTTGGTTTTCAAAAAGGAACTTCAAAAAATGTTTTCGTTTATGCGGACAGATTCGGCCATAGCGTTTGGGCGGGTTTGGGTCGTTACACAACGCGAAGTGCGTGAGAAGGTTGGCGCGCGCGAGGGGAGGGTGGGTTGCGGGACGTGCGTGTTGGGTTCTTTGCTAAGGTTTCACTTCTGTTGTGATTTAGGTAGTGGGCTAGGGTTAGTGTTAATTTTTGGGCCTGGGGCTATTTGGGCTTGTTTGTTTTGTAATGGACTGCTAGAATTTTATTGGTTTATTTTTAATATGGGCCTGGGCAAATTTTGTTCATTACAATAATTATAATGTTAATTAAATGAGATTATTTTTTTGTAAATGATGACTTCTTTTTCAATATATTTTGTAAATGTTGTCTACAAATATATTACTTTTATATAGATATTTATTTTTATATTTTTTATAGTATTGCTTCTAAATCCAAGTTACTGTCAAACCCATTTTTTGAGGAGAAATGATTGAATGAAACTGTGATTTCACGTTATCCATATCTCTTTGACAAATCAGATTTTTCTTCCTGATATTCAACTTTTTCCTCTTGAAAAAATTTTTAAATCCAACTAAAAATATTAAATATATGGAGAAAAAAAATATGATTTATCATTCTCCTATTAAAAATGGATAGAGTTGACTTGAAATCACGGTTTCATACAATCCTTTCTTTCATTCGAGATTAGATTATGGGGTATTTCCTTTCAAAGCCTAGTTACTAAAAACAATAGGCTTAGTTTATTTCATTGAAAGTGTGTTTCCAAAAATTATTTTTAGAAATGTTTTATTTTTCTGGAAAAGCTAATGTTTTCTGATATTTAGATGGATCTGTTTAAAATATTTTCTATTATTTAGTAGATTTCTTGAAAATATTTCATACAAGTTGTTTTCAATGAAACATCCATGCATTTGAGATTATCTTATCTTTTCATTGTTTAATTGAGTTTATTTTATATCTATAAATTTATATTTTACATTGTTTTTGCATATATTACAATGGTTCATTTATAGATGAATATATAAATTAAATATATAATATTAGTCGATTATTAGGCTGAAATATTAAGAGTCATAAATTGAAAACAATCAAAGCTAATAGATGATTCCTTGTGTAAAAGAAAACAAAGATTGGATAATAATAATAATAAATTAGTTTCCAAACCACAATCAGTACTATATAACATTAAATTAATAATATTATTTAAGTGCATAATTAATAGTACACCATATGATGACTACAATATTTGTTTGAATAATAATAAATTAGCTTCAGAAAATAGTAGAGTAAAGATTAAATAAAAGCTAATTTACTATTATTCAATTAGTAGAATAAAGGGGCTCAGATCTACGGTAAAATCGTAAAACATGAATACAATTAGGGAGACTCCATTCTTAGGGCTCTAAGCTTTTAACTTCAAAATTCAAGTTAGTTATTGGTTATTTTCTTGTAATTTTTATAAATTTGAGGTCATGGGAGCCTGACTTAACTAGCCCATGTACCAATTTGTAAAACTGTTAAAGTTTTAAAAAGTTGTCATTGTTGATTTCTTGAGGTTTTAGATGTGATAGATTTTAAGCTTAGACGTGAGAAAGGACTAAATTGTAAAAACTTAATTGATAGTTTCGTACATTAGGGACTAAACTGAATAAAATGTAAAATTGGCTATAAAAATAAGAAATAGGAGGTCCCTAATGTATAATAATGAAATCAGAATTCAATTTGAAGCTTTAAATAAAAGGTTATGCTAGTTCCGATTTTAGGGACTAAATTGAACACATTATAAAAGTTTTATAAATTGATAATTGAAGGTAAATTGGTTGGTTATTGATAGTATTATATATTTTATATTAATTTGTAGCTAACGTCGTCTAGAAAATGCCTGAAGATATTTTAGTAAATAGAGCCTTATCAGTTTGGAAAATGTCTTACCGAAAAAATTTTGGTAAGACATTTTACGGAAATAAAGGGGTAATTTTATATTGACCATCATATTTTACATGAAACAATATAAAAAAACTAAAAGTATTTTCCGTGAAAGCTTTTACGTGAAACAAATGAAGTCTAAATACAAAATTCTCATAATGAAAAGCAAATTGTTTTCTAAAGGTATAGAAACCAAATTGTTTGTTAAATAATTTTTAATAATAAAAATATAAAAATAATTTGTGATAACCTATTAATATTGTGATATATGAAATTTAAAATAAATTATATACAAAATTTAACTTGAATATATAAATGTATTTATAATTTATAATTTATAATTTATATAAAAAATATATAAATTTATAATTTGGCACTCAACCCATTTTTTTTTAATGCCAAAAAGTTAAAAGAATATGTTTGGTTTTAGGAAACATAAGCAAGCAGTTTTTGTTTTTGTTTTTCTTTTAAATGGAAAACATTGAAAAACATGTTTGATTGAAAATTTTAAAAATAATTTTTAAAAATGAAAATATGTAATAAAAAAAATCAATTCAAAGTTATTTTTATTATTTTCACTAAAAACGTTTTGTAAAATGAAAAACGTTTGAAAACAAGAGTTTTTAATTTTAAATGAATTGGCACGAGTTCAAACTCGAATAATTATTAAAAAGTGTTATTTTTTCAACTGTTTTTTAAATGTCAAATCTATTATTATGGTCGAATTCATATAAATGTAAGTTTATTATAAGAAAATATGTCGTATATATATATTCATTATTAAAAACAAAATTTTTATTTTT
Organism: Gossypium bickii; assembly: GCA_025503065.1. Taxonomy (NCBI): domain Eukaryota; kingdom Viridiplantae; phylum Streptophyta; class Magnoliopsida; order Malvales; family Malvaceae; genus Gossypium; species Gossypium bickii. Next base: position 109,497,132 of record CP106717.1, read on the forward strand.
ATCTATCAAATGCGTTTTTCAATTTTCAAAATAAAAAAAAAAAAATATTTTGAAAAACTAAACGGAAAATTTTCAAGTTTTTATTTGGTTTGAAAAATAAGTCTGAAAAATATTTAAACATGTTCACCATTGTCCATGCACCATCTTGTCCCCAAATCAAGGAGTTAAAAGCCTTCTTTTAGGCTTTTTTAAGCCCAAGCTCAAGCCCATAATTATGGTTCCTCCTTTTGCTTTGGGTCATAGTCTGGCCCACAACAAGTTTTGGTCTATAGACTTTGTACATGGTGAAATGCTGTGAATAAATTTTGGATTTTATAAGAATAATTTATTTTAAAATATATGAAATATATTTTTTTATTAAATTAATTCACAAATTTAACAAAATTATAGCGATTTTATATAAATAAACATATTGATTATATTTTATTAAATAAAAATGATATTGGTTAAGATATTATTTTAATAAAATATTTAAATTTCACATAAAATATTAATCCATTTTATTAAATAAAAATAATATTTAATCAGTAAAATTAAATATATCAATTAAATAAATTATTAAAATTTTTAATTAAATATTCTACTATTAATTTAGAACATTGTAAACTTATAAATTAAAGATTCAACTTAATAACTCATGGGTTATATTGCCACCAAGAGAAAAGAATCTACTGAACAAGTTCCCACTAAAAACTTCTTTATATAATTTTTAAATTCTTATTTTGGTGATTAAATAATTTCATTTAATTTATTAATAAAATATAATTTTTATAAGGTGACATCAACTATCTCACTGTAACATTTAAATGTTGTTTTAAGTGTATAACGGTTACCTTCCTATGACAGGAAAAAAATCTTGATATACAAATAAGATTTTTATAGAGAAGGTTGACTGTATTGGACATTTTTTTTTTATCGAGTAGAGGTGTTCATAGACCGAATCGAGTCTAGGCATGATATTAACATACTTATTTTAGTATAAATTAGTAATAACTTAATTCTAATTGGTATTTTTAGTCACTCACATAACTTCTTTATGAGAAAGATAATTTTTTTTACTTACTTTTAAATGCTTTTTTTAAAATATTTTTTTAATTTTAATTTTAAATTTATACTAATTATTTTTTATTTTATATTTAACTATTTTAAGACATGTATTAAATAAATTTCTGTTCTCATATTTTTATGCATGTTATCGTATGAAAAACACTTGCTCTATCTCCCACAAAAATGCTTCTAATACCATGAGGTGGTTGGTGCAAGTAAAGTAATCCAACTGACAAAGTGCAGCAATTGAATTAATTGTACTGAATTTGTCAAATAAATAAATAAAGTGTACTGAATTTGATAATAAAAATTTTAAGTATACTGAATTGAAAAATTCCAAGGATTGCAAAAGCATTTCAACTAGCTATTTGATTTTTTTTTTTTTTTAAAGAAGTTTCAATATAACAAATATAATATACTTACATATATATATATAAAGCAAAAAAATAAATATAAATATATCTTTGAGCAATTATAACGTAGAATTAAGTCAGTATGTCTTTAATTTTAAAATTTTTATCAATTTTTCTCTAAATTTTTAAATTTTAGTCAATTTATTTTTTTCGGAAAAAATTTGATTGAATTGTTTTAATGACACTAACATGATAATCCTTATGTTAGATTCATTGTTAACGTGGATATCTTTTAATAGTTTTAATGAACTTTTCCTTTTAAATTATTAACAATTTCTTTATTTGATTTTTATTTTTATAAAGTACACGTGAATTGTCACATGAGTTAGCAAGTCAGTATTGTTAACAATTCGATTAATTTTTCCATCCAAAATAAAATAATTTAACTAAAATTTGAATGTCTTAGGCCAAAGCAATAAAAGAAAAAAAAATTCAGGCCAAAAAAAAAATGTTAAAGACTAAATTTTCCATTATGTCCTTTTGTAAGTCTCTAAATCTTTTATAGTATATCCTTGTGCAGTTTTGATTTGTTTATAAAAATTGAAGAACCCTTAAATAGGAAGAGAAACGCATTTCAACGCTTTCGAACTCCTATCTTTCTGCATTGACAATAATTTCGATGCCAACCGAATTAAGACTTACTCAAAATATAGATCTTAAATTTTTTTTCAAATACACTCATATTAATAAAGGGTTAATTCAAATATATTTCGACCAATCTCTATTTTTAAATTTTAAAAATATGTTAATTTTTATTTAATATTTAGAAATTTTATTATTTTAATAATTAAATTTTTTAAAGATTATTTTATTAACCTTTTAAACATTAAATTAATATCTTTTAATATTAAAATATAGTATTATGTATTTAAATTTTATATGATATAAACTACATAATATATCAAAATAAAATAATAAAATATTTTAGGATTGAGAAACCATGAATATTAAAATTCAATTTTGCAAGCCTAATAATGTAGGTCCAACTTCATTCCTCTAGTGATCCCAATTAATGGCTTTCATTTTCTTTTCTCTCCTCTACCAATTTCTTAAATTCAGTCTGGTGGTTGGTTGGGGATTAATTTTTTTTTTTAACATTAATTTTATTAAAAATTCTTATTATATATGTTTTAAACTATTCATAATCTCTTTCCAATCCAATTGAGCTAAGACTCAATTAATATCCTCGAACTCACGTCCTTCGATATAAATAACAATATCGATGTCAATCTAATTAAAACTCAATTGACTTTTATATCTATTTTATAATTTATAAATATTAATTTTTAGAAATTCGTAATTATCTTTCTCATATTTGTAGAGTTGTTAAATATTTACCTTAATAGTGCATGAGTGAATTGTTTGTCCAATACATGCAAAACAATTGGCGTTTCCTTCTAATGTGCATTGTCTTTCGTTTCTTTTAAGTCTAAAACCACACAAATAAGCAAGCGTGTAAAGTTAGATAATTGAGGCGCTCTCCAAAAGGAAAAATAGGAAAAATACAAGTCCCAAAATACAACAGCTGTTAGGCATCTGAGCCGCGGGAGTGGCTGCCGAAGTTGATGACTGCTAACCAAAAATCCAAGTGCCCTACAACCCATATCAACCCACGCTCACATTGACTTAAAGGAGCCAATTGCCCCCCATGTGATGTTGCCACTCTCCCAACTCCTAGTTATTTATAACACTTGGTTAGTGGTTGCATTTAGAAAAAAAAAAAAAATACACTCGATCTTATGTTATGCATCCTGATAAAAATGTGGAATCGTGGGGCTTCCCATTTTTTATGTTCCCAAGTGGAGAATTTATTGATTGCACTCATTAACCGAAAGTAACTCTAAAAAGTTTATTGGAATTTCGTGTTAATGTATGTGACATGCACATGTAGTTTTGTTATTTATTTAGTAATCCAGCTATGAATACTAACTATAGGGATGTCTGAGTTTTTGTTGCCAGACGTTTCCAATATGCTTGAGTTGATGAGAGATGTCAAATAATGATGAGGGCAAGTGAATGACGGTAAAGATGATGGTGAAGAAGAAGAAGAAGAAGAGGGTGATATCTAGCTATCCAAGGGCTGCTCGGCATCTGTAGCTGCATCGAGATTGATTCTCTTTTGATCAGGGGAAGAGTACAATGACCATTTTACAACTTATATTATGACAATAATTTGGAGTAGGTACACAAACTATTCTAAAGAACATGTCGGTGGAACGAAGTTATTAGAAACAAGTAAAGGAGAGACATTTTCATTGTCAAAGTCAGAGGAGATATGGCTATTTACAGCACTTTATAGCTAGCTTTAATGTTAGAAAACGCTATAGTCAATCCCATTTTCAACTCAACTGCTAAACCCTCGTCTTGTCGTCCCAATTTCTTTCAAATTAATTCTCCCTCAATCACCTTTATACCTAAATTGCATATTCATTTAAAACTTTAATAATATAACCCCATAAATGAAAAAGTTTGTATAATTTTAAATTTGAAATTAGAAATATGAACAAAAACTCTTGTAAACATTTTTTTTTCTTTTTGTTAAAAGTAAATAATGAAAGTGACTAAATATTACCAATTAAATTAGTTTATTACTGACCTATATACTAAACGTAGCATCAGTGATTTGCAAATTGACTCCAATATTATTGATAGACACGTAAAAAGCAAATTAGAAATCTAAAAAATACTGACTAATAAAAACATGCTTAAAATAGCGAGATTTTCATAATTAAATAAGTGGTCAAATAGATCAAACCACTAGTTCCCTGTCTGTCTAGTTTGTCTAGTTTAATTGAATAAATTATTTAAAAAGTCAAAAAATAAAAATATTAACAAATAACGAAAACCTGTTCAACCACCGGCTTTACAAGTTTTTAACTCATTTCAATCAGTCGACGAGTCAATCGATCTAACCCCTTATTTCGAACCGATTTCCGGTCCAACCAGTCGGTTCTGTTCGGCTTTGAAAACTATGCAAAATTGGATGAGACATCAATACATGTTGGATCGAACAGTAAAAAATTTGATATTCCTTAAATAAGAGCGCAAGTTTAAGTCTTGTGGACAAAGAAAACATAAATAAAAGAACTTAATTCTTGATTAATAACTTGAATTCATATCCGAGACAATTTGTTTGCAATATATTATAGTTCAACCCTATCAAGTCAAGTAATCTAAAAATTGTAACCTAATTTTAATTTAATCTAACTTAGAAATATAATATAAGTACTCATGATTGTGATATGAGTTGATCACTGCATATGCATATGTTAGCATCACACAAAGGACTCCAAAGAGTATGAAATCAAGATTAAGAAATGAGTGATTGAATATTTTTGCTATAGGGATAAAGAAAATATTGTCAAACTGTGGAGGCTATCATCAATTTTTTCCACATCTCTCATTGGCTCTATAATGGTGAAAAAGAATCCAAAAACAAGTTCCCAAAGAGCTCACTAACCCATTTGTTTACAACAATAAGCCCGAAAACAGGCTTAAAAACAGCTTCACTTGCTGTAATCTTGTAATGTTTGGCCTCAGATTGGACAATTTTGAAAAGGGTTTTCGATATTAAGTGCCAACCACAAATGCTCATAAGGTTTAAAGGTCCCACTATTACTTCACAAAGCACAAAACCAGAATAAAACCCGTACTTAGGTTTCTCTTTTTTTTTTTTTTCCCCTTGGTTTTTTCTCTCTTTTTTTTTTTTGTATTTTTTTTTTTTGGTAATTAGTGATCAGTCACTTTAATCCACGGGATTGGTTTCACGAAGAAAATTTACTTGTAAAGTAAATTTATGTTTTTAGCCACGTCGAATTCCGGTGAAATAATTGAAGTCATGGTGCTCGACCCTAAGTTGCTTGAGCCATGAATCAGCCACACTCAAAAGCGACATTAGTCGCCCTAGGTCTTGGCCGCAACTGCCTGACACCCACACGTCGCCTTGCATCTTGTAAGTGGCTAAACCAAATGGCAAAAGTGATATATCGTCCCCTTCGTTTCGTTTCTTTTTAGGATTTTCAATGTTATCTTCAGGATTCATATCTACAGATACACGATAAACATTAGCAAAAAGAAAAGGGAAAAAAAGTTCTAAATTTAAACAAAAGCTGAAGGCATCACCTTGGAAAGAAGATGATAAAGTGTGGTAAGTAAGGAAGCATGTAGACAAGTCTTTTATGGTCCTTCCCATTGGAATATGATAAATTGGGTACCTGTAATTATTCACATAAACTATTAATTCTTATTCGAATAATCATAAACACGAAGGTATTATCTTTTTCTAATGCTGTGAACAGATGTCACCTACCAGGCAACCGCCATCCAACTAGCTGGAGAAAGATCTACACTCCTCAATGAGATCAAACCAGGGTATCTTCTTGATAATCCATTAATCTGCACAGGGACATGAAGCTATAAATTGTAGCCTAAAACCTAAAATCAATAGGTCACTTACTATACTATAGTTCATGAATGATACCTTATCCATGAGTGGAACCCTTCCATAAGGTGTAGTTCTTTCGAAATATTGAAAATAAAGGTAACCCAATCTATTATTGACATGCCAAAGGCTGTCTTGATCGGAGCCACCTTCCTCCGATGAACAACCGTCCCATCTCCATAACTCGCTTTCATCACTATAAGAATCACTAATAGAATCCCGCTCGCCATCGCCTGATACCGTTTCTTCTCTGTTTTAAAGCCCCCCAAACAATGTTACCGAATGTGCCTTCCAGATACTAATGAGTTCTTAAATTAAACAACAATTTCTATTACCTACTGCTGGTGAATATTTGAATTGCAGAGAGGTAAGGGACGTAGTATTGAACCAAGGTTTCGTTGCTGTTCAAACCGATGGGAACCCCGGCACCGTACGCACTCCACTCGTCGTAACAATTCCAAAGATCACCCAGCGTGAAATATTCGACTTTTTCTCTCTCCCAAGGGTGCCATAAACGATTAAGGTTCCTAATCTCGCTCTGCAAAAACATTTTTAAAAAACATTAAAAAATGGAACCGAAACAGAGAGAAACAAAGAGAGGGGGATTTGCAGACCTTGCAGAGGAAATGAGATTTGATAGTAGGCGTGGTGCAATGAAGGAAACAATCGAGGTTCGATTGCGTTGACCCAGAGTCGAAAATCATGATTTCGGAGAGAGAGAGATTAAGGGGTTTCTCTCTAACTCAAAAAACAGGGGAAAACAGAGGGCAAGTTGAAGAAGACAAAAGAGAAGAACAATGGGGGATAGAGGAAGAGAGAGATTATCGCGATTTCGTTAAATAAATGAAAAAAAAAATGCTTGAATAAGCTAAATTTAAGGAAACAGAAAATGGAGAGAAAGAAAACTAAATTAAAAAAAAAATTGAAATAAATACAAATCTGGATTCAACCTAGCCTTTGTTGGTAGTTGGAAAATTTTTTGTTGAATATTCAAGCTTTCTCTGGTTTTGATAAAAAATGAGGAAATGGTTTTGTTTTTTTTTGGAAAACGCTACGACCATTCAACGTTTAATTCTTCAAGTTAAATCCAAAAACCAGTTACGCAAAACCTACCAAAACAAGTTGTTTTTCTTTTAACAAACCCAAATTTCACGCCAACTGAAGAAGAAAAACGAAGTGAAGTCCGAGAAAACGAGAGAAAATAAGGGAAAAGTTTCCCTTTTATTCTTGTTTCTATGACGAAAGCCGAAAAATTCTCAAATTTTATTGGTTTCTATACCTATTGGAACAGAACTTGTAAAAGACAAAGAAAGATTAGATAAGGAATACGATAATAGTTGAAGCATTTGATTTCAAATTTATAGCTCAGCTCTTGAAAGATACGTGTATGCACAACTTCTTTATTAGTAATCTTTTTAATTATTTTAATTATGCAATTTTTGTTAATCTCTTATCCTTTTAATTATTACTTTAAAGAGATCTTAGATTTGCATTAACAAAAGGGTTTTTTTAGAATTTGAGAAAAGAAAGAACTGGACTTGTTTGCAATTAACCAAAATTTGAGATTTAATATTATTTACATCCCTCTTAAATAACATGTGTTTATTTTGCTTACACTATGTGTTTGGTAAACAGCGTTTTGAACTTTTTTTAGTTGATTTGGGCATAAATGAGTAGTCAAACCTTTAAACAAAAAACGTAAGGATAAATAACTTTTTTCAGAGCTGATTGAAAATGAGATATACGAAATGACATATCTGACCATGTTTGCTAAAAAATTACTCTTTTTGCTATATGTTCTCAAGTCTAATAGGGGAGCAAAGATATCAGTAGCTTCCATTCTTCCATTTTCACTTTTACCTCCAAAGTCCAAAGTAAATCTCAAAAAAAAAAAATTTCCACCGTATCTACAAAAATAAACTATGGAAATTCATTTGCAAGATGATTTCATCCATTAAGGTTAGTTCTTTCTATGCTTTTAAATTATTGTACATTTTTTAACCTTTATTTGTCAATTTTTTTGTCCCTGTAAATCGATTTTTTCCTCCTTGTTAGTCTTTTTTTTTCCATGTATTTTGTCTTTTTTTCCCTATAATTCTAACTTTTTGTCTCAGTAGTTCGTTTTTGTCCCCTCCCTGTAAGTCAAACTTTTTAGTTCATGTAGTTCTTTTTTCTCCTTGTAAGTTGAATTTTTTTCCCCTTGTAATTCAACCTTTTTTTGTACCTGTAATTCGACTCTTCTTTTTTTTTTCCCCTAAATAGTGTTTTATTTCAATAATTTCATCCAACAAAGACTAAAGTATTATAAAAAATAAATATCTAACAATAAAATGTGACACACTGTTATTTTTCATTTTACACATATTAACTTTTAACTATCAACTAAGTTTTACCAAACACTTTTAAATAAACAGTCACCTTGGAATGGTGTATACATCACACATCCTGAATCAAGTAAAAATTCTAGGTTTCCAGGGCTTTTTTACATATATAATATAAAAAAAATTAAAAATTTCGAAAATAGGATACCAACTAGATTAATTACGAAAATGGTATTGTTGGGGTGGTGGAGGGTGGTGCAGAGGCGGCACCACCTCGACAATTCAGACACAAACAACATACCTTACAAAAAAATATTATATTGATTTTGTTTAAAAATACAGATTTAGTATATGGGTTGTGGGTCAAAATTTTGATAGAAATACGAAAAAGGGTCGGAATGGTAAAGCCTATTTGATAGGCGGCACCACTGTCACTGCCATGGCCAACAATGTCTCGAACAAGGGGAGATAAGACTTAACATAACAGATATTTGGGGGTTGGGGGACATGGAACTGAACATATCTGAAAAAAGAAGATGTGTTGGAGGACCTTATAACCATAGTCTCCCGTCGGGAAGAAGAGAGAAAAATATTGAGTGAAAAAAAAGGAAAAGAAAGTAGAATAGAGAAGAGAAGAAGGAAGGTAAAAAAGAGAGAAAAAGAGATTACTAGAGAAAGTAGAAGAAAAGGAAAGTAGAAGGGAAAAAAACATATAGTTTAGGGGAGAGAGTAGAAAGAGAAAGGAAAGCTGAAGGAAAAAAAAAACAAAAAGAAATAATAGGAAATGAAATGTTGTTAGAGTTTTGGGTGGTAAAAAAAAAAAAAAAAAAGGGTTTTGTCTGTTTTTTTTTTTTTTTAAAGAAATAGAGGGGATTAAGGAAGAGATTTTTGTTTGAGTTTTCAAGAGAGTATTCAAATAATTTATTTTAAAGGTATTTTCTTAGTAATATTTATAAATTATTTGTTTAATTTACTGTTTATTGTGATTTATTGAGATTTTGATTAATTTTCTTTTATCTATTTTTGTAAGGTATTTTGTTAAAGTTTTTTTTTATAAAAGAAACTCCGCATGTATGTTTCTATTTTCATATTTTATCCATATTTTTTTATGTTTTTTATTAGATGCAACTAACAACATTAGTCCCATTAGGTTTATTATGTTTAGATAGTTTTTGTTTTTTTAACATAATTCTTTTTTATTTTTTATGTAGGTAAAAGATGGGGCGATTGAGTTGAAATTTATGATATATATTTTTTGTTATTTATTTACTTAAATAGTATAAATAAGTTTATTATATGCTGAAATGGTATGGCAAAAAATTTGATCTGGACTAAATTATTTAGTATTTTTGCAATTATATTATTGTACTATATTTATTGTATTATTGAATGTATTATATTAATGTGTTTTGGTAATTATTGCAATAACTTAATTGAACTGATTTGGTGCAATCCATGAGCTTTGATTTGGCGCAATTATACATGTGAAACTTGAATTGTAATTCATATGTATACATGAAACTTTGATTTTGATTCAACTGTATATATTTAAGAAACGAATACGTACATACGTTCATTTTTATATCGAATTAATATAATTATTTTTATATGAAATATATCAATATAAAATGATACTAATTTAATAATGTGATCGCGGTGAGATCTTAATCTAATTATTTGCAAGCCAAATGCATGAATTGAAGAATTGAAAAAAGACAAACTAATTATGGTTACAAATTAAAAGAAAATTTTAATAGGAGGTGGATTCATCATGTTGTTGAAGAAGAAGAGGCTTGAAAATGAAGCTTTAATTTATACAACTCATATAAATAATCCAACGCCAACCATCTAAAATAGTATTAATTTCTGAAAATCTTTTTTATGAATATTACGAACGTGTAGTAATGAAAATTTTATAATTAAATTTAAATATAAATCAATTTTAAAGCATGTTGAATAATTAAATTTAAAGTTAATGAATTTTTGGACGAAATTGTAATGTTCAAATCTCTCGTCGCAAGTAGACATAAAATTATGTGTGAGTTATCTTTTAAATTGATTCTGGATTTTAGTCCATCATATGTGAACTCTATTTATATCTATTTTAATCTAAAATCGTATATATTAAAACTCTCGTGATTGATCTTATTAATCAAAATGAGTGTTCATACTAGCTAAACTATTAAATGAGTTGGATCTTATCACAAAGGTTTGCATGACACGTTAGTCAGGTGGTTACAACAAATGAACTATTTGTACAATTTGTTATGATAATTATCCTCTCTCATGTTCTTTAAATAGAATCTTTTTTCTATTTACCGTAGCCCAACCTTTATGAAATATCAAAATAATTATTTTGCATTTTTATTAGTTTATGATTCTTCATAGCTCTTCAATAGAGCTTGGTTTATAGGCCTGGGGTTAAAGATTGTTCACTCGTAGAATCTACCTATCTTGGTTCGAAACTTTGAGCAGCAAATGATAGATTTTTATTTGGACAGTTCCCTTTAGATGTTGCGCGTATGTGATGTGGGTGTATCTTGAAGACAATATTGTTAAAAGAAATAACTATGAATCTGAACGAAATTTGAACATAAACAATAAAATTTACATGAAAATAAAAGAAAATATAGAAATTAAATTGAAAAAATATAGAGAGAAAAAAAAGGAGTTTATTAGAGCATGTTTCCATGGATCTTTTTCAACCTATGAAGTGGTCCTAAACAGTGGATCTTAGTCTAACAACCTTTTATTTGTTCTTTCTGTAACTGTTCCTAACCACTTTTGTCTTAATATTTTAATTTTTGATGTGATTATTAATTATTCTAAATCTAAGTTCTAACTGCCTGGGGATAAAAGCTTGTAACCCCCTTCACCTTGTCGTATAAAATTTAAATATATAGAACAAAAATAAATAGTTAAAATAGTTCGTATAATTATTTTTAAAGGTGTTCATTTTCAAAGGAGAGTGATACTGTAGAATCATGTTCTTATATCGGAATTAAAAGTATACATTCATGTGAATTAAAAAAAATTAATCAAGTAGATTGAATCTTCGCTCGATTCGTATGAGTATTGTTGTTAATATAGAAGGATGTAGGTTTAAGTGCACTAAAACACATTATCCTCTTATTTATAGGTTGAGGATGGGTTATAAGTAGTTCTAAGTATTGTATAAAAAATAACGGATATGATCAGAACCTATAATGAGATTGTTAAAAAAAATTAACCAATTTAATGTTCATGTGAATTAAAAATATATAATAGGTCTGTTTGAAAATTAAGCTTTAATTATATAGAAATAAAGCAAGAAATATTTCGATTTAGTTTTTTATTGATGCAACGGTTAGTTTTATGTATTAATTATAATATATTAAATTTATTTTATTTTTAAAAAAATTGTATATTTTCACAAATAATATAAAATAATATAGCTTGATACTATATAAAATATTGTATATTGTTTAACCCATCGTTTGGTTGAATTAATGAAATATCTTCATCAGGTTTTTGTACGTTTCAAGCTCTTCAATATTTTTTCCATTAATTTTAAGTTGGTACATTTTAGCCTTACACCGTTGTTATTTGATCACTTTCTCATCGAATTCATTCTTCAATTCATTAGTGGATAATTCCCTTCCGAAATTTTAATGTCAAAATGATATGGGTTGAATCGAAAGAAGCGGAAGAAGGATCGTATTCACGTTGTCGAAACCATTTTTTTGAAAAAAGGGAATCGACTAGGGTTTTGAAAACAAAAATAAAAACGGGAGTCGTCATCGATCTTTGTTAGGTGTGATCGAATCACCTTTGTTTTAATAAAACATTTTGGTTTATTAAAACGACATTTTTGGTCTGCGAAATTTGAGAAAACGGGTTCGAGAGTCGGTTATGTGCGAGGAAGGATTAGCACCCTCGTCACACCCAAAATTGGTACCAAATCGATTAATTAGTGTCTTAATGTCGAAAGTTGAAAACCGAGAACGAATTTAAAATACGATCCTTTTATTAGTGTTGACTTTAAAACGCTTGAATGAGTTGGAATAACCATTAAAGACCATCTCATCTCGAGGCGACGAAATGCCACATCCAGTAAGTTAGGACACGGCACCCCGAATCCTTGAGAATAAGCCCGCCTTTTATTTAAAAGCACGTGTGTTTTAATTTTTAAAGAATATTTGGTTATTTAGATTAAACGAGAAAAAACAAAACCCAATACGTTAGGGCACGGTCTCTCGAATTTCTAAATACAGAATATTATCATTTTAGAAATTCTTATCTCGAGGTAACGAGATGTCACACCCAATAAGTTAGGGCACAACACTTTGTACTCTCGAGAATAAGCTTTTTATTTTAAACTCGTATTTTGTTTTAAAAGGATGTTCGGTTATTTAGGCTAAACGAGAAAAGTCGAAACCCAGTAAGTTAGGGCACGATTTTCTCGAATTTCCAAAACGCGAAATATTACCTTATTTTGAAAAAAAATTCGATTTTTGAATAATAGCGAATACAACATGTAAAGGCATACATTTATTTTGTTTGGAGTCAAATACGATGATCTAAGTTGGATAAATACATTGAGGTTTAAAACACAATGTGATGGCATAATATGAAAGTAGTAACGATCATAGGGCAATGATACATGAACAAAATACTACACGAATGAACAACAACGATATGAAAATACGAATAAGCGAATTATGATATACACAATGGCAATAATCTCACAACATACACCATCTAAATATTAACATTAATAATTGAAGAACAATGAAATAAATAATATAAGACATTTTAAAATGAATAATAAGTCAAGTTCAAATAAATAAAACATAAAAAAAAAAAAGTTAAAATAGATACTACAAAAAACAATTTAAAGTAAATGGTATATAAAATTTTAAAATGATTAATATACAAATCAATTTAAAATAAAGTAAAGCAACTTAGAATAAATAATATATATAAGTAACAACTTAAAATAACGCATAATAAAATGCCTAAAGTAAGTCATATATAAAAGTAATTTAAAACTATAGTATATATAAAATATATAAAAAATGGTTTTAATATAAAAAAAATAAAGATAATGCATGTAGAAGGAATTTTTAAAATAAACCGTATATAAAAAAATTTGGAAATGAATAATGTGTCTAAAAAGTTTTAAAAGACAAACAGTGTATATATATATATAAATTGATAATGATAAAACCATTCAAAAATTAAATATAAAAAGTTTTAAAATAAATAAAGAAGCAACAAATTTGTAAAGATAACTCAAAATCAAACAGGTCTGGACTAAATCAGGACAAAAATGCTATTTAAGGTAAAATCTGTAAATAAATAAACGAATAGGGACCAAAACGAAAAGGCGCTAGTTGCATGAGGACCAAATGGGGAATTATCCCTGTCCATCAAAACGCGCAGCCTTAACAAGGACCGAATCGCAATCGAAATAAAACAACAGGGAAAATTTCAAAAAAAGAAAAAATGCAAGACAGGGTCTGATCGAATAGCGCTGCAAAGGGGAAGGACCTATCGCGCAAATTGCCCATTAGAGCAAAAATGCGCGGACCTAGGGGCGGATTTGGGTCGACGCGCAGGTTTCTCACCCTGAATGAAGCAGCGTCGTTTCTTCTATTCTTTAAATCAATTTTTTTTACATTCATTTTTTAGCTGTTTCAAAAGAAAATTTCAAAGGCCCCCCATTCTCTCTCAATTTTCTCTGTTCTTTCTCTGACTGATTGGTCTTCTGTCGCCGCCCGTCGCACCACCATCGTATTCGGTGGCCGAGGTCGCACAGAGAGGAGCCTTTGATGCTCCATTTGAAGCCCCTATTTCGAAAGCCAACCCTCGACGTCCCGAACCCCCTGAGAAGAGGAGACTCCCCCTTCGATTCGGCTTCGAAGATGGAGAAAAAGCTCCGACGACGACCCCTGATTTTAGGTCCGTTTTCCCCTTTTCTTTTTCTGATTATTATTTGTAAATATTTCAAAAAAACAGTATAAAAAATAAAGAAAAACAAAAGTAACAGTATAGTGTAAAAAATGAAAATGGAAGGATTAAAATCAACCTTCTACTACTTTTTTGCTTTCGATTTTTGATAGTTCGTAGAAAAAGGAAGAAGAAGGAAAAAAAACAATATATTCATTTCGATTTTTATAATCGATTTACAGATTCTTTCTTTTGTCTATTTCTATTTTGTTTTTTTGTTGGCTCTTTTTCGTTTTCTTCTTCATTTTTGCTTGCATGTAGTCTATTGCGTGTGTTGCTTGGTTTTGCAGGTAGTGCCAGAGCGCGTGCGAAGCGTGGAGGAGATGACGTGCGGCGCTAGGGCTGTGGCTACTGTTATTGAAGGCTTAGACCAGCTAGGGTTTCAGCTTTCCTAGTTTGACTATTGGGTAATTGGGCTTCGGGTCTTAATTTGGGTTGGTTTAATTGCCTTGGGCCAAAATTGGCCTATTACACACGTTGTTCAACTCGAAAATTAAAGATTTGGATATGATGAGTAAACCGATGGATATGATGGATAGAATGATAAATGTCCAATTGGATCCTTTAAGATATAAATCCCAACAAACTCAATTAATGACTCTGATCAACCCTCTAAGAAATAATCATTGGCAAATTGAAGGGTGAAAAATGAATTCTCATTACTCCTTGAATTGAAAACTTTATTAATGAAAACAATTGTGTCCCTAATGAACAATGAAGAAGCCTTTATATAGGCTAGCTAAATAAATCTAAATAAAACTCTTAAGTATACTAAAACTCTAATTAATCAAAACAAGAAGTAGTTTTAAACTAAACTTTCTTATTGACATAAAACTCCTAAATAACTTAAAATACTTAATAATTATAAAAATTTTGGAATAATAAAATAATAAGAACTGATAAATACAATATTGGACTCATATATAATAAAAATTAAGCTTAAAACTCGAACCCAATATAATTTAAACTCGAATTAAAAGCCCGAAAATCGTAATTCTCATCATAATCCCATCCAGAAATTCTACTCACGCAATCTTCACTAAAATAGTCATAACTTAAGCTCCCAAACTCAAAATGAAGTGATTCAAAGTGCGTTTCAAAGTTAAGAGATAGATCTTCTAACGTCATGAAGACATACTAACTAAAAAATGCCTAGATCTTATTCAAAAAGTTGTTGCAAGTTTGATGATTTTCCAAACTTGATAATTGACAGTTTCGATGAATGAAATTTAATAAATTTCACTCATCCGTGTATGTATCACAAAAATTAGAGAATAAATAAAGTTAAAACAATTTATGTAAAATAAACTTTAAAGATATGAATTAAAAGAAAAAGAAAATTTTGAAAATAGAACAATAAGGTTAAAAAACCCTAAACTCACAATGATTTGATTTATAATTTTTCGTGTTGTGTTTCATCATCTCTGCAAGAATAGAATACTATTTATAGGCACTTATACATGTATAAAATGGAAGGAAGAAGGGTGGATTTTGAATACTAATTTATTTGATATAAATTTGTAAGTGGCCCAAATAGTCCGGGCCCAAATTAAAATAAAAAAGGGGAAGGGCCCCAAAATTGTAAGGGCCCAAATAGGCCCGAAACTAATCAAGTCAGGGAACCCTAGGGTTCCCTCTCCTCTGATGCGCCGCAAGGCCTTCCTTGGTGCGCCGCTCCACTAGTCACTGTCGGCCACCGAAGCCTCCACTAAGCGCCGTTCACCCACCTGCAAGAAGAAGACAAAATGAGGATAATAAAAATAATGTAAAATCGGCTATAAAGCCATCGAAACGCTCTGTAATAAGGACCCTTTTTTTTTTCTTTTTCCCTCTTCACGATCAATCAAAAATACAAAAAGAAACAGTTTCAAAAAAAAGCAAGAATAATAGCAGAGAATCAAAAGCGAAAAGTCAGATCTGTGAAGGTATTTTTTTTCTTGAATCTCCTATTTCATAAATTCTAGCCAAATATAAAGAATATAAAAAAAAAAAAAAAAAAAAACAAAAACTAACATTTTACGATTTCCGCCATCACATGGTGTGTTGTGGCGCGCGGCAATGTCCGGCGGCAGTGCCTACGGTGGCCGACAGCGAGGCGTGCGGCCGGAATCCCCCTCCCGTCTGCACTTGCAGAGAGAAAAGGGAGAGTAAAAGTTTTTTTTTAAGAGAAGTGAGCAAATGAATTTTTTTTGGGGATTTTTGGCCTTATATAGCCCATCAAAACGACGTAGTTTTGGGACTGGTTTAAAACACCCAAAACGACGTCGTTTTGACTATGACCCGTTTTTGACCCGACCCACTAAGGAGGATCCGCGTGTTTTTAATTAATGGGTTTATTGCGGTTTTGGTCCTTCCGCCTTTTTATGATTTTGCAATTAAGTTTACGAAATTTTTAATTTGGCCCAAACAACTTGTTTCGATTTCAATTGCGTCCTCCCGATGCCATGTATTTTGGAAAGGAGGGTTATTGCCCATTTTGGTCCCTCCTTTTTTTACGCGCACTTCTAATAGGCCCTTTCTCTTTATGTTATTTCAAATTGACCCTAAACTTTCGTTTTAAATGCAATTTAACCCCTTTTAGTTATTTTGTACCCCTTTTAGTCTTTTTATTATATTATTGTTATATTTATATTACCATTATATTGTACATATTTATTATTATACTATTATTATTATATTTTTATTACTATTATGTTTATATTAGTATATTACATATATTTCATACTCTTGTTATTATCATTGTTACATTTACCATTATCATTATTTTAGTATTACTACTATAGTTATATTATTTATCCTGTACATATTTTGTATTATTGTATTATTGTATTATTATTATTATTATTATTAGAATTATTATTATTATTATTATATCTATTATTACTATGGTATATTGTTATTGTATTATTATATTAGTATATTACATTCTTTTTCTTTATTTTTACTATTATTGCCATGTTACCATCTTTATTATTATATTATTATTAGATTATAATCATCACTACTAATATTTTTATTATATTATTTTTGCCACATCTATATTAATATGTATTATTATTATTGTTACTAGTATTACTATATTTATATTATCACTTATTGTATATATTCCGTATCGCTTTTATTTTTTCATTATCACTATATTATTACTATTATTATTATTGATGGTATTCATATTACGATATTTATTGTCCTCATCGTTACTAACTCTATCGTTTTGATATCGTTCTGTTTTTTTTATCTCTCGCTTTATTTTTTTAACCTTTGTATTTTATGTCTTTGTTTTTGTTCCGATATTTTTATGATTATTTTTATTCGCGTCATTTATGTAAATCGACCGTTTTGAGATAGTCTTGGATTCAAGAATTTAAAATATCGTGTCCTAAAGTATTGGATGCGATATTTTATTCTTTTGGAACAAGAAGATCTTGGTTTCTAATTCAAAAAACTACGGGATAATCTCCGATCCGAAGATTTAAATTATCGTGTCCTAAAGTATTGGATGCGATGTTTTAGTCTTTTAAAACGAGAAAATCTCGATTTTCAAAAAAAACTATGGGATAATCTCCGATTCGAAGATTTAAATTATCGTGTCCTAAAGTATTGGATGTGATATTTTAATCTCTCGAAAACGAGAAAATCTCGATTTGCAATCCCCGAAAACTATGAGATGATCTTAGGATCGAAGATCTAAACTATCGTGTCCTAAAGTATTGGATGTGACACTTTATTTCTTCGAAACGAGAAAATCTCGATTTAGTTAAAGAAAAACACGAATATTTTTAAAAGGGGGTCGGATTTTTTAAAATTCCTTCAAAATTTTCAAACTTTCGACATTGGGACATTAGTTAATTAATTCGGTACCAGTTTTGGGCGTGACGAGGGTGCTAACCCTTCCTCGCACGTAACCGACTCCCGAACCCATTTTCTCAAATTTTCGTAGACCAAAAGTATTGTTTTAGTAAATCAAAAATGTTTTATTAAAACAAAGGTGGTCCGATCACACCTAATAAAAAGTCGGTGGCGACTCCCGTTTTTTTTTTTTTTTTCAAAACCCAAGTTCGATTCCCGTTTTCGATTTGTCAAAAATGGTTTCGACAAAATTATTTCTTAATTGTTGTGATTTTATTTCCTGTAATTTTTACTTTATTTTTCATAACCAAATCAAAGAATTTTCTATTACTTTTTATATTGACATTTAAAAGCAAATATGCTTTATTTAATGTACTTATTGTTGTATATGATATTAATTTATTTTAAAAATAAATCTTTGATTGTTTATAAAGACAAAAGTACGATAGCAAATAAGTTTTAATATAGGGATAAATCTCAAAATTATACATGAATTACGGTTTAATGTGCAATTGTATACATGAATTTTGATTTTATACAATTTCATACATAAAATTTTGATTTGATCCAATTCTTGTAAATTATTAACATAATTATTGATATAACATCATTTTATGATTATATATTGCATAAACAAATAATTATATTTATCCAACTTAAAAATAAATCAATTTCTTTCTTTCTTTAAATGTGCATGATTAAATTAAAAATGAAAGTTTGAAGTATACATTTGGACCACAATTAGAGTTTCACATGTATGCTTACATCAAATTAAAGTTTATGTATATAATTATACATCAGATCAAAATTCATGTATAATTTTGAGATTTATCCCATTAATATAAAATAAATTGTTGAAATTATAAGTACTATTATAGTAATTAATTGGCTTAGTTATAAATTGTGTTAGTAGTAAATTACAATTCGAAATAGAGTAGTTAAGAGAAGCCTTTTAAAATGTTTAATAATTTAGAACTTGTAATTAATGCAATAATAAAACATATTTAAAACTTAATTTTAAATATTTGACTTATTTTAAATATAATTAAAAAGGGAAATATTTTAAAATTTAAAGAATTAGTTTGTTTTTTTATATATAATATATATGATTTAGAACTAGGTTTGGATTTGTGGTGTGTTTATATTATTAAAGGAAATTGTATATATGTGTATATATATATATATGGTAGGATGGATAATTAGAGATTTGGGATATTGTAATTTGTTAAGATAATTTTCTTGTACAGGTCTTTTTTTAGGCTTTAAAAAAATATTTCATTAACGTATATGTTTTTATAATTAAATTTAAATTGAATTTATTATTAATCAATAACTCAAGCCGAGTTAACCTTATTTGATAAATATCTTTGTTCATAATCCAAAGTTCGGATTTAGGGTTCAGAGTAAAAAAGTTATTAAAATTATGTATCTATGATATAAAAAAAATTACTGAAATGTCATTAATAATTAAAAAGATACCATAGATGATGTGGTGAGAAAAGTCTATAAAAATAATTTCTCATCAACGATATGAAAAGTCGGACGCATATTGAATATTTATATAACACAATTATTAATAAATAAGAATAATTAAAATATTAAAATATTTTTTTATAAGGTGGTAAAGCTATGGTAGGTACCGTCTTAAATGTTAACTCGTATTTGACCTTCATTCTTGGTAAAACTGTGGATCCATATAGGTATAGCTGTATTAAAGCCTCTTTGATGGCGATGACTTGAGAAGATTATCCATATAAAGAGTAAAGTCAAAATTAAGATAAAGATAAAATCAAACCTGTATCTGCCAACTTGGCTGCTCTATTGTAAAGAAATGGAGTTTGGAACTTAGCTATATAAGTAGTGTTTATGGATTGAGTAGTCTCTTCCACTTGTTTTAAATTGAATTTAACTTTGAAATGTTTTTATAATTTTTTTAAAAATTATTTTTTTAAAGAGTAAAATAACCATTTAAACGAGTAAAATCAAGTTTAGATTTGAGTCTAAACTTTTTTTTTAAAAAAAATTAAATTTTAGCTCGATTCGTCTGAAACCATGAACCAGAGAAAAATCAATTTTCCCTTTTTCCCCTGTTATGATTCATGCATTAGTTCATGATAAGAAGTCTCATAGATTGAACATTTTGCTTTGCTCTTTGCTATCCCTTCCTTCAACTTAGCCAAAAATAAAAAATCATGAAAGTAGTGCTTATCTATTTGAAATTTTCTTAACCCAACCAAAATCATCTAAAATGTTTTACCTAAAATGCCTGATGCTTGTGTTTAAGATTGCAAATACTTTGTTATTTAAATTTAATATTTGTTATACATAACGACTTTAACCGAGGTATCTTGTCAAATCAACCACTTTGATTAAAAATAAATTTGCTTGAAAAATGATTTTTTCAACAGAAAACTATTAAGATTATATCGAGATCCATTTTGAGACCTCTTATCACATTCAAACCTACATACAATAAATAATTCATAATTTTACTATCAACATTCCACGGTCTAACCAAATCACATCCTATCAATTCTTAATAAAAAGTCTCCATGATTCTACTACCAATCCCATGTACTAGGACACTTGTCCAAAAAGGTCCGCATCAAGCTCCTCCTTATGTAAACTCCCCCCCGTCACTAAGAAGCCTAAGCTCAAACTACATTATTGACGCTCGAGCTCAAATATTGCCTCAAACTTTCTAAATACTCTTGAATATCGTTAACTACTTTTGATATATCGTGTAAACCATCTCTAATTTTTAATATCACATATTGTATAAACATATTAAAAGAAAAATGGTAGTTCATTTAAAATTTAAGTTATCATTATTTAATTAATCTAAAATAGGAAATTTAGCTTATAACTTGAGGTACTCGTCATTTGGTACAAACAAAACAATGTACTACTGTATTTCATTAAACTTTGAAGATCAAGTTGGGTCTTCTGTACATAAGACTGGGCTTACTTTCCTCTTAAATCTTGAAAGATGCTTTAATGGGCCTAAAATATGGTCTTCTACAGGTTTACACGCATTCTCACTGCAGCAGACAGTGTCCAATTAATAGTAATACTCGATTCAACCGATCTAATTCAGTTAATTAAATTCGATTTTAATAATTCTATTGATTTTCAAGTTTGCAACTTTTATATTCCAACCGGGGAAAGCGTCGGAGCATGGCGGAATAAGCAACGGTAGCTAACTGCAAGCAGCAAAGGCTTTTTTTTTTAAAAAAAAAAAAGAAGAGAAAGAATAATTGCTTTTGAAGATAGGGAGGAAATGAATTAAAAAAGTAAAGCCTTCTCTTTCAAGCCTTGACCTTGGTCAAATGACCTGGTTTGAACCCGAACCGGATTGAGCTACCCAACAGGCCACTCCGTCATCTCAACTTGGCCCAGCAAGCTTTTAGCCCAAAAACTTGGGCTTGGTATAATTCCTTAGTTTTAAGTTTATTTTAATAGCCTATTTTTATTTATTTTTAATTGTTGTATTTATGTCATATTAGCTATAGTTATGTGAAATTAATTTTTATATATTCCAAATATTATATTCTTATGTATATATATTATATTTAATCATTGTTTCAATGATATTATTTATTATATTTATAACGTATAATGGCATGTGAATTAAAGTGATTTAAAAAAAAAAACATTTTCTTAATATTGCATGAATATTTATATGTATTGGGTGCAATTTTATTGATTTTTATATTTATCATAATTCAAACTATCATAATTCTAAAAATTAAACATTTATATTATTTTAAAAATTTTCAACCATGCTTTTTATCTTGTTGTCTAATGGTAGTGTAGTCTCTGGGCTAGCTACCGCCGCCATTTTCTTTTGCCCGTCAACCTTTTTTTTTTCTTCTCGTTCACTCCATGCATCTTTTCTTTAAAACAATTTGCAGATCTATTTTGTGGGTATCTTTGTTATCTTCACAAGTTGTGATGGACAGATGACGGTGCTTATCATCGTTGAAATACCATCGACCGCTGATAGTTTCTTTTAGAAAGTTAGTAGCTCTTCGTTGACTTCTTAATCTGTTTCTATTTTAAGAGTATTTCAGAAAAATAAATGATTTCATGAGTCGGTTTGGACTCGTGTTGTCTTTAAGTTTTATATGTTTTTTTTGTTTGTTTTTCCATTATTTAATAAGTCTTCACTTTTAAAAGTTTTTTTTTTACTCTTGTAGTTCGCTTTTTAGTCTTACTTATACATGTAGTTTTGCTTTTGCGAGTGATTTTAGCGTTGGTTTTGTCGCCGTCCTCTCTAGTTTGGTGGATGCTCGATTCTTTTAACGATTTATGCCCACCACTTTGAACCACTCGGGGCTGATTTCCTTATTGTATTAAGTGCTTACAATCACTCTTGATATGTTATGCTTGAGTTGTAATAGAGCCAATTGTCAACGTGGCATAATGCTCTATTGATGTTGAAGCTGAAACTTTTATTGTGTCGATGGAGCTTGTCCTCTAACGCGTACAACGGGTGTTTGTTATTTTTCCTCATTGAATTGTATGGTCTCATTTATTGAATCAATGAATTAATTTTCCCTTTCAATTTTTTTCAATCATAGTATTATTTAAATGTTACAAATATTACAATAATATTTTAATAAATAAATATAAAATACTAAAATTGATACATGCAATTTAATCCATGCATCGTACAAGATAAAAAATTAGTGAATTTCTTTCTTTTTTTTCCTTTCAAAGCTTCTTTATGAAAGATACAATTTACCCATTTCAAATCCCACATATTCTACAAATAAGTAATATGAAAGCCCCCACCTCAAACACATATTCTTCTCAATATTTGCTGCAAAACTTTCAATTACAAATGGAGGATATTGTTGACACTTGAAACCAGGTGGAGGTAAACAACATTTTCCTTAAATCAAACAAAAAATTAAATATTTTAATTTTACTTAAAATCTAACATCTACCATGAAATAAAATAATAATGTAAAAAAAAAAAAGAAAAAAAAGAAAGAGTTTAGAATCCATCTTGATATGTATGAAGATAGTCCCCCACCCCACCACCTTTTGTAGTGATGGAGGCTTTACTTGTTAAAGAAGATAAAGGTAAGGTTAAAGTTTGTGAGAATGCCTTTTTTAATCATTTTAATTTGTAGTGGTTCATTAGTAAATAGATAAAATGTAGTCTCCTTTCTGACCCACAAATGCAGTCAATTGTCAATGTTCTTCTGCTATTTTTCTCCATCACCATAATGGAATATCGTTAACTACCTTTGAAGCTTTCTTATTTTTACCATGGATCTCAAATATGTAAAATGATTTGTGTAATTATAAAATTATTTTTAAAAATTGGAAATATTGCATTAAATAAAAAAATAACGAGAAGAGATGAATAAAACAAGTTTTGCTTTAGGGTTCAAATTTCACGAACTAATCTGACATCAATTTAAATAAAAAATTATTAAAATAATTTTCAATTATATTTATATTTAATCTTTTGAGTGGGTTGGCATCACAAGTAAACTTGAAAATCAATTCGATTAAAAAAAATACTAAAATAACCTTTTACATATAAGGGTACTTTTGTATATCTATTTTTTTATAAAATTAATAAAAAAATTAATTATAATGAAATTTAAACTCACGAAACTCATTTCAACCAATGATTATTTTTGACATAAACTTATGATAAATATGTTTATTACATTACAGATACAATCATAAGTATAATAACACATAATATAACATTAGAATCATAATAATTAAAATTACAAAACATATTGAGTAAATTCAAAAACAAAAACCCATTCATGTGTGAGAATTAAGTAATGTTAATATAATTATATATAACTTATATGAAGACACAAATATAAGAAGTTAAATATTAAGCTTGTGAATAAACCAAAACTTCATTATTGTAATCAATAAAATATTAAAAAAGCAAAAAGCAAAAAGGGGCCTACATTTTAGACTAGTTGTAAAGATGGAAATGCATTACTTCTGCGTGGAAAAATATTACATCCCAATCACCTTTTTAAGCAAGAAAAAGGAAAAGAAAAAAAAAAAAAAAAAAAAAGTGGTCATTGATTGGCGTAGTTGATTTTTTCCTTTTCTATATATATAATAGAAAATTAGGGAACGAAAGCTCAAAGTTATGGCAGAACAAAAGAAAAAGAGGCAAAAGAGTTGGCGGATAATCCGTGGTTGTTTGCCCCATTTACCCGATTTGGGAAATTTTTATAGCTCTTCATTCGGCGAAAATATTATGAAAATTCTTGTATTAGAGGTAAGACTGGATTTTATTTTTTCTATTAAAAAATAGGTAATTTAGACTTTATACATCAGATCGAAGAGCAATAGTCCTTTCGGTTAAAGTTTAATAGAAAGATCAATTTATTTTTTGATCTAACGTATAGAGATTAATTTTCTCATTTTTTGAGTAGAGGGAATAAAATACTATTTGGCTCCTAGTATAAGGACCTCTATAGTACTTTTATCCTCTTTATTCAAAAATGAAATTAAGTCATCATTCCTCAAATGTAAATCTAATGTGGATATAACCACAAGGTATGACATGGTGATAGCTCACTTCGTCCTTTAATCATGTGAACAAGGGTTCGATCATTGCTCATATGAATAAAGCATATTTTGTAATCAACTATTTACCTTTTCAGTAAGTATTACTACCGACGAGATTTTCACCCTTATAAAATCTTAAGGGAAGAAAGTGATTTCAAAACCGTATCAACAAATTTAATTCCAAGACTTAATTGAAAGCTATATAGGATCACATGGGCACCCAATTGCAACTTGCATGTTAATTGGTGGATATACAAAAGTTCTATTAGTTGGCCAGGTCTCCACTTTCAACTACATCCACAGTTGTAATCCAAAAGATCAAACGGATTGCTTGTGACAAGTGTTTTTTTGTTTTTTGTAGTAGCATGCAGCAAGCACTGTCCCAAGTTTGGTATATCTAAAAATGGCACTAATCTGCCAGCATAGTTGAGTGTCAAACGATGCCAATTATGATGAATCTTCATGTACCATGATTTCTGTTGAGGGGGGGCTTGGGTTTGTGGTGAAAAGTGGTCTAATATTTTGTTGTCATCTGTGAAGCTATAGATGTAGAAATATGGCTGAAATATATATCAGGGATTATAGATGAATGGTTATCATATGCTACAAACATTAAGCATTTAAGACAGCTTCCTCCCCCCCACCAAATCAACTCCCCTAGTTCGGTGCGAAATAAATGCATATAACTCCCATTCAATAACTAGTATTGTTGCCTACCATTTTTGTTGCATGTCACGTTAATGTAAAGTAAAAATAAGTCATAACGTTAACTTTAATCTTTAACGTTGATATCTTTTGTCAATTTGGTCATTATTTTTTTTAAGCTAAATTTATCCTCAATATTTTAAAAAGAGTTAAATTTGAATATCAACTTTTTAAAAGAGTCAAAATGATGTTTTTTTTTAAGTAGAATACTAACTAGAATGTTAAATTTTTAAATACGACAACCTGCATAACAATCCATGTGTACTTCATGATATATATTTTTTAATTTTCATGAACTTTTTATTTTTTTATTTTAATTTTGATTTAATTTTTTAAATTTTATAAACTTTGAATTATTTGTTGGCATGACATATAAAATAAACGATGTTATGTTAGTATGATGTGCATATGGACCATCATGCGAGTTGCCACACCAACGACGTTAAAAATTAATGTTTTAATTGTCATTTCCGCTAAAAAAAAAAAGCGATTTAAAAAAAGGTTAAGGGTCAAATTTAACTAAAAAAAAAAGAACCAAATTGACAAAATGTAAATGTTGAGGGCTAAATTTTTATGCTATTAGTGTTATGCGTAAGTTGTGAAATTAGTTCTTTTATTTTAATATGATAATTTCATGTTAAGGTTAGGGATGGGGTCACACGGTTCTAACCAATGTTAAATGGGTGTCTGATAAGAGCATTAACCATCGTTCCATACAAGTCAAGACTAATATGGCTATTTTTGGTTCCTATACTTTTTGAATTTTGAAATTTCAGTCGTGATCAAATCATAGCCGTTGAATTCATTAAAATTTATTATTTCTAAAATTTTATACGGTAAACATATCATCACGTTTTTAATATTATGTCAGCTTGTTATTTTCACATAATACTCGTAAAAAAGTTAGTGAATGGATTTAATGGTTGTCATTTGAGTCAAAACTGAAATTTTAAAAACAAAAGAAAAAGTATAAGGACTAAAATTGACCAAATTAGAATATTAAAACAAAATTCACAACTTTTGCATGGTATAAAGACTAATACTAAAATTTGAGAAAATTATTAACAAAATATTTTTGGAAAATTCTTTTAGGATAATCTTTTTTCCCCTCGTTATGGTATAAATGGACTCTTTGAAACATTATTTGAAAATATAATACTACTAACAAAGTAAGAAGATTTCGATGAAATTTGAAGATTTTTTTTGCATAAATAATAGGCATAATAATAAATGTAACTTTTAACGTTTACGTCTTTTGTCAATTTGGCTCTTATTCTTTTTTTGAGCTAAATTTGACCATCAATATTTCAGAAAGAGTTATATTTGACCATTAATTTTTTAACGATGTTGGTATGACAATCCATATATATGTATTTCATACTGATACAACACTATTAGTCTTATATGTCATGTTAAAAAATAACTTAAAAATTATAATAGTATTCAAAAGTTTTAAAAATAAATTAAAAAAAATAGTATGAAACGTTGGTATTTTACAACACAAGAGTTGTCTTAAATGGCTTTAGTGGTCCATAGTGTGAGGACTATTTGAAAAAGGGTCAACTAACCACTTCCCACATTCTTTTTTACATACTCGTAACCTCCAATTATGACCATAAAATTAGGAGAAAATGGTTTTGATAGTTCTTGATGGTAGAACTATTATAGATATGAGTAAAAGTCAACCAATGTCTCTAAGCACAAAAACAATTTCATGTTAGCAAACAATATCATCTAGTGAGGTGTGTTTAAGTGCTTAGAAGACTTTGGTAATCCTATTTTGTATTACAAAATTTGACATTTTTTTTTTGGTGTTGGTACTTTTTCCCATTTTAAATGTTTTACTTCGACAATGGTTGAAGGTAATTGATTATTGTTTTTCTACTATTTTGTTTTTGAATTACTTGACTTTGCTTATATTTAGTATTAGAGCATAATTTTTACTTTTGCCTTGTTCATTAAGTGTATAAAAAAGGTTAAAAACTGTGTGAAGTTTTTTATGCAAATTTTGTCAAGAAACGTAGAGAATTTTTTGTGTTTTAAAACCATAATTTTATATCAAAATATATTATAGGGATTTTTTATTGAGTCTTTTTGATTTTTTTTTTTTGAGAAAATCTTATCAATGCATAAAATTTAAATTTATTGTATAAAATTTTTAGCAATGAAATTTAGATTTGATGTCTAGTATTCATATAATTTTATTTAATTAGGGAATTAGGCACAACCACCTTAGTTAAATAAAATAAAATAAAATATTGTCCTTAAGATCACATAAGGATTATAGACATTTGATATTTTGCATAATGAACTTAGCAATGAACGTGAATTAGATTAATATCTAGCTAGTGTGTAACATCCTGAATTTTTTGGTCTATGCGTTTAATAGATGAATATGTTTAATATGTTAATTTAAGTAATAGGGGTCCAAATTGGGCTCAGAATTAGGCAAAGGCCTTGATTAAAATTATCTGTTTGGGCATTATAGGGTTTAAAAGGTAGTATCTATGTTTAAAATACCAAAGTGAGCTTGTGGCCCAATCTTAGGAGGTGACTCCACACAAGAGAGTAAGGGGCCCAAATTTAAGTTTCATGGAGCCCAATTCTTTTAATTTAAGTTAGCTAAATTTTGAGCATTAGGATTAGGTGGAGTGGATGGCAACAAGGCTAAAATTTAGGGGTTTTAATGTTTAAAATATGTGGATAATAAGCAGATAAAAGCTATTATTTAGGAATTTATTTTATGTGGATAATAAGCGGATAAAGGCTAAAATTTAGGGATTTTAATGATTAAAATATGTGGATAATATATTTGATAAAGGAGGAGGAGTTAGAGATAATCAAGTCTCTTTCGGATGAGCTAGTAGATTAAGATAAAGGAGAAAAGATAGGATTTATCTGCAAGGTTAGGTAAGCTTTGAAATTTCTATAAATAGGGGAATATCTCTTCAATTTTGGCATTTGGGTTTTCTCTTATTCTTTTCTCTTCTTCTCGAGTAAAAGCCGAAAACTCCTAAAGTTCCATCTTCTTCTTCATTCTCTGCAAAAGCCAAAATCTCTAAGCCTAATCCCTCATCCTCACTTTGATTCAAAAGCCGAAACTCTTTCCATTCTTTTTCTTCTTAGCCGAAATCTTCAAGTCTCTTCCTTGTTTTCTTTTCTTCTTCTCTTTTCTGTAAATGAAACTCTTCACTCAAGTATTTTAAAAGCCAAAGACACATCAGTCTTCTCTTGTTCATACTTTTTCCGGGATTTTCCTAAAAGCTGAAATCCCTAGGAACTCACTTCCTAAAGTTGCCGAATTCTCTTCAAAGGAGTTTGCTTGTGCCGAATCTTGAAGGAAACAATAGGTAAGTATTGATTTCGGGATTTCAATGTTCTTTCGGCTTTTCAAAAGTCTTTAGCCTAATGGCTATTAGAAACTAATCTCTTATTTCACTCTTATTTTCGGCAGTCCGGGATTTGAAGAAGGAGGCCAATCGCATAGATCTCTAAGTTATAGAATCGTGTTACTTTCAGGATTTCAAGGTAAGAGGATTTGTTTATTTATATATATAAAATCGAGTAGAATACTAACCATGGCCGAATATAGGAGAGGCCTATTTTCGCAATTTTTCTGGCTTTTGAGCAAGGCTATAGATTGAGGATAATAGATCCGGATAGCAAGGACATCGATTAAGAATATTGGATTTCACGATATCAGGTGTGTAATACTTCCCCACCATCTAGATCTGATTATTAATATATGTTCATAAGTTTATATGTTGTGATAAATGCCGATATCTCGGTTTAATGTTGGAAACCTGAAAAGGGTGAAGCAAACCACCAGGTCAGTGAATGTTTTGACTTTATATGATAAAAGTATATTGATTTTATGATTGCATGGGTTGGGTTGATGAAAGGAGGAAGTTATACGTTATATGTGTAGCGGTTTATACCGTGATCTGTTATATGTTGTAGCGGCTAATGCCGTGATCTGTTATAAGGGCTTTGGCCATAATATGTTGATGAGCAGCATGACTGCCATCTTGGCGTGTAGCGGTGTGGGTCAATTGTAGAAATCCCCAATGGTGTGAATGGCTGGTACGGTGGCGTGTAGCGGATGGAAACCTAGGCAAACGGGTTGGGCCTTGCATATTATTTGTTATTTTTTTTTATAAATGAAATTATTAATCTGTTTTATGGGCCTAAGGCCAAAATCTAGTGGTGCATGAGGGTTGCACACTGAGTCTCGCGACTCACCCTATTAATTAACCTTTCAGGTGATACCTAGTGCTTTGGTCCGGGCTGAAGAGGAATGCAAGGTGGCCATGCAAAAGAACATCTGGATCCAGCAAAAAGACTCAAGTTAATACTTTATATTTTTAATTAATGGATTTTAAATCTCGTTGTAATAAGGCCATGGGCCACTAGTTTATGTTTTTTTTTTTATTTTGGGCTATAATTACTTTTAGTTATTTAAATTCTCATTGAACTAATGCATGTATTTAAATTTGGGTTTTTAATTTATAAAGGCATATTTTATTTAAACTATCAACTATTAAATTTCTTTCGAATAAGAAGATAAACTTTAGAAAAATATTTTCTAAAAATACGACATGTTTTTCCAAAATTTTCTTAGTGACATACCAGATCCGATCGTGCTGTTTGGGCCGGGTTTGGGGTGTTACATAGTGGTTTATATAATTTTATTTGATTAAGTACTAGCCACAACATATTTAGTTAAATAAAACTACTAAGGTTAAAAACCACATAAAAAACATAAATATTAATATTAAGATAAAATTATTATATCCCTTTTTATAATTACCCACAAAGAGTTATGGAAATGAATTTAATAATTTTATCACGTGAATATAAATTTATCACAGAAGCAAAACAATAATTCTATCATAAAGGGGATTAAATTGAATTAAAAATTTAGCCCACAAGGCAATTTTTATGTCACTAGATTTATTAATTACATAATTTGCATTGGTAAATTATAATTTAAGCATGTATGTTCATTTATTTTGCAGTTTTATAACATGTGAATATGTCTGATAATAGAGTAGATATCCCTAAATTAACTAGTGAGAATTTTAAGTTATGGAAGGAAAGTATTCTCTTCCATTTAGGGTGCTTGGATATTGACTATGCCATAATGAAAGATGAGTGCCACGTGACTGAAACCAACATTCAAACTGATCTTGCTCTGTATGAAAAATGGGGGTGGTCCAATTGCTTAAATATCACGTTCATAAAGAGAAAGATTTGTGTTGATGTTCGTGACTCAATTGAGCAACATGAGAATGTCTAAGAATTACTAGTGGCTATTGAAAAATAGTTCAAGATTTCTCAAAAGTCATTAGCCAACACCTTAATCATGGAATTCACTTCAATAAAGCTCACTAGTGTGAAAGGCGTGTGTGATAATATCAACAAGCTAAGGGGTTTAGCGACTCGATTGAAAGCACTTAAGGTCGAAATGTTTGAATCTTTCTTTGTGCACTTCATATTGAACATTCTTCCACTTCATATAAGGATAAATGGTCTATCGATGATTTTAGACCATGTGTGATCAAGAAGAGGCTCAATTGAAACTAGAAATGGGAAATAGTGCACTAAAGGTTACTCAAGGAAAGAAAATGACCTAAGCCAATCAAAAGGAGAAGGCTAAAATGCATCCCCAATTTGACATAAAGAAAGAGTCTTAAGTGTTTCTTTTGTAAAAAGAAGGTACATTTAAAGAAAGATTGTATCAATGATAAGAAATGGCTTGAAAAGAAAGGTAAATCAATCTCACTTGTCTATTTTGAGTCAAATGTGGTTGATGTAAGTTATAACACATGGTAGATCGATTCTGGATCTACAATCCATGTCTCAAATTCCTTACAGGGATTAAGAAACCTGAGGGAGCTAAGTGATACATCTATCCGGGTAATAAGATGTAGTTGCATGTAGAAGCAATTGGAACCTACAAATTAGTGCTTAGAAGTGGCTTTGTTTTGATTTTAGAATAAAGACTTTTTATATTCATAATTTTCCTAGAAATGTAATTTCTATTTCAATACTTGTACCTTTAGGATATTTTTTTTAGTTTTTCAAACATTAGTTTCAATTTGTTTTATAAATCTGAATTTGTTAGAAATGGTGGTTTATGCAATGGTTTTTACTCACTTAATTTACAAAATAATGTCACTCATAATATTATGCATGTTCGTTGTGGTACCAAACATTGTGCTATAAATGAAGATCCTCCATTTTATGACATCGAATATTAAGACACACCTCCACTAAAAGGATTAAGAGATTAGTAAATAATAACGTATTAAGTACTTTAGATTTTACTGATTTTGGTACTTGTATAGACAACATCAAGGGGAAGCAGTCTAACAAGTCAAATAAAGGTGCCAAGAAAACTTCAACCATATTAGATATCATCCATTCTGATATTTGTTGCCCATATATGAATGCTCGAAGTAAAAAATACTTCACCATATTTATAGATGATTACTCACGATACATGCATCTCTATATGATTCATCACAGAAATGAAGTATTAAAAGCCTTTAAGGTTTTCAAGGATAGAGAAACAATACAGTAAGCAAATTAAGATTGTGAGAACTAATAGAAGTGGTAAGTATTATGGTAGATACGTTGAGGATGGAAAAACACCTAGTTCATTCGCAAAGTTTATTCAAGATAACGGTATAGCTGCCCAATGCACAATGTCAGGTTCTCCTAATCAAAATGGTGTTGCAAAAAGAAGAAATCAAACTTTAATAGACATGGTGCGAAGTATGCTTAGCAGCTCTAGGCTGTCTAAGTTCTTATTGGTTGAAGCTCTAAAAATGATTGTGTATATATTGAACCAAGTTCCAACAAATGCTATCCCAAAGACACCTTTTCAGTTATTTAAAGGTTGGAAACTGAGTTTGTGACATATACATATATAAAGATGTTTGTTTGAAGTAAGAATTTATAACCCACAAGAAAGAAACTAGACCTAAGGACCATCAATGAGTATTTCATTAGATGTATCAAAAGGTCCAAAGGATACAAATTCTATTTTCCATATCATAGCATTAGAATTCTGAAATCAAGAAATGCAAATTTTCTTGAAAATGACTTAGGCAGTGGGAGCATTCTATCTTAGGATACGATTCTTGTGAGAGATCAACCTTACACTTCAAGTGAGAGATTAGTTATCGTACACAACATCTCTCAAGCACAACCAGGTGTTGGACAATCAATCAATGAAAATCCACAAGCTATTAATGACACTCTTGTAAATCAAGCTGTTCAAGACAATAAAAAATTATTAACCAACCTATTGAACAACGCGATCTTCAAGAAAATGTTAGTTCAACATTGAGGAGATTTATTAGAGAAAGGAAATCAACAATTTCTATTAACTTTATTGTATATCTACAAGAGTCTGACTATAACATTAGAGCTAAAAATGATATTGAAACCTTTTCACAAGCTATGAGTTGCAAAGAGTCAAAATTATGGTACAATACTATGGTGGAAGTGAACTCCATGAAAAGTAATGATGTCTGGGATCTTGTACCATTGCCTGAAGGTGTAAAAACTATTGGATGTAAATGTGTTTTCAGAACAAAAGGGACTCAATGGACAACATAGAAAGATATAAAGCTAGACTCGTTGGAAAAGGTTTCACTCAATGGAAAGGAATTGATTATACAGAGACTTTTAATCCTGTATCTAAGAAAGATCCTTGCGCATCATGTTGGCCTTAATAGCTCATTTTGACCTTAAGTTACAAAAAAAGGATGTGAAAACCACCTTTCTCAATGATGACCTAGAGGAAGAGGTATACATGAAACAACATGAAGGATTCTCCTCTAGTGATGGTGAAGGCTTGGTATGCAAGCTGAAAAAGTCCATATAAGATTGAAACGAGCCTCCCGTTAGTGGTATTTAATATTCCATGATGTAATATCTTCTTTTAGTTTTGGTGAGAATATCACGGATCAATGTATAGACCAGAAGATCAATATGAGTAAAATTTGTTTCCATATTCTATATATGGATGATATCTTACTTGAAGCCAATGACAAAGTATGCTACATGAGGTGAAAAATTTCTTTCTAAAAATTTTGTTATGAAGGATACGGGTGATATGTCTTATGTCATTGGCATTAACATTGATTGTGATAGACATTGAGGTATCTTAGGTTCATCTCAAGAAACATATATCAGTAACATTTTAGAAAAAAATTGAATGAAAGATTGTTCACCAAGTTTAGCTCTTATCATGAAAGGTGATAAGTTCAATTTGAACCAGTGCCTAAAGAGTAACCTTGAGAGGGAGCAAATGAAAAACTTTTCATAAGCTTTTGTTGTTGGAAGCTTGATGTATGCTCAAGTTTGTACAAAACATGACATTGCATTTGCAATTGGAATGTTACGAAGATATCAAAGTAAGCCATGTATTAACCATTGGAGAGCTGCAAATAAAGTATTAAGATATCTTCAAGAGACGAAAGACTACATGCTTACATACAAGTGATTAGACAATATGATGATTGGCTACTCCGATTCAGACTTCGCTAGCTGCATCAATTCAAGTAAATCAACATCAGGATATATATTTATGTTTGCTGGTATAGCCATATCTTGGAGGGGTGCCAAGCAAAACTTAACTACTACCTCCGTTATGAAGGATGAGTTCGGTTCATGTTTTGAGGCTACCTAACATGAAGTATGGTTGAAGAGTTTCATTTATAGGTTTAGACTTGTCGATTCAATTTTTAGGCCATTAAGGATATATTGTGACAATTCAACTGCTGTCTCTATGGCTAAGAGCAATAAAAGCGGAAGTTGAAGCAAACACATTGACATTAAATATTTGGCCATAAAAGAACATTTTAAGGGGAAAAAAAATCCGTTGTTGAGCATATTAACACTAAGCAGATGTTAGTTGATCATTTAACTAAAGCCATACCACCACACAAGGATCATGTAGTCACTATGGGACTTGTTCTCACTTTTTGAATTTTCATTCTAAGAACGATAATAAATAAACTCCTTTTGTTTGATGCTTCTCGTATTTTATTTGTGTACACATTCGTTTAGTTATTTCAAGAAATTTCATTGAACTATGGACCTAGAATAAACACTAGGTTTACTCATTAAGAAATTTGGGGTAAAATATGAAAGCATGATACATCGTGATACATGGAAGATACTATTCAAAATTTTAGGAAATATTGTCATGATTCATGTACTATGTTTTCACTTTACAACAAGTATTTGTGGGCAATATGGACCAAGTGGGAGAATGTTGGTCTTTTACAACATGGGAGTTGCTTTAGGTGGCTTTAATGGTCCATATTGTGAGGATCATTTGAAAAAAAGGTCAACTAATCGCTTCCCACTTTCTTGTTTACATACTCATAAACTCCAATTAAGGCCATGGAATTAGGAGAAAATGGTTATGCTAGTTCTTGATGGTAGAACTAGTATAAATATGAGTAAAAGTCAACCAAGGTCTTTAAGCACAAAAACAATTTCATGTTAGTAAACAATATCATCTAGTGAGATGTGTTTAAGTGCTTAGAAGACTTTGGCAATTCTATTTTGTATTGCAAAATTCGACATGCTCTTCGATGTTGTTACTCTTCCCCATTTTAAGTGTTTTACTTCAACAATGGCTGGAGGTAATTAACGATCATTTTTCCGCTTGTTATTTTCAAATTGTTGGACTTTGCTAACATGAAATATACACGGACTGTCACATGAACTATCATGTTTAAAAATTTAACATTTTAATCAGTATTTTTGTTAAAAAACACAATAACTCAATTCTTTTTGTTGGTGGTCAAATTTATTTTAAAAAATAATAAGGGCTAAATTGACAAAAATTATAACATTGAGAGTTTAATTTATCATTATGCTTAAATAATATATAAAAAAAATTAAAAACTCAAGTTATTATTTTTCAACCAATTTACCACCATTCACGACGATTTAAGATTTCATTGTGGTAGAGATTGTTTATTCTATCATACTAACCTATCAAACCAATATCTGATTTGTCACTTCGAAATCCCAAATCCTCATGAATGGTGACAATTTAGTGTTAGATTTATCAAGACGTTATTCAAAACAAGTCATTTTAATAAATATTTTTTAAAGTATAATATTTTAGTAATTAATTTTATGCATTATTTACGTAAAAAAAAACCCAGAAAATATAGACACGATGGAGAAATGTTCGACATAATGCCTATACGAAGATCACCTTGTGGCAGGAGTTTAATTGTTCGGATAATAGGTGACGTTATGCATGGTGGGGTTGTTGCCTTATTGTGTTGGTGTACTATAGGTCAATACCATTGGTCGTTTGACTTATATCCTTATGGCTACGCAAAGCAAGGTCATCTTTTATGGATTGGTTTTCATCTATACATACCCAGGTGGCCCCGGTCTGGACCAGATTTTAGATAATAAATATAAATGGAAGCAGAAAATAGAATGACAATATTGTTCGATTATTTTGGAAAATTGTGGTGTTTAATTTTATTTCTATTAGGTTAAAATATGTATGTCTATAGTCCCTCTATTTTTTTAAAAATTTAAAATTTAGTCCTTATACTTATCTTTTTAAAAATTTAATTTCTTTACTTTTCAGATTTCAAAGTTAAGATCCAACTGTTAATACTGTTAATTTTTTTGTCAGATTCAAAAGAAATAACATTATTAACAATTATTATTTGATGCACTATCGGTGAAATGAAAAAAAATGCCATAAACAATGATTAAATCATAACAAATACTTAAATTATATTTAAAAATCTAAAAAAATAAATAGAGACATTTTACTGAATCATTAATAGAATGATAAAAATTCGACTGTTAATATCAATTTTTATTTGATTTTTGGACAATTTTTTTATTATTTTTTTCCATAAGAAAATTTAAAATAAGATTGATGGGTGGACAAGCCATATGATTGGAAGGAATAAAAGATATGAAATATGAGAATGTGCATGGCATTGGCAATGACATTAATCATTGTGGGCAATACTGCCATGTTTCATTGTGTTTGGGACAAGGCAATAGGTTATTTTCATTTCAGGCCCACACTTTTTCCTCCAAATTAAATATTATATATTATTGTCGAGAGAAAGGATTGTACGAAACAGTGACACCATGTCATCTGTATCTCTTTCCAGTAGTTTTATGCCACAACAGTACTGCCACATCAGTATTTTCATCCTGAATTTCAGGATTTTTATCCTGAAAAAAATCAAATTCAAATTGAAATCCTGATTTTTCATCTTGAAAAAAATCAAATCCAAATTAAAATCCTGAAATTTAGGATGAAAATACTGATGTGGCATAAAACTATTAGAAAGGGATACAGATGACATGGCGTCACTGTTCCAATAGTTTTATGCCACATCAATATTTTCATCCTGAATTTCAGGATTTTTATCCTGAAAAAAAATCAAGTCCAAATTAAAATCCTAATTTTCATCCTGAAAAAAATCAAATCCAAATTAAAATCCTGAAATTCAGGATGAAAATACTGATGTGGCATAAAATTGTTGGAAAGGGATACAGATGACATGGCGTCACTGTTTCATACAATCCTTTCTCTTATTGTCGATTGAGTTTTAACTCTATTTGAATGTGTTTTATTGTCAATGTAAGAGTGCGTTGGCTCAAGTGTGCTGAAGCGCATTATCCTCCTATTTATGGGTTGGGGAGGGGTTATGAGTAGTTTTAGGCATTGTATAAAAAAACAGATATAATAAAAACCTATAATAAGATTAATGTTAAAAAGATTTTAAATATTTATCGATTAAGTTTTATTTCGATTGGCATAAGAATTGTTGTCAGTGCAAGAGGACGTGGATTCGAATGCGCTGAAGCGTATTATCCTCTTATTTATGGGTTTAGGAGGGACTATGAGTAGTTTTAGGTATTGTGTTAAAATAGTAGATTGATCAAAACCTATAATGAGATTATTCAAAAAAAATATCTTATATTATTTATATTTATGATGTTATCTTAAATTAAAATATTAGGTTTAATTATGTTCTTGATTTTTGTATTTACTTTATTTTTTAGCTTCACGTATTTAGTTCCTTATTTGAAAAAAAATGAAGTCCAGTTTATAATACTAATAACGAATTTCCATTAAATTTAAATATGTGATATTTTAACATTCGATGCTTGATTTAAATGTTAAAGTTTAATTGATAATATATATTTAAAATTAACAGAAAATAATTAAAAATATTATTAGTTAGACTTTAGTTTTTTAAATCAAACAAGTAGAGGAACTAGATTTATGAAATTAAAAATAACAAGACTATAATTTAAAAATATAAAGAGTATAGGGACTAACGGTAGAATTTGACAATGATATTACTATAGCTTATGAAATCGGTAAAGGAGTACCAAATCTGAGTGCCTCGTAGGCAGGTCCCTAATTCCCGCATGTCAGTCAGTTTCTCACCTTCGCCAACAGTGCGTGTGTTTGCTTGCTTTTTTTGAAAGCAAAATATCTATACCACATATAGTATATTAGGTTAAATATGTGAAAGGTCCATATTCTTTACAAAAATGAATTTTAGTCTCTATACTTTTATTTTTAAGAATTTAGTTTATCTAATTTCTAGATTTTAAAATTTAAGTTCGATTTTTAATATTATTAATCTTTTGTTAAAATTTTTTAGTGTGATATTATGAAATAAAAAAAATACTCGATACCAATGTAACTAAAAAATTGACCTGAATTTAACAAAATAATCTTAACAGTATCAACAGTTTAACTTAAATTTTAAAATCTGAAAAGTAGAGTGACTAAATCTCAAAAAATGAAAGTATAGAGATGAAATTCCAAATTTACGAGAAGTGTAAGGACCTATGGCATATTTTAGCTAATTTTTAATAAATTTTATAATATTCTGAACCATTTTTAAAATGAATTTAAACAAATGGTTGCCCTATACAAATAAACCTATATGACCATTTGTCTAGTTTCATTATGGACTTGTATTTTTAGTAATTATTATTATTTTTTTTAAAATTTTATATATTCTTGTAAATTTTTTTGTAATTGTTGCTTTTTAAAATTTTTTTTAATATTTTAAACTACGTCAATAATGAATCTAGACAAATGATTGTCCAGACTCAAACGAACTTGTATGTCCATTTGTTTAGTTTCATCTTAATCGTTAACGTCAATTAATACCACTTGACGACTAGAGGTGTACATGGGCCGAGAGGCCCGGCCCGGCCCGAAGGCCCGCCCAAAATGTGGGAGGTTTGGGCAAAAATATAGGCCCGAAAAATGGGCTTGGACAAAAAAATAAGGCCTGTTTAAAAAATGGGCCGGGCTCGGGTAAGGCTTTTTTGGCCTGGGCCCGGCCCGAATTCATTAAAGAAAAAAAACTATTTTTTAATGTTATTTTCTTATTATTTTTCTCATTATTTTGCTACCATTTTACTATTATGTTTCTATTATTTTGTTGTTATTGTTTAAATATTATATAAAACTTATTTTATTGTTAATTTTGTTATTATTTTAAAGACATTTATTAATTTTGTTATTATTTTAGAGGCATTTGCTTGTTAAGTTGCATCTATTTTAGTGTTATTTAAGTCTACATATTTTTAAAAATTTATTTTCAATTTGTTGAAAAATATTTATTTTGATTTTTTTAGTATTTTTGATGTATTATATATATTTAAAAATTATATAAAATAATATAAAAAATTAAAACAGGTGGGCCGGGCCGGGCCCAGGTTTTAGCTTTTTTATATGGGCTGGGCTTCGGCAAAATCTTAGGCCCATTTTTTGGGCCCGGCCCGGTCCGAGCCCAATAAACGGGCCTAATTTTTTAGTTGGGCCCGACCAGAACCCGGCCCGGCCCGGCCCATGTACACCTCTATTGACGACTATGTTGTCAATTAATGAGAAAATGAAAAGCCAAACACGTGATGTGTTTTCACTGGTTGAGTGTACCATTTAATTTGTTTTTTTACACCGTTTAACTCTTTCGACCAAAAAGAATAGTTTGAGTACTAAAATGGGGTATAAAAAAGCTTAGAAACCAAAATGAAAGAAATAGTATAGTTCAAGATTTAAATCGTAACACAAGCCTTACACTAATTAATAGGGGTTAGCAAATGGTTATATTAGTCAATCCAATTGTTTTCAACTTAATCAACTTAGGGTGGGTTTGGATGGACGATTGACTGCGGTACGGTGCGTTTAGCTTACTTTTTGTTTCACACTATAGTATCGCTACAGAATCTAATCTCACCGCCACCGCTATTTTTACACTAACCGCAGGTAAACGCACCGCCTATCCAAATCCACCCTTAACTAACTATCAGATATAATTTAACCCCCAAACCCACCCAATTCTATAAATCAGTAAACGGAGGTATGCTCTCGGCTCTCCCCTTTGTGAATAATGTTTGGTATACACGCGAGAAAACTAGAGCGTGGGGGAAATATGGGTAGAGATAGATTTGGGCCCTGGGCGGGAGATATGCCCGAACCCGAATTCAAATCAAACCCGAATTTCCCCAATCCCGAACCGCATGACGTCATAACTCAAATCTCCACATCTATTCCGTTTTCAACTTCCCTTGGTACTCTTCCTTTGACATTTCAAGCCAACCCAATCCCACTATTTGTTCTCCTTTTTTGTTCTTTTATAATTTTCAAAACGCAGTTTTTTCTCCCATATTTTCCACGTTCTTGGCGTTAATTAAAATAGGATGTAAAATAATTATGTAATAAATTTACTAAAAAATACTATAAACATTGAAATTACTTTACTTGAATTTGTAAAATTAAAACAAAATGTTTTGAATTTAAATTCTATTATATATATTTTCTAAATTTATCAAAATATAAAAAAATAAAAATCTTTAAAATAACATTTGTATATAGTATAGATATATTTATAAAAATTTTATATTTATAGGAAAGCTATGTAAAATAATGTAAGTATAGATTTAGATATATTTAAAATTGATTATGAGTAGAATATCAGTTGAATCCAGAACATCAGCTCCATTAAAAGGTATCAGCCACCATAAAACAAAATATGTTGGCTGGTGCATCGTACCCTCTAATGACGAACTTGTCCATTTCGAAAAGTTAACACGTTAAAACCATTCAATCAGATGTAATAAAAAATGAATCAACTTGGACTCGAGAAACCAAATCATAAAGAACTCGAGCGAATTGAGTCACAAGGGATTTGAGAAAAAATCTATGGTCAGCAAAATTCTTCTCTTTACTTGAAAAAAAAAACTAAAACTTATAATTACTATAAAATTCTTGATTAAGTTGGTATCATGAATTAACTATTTACCGACTTAGT
The DNA here is from genome assembly GCA_025503065.1 of Gossypium bickii. Taxonomy (NCBI): domain Eukaryota; kingdom Viridiplantae; phylum Streptophyta; class Magnoliopsida; order Malvales; family Malvaceae; genus Gossypium; species Gossypium bickii. The sequence continues at coordinate 109,537,828 of CP106717.1, forward strand.
TAGAAAAAACTTATTTATCCCTTTTTTTTCTTTTAAAAATAAATGAATAAATTTTAATTTCTTTTTACCAAAAATGTTTTTTCACCTCGTACATATGATATAACCCGGTCATAATAAAAAAAGTAAATTACAACTAAGGGTACTAAGTTATTTGTAAATTTATGTTTTGGTTACTTAATTTCAAAAAGTTACAAAATAGTCACTAAATTATTTAAAAGATTTCATTTAAGTTATTGAATTATTTGAAAGTTTTTATTTAAGTCATTAAGTTTCTTTTCTTTTCTTTTTTTAAAAAAGTCCAATTAGTAACCCATCGAAGGTAGAAAAATATACTTTATATCTAAATTGATTTGACGGTTAGTATTGAAAAAAAAAAGCTGTTTGGGTTTTAGTTTACAAATTCACAACGTTTAAAATTGTTTCATAAAAAAAATTAAACTATAGAAGAGAATGAAATGAAAACTTTTGATTGATGCAGATAATATGAACAAAAAAGACCATACAATAACGATTTTAACAGTCTAATAATTTAATGAAAACTTTTAAATAATTTAATAATTATTTTATAATTTTTTGAAATTAAATAATTAAAATGTAAATTTATTAATAATTTAATATATTTAGATTATCTTTAAAAAAAAAAAAAAAAACTCTGGTTAGTGACTACAATTACAAAGGCACCCCCTCTTGCAATTAATGAATGCACCCATCTCTCTTGTAATAATCATTATAATTATTATTATCACCTCTCTCTGTCCCTCAACTCTGCTGCTTTTGCTACTGCTTCTTCCACACAAGCTGAAATTTTCTGCATACAGACCACTCTCAGTCACAGGTACTTTTCATTCTCCTTATTCCCTCTCTCACCTATAAACTTCACCACTAACCATCTCTTGTAACCTTCTCACATCCTCATCTCCAAACTTTAAGCAAAACCCACAAAGCAAACAGAAAAAGAAATGAAGAATTTATCTTCTTTTAATTTTCTTTTTGATTTAACAACATAGTGAATTTGGTTTTCTTCCTGCTTATGTATGTTTTTTACTTTGATCTCTTTTGATATGTTCTCTTGATTCTGTTTTTGACAAAATCATTCTTTTCTGCTTACCCATCTGTTTTGCTTTATCCCCTTTGCTTTGCTTTATCTCAAAAATCTTATGCTCTCTTTGGTTTGAGAAAACTACAAAATCACAACTTCTTCTCTTTGTTGTTTTCCTCTGTTTGACATTCTTTATTTCAAACTTCATCAGCCTTAGTTTCCTTTTTTTCTTTTTGGTCCCATTCAAGTAAATTTTCCAATAATGTAATCTCTGGATCTTGATGTGGTAATTCCCTTTTGTTTTGATCTCTCTTTTGTGTTTTTGTTTCTTAGCATAGAAGGTAAAGCTTCAAGCTTGATCTTCAAATTTCAATGCTTTTCTCTTTTGGCCTTGTTTTCTGTTTGAAACTATAAATGGGTTTTCATTGTAATTGAAAAATGCTTTAATTGTTTCAAAAACAAGACATGGTTCTAGTTTTCTGGTTTATCTGCTCCTTGTTTTGCTGATTCTTTTGTCTGCACTGCTACTTTTTTGTTTTTTGTTTTTTTTTTTTTAGTTTGTGGATTAATTTACATAAGATCTCACCATCTGAATTGTATCAAGGGGTATCTTTATCAGTACAAATTATCAGGACAGACTTTTAAGTATATTCTATTCCAATGTCACATGGAACTATGGAATATACAAATGAATTGACTAAATATATTGTTGTTTTTTTCAGCTGGTTTTGTCATCCATCTATGGAACCCTGCAATGGATTACATATGACTGTGTCTTAAAGATTCCCAGTTTAATACATTGAGGTGTAAAGTGGCTTATGGTCTGATGTGTGGGGAATCTTTGGTCTGATATTGTATTTGGCTTTGCCTGACATTTCCAGCAATTACATATAGTTTTTTTTTTTTTTTTCTTTCACGTGAGATCTGTTCTGGTTCTGGTCCTTCTAACTTTATCGACGAAATGGGGGGTTGTGTCTCCACTAGTAGCCGGAGTACTTCTGGCAGTATGGGCCGTAGGGAGGAGGTTTCTCCGACGTGTTGGGATATCGGGTTTTGTGGGCAGAAGAGGACTAAGAGAACATTTTCGGATCATGTTATTGCATTGCACCATTTGCCTTCAGTCCCCAACAGGGTTTTCACTAATGGAAAGAGCAGAAGCTCTTGTATATTCACTCAGCAGGGTCGCAAGGGAATCAACCAGGATGCCATGATTGTATGGGAAGTAAGTTTTTAAATTGTTTTCGATTCTTGGATTAGATTATATTTTGAGGTTAATGACATTGATAAACTCAAAATTTCCGATAGGATTTCATGCCGGAAGATGTGACCTTTTGTGGTGTATTTGATGGTCATGGTCCGCATGGTCACCTCGTTGCTCGTAAAGTGAGAGATGCCCTTCCTCTTAAGTTGCTTTCCTCCATGGATTCTTGTCAGTCAAGGCAAAATGGTTCGGGCCAAACATGTTTCAAAGGGAGTTTGAAAGCTGCGGATTTGGAGAAGGACGTCTCGGCAGAGGAGAGATTAAATTCGTTATGGAGAGAAGCATTCATGAAGTCATACAAGGCCATGGATAAAGAGTTGAGGTCTCATCCTAATTTGGACTGCTTCTGCAGTGGTAGCACTGCAGTCACTATAGTGAAACAGGTTAATGAAATAAAGGCATTGCTTTTGCTTATTTTCATCAATTGCTTGCTTATTTTGGTTGATTTTTACCACTTTCAGGGCTCCAATCTCTTCATGGGATACATCGGGGATTCTCGAGCGGTAATGGGATCAAAAGACAACAACGACTCGATGGTGGCAATCCAATTGACAGTCGATCTCAAGCCTGATTTACCAAGTACTACATCTCAAACCAATTTCTTTTTTCTTGAAAAAACATCAAAATTTAAATATAAACATTGCAACAGGGGAAGCTGAAAGGATTAAAAGGTGCAAAGGAAGGGTATTTGCATTGCAAGATGAACCTGAAGTATGTAGAGTATGGTTGCCATTTGACGATGCACCAGGACTAGCCATGGCTCGAGCGTTTGGAGATTTTTGTTTGAAGGAATACGGTGTCATCTCCATGCCAGAATTTTCCCATCGTTTACTCACAGAAAAAGATCAATTCATTGTCCTAGCATCAGATGGGGTAATCTTTTTTCACCCCTTACTTTTTATTTGCTAAATTCGGGTCACATTACATGCCTGGTCTTTTTTATTACAGGTATGGGATGTATTGAGCAATGAAGAGGTAGTTGAGATTGTATCATCGGCTCCGTCCCGGTCATCAGCAGCCAGGATGTTGGTTGACTCGGCTGCACGAGAATGGAAACTGAAGTACCCTACTTCAAAGATGGATGATTGTGCGGTTGTTTGCTTCTTTTTGGATGGGAAAATGGACTCGGAATCTGATTACGAGGAACAAGGCTTTTCTTCTGCAACCATTCAAAGTTATCATTCTGGTAACGCAGGTGAATCTGATGATAGCTGCCACAGGTCCGAGCCGTCATTGCAGAGGAACTTTACGGTTAGACCATCAGAAGAAAGTGAAGGTTTCGGAAACGGAATACCACATCCAGAGGAGTTTGAAGGGAATGAGGATACAGTTGCAGGTGAAGATCAAAACTGGTTGGGTTTGGAAGGTGTTACACGAGTGAACTCACTCATCCAACTTCCTAGATTTTCCGAGGAAAGGCCGAACCCTTAAAAATTTTGTGTTGTCGGGAAAGAAACTGGACTGGTTTTTAGTGCAGCCTACATTAGATCCAAGGGAAAGGAACTTGTTTGAGAATCGGTGGCTGTTTTGTTCATGTTTGTGCAAGTTAATCCATTGCCACACCAATTTGTTCTGTTGTATTTCACAAATCATTTTAGAGAAGAAAAACGTCCTGGTCAGAGTTAGGCTTAATTACAAAATTAGTCCTCAAACTATATTACTTTGTCACTTAAGTATCTAAAGTTTTTTTTTTATTATTATCAAAAGTGATACTTAAACTATCAATCTTTCAGTAAGAACATGTCATGTGTAAATTTATAGTTTAAGTATTATGTTTTGATAAAAAATGTTTATATAGTTTAAAGACAAATTTTGCATTTAAGCCTCAAAGTTATTGCATTTGATACATGCAAAAATATGGTTCCACTACCTTTAATTTATCCGAACATTTGCAGCAATTGATGATGCAAATTTGATTTGCTTTTGATGAAGATTTAAACATCATCTTAATTTGTTTTTTTTTTCTACTTACTAAATCATAAGTACCACTGTTACTTTACTCGATTCAAATTCATATAATAATATTTGAATTTAATGTTGATAACAAACAAATTTGTAAATTCAAATTCAAATATTACAAAGATTATAAATATTCAATCTATTGTTATTCTGCTTTAAACTAAATTTAAATCCTTTTTGCAATGATATTTACTGTTAATATTTATCATATATGATCATCATTGTTACTTATAAAAGCAACGTGATGAAAATACATGCAATGAGTCAAATAAAAAGACAGGTCTAGATGTGGAATTTCTCTCAATGCTGGACCAATGAGCCAAGTTGTGATCCTAAAAGTCTACGATTTAAACTTAGGTTAAACATATTTGTTATTGGTCAGCTACTAAGGGAACAAATGTTTTGGTTAGCAAAAAGATTTACAACTACCATTCAAAGTTCTTGGCAATAGTAAATGACTGGCCACAAAATGTGCTTCATTCTCGTGAGCGGAGAGAAAACCCCCGATTACATAGTTAAGGGACAAGGTGAACAACCACCATACCTTACCTTGTGGTTAGTATGGATAGCTATAGGAGGCTTTACATATATTGATTTAGTCATTTGAAAGGTGAAGGATAATTGGTCCATTACTTTACCACTATCATTGGCCAGCATCAGTGTGTAGTATACTGCAATGTGTTTTATCACTATTCTGTCAAAAGTGTGCTCTGCTACTCACATTTCATTAACTACAATCAGATAGTAGGAATGGGTGGCATTACAAAATATTCATTACCCTTACCCTCAAACATTCTTTTCCATGCCAATCATTTAAGAGGGCAAGGGAAAATGAAGCAATGCCAAATCAAAAGGGACAGCTGAAAGGTATACAAAGTAGCTAACTTATAAAAGGGCTAGTTTAACATTTAAAAAGTGCTTTTGAAAAACACGTGGTAACCTAGTTTTTGGTTTGGCTCATTGTTAGCATTTCTTTTATTGTTAAAATGTATTTTTAGAAACCAAAAGCAATGCTAAATTGCTAGCACTGCCAAAAATGAAGAAACAAGCAGGCTCTTCCAGCACATGTTTGGAGCAATGATTAGAGTTCTTGTCAAGCACTTAAATGACATCATTTCAAACCCTGTCTTCCCCTAACCCACTCCCAATATTATATCCATAAAACAAAATAAGGACCTCCTCAAGCCTATACAGTAGTCTCAGAGAAGATTAGTCATTTGGTTCTTATAAAAGCAAATAAATTATGGAAAGGAGGCTTATATATATATATATATATATATGTTCAAAGATTGAACTACCAAGGATTTTTCAAACTGACAAAATCATACCAGTCGAAAATACTATTTAACTTAAAACAAAATGGGAGCTCCAAGACCATTAACAACTCCAGTCTTCTATAAGGACCAAATTCTAAGAGTTTTGTATGAGTAAAATAAACGTGTATTTGATCATACAATCACATGGATTCATCAACAACAACAACATAAATATAATTCGATTAACCATATTCGAATCAATTGAATCTAACTTATCCCCAGGAGTAAAATTACAATCACCACATTCCCCTCAGGCGTATATTTGTTTAAAGATAAAGTGTACGCAGCAAACAAAAACAATGTTAGAAATAATTTCCTTCCCAAAGTGTCATTAACAAGGAAGATAACATAATCGTAACCATTGATTCAGAATACCTAAGAACACAATCTCTAGAAAAAAAATCAATGTCTCAGATTTTGGAAGAGTAAAAGAGTTGCAGTTAATTGAATGTGCAGGCAAAAAGATCACGAAAAGAAGTACAATACATTTTTTGTTGAATTGAAATGGCGAAAAAGAAGGGTAATTGATAAAAGAAAGAAAAGAGTAACCTGAAGAAGAATAATCAGAAGAAATGAAGTATCTTAAAGAGAATGAAAACGAGGAAACCGAAGAAGATGAGAAGGAAAAGGTAGTCCACCATTACGAAAAACATGGTTGATCCATGATTTCGTTTCTGCTGCTTATTGTTCTTATTCTTCGATTCATCTATTTCTTCAAGTTGCGCCATTGAAACGATGGATCTTCGGATTTCACTGTAACCAAATTTGGGGATCTCGACTTTGGGTTTCGCTTTTGTTTTCTGTTTTGTTGAGTGAAGTGTCTTTTGCTATATTTTCTTTTCTTTTTTTTTTTAACTTCACGGTCTATTCTCTTCAATGCAGGTATCAAGAATATATATACCAAAAGTTAACAATCAATTCAACCCCTAAAATGTAAATTTTATTTTATGAAATTAATAACATGTAATTTATTATTTACCAAAATGCACCTTTTTTCTGTTTTTATATGTGGAATAACATGTCATTTATTATTTAATAATTATATTTGAAAAATAATAAAATAAATAAATAATATATTAAATTTAAAAAATAATTCTTAATTTAAAGAAAATAAACGTAATTATCTAAAAAAATTAACTTAATAAAAAAACTTCTTAGTAAATAAATGTACAAAAGATTTGAAAAAAAAATTGAAACCTTAAATTCATTTATTAAAACGGTTAGAAAAGTAGATTGAAAAAAAGAAAAAGTTGATGCCTAAGGAAGGCTCAAAAATACAATTAGGACCATTTTAACAAAACATGCAAACGTTTGTGGTTAAATTTATCATTAAGCTAAAACATGATAAGCATTTTTAATTTCTTCCTTAGCTGACCAACTTTGAATAACAGAGTTCTTATTGAAATGAGATAGTTTAAGACTTAGTTTGGATAAGCGGTACATTTAAAACAATGGTGATTGTGAGATTAGTTACTGTAACAATGAAATTAGATACAATGAAATTAGAAATAGCGATGGAGTGTGTGTTTAGATTCAAACACAACTATAGCAATAAGGTGAGAATAGAAGTCTTTTAAATTATTTTACTTTTACGAAATTATTAAAATTATGTGAATTTATTAAAAAAATAAATTAACAAAATTATTTAACTTATTAAAAGAGTAAAAAAAAAAAAACATGAAAATGAATGAAAATGGCATAAAGAATATGGATATAAAACAAATGGAGCAAGGATAGAAAAGGAAAAGAAAAGTCAATGGAGTTGTAAAATTTGACTGGAGGATGAAGCTTTAGTACGATGAAATTGAATTTCATCATGCATCCAAACGACGATTGGGCAATAAAGTGTCCAAATCGTGTCGGTAAACATATATCGAAAGGAAGATAATTGTGCAAAAAAAAAAAAAAAGAAGGCGGATAAGACCATTAAAGCTACTTAACCATTGAAGTTACATGTTACCTAGATAATAGTATAAGGGCTCCTTTGGATGCCCGTTTTCCTCCAGTGTGGTGAGATTAGGTTACCAATCTCACTGCACTGCTGTTTGGTTCAGTACTCCAGTGCAGTGAAAATTGATTTCAATCTCACTGATGCACTGAAACGTGACTGGAGATGAGAGCAGCTGTTAAGGCAATTGGGGGCAGTAGGTATTTTTAACAGACAAAAACACCCCTTTGGCCTTTTTCTTCTTTGTTGCTTCCATTCCATGGCTTCCCATTTGTTTCTTCAACTGCCCCATTTTTCCTATTACACGTAAGTTTCTTTTTTTTTCTTCTCCCTTATCCACGTCTTCAATGTTTTACTCCTTCAAACGGATTCAAGAATACCCCCCAAAAAAAATCTTGGTTTTTTTGTTTGTTGTGGCTGTATCAAATTCATAGTAATCTTTAAATTGTTGCATTTGCTATTTTCTTTTCATCTGATTCAACGGCATTCATTTTTATTTGATTTTTTTGGTTATATGAAGTTGTGTGGACTTTGTTTGGGACTTAGAACCCAGTAATGTACTGTAAATTGCTCATCTGATTCATGTAATATTCTTTTTGGATCAGTTCATTAATACTCTTTGAAAACCGAAAAGGCTAAATGAATCAAAATGGAAGATGGGGGAAGCAATTTAGTATTTAATGGATTTGTTGGTTTGAGGAGTTGAACATATTTTATCTGTCACAGACAAACTTTTCGATCCTCTTATGGATGAGATTGGAAGCCTAGTTCAAGTACATTCCACTGCTCAAACTTCCACCCAAGGCTGCGGGGGAGTCATTTCACTGCAAAGAAGAGCAACTTACTTGGAATATGGCTTGCTGGTTATACTTCTTCAAAGGCTATATTTCTAGGTGCATTATCATCAGTGTCTTCTTCGCCTCCTTGTGATCCCTCTGATACTGGCAATGAGGCTCTTTTACCCGAGGCTGATTCTCCTGCAACCGAATTCAATAGGGTGAATTGTCTTCTTTGGGTATTACATGACTCTGCCAGAAGCTTTTCCCTTGCAGTTGAGTCACTTGAATTGGATGGAACCAGTGCTGAGCTTGCAATGGCTTGGAATGGAAAGGACGTGCATCAATGGCATAAACGTATCGCTCATCAGGTATATGCTTAAAAGCCCCAAATAAGTAAAAGCAAATTAGGAGCTTGGGCATTTTTAGAAAATATTCTACTAATGGTACATTTAAGGTATTGGGATTCATGTTGTTGGGAACTACTTATATAGACAGGTTAAACATATGGTGCAAGCTCATAGTGTTTTGTTTGTTGTTAGTTCCTTGAACTATCACATGGTCCATAGATACTTTTGTAGAATTGAGATAGGAAATTCTTTTGTGAATTACTAAAGGAAATGAGATATTGGAGAAGAATCATTGACTAATATGATTCTTCAGGTAGCTGTTTATGCTATGTTGAAAACCGTAATCGAAGTGGAGATTTTGCTCTCTCAAGAACGTCATAACAATCCATCCCCAGTTAGAAAGTTGTAAGTTTTTGCGGCAGCTCTTTTAATTTCTATTATCGGTATCATTTATGATGATACAAAAGATCTAAAACTCCGAAAGCCAACTCCTTTTGTTTTCAAAGATTTCATACTGTTAGATTACACTCGGTTTTTGTGCTAATACCTACAGAAAACTCCCCAAGAATTCTCTTACTCTGGTCAAGTCTACTCTCTTGTCTCCTTCTAAAGATTGCTTGGTGATTATTGGTGCTTAGCAGCTCTAACATTTTGTTTTGCCATTTGCTTCAGTTTGACGACAGAGACAGATTCATTAGAGGAATTCATTGAAAGTCGGTTGAAACTGAGACATCCAGAATTGGTAGAATGGTTCAGAGTGGTGGAACTTCTCCGGATGGCAGAATTTTTCAATCCATTGTTAAAGAAATGGTCTACGGAGTATGCAGGAAGGTTTGCTCAAAAAACTCCTTACCTTTCAACTAAAATTTTTTATTTCCCTCTAGGATTATTTTGTTTTTTCCCTGCTAGCATATCTAGGAAGGCAGACTAGATTGTTTTTGTTGCAACTGCGCATAAACGATCTTGATGAGCTGGTGAAGGACTTCCTGAGGTAAAATGTGTTTGATTTCATTGACTCCAGATAACTGCAACTGACCATTGAAATATGCCATAAGAGTTAGTGCTTTGGGTGCAGCTACTTGGAGTGTGGCATCCTTTTCATTTACCCAGAATTCTCTTCCATAACAGTTTACCAATTCTTCATAGAGGTTAGTTTTATTATGCCTTTATGTTGAAAATGCCTAAAACAAGCCATTTGATTTACCCATTGAGCTTGGCAAGAATTCTTGCATTTTAGTCTTACCCCTCTATTCCTGGATTAGGACATCACATTGAACTGTAGAGTCAATCTCAATCTGACATTTTTCCAACCCTTGAATCCAGAACTGTAGAGCTTCAATAATGTTATCTTTGATTTTCTTCTGTTCATGTTGCTGTAGGGTAACTCTGGTATGGTAGTAAATTTCTAGTATCAGCTTTATGATTTATATCTTTTGTATCAAGTACTTGTTTATTTTCCTCTTGTTTTGGTTTATATTCTGAACAGGATCGATTGCTGTGATCTTTCTAAAGTTCAGTTATCAAAAACAGTATACTGGTTGAAGCTAGCCTTTGTACTCTGCCGTGAGGTTCCTGTACTTTTTCAAAAGGTTCAATTTTTATTATTATTCTGATCTATCTTATGCTTGCATAAGCTTACTTGACTCGTCTAGTTTATTTTATTAATTGTTAGTTCACATCGGTCTTGAAGATTGTTTTTTTCTTTATCTGTTGTTGCCTTTCGTTCTAATGATTTCATTTGACATGTGAATCACGAACTGTTTCTGGTTGTTGTCATATCTCTTTTCCATGAACAAGAATGCTGGTTTTCTTTTCTGCTTCTTTCCTTGTTTTGTTCTCAATCTCTCATCGATTGTTATTGCCGTATTGGCCAAAAAAACAACAAAATTTACAATCCATAATATTTTTAAGTTGAAAATTTTACACCTATACTGCTAATTTTGTTCACTTAATCGTTTTCAGTGACGCCAAACTGTCTTTTCAATCCCCTTAAAAGAAAGGATTACTATAAGTGGTTGCCATATGTTTTAGTGATCATTACTAGTATTTATTGTTTCCAAAATGTTTGTTCCACAATTGACTAACAGCAGTGGAAGAATTGGTTCAATTGAGTTAGATTTTAATGCCTTTTGTTCGGTTAATTTGCAGGGAAAGAAAAATCCCGGCACAGACAGACAATCCGTATTCTTATTCTTGGAACAAGTGAAGAATGCAACCGAAATGAAAATAGATAGGTAATATACCATTCAACAGCCGTCCGTCTCTTTGTTGTTATGAAGCTAATTAGAAACATAGACACACGCTTCTATTTGTTGATTACTAGCACGGGTACGGTGAAGATAGAAGATATAAATATACCCGACGTTCCAATCTCTTCAGGCCATTTTGATAGAGGTGAATCAAGTTCTTCTAACAATGAAAGTGACCTTGAAATTACAATGTTAAGGGAAATCATTGCAAATAGTTTAATGAATCAACATTTGTAAAAATAATTTTGTATCATAACTTAATTTCTAGTAATAATGAAACTTGTTATGTCTTATGTTACTAAATTTTTTTTATTAAAAATCATTCGGTTAAATACTTCAAAATTTGATCCAAGTATAATGTTACTATTTACGAAAATAATATTTATCATTGTTATAAAAAAATATTTAACTATAAAAAATTAAAAATAATTTTTATTTTATCTAATAAATAATTTAAATTGATTATATAATTCATTAAAATATTTATAATAAAATATTAGAAGATACATTTTAATATTTTATTAAATGAATTCATAAATTCACATACTTTAATAATTTTACATAAGTAAAATAATTTAAAAACAACTATTATATATCAATTCTAATATGATGTCCTTAATGGTCATTTTTTATTTCCACCTCACCGCTACAGCTGCGTTTGAATCCAAACACCCACTCCACCGCTATTTTTAATCTCATCACTAAAGTTGTCCAATCTCATCTGCATGAAGAACTAATCTCACCGCCACCGCTGTTTTTAACCTCACCGGAGGTAAACACACCGCCCATCCAAACTAGCCCTAAGAAAAGACGAGCAAGTTAGAAGGAGTAAGCAAAGAAGCAAGCTTGCAAACTGGAAATGGAGGGCCACTGGGATGAAGATGAATGATTAAGAAACACCGCCAAAGGAAGATTGGTGGGGAAGATGACGGAGGTGTAGTGGTAGGAAACAATAGAATAGATTTATCACGGTTGTCAGATTTGACGGAAAACGTTGAAGGGAAAGCTCTCGAGAGATTGAAAAGTTTATGGTTTGGGTGTGTCGTTTACATTAATGAGGCAAATTACATTTAAACTTAATGCATATGATATATTTAAATTTTATTTTCAATTTAATCATAGATTATAAGATAAATAAAAAATAAATTAATATTACTAAAAACAAATCGATTAATTATTTGTTTATTAATAATAAATTAAAATTTATTAATTAATTTATCATATTCTTAGAATACTTTCTTAGAACTTTAATTAATAATTTTTTGGTATATCATAGATTATAATATTGTTAGCCAAATAGGAGAGCAGACAATGTGAAAACGACACCGTTCAGTAAAGGATTTAAAAAGAAAATAAAAATGAAGAATAAGAGAATTAATATTACTATTATTGTAGTAACTAAAGAAACCGCAGAATTGGCCTGAAAGTTGAAAACGTATTTAAATCCCAGCCGCAGCCCGCGAAACTCTTTCGCTGAGGTTTTGCCTCTCCCTTTCCATTTTCTCTAGAAACAAACAAACACCGTTCATACCAAAAATTAACTACATCCACCCGTTGTTATGATCATTCACTTCGTCCCTTTCCTTATTCTTCTCTCTATATTTTCTCCATTTCCATCTTTTCTTTTCTTTTTTCTTAACACTCTTCTTTTCACCAATCACTGTCTCATTTCCATATCCGTTTCGCATTGTTTAGTGTTAACATTTTCGTTTTCGTTTTTCAATGAGTCGTTACGATACTAACCCTTTCGCCGAGGAAGAGGTTAATCCTTTCGCGGTAAGTTCCCTCGCACGACTCTATATATAAACGGCAATGCCTCCTGTTGTGGATTTGCATATTTTTGTGTTTCCTTTTGTTTTTTCTGCGAGACTTGATCGTTAGGTTTTGTTGATTTAGGTCATACTGGTTGAGTGAATTTGCTTGATCTGTTACATTTCCGCTGCCAATTGAAATTCTTTAAGAGTTAATGAAATTTCGAGATAGGATTTCTTGTTTTTTTTTTTTTTTTTTTTTTTTAAATGTAGCTCTAGTATCTGCGTTTATCTGTTTTCTTTTTTTGTGAGATGTTCTTTTCAAACGTATACAAATAGATATAGGTGTGGCATGGTGATTTTGTCCTAGAAAAAAAAAAAAAAGATAAATTGGTTTTGTTCCTGATACAAAAGAATTCATGGCATATGACATTTGTTTGGTGAATATTGTTTGCTTTTTTTTTTTTTTTTCTCTGTAAGCTAAATCAGACGAAACTTTGTCACTGTATACATTCAATGTTACAAATAGTGATTTAATTTTGCTTATAAATGATATGCATCTTTCCATTTTATTTATTGCAGGATCCATCAGTTAGGAAAGGATCTGGTGGGGGTTCCTTTAATTCTTCAGTAAGTACTGTTTCCCTACAGTTGTCTGGTTATCTTTACCTATATAATTTTCGTTACCGTAATTTCAATTGTTGAGAACATTAAAAGCGGTGGCAGATATTAAGTGGCTAACATACTGAACTTTTATGTATGTGTCTATTGTACACATAAGTTAGTTGCAATGACTAATGAACGACAATCATCGATTTTTATCATGATGATCATGCTTTGACTTGGTTCTAATGATTGTTAGTGGCACTAGAATTTAAGCAGTTATAGTGGTTTCAAAATGATGAATTGATTGTCATTAGCTGAAGGTTCCAGCGATGATTTATGCTAATGAACGTGATCATAGAAATGCCTTGATTTTTAAATGGCTTTATGGTGGTTGCTACTGTTGGTATTGGTAAAGGTGTACCAAAATTCTTTTCCTAGCACCTGCCTTTGATCTTGCTGGATTTCAATAAATTCCTTTCTTTCCCCTTTTCCAGTAGCTCAATTACTTATAAATAGGTCCAAAAAGATGCTACATGAAAGGAAAAATTACCCCGAGCGAGAATGCACACTAACCTCTAGGAGAGCTAGCCTGGATCCTGATTTGTAGGTGCAGTGCTGTGCATCTTTTTCTTGTCCCAAATTCATACGGGACTCATTTTCCCATTAGCTTATCCCTTGCTTGCGTTGTGAAACTTTTAAGCAAGAACACTTCTTGACAATGCAACTGTTTCTCACGTGGCTAGTTTGCTTTCTTCTCTTGGATATTCTGTCATGTTTATGTGTTGTGCTTGTGTTTCTGCAAGGGCTTATATGATCTTGCTTGTGTTTCTTTAATTATTAATATACAAATATTAGAATCCTGGTAGTATATCAAGGCTTTCACCCCTTCCTCCTGAACCATATGACCGTGGTGCAACAATAGATATTCCTCTTGATTCTGCCAAGGTATACTAAAACTTTCCAGATATTTAATGGGCTACCATAATCTTTCTAAGTATTCTGTTTAAGCAAAGACTTCTTTTGATATTTCCGATCTTGTCAACTTCAGGATATCAAAGAAAAGGAGAAGGAACTTAAAGCAAAGGAGGCTGAACTTAAAAGGCGAGAGCAGGTAATTTCTGTTGTCTGCTTGTAATTGAGCAAGGCTGGCTGATGAAATATAAAACTCGTGCTTTCGAATAATTATTTGAGGTATTAGGTATCAACGCTGATAATTTACTCCTTCCATAGTGCAGTCTCGGTTTATACGCATTTGTGAAGTACTTAGAAATACATTAAACTAAAATATGATTCAGAAATTGAGATTCAAACCTATGGTTTTGATTTCTTATGTCAAGTTAGCATAATGTATTTCTTTCTGTCTGAATGCCTATATAATGTCTTACGTTCTGACTTCTGAGTTGTTGACCTCTTCATAGTGAAAATACTAATTTCAAATGTAAATAGTGTCGTCTGTAGGGTGGTTTTGTGATTCCTTTTGTTTTTAGAATAAATTGTCCTGATACTAATTGAGTGTTATCTTTATATCATGCAGGAATTGAAACGGAGGGAGGAGGCATTAGCACGATGTAGGTTGTTTTTTATATGGCTTGATGATTTTGTGCATTACCAATTTTTTTGACATGTGTTCTTGCGTTTGCCTTGGCAGCTGGAGTGGTGATAGAGGAGAAAAATTGGCCGCCTTTTTTTCCTATTATCCATAACGACATTTCAAATGACATACCAATCCACCTACAAACAATCATGTATGTTGGTTTCACATCATTGATAGGTGAGTTAAAGTTCTTGATACTTGTCAAAAACCAAAATTCTTTATCTATGGTGGAACAATATTACCATTTTGTTTAATAAGATGCCAAAGTGGATGACTGAATTATTCCATACTAAAAATAATTGTAGGAAATATTTTAATATTACTTGTTTTTATTTCTCAATGGGATCCCATGATGAAGAAAATTGGTGAAACCATGTCATAAAATTCATTGTTATTTTCTTTTTGTAAAGCTAAACGATTTCGCTTCTTAATTAATCCACAACACTTTTCTTCAAACAAAAGATCCACTTTTTATGCGAAAAAGGACCACATAACTCTGTGCGGTGGTAAAGAAACGTGCTTTTTTGTTTCACTCCATTTTTCTCTGCAGATTTATTAATTTCTCTCTTGCTCGTTCTAACCAATAAGCTTGAATCTTTTAGTTAAAAGACGAATTGGTTGAAATGTTCATTTCTTGTTCATGTCTTGGAAAAATGTTTTTTATGGTAGCCTGTAATAACTTACGTCTATAAATTTCTCCGGACATGGCAGGTTTGGTCATCTGCCTCACTTGGAATGTAATGGCTGTCACTGTAGCCTGGATCAAGGGAGAAGGTGGGTTTTGAAGGTTACTCAGTGTAGCCCTTAATCGTTAGTATTTAATTGCTATTTGGGCATCTTTAATCATATTATTAATTTATATTATATTTTGTTCTAGGTCCAACAATTTGGTTTCTAGCCATCATATATTTCTTAACTGGCGTCCCTGGAGGCTATTACTTGTGGTATCGTCCTCTTTACGGTGCTTGCAGGTACTACTTTTCATTTGTTCCTTTTTCGGTTTATGGCATACTAAATTTGTAACTATAGACTCTATGTTGTGACCAAATTTGAAATTTAGATCTATTGGCCATAAAACATGTTTTGATGCTTTCTAGATGGTGACTGAAGATACTAGGATACCCTATGCATGAACCATGTACCAGTGGAATTTACTCCAAACAGCCTAACAGGGGTAATTGACAGATTTTGAATAGTGGCAAGCTTGAATTTGAGCTTAAAACGAGATTCGAGATTTGATATTCGACTAAAGATTCAATCCAACACCAATTTTAAGTTTACACATTATTTAAAAATGTAATTTCATAATATAAACATATATTAAAATGTAAGTTTGATTAGGTTGGGAGGTGTTTGGATCAAGTATTACAGAACTCAAATTCGGTTTAATTGATAGCTCAAGTTGTTTGAGCTTGAGCTCAACTTATTGATTATCAAATATAATTTAATTTTTTTAAAATTAAATTTGAATACCTTATGAATACTAATATACGATTGTAACCAAAATAAAGTTTTAGGAATTATTTAGAAATGCCACTTTTAGTCATGCACTTAGATATACTTTACCCTGATCTGTAATTGTATCGGATATAATTATGTACGAATTCCTTTTACAGGACTGATAGTGCGTTGAAATTTGGATCCTTTTTCTTGGTTTACGTGGTAAGCTTATTGCTTTCTCATTGAAATTGTTCAATATTCATCGAACATAGGGTGGAAAAGACCTCATTTCCGACTTCTTTTCCTCCTCGCAGTTCCATATATTATTTTGCGTCCTTGCTGCAATTGCTCCTCCATTTATTTTCAAGGGAAAATCCCTTGCGTAAGTTGGTCAAGTCTATCTCTAAATATCCCAACACGTTTATGATCTATCTATAGCTGATGTCTTAATGGTGTAATTCTTTGTGCAGAGGTATTTTACCTGCTTTGGATCTCTTTAGCTATAATTATGTGCTTGGGGTATGTTCATACCATTAGGCTGCCATTGCCATAGTCAATTTTCGATTACATTATCGCCCTTATCAGTGCTGTTTAGGATAATGATTTACTTTTTATGAATCATATAGCCTTGAGTCTTTGCTTCATTTCCAACTTGCAGATATTATACTTCGTCGGTTTTGCATTTTTTTGCTGTGAATCGCTTGTCAGCATCTGGGTTATTCAGGTCCACTTATCCCTCTCTTCTCTATACCCTTCGGACTTTTTATATATAACCGTAACTGACACTCTCACCGAAATAACATAGCGTGTTTGCTCGAATTAGGTTTCTTATAAGCCTCATCGATCTCTTTTTTGGATTTGCAGCAAGTATATATGTATTTCCGAGGTAGTGGTAAAGCAGCTGAGATGAAGCGGGAGGCTACAAGAAGAACCATGATGTCAGCACTATGAGACGGCAGGTGGTAATCGAAGATGGGGGGTATTTGCGATACAAATTGTAGGTGGACTAGGGATTTTGGCTACAAGTTTTTTTGTTCTTCTCCCTTACCCCATAGGTGGCTTTTCTTTGCCTATTCATTTAATTCATTTAATTTGCTGTTCAGAAATGTTTTTTGCTGACGGGGGGCACTTTGTTTTATCAGGGGTTAGCAAACCTTCACCAAGATTTTCCAAATGGCGTCCAAATAATTTTGATTGAGATATAAAATTTATTGTATTTGTATATCACTGAATACGATTTAGAGCCACGTATTAAATTATCCCAATACTTATGTACTTCCAGAACTATTTACAGAATATTAAAAGCTGCCCTTGTTTATTATTATTATTATAAAAATTTTAGTTACAATGTATTATCGTTTTGATCGATTAGGAAGTTTGTGAGTTACGTTGAGTTACAATAATTTTTAATCCCATTTTATAAACTACAGTGATATATAAATCATTTTTTTTAAAAAAAAGGGGCTGACTTTAAAAAGGAAAATGGAGTCGCCACCAATCTTTTTTATAGTGTGATTGGGTCACTTTATAAAATATTTGGTCTACGGATTTTAAGAAAATGGGTTCGGGAGTCGGTTACGCACGAGGAAGGATTAGCACCCTCACAACGCCCAAAATTAGTACCTTATTGATTGATTAATGTCCTAATATCGAAAATTGGAAGAGATTTTAAAATATGGATCCTTTAGAAAATATTTGGATAATTCGAATTAGATATCGAAATTCTCATGTTCCGAAAGAATGAAATATCACATCCAGCACGTTAAAATACGATATTTCAAACCTTAGACACCAAAATCATTTCATGATTTCCAAAATTCATGCATTGCAATTTTAAAAAGGGTATTCTATTATTTGGCCAAACGAAAAAAAAAATCGAAACCTAGCACGTTGGGGCACGATTCCTCGAATTTCCAAACATGAAGTATTGCCTTATTTTTGAAGCTAAGAAAACACGGTCAACATCTTAAAAGGATATTTAGTCCTTTGGACGAATGGAAAATCGAAACCCAGCACGTTAGGGCACGATTTCCTGAACTTCCAAGTACCAAAATATTACCTTTGTAAAAGCCCTTTTTATGAGTTTTGGGCCTCTGACCCACGACTTGACCCGCTCCAAGGAAGAGATTCGCATTTTTTTTAAAACGGGCTATTTACAGCCTTGGTCCCTCTATTTTTTTATGATTTTACAATTAAAGTTATTTTTATTTCTAAATTCCCCCCGTAGTTATACTTCAATTTCAATTTGGTGAATTTCATTTATTTGAGTGCAAAAACAGTCTTACAAAAGAATAATAATTCTATACAATTAAAAATCAACTAATTCCTAATTTGTACAAAGATAAATATTAATAATATCTTTTTTATTGATCAATTTCGTCTGTATAATCTCTTTAATTTTGAGCAAAACAGTAAGTTCGGAAGAAAGTAACCTGCCAAAAACTCTTCCATTTTGCTCTTTTCATACGAAGTAAATAAAAGCCGCTCTAAGCAAATTTGAGAATAACAATGATACGAAACTTTCCTTTAAACCGCGTAATAGCCCATGAAAGCTCTTGTCTCCAAGGGGCAACAACCCTGTCAATGTTGCAAAGCCCCAAATCTGTTGGGTAAGGGTCCCACTATGTGGGAGACCCTTAAAACATGCCATGTTTTATGGCAAGTTTATTTGTTTTTTTTTTCTTTGGTTTTTTCATCATTTTCTTTTGTCTTTATAGAAGTGTGTGTGTGCAGCAAATTAAAATAGTCAGAGAGCAAAATCAGATTTGAGAGATTAGAGAGAAAAACGTGAGAAACAGAGAGCTTTGAAGCTGAAAAATTAATTTTTCAAATTTGGAGCAGCTGTGATCAACTCTTCGATCGGAGGTCCATCCGTGGTTCGATTGAGCTGATTTTTGGACAGCAGCTAGACGACAAGGTGTTCTTGACTTTGTACGATCGGATTTTTCATCCGAGTCCTGTAGCGTCAGAAATACCCGTTTTACAGCAGCTACATTTTTTGGTGATATTCTCCAATTTTTCTCTTTTTTGCTAAAGATTACATATTGTTAGCCTTGTTGGAGTTGAATGCTTGTTGTAGGCTTGATATTGTGATCTTGTAGCTGAACATTTGATTATAGTGGAGCTTTTGATCGGACTCTAAAGTCCCGTGGTTTTTACCCTTGATTTATAGGGGTTTTCCACGTAAAAATATCGGTGTCTCTATTTATTATTTTTGCTGAGGTTGCATTGGTTGATTTGTGGTTGATTAAGGTTGCTAGAGAACATATTTTTGTGCTATTGTGCTTGCCATAATATTTGACAAGAGTTATAGGGAGAGAAAGAACACCGGTTTTACTTCGCTTCCGTTCGGTTGTTCGGTTTCTTCCCAACAAACTGGTATCAAGAGCTCGGTTATTTTGTCAAATAATTATGGAAATCAATGCGAGCAAGATGATTATGTTGAATGGCACAAATTATCAACTTTGGCGGAATAAAATGAAGGACTTGTTGTTTGTGAAGGCTCTGCATCTTCCGGTATTTGCTACTCAAAAACCCGATTCGAAAAGTGATGAAGAATGGGAATTTGAGCATCAACAAGTGTGTGGATTTATTCGGCAATTTGTTGAAGAAAATGTTTACAACCACACTGATCAGGAGACACATGCTCGAACATTGTGGGAGAAGCTTGAAAGCTTGTATGCTTCGAGATCGGGCAATAACAAGTTGTTTTTTTGAAGAAAATGATGGCGTTGAAATACGAGAGAAGGAACGTCTATAGTGACCATGTGAGTGAATTTGAGTGTGATGAATCATTTGCTTGGTATGGGTGTCAAATTTGATGGCGAGATTTTAGGGCTTTGGTTGCTTGCTACTCTACCACACTCTTGGGAGACTTTAGGGTTTCGCTCATTAATTACGCCCCAAAGGGTATTATTACCTTGGATTTGGCTAAGGGTGGTGTGTTGAATGAAGAGGTTAGAAGAAGATCTCAGGGTTCTACATCACAGTCCGAGGTGTTGGTTACCGAGAACAGGGGGAAGAACAGAGACAAAGATGGAAAGAGTAGAGATAAAGGCCGAAGCAAGTCAAGATCGAGATACAAGAATCTTGAGTGTCATCATTGTGGTAAGAAAGGCCATATCAAGAAATACTGCTTCAAGTGGAAGAAAGAGAACAAAGGTGGTGATAAACACGATCGGAATGATGATGGAAAATCCGAGCGTGTTGCTACTCGCTACTCGTGAAGATCCATTGGTCATTCGTGATGAGAATTTGGTCAACTTAGCATGTGACGAGACTAGTTGGGTGATTGATCTTTGGTGCATCACTTCATGTCACGTCGAGGAAGGATTTCTTCACATCTTATACTCCCGGTGATTTTGGGGTATTGAAGATGGGTAATGACGGTTTGCTTAGGTTGTTGGTATGGGAGATGTTCACTTGGTGAGTAACAATGGAACAAAGTTAACTCTCAAGGATGTCGACACGCACCCGGATATCCGTTTGAATTTGATCTCTGCAGAAAGCTTGATGATGAGGATTTCGTAACACCTTCGCGATGATGGGCGGTGGAAGGCGACTAAAGGCTCCTTGGTTGTGGCTCGAGGAAAGAAGAGCTCAAATTTATATTTGATGCAAGCTTGACTTCTCGAGAAAGCGGTGAATGTGATGATGAATGGCACTCAACGAGTTGTGGCATAAACGACTTCGATCACACATGAGTGAGAAGGGCTTAATTGTTTAGCGAAAAAGAATCAAGCTGTCGAGTTTGAAATCGCTACATGAAGAATTGTGCTCATTGTCTAGCGAGGAAGCGAGAGAAGAGTTTCTTTTAGAAAGTTGTCCTCCTCATAGAAGATCAGAGTTGCTAGAGTTGGTCCATTCGGATGTCTGTGGTCCGATAAAAGTAAGGTCACTTGGCGGTGCACTTTATTTTGTGACTTTCATTGATGACTGTTCGAGAAAGCTATGGGTTTACACTTTGAAGTCTAAAAATCAAGTCTTTGAGGTGTTTAAACAGTTTCATGCATCAGTTGAAAGGGAAACAGGAAAGAAGTTGAAGTGCATTCGTACTGATAATGGTGGCGAGTACACAGGGCCATTTCATGAGTATTGTCTGCGACAGGGAATCAGACATCAGAGAACACCACCAAAGACTCCACAGTTAAATGGGTTGGCTGAAAGAATGAACCGAACATTGATCGAGAGAGTCAGATATTTGTTGTCAGATTCAAAGCTGCCAAGATCATTTTGGGCTGAAGCTTTGAATACGGTGACACATGTGATAAATTTGTCTCCTAGTGTTCCTTTGCAAGGTGACGTGCCAGATAGAGTTTGGTTTGGCAAAGATGTGTCATATGATCACCTACATGTGTTCGGTTGTAAAGCATTTGTTCACGTTCCAAAGGATGAAAGATCCAAGTTGGATGCCAAGACTCGACAATGCATTTTCATTGGTTATGGTCTAGATGGTGAGTTTGGTTATAGACTCTATGATCCCGTTCAGAAGAAACTCGTGAGAAGCAAAGATGTTGTCTTCATTGAGGATCAGACCATTGATGACATTGATAAGACGGAGAAAGCAAATTCACAAGACAGTGGTGATTTGGTCGATGTGAATCCGGTTCCCCTAAACTCTTCACCAGGTCCTATCCAGGATGATGTGCATGGTGATGTTACTGATGACCATCAGGATATAGGTGACTTTGATGCTCCCATGGATGATGTTGTAAACGATCAACAACAAGCACCTATAGCTCTACCAGCAGTTCCACTTCGAAGGTCTTCTAGAGATCGGCGATCTTCTGTCAGGTATTCCTCTGATGAATATGTTCTTTTGACTGACCGGGGAGAACCTGAATGTTATGAAGAGGCTATGGAGAGTGAATGCAAAGATCAGTGGGTTGAAGCGATGAAAGATGAACTTCAATCCTTGCATGAAAACCATACCTTTGAGTTGGTGAAACTGCCCAAGGGCAAAAGAGCCTTGAAGAATCGGTGGGTTTACAGGTTGAAGTAAGAAGAGAAGTCTTCATCTCCACGATACAAGGCTAGATTGGTCGTCAAGGGTTATACTCGAGTAAAAAGGGGTTGATTTTGAAGAAATATTTTCTCCGGTTGTGAAGATGTCCTCTATCGAACTATACTCGAGTTTGGCGACTGCTATGACTTAGAGGTTGAACAAATGGGCGTGAAAACCGCTTTTCTTCATGGTGACTTGGAAGAAAAACTTTACATGGAGCAACAGAGGATTTGTTGCACAAGGAAAGAAGACTATGTGTGCAGATTGAAGAAGAGCTTGTATGGTTTGAAACAAGCTCCAAGGCAATGGTACAAGAAGTTTGAGTGCTCATCATGGGGAGCAAGGCTACAAGAAGACTACTTCTGATCATTGTGTATTTGTTAAGAGATTCTCTAGTGATGGTTTTATAATTCTTTTGCTCTATGTGGATGACATGCTTATTGTTGGTCAGAATGCTTCTAGAATTGAGAAGTTGAAGCAAGAGTTGAGTAAATCCTTTGCAATGAAGGATTTGGGGCCAGCAAAGCAAATTCTTGGCATAAAGTTGACACGTGATAGAAAGGCCAAGAAATTATGGTTATCACAAGAGAGGTACATCGAGAAAGTACTTCAAAGGTTTAGCATGGACAAAGCTAAAGCGGTGAGCACTCCCTTTGCTACGCACTTCAGATTAAGTGTTAAGCATAGTCCTTCCACAGAAAAGGAGAAGGAAGAAATGCAGAAAATTCCTTACTCTTCAGCCGTGAGGAGTCTGATGTATGCAATGGTTTGTACGAGACCAGACTTGGCTTATGCCGTTGGTACAGTCAGTCGTTTTCTTTCTAATCCTGGCAGAGAGCATTGGAATGCAGTGAAGTGGATTATGAGATATCTTCGTGGCACTTCCAACATGAGACTTTGTTTCGGCAATGAGAAACCTGTTCTTGTTGGTTATACAGATTCAGACATGGCCGGAGATATTGACTCGAGGAGATCTACTTCAGGTTACTTGATCACTTATGCAGGGGGAGCTGTGGCATGACAATCGAGATTGAAAAAGTGTGTTGCATTGTCCACCACTGAATCAGAGTTCATTGCAGCAACCGAAGCGTGCAAGGAGATGCTTTGGATGAAGAAGTTTATGCATGAGCTTGGTTTTACACAGGAAAAGTATGTTCTGTATTGTGATAGCCAAAGTGCTATTCATCTTGGTAAGAACTCAACTTTTCATGCTAGATCTAAGCATATTGATGTAAGGTACCATTGGATACGAGATGTTCTTGAAGCTAAGTTGTTAGAGCTTGAGAAGATACATACTGATGATAATGGTGCTGATATGTTGACGAAGGCTTTACCAAGAGGAAAGTTTGAAGCATGTTGTTTGATCTCCGGCATGGAGGTATTCCCCACATAGTTGGAGGGGGAGATTTGTTGGGTAAGGGTCCCACTATGTGGGAGACCCTTAAAACATGCCATGTTTTATGGCAAGTTTATTTGTTTTTTTTTTCTTTGGTTTTTTCATCATTTTCTTTTGTCTTTATGGAAGTGTGTGTGTGCAGCAAATTAAAATAGTCAGAGAGCAAAATCAGATTTGAGAGATTAGAGAGAAAAACGTGAGAAACAGAGAGCTTTGAAGCTGAAAAATTAATTTTTCAAATTTGGAGCAGCTGTGATCAACTCTTCGATCCGAGGTCCATCCGTGGTTCGATTGAGCTGATTTTTGGACAGCAGCTAGACGACAAGGTGTTCTTGACTTTGTACGGTCGGATTTTTCATCCGAGTCCTGTAGCGTCAGAAATACCCGTTTTACAGCAGCTACATTTTTTGGTGATGTTCTCCAATTTTTCTCTTTTTTGCTAAAGATTACATATTGTTAGCCTTGTTGGAGTTGAATGCTTGTTGTAGGCTTGATATTGTGATCTTGTAGCTGAACATTTGATTATAGTGGAGCTTTTGATCGGACTCTAAAGTCCCGTGGTTTTTACCCTTGATTTAGAGGGGTTTTCCACGTAAAAATATCGGTGTCTCTATTTATTAATTTTGCTGAGGTTGCATTGGTTGATTTGTGGTTGATTAAGGTTGCTAGATAACATATTTTTGTGCTATTGTGCTTGCCATAATATTTGACAAGAGTTATAGGGAGAGAAAGAACACCGGTTTTACTTCGCTTCCGTTCGGTTGTTCGGTTTCTTCCCAACAAAATCTTCTTAGAATAGTCACAATAATAATAATAACAACATGTGATCCCTAGACTCATCAGCCCTGTTGCGCAATAAGCATACCGTATCAACATTGAGACCTTGAGAAGAAGGCTTATCTTTAGTTGGAAGCCTATTTAACACAACCATCCAAGCAATGATCGAGTGCTTTGGAATATGCAAGGCAAACCGGATCAGATTATGCCATGGAACTTTATTATTTTTAACTCGAACCTCCTCCAAAATCTTTAAAGTAACAAACCTAGCAACAATGTCTTTTAGCTTAAGAAATCTTCTCCAGTTCTAGCTACTGGCAGAATTACAAGTAGCATCCCAAAAGCTCCCTCCCTTCAAAACATAAGCCCGAACCCAAGCAATCTAAAGGAAGCCCTCTTCAGCAAGACGGGCCTTGATTTTTTGTAGAATGCAAGCCTTATTCCAGTCAACCAAGCTTCTCAATCCTAAGCCACCTTCAGCCTTGAGTAAGCAAATTGACTACCAGCAAATTCTAGCGCCAGTAGCTGCAAAATCTTTCCCCTTTCAAAAGAATCTGGTGTAGATTTGATTAATTCTTCTTAGCACAGCTGCAGGCATTAAGAATTGTCTACACCAAAAAGCCTGAATGTTAAAGATAACAGATTTGATAAGCTACAACCGACCAGCATAGCTAAGATGTCAAGTCGCCTAACCATTGACTCTTGCCTGAATTTTCTCCAAAAGAGAATTACAATCATTAATAGACAGCTTCCTAGAAACCAGAGGCACACCCAAATAGCTTACAGGCAACCTTCCCAACTTAAAACCAGTGACCCTTTGCACAATTACTAGATCATCCTCAGTCATACCAGCAGCAAAGATCTCAGTCTTAGAAACATTAAGTTGCAAACCAGAAAAATAGTAGAACTCTTGAAGAATGCACCAAATACCAATAACTAAATTAATTGTGCCCTTTGCAAAAATAAGATCGTCAACAAATGAAAGATGAGTAAGATGAACTCTTAAGACATGTAGGATGAAACTTGAAAACTCCTTGCGTCACTGCCATATCCAACAATTTTGAAAGAATACTCATAATGATACCTTATTCCCCTTACACCTCTAAAAAAACACAACAAACCTCCATTAATGTAAATAAAAATATGTGTTGCACTTTTTAGTAAAGTTAAAAAATATCACTCTAATAATAATTTAAAATTAAATAAAAGGTTGTAAATTTGTTGTGTTTGAGCAAAAGTCAGTGCAAACTAACTTAATTCATACATTCAATTTTATCATTTTTATTAAATTAATTATTTTAGATAATTCAATTTAAAGTTAAATTAAATTGATCAATCATTTGCTAATGAAATATTGACAGACTTAACTTAATTCATACATTCACTTTTGTAAATCTGTTGAGTGTTGGTTTCGCTTTGATAACATTAGAGAAAAAAATTATAAAACCAAAAATCAACTCGAATCAAGATATATAGATAATTTATGTTTGTCATACAAAAACAAAACATAATTTATGAAATATAAATTTAAAATTATTTAATATATAATTAATTTTACTTTTTATAATATAAAAATAAATATTTTATATTTAAAATAATAAAAATAATTTAAAATTTATTGAAAATTTAATTTTTAAATATTTATAAAAGAAAATTTAAAAATTTTTCAAATAATATTCAAAAACCATAAAACAAAATTCATTTTTATCGAAATAAATCAAAAAATTATATAAACAATTAAAAAATTCGACTTAACAGAATCAATGCCAACCCTAACACCGACTCTCGTGCCCTTGTGGCAAATGCTGACGTGCTAACTCCAAATCCAATTCGCCTTAAATGCTAAAAACCCAATGTCCAGCTGAGCGGAGCACCACCAAAACCCTACCAAATATGCACTCACCCTAAAACCCTAAATCCCCACGAAAACCCCACCCAAAGGAAAACCCCCAATACCCACAAAATGATTCGGAGTTACAGTTCAGGAGAATTGAGTCGTGAAAGTTTCCAACCTCACATCTTGGTTTTGCCCAGTAAGTTCCCTCCCCTCCATTTCCCTTGCGTTGCTAGAGCTTTTACCGGGTTTAAATACAATGACCCAAGATTTTCTAATAACCTAAATTTGCTTGAGCCAGGACTACGTACAAGCGTAAACTTTTATTCCCAGATGCTGAATTCAAGAGGATGTAGGTTTCATCTAGAGTTTAAGCTACACTGTCATTCCAAAACCCTGTTTTTGCCTGCTAGAAGCTCTTCGAGTAATGTTAAAAAGAAGAGGTATGGAGGTGTTTTGCCTTCGATTCTTAGGTCTTTGGATTCCGATAAGGATTTAGATAAAACCCTTACTTCGGTTTGTGAGAATTTGAGTCCTAAAGAACAGACTGTGGTGCTCAAAGAACAGAGTAACTGTGAGAGGCTTATTCGTGTTTTTGAGTTTTTCAAATCATTGAAAGATTATGTGCCGAATGTAATTCATTATAATATCGTGCTTCGAGCGCTGGGGAGAGCTCAAAATTGGGATAAGTTGAGGCTTTGTTGGATTGAAATGGCGAAAAACGGTGTCTTGCCGACTAATAATACTTACGGTATGCTTGTTGATGTTTATGGGAAGGCTGGTATGGTGAAAGAAGCATTGCTCTGGATTAAGCATATGAGACTTAGGGGACTTTACCCCGACGAAGTAACCATGAATACGGTTGTTAGGGTTCTCAAGGATGCTGGGGATTTTGATAGGGCAGATAGGTTTTATAAGGATTGGTGCATTGGGAGGGTGGACTTGAATGATATCGAGTTGGATTCCATGATTGATTTAGACAATGGGTCTGGTTCAGCCATTAGTTTTAAGCAGTTTCTGTCCACTGAGCTATTCAGGACAGGTGGTAGAAGTCCTGTTTCGGGAACTTCAGATTCACCAGATACAGAAAGTTCTGTGAGAAAGCCACGACTAACGTCTACATACAATACTTTGATTGATTTGTATGGAAAAGCAGGTCGCCTCAAAGATGCAGCGAATGTGTTTGCTGAAATGTTGAAATCCGGTGTGGCAATGGATACGATCACCTTTAACACTATGATCTTTACGTGTGGAAGTCATGGTCATTTATTGGAGGCCGAATCCTTGCTTGCTAAGATGGAAGAAAGGGGAATACCTCCTGACACGAAGACTTATAACATCTTTTTGTCTTTGTATGCTGGTGCAGGAAATATTGAAGCAGCCATGGAATATTATAGGAAAATCAGAAAAGTAGGTCTTTTCCCTGATATTGTAACTCACAGAGCTGTTCTTCATATATTGTGCGAGAGGAATATGGTTCAAGAAGCGGAGACTGTGATTGAAGAAATGGAGGAATTTGGTATTCACATTGATGAGCAGTCTCTTCCTGTAATTATAAAGATGTATATTGCTGAAGGACTGCTTGACCGAGCGAAGATGCTTTTTGAAAAGTTCATTTTGGATCATGAGCTTTCATCGAAGACAAGTGCTGCAATTATAGATGCTTATGCTGAAAGGGGGCTTTGGTCTGAAGCTGAGGCTGTATTTTATGGCAAAAGAGATAGTCCGAGGCAGAACAGAAGTGTTCTCGAGTATAATGTCATGGTCAAAGCCTATGGCAAAGCGGAACTTTACGATAAAGCTTATTCGCTCTTCAAGAGCATGAGGAATCATGGGACTTGGCCTGATGAATGCACTTATAATTCCCTAATTCAAATGTTTTCTGGAGGTGATTTAGTGGATCACGCAAGAGACCTCTTAGGTGAAATGCGAGCAGCAGGATTAAAACCAAAGTGTCAAACATATTCCTCTCTTATTGCATGCTATGCCCGTCTTGGCCAGCTTTCTGATGCTGTTGATGTGTACCAAGAAATGATCAGTGCAGGGGTGAAGCCTAATGAAGTTGTTTTTGGGTCCTTAATCAATGGATTTGCTGAAACTGGTGGTGTTGAAGAAGCTCTTCAATATTTTCGCATGATGGAAGAATCTGGTATATCAGCAAACAAGATAGTGCTAACTTCGCTGATTAAGGCTTATACCAAGGTCGGGTGTTTGGAAGGAGCAAAACGTGCATACGAAAAGATTAAGGATCTAGAGGGTGGTCCAGATATTGTTGCATCAAATAGTATGCTAAATCTTTACGCAGATCTAGGGATGGTATCTGAAGCCAAATGTGTTTTCGACAATCTGAAAGAAAATGGTGGCGCGGATGGGTTTTCCTTTGCAGCTATGATGTATTTGTACAAAAGCATGGGTATGCTCGATGAAGCGATTGATGTTGCAGATGAGATGAAACAGTCTGGTTTGTTAAGGGACTGTTCTTCATACAATAAGGTGATGGCATGCTATGTCACGAATGGCCAGTTGCGTGGATGTGGTGAATTGTTGCATGAAATGATTAACCGAAAGATTTTGCCCGACATGGGAACCTTTAATGTACTATTAACGTTACTCAAGAAGGGAGGCATTCCGATTGAAGCTGTAACACAACTAGAATCATCATACCAGGAAGGGAAACCATATGCAAGACAAGCTGTTATCATTACTGTTTTTTCTTTAGTAGGTTTACATGCTTTTGCACTCAAATCTTGTGATGCCATCATAAAAGCGGAAATACCTCTCGAGTCTTTTGTGTACAATGCAACGATATATGCTTACGGATCATCAGGGCAGATTGACAAGGCTTTGAACATATTCATGAAAATGAAGGATGATGGTCTGGAGCCAGACATTATTACTTATATTAATCTGGTGAGTTGTTATGGGAAAGCTGGTATGTTGGAAGGTGTGAAGAGAATATACAGCCAACTAAAGTACGGAGAGATTGAGCCTAATGAATCCTTGTTTAAGGCTGTCATGGATGCATACAAAGATGCTAACAAGCCAGACCTTGCCGAATTAGTCAACCAAGAGATGAAATTCGCATTTGAAGGACTAGATTATTCGGAGTCTGAGGTTGAAGGCGAAAGCGAAAGCGAAGACATTGTTCTTGACCCGTAGAATCCAAATATATATTTACCACGAGATGAAATTTGTGTTCAAAAAGCAAAGATTATTTGGAGAGCCCAAGGCCGAAGGAAAGAACACGGTATGTTCTCTAGAATCGTAGAATCCAATCTCATATTCAAATATATTCAACTGTCTCCGATGGGGTGTATACTGTAGAGTGACAGCAACATAAAAAGCTTCCAAGATTTAGTTGTGTAGATAATAGAAGTCAAAAGTGATTGAAGAAGGTAGAATGTAAATAGTGGCTTCAATTTATGCCAAAATTAAGCATGTTTTTCTAAGTTGTTCATAATTCTATTGTGGTAGTCTATTTGGGTGTTGAGCTTGGGCCTCCATGAATGTATCAAGTAATAGCTGCTGTATTTTTCGCAACTTATATATGCTTGGATGCTGTGGAATATTGTGATTGGCATTCAAAGATGTTTGTACTAAGGCATAAGCAACAGTGGCAGAAATGAATTTTCAGCCATACATGGTCATGGCCCAAGGCGGCCTCAACCCAGCTCTTGTGCAGTGTTTTGTGTGTATATACAAAAAAATTCCTGAAGGTGGCAAAATTCTCGATGAATGTTCAGTTTTATAACATTACCCACTTAGCAACATATTTCACAAAATTTTGAAACAAATCGACTACTATGATACCAAAGAACACAGTGCAAAAACAGCATTTGTTCGATTCCTGCCCTGGAAACCTGACTATTAGATAAGAGTTAAATCACTTTTTGGAATCTGAATTTGATAACTTATCCTGCGTTAGAGCTTGAACTTGACAATTGTTTTCAAATTAATGTTTGAATTTAAGATTTTTAAGGGCTAATTTGGATAAAAACAAAGTTGAAGTCCTAATATGAGAACATTTACAAAATTTGGGGCCTAATTTAGACCAGAAAAAAGTTTAAATCCCAATATGAAAACAATTATCAAGTTCACGACATGTCATTTAACCCTAAATAAAATGATAATAATAAAAAAAACATGATCATTTCTTAATCCAAATTAAGAACTCGTGCGTATCAAATAATCTGAAAGATTAAGGATTAATATTATGAGACTTGATTCAATTACCTCAACAAAGTTCCGTTTTAATCATCTGTTAGGAGTGAGGAAAGGAATGAGCTGATGTCAAAATCAACATAAACACATGTATTGGTGATTATCAATCAAATAGAATACCGGTTAACTGTGATTTAAAGCCAAAATCACGTGTGGATCATTGAAACCTCATCTTTAATTTATACAAATTTAAATTACTGGTTTTTAAAATATAATCTAAACAAAGTTAGAAATACAAAATGTCCATCAGATTCAACCAATAAATCTCGCCATATAATACTAAAACAAGGTCATTTATTATTACAAAACATTGTAGAGATCATCAGATAAAATCTAGTTAAACCAATACTGTTGAAAGCGAATAAATTTCAAATTAATCTGCTCCGAATAAAGTAGAATTTTTTGTTGAAAAGCAGCCACGGGACAAAACAAGCTGGATTTTCTGTTCTGACCCACCCGCGAGTATCTACCTAGCGATGCTCCACAATATAAATTACTAATTTATTCTTGTATATATAAAATAGGATATGGATGGATACATTCAACATCCATTGAAGTAGTAATACTTTTCAAGATTATATATTTATCATGGAATGAGGGAATGAGGCAAATGGTGAGAAAAAGCATGCCAGCTGCAGAGCAATGGTAGAATTGGCAAAATAAACCCACCCCGCTCTATTGTCATCAATATTTACTTGGGGGTCAGGGACTTAAAAAGATAGTTTAGGAAATGTATTTTTGTTAATAAAAAAAACCGTCTGAAGATTACACAATGCATGATCGTAAAACAATGGAAATGAATGCCGTAATCATCAACAAAAGGCTTAAAATGACCGAAGGAATGTAGAATTTAGAAGAGCGGATCCTCATCCACTTGATTCAAGACCCTCTGAGAGGGAGAAATAACACAATCCTAATCCAAATGAATGGTGAAACATTGGAGTGATCAGTGAGCAACGCAGCAGTGAATGATCAGAGAGGTGATGGATACATGTTAGTGGTTCTCGAATTGACATTTGGTGGACAGAACTTTCAAGTGTTTTGGTGGTTAGGTTTATGATCAAGGCTTTCAATAGTTTAGACTGCCTGTGGGATTTTTTTCTATAGAAGACTGAATTTATAGACTAATTTACCTTTTTCTAAGTTGATGGACGATCATTAGAAACCAGGACGACATGCACAAAAGCATACTTCATTATTAACTTTTCAAATCCATCAACAGACGGATTTTGAGTTTCAAGAAACTGTTACATCCTATGCCCACGAAACACGTACAACGGACCTCCAAGTTTTACTAAATGGTCATAAAAGAAATGATGAACAAGATAGCTGAATAATTTGCCAACAAAAACATCCCAAGGACATGAAAGTTCCACCCATACATTATTACTTGAAATCTTATAAAAATAAAATAAAAACTCCAACCTCGTTAGTGTGTCGTTTCCGCCGCGTTCTGCAACAAAACATAGGTTCAAATGAAGGGAACATCCATGGTAACTATACTGAAATTCCTTGTTAAGTAGAATTTGATTTTATACTTGGGCATTCCTCATAATACTTTTAGAAAAGATTTAGCAACCCTGTTACCAATTCCCTGTTGGATTCTCTATTAAAGAGGGTTATCCAGGTGGAGACCCACGAAAGGGAAGAGTGGCAGGGAACCAGGCATATCGACTGCACTTGATCCCCAAAACATAAACTCATAAAGTATGAAAAACAATGTCTGATTTTTAAACTAAAGTACATATTATCATGATAGCTCTAAATTATGGACCTGGATATTCACTACAGGTAATAATAATACTCATGGAATGGTGATCAAGTGGGCTAAAAATTAGTGTGTTTCAAAATAATCATCAACAATATATAGTTGCAAGCATTTACTTTTTGTCATACTACTATTTCTTGTCATATGCATCTATGTTATCATAACTAAAAAAAAATGTTAGATACAAACATGTCTATACTCAATTTTTTCCAAGTCTTTTATATATTTAGAGAATCATACCCCATAACTCTGAATATACGTCGGATATAAGTATTTTAGAAAAATGAAGAGTTCAAGAAACATAAATGTGTGTACATATGCTCATTGCTTTATATAATTTTTAATATATAGTTGCATATTTTACAAATAAAGAAAACAAATAAAGTGTGCATTAACCAAAGTTATACTAACATGTGAAGTTTGTTCCATACGCAAATTATATTAAATTAATATAAATGTTGATACACAACTGAGGTAATGGTGGTTTGATGACAGTTCGCAAAATGGTGCCGAGAACGGTGAGGATGACTTTGAAGGTCAAGGAGGAAAGTTAGGATTAATTGTGTAGAATTTCTAAGGAGTCTATATTCTTAGTTAAATATGGTCAATGAAGCCTTGGAGGGGGTATCTTGGGGCAAGTGTCTTGGTGAAGCAACTAGTTGAATCATAGTGAACCTCCAACATGTGCACTTGGATGTGATTGGAAGAACCGTTGTCTTGTTAAGGGGTCCCTAGGCGGGGTCAATGTGACTTGGCACTTGCCCACGTGTTATGTATGCAAGAGATGTGTTGATCAAAGAAGTGACCTAAGACTTTATAGGCATGGTGGTCCTATGTCTTATTATAAATTGGCGAGCGCCTCCTCATGTTCTTCTCTAGTCGAGTCAATTTACTTGGGTGATTCCATATATAACTTGTGTTGTAATCATTAAAGGGCAATTCAAAAGTGGGGAATAGCAAATCTTCGAGGGACAAGGGAGAGTGACAACAAGAAGTTGATGGTGCACAATTAGGGATCAAAATGCTTTGGGTTCATCATCATCATTTGCATTGGGTCTTCTTCCTTTGCTTAATTTATTGTGGATGTTAAGCATGTTTCGGGTTCCTTTGTTTTGTCTGTTACTTGAGACCTGAAGTCATGCTTTGTAGGCTGTTTGGGATGTTCTTCAGTAATGGATAA
Source organism: Gossypium bickii (assembly GCA_025503065.1). Lineage (NCBI taxonomy): Eukaryota > Viridiplantae > Streptophyta > Magnoliopsida > Malvales > Malvaceae > Gossypium > Gossypium bickii. The sequence continues at coordinate 109,571,297 of CP106717.1, forward strand.
CGGCTTATAGGTGAGAGGATCGACCCCCCTTTCCATAGTTTTACTTGATGTGAGTATTCTACTGGTTCTTATCTCATTATTGATTCTTCCAAGAAGATGACAAGCTATCTTAAACCATTTGTTGCCAAGTTGAGCATCAAGATCAATCACCATTTTCATTTCATATTCAGACAAAAGTCCTATTTCCAAGTCTAGTTTAAAATAATGTGTCTAACTCAATCTGCAACTCTTTCCAGAACTGAACAGTCATATAATATAGGAGCTCACCCAACCTATAACAGAGGGAACACCTCATCCAAATAATCTACTTTGCCAAACAACATAGAACCACCATATCTATAAGGTCTAAGCTACTGCTTTGATTGATACATGTCTCTTGCATGCATAACATGTGTACAAGTGCCAAGTCACACCAACCCCATTTGAGCGTCCCCTTAATAAGACAACGGAGTATAGACCTCCCAATCACATCCAAGTGCACGTGTTGGAGACCCATTACGACTCAACTAGTTGCTTTCACTAGCAAGACACCTGTCCCAAGAGATTCACTCCAAGGTATGTAAACCTTCATCGTTGACTATATTCAACTAAGACAAAAAGACTCCACTAGAACTTTACACACACTCCTATAACCTTGGACCTTTCTCCTTAATCACCAAAACTATACTCATCGGCTCTTGACACCACAATGCGAACAATCATCATCCACCATTACTAGGGGAGAGTAATTGGTTTTTAGTTGGATTGGTCAATTTTCATGACTTATCCGCCTTAACCAACCACCGCCAAATTTATATAGGAACTTTCTCCTTAATCACCAAAGCTATACTCATCGGCTCTCGACACCACAATGCGAACAATCATCAACCACCATTAACAGGGGAGAATAATTGGTTGTTAGTTAGTTTGGTCGATTTTCCTGACTTATCCGACTTAACCGACCACTGTCAAATTTAACCAACTAACCAACCACCATAGGTCTTAATTAACATAACTGAACTGACATAACATCAGTTAGTTCAATCAATTAATAGAATTTTATTTGCTATATTTCACTAACTAAATTAATTAACAATGAGTTTAATTTCTATTAATCAAGAAATGAAATAATTCTTTATTACAAAGATATAATTTTGCACAGGTAAAATTAGCTTTGAGTTTTTTACTTTTAGTTAATGTTTTTGTTGGGTTTAATTTAAATATGTATCATAATTGGATTGGGTTTGGTTAAAATAATTGGGTTGGGTTTATAAATATATTAAAATCATATTAACCAAACCCTAAATCTATTTAGCCAAAATAACTGACTTAACCAAATGTGTCAATCAATCCTGTTTGCACCAACTCTTACTTACCCCTAACTATTACCTAAAATGTGTATCAACAATGAAATTGATTATTTTTAATGTAATATAAAATTAAAATAATGAAGACAAATATGTTCAATATAAACTTTTAACTTTTCTTTATTGCACAAGCTACTAAACTAGCGGCAATGACTTACGTGGTTTCAAGTTTATTGGCACCATGTTCAACATTTAAACCCTGTGTGCAAACTGATCCCACAATGTAGAGTTTGTATACTTGTTTCGGAACCCAAAAAAAAAATCTTTATTTATCAAATAAATCCGTTTGCTTCTTAAAATTAATGAAGAATTAAAACCCTAAACATAAAGTTATTCATAATAAACTTAACTCTCTTTTTTTCTGTTTATTTAAAATTAATCCATAACAAAATCATTTAACAAAATAAAAATTCTTTGGTGAAGAATTCAAATATAGCAAAGTTCCAGAGTATAGGAAGGTACCTCTTCCTTTTTGTCTTTGCCTTTAGTGAAGAACTTGTATCCACTAAAGAAAAGCAGACCCCAACCAGTTAAAGAGACGATAACAAACTGCACAACCATACCAAAAAATTGTCAATACAGTTCAACATTTACGCCTACCCTAATTTCCCTAAATTTATATTCTAGTCGACATGCATTACACTGATTGAGAAACAGTGCCTATGAAGTATGAATATGTACACAATAAGATAAGATATTGAGTTGAAAAAAAAAAAAAGATTGAGTAACTTCAAATGAATAAAATGTAGCATTGACCACTGTGAGGACTTGAATTAGGTAAATAAAATCAAATCAAAATACCCCAATTCCCAAATCTACAAAGTGAAACAACAGGGGAAAAAAAGGAATCTTGGAACTAGGGTATTAAAATGGAGGGGAAGTAAACAAACTAACATGTTCTTCCTTCCATTTAGATGGGCTCATTGGGTCTTGCCAAAAGTTAACCTTTGGAGGTCCATGGTGATCTGCAAAAGAAAACTTGTAAGATCCTATAGTTTCAAGTTTCATCTAGGATCTAAGGTGAAATGAGATTAAAACTGAAGTGGAATCGAGAGACGAATTTTACCTCTATTGGTTATAAAAATATATATTTTTAAAAAAAAGGTAAATGGAGAATACCTGCGGAGCCGGCAAGACCACGGCGAGGAATGAGAGAAGCAGGTTGAGATGGAAGGGGTGTTCGAGCTAGAGTAGCTGCTCTACGAGCTGCAACCGCCGCCAAAGTAGCCATCTTCTGTGGGTTATTTCTTTAGGGGGAATCGATGATGTTTTGTTTTTACAAGGGAAATGGGAGAGAGACGAGACGACTAGCTATTGTAAAGTTGAAATGGAACTGAAACGGTATCGTTTCGTTTGTAAATCATTCCTTCGATTTAAAAAAATGAAAAAAAAAATTGAATTTTTTTATAAAATAAAATAATTACATATTAATCATGTTATCCAACTCTGGATGGAGAGTTCTCTCTTCATAAATGATTTTTATCGAGCCGGCAAAAGTATATGTAATCGTAGTAGCCTCTCTTGAGATATATTGGATCTTTACCTTCTATTATCTTCGATATAATTCAATAATTCTTTTAATTAAGTCTCTATTCAGTTGACCTTGAAATCTACCTTAAATCGAGTTATTTAAATAATTCGAGTTATTTGAGTCAACTCAAATAATTAATTCAAGTTTCGAGTTCGAATCGAGTTGAATTTTACAATTCGAATAACTTGAATAATTTGAATAATAGATTGATGTAAATACTCATTTTGTCCCTGTCAATTTTAAAAATTAGCAAATTGATCACTCTCTCAACAAAAAGTAAAAAAAATCAAAATAATTTTCAAAAATTTAAAATATTTTTAAAAAATCCAAAATTTATATTTTTTAAAAAATTTATAATTTAAAAAAATTTCTAAAGAATATATAAAAAAAATTAAGGACCTAAATAAGTTAAATAATAATTCAAGTTTATTATGCTAAAGTATCTTATTTTTTTTATTATTTTTCTTTTAAAAAGTTTTCAAATAAATATAGTTTCAAATTTATGTGCTCTAATATGGAATTAGTTATAGTATAACAACATTTTAATTTAAAATGTTTAATTTTTTAATTTAACTTAAACAATTTTACTTGATTTTATTTGACTCGAATTTCATTTTATTTGACTCGATTTGAAAAAAAATTTGAATCGAATTAGGATAATAAAATAAGACTCATCAACTCGATTAACTCGAAATTTTTTAATTCGATTCAATCAAACATTCACCCCTACAATTGACAATTAGTGAAACATCTAAATCGTGCGATTGCACTTTATTTTTGTTCAATTGTTATTAAGTATCGGGGTAAACTACAAAGATAGTCACCCACGTATCAAAACTTTTCATGTTAGGTACCCAAAATAAAAAGTTTACAATTTAAGTACTCACGTTACAGAGTTCAAACATTTTGGTCACTCCTATTAAAATTACAAACGGCAAGCTGGCATGGCAGTTTAAAAATATTGACATAATAACAAATGTAGCCTTCAACTTTTACATATTATACTTGGTTTAGTCATAATTTTAAAATTTTAACTCTCAAAAGTTGCAAATGGTCTCAATTTGATCCTAATTCTAAAAAATTCAAATAAATATATAAAAATACATAAATATTTTTAGAAAAATATTAATAAATTTAAAAAAATATAAATAAATATTTTAAAAATTATAATAATGAATTTAAATTTTATATTAATATGTATATTAATATTAAATAAATATAATTATATTAATATTAAATAAAATAAAATAACCCCTTCCCCTTCCCCTTCCCCTTCCCATTCCCATTCCCCTCCCCCAAACCCATCCCGTCCCTCTGTCTCTCCCACCGAAGCTCCCCACCACCATTGTGCCTTGACCCATTTTGTAGTTTTTATCTTTACCTGCAAAGTAGAAGTTCTTCATATCTTTAGAAAATGTCTTCTGCTTGTCACCAACCCAGCGGTGAACAACATTGTAAGGATTGTTCTCAATGGAACCCATTCCTAGACTAGGATCATCACTGGCACAATATGCTGCTCCATGGAAAAGAGAAGGGGTCTTGTAGCTCTGACAAGGAAAAGCTTGGTTTTTAAGCAGTCAAATACGACTCACTTCTTTTTCTTGGGACCCTACCTGGTGCACAGTTCACATTCATTTTTTTTTTAAAATTTTTCTCTTCTGGTAAATGCTTTTAAGCAATGTCGGAATTGCTTCTCTTAAGTTTGGGGGTGGTGGACCACACTTGGTTTTGCATGATCTCTTTCCTGAGAATTGATACTCACAAAAAGGTATGTTTAAGTGAAAGGATGCTCAACATTAATTAATTTTGCATAATAATGCTAGCTCTAGTGCAGGTATAAATCTTTATTACCTCAAGTATTTTTATGTTAACTGAGTTGTGATATGAATGTAGATCTTAGTGGCTGTGTATGCGTTCAACCATGAAATTTTAATTCTCTAGAAAAAAAACTAAACATGCATGAAGGTTTAAGTATTTAGAACTGACTTAATAATCTCCTCAATGCGGAATCCTATAAGGCATAGCGATTTAAAAAGGATTTAGAAAATTTTTTGTTTAAATCGTTTAAGCCTTTCGAGTTAACATTATTAAATATATATTGTAACAGTCTATTTTTTGTCAAATTGGAATAGTGGTTTTGAGACCACATATCCGAGGTTAAAATATTTATTTTATTATTATTTTAATGTTTACAGCATGATTGAATAATTGTGTGAAAGTTTCGTTAAGAAATTTTATCGTTTGGTTGGTCAATTAGATAAAAAGGACTAAATTGCGTAAAATATAGAAGTGGAGTTCTATTAGCTAAAGGTATTTAATAGCTATAGAACTTTAAAGTTAAGGTCCTTATATGGTAATTATACCATTAATTAGATAGTGGATGATAATGGCTTGGCAAAATTGAAATACTGAATTAGTAATAAGGTTAATTAAGTCATTTAGTAAATAAATGTTAATTAAATAAAATAAAACCTTTTAATTATGTTCATCTTCTTCAAAAACACATTCTAAGCCAATTTTTCATGGTGAAAGAAAGTTAGGGTTCGGCCATATTCTTTTCTTTCAAATAGATCAAGAAAGGAGAAATACGGACTTGGATCAGGGAAAGATAAAGTACTCGATTAATCGACAATTTCATCGTTTTTGAATCAAGTGATATCAAAGCTAGCTCGGATTTGGGGATCATCAGAGATCGTTTCACACTACCACCTATCACTTGGTACCTTTGAACTTTGGTACTTTAAGTATATAGCATGTATAGGTATTTTAAGTCATTTTGATTATGGGTTGATAGTGATTTTGGTTATTTGTAATGACTTGTAATGACATATGTTTTGGTTTGTTGTAAATATGGCCATGAGTGTTGACTTAATTTGGTGGATTTGATTATGTGCATATATGTGCATATATGGTTAATATTTTGAGTTCATGGATGGATATGTGAATGGCTATATTATGAGGCTTGTGGATATGGATTTAGTGAATGTTAAATGGTTGATTTTAGATATGAATTATGTTTGTGAATTGTTGTAAAATGATGTATGTTTGGTAAAGGTTTAGTTTGTTGATTTGTATATGTGTTTTGGTATGTTTTGATTCAGTAAGACTTTAGGTTATAAGCATGTTGGTTGTTATTATTGGAAATGGTATGAATTAGCCTTGATTGTGGCTAAATTAGATGTTCATTTGTACTATGAATAGGTGTCATTTTGGTTATTTAGGTGAGCATAAGTTTGGGTGGCAATTTGTCTTGGTAAATAGCTTAATTCTGTCCACACAGGCAGAGACATGGGCGTGTGTCCCAGCCGTGTGTGACACACAGTCATGTTACACGGCCGTGTGTGACACACGGTCATGTTACACGGCCGTGTGTCCCCTAGTGTTGAAATTGAAATGAAGTCAATATGCTTCACACGGTCTCACACACGAGCATGTGATCGGTCGTGTGGCATAAGTCAGTATACCCCATAATTTAGACACGGCTTAGCACACGGGCGTGTGACTTGGCCGTGTTGCATAAGTCAGTATACCCTACAGGTTTGACACAGCCTATCACACAGCCTAACACACGAGCGTGTGTGACCACTTCGAAAGGCAGACGGGCTAGACACACGGGCGTGTGATTGGCCGTGTGACCCAAGTCAGTAAGCTCACTTGTTTGGACAAGGGGTCAAACACGGGCTGAGACACGACTATGTGTTTCCATTTCGAATGTTCAAACGGCTTATGACACGGGCGTGTCTGGTGGCTGTGTGAGACACACGGCCTGGCCACACAGGAATGTGTCCTTTGTTTTGAGAAAAATTTTCTAAGTGTTTCAAATGTTTTAAAAGTTATCGGTTTAGTCCCGAATCACTCACAATGCATGTTTAGGGCCTCGTAGGCTTGTATTAGGGACATATTGATTGATATTAAATGATGAATGTTTGAATTGAGAAAATGTATGATAAAAGTATGTATAAGTGTGTTGTAAGTCCGGTAATGCTTCGTAACCCTATTCCGGCGTTCAATACGGGTGATGGGTGTTACATATATCCCTTGAAAACCTAATTTGAGTTGTATGGCTTGTTCTTTTTAAAACCTTGCGTTAATGAGTCATCCTTTGTTTAAATACTTGTATTTATTTTTTCCTCCAATCATTAGACTTAGCTTGTTTTGGGTATTTTTGTGTTTAAGTTTGGGGGAGTTAGAGAGGGGTATTGGGTGCTTATTGTAAATGTTCAATGCTAATTTATATGTAGTTGTATGCTCGAGCAGGTACCCTATATGATATGATGCTAAAAAAAACTTTAGAAATTGTAAAAATGGGGTACTAGTGAGCACATACTTCCAAATTAAGAAAAAGAGAAAAATTGGGTATTTTAGGGGATGATTGCATTTCGAAAGCCCAAGGTAAGTTGAGTTCAAGGTTGTTTAGCTTAAAAACTATCCATCTATTTCCATACCTTGAACCAAGTCACATCATAATCTTGTTAAAGACCTATTGATTTAGATTACTATGCTTACTACATTAGTGGAAAGGAATTATCGAGTTTAACATATGAAGACATAATTTAAACCTTAAGATTGTTGCTTAGCTTAATCGAGGGAATTAAAAATTGATTGGGAATAACTAAGTGCACATTCATGAAGAGAAGACATTCAGTTCATAATTTTGTTAGCACTTTAATACGAGAGAGAAATTGAATGATATATGCACCTGAGTTACATATTTGCAAAATTTGAGAGCATAATTTCACTGATGCATGACTTTGTGAGAGGGTTAATTCTGTTTAAGTGTAGTGTATATGTTTTCAACATTTGTTAAATGTCAGCGCTTGGGACGAGCAATGAATTAAGTTTGGAAGTGTGATAACTATATAATATAGAGTTATTTTTGGTACTTTTTAGACTGATAATTCATGTAAATGATGAGTGGGTGACAACAAATTTTGTAAATTTTATTATATTTCTCAGTAATACTAGGATAAATTTGCTATCTTGGTTGATTTTTATGCTAAATATGTGATTTTTTTATCTTTGAAGGTAGTTGGTGCATTAAGAGGAAATGAAGACTTAGAAATTCACATGTTGATGTGCAACGCCATAGCATTGCTGTAGCCTTAGACCAACGAGATTAAGCACAAAAATATGCATTTTGGACACCCTAATACAACATGATTAGACTCCATATCTTCATCTTGACCCAATGCTAAGTGGACTTACAAGCCAAGATATCCAAGAGGCCAAAAGCAACCAAGAAGACTTCAAAACATCCATGAAGACCAAGTCTACATATCAAAGGTGGCCCAAACTGTCCATTAGTAGGAGAGGGGAGCCCAAACTGTCCATGAGGCTTAGTCTCAACCACCAAATCAGTCATGGAGAGAATCTTGCAACTACTAACCATCCATAGAGAAAACCAAGCAATTCCTCTCCCAAATCAAGAAAAATCGTCCACCCTCTCCCTTAAATCAATCAAATTATCCACCTACAAGGAGAAAATCAAGGGCGAGATGCCAAAAATAGTAAAGGGAGAAGAGGTGTTCACTAGCATAAATAGCGGCAAGCATTTGAGATCATTCATTCATCTATCCATCAATACATCACATTTTAAGAGAAAACAATATAGAATTGAGAGAGCAATTTAGAGGTATTGAGAGCAGCCAATTTCGGTAACTTGAGAGCATTTGTGCATAGGAGCAAAGGAAAAGAGAGAAGAATGAGCAACGAAAGCAGTGCCACGGAAAATCATCGAGTTTGGCTTACAATTTCCTTTCCTTTAATCTTTTATTTTGTTCAGTGTTGATTAACATGATTGCAACTTATTCTTTTGCTTTCAATTTAATGATGATGACTTAATTTTGTTGATGTTAGAATGATCACAATTCCTTAGCTTATGTTACTAATGCTCTGCTGATGATGTTCTGTGCATTGGTTGTTTATTCATTCAAATAATATCATGAACATGCTTACTCATGCATAATTAATATTGAGAAGTATATGAACTAATTTATTAATATAAACAAGATGGTAATTAGTGGACACACTATTTGAATGGTGCATGATTGATTTCTTAATGATTGATTTTGTAATGGTATTTAGCAATATTGTTACCTTGCATAACTCCTGAGTATGATGCTTGCATATGAAACTTTGAAGTTAACCAAACATAGAAATATGCTAAAGAAACTAAAAGGTTAAAAGTAGGACTTCATAACTTATAAATTTTGGGTTAGTAAACCACCAAAATTGTCACGGGTCTGCCGTAACATTCATTAGCATTGTTTCTAAAAATTCTAAGTTAAGGGAAGGTAATTATTCTAGCTCCTTTATGTCATAGTAATTAAATCTCATGATTTGTTGCTTATTATTTTGTGTTAACACATTTATTTGTTTTGCATACTTAGTAATTTTATTTAGGTTAATTAGTTAACTCAATTCATTTTTAATTATTTCTATCATCAACTTGCCGATTGATAATTTTACAATATTTGCCTTACATATATAGTCTTTATGGAGACTATACTCTTAACTCACTACTTTATTACTTATTGACAATTGTGTACACTTGCATATCATTAGATAATCTCGCAACAGTAACCATTGGATGCAATTGGAAAGTGAATGAGACTTTGGGCATATTTATAGGGCAAATACCTTGCTAAACTCCACAATCATTGTTTGTGTAACATTTCTTGAATTTATTTAGAATAGTCATTTTGATTCTAGATTAGTTTTTTGTTTTAGATTTCTTCAATTAATTTTGAGTCAATACGAAAATAAGTTATGGTGTAGTGTTTAGGATTTAGTCAAACATACGTAAGAGTGTGAAAAAAATTATTTAGGAATAACACATTCAAATAAGAGAACAAATTCAAAAAAGAATATATTTAAGGTTAATAATTAACTTCACATTACATAGACAAAAACTTTTTTTGTTAGTAGCATAATATTACATGTAAAAAATAAAAATCCATTCCGCTAAACTCTAAAGCATTCCACATCGTTTATGTTTTTTTGACTTCTAAAGTTATTGATGATTCAACTTCATTTAATCAAATCAGACGCAAACTTTTATGAAAATTTATACTAAGTGTCGAAATACATAAAGATGATCCATATCACGTGTTTACTCTCAATTGCAAATATAAAAACAACTTCCCACTTGACCTGTTTCTCTAATCCCTAATTTCTACTCCCTCTTTCATTCATCCTACCCAACACACCAATTGATCCAAACAACAAATATTAGCATGGAGATAAGTGACACATAGAGAAAAGGCAAATATAAGCACAAGGTGTTGAATACATAGATGACAAGGTGGATCAATACCACCTATAAGCAAATAAGCCATAACCCATTTCTTTAAACCCTAAATCTCCATCCTTAGTAGCGTCAAGCAGTGGAGCATATAATCATGATTGGTTTTCTAATGTTTACACCCTTAATACGGATGGTACTTTCTCGAAGCACTAAAAACTTATATCCATAAATCTTAAACTCTAAATTTTTAACTCTATAAATTAAATCATAATTCATTTCTCTAAACACTCAATCTTAAATTATAATATTGGATAAACTCCGTCAAGTTAATTTTTTTTCCATCTGTATTTTTTATATTATTTATTTCTTTTATGCTAATGTTAATTTTTTTTTTAGGTTTTAGGGTGTAAACAATCATCAATTTTTTTTTAAAAAAGTAATTAAGTTCTTACTCTCTTTTTTTTACATTCAATTGGGTACTTGAACTTTCAAAATGTATAAAAAAGGCCATCAAACGTTTTCAAGAAAAACAATTAAGCCCTTGCTTTTTGTTTTCACTTAATTGGGTACTTGAACTGTCAAAATGTATAAAAAAAAGACCCTCAATTTTTTTTTTCAAAAAAAGCAATTAAGCCCTTGCTTTTTCTTTTTTGCATTCAATTGCTAAAATGCATAAAAAAAGCCCTTTGACCGTAAACTTTAACAGTTAACCATTAAAGTTAACTGCTCCTAATTTTTTTCAGTTAAAGCCACATTGTGTCACAACCACTACGTCACATATGACAAAAAAATTATAAAAAATAAAAATAAATAAAAGTTATAAAAATTATTAAACTTTAATAAAAATATTTAGAATTTACTAAAAATTAGAAAAAAAATATAAAAATTGTAAAATTTTATAAAAATCATAAAAAATTATAAAATGCATCAAAAAGACCCTTTAACCATTATCTTTAACCGTTGACCGTTAAAGTTAACAATCTCCATTTTTTTTTTCCAGTTAAAATCATCACGTGTCGCAACACAATATGACATGTGGTGAAAAATGATAAAAAAATAAAAAAAAAATAAAAGTTATAGAAAAATATAAAATGCTTCTTTTGATATGATAATTTTTATAATTCTTTTACAAATTTTATAATTCTTTACATTTTTTATCATTTTCTTATAACTTTATAAAATTGTATATATACTTTTCTATATTTCTATATATTTTATATTTTTTTATGATTTTTATAAAAAAAAATTATAATTTTTTATGATTTTTATAATATTTGTTTTCTAATTTTTAATAAAAATTAAATCTTTTTTATATTTTATTTATTAAAATTTAATAATTTTGATAACTTTTATTAATTTTTATTTTTTTGTCATTTTTTTCCATAAACATGAATCTTCAAGTATAAATGAATCCATAGGTTTCCTCATTTCTCATTTGGTCCTCCATAATATGGGTTGCTTTAGGTGTTTCACCACAGAATATATTCGAAGCTGACATCCAAAACATTACCTCGTACTTACAACGTATGTAATATATATCAAATAAATTAATAAATAAATTAGCTAAATTTTAACACATTGATCGATAATAATTCGGAATTAAAATCGAGAAGAGATCGTATAAAACTATTATTCCATATTATTTTATCTTTTTTTAACGAGAAGATGACAAATTAAATTTTTTCTCTTGATTTTTAGTTTTTTTCCTACAGAAAAAATTTAAATCTAAATAAAAATATTAAAAATTAAGAGTAAATATCTAATTTGTCATTCTCTTATTAAAAAGAGATAAAAATGTGGTAAAATTATAATTTCATACGATCAGCAATCCTTTTTCTATTTTCAGATTGCGGTGTATTTTACATAGTAATAATAAGTACCCATAAACTACACATGTAGAAGAAATATACTTCAGGATGGATGAAAACCCAAATGATTACGCATCACTAGAAGTATAAATCCCTGTTTTACATATATAATATATAATCAATCAGTAGCTAAAAACTAGTAGATTATATAATACTGAAAGAACAAGTACTGGTTGAAACTCAGCCATGGCAGAGACTCAGTTCTCCATCAATCTTAAAACGTTCTTTGACATTGGAAATAAAGGTGGAAGCCATGGAATCCACATTTTCGTCTCCACGACCCCAAGTTTCATTTGCGTAGCCGTTGTGGTCGTAAAAGCTAGGTGACCTAAAGTAAGGCACCGCCTTGTGTTGTTGGCAACCAGTTGGTTGCTTGGACGTTACCATTGGAATCACCGTGGACGAATAGTTTGCCATGTTCTGGGCGGTGTTCATCGACGGCGAAACCTTTCGGCTTCCTCCGCTACCATGCTTGGCGACGGGTCGAGAGAAAGACTTGGGTAGCAGCTTGCTTTTGAAGAACCCTTTATTCTTTTGAGTGGTGTCCATTGAAAGGGTTGTTTTTATCAAAGGAAAGTAACAAAGGTGAGGAAAAAAAAAAGATTGTTTTTGTTTTGGGTTTGGGTTGTTGTTAATGATGGATGGGGAAATTCTAGCATATATATATATAATGTTAAGAAGGATTGTGGTGTGCCTTCTAATGAAGCATCCTAACGGGACTTTAGAATTTATGCGGAATAAAACCTAAAGAAAGAGCTAAAGTGGCTTTTGCTTTTCGGACCAACATAGAATCCTCGAGGCCTTTCGGTTCGTACTCTTCCAATTTCTCTTAAACAAATATTATTATTAGAGATTACGAATTTGAGTAGATTTTTTTTTATTGAAACGAGCTCAGTAATTAATGTTCTATATTTTATATATCCATTAAAGGATAAATGATAACCACGAATGTTAGGACTGTTCTATATCTAAAACGAGGATCAAATATGTTGGATTGAATATATTTTTTTTATTAAATGACATTGATACTTTATTTATATATTAATATATTTTTACTCACCTAACTCCGAGTAATAGTCACTGTTGTAATAATCCCAGACAAAGTAGGAAGTGGAAGATATGGATAATATTCGAGGCTACTATGGGTTTTTTTAAAAAAAAAAAATTAATTATATTAGATGGAAAGTGAATATAAATAAAATCCTCCTAATAATAATTATTTTAAAATTCAAACTTAATTACAAGAAAATTCTACTTACATTTTTTAAGGGTAAATGATTAAAATAGTTACTTTTCTTATTTCAGGTTATATTTTAGTCACTTATATTATTACGATGTAACATTTTAGTCACTGAATCGTTAATTGTTGTTAACGGTATAACGGTAAGCTGACGCGGCACATTAAATCATCATTTCAAACAAAAATTGTAGGTTAATTTATACAATCAGTCCATATATTTTTTCATTTTGAGTAATTTAATTTTTTTTTCTTTTTATGTTCTTTTAACTTTCCTTTTGTCTTTATTTTCCATTTTTTTCCGCTTCTCCTTCTATTTTCCTCCCTTCTCCATTTCTTTTAATGTATAGTTTTTCTATGTTTTCCATTTGTTAAAACTAGTCCCTGTACTTTTGTTTTTTTGAACAATTTAATTTTTTTCGAGTGAGGCAAGCTTGTATACTAGTTTTAACAAATGGAAAACATAGAAAAATTATGTTAAAAGAAATAAAGAAGGAAAGAAAACAAAAGGAGAAGCAGAAGAGAATGGAAAATTAAAAAAAAAAAAATTAAAAGAACATAAAAAAGATTTGCTCAAAATGAAAAAATATAGACATCAATTTTAGAACTTAACTTAAAATTTTCGTTTGAAATGATGATTTAACATACCACGTCAGCTTATCGTTATATCGTTGATGGCAATTAATGGCTTAGTCACCAAAATGTTACAATATGATATTGTAAGTGACTAAAACGTAACATTTCAAATATAAACAACTAAAATATAATATGAGATAAATAAAAATAACTATTTTAATAATTTACCGTTATTAGTTTGAAGCGTGTTTAAAGATATGGTCAGCTATGAACTAGGCCTGGACTGCCGTATGTTATATGCTTTAATGATTTTATTCTTTACCTCTTCTTTGTTTTCCTTGAGAATTTAATTATCTTATGCTCTTTCTAAAGCAAAGCATTAATCTTCAAAGAAAATTCCGTTTAACCTCACAGAAATTCCTAAGCCTAATTTGGATGTTAACTTTTTTTTTTTTAAAGGACAATTTTCTCTTTCATCAAAAATCAGTTTGAACATACCACATCTTTGTCAATCTCGGCGGAATGGTATTCTAAGATCGGATTTTCTTTTCTTCATTCTCTTAAATAATAAGAAATGTTTTAGTGTTTCGGAATTGATTTTGTTGGTATCGTTATTATTGTAGCAATTAAAACAGCATGGGTTCAAACATGTTTAAGTGTGGGTTTTTTTTTATTTTCTAATTTAAGGGTTGAAAAAGGATTATAATTAGAAGTATAGTCTAAAATTAGACCCAAATAAAAAAAAATCAAAAATCGATTAAAACTACGGTATTTTGTTTGAATTTTTATTGTGTTCAATTTGGTTCCGGTTTAAATATTTCTCAAACGAATTCAATTAAAATTGATTTTCAAATTATAAAAAAAAAAGGATATTCCGAAATATGGATCTAAAATTTTGTCTAAGTACTCTCATATTTGCACATGGTTAACCCAAGTCTATTTTAGGCCTATCCATATTATTTTAATTTAATATATTTTTTATTTATTAAAATTTTATATATAATTATCTTAACATTTTTTACTTTTATCTAATTTTTTTTAATATTTGCATTATAGTAGTATTATATATTACTATAGATTTATTTTTTATGTCTTAAAAATTACATAATATATAAAATAACATAATACAAAATGTTACAAACTTAAAAAAATGGATCGAGCCTGGAACATATTTTAAATAAACTTAATATTTTTATCCAAACCCTTCTGAATTTCGAGTTAGCCTTCAGGTATGAGTGAATAGTTCTACCTATAAACAGGTTTAGTTTCATGGCAAGTGCATGAAGAATGCAGAGCTTTTAGGTTTTTCTAAATCAAACTAAAAGTTTCGAGAATAATTCCTTTTGAGTGATGCACATGCATATTTGAGGACTATAATTTTAAGGAATGGAGAATGATAATTCCTTCTATTGTTGCACATACAATCTCGCTAGTGGATCAAAAGTTCTATAAAGTTGATGATACGATCCTACTAGCTGGTTTCCCTTGGGGCCCTATCTTCCCGACGAAGATTCTCATTTTCTAACATTTGGAGATCCTCTCCATAGGAAAAAGATGTGTTTATGCACATCTATGGGCCCTTTCTACACCAAACTTTTAAAACTTTTAGAGTGCCTACTGAGGTCCTCTCCCTCATGCCTTTCTCTGTTGGGAGTATGGTGTCCTTTCTACAAATTCTTCAAGTTATCCCTTCCCCACGGCTTCCTTGATGGCGTGGCCTATATCATTATGCTATAAGCATTCTTCTGTAGATTTTTTCTTCCAAGGGTCAAATCGCATGGGTGGTGGAGCTCCCAATATTCCTCTATTCCCACTAAAAATTTCTCCTTGTGAGGTATTTAGAGGGGTATAGTGGCGAAAAGAAGTGGGCAGTACTCCTTTTAAGTGTTTTGGATGATGATAGTTGCAAGGCACTCCACCATAACTTCAACTGTCTCCATGTGCAAAGCAGTGGTTTGAATTTTCTTCTAAGTAGGTGTTGCATTGTTGCCTCAAGGGGAACCCAACCGATTTTTTCATATCTTTAGGTGAGAACCGACTTTTGGAAGTTTACTTATTTGACATACAAATAATTATATTTATCTAATATAAAAATAAATCGATGTATTTATTTATTTGAATGTATACATTTGAATCCAGATTAAAATTTTATATATATATTTAAACCACAATTAAAATTTTATTTATATAATTACACAAAATTGAACATGATAATTTATAAATAAACATTTTGTCTCTCCACCTATAATTCACCTATTAAATATTTTTTTATAAATATATTTTTAATTTAAAATTTTTCTTTCATCCACATTATAAGCGTGGCATAATTTATATATATATATATATAAAAGGGTAAAATAAAGATTATACAAGGGAATTTGAGATTAACTGGAAACTTGTACATGAGACTATTATTACTTATGAGTGTGATGACTAGCCAACACTTGTCTTATGTTGTATTAAATAAGATAATTTGCGTGTTCATATTATATTAAACCAATTGAATGGCGAGGGAAATAAAAAAGTAGAATATTATCTTTTAAGTTTTTAATAAACTCTTTATCGGTTGAGTCAAATAAGAAAGAATTCAATATATCTTAAATAATGTATTGAGTTTGAGTCTTATGAATAAAAAAAACAATGTTAGAAAAGCTTTGTCTTCTCCTCAGAGTTTAATCTAGTTCTATTTTAAATTGAGTCGAAGGTTAATATGACTAAAAATATGAATGGTAACATTGTTCATCTCTTTGAAAGAATTTACTATCATGTCTTCATATGCTTTCTGCCCTGTCCTGCTTATTTTTGGTGGTGGTGTACAAGGATTCTCTTGTTTCTTTGTTTATTTTGGATTAGATAAAAAATGATTCATTGAAAAAGTAGGTGTTTTTGCTGTAGATAAAACTGATATAAAACGGAGGAAAGTGCATAGGATGGAGAGGCATCGGCAAAAAAGAAAGAAAAAAATACGAAAACGCCGTTGCCGGGGATCGAACCCGGGTCGCCCGCGTGACAGGCGGGAATACTCACCACTATACTACAACGACTTCGATGTCAAAATTCCAAAATTATATTATTTGTTATAATTACTTTTAGAAGGTCAGAAAGTATATATCAGAGGATAGATCGCCGTTGCCGGGGATCGAACCCGGGTCACCCGCGTGACAGGCGGGTATACTCACCACTATACTACAACGACTTTGTTGTTCAAATTTTGAAATAAATTAACTTAGAATGTCAAAAGTTCAAATTGGAGAATAGGTGTGACAGCAGGAAAATGTTGATTTTATTGTACATTGTTTAATGTCATACATTTGACAATGGACATATATAAGTAACTTCTGAATTTATTAGGGTGGAAGATGAATTGAGTTTGAACGAATCTATAGGTTTAGGGTATCTATTTATTTTTTAATTTTATTGGGTTTATGTCCCTTAATAATTTTAAAATTGTGTTTGTGCTTATTCATTTAAAGGTATGTGTTCACAGATAAAGTTTATAAACCATAAAAAAAAAAAAACACAAATAAATTTAAGGTTAGTATTTGGTACACTGATCATGTACTTTTTTTTATTTCATAGACAGCCTTAACAATTTGATAAGTGTCTCCTTTTTTTTTAGGTATTTATTTTTTTAAACATTTTATTATATTTTTATAAAATATTTGTCAACCTCTTAACCTTGATTATAGAGTTTAAAAACTTTACTAGTAATATACCAAATAATTTCTCATTTATTAATATATAATAATCAAACATTAAACAAGTCTTAAATGAGATTTAAATAATTTATTGAACGACATTCTAAAATAAATTTATTTATACACATAAATAAGCTAAATAATTTTTTTCATGTTTAATTCATTTAATAAATTAACCTTAAAAATAATCTTTTTGAAAAAGTAATAAATGTCATTAAAATGGCATTTTTATCTTTTATTATTTTATATGAAATTTTTAAATAAAAAAATTAAAAATCATTACTTAAAAAAATAAAACAAATATCTAAAGGTGAATTCGAGCATGATAATAATTTATACACGAGCACTTTACCATTTCACTTATGATTTAATTTTCAATAATTTTTTTTATGTAAAATTTTCTTTGTTCACATTACAAGTGTCATATAATCTAATTAAATATAAAAGGGTAAAATAGAAATTATACAAGGGAAGTTGGTGTTAACTAAAATTTTAACATAAGTCGATTACTATTTTAATACTACTTTATGCGTATTAAATAAGATTATTTGTGTACTCGTATTATATTAGATAAATTGGATAATCGATTAAATCCTAGTTCGATTAGTATGGATGTTGATGTGGGTTTGAATTAAATGATAAAAATTTGATATCTCCCGTTGAATTTGAATTTTACAAATAAAAGAGGTTTGAGTTGTATTAAAAGTCTAAATGGATTCTATTGTAAATCAGAGCTCAATACGAGTACCGGATGTGAATGGAAAGCGACATTGTTCATCGCTTTGTATGCTGATTTGGGGTTTTTGAAAGAATGTGTTTTGAGTATGTTTTCTGCCCTGTACTGCTTATTTATGCTATTCTGCCATATCCTATTTTGTGGTGGTGGTGTTGTACAAGGATTCTCTTGTTTCTTTGTTTATTTTTGGATTAGATAAAAAATGATTCATTCAAGCTTAATCTGACATAAAGCATAGCAAAGTGCATAAAATGGCGAGAAAGGAAAATTAAAAATGTATAAAACACGCTCGCTGTTGCCGGGGATCGAACCCGGGTCACCCGCGTGACAGGCGGGAATACTTACCACTATACTACAACGACTTCGATGTTAGGGCTACAAAATTTTATTATTTGACATTAACATAAGATCATAAGGCTCCAGCGGCACAATAAAGTCAGTAAATGAATCAATTTTTGAGGAAATGGATCGTATTCAATTTATGTTTGTTAACAATTTTCAAATCTATGCATATTTGTGTCTATTGATTTAAGTTAAACATAAACAAACATGGTCACGAATAATATTTATGAAAATAAGCAAAAAATAATAAATAAACATATATCTTAATTTTCTAATATAAATATTATAAATAATATAAGCACACAAACAATAAAAAATATATTAATAAAATAAACAAATCTCAAAGTGAACATAAACAAGTTTGTTCATGAACATAAATGAATTAAACAATCTTTGTTCATGCTCAATTCGTTCAATAAACGAACCTTAAAATTTTATTCATGAAAAAAAACCGAACTGTTCATGTAAGAAAATAACATTCCTCCCAAGAAAAATGTAGTAATAATGATAATAACAAACAAAAGCCATCCTATAGATCAAACTGATATCAACATTACAATGGATGCATTAGATCAGAGGTCTCACAAACTGAAAAGAAAGGTTGATTTAATGCGGGTTACGACTGTATAAGTTTACAGCTTGACCTAAATGATAGTATATCAAAATTGTTTAAATAATTTTTGATATGAATGAAGAGTCTATACTAAAAACAAACTACTAAAGTTGGGATGAATTATAAATACCATGTTACAACCAGCAGCAGCAGCCATGCTTGACCTCTTTAAAATTATACAAGCATTACTTAACCTTCAAGCTTCTAATATGGTGTGGAAAGACTACAGATTCCCGTTGGCGGTTGTATCAATGAAAATTGCATTGTTGCAAGAGAGGGTGAGAGTAATCAACGTATTTCTCCCACAGTGGCTTGTATTTCTCTATCCCGATTTTCAACCACGGCTTTGAATTCCCATTGAAGTGTAGAACAGCTCCTTTCTCTATTAACTGGGGATCAACATTTGTGTAGCCTAGCCCCAGTACGTGCCATGAGGGATCCAATGCCTCTGTTAATCCATAGAATGTCAGCAGTCCAGGTGGCAGTGTCCCAAGTTTCCACAATGTCCGGTCCACATTCCGTTCTTGCCAAGAGTGATAGATGCCAGTCACGTTCCTCTTCCTCCACTCGACTAAATCGAAAACATTCATCCCAAATGCCCACCCACATGCATCAGGGTCAAAATTATCTCTTATAAGAGGGTGAGAGTAATTTAGGTACTTGTGATATCGGTGAAATGTCTCCATGCATGTCTCAACCGCTCCATTAACATTTCCATTCAAATTAATGGAGAATAGACCAGACAGATCCTTCTGAACCACGATGTCATCATCGAGAAATACCACCTTCTTTAGTGCAGGATAAACTTCAGGGATATAAAACCTCAAATGATTAAGCATCGACAGGTACTTGGGATTTCTGAACTTGATTGGGGTCCGGCCATCATCATTATGGCCAGAAAAATAGTAACTCTGAGTCTCGGAATCTTGCAGCTGCTTAAGAACCGGAACATAAGAAGCATTCAACCACTTGAAGTCCTCAAACTTCTGAACCTCAACAGTCACTCCCCGAAAACTGTTCACAGTGAACCAGGCCTTCATCGCAGCATAGTTTATTTCATCAGTTACAAGATGAAAGACAATCTTATCTGGATTTTTGGAATTTAAAGCTGTCGAGTTAACCACAACGGAACTTGCAAGGATGTTATCAGAGAAGATACAGAAATGATACATACTGTTGTCTTTAAGTTTCGCATCCATTTGCTTTCTTTCCCTGTGTTTCTTCTGTAAATTAGGGTTTCCAAACCATTCGGTTGTCAACCTAACACCGAGACAATATAAACTTTTGGGGACTTCTTCGGCAGCTATTTGTCCGTACTTTGAACTTTTCTCATTTGCTGAACTCATCTGTTCTTCAAGAGTTTGGATTTTAGCTCTCAATCTCATGAGCATTGTAGCACTGTCATAATGGAGCTGCTGAGCTTGGTAGAGCAAAAGTGCCATATCACGAATTGCGGTCTCTGATTCTCCAACTGTCAATGGAGTTCGCCTAGTTGCAGCATTTGACAGAAGAACCTGTGAGTTACGGATTTGAGCACTTAGTTCCCAAGCAAATTGGAGATTGTTGCTTTCTTTTGCTATCACAACAAAAGCCTTTGCAAGAGAAATTTGATCAGTAAGTTGTCTGGTGACAGAGTTGGAGCTCAACATTTCATCAGTGACGGTTACGCCTTCCATAATTCTGTCACGCCGATAAGGTTTCTGCAAATATGCAACACAAACACATAATTTGAGAATTTAAAATAGATAAAAGTTTTACTCATAATAAGCCATATGACTATGAATGGAAGTAGTAGTGCCACTAGAGAACAGAAGCATCCTAACAATCTTATCTAGTCTTATGATTTGAGACAATAAATGTCAGTTCAGAATGTTAGACGAAGTACTCAACCATTCCGTGGTTTAAAAACCATTTTCTTAATTTCTTCTGGTAAGTTTTAAGTACCAACACAACATGTGCAGAAAAGAAAAGAACAGATACCATTAAACAAGTAGAGCTTATATTACTAGGTGGAGACAACAAGAAGAAGAGAAAGAACAAACAAATGATTTTGATGTTTTCTACTAAAAAATCAAAGGAATTACCAAATGCAATGCAAAGCTGAGATCCCTTGAAACATCAGTTTACAACAGTAGACAAAAGTGCAAGAGCACCTTGGAAACTAGGTGCTTATGTTATAATCCATCTATGATTCAGAATTTATCAGCTGAAATTGAGTTTAACAATAGCAGATAAACGAAACATGGTTTATATAGGACCATCACTTGGAAGGGATTTGGCAAGAGCATAAATATTATTATAAATAAAAAAATTTAGCATCATTATGCAACTTCGCATATCCAGCATTAAACTATCTCATCTCAAATGGCATATCCTCAAAAACATTGTCATTGCATGATAAGCAGTAACACTTACTTTTCTACGGGATCAAAACTACCTTTAAATCGTTGCTTTAAATCAACATGGATTCCAGAGTTCCACTTCCATAAAAAACCATACTTCTTGAAAGCAAATACATTCCGTGGCTCATGAGCATTTCCTCTTTACTTCTATATCCCGATGGCCTATACCACAAAGCAAATGGGACCATGACAGAAAGCACAGCATTGCTTTTGGCTATCCAACTTTTCTCTTTCTCTAATTAAAGATCAATTCATTCCCCTAAAAGTAACGATGTACAGTTCTTAAACACCTCTTACTATCCTATGGCTTCAAAAGATACATATAGCCATTAATGTTCACAGGGGGTAAAGAGTAATACTTTTTTGCTACAGAAGTACGATCTTAATATGCTGACTTAGCTGTTATAGAAATGATTTACTGCATATGATTAACATGTATGAAACAAGCCATATATCACCGCAGAGATGAGGTGATCAAAATCTCCAAGCTATTGTTGAAAAGAAAATGATATCTGACCAGTATATGACTCCCTTTGTTTAAAACACTCGTTCACTGCTCAAGGCATATTTCCAAGAACAAATAAGAATATATCACCACATCATAAGATCAACCCTACAATACATATCAACTTCTTTTGAGTCCGAAGATGTCTTTCAACTTCCTTACAGGCTCGATTACTCGGTCCTTACAGAGGGCCCAAAGTTGCAGCGAACTTTCTTCGGTTCAGGTTTGCACTTCCTAAAGTTTGTCTTAAACAGTTCAAAATGATATGTTATAGCAAATAAATGACAATTGGCATGCCAAACAAACCCTTTTTTTTTCCTTTTTGGCTTGAACTAACATCAGCATAATCAAAACCATTTTAGATATCATAGAAAACGACATTTTAGCTAAACAAAATCCCAAACAAAGAACAAACTAATAACACAACTCTTTCAGACAAAAAATGTCCCAACAAAACAGTTAGAACTACAAATCAAACAGTTAGTGTATAAATCTCTGAAAGTTGAGACATACCCCAGATCTTACGAGCAAACAACAAAAACAGATCAAGCAAATTCATTTCCTAAATTCACCTCAATCAATTAATTTAGCCATAACCCAAAGTAGAAATTTGTTCAAATATGTCCAGAAATTACACAAAAAAAAAAAGAAAAACAGATGAGAAATTTTCGATCTTTGTAAGTAGTGAAAAAAAAAAAGGAAAGAAAGAAAAAGAAAGGGTAGATTTACCCTAGAAATAGTGGGTTTTGATTCAATCTGACCCTCTCTGCTCAAAACCACGATGAGAACCAAAACCAAAATCCCGCACACTGTCCACCACACCACATTGGGAAACCTCTTCCTCACTGGTCTCCTAAAATCTAGTCCTCTCCGCCTCATCTTTCAAAACCTCCACAGCTCCCGTATGGTTCTCCTGGGACAATTAACACTAGTTCCCCTACAAATTAACTTCAGATCTAACTAAGGTTAAGGGATCGTATTAACTAAAAGAAATTAACAAATAAAAATAGGAAATGAAAGGGAAAGGGAAAGAGCTATGGTTTTTCCTTTTACGTGGATTTAAGTGAAGCGAAGAGTTCCCTTTTTGTTGTTGTTGGGCAGTGAAGGATGGGATCGTATTTAGCAATTGGTGGTGGTGGTGGTGTTGATGTTAAAAGACTGTTTTTTTGTGTTTGTGTTGTGTCGTGTAATAAAGTGAATGCCATTGCTAAATTTGGGCATTAGTGCTCTCTCGATCTGATTTATTTGATTGTTTTACATACATTTCTTAAGAGTGTTTATATTTCACTAAAATTGGTAGACTTGCAGTAAATGCATAAAAAAGGATGATTATTTCTATGGTTATTAATTAAGAAACTATGGATTTTTTTAACAAAAAGTAGAAATAAAAGTTTTAAAAAATATATAGCTATATGTTTTTTTTTTAAAATGAATAGTGATAAGTTGTTATTATCCCTTTTAATAATCATAAAAATTTTTATCTATAATGAAAAATGGTTCTCTTGGTAGGCTGAGAATCATAAGAGGTATTTGGTCAAAAGTGAAGAAGAAATTGGTAAATAGGATAATTGTCTTGTGTTTTTTATTAACTTCATAAATATGTTTAAAGGAGACGTTAATAGATTATATATTTTCCCGTAAAAGAAATGAACTTAGTTGAGAGAAAAGAAGAAGCCGATAGTTAAGATAATTGTTTTGTTCTCTTAATTATCTTCGTAATGATATTTAAAATAAACATTCATTAGCTATATATCTTTTTGTGAAAGAAATGAAGTTGGCGGAGAGAAGAAAAGAAATTGATAATTAGGATAATTGTTTTGTTGTCTATGTTCATAGGATGATGAAATAAAAAACTTAAAAAGAGGTGTTATTCAAAAACAAAAAGGACATGGGTGGCTTCCAAAATCCAAATGCAATAAAACTAGTGGTCAGGCAATGTTGAATTAGGAAACAAGCCAAGGCCCATCCCTCAATAATCCTTTGCAATCATTCAATGATGATATGCATATCAGCTATTCTCTCATGTTTATCAACAGTTTATTATCACCTATATCGATAATTATTATTCAATTATCAGTAGAAAAAGAAAAATACAAGCTAATTTAATAATAACATTAAAAGTTTCTCTCCGCCGATTGAGTCTTAACTCAATTGGCATGGACAATATTACTAATACAAGAGAATATAAGTTTGAGCTTACAAAAATGTATTATCCTCCTACTTTTAAGTTCCTCTCCGAAAATTTATTTTGATACAACATTTTAACAGAAAAATGGAAATAATAGTATAGAATCAAACCCTCTATATTTTAATCTTCTTAAGAACTCTACAACTCCTCAAATAGGCCCTAAGCAATTGCTGTTGTCCTTTGAAAACCAGCCCCATTTAAGATCTCCTAGAATGGTCTCTGAAAACCTCCTACATTGAACCGAGTATGTATACATGCAGCATCACTAATAAAAGGGATGTGGGCATACATGCCACCAAGAGCACACCTAACACATTCCAACAACACGAAGATGTAGCCGAATCCGATGCCGGCCCAATAGTGCATCCCGAAACAGCCATTATAGTGTATGAGCGGGAGAAAGTTGCTCGTATACCATATTAACTGCAAAGCGGTTTCCAGTAACATGCCCATCATGAGATGGAACCTAATGTAATGAGGCCAATCTTTGTTCTTCACAATTCCAATATACCCAAAGTAGCAATATATCATTGAGAACCATGGAGGTAATCTCTTTATGGCTCCCGGGATGAAATAAATCAAGTTTTCGAACATTTCGTAATGTTCTAGGAAGGGATGAAGAAAATATCCGGCATCGGAAATCTGCAAAGCTATTAGATATGGAACACAGGCTAAAGTCCTCAACCACCATTCAGGCTTCTCGGTTATTACAGCGTAGCGAAATTTGAATACGTCATCCTTATATGCTCTTGGTAAAGAAGAAGATCTCGACCGTAGAGGTAAAACATTCGTTTTACGCCACAAGTCATCGACATCTTCGCCTAAAAATGGTGATGATAAGGCCGAAAGTGCCTTACACCGTGCGCCTGCGAACGGATTATGAACTATCAAAATATACATAATTTAGAGTATCAATCTCATATATTCTAAGGCAATACAAATTAGAGTACCTGTAGAAGACAAGAAACCCTGTGAACCACTGTTGCTTGACAACATAGGATTGGCCTGCAAACTTGAGCTTAATGCGACAACCGAGGACTTATATCTAAGGTTGTGTCGGTTTAAAATAAAAACTTTAGACCTGGTGAGTACAAACATGTTATCAAGCAGGATCAGAAGCATACAAGAAACAAGCATGTATGAATGTCCTGACCAATTAAATAACCAAAGGGTTTTCCAATAAATTTACCAGTCAATTCCCATTAGCAAGAACACACAAAAATATAGCAAACTGAAAGTCTCATATTTAACTATGAAATATATTCTTTCAAATACCTAAATCACAAAAATGAAGAGATAAGAAGAGCCAAAATGAAACAAAAAGCATAACTCAAGATGGACGAAAACCCTAAAAAGGCTAAACCCGAACCAAACATATACACCATATTGTCTAAAAATCACCAAAATTTTGTATCAACTTAAAATTCAGAAACTTCACAGAATCACAGCCCATTAATTAAAAAAAAAGACCCAGTAAATTAAATTTGAATGAAGATGAAAAAGAGTTTACCGAAGAGGGGGGACAGGGGCGAGTTTGGGGTAGCTTGGGGCAGTCACAGTAGCTGTTGGAGGAGCCATTTTTTGGACTCGATGCAAAGAAAAAAAAAGAGAAATTACTTTGCACGCAAGAAACTTATGATATTTATAGTTAGGGCCTTGTAGTTGCCCAAGTTTTTAGAGCCCTGTCGTTGCAGCTGAGTGAGAAAAAGATGACCGTTTTCCGTTAGTTGTAGAATCTGTATCTGTTATTGACTTTCCTTTTTACGTTAGTCTGTTTTTAGATTTATTTGTTAAATATAAATACATCTCATCAATATTTTTAGGGATTGGTGAAGTTCTTTTTCGCTCTCTCTTTCCGGACAACAATTCTTTGCGTATTTATAAAGTATGGTCTTTTAATCTTATAGTGGATAATTAGATGTTATGCATACAACATGGTTCAACACATACCCTTAAACATATAAAAAAAATTATACATAAATGATATGTCAATATTTAATTAATTTTTAAATTTTTTAAAAATTATAAAAAATATTTTTAAAAATTATAAAATTATAAAAAAATTTAATATGTTTTACTTTTTTTAAAAATTAATTAAATGTTAGCATGATGACACAATCTATTTTAGAATTATTTGACAAGAAAAACAAGTTTAATAGCTAAAAGAGACAAAAAATAAATAACTAAAATAACTTCTTTTTTTGTAAAGTTAGAGGGCCAAAAAAATTATCATGCCAATTTAAACATACTTTGATTGAAATAGTGATATGGATGAGTGCAGAATAGGATCGTAAATTTATCCAAGTCATGGATTTGACATAGGGCTCTAGATGATCAGAAAAAAAAAAAAAGATTTGGACACAACCTGAAATGTAAATAAATTCAAGTCAAAACCAAGAATTTACAAAATAAAGGAAGCAACTAAATTAGATAATTAAATTAATCAAATAATCGAATAATTAAACAAGAACAAAATAGTAAGAAATAAAGAAGATAGATAGAAAATATGAATGTGACATGTAGAAGTCCTAAAGAGTTTTGGAAACAAAAAGAATTCACAAGTCACAGCCCTCTTCAGAAAACTCTAATTTCTCCTATCAAATAATAAATATTCCTTTTTTAGTCGTCTGCAAGCTGCTGCTCAACCATTAACTTTATGTGTTTTATCAATATCTCTACGTGCAATTCGTTGAAATAGAAACTTTTATTTTACCTATTCCTTTCGTTCTAGAAAATAAGTTGAATTATCACTAAATTAGATAGTTATATATGAGTGAAAGAAAGCAACTTACAAATTCGTAGTAAATTAAACAAAAAAATAGAATCTCATTTCCTATGTACAAGAGTTAAGTGGAAGAAAACGTAAGTGGAAGAAGTATTTACCCCAAGACGGGTTGATTAGTCAATCTAGCTTGAAGCGGGCTTAAAAGATAAACCGTATAGAGTTTTCGCTATCCTTTGTATGGATTCCCATACATGTATTGCTAAACAAACGGGGGATTGAACAAGAAACGAATGGATGGTTAGGAACACCGAAATACATAAAGGAAGAAAACTTGGCAAGAAAATGCTTGAAAATGATCCCATGATATGAAAAGATTGTTAAAACTTTTTCAAAAGAAAACAAAAGATTCTTAAAAAGAAAACTCAAAAAAGAATTTTATTAACTCAAAATTGAAAAATGAATGAATTGATTCTATATAATGAATATGCATTTATATAGGCAAAGATAATATTGGACTAGTATATAAAAAATTAAGCCTAAAATTCGAATCCAATATGATTTAAACTTATTAAAAAGCCTGAAACTCGTAATTTCCGTAATAGTTTCGTCTAGAAATTTTGCACGCGCAATCTTTACTAAAATAGTCATAACTTAAGCTCTCGAACTTGAAATCAAGTTATTTAAAATGCACTTCGAAGCTAATAGATAACTTTTCAAATACTATGCAGACATCTAAACTTATAAATGCCTGGATCTCATCCAAAAATTTGTCACAATTTGATTAATCTTTTTAGCTTGAAAATTAATAGTTTTGTTAAATTGACTTTAATAAATTTCACACATTCCGTGCATGTATTATTCCCCCTTCCCTTTAAAAGATTTATCCTCACATATTGTACATGATCGAATATTGTTTTGATTTTCTTGACTTTTGACCTTGTTATTGAGTCTTGAGGTAGTGTAAACTCATTATATCTATAAGCCTGAAATTGGGCTTTGAGACTCGTATCAATTAGTTAAGGGTGATATTGGTTTGGTTCAATTAGTTTTTTTAGATTTTTAAATTGTCTGTCATAATTCAGTTCAGCTCGGTTTGATTCTCTATTTTTTCATATTAATTTTGTTTTAACTTTTTAGACTTATTTTGATAAAAATAAATTTTTTGACTTTCCAATATTATTTGACAAAATTTCAACGTCATTTTCATAAAAATTTCTAAAAAATAATAATTTTTAAAATTTTTAAAATTTTTAAAATTTTTAAAATTATTTTCACTATTTTAATTACAAAATATTTTTCTATATCATAAAAAATAAAATCCATTATATGTCGAAACTATTTTTTTGAAATCGACTTTTTTATTTTGAAAACGAAAATGGGAGTCACTACCAATCCTTTTTATATAAGGTGTGATCGGATCACCTCGAAACTTGATCTTTCTAATAAAGGGTTTAATATATTAAAACAATATTTTTCGATCTTACAAAAAATCCAGAAAACGGGTTCGTGATTCGGTTACATACGAGGAAAGATTAGCACCCTCGTAACACCTAAAATTGGTACCTAATTGATTAATTCATGTCTTAGTGTCGGAAGTTGAAAACTTGAAAATAATTTAAAATACGATCCATCTTTGGACTAATGTTAATTTTACCTAAAAATTACTCGAATAAATCGAAATAAACATTAAAAACAATATGTCACATCCTGTAAGCTAGGACACGACACCCTGAACCTTTAAGAATAAGCTTGCCTCTATTTTCATTTGACATCTTATGTATTTTAATTTTGAAAGGATATTTGATTGTTCAAGTTTGTTGAGAAAATCAAAACCCCGTAAGTTAGGGTACGATTTCTCAAATCTCCCAAATACCAAATATTGCTTATTTTTGAAAATTCATTTTAAATAATAATAGGTGTAATATTTAAAAGGCGTATATTTATTTTATTTGAATATAATACATCAATGGATAAACATATCCAAAGTTACTGTATAGTAGAATGACAAATAGAATAATATATAATAGCTATGTGGGTAGAATGATAGAATAAACAAGTAGAGGAATACTTTAATGATACAAATGTAATTGTGATAATAACAAAAATATTAATGATCAAATCATAATATTAATAAAATAAATGGGGTAATCTTAAAAATAAAATAAAATAAAATGGAAAATGCATGATAATAAAAAAATTAAGTAAACATGTCATGAAGATATCAAAAATAATAAAAATAATAATATAATAAAAAAAGCAAAAATAAAAGAAATAATAATGACAATAGAGCAAAAATGTACAAGTATGAACAATATAAATTTCAAAATGAAAACTAGACAATAATAAATAAATATATATAATAAAATAAAATTAAATAAAAAGAATGAAAAAGGACTGAATTTAAATAAAAAAAGGACTAAATCAGAATTAGAACAAAATTTCAGGTTTAAATTATAATAAACAAACAAATAAATAAGGACTGACTTGAAACTAAAATGAAATTTAAGGGGATAAATTGTAAAATAGTAATAATAATAAAAAATGAGGGACCAAATGCAAACGCGCGGGAAGGAGCAAGGATCAAATGGGAGATCATTCCCAAACCCTAAACGCAGCGTTCCAAGAAGCCAAATAATTGGAGGATCAAAATGAAAATCGAGTAAAATTTAGTGATAAAATTAAAAAACAAAAACGTATAAAATTGAAGTAGGCTGAAAAAGGGTAAATAGACCCTTAGTCCAAAACACACGGATCCCCTTGAGCAGGTCGGGTCGACGCACGGACCTTGTCAAAACGACGTCGTTTTGACACCTGTGAGTAATGGCCAAAACGGCATCATTTCATGCACCTATTTAAATAAAAAAACTTCAAAAAAAAAAAACTTCATTTCTACCTCCTTTTTCAAAAAAAAAAAATTTTAAGCTCTCTTTTTCCTCTCAACCCTCTCTCCTTCGGCCATGGCTCTAGTCGCCAAACCACCATGGCATCTGTCAGTCGCCAGCGACGGCGCCACCGCTCACGGTGGCCGGCGAAATAAAAATATCCATTTTTATCTCTTTTTTCACCTTAGCCCCGATTTAAAACCAAAATACCCAAAAAGACACCAAAATTTCGAAAAAAATGAAGAAAGAAAAAAGAAAACGATAAGACTTTTCGGTTCTCTGTTGCCACCGATGGGGTTTTTCGGCAAGCCCATTAACTCGGCCACTCTCCAGACCGGAGAAGACTCCGACTTTCAGTGACTCAAGTGACTTGTTCTTTTAGTTTTTTTTTAATAAATATATATATAATAAACTACCTTCGAATTTTGATCTCTGTTGTTTTAAAATTTCTAGTTTTTTGTATTTCTCTAGTGTAGAAATATTATATTGACGGATCTGGCTTTTATAGCCATTTACAACACTGTGTATCATTTTTGCTATTATTTCTATTTGTTTCTGCCTTTTTTCTACTCTGTCTTCTTTCTTCGTTCTCTTTGCAGGTCTTGACGAGGTCAACGGAGGTGAGTTTTTGCCATTTTGGTGCAAAATGACCAAGGGTGCCAGGTCCCGGGCGGTGGGCTCATTGCGGAGCCATATGGGTGGCAACAGATGGGTGCAGCGCACATGGGGAAGCTAGGTTTCCTGCTAGCTTAAGATAGTCAGCCATGTGGACCATTAGGTTTTTATTCATTTTGGGCTGTTTTGAGTATGATATTTTTATAAAATGAACTGTTTTCAATTTGGACTTTAAAATTTTTTATTTTATTTTGGTTTTCTGGTGGACCGGGTAAATTGGGCCTATTACATTATATATTAGATTAAAAAAATTTCATTAACCACGTTAAATTTTAATGGTGCGAATGAATACAATTTTTAATTAAATAGACCCATTTACTCTTTAATTTAACGTACAATAACTAATTTCTTCATTTTTTTAAATTAAAAAAATAAATTATGATCCATTTCTCAATACAAAAACTTCCATAATACTTAACACTTTACCATACATTTTATCATAAATGAGAAAAGAGAACCTACACATACTTTACCATACATTTTATCCTAAATGAGAAAAGGGAACCTACACATGGATATGTAACCCACAATCATTGAAGGAGCCATATTTGATTTTAGCATCGCAACTAAAATGACAAATTTAAAAAAAAAAATGAAAATTAGAGTGAGAGATGATTACTCAACTTTTCACCACTTAAAAATTTAAGTGTTGTATATATATATATATATATATATATATATATATATATATATAAATAGGTGATTTTTTTAGTTAAATTTAATTCTTAACTTTTTAAAAATAGTCACATAATTAAAATTTAAATGAAAATGTTAACTAAATTTTATACTATATAATACTTCAAAAAATATAACATTTTTTTTGTCTTTTGTCACATCAATAAATAAACTAAATTTTATAAAAATATTCAAAATTTAAAAAAAAAAAAAACTATAAAAAGCTCAAAAGCAATAGAATGAAATACACATAGATCACTATATTAAATGCTTAATTAGTATTTTTGTTATAAAATTAGTAATTTAACCTTTTATAAATGTTAATGATCAAATTCTACTCTTTTAAAAAGATTGAAAGTAGACTTGTTCATGAGTCGAAAAGTGAAAAGATTTAAACAAACATATTAAGCTTGAAAAGTGAACTTGAGAAAAAATTAAGTCCACTTAAAATATAAGTTGCGCTTTATTTATTTATTTATTTTTTTGATTTTGTAATGTTTAATATTATATAATTTATAACACTACTAGAATGTAAACATTATAAAAAACGTTAAGAAGATTATATATAAAACTTTAATAAAAAAGAATATTAAATTAAAAATAATATACACATATTTTAAATTTTTAAAAATGATATTGTTGAGACCTAAAATGGGCTTGCATAAAATTGTAATTCCATATTTTGACTCAAGCCAAATGTAGATAAACATAAAATATATTAATATCATACTTAAACCTAACTCAACTTATGAACACTTTTAGTTGAAAGCCTAATGCAGTTAAAAAAAATAATTAAATTGACAAAAATATAAATATTAAATATTAAATTTATCATTATGCATTTTGATTTTTGTAAAGGTATATGTAAGTAAGAACAATGAGTAAAATAATAATTTTATGATATAAACTTAATTAAATGATATGATATTAATTTAAATTATAAATCATAATTTAAAATTTAAAATTTCAAATATTCCAGTTTAGTAGAAATATATCTCTAAAAATAAAACAATAGTTCTTAAATGAAAATAATTTTTTTTAATGAAATTAATTAATTAATTTCACAATAAATGATAATTTTTGTAGTATTTTTAAAGTGTTTTTTAGTAGTCATATATAAAAAAACTTAAAAAGTGAAAGTAAAATACTCTTAAGAACTCTACAACTCCTCAAATAAACCTTAAGCAATTGCTTTTGTCCTTTGAAAACCAACCCCATTAAAGAGCCCCTAGTATGGTCTCTGAAAACCTCCTACATTGAACACAGTATGTATACATGCAGCATCACTAATAAAAGGGATGTGGGCATACATGCCACCAAGAGCACACCTAACACATTCCAACAACACGAGGATATAGCCGAATCCGATGCCGGCCCAATAGTGCATCCCGAAACAGCCATTATAGTGTATGAGCGGGAGAAAGTTGCTCGTATACCATATTAACTGCAAAGCGGTTTCCAGTAACATGCCCATCATGAGATGGAACCTAATGTAATGAGGCCAATCTTTGTTCTTCACAATTCCAATATACCCAAAGTAGCAATATATCATTGAGAACCATGGAGGTAATCTCTTTATGGCTCCCGGGATGAAATAAATCAAGTTTTCGAACATTTCGTAATGTTCTAGGAAGGGATGAAGAAAATATCCGGCATCGGAAATCTGCAAAGCTATTAGATATGGAACACAGGCTAAAGTCCTCAACCACCATTCAGGCTTCTCGGTTATTACAGCGTAGCGAAATTTGAATACGTCATCCTTATATGCTCTTGGTAAAGAAAGAGATCTCGACCGTAGAGGTAAAACATTCGTTTTACGCCACAAGTCATCGACATCTTCGCCTAAAAATGGTGATGATAAGGCCGAAAGTGCCTTACACCGTGCGCCTGCGAACGGATTATGAACTATCAAAATATACATAATTTAGAGTATCAATCTCATATATTCTAAGGCAATACAAATTAGAGTACCTGTAGAAGACAAGAAACCCTGTGAACCACTGTTGCTTGACAACATAGGATTGGCCTGCAAACTTGAGCTTAATGCAACAACCGAGGACTTATATCTAAGGTTGTGTCGGTTTAAAATAAAAACTTTAGACCTGGTGAGTACAAACATGTTATCAAGCAGGATCAGAAGCATACAAGAAACAAGCATGTATGAATGTCCTGACCAATTAAATAACCAAAGGGTTTTCCAATAAATTTACCAGTCAATTCCCATTAGCAAGAACACACAAAAATATAGCAAACTGAAAGTCTCATATTTAACTATGAAATATATTCTTTCAAATACCTAAATCACAAAAATGAAGAGATAAGAAGAGCCAAAATGAAACAAAAAGCATAACTCAAGATGGACGAAAACCCTAAAAAGGCTAAACCCGAACCAAACATATACACCATATTGTCTAAAAATCACCAAAATTTTGTATCAACTTAAAATTCAGAAACTTCACAGAATCACAGCCCATTAATTAAAAAAAAAGACCCAGTAAATTAAATTTGAATGAAGATGAAAAAGAGTTTACCGAAGAGGGGGGACAGGGGCGAGTTTGGGGTAGCTTGGGGCAGTCACAGTAGCTGTTGGAGGAGCCATTTTTTAGAGTATCTAGGTAGAGCGACTTAATGCAAAGAGAAAAAGGGAATGTTACTTTGCACGTAAGTAACTTATGTTATTTATAGTTAGGGCCTTGTAGTTGCCCAAGTTTCAGGGCCCTGTCGTTAATGCCGAGAGAGAAAGACGACCATTTTCTAGGTTGTTCTTGAATCTGTATCTGTTATTGGGTTTCATAGAACAATGTAGAAACTAAGACCTAAGGCCCAATTTGATTACTTTTTAGGAAAAAAAAAAAAAAAACACGTTTCTTTTGTTCTTTTACCCTTGTTTGTGGCGATAGAAATGTAAATTAAGTTTCCTTTTTACCTTTCCTTTTATATAAGTTTGCCGTTAGTCTGTTTTTCAATTTATCTGTTAAATTTAAATACATCTCATCAATATTTTCAAGGATTGATGAGGTTATTTTTCGGTTTCTACTTCTTGAAAATAATTCTTTCGTATTTATAATGCATGGTTTTTTATATAATATGTTAGGGAATAACTAGGTGTCATGCATACGACACGTTTTCCTTTTAGTCTTGACACGTACCCTTAGACATGTCTATTTAGTGGGAAGGTATCACCATAGGGAACTAACACTACTTGCACGTCCCTCGCGTTCCATCTCCACCTTGTGAGGTGGTGAGGCATGATGGGATCAACTTGCATGTAGACCACCTCACGAAATATCGATGGTGTGTAGAGTGTTCACATATGATCTCCCTTGTATTTACTTGTCGAGGTGGTGAGCCGATCACCTCATAAGATATTGGTGGTGTGTGTGGTGTGCTCACACATGATCTCCCTCCACCTCGCGAGGAGGGTCACAAGCATTCCACCTCATGAGGTGGGTCGGGCTCCATGGTCATAAGAATGGGTTGGATTTCGAGTTGTGAAATATTTTATAACAATTTGTCTCCCACTTTGTCGAACAAAACTTATAAAATGACCCTTCTAAGATAGACTTACATGCGTAAATCGTGTAGCTGAGTGCTTATTATGCACATTTTAACTGAAAACTTATTGAATAAGCTTTGTTGCATGACAACGGGGTACATAAATAATAAGGTTATTGGGGAATTAATTTTAAGGAAATAAATTTGAATCATTTTATTTCCTTTAAAAAAGAATTTCGCACAAACCCTAGATTATCTCGCGAAAATTTTGTTTCCATACTTCATCTTCTTATTATTTTATTTTTTGACGATCTCCTTCTTTATCTCGGTTTCCCATTTTTCTTCTTTTGCGGTTTCAGTATACTCTAACTCAGAGATATCACAACCTTTTGGTGGAAAAAAATCATCGATTTATAGGTAAGTCGTTCGACTGCTCTTTTTTGGCTTTGAATTTGTTTACTTAATATGGCCAGGGTTA
This sequence comes from Gossypium bickii, assembly GCA_025503065.1. Lineage (NCBI taxonomy): Eukaryota > Viridiplantae > Streptophyta > Magnoliopsida > Malvales > Malvaceae > Gossypium > Gossypium bickii. The sequence continues at coordinate 109,606,515 of CP106717.1, forward strand.
GGATGGGTTGGGGTGGGGTGGCAGGGGTGGTGGTTGCAGTGCCCGAGGTCATGGGTCTGGGGTTGAGAGTGAAGGTGGTGGCCGAAAGAGGCGCCGTGAGGCTTATGTACCTATAAAGGGCAACGTATATCGGTGTACAACAAAAAAGAAAGAGATGGTTCGATACCTTGCTATTCGGGGGATCAAGTTAACGAACTTTACTTTTGATTTCGATATTGTCGAAGGTGAAAAAGGTTGAGTGATACTAAAGAGGGTTTTATGTTGCCTTTACATCTAAAAGACGCATGTTTCCATCTTCCTCTTCATCCTTTTTTCTGTACTGTCTTTCAAGAGTATAGAATCGCACCGGGACAAGCTCCAACTTTTCTTAGTGGATATCGGTGGCATACTTCATTGATTGCTGTCTTCGGGATAACCCTCTACTGTTGTCTGTTTTCCAGAGAATTGATCGATTGAAGGTTTCGAATTGGGAAAATTCACTGGGAATGACATATTTTTGTCCCCGGGAGGGATTTGAATTGATTATCTGAAATTGGTAATCAAATCTTTGGGTTAATCGTTGTAAATATACAAGGGTGAAGCGAAAATTTGGAGATGACTTTGGTTTTCCTGTTAAATGGTCCTTTCCAAGTACAGATATTTGTACACAACGCCAACGCCTTGATTCCGAGCTCGTCACTACTCAATATGCGAGGCTATGTAAGGGTCGTGCTGAAATTAGAGGATTTGCTAATTGTGAAACATATTTCGATTTTACCTTCTGGAACTAGGTCGTGGTTGTCGGGCAATCGATATTAGGAACGACGCGAATCCGGATCTTATGTCGCGTGCAGAGCTCACCTAGTCCACAGTGCTTCCAATGATTTGGGGCTAATTTTGTTAGGAAGAAAAATGGAGTCTTTAAATTTTTTATATTCCTATTGTAAGTAGCGACCTCGCAAGTGGTCTTCCTTGTCTACCAGTGATCAGGAAGGTTCTACGAGCTCCCATGCAATGGTAAGTGATGTTGATGGTAATCTTGTTGGTGATGCAAGCATTGTTGGTGTTTGTGCTGCAGATTCAGATTCAATAGTGTAGTAGCTCGCTAGAAGAACTTAGGCACATAATGGGTGTGGAAATCTTTTTTTCTGAATTCGACTTTTATTTTAAAAAATAAAAATAGGAAGTCGTCATCAATTTTTTTTAGGAGTTGTGATCTGATCACCTCATAATTTAGTCATTTTAATAAATTAATAAAATGTGTGATTTATTAAAACAATGATTTTTGGTCTTCAAAGTTTATATAACGGGTTCGAGAGTTTTTTACTCACGAAAAAGGGTTAGCACCCTCGTAACGCTTAAAATTAGTACCTAATTGATTAATTCGTATCTTAGTGTCGAAAGTTGAAAATTTGAAAATAATTTGAAAAATACGATCCCTCTTTGTATTAAAAAAGTACTTGAATAAACGAATGTCAATGACCCTCTCGTCTCGAGATAATAAATGTCACATCCCGTAAGTTAGGATACGGTGTTTTGAACCCTCGAGAATAAGTTTGCCTTTAAAATTTTTAATTTAAATTTCACGTATTTTAAAAGAATATTTAGCTATTTAGGTTTAACCAGAAAATCGAAACCTCGTAAGTTAGTGTATGATTTCTTAAATCTCCAAAATGCGAAATATTGCCTATTTTTAATTTTTTTTTTAAATTTGGTTGAAAATTAATGCAATATTTAAAAAATAATATATGAATAAAATATTGTACCAATGAATGACAATAATATGAAAATATTAATAAATAATTCCTAGTACATATTTAAAAGAATTGTCACATCATTTTTTAAATAAATATTAATCATATCATATTTAAATAATTGTCACATCATTTTTTACCTACATTTTATTAAAAGAACAATTTATTTTCAAGTATTTTGTTAAAAAAAAAAGCCCATTTTCAATATTATTTATGGAAATGGGCCATTTAAAAGATTATTTACCGGACTGAGTCAAAAAATTCAAAATGCGAAATGCAGAAAAAAGGCCTTATCAAGGGTGCGCTTTTGCCATGTTAGCAAAAAGCAAGCTGACGTGGGCGCACTTTAACCCGTGTTTTTTTCTAGGGTTTTTGGGTTATTTGTATGTTATGGCTTAGTGTTTATGGGTTTATGGTTTTATAGTTTAGGGTTAAGATTTTTGAAAAAAATAAATTAAGGTTTATGGTTTTTTAAAATAAATTAAGGTTTAGGGTTTTAAGGTTTTTTAAATTGGTAAGTATTGTTCTGGGAAAAATAAATTTGAGGTTTATAGTTATGAAAAATAAATTTGATGTGATGTGTTCTGAATAAATTATTTTTACGAGATGAATTTTGTTTTTTTTGTACAATCAGTAAATGTATAGAAAAAGCATCTAGCTGGACGCTTTTTTTGTACAGTTGATTCTAAAAAAATAATTTTGAGAAGATGGTTTTGAAAAAATATCCTGGGATTCAAGGGAAATCTGATAGTTGGGGATGAAAAACGCTTCAAGTAGGATGCACTATCAGCAAAAGTTCTAAAAAAAGCTCCCAGCTGGACGCTTTTTTTGTACAGTTGATCCTGAAAAAATAATTTTGAAAAGATGGTTCTGAAAAAATATATCGGGATTCATAGGCATAAGTTATAGCCAGAGAAATGGAAGAAGTTGAGAAGGTATAAGTTGATTTATCGTATTAATATTTATACGAATCATTATATTTTTGCATAATGTTTTTTGTTTTGAATTTCTTTCGAAAGATAATTTGGTTGAAAATGAGTGAACGTATTAGTGCTGTTATTTACTACGATGGTAAGGTTCGTGACACCAAGAACGACATTATTTTTTTATCAGAGAACACAGCGCGACTGGTTTTTAACCAGAACATAGAATTGACAGAACTTTGTAAAAGAATTAGGCGCAAAATCTTCGGAATGACGCCAATGAGAGTTTCGCCTATTAAGTATTGATTTTGTGGTTCGGCTGATCCCGTGACATATGACTCATTTGATATCAAATGTGCTCGTGGCTTAGAGTCAATGGTGCAGACTCATCTCGCTAGTGGATCACCCTATATTGAGTTATATGTGGAACTTTCATTGCCAAATGAAGTACTTGCAACTTCAACATCTATTCTTGTTCAAGAGGAATACACAACCCCTATCCGACACTCTGTTAGTAGGGGCAGAACATGGAAGCGTCCGTTTTTTATGGCAGTAAGGAATACACGACCCCTGCACGACACTCTGTTAGTGGATGAGGCATGCACTTTGGTAGGTTGATGTTTAATGTTGGAAATACATACTGGGGAATGACTTCAACTTCGAGTGGTTGGCAATCCACATCTGATTGGGGACGTTATGAAATGTCCAGGAGAAGGGATGATGTACTCCTTACAACGTCCACAGGCGAGGGGGGCTCACACATTGTAGATGTTAGTGGGTCGGAACTTGTTCCAACCGAACCTGAATACAGTCAAAGGGGTTCAGATGAAGAAAAAGAAGATCCGCGATTCACGGCATACTCGCCTCCAACCTACATGCATAATGTCGATCTATCGGCAGATGATGCGCTGGAGTTTCCAGATATACCACACAAGAGGCGTGACCACACAAGTTAATTATTGGATTCGGGTGAATTGGAAGTTAGTAAGGAGTTTTCCAGTAAGGACGGTTTTCTCAATGCATTAAAGCAATATAGTATCATTAACGGGGTTAACTACTACGTGGTTAAATCTATATTTGGGAAGTTTAAGGCTAATTGTGCAGTGCGAGACGGTACATGTTCATGGAAAATCATGGCTTCGGTTAAGAAGAGGACAGGGTTGTGGGAGATAAAGAAGTTCAAAGGTCCACATACGTGTGTTGTCGGTACAGTATCACTAGGTGTTTAAAGTTTTTGAATATTACTGTTATTATTTAATGTTGCATTATTTAACGTACTCATGGGTTGACAGGTGTTTCACAAGATCATCCCAATATGGATTCAGATATGATAGCAGACTTAATACCACCGATAGTGAAGGTGGACCCCAAGACTGTTGTGTCAGTCTTAATTGCCAATATTCGTAGCCAATTTAAGTACACACCTTCTTACCGCAAGGCCTGGATAGCTAAGTAGAAGGCGTTGGATAAGATGCACAGTGGGTGGGACGTTTCATACAATGAGGTGTGACACTGGTGTCAGGTGCTAGAGAGGTACGTCCCAGGTTGTGTAATAGACCTTGAAATGGTTCCTACGTACTACAACAACCGCTTGCTCTGTGGATGCCAAGTGTTCAAGCGTCTGTTCTGGAGCTTTAAGCAATGCAGGGACGCATTTGTGTACTATAAGTCATTGGTATAAATTGATGGTACCTTTATGTATGGTAGATATACCCATCAGTTATTACTAGCTGTGGCACAGGATGATGATGGGTGGATCCTTCCAATTGCGTTTGCAATAACACTAGGGGAGTCAAGTGACGACTGAGATTTCTTTTTTTCTAGGTTGATGGGGCATGTTTGCCTCCAACCTGATATCTGTGTTATATCGGATTGGAGTGTTGGAATACTAGCCGAATTGAGTGACGGAGAAGCCTATGGGATCACACACACTATTGGTATTGTCTAAGGTACGTCGCGTCTAATTACTACGGGCAAATATCGATCTACCACTGAACAACGACAAGTGACCAACATGGGTATTTAATCGCCACCAATATTATTTGGTTTGTAATATTCAATTTGTTCTGAATGGAAAAGTGGTATGTAATTATTACTATCCACTTATAGTGACAGGTACGACCGTTGGTCTAATAGAAGTCGTATATCTTCAAGAACGGTAGGTATTCCCCTATAACTCGCCAAATGGTTCTACCTATTTAAATAAAATTTTAACATAAAATTATATTTTAAATCTATGTAATAATTGTAAAATCTAATATATATTTTACCTTGTTAAAAGTGTGAATGTATACGAGTGGTTTACTTAAGGACGTAAAAATAGAAAGTGAAACCGAGCCTATGATTGTAGCAATGAGAGGCAACCTTCAATTTTGATTTTATTTGGTTGCGTCGCCCGACACATGTAACACCTCTAACCCACATCCGTCGTCAAAATAGGGTTTCAGAGCATTATCGATCAAATAGACATAATTTTAAAACATTTCATATCATATAATATTTAAGTCAAAACCAATCAAACTCATACATATTGTCCCTTATTCAGGCCCTCGATGCCCAAAATACGTGATAGAAACAAGTCAGGACTAATTCAGAAGCTCAGAGAATTTTTCGCGAAATATTAAAAATTTTCAAAGTTGTAGGGTTCACACGGCCATGTGGCCAGAATGTACCTTAAATAACAAGTTTACCATTCCCTGCAAGCTTGAACATTAAGCAATTCAAAAATCATTCGTTTAATCAGTTCAAAACACAATCAAACACATTCAAAACATATAAAAAATAATCATCCTAGGTGCCTAACCAATGTACCCTCATAGGTACCACAATTATACCATCATTTCATATAATTAAAACATCATTCAAATCATCATTTTAAATCATGCCTAATTCAATTTATTTTGCCTAATTCATAAACATTTAATCATTAACTTAATTTCACATGTTTATATATATACCAAACTAACACTATATTTATAACATCATTTACAAACAATTCAAAAAATAACTATTATTTAGACACCCTAGGTACATGCCGGCACAAAAGGATAAACATCGCCACGTTTAAGATCGGGATTGTTGTTGGATGCTGAATCGTCGATCAAAATTAAGTACCTAACCTGCACACGGAAAACAAAATCGTACGCTGAGTATAAACTCAGTGTTATTTCTATAATCTGAATGCTTTAAGGTAAATCTTAAATCATATACATTATAACATACGATATGCATAATCATATAATTAATCATTTCATAGATAAAACATTTATAACTCATTCAATTCTTTTCAATCTGCTATCCCAGATAGCTTCTCACAATATGAACACAATTCATATGTCTCGATCCATATTTCAATTCATCATTCAAAGTCAATCATAACACTGTTTTATTCAATTACCCTATTAACATGACTCGGACTTTGATGGATACATGGATCCAACCAAAACACACCAGTTTGGCACCCAGTGCCTCATTAGATAATTCGAAGTAATAATTTGACACCCAGTGTCTCATCAGTTAAACCGAATCAATTCGGTACCCAGTACCTCATCGAATTTATCCGAAGTAATAATTTTGACACCCAGTGTCTCATTGACTCGAAGTCGAAGTATCCCTGAACTCTTCCAATCCTATGGCATGCCAACTATATCCGACTCAGCCCGATATAGTTAATAGGGTTTCAATTCACTTTTCAAATGTCACATTCTTCTAATATTCAAATATCACATTAATCACAAATTTTCACATACATTCAATTTAAAATAAAATAATTACTCACCTTGTCTACTTACCATAAACATTAAATAAAAAACACAATAATTATTATTTAGATTCGAATTATAGAAATACAAACCAGAATTTCTGAGCTACTCCTCGTTGACTTTCTCTTTTCCCTTCTTAGTCGAGGCTTCCGACACAACGTTAGCTACGGAAATTAAACAATTAAAAATCATCAATACAACACAATTTCACGTTGAATATTTCAATTTATATTCAACTTTTTCCTAAATTCCAATTTAGTCCCTAACCAAAACTAACTTTATTTTCTTCACAATTTATTCTATATTTTCATTCAATTTCTACATAAAACTAAACTTAACTCTCTAATTTCACCATAAAACTCTAAATTTCAAAAATTTTCCAATTTAGTCCCTATTACTCAAAACTTATAATTTATTTTACAATTCAATCCATTTTCAATTTCTAACTTAAAATTCTATCAATTTAGTCCCAAACACTTAAATTATTCAACATGAACATCATCTAAAAATCTAATAATTTCTAAAATTTCAACACAAATCAAGTAGTATTTTGTTCTAGGATTCTAAAAACATAAAATTTACAAGAAAATGGATTAAATTGACTTACCAATTTGAGTTTGAACCCTAAAATCCCTAATTCTCCTTCTTTTCTTTCTCCTTTCTTTTTCTTTCTATTCTTTCTCTGTTTCATTTCTTTGTTTCTCTCTTTTTCTATTTTATTTCTTTTATTTGTTTTGTATTTTAATTATAATAATATAATAATATAATATTTTCTTAAATAATAAGTAAGTGTATATAATTATTACAAGTATATGTATAATATTATTACACATGTAAATTATCATTACCATACAATTTTCAATTTATGATTTAATTGCTCATTTAGTCCCTTCAATTTTTCTCTAATCTATAATTCAACTTTTTCCCTATATTCAATTTAATCCTTTCACCTAATTACTCTTAATTTAGACAAATTCACCTATTCAAAACCTAATTAACAACACAACTAACTTCATAAATATTTTTAATAAATATTTACGAATCCATTTTACGAAAACGAAGTCCTGAAAACACACTTTTCGATACCCGTGATTATTGGGTCGTTACAACACATCTCTCGGTACAATGTCATTAACACGGCAGACCCCCAACTGAGTTCTCCAACTGCTCTAAAATCGACGAGTTTTAGTAGCCACCTCATATGCATGAGGTTTCGTGACTTGTCTAGTATCAGATAACCTCCGAGGATCTCAAGGATGTATGTCCGAGCGTATCGTATTCTTTCTACTTTAGTGAAATCATCCCCGGCTCTAGGAATGTGTGTCGTAACCAACTCATCTCGATCCGACCTCCGTAATTATTATCTGGAACCGCACCCAAAAGATCGTAGGATATGGTTCTCCAATCAGCAGATTGAGCGGACCTAGTGAGTACAGACCCATCCACCGGTAACCCTAATTGTAACTGCACCTCCTCCAAAGTGATGGACACTCATCGCATGGAAGATGGAATGTGTGCGTCTCGGGTCTCCACCTCTCATGATGAGTTTCGGTTCCAACTTGCACTCCCGGCCTATATTGGCCACGTGCCAAAAACCCGTTTCCCTCAAGTAATTTTCCATCAACGGTGATGGAGGACTAGACATATTACGAATATAACATTGTAACACCTGATCTACCGACTGTTATAAAAAAATTATAAAAAATATTAATTAAATTACATAAATGAAAAAAATTAAATGATATTAACAAATTGAAATTAATCCTTACCATTTTTATTTGGTTGACAGAGATATGTTTATCATCGAGACAAATTAATTGCCGGGTCAATGCTAACACGATAAAATTTCTTAGAAATTATAAAAAAAAATAATACTAATTTAGACAAAAATTAAAAACTTAGAGAGTTTTGAGAGCTTTTTTGAGAAATTTAGAGAGAAAATTGGAAAAAAAATGTAATTTGGAGGAAATTTTGTGTGAAAAAATGGGTGAGGGGTTTATAATTTTTTTTCATGACCGTTGGCCCTAACAGTTAAATTTTTAAATGACCGTTGGAGGTGACCTTTGGGGCAAAACAGGGGTTAAAACGCGCCTACGTAAGCGCGCTTTTGCCCTGTCAGCAAAAGCCTTCCACATCAGCACGCCAGCAAAAACGCTCCCACAAGAAGGCGTTTTTCTGAAATTTTCCTTTAAAACACTTCCATATAGGCGCATTTAACCTTTTTTAGACTATTCCAATAAATAATGTTTTATGTGGCCCATTTCCATAAATAATGTTGAAAATGGCCCTTTTTAATAAAATACCCTTTATTTTTGACATTTAAAAAACACCATTTTATTATATTTTACCGACACATTCTTTTTGTCCTTTAAAATAAATATATCAAAATGCATTTCATGGCCAATATTTTTTATTTCAACAAATTTTTTTTTATCACAACACCACCAATTGGGTTGACGGTGACACCCATATTTTTAATAATTTTATTTTCTCTATTTTCAAAAAAGGATGCAAATGTAATTACGTATTCAATTCAATGAGAGGAATTAGTGAGATTAACTTAATTTAAAACTTAACTATCATTAGGAAAAAGAATAAAAGCGTAGATGAGGCCTTGGATCTTCACTGCTCATCTTAATTTCTCGTGATTAGTGCCAAGTGTGTTTTATATATATATTTTATAATACTGACTAGTTATTAAGTCAATTAATGCATATCTTAATTTCTTTTTTATAATATTTGAGGTGGAAGGTAAGAGTAAAACGATTTAAACTCGTACTAAAATGATGTTTAACAAAAATTTTAATTATGTTCTATATAAATTAAACCTTGTTATATGGGTTTTTTTTTTTTCTTTCATTCATCTAGTAGTTGGAAAAAACATTTTATAAGAATTAAGGAAATAAATGTAATTATAGGACAAGAATATCATTAAAGCAATAAAATAATTAGTGATAAAAAAAAAAACTTACCCCGTGTAAAGTCAACGTATGGTGAAAAGAAAGCTGATCCAACGCACTGTCGTTTTGCGTCAAACTTAAAACTCTGAAATATCATCTTCACTCCTCTGCTCTTGTAATTGTTCTTGTTTAGAGAAAAAAAAAATAAAAAAAATACAAGATTTCTTTAAAATATATCTCTGATTTCCCCATTTAAAATGACAATCCTCTCTTTCTTCACCAGAGCTTCACGGGCTTTCAATGGCTACCCTGCTTCTTCCAAGCTTTTGCTTCTCTGTACTCTCAGTCTCAGGTTCCTTCCCCTTTTTTTTTTTTTTTTCCCTTTTTCTTTCACTTTTTGAGGAAATACCCACTTTTGTTTGCTTTTTAGTTCTTTTGGCTTCTGTTTTATTGCTAACAGTAGATTGGGATAGTGAAAAGTTAAATTAGTAAATCTGATGGTACTATAAAACTTAGGTTTTTTATTTAATAAAATTTTAGTGGAACTGAAGTGTGTATTTTGTTGATCATAATGGGATCAGCAAGTGCTAAAGGTATGCATTGATCTGATACAATTTCAAAAGGGTTGCTTTTACTGTAAAATGTTGGTATTTATGGTTAAATATAAAGGGAACTGATTTAGTTCCAGCTGAAAACCATTAGACATTTTGAAGTAAAACTTTGCTTTTCCACTTGTTCTACTGTGCAAATTTTAGATGAAGCATTTGGTTTTACAAGGTAGATTAATTACCTTTTATGTTTGGCTTAGTGCAGTGGTGGAGGTGTTGTGGCTTACTCAGAAGCACAAGTGGATGCTAGCAAAACTAGTGTTCAAGTGAACGAAAAAGATTGCAAGAAAAAGCGAGTGGTGGTTCTTGGAACGGGATGGGCCGGTATTAGTTTCCTTAAAGATCTTGATGTTTCAGCTTACGATGTTCAGGTTGTTTCACCCCGGAATTATTTTGCATTCACCCCATTGTTGCCTAGTGTCACCTGTGGAACCGTTGAAGCACGGAGCATTGTAGAGCCTGTTCGAAACATTATAAAGAAGGTAGATGAAACAAACTAGAGCTGCACAATATATTTTTTTTCCTTTTCTCTTTAATTGTTTGGTAGGTGCTAAATGATATACTTGACTGTATATGCATGTAGGTGCATACATAGTTACAGCTTCATGGATGTGTATTACGTATAGGCGTTTCTATGTTGGTTTGTTGAATTGCAATATTTTGATACTTCTTGACTTCCATAATATATAAACTGTTGAATAAGGCATATGGTTTCTTTTCGTGATGAAGCGTTGTAGTTGCTATAATTGTCCCAATACTTTTCTAGATTGCATATAGAAAATGGCTTGGAACTGCTGTGAGCCTGTGACCACATTGTAATTGCACCGAGGGGTTAGTTTTGGCGCATTGCTTGCTTAATTGATCTGAACAATTGTAAGGGAACAGAAATGTTATTCAAAAGCAATTTATATTGTTGATGGCAGAGAAATGGAGAAATACAGTTTTGGGAAGCTGAATGTCTGAAGATTGATGCTGCAAACAAGAAACTTTTGTGCCGGTATACCGTGGAAAATAACTTGGCGGGAAATGATGAATTCTCTTTGGAATATGACTATTTGGTTATAGCAGTGGGAGCTCAAGTAAATACATTTAACACCCCTGGTGTCCTCGAGAACTGCCACTTTCTGAAGGTAGAGTCATTTTAGTTGTATATATTATAGTGAAATGGACATTTGATAGTGTTCCGAAGCTCATCCTTTTGTAAATAAAGTCTTTCCGGGCCCCCACTTGAATGCAGGAAGTCGAGGATGCACAGAAGATACGGAGGAGCGTTATTGACTGCTTTGAAAAGGCTGTCCTTCCTGGACTAAGTGAAGAAGAACGAAGGATAAACCTTCATTTTGTAATTGTTGGAGGGGGACCTACTGGTGTGGAGTTTGCAGCAGAGTTGCATGACTTTGTTCAGGAGGATTTGGTCAACTTATATCCTTCTGTTAAAGATCTGGTGAAAATAACTGTGATTCAATCAGGGGACCATATTCTGAATATGTAAGAGGATATGATTTTTCATTTTATTTCCACTGTATGGTTTTTGAATTTCGGTGACTGAGGACTGAACTATTCGATTCTGTTTATCTTTCTCTTTTCATTCTCTGTCATATTCTGTATCTAAACACGTAATGGTACTGATTTTACATTATTGTTCATGAGGTATTTGCAATGCTGCTTATAAATTGCAATGCAGTTTATAGACAAAATCACAAAGATCTTAGCAGATTTATACTCCCTGCAGGTTTGATGAACGAATAAGTAGTTTCGCTGAGCAAAAATTTCGAAGAGATGGTATTGAAGTTCAAACTGGATCTCGTGTTATTAGTGTTTCTGATAAGGAAATCACTATGAAGTTCAAGGCGAAAGGAGAGATTTGTTCTGTACCTCATGGATTGGTTGTTTGGTCTACTGGTGTTGAGACTCGCCCTTTTGTGAAGGACTTCATGGGGCAAATCGGGCAGGTGTGATACTTTCTTGTCATCAGTTGTTATGTTTGAAATTATTGGTTATGTTGCAGTCAAGTCACATACGATAAGTTTTCACATTTCAGGCTAACAGACGTGTTCTAGCAACCGATGAATGGTTGCGAGTAAAAGGATGTGAAGATGTGTATGCCCTTGGTGATTGCGCCACTATAAATCAGCGTAAAGTCATGGTATTTCCCTTTAATCTTTTGAGTTTAAATCTGCAAACTTTTGATGAATATTATGGTCTGTAATTTTCCATTATGCTCCTTCAGGAAGATATCGTTGCCATATTTAAGGCTGCAGATAAAGATAACTCTGGTTTCTTAACCGTTGAAGAATTCAAAGATGTTATAGACGATATCCTTGAGAGGTATCCGCAAGTGGAACACTATTTGAAGAGCAAGCACCTGAGGGATGTAACTGATCTGATGAAAGATTCCGAGGGGAATGATATAGATAAAGTGGACATTGAAGGATTTAAGCTAGCGCTTTGTCAAGCTGATTCACAAGTGAAGAATCTGCCTGCAACGGCTCAGGTATTTGTCTTTTGGTATAAAAGTTGGACTAGGTTGGGTTTATTAGGTATTGCGTAGAGACCACACGATCTCATCGCTTGATCTTCAGGTTGCGGCACAACAAGGTGCATATCTTTCTAAATGCTTCAACCGCAAGTATAAGTGGAAAGATAATCCTGAAGGCCCACGGCGTTTTAGAGCGTCTGGTCGTCATCAATTTCATCCATTTCAGTATGTGCTCTTAGTTGTTTCCTATGCAAGTAACTAGATGCAATTAAATTTGAATGCATCCATAAATGCTAATAGTTCTTGGACAAATCCTAATTTTAATGTTTTTTCATTTCAACTGCAAGATACAAACACCTTGGGCAATTTGCTCCTTTAGGAGGGGAGCAAGCAGCTGCTGAGCTCCCTGGGGACTGGGTTTCCATGGGTCATAGCACACAGTGGCTCTGGTACTCTGTATATGCAAGGTGAAATCCTGGTCATCTTCCTATTGTTTTACATTTACTTGCTTAGCACATGCACATTACATTGAGGGACAACTTTTGACATGATTAATTTTCTCACTCATTCTGGTTCAGCAAACAAGTGAGCTGGCGTACTCGGGTGTTGGTGGTATCCGATTGGACTCGAAGATTCATTTTCGGAAGAGATTCAAGCCGCATTTGAGGCAGCAACAGAGAACCTTGTAATAATATTTCATTCCATTGTCATTCATATGGTGCTTGCATTGCATCTGTTGTACATGAGTATTACCACCCGTATGGATATATATGTAAGCTTTTAATCTCTTCATTATGCTGTTTCCTTGTCTTCGTGTATGCTTATCAATATTTTTTCTTGTAAGATCCATGAAGATAGCACTATGGGCTATATAATGAAACTTACGTTGATCTTCGACTATAAATGATTTGGTATTTCCATATTTTTCATGGGGATCATGAATGACCAATTCACACAGATCTGACGAATTTTGTATATAGAAGCTCGAACCAAATACATTAATCAAATTGATTTTTTACATAAAATCTTATACTCTTCTTATCCTATGACAAAAAGTATTGGATTAAGGCAACCACTTAAAATTGAAGTTAAAAAAATTTGAAGCTCGTTGACCCTAATGTTGCCATGACGTATGTCGACCATTGGCAAAAAGACAATTAATTTTCTATTACAAGGAATATGAATGCCATGCTTGAATGCATACTCAGTTCAGCCAATTTACACCATTGTTCATGGTTGAGGCTAGGCCTTTGGCTCTGCTTCTTATGTCAAGAATACCTGAAGGGAAACAACATACATTAGCATAGTTATAGACAATATGCGTTGTATGTTACGCTATAAAAGCATAATCTTTGCATGACACAAATCCTAGTTATCAATCATTTAACATGGATAACATGTTACATTGCAACCATAAATCATCAATCAAATTTACAGAAGGATGAAGTAGACTGCAGAATACACATACCGACATCAACAGTAATGCACTAGGGAACATCCGTGCATCCATATAGTTTGAGCCAAGAAGTACTCATGTTGACAGTAAAAAGGATTCTTTGGAAGTTCAATCCCTGAATCAATTACATAACTACCTACGTTTTCGTTTAAAATCCTTCGAACCAAATAAGTCTGAAGTAGATGAATTCATCTCCTGTGAAATCGACATTGCCAAATCCACCTTCCCTGATTTCTTCAAAATGTCAACTAGGGATCGATATATGTAGATTGACGGGCGTATCTTCCTCTGTTTCATATCATTAAAGAGTCTTAATGCTTCTCCAGTGTTCCCTGATCGGCCAAATGCCTCAATCATTTCTCTGTAAGTAAGCAAATCTGGTTCAACTCCACTATCATCCATTTCTCTAAAATACACTAAGCACATATCCAATCTCCCAACCCTCCTCAAATTGTTCAACAATGTATTATAAGTAATAAAATCCGGAACAAAGCCAGCTTCCTTCATAGAAGTAAACTCAAGGATCATTTCATCCACCCGACCGGCACGACCCAAGATATCCAAAATAGTATTATATGTTGTTACATTGGGCTTACATCCAAAACCCTTAATCTGATTAAATACCAAAAGAGCCTTCTCTATCTGCCTACATTCACCAAATGCAAAGATGATTCGATTTATAACAATCATGTTATTCGGGAAAGCTAAATCCGACACTTGCTTGACATATCTAATCAATGCTGTACAGTCATTAGTATCAGCACAAGACCTTGCAAGGTTAAGATAACAAGTTAAGGTCAAGGGTCCATGAAAAACTAATAAATCTTTGAATATCCGAAACGAAAGGTCAATCTGATTTCTTTCAGCAGCTGCAGCCAAAAGTGTATTATATGCATTGGGGATGAATATATTATTATCACGCAAAGATTGCAGTAATCTAATAGCCGTAGAAAGATTCCCTGCTTTGCAGAGCTTATGAACATAAGCATTACACCTTTCCTTACTTGAATTCGGCGCGTTTCGATAGGTAGCGAGGATTTGGTTCAAGAATTCATCAGCCATTCCATCATCATCTCGAGCAGCCTGAGTTGCAAGCAAGTTGTAATTTCCGACGATTTTGCTTACAATAGGGCAAAACAGGCGGATACAAGTGAAGTAATTCTGGGATAGAAGCAAAGGCACCGATTACAAGCTAAAAAGAACACTAGAATAGAAATTAATCAATCAAAGACGCATGCGATTGCTTTACAAAGAAAATGGA
Source organism: Gossypium bickii (assembly GCA_025503065.1). Taxonomy (NCBI): domain Eukaryota; kingdom Viridiplantae; phylum Streptophyta; class Magnoliopsida; order Malvales; family Malvaceae; genus Gossypium; species Gossypium bickii. Next base: position 109,621,636 of record CP106717.1, read on the forward strand.
GCGGATTTTGACTTACATGGGGAGGATAATGTGGAATCGATACACGGTTACCCAAACCTCGGACCAGACTGGAACTGAAGATGAAAGTGGTTTTGCATCGAAGGAGAATGTTCAAGCACCTTGAAGCAGCGACCATTGAAATTTTGAAATTTGAGAAAGGATCCATAAATGAATGGTTTTATTCAGTTTTCATTTCCCTTTTGAAGCAAAAGGGGAATGGAGTTTGGGGAGAATGAATAGCGAGGATCAATGCTAGGGTTTCGAATGGGGGTGAAGGACTGAAGATCGCAAGCTTTAGCGATACTGCTAGGTTACAGCGCCGAAGAAATCCAGTTTCTACGAGTCGGTTTTCTTGGCTGTCCATTTTACTTTTATTTTTGTTTACCAAATTCCTTTTTACTCCTTACCTTTAATTTTCATGGGTAAACAAACTAGTTGGTCACCCAACTTTTAAGGCACTTTCGTTTTAGTCACTCAAAATGAAATCCTTGCAATTTGGTCACTCAACTTTTAGGACACTTTTATTTTAGTCACTCAAATGTTGAATCTCGAATGGCAGTAAACTTTATAGGCCATATCATGTTTGCATTTTCATTTTGGTCATCCAACTTTTAAGTCGCTTTCATTTTGGTCACCAAAAAAATACCTTTTTAAGTATTGATTGGGGTAAAAAAAATTCAAAGATTAAAATGAAGTAATAATACAAAAAAAAAAAAAATTAGATTGTACTTATTTATCCCATTGTTGGAAATTTTAAATTTGGATTTTGAAATATAAATTTTTAAATACTCATGTTCAAATTTATAGTAGCAACTCGACTACCATTATCAATGAATAAAAAAAATTTCAAAGCAGTTTAATTAATTTATTTTGATGTTTTGAAATTATCTTCAAAAATTATCAATCAAAATTATTGTCTTTAATAGTTGTTTACAAAACCTAAATTTCTTTTGATTATATGATCCTGAATCTTCCATACTAAGCTAAAAGGAAAGAAAAATTCTTTCAGTTAATTAAATTAATTAATTTTATCTTTCATTCTTAACGAAACTCATAATTTTTTTTATCATTTTTTACTCAAACGAAGAACAAACAATTAATTAATTTTGATATTATAGTAATAAATCAGTTAACGTTATCAATAGGTAAAAAAATTTCAACAATTTATTCAATTTATTTTGATGTTTTGAAATTAAAATTTTAATATTTAAAAAAAGAAATTTAGAATTTTGGTAATGGGATAAACAAGTAAAGTTTGACCATTTTTGTGTATTGTTTTAGTTTTTATCGCCTTTTCTCTTTAATCCTTGATTTTTCTTTTATCCCAATCAATACTTAAAAAAATATTTTTCGGTGGCCAAAATGAAAGCAACCTAAAAGTTGGGTGACCAAATTGTAAGAATTTCATTTTGAATGACCAAAATGAAAAGACTCTGAAAATTGAGTGAACAACTAAGTAGTTTACACTTTTTAAAATGTAATTAGCCTTTTTCATTTAAATTAAAAAAAAATCCTAACTTCAAAAAGAAAATGAAAAATCCTAGGCAAAAAGTCCAATTTATTTTGTTCTTAGTCAAATTTATTAAATTCTCATTTGGAAAATAATCCAAAAAGAATTTTTTATAGAAAATATTATGAATAATAAAACACAAAACATACTAGATGATTCAATTGATGAATTTATAAATTGATATACAAATGCTATGCCTATAGAATAATCTCAAAAGAGGAGAAGAGATAGATAAATTAATAGTAATCATAGCATTGGAAGAATTTAGAAATATATCAGAGATGCATTATCTTGATCAAATTAACCATTATATCCTAGCCCCTCCATCATCAAACTAATTTGACGATGGACTCCGATTAATCAAGAAACCACTTCCAAGAGCTTCTAAGAGACCCACAACATCACTGATACACAAAAAGGTCAAGTCTTAAATGATTTATCCTCCTCCTCCTCCTCATTATATTATTAAATTCCAATTTTACAAACACCATCACCATGCTCTATTATGATAATGTATTTTGAGAATAGTTCTTCGTAAATCTAGTGGCAGCTTTATTGGCAAATCTCATAGATTCTCCAAAAATTAGAGTGAACAAAACAAAAACCACGAAAGTGAGGAAAAAAAACTACGCTAGTATGGACTGAAATTAAAAACAAAAAGAAAAATAAGAGAACACTATTGAAGAAGTTACGACAAATAACTTGCTCGAAGCTTGACGCTAGCAAAACAAAATAATTTTAATGATATTAACAATTAGATTTGATTTTAACTTAATACTTATTGTTTCTAACCTCAGTTGTGGCTAAAAGGAGATTAGAGCCTTTGATGATCCAACCAACGGCAAAATGAAGACCTCAACTAGAAGAAGACGAATTGAAAGTAAACCTATACGAATGAAACAAGACATATGTGTTCATAGGTTAGGTTATCTATTTAAGTAAAAAGGTTTGTCTGAAATTTTGTAGGGCTTAAGTAAATATATTAGGCTTAAAAAATAGGGTTGGCAAAATTAGGTCCGTTTAAAATAGGGGTCGGGCTCGTACTTGAACATTCAAGACTCGAGCATGACCCGACACGTTTTTTAAGTTTGTAATATATTATATTATGCTATTTTATAACACATAAAAATTAAATCTATCTTAATATATAATAGGTAAAAAGACCTCTCCAGTCTCTCTCAAATTTGAAATTAAGCAAATTAGTCCCTCTACAAAAATTGAAGCAATTTAATCCCTATTAATTTTAAAAGTGAGAAATTAAGGACAATATATTATATAATTTATAACACATAAAAATTAAATCTATCTTAATATATAATAGGTAAAAAGACCTCTCCAGTCTCTCTCAAATTTGAAATTAAGCAAATTAGTCCCTCTACAAAAATTGAAGCAATTTAATCCCTATTAATTTTAAAAGTGAGAAATTAAGGACAATATTAATTATGACTTTAATGCCTTTTGTCAATTGTGCATAATTTTGATTGGTATAATAACAAATTTAACCCTCGATGTTTACATATTTTGTTAATTTGGTCTTGATTCTAAAAAAAATATAATAAATTTAGCCTCAACAATTACACATTTACAAAAATATTGCAGGCTAAATTTATTAAATTATGACCAAATTGATAGAATGTGTAAATTATGAAAGCTAAATTTGTTATTATACCAGTTCGATTTATGTAAAATTGACGAAAAACATTAACGTTGTAATTAATTATCTTTAGTTGCTCACTTTCGAAATTGACAGGGGTTAAATTGCTTTATTTTTTTAAGAGAGACAAATTTGCTCAAAATTGAGAGGGACTAGAGAGGTATTTTACCAATATAATATTATAATGTAAATATTAAAAAAAATATTAAGATACCAATATATAAAAAATTAATAATTGGAAAAATAATATTAATTAAAATTATTAAAAATATTTTTCAAAAAAAATTAAAAATAATATAAGCGGAACTAAAATTAACTTGCATTAGCCATTTATAAATATGGATGAGCGTGGGTAAAATTTTAGGTTCATATTTTATGCCGAACCGTACAAATATAAAATTTATAAATATCATACTTAAATTCGACCCGTATCTAATCTCAACACACCTATAACACATCTGATCTAAAGCCCAAAAAAGATTACACTTAAACAAAATAGGTTATCGTTGTATCATAAATAAATAAAAGACATATCCCTCAATTCACCCAAAAAAAAAAAAAAAAAAACCTTAACTTATTCGGTTTAAATAATAATGAAAGAAGCAATGCTAATGGGAGCTTTTCAAACCTCATAACTTACCCTTTAAAGGTGGTCTTAGATATTACTAGATAAAAAGTAAGATTGCATTTGGTTTCAGGAAATAAAGGTTTTTACTTTCATATTTTTATAAAATTAAAAATAGTGAAGAAAATATATTTAGTTAAAATTTTTGAAAATGATTTTTAAAAAATGAAAATAAAGGTTTTCATATTTCTAGTTTTAATTTTATTGATATAGTATTTATATTATTTGGATAATTTAGACAAAAATTAAATGCAGTTGTTTGAATGGTTATTTTTTTTAAAAATAATTTGTTTTAGATAGAAATTTTTAATAAATAGTCGATTGAGTTAGCTCGATTCATCGATATTGTTGTTAATGTAGGAGGACGTGGGTTCGAGTGTGCTGAAGCGCATTATCCTCCCATTTAAGGGTTGGGGAGAGATTATGTGTAGTTCTAAATATTATATCAAAAAGAGGAAATATGATAAAACCTATAATAATATTTTTAAATTAAGTGATAAGTAACAGGAGTTCTAATATGAACTACTTAAATTGCTGAAGTTGTTACAACATTAAAACATTTTTTGTAATTACCAAATTCCTATAAATCATTAATATTTTTACAAAATTATTGAATAAATTCTGAATTTTTAATAAAATTATTAAGTTTTCTACAAAATTATTCAATTCTCTTATAATAGGTTTACAAAGTCACTTATAATTAATTAATTTTGAATCACTTAAAAAGTCATTAATTATTTTTTAAAAAATTAGTTAAATCTCTTGTAAAATTCTCTTGAACTAGTGGACAACTCATTTTAAAGATCCTTTCTCATCTATTTCAACGCTTTTTATTAAAATTTTATATTAAGTAAATATTAAAATTATTATCAATACTTTATTAAACACCCTCATTAATATAATATATATGCTGTCCAAAGGTTGGCCTACCTATGTTATATTTGACTTGATATGAATTTTAAATGGCCTATCCTCCTCATCTTGGTAATTCCTATATATATATATATTGAAAAAATTATAATTTATAGGAACTTTGAAGCATATTCTCAATTAGTAAAGGTTGAGAGTTGAATCATAAAATCATAAAAATATGTTTGTTTATATTTATATATTTTTATTCGTTAATGTGTTTTGTCCAACAGTAGAATAGAACTAAAAATTGTCCAAAGAAACAAGTGGACATGAAGCACGACAATTTTCAAAGAAAATAAATTGAAGAAAAACAAAATTTAAGATAGTGCAAACTTATACAAGAACCACAATAATATTTAGAGAAAATAGAGTGGATTGAAACTAAAAATTAATGAAAAATCGAAGAATACTGTTAAAGAAGCCACAACTAGCAATCAACGTGGAGACTAGTGTCATTGCGAACAAGATCAAAATTTGGTTTCTTACGGAAAGACCAAAAATTTAAACATAAAAGTAATTTATAATATTTTATTATTATGAAGGACTTCATTTGCATGGCTGTTTGTTAGTTTGATTAAGAATGACATCATTATAACTGCACACCTATGTTTATTTAGTGGAATAAATTATAAATTATTCACTTACAAACATTCTGACCTTATCTTATTCCAATCCATTTAATTTTGGCAAAAAATATAGAGTAATAAAGTGCTTGATTCTTCGACTCTTTTTACACTAATCAACAGAAACAAGCAAAATTTGACAACCAAACTGTTGGGAATATCTCCAATAAATTATTCCGTATCTTGATGGATAAGGATATATAGGAATTTGGGTAAACTTCATAGTTCTTCACGTCTTTTAACATCCTAAATTCCAACCCAACCCACGTACAAGCACATGGGACTTGGCAATCTTCACCTGTTGCAATATCTTGCAACAAGGCCATTACACTTAATTCAACTCTATAAATACACCATCCTTCAAGCTTGAACCATCCCATCAAGGTAGGCACCACATTCCCCAGTTTTCTAACATGGCTTCGAGGATTCCCACCATGAAATTGCTTTCCCTTGTGTTATCTTCATTTGTTTTTGTCCAAATAGCCCTGGCTAGTGATCCTGATATTCTTTCTGATTTTTTAGTCCCTGCAAACCAAAATAACGTTGGTGGAGGCTTCTTCACGTACACAGGGATGCGAGTCCTCGTCAATCAAAGCACCTTCCCTGCAAATTTCACGATCCTGAAAGCTAGCATGGTGGAATTCCCAGCACTAAATGGTCAAAGTGTCTCCTACGCCGTTCTTCAATACCCTGCAAGCTCTCTCAACCCTCCACACACTCATCCTCGTGCGGCCGAGCTGCTTTTCCTCGTTGATGGGAGCCTGGAAGTTGGTTTTGTCGACACAACGAACAAGCTTTTCACTCAGAGTCTACAAGCCGGCGATATGTTTATCTTCCCTAAGGGGTTAGTGCACTATCAGTACAATGCGGATCCCAATAACCCAGCTATCGCGATTTCTTCGTTTGGAAGTGCAAATTCAGGAACCGTATCGCTCCCTAAGACCCTTTTTGCCACCAACATCGACGACACTGTATTGGCTAAATCCTTCAAAACTGATGTTTCTACCATTCAAGCTCTCAAGGCTGGTCTTGCATCCTAGTAAAAGTCATTTTAAGGAAGGGGTTATGATTCCTTTGTTTTTTTAAGAAAATAATTTATTGGTTGCTCTATTGTGGTTTTGATTGAATTTTACCATCTCTTGATCAGAGATTCATGTGTTTCCATTTTTAACTAAGTTGTTTGTCTCCAAATGTTTGTAGTACTAAAACCTATGTGGTAATAGTATTGAAGATGCGTTCAAGATATATCTCTAATTACTCTTCTTAATTAGTTAAGATTTTCGAAGTTGTGGATTTCTTGATGCTAATGAATGGAATAATCATTCTTTTATTTAAAAGAGCATTTTTATTACCAAACTATTGCTTGCAAAAGGTATCTGTTGGTGGCTGAGGAATGGAGCCACCATTGAGGTATTCAATGACCCATGGGTTTGTGAAGATAAACTTTTTTGTTGACTCAACACCTCTATCGGGTACCGAAAACATGAAAGTCCAAGAATTATTCCCCGAAATAGGTCACTACGTACTGGGATAGAAATTTGGTTAAAGGTCTCATGACTCTCAAATCCCTGTTAATTTGCATAAGCCTCCGGATCGCCATAGTGTAAGTTTAGGGTATAAAAATAGCTCCGAATATGTATACAAATATTCTCCAATATGGTATTGAAGGAATAAAATTCCTCTACCCTATTATGTGCCCCTTTACGTGCCTTACCACTATTTTTTTTTGACATGTAGATTAGTAAATTAATAGATTATTAGGAAATTGATAGGAATTGTTTGCCGTTAACTTTTTTTATCATTTTAATGCTCGATTTACTGTTTTCTTCCCAAAAAAATCATCTTTAGCACTACTTCACTAGTACTCATTGCAGGTTCATTGCTATCACCAAAGTGAATGCTCAACAGTTTAAATGTATTCCCTGTCATTTGCGGGGCAAGGATGATGAATGTGACAATCCTTATATAAGTTTTGTCAAAAAGGACTAATGTGTAAAAACTGTAAACAGTGGGATGAAATTTCTATAATATTAGATTCTATTGAGTTATATAAGGATGAATTTGAGATCAATTTCAAAATCGAAGCTCAAATTTGAGAGTTATGAAAATTTCAATTTTAGGGACTAAACTGAATAAAATGCAAAAATTTAGGGAGAATCTAAAAAATGAAATTGAAATAATACATGCATATAGTAGACTGCCATAAGATATTTGGAATTGATGAATTGAATTGAATAATTGTATAGATTGGGATTTGGACCAAACCGTAGATAATTGCGAAAAAGGCAAATTAACGGATTAGTCCTTGACGTCTTGTTAATTGTTGGTTTTGTTAGATAAGTCCATATGGTATGATTCTATTTAAATTTTTATATAATTTAATTATGAATTTGTGTATGTTAGATAGTAATTTGAAATGTTTGCAATTTGGTACAGAAGGTGAGATATGGACTAAATCGTAAAGAAATGATAAATTGACTGATAATTTGGATAATTTGAAAAATATGTATGAATTTTTAATTTAATTTGATTTCGATAGAATTTTATATTATACTGTTATTGAATTATTATTCGTAGCTAAAAACGATGCAGGATCATCGAAAGGGGAAAAGGAAAGACGAGAGTCGACGACGAGTGGCGTAAGCTTCCTGTTTGTATTTCTATGACCCGAAACTAATTTAGTTATTGTATATTCATGATATACTGCATTATACAATATTGAGGTAAGCTATTAATAGTTATGAGGTGAAATGTTATGGTGGGAATTGAAGATCGAGACAGGGACTAAATTGAATATAATAAAAAGTTGCATAACTTAACTAATATAGGAAATTGGTATGAAATCGAGCTGAAATATGTTATATTACTTTATGAGTTGATAGTTTGAGATCTTTGTAGAATAAATACAAAGATAGATTTGATTTGATCGAGTAAATAGCGAAATACGAACATTCTAAATATTAAGGTTAAAGGAACTTCATTGTAAAGTAGAAATTTATGTTTGGTTGTTGATTATAATTGATTAGTAGTGAAACCAAAACGAATTAATGTTTGTACTTAACGTTGAGGTCAAAATGTCCTAGGACAAAGGCAAAACAGACGAGAAATAACATAATTAGTTTGTGCTAGCATAATTGGTTTGTTCTAGCATAATTAGCTTTCTTTGAATTAAAGTGTTTATATGATTAATTATATAAATCGATTTGCATTTTAGTTATAAGGATGGCTTATTCTTGAATTGGTTAATTGAAAAGTAAAGTTATGCTATCATAATTTATTTCAATTCACGCTTAAATAGACAGCTAAATGTATCAAATGATTGTGATCATAAACATGAGTTGAGATATGTATATACTTGATTAATAGTGATGATTGAGTTATGTTTGAACATATGTGTACATATATTTGATGGTGTTGCGTTATAGTATCGTAACATTATTTATGTTATAAAGTGAACTAATGATAAGCTTGATTAGAGGTACATGTATATTTGACTAGTTGATATAATAAACATAAGTAGGAAACATATATTTGAGTGATTAAAATGTGATAATGTGATGTCATTTTTATTGTAAACGAATGAATTGTTTAAAAAACATGTGATAGGATATATGCCATGGACATATAAGTGCAAATTGAATAAAAAATGAGCCTTAGGGGCTAATTGCATATTAAGGAGCTAATAGACTTGGGAATGACATAAATTTGTGGTATCAAAAGATAAGTGTGTATATATATTTGTATGCATATAGAATTGGGTGTGTGGCGCCCCAAACCCGGCCGGGTCAGCCTGACCCGAATTTAAGAGGTCACATTCATGTGATTTGCTAACATTAATATTAATAAGATATCAACGGAAGACAATTATATGTTTGATATGTCATACATGATCAATTACAAAAAATTAAACCTATTTGCATGCTTATTTAATAGGCATTCATGCCTATCATATGAGTATCATACATATAAAATTAAACTAATGACATGTGTCAGTCTTAAAACACTTAATTAGACCCTTGATAAAATAATCATCTTGGTCCGATTATAAAATCTTAGTTAATTTTAGAATCAATTAATTAGAGACTAATTTTTATAAAAATGTCAAAATATTGTGAATTATCTGAAATATAAAATTTATTGCATTTATATGAAATAAAACATTTAAAACATAAGCATGCAAACTTTCAAACCTTTTCGAAAACATCATGGCCTCCAAAAATCCATACTCAACATGATAAATTTGACATTCATGCTTTTCAAAGATACCAATTCACCTATTGAAACATACCTCAAGTGCCAAAATACCAACATGCTCATCTTACTGCATTTTAGCTACTCTACTAACATTCCAACATAAAACATATGTCCAACATGCATCAAAATATATCAACCATATACCATCAATACAAATGTTCAGTTAGTAATCAAACAATCCATAAACAACATAAAATGTCTACTCTCAAAAGTCCATATCATATTGCCTTTAAGAACTAACACAAGTTTCAAACACTTACTTAAGATGGTATATTCCTTTGGTTAACTTAGCTCACTTGCCTTCACCACTTGGTATTCAACTTGCTGCACATTTAAAATGAAGAGTGTGAGCTAAACATAGCTCAATGAATGTTAAGGTTACTACTAAGCAAATATAATTATCCAAAGTTAAGCAAGGCATGTTAAAACTTAACAACACTATCATGTTTTCCAAGTAAAGAACATGCTTTTAGATTTCAAATACCACATATACATACTTAACCACAATGTATAACAACCTATGAATCTCAAGTAGTATCATCGAAAGATATATTGGCACTTAAGAACCATGCAACACATATATGCTTACATATACATTGGATACCCGGATCTCCAAACACACCAAAGACTCAATGAGCCATACGCTATCCCATAAATGTAGCTCATGGCTAACACTCTCCAAACACGCCACGCTGTCTCGGTGAACGGAGCTAAGCTCAACGCCCCCTTATCTCTCCATGTTGTCTTATAAGCCTCAATGCTCATCACATATAACACATAATGGCGAGTACTTAAAATCCTATGGCATGCCAACTATATCCAATGGTTTCAAGTGGTCAAAAGGCCACTACATCACAATAACACATGGTTTATTACTATTTTATGCACATTATATAACCATTTCACATTTTCACATATACTTTACACATTCACTTTGCATGCTCACATAAAGGTGTTTATAACACTTTTACAATGCTCATAGAGCCACACAAACTTAGACTTGCATACATGTGTATAAAATCAGCAACTCACATCACATATACATATGTTAAACCTCATTTAATTACTAATTTACACACTTACACATCATCAACAAAGCATCACATAGGCATACTTTACTCAACACAAGCTAAGTGTAACGACCTAATTTTTAGTGGTGTCGGAAATGGTGATATGAGATCACTAAATCTGACAAGTAAGATTGAATAAGGTAGTAATTTAATATTTATGAGTCAAGTGAGAATTTAGAAGAATTTGTGGATTGGTGAATTTAGTGAATTAAAAGAATTTACTAGGTCAAATGGGTCAAAAACGAGGTATCGAGACCTCGAATTTAAAAATCGAGCCATAAATATTTTTAGAAATATTTATGGAGTGTTATTAAGTTAGTGTTAAAGTTTGGTTGAGAAATTTAAATGTTTGGGTAGTCAATTTAATAAAAGGACTAAATTGTAACAAATGCAAAATTGCTAGAAGAATTAAATAGCTCAAGTATTAAAAGAAAAAGGATTTAAAGAACAATTAAACCTAAAAGTGAGAAGGTTGGACGGTAAAGGCAAGGGAATCAGCTGGAGATAAGGAAATAAGGGCAAAATTGGAATTTTGTAATTTTAACATATGTATTAAGATAAGATTGATAATAATCTAGACAAATCTTCACATTTTCTCAGCCAAAAACGTCAGAAGAGTTCTGGAGAAAGCTGATTTTCATACTAATACATCCTGTGAGTTTAATTCATGCTTTTTCTTGATAATTTTTATGCTTTTATGACTTTTACAATTAGATCCACTTATAGAATTCATTAGTTTTTGATTTGGTGAGTAAAATTAAAAGTTACCCTTGCTGAGAAATGGAAGTTTATGATGAATTATTATGAAAATTAAATTTTAATTTCATATTAAGGTGGTTTTATTAGGTGATTATGATAGGAAATGATATTTAGGACCTAATTGTGAAAAAGTTGTGAATTAGAGGTTTCTGTTGAATTTCAGAATATCAAAGGTTGTGAAATAGTTTGTAATGATAGAATAAAGTTTTGATTGAGAAAAATTAGTTCAATTGATGCATTTGAATTGAGCGGGGACTAAATTGTAAAAATCTGTAAATTTTGGGGTAAAAGTGCAATTTCGAAATTTGAAGAGCATAATTTGTGAAGTGGAATGGAAATGAAATATATGCTAATGAGTGAAAATATTTTACAATTATAGATCGAGAACCCAAGCAAGTCGAGAAAAGAAAAAGTAATCGAATAGTCCCCGAATTTTCTCAAATTCGCAAATCGACTCGAGTAAGTTCATATGGCTGAAATTTAATGATTAAATGTAAATTTTATGAATTATATCATGAATCATGAGATATATTTGTTGATGAGTTAAGGATAAAATGAAAATGCGAAAAGTGATTAAATAATCAAATTGAATGGAACATCTGATTTGAGTACTTACGATCGATGAAAAGTGAAAGTGAAAAGTGGTAGCTTCGGCCACCGATCGATGAAAAGTGGTAGCCGGCTGCTGATCGATGAAAAGTGGTAGCTTACGCACACCGATCGATGAAAAGTGGTAGCTTCGGCCGCTCGATCGATGAAAAGTGGTAGCTTCGCTGCACGATCGAGTGAAAAGTGGTAGCCGTTTGCTCGATCGGTGAAAAGTGGTAGCTTCGCTGCACGATCGATGAAAAGTGGTAGCCGGCTGCCCGATCGATGAAAAGTGGTAGCTTCATTTGCTCGATCGATGAAAAGTGGTAGTTTCGGCTACGATCGTGAAAAGTGGAAGTGAAGTACTCAATTTTCCGTAATCGTTCCCTATTTGATTAAAGATGGTAAGTGACAAAAAGGGCCCAAAAGAGTTAAAGTAAACGAATAAATGATAGTGAAATTATATGAAAGCACTCACCAAATTGTGGTTGACAGGTGAATTTAATAATTGTACGTAATGTATAAGTGTATGAATGTTTGGTAAGATTCATATTTTATGCCTATGAACTTACTAAGTTTCTATAAACTTACTTGAGTGTTTTCAATGTCTCATGTAGATTGACGTGTAAATATCCGGAGGATCGGATCAACACTGAGGATCACACTATCAAGATTATCTCCGGTAGCTTTTGTTTTATGTTTAAAGATTTATATGGCATGTATAGAGTTTAAATGAGATGAAGTAAAGATGTTTTAAACTAGTTAATAATATTTTGTAATGAACCAGTTTTTGAATTACTGCAGTAACGTGATTTTAAAAAAATCACCAAAAATAGAAGAAATGGAATTAGAAAGTGAAAGAGATATGAATTGAAAGCACTTTGAGTCTACTTTCATATAAAAGAAATATGGTAAGCAAAAGAAATGGAAATAATGAGATATTTAAATTTTAGTGAAACTGGTTCTGAGTGAATTCGTGATCCCCTGTTCTATCTTTGAAAAATCATTAGAAATTGCACAAAAATAATTGTGGAGCAAAGTTTATATGTATGAAATCCTGAATGAGTCTATTTTCAAATGAAATAAATAATAAGGTCATATGAATTCTGTACAAAGAGTAATTTGATTTGTAGTGAAGAGAGGTCAGAACAGTCAAACAGTAAAACAGGGGAAACCTTAAGAATAATCTGGTATTGATTGGCCATACCAAAAATTCTGGAAAAATTATAGTAAAAAGATATATGAGTCTAGTTTCAGGGAAAATTAACAAATCTTAATTTGGAGTTCCGTAGCTCCAGATATAAATATTTTGGTGACTATAACGCAGATGGACAGTTTTAAATTTTATGCCGAATTAGTAATTAAGTTTAGTAATGCCTCGTGCTCGACTCCGGCAACAGTCTCGGGTAAGGGGTATTACATTTATTGGTATCAGAGCCGGTTTAGCGGTTCTCGGAACAATTGTGATGTATAAAGTGTTTAGAAATACATGCCATATAAATGCGTGATAGTGTGATGTGTATGATCCGATCTAATATTTGTTATTTTATAGATATTTTCCGATTATAAAGATGTCGATAGACACGAACGATCGAAAGCGGGAAGAAGTTAATGAAGAGAATACTGATTTCGAACGAGCAACAAGCAGTGATGTTCGATTTCTTTAATGCGAGAGCAAGAATTAAAGAGTATGATTTATGGGATTATGAATCAGTGGTATACTGAAACGATGCAACAAAGAAATCAGGCTCAGCCACCTCCTCCCACCACTACTCCATCAGTGGTACCCTCGGTTGCTCCTCCACCTCCTACAACGACTGAATTCAGTAAGCGTTCTCCATTGGAAAGGCTTAGAAAACTTTAAAGAAGAATTTCGGGGAAGGACTGATGATGACCCCGTCAAAGCTGAATACTGGTTACAGAGTTTGATAAGAATTTTTAAAGAAATGGCTTGCTCACCAGATGATTATTTGAGATGTGCTGTGTCACTACTGAAAGAAGAGGCTTATAGTTGGTGGGAAACGATTGAGGCCGTGGTACCAACAGAGAAAATATCTTGGGAATTTTTCCAAAGTGAATTTAAGAAGAAATATGTGGGCAGACGGTATTTGGATAAAAAGAAAAGGGAATTCCTTGATTTACGGCAGGGAAATAAATCAGTGGCTGAATACGAAAGAGAATTTGTCTACCTTAGCAAATATGCCCGAGACATTGTACCTACTGAAGAAGAAATGTGTATCAGATTTGAAGAAGGGTTAAATGATGAGATTAGAATAATGATTGGGGGCAATGAAACACGGGAGTTCGTTGTTCACGTCGGATCGTACTCAAAAGCTCGAAGAAGTATATAATGAGAAAAATGCAGCGGGATCGAAAAAGTAAAGAGTCATTCAAAAAAGAGGTGCTTCTAAGTCATTTTTGATTTCTGGTAAAGAAATTTAGAGAAGAAAGTAGTCGAACTACATCAAGTCTTGGGAAAATTGAGTAGAGGTAGATCAAGACAATCCGATTTCAAGGTGTTTGATAGACTGCAGCAAGTGTGAAAGTGTTCGAGGATGCTCCTCGACCTAAGTGTCAATATTGTGGAAGACATCATTTCGGGAATGCAGGATTAAGATGGGGGCTTGTTATAAATGTGGGGCTCGATCATCTTATTCGAGATTGTCCCACTGCGAGAAAAATGAAGTGGAAGCAGAAAAGAGATACAGAGGATCACTCCCCAAAGAAATAGACGTTCGGGCAGAGCAGCGATTACTGAGGACTAACCATTCGGGAATGAGAGATATTGTAACCCGATCGTAAACAAGGGCACTGCTGCGTACATATGCTACTCGGGCAAGAGAGGAAGCTCGCTTCGGATGTGATAGTGGTATTTTCCATCTTTTAATGATTCGTGTATACTTTAATTGATCCCGGATCTACGCATTCATATATTTTACCTTTGCATTAGTGTCGAGAAAAGAAAATGATTGTTGAGTCCACCGACTTTGATATGCAAGTCACTAATCCGTTAGGGCAAAGTGTGTTAGTTAATTTAATATGTCGGAAGTGTCCATTGAAAATACAAGGTCGTGTGAATTCTCTCTTTGATTTAATGTTGTTACCCTTCAGAGAATTTGATGTTATTCTTGGTATGGATTGGTTGATTAAGCACGATGCCATAGTAAATTGTAGAGAAAAACGGGTTGATTTAAAATGTCGACACAGGAAATAGTTTCAAATTGAGTTTGGAGATAAAAAGAATGATGTCAAAATTATTCACTATTACACTCGTAAATTGATTCGGAAGGGTAATGAAGCATTTTTAGCTTATATTCTTGATACCCGGGTTCGAATTGAAGATGGAACAATTGCGATTGTTAATGAGTTTACCGATGTGTTTCCGAGGAATTACAGTTTACCCCGGATCGTGAGGTTGAATTCGTAATTGATGTAATTCCGCACAAACTCGATATCAATAGCACCGTATAGAATGGCACCACGGTGAGTTAAAAGAGTTGAAGACGCAATTGCAAGAGTTATTGGATAAAGGGTTCATCGACCGAGTACATCACCTTGGGTGCACCTGTTTTATTTGTGAAAAGAAAGATGGCTTGTTGCGATTGTGTATTGATTACTGCATACGGTTGAACAAGGTAACAATTAAAAATAAATATCCATTACCACGTATCGATGATTTATTTGATCAATTGAAAGGTGCTTTGCATTGTTTTCAAAGATAGACCTTAGATCAGGTATTATCAATCAAGGTTAAAGAGTGTGATGTGCCAAAGATCGCTTTTCGAACTCGGTATGGTCACTACGAATTTCGGTAATGCCTTTTGGTTTAACAAATGCCCCGCTGCATTTATGGATTTAATGAATCGGATTTTTCAGCCTTATTTGGATAGATTTGTGGTGGTATTTATTGATGACATATTGGTCTATTCAAAGACAGAATCCGAGCATGCACAACACTTGAGAATTGTATTACGGACTTTGAAAGAAAAGCGATTATATGCAAAATTTAGTAAATGTGAGTTTTGGCTTCATGAAGTTGGATTTTCGGGTCACATTGTATCGGTGAAGGAATTCGTGTGGATCCAAGTAAAGTTTCAAAGAATGGTGAATTGGAAAACACCAAGAATGTGGCGAAGCGCGAAGTTTTTCGGGACTAGCAGGTATTATCGTCGCTTTGTAAAGAATTTTTCCATGATTGCTTCACCAATGACTCGTTTGTTACAAAAGAATGTTGAGTTTGTATGGTCCGATAAATGTCAATGAGCTTTAACCAATTGAAGAAAATGTTATGAAGCTCAGCTTTGACTCAACCGTAATCGTGTATACCGTATGTTGTGTCTGATGATGCATCTTTGAATGGGTTGGGTTGTGTGTTAATGCAATTAGGCAAGGTAGTGGCTTATGCTTCACGGCAATTAAAACCACATGAAAAGAATTACCTACACATGATCTTGAATTAGTGCAATTGTTTTTGCTTTAAAAATTTGGAGACACTATTTATATGGTGAGAAGTGTTATATCTATACGGATCACAAAAGTCCAAATACTTAATGACTCGAAGGAACCGAACTTAAGACGAGAGACGGTGGTTAGAGTTCTTTGAAAGATTATGATTTGGTTATTGACTACCATCCAGAAAAGCTAATGTAGTTCTTTGATGCACTTAGTCGAAAGTCATCATTGTTTGCACTTCCGGTTAATGAATGCTCATTTGACTCTTAATGAAGAAGGTGTTGTATTAGCGAGAATTGAAAGTGAAACCCATGTTTCTTCAACAAATTCGAAACTACGAGAATGAAGACCGAAATTGGTATTTAAACGACAAATGGTGCGAGATAATTTAGATTTAGAGTTCAGCATTGATGATGAAGGTATGTTGCGTTATCATAACAGTAATTTGTGTTCCAAACAATTCGATTTGAAGAATAATATTCTTTTCAAGCACATAATAGTATGTATTCTATTCATTCAGGCAAGTACAAAAATGTATGGTGATTTGAAAAAATATATTGGTGGCTCTGGTATGAAAAAGAAATTTTAGAATTTGTTGCAAAATGTTTGATTTGTCGACAAGTTAAAGCGGAGCATCAAGTGCCAACGGGTTTACTACAACCCATTATGATTCCCGAATGGAAGTGGGAGCGTGTTACAATGGATTTTGTGTCGGGATTGCCTATGACTCCAAGAAAGAAAGATTCGATATGGGTGATTGTTGATAGATTGACAAAGTCGGCACACTTTATTCCAATCGTAATGCATTTTTCACTTGAGAAGTTAGCGAATTGTATGTGTCGAGAGATTGTGAGATTACATGGAGTTCCAAAGATCTATCATTTGAGCACCGGATCCGAGGTTTACTTGAGATTTTGGAACAAAGCGCAAGAAGCTTTAGGTACTAAATTAAATTTTAGTACAAAGATTTCATCCTCAAACAGATGGACAATCGAGCGAGTGATTCAAATTCTAGAAGATATGTTAAGATGTTGCATACTCGAGTTTGGTGTGATTGGGAAAGGTATTTACCTTTGTTTGAGTTTGCTTACAATAATAGCTATCAGTCTAGTATAAAAATGGCACCATTTGAAGCTCTTTATGGTAGGAAATGCAAGACTCCATTGTCTTTGGTTCAATTGAGTGAATCAAAAATAGTTGGGGTTGATTTGATTCGGAAAATCAAGAGAAAGTCCGGATTATTCGAGATAGTCTAAAAGTCGCTTCGGATCGTCGAAGTCATATCAGATTTGAAACGAAGAGACATAGAATATGCGAGTGGGTGATCGAGTATTTTTAAAAGTTTCACCATGGAAGAAGGTGTTACGGTTTAGCGAGAAAAAGGAAAATTGAGTCAAGAGATTTATAGGGCCGTATGAAATTGTGGAAAGGGTTGGTCCTGTAGCTTATCGGTTGGCTTTACCTCCGAACTTGAAAAGATCCACAATGTGTTTCATGTGTCTATGTTAAGGCGGTATAGGTCGATCCTTCACACGTAATTTCTCATCGAAATTGAGCTTCAACCAGATATGACTTATTGGAAGAACCAATAAAGATTTTGGCTCGTGAAGTAAAAGAGTTACGGAATAAGAAAATACCATTGGTTAAAGTATTATGGCATCGGCATGGTATGGAGGAGGCAACTGGGAAACAGAGGAGTCAATGAGATCACAAGATTCAAATCTATTTTCAGTAACAAATTTCGAGGACGAAATTTTAAAGGGGGAGAGTTGTAACGACCTAATTTTTTAGTGGTGTCGGAAATGGTGATATGAGATCACTAAATCGACAAGTAAGATTGAATAAGGTAGTAATTTAATATTTATGAGTCAAGTGAGAATTTAGAAGAATTTGTGGATTGGTGAATTTAGTGAATTAAAAGAATTTACTAGGTCAAATGGGTCAAAAACGAGGTATCGAGACCTCGAATTTAAAAATCGAGCCATAAATATTTTTAGAAATATTTATGGAGTGTTATTAAGTTAGTGTTAAAGTTTGGTTGAGAAATTTAAATGTTTGGGTAGTCAATTTAATAAAAGGACTAAATTGTAACAAATGCAAAATTGCTAGAAGAATTAAATAGCTCAAGTATTAAAAGAAAAAGGATTTAAAGAACAATTAAACCTAAAAGTGAGAAGGTTGGACGGTAAAGGCAAGGGAATCAGCTGGAGATAAGGGAAATAAGGGCAAAATTGGAATTTTGTAATTTTAACATATGTATTAAGATAAGATTGATAATAATCTAGACAAATCTTCACATTTTCTCAGCCAAAAACGTCAGAAGAGTTCTGGAGAAAGCTGATTTTCATACTAATACATCCTGTGAGTTTAATTCATGCTTTTTCTTGATAATTTTTATGCTTTTATGACTTTTACAATTAGATCCACTTATAGAATTCATTAGTTTTTGATTTGGTGAGTAAAATTAAAAGTTACCCTTGCTGAGAAATGGAAGTTTATGATGAATTATTATGAAAATTAAATTTTAATTTCATATTAAGGTGGTTTTATTAGGTGATTATGATAGGAAATGATATTTAGGACCTAATTGTGAAAAAGTTGTGAATTAGAGGTTTCTGTTGAATTTCAGAATATCAAAGGTTGTGAAATAGTTTGTAATGATAGAATAAAGTTTTGATTGAGAAAAATTAGTTCAATTGATGGCTGAATTGAGCAGGACTAAATTGTAAAATCGTAAATTTTGGGGTAAAAGTGCAATTTCGAAATTTGAAGAGCATAATTTGTGAAGTGGAATGGAAATGAAATATATGCTAATGAGTGAAAATATTTTACAATTATAGATCGAGAACCCGAAGCAAGTCGAGGAAAAGAAAAAGTAACTGAATAGTCCCTGAATTTTCTCAAATTCTGCAAATCGACTCAGGTAAGTTCATATGGCTGAAATTTAATGATTAAATGTAAATTTTATGAATTATATCATGAATCATGAGATATATTTGTTGATGAGTTAAGGATAAAATGAAAATGCGAAAAGTGATTAAATAATCAAATTGAATGGAACATCGGATTTGAGTACTTACGATCGATGAAAAGTGAAAGTGAAAAGTGGTAGCTCCGGCTACGATCGATGAAAAGTGGTAGCTTCGGCTGCCTGATCAGTGAAAAGTGGTAGCTTCACGCTGCACGATCGATGAAAAGTGGTAGCTTAATTACCGCGTCGATCGATGAAAAGTGGTAGCCACGCTGCACCGATCGATGAAAAGTGGTAGCTTTACACGCACGATCGATGAAAAGTGGTAGCTTCACGCTGCACGATCGATGAAAAGTGGTAACCGGCTGCACTGATCGTGAAAAGTGGTAGCCCGGCTGCTCGATCGATGAAAAGTGGTAGTTTCGGCACCGATCGTGAAAAGTGGAAGTGAAGTACTCAATTTTCCGTAATCGTTCCTATTTGATTAAAGATGGTAAGTGACAAAAAGGGCCCAAAAGAGTTAAAGTAAACGAATAAATGATAGTGAAATTATATGAAAGCACTCACCAAATTGTGGTTGACAGTGAATTTAATAATTGTACGTAATGTATAAGTGTATGAATGTTTGGTAAGATTCATATTTTATGCCTATGAACTTACTAAGTTTCTATAAACTTACTTGAGTGTTTTCAATGTCTCATGTAGATTGACGTGTAAATATCCGGAGGATCGGATCAACACTGAGGATCACACTATCAAGATTATCTCCGGTAGCTTTTGTTTTATGTTTAAAGATTTATATGGCATGTATAGAGTTTAAATGAGATGAAGTAAAGATGTTTTAAACTAGTTAATAATATTTTGTAATGAACCAGTTTTTGAATTACTGCAGTAACGTGATTTTAAAAAAATCACCAAAAATAGAAGAAATGGAATTAGAAAGTGAAAGAGATATGAATTGAAAGCACTTTGAGTCTACTTTCATATAAAAGAAATATGGTAAGCAAAAGAAATGGAAATAATGAGATATTTAAATTTTAGTGAAACTGGTTCTGAGTGAATTCGTGATCCCCTGTTCTATCTTTGAAAAATCATTAGAAATTGCACAAAAATAATTGTGGAGCAAAGTTTATATGTATGAAATCCTGAATGAGTCTATTTTCAAATGAAATAAATAATAAGGTCATATGAATTCTGTACAAAGAGTAATTTGATTTGTAGTGAAGAGAGGTCAGAACAGTCAAACAGTAAAACAGGGGAAACCTTAAGAATAATCTGGTATTGATTGGCCATACCAAAAATTCTGGAAAAATTATAGTAAAAAGATATATGAGTCTAGTTTCAGGGAAAATTAACAAATCTTAATTTGGAGTTCCGTAGCTCCAGATATAAATATTTTGGTGACTATAACGCAGATGGACAGTTTTAAATTTTATGCCGAATTAGTAATTAAGTTTAGTAATGCCTCGTGCTCGACTCCGGCAACAGTCTCGGGTAAGGGGTATTACACTAAGAGAAAAAAAAACACTTACACCAAAGCCTTAAATCTCATTTAGGACCTCCTAAGCCTTTGATTAACATTCGAAATCACACTTACCAGTAGCCAAACACTAAAACACTCACCTCAACACTTCTGCTCAATTTGTCGATATCGTAACCATTTTTTTAAACGGGGTTTGAAAAAATAGAGATCGACTTTAAAAAAAATGGAAATGGAGTCGCCACAAATATTTTTTGATGAGGTGTGATCGGGTCACCTTTGTTTTAATAAAACATTTCGGTTTACTAAAACTATGTTTTTGGTCTACGAAATTTGAGAAAATAGGTTCGGGAGTCGGTTACGTACGAGGAAGGATTAGCACCCTTGCAACGCCCAAAATTGGTACCAAATTGATTAATTAATATCCTAATGTCGAAAACTTGAAAAGATTTTAAAGTACGACTTTCTTTCACCTATTTTAAAATACTTGAGTTTGAATATTAAGATTCTCTGGTTCCGAAGGAATAAAATATCACATTCAGCACGTTAGAATGGAACAATTTAAGTCCTCGAATTCCAGATCATCTCAAAATTTTCAAACTCATGCATTGAGATTTTAAAAGGGTATTTCATTATTTGGAATTAAACAAAAAATCGAAACCCAGCACGTTAGGGCACGATTCCTTGAGTCTCCAAACACGAAACATTGCCTTATTTTAAACATGAATGAAGTTTTAAAAAGATGTTTGGTCATTTGGTCGAACAAAAAACCGAAACCCAACACGTTAGGGCACGATCTCGCAGATTTTCCAAACACGAAACATTGCCTCATTTTGAAATTGAGAAAAACATGAATGAAGTTTTAAAAGGATATTTAGTTATTTGGTCAAATGAGAAAACTAAAACCCAGCACGTTAGGGCACGATCTCTCGGATTTCCAAACACGAAACATTGCCTTATTTTGAAGTTGAGAAAAACATGAATGAAGTTTTAAAAGGATATTTAGTTATTTGGTCAAACGAAAAACCGAAACCCAGCACGTTAGGGCACGATCTGTCGGATTTCCAAACACAAAACATTGCCTTATTTTGAAGTTGGGTAAAACATGAATGAGGTTTTAAAAGGGTATTTAGTTATTTGGCCAAACGAAAAACCGAAACCCAGCACGTTAGGGCACGATCTCTCGGATTTCCAAACACGAAACATTGCCTTATTAAAAACATGAATGACTTTGATATTTGAACAATATTAAACTCAATTTTCTTTAACAAATAAATCGTAATGGAATAACAGTATACTAAGCAAGATAGCGATACATACACAAAGTCTTACACTAATGAGTCGTAAATAATTGATAGTTACAAATTAAGAATTATGATCTATACTATAGCAATAATAATATAACATGCACTCTTTAAAAAAACCAATATCAATAATTAAGGACAAATGAATTAAAAACATAAGTAACAATATAAAAATAAATGATATAAAGCTAATTTAAAATATATACTTTATAGAACAATTTAAGATAACATATAAAAGTTTAAACTAGATAATATGTAAAAGTGATTTAAAATGAATAATATATATAAAATACGAAACAATTTCATACAAACAATGTACAAAATCTTAAAATATGTAATAATAAAATAATTTTAAAGAAAATAATAAAAATTAAAATTAAAATGGATAACATATAGTGTAATTTGAACTAAATAATATATACAAATTTAAAACATATAACATATAAAATGACTTAAAATAATATATATATATAATAAGTTCAAAAATACATAATAAAAGAGAGTTTAAACTAAATAAAACAAAACAATATAAAATAAATAATTTATAAGATAATTTTAAATAAGTAATACTTAGAACGACCTGAAATAAATGAAATAAGATAGTTTAACACAAATAATACATGAAATATTGACATGGATAAGTGAATAACAAATTAACAGGATTAAATCAGAATAAGAATAAAATTATAAGGCTATTCTATAAAAATTTAAACAGATTTAGGGACTAAATTAAAATGCGCATAAATAGTTAGGGATTAAAAGATGAAATATTTTGTTATTCAAAACGCAGCACATTGACGGGGCCAAATTGAAAACGCGCTTAAATTACATCGATTAAATTTAAAAAATAAATAAAAGCAAACAGGGCTTAATCAAATAGCGACGCAGAAACAGGGGACTAATCGCGCAAATAAACCAAACACAAAACATGCGGATCTTTTCCTGAAACGGGTCGGGCCGAAACGGGTTATAGCCTGTACGGTGTCGTTTTAGGGCTATCAGAATGAACCTAAACGGCGCCGTTCCTTAAAGCAATATTACCCCTAAAAATATTTCTCCCTTTTTAATGAAAACCAAATGAACCCTAATCCCTTTTTCTCTCAAGCGCGCCGCAGGAGAAAGAAGTAGCCTCGGCTACTCCAACGCCATGATGACCGGCGAAGAGTAACCGATTCAGGCCTCCTCATCGACCCTTATTCTGACTAGACCCGAGCGCTTGACATTTTCTATTTCGATGGACCGCTTTGCTCCGATTACGATGAAGAAAGCAATCCGACGGTCCTAACTTCGCAGGTAAATCCCTTCCCCTCCTTTAGACTTCTATGCGAACAAGTAAAACAAACATTCAAAAAGAGCAGAAGAAAATAGAGTATCGAGGACTGCAAAATCACCTTTAAAAAAAAAACTGCTTCTGATTTCTTTTTAGTTTTCGGTATTCAATATGCGTAATACAATGTGTTCAAAAAAAGAACCCTCTTTACAGTGTTTTTTCTTTTCTTTTATAGCTAAAGCAACAAATAAATCTGTTCTTTTTCTTTTTTTGCTGTACATTTTATTGTTTTTCTACTATTGGAGCCTCTGTTTTGCAGGTATGAACGATGCGGACGTGGCGTACGGAGGCGCATGGAGCGTGCGGGAATACATGTGGTCGCGCGCGTGGAGGCACGCGGTAGCCCAAGAGACGCGCGTGAGGGGAAAACGACGCCTGAATAGCCTGGAGGTTTCTAGGGTTTCATCTGTTCTGGGCCAGAATTAGCGGATTCGGGTTTTGGGCTAGGTTCTTGGGCTAAGTTTGTAATTGGGCTTTACAATTATTTTGGGTTTGTAAAAAAAACTGTACAATGGACTGTTATTTTATTTGGTTTTTATTGTTTTTGTGTTTATATGGTTATAAAATGGGCCCGGGCAAATTTTGGGCCCTACAGTCAAAATCTCAATCGACTTTTCCTTGCCTCTCAACTTGCTTGATGATGGCATCAAAGGATCCGTCACTTCAACCACACGAAATACAGCATACATATATGTTAGAGCACATCTTAAAGCACTAGAAATTCAAACAAAACCACATACTTCAGTCTCTATTTTCTAGATTGAAAACTTAGTCGAAACTAGCCAAAATTCAGATTTCTCAATCTAGATCTATTCTAACAACTTAGGAATTATTCTAAACACTTAATTATACTTTAAAAAACCGATTTAAACCAATTTAAAATTAAGAAACTCGAAGTTGCACAAATCAAAAAATAATCCTCCATTAACAAGCTTTAAACTCAACTTTGTTATTAGATTTCTTAAATATCTTTCATGATTTATTGATTTAAGAATAAAAACCTCTTAATCTAGTAAAATTTAGTTGAAAAATACTTTAAATCAGAGATTTAATAAAGAGGCACGAGACTTTCCATTTTCAAGCTCATTTCGACCAAAATTAGCGGATATAAGATATATCTATCTAAACTTAAGTTAAACTCAAATTAAAGATTCAAATCAACTAAAAACATGATTAGGAATTAGAAATTTACCCTAGCTTGGATCAACAATGGCTGGTTTTGAAAATCAAGTGTTGTAACTTGGAAAACAAGGGAGAACTTGATAGAATTTTTTATTAATCAGTGAATATTTGGCCGATTAACAATGGCCAGTTTGTTTCCGTTTTTATTAAACTTGGTATGTATCAATTAGGTTGATTCATGCTTAAATTGTTACTTAAGAAATGGTGTATGTATGCATATAAATTTTGTTAAGTTTTTATGTGTATATATATGTGAATAATGTCTTGAATGTCATGCATATATCAACTAAGTTCATGATTAATATGTTGTATGTATGAGTTGAAGGTTTATAAGTACTGTTCATTTGGTCACTTATAAGAATAAAATTGAGTTGTTCAAAATTGCAGGTTTGGGAATGAAGTTTGCAAAAACAGTATGCGACGTCCCAACATCATACGAATGTCGTCGCGATGAGAAAAGGCCTATAATGTCACGTTGAGACGAGGAACCGCGATGTCAAGCGAACTATCGTCATGACGTGACAAACTATTTGGCGACATCATGACGTTGACCCTGTGTTTTAAAAATTTTACAATTCAGTCCTAATTTGATCACAGGTTAACTTTAAAGCTTTCGTAAGTTTGTATAGAACCCGAGGTTTGTATTCTTATTATATTGTTAGCCTATAACTCTTATATTTGCATGATTGATGATTTGTTTATGTATCTAAACTGATAGTAGTTGCTCCGACAACAAATGTGGTGTCTTATAGCTCGAACCTAACAACCGGATTGGGAATGAGGTGTTACAAAATATCACTGTTACTTACAATAAAATAAACAACTCTAAGAGGTAAAGAAAAAAGTTAAGATTTTCTTCTTTGTAACTTTTAAAGAGTAATCAAACTCGATAACATTCGAAAAAGATGTGGGATCACTCTTTACTAAAGCTTACCTAAAGCTCTAAAAAGTCAAAGAAAACTTGACTATGAAGGAATTAAGTTGCAAAGAGAAAGGAAAGACAACTCTTTTCTTACCTATTAACACAAGAAGCGAAAACGTGTTAGAATGTATAAAATAATGGAAAACAACTTGAATATTTCGTTCAAGGTGTTTCTGATGTGCTAAAATTATGAAATTTAATCTGGAGCATCCATAAATGATAATAAAAAACTGATCTAAAAATTTTTAGCACAAAATTCCACCCATATAATATTTTTTGACTTTTTTTTTTAACTTTTCCAATTTTTTTTTATTTCAACTGGAAACAAGGTAAAACAAGTTGAATTTTTCATTCAAGGTGCTTTTGATGTGCTAAAATTATGAAATTCAATATGAAGCATCCTCAAAGGATAAAAAGTTGATCTTGAAATTTTTGGCACAAAATTCTACCCACATAATATTTTTCGACTTTTTTCACTTCTTTGAATTTACTTATTTATTTATTTTTTACTTTTTTGAACTCTTTTTTTTGTAGAAACATTTTTGTTACTATAAAATGGTGCCTAAAAATAAAGGTTAAAATTTTAGATCAAAATGAAGTCGTTTACCCACTCAAATGATCAAATTTTCAATTTTTTTTCTAGTAAAACAGTTTTGGAGACAACAGAAAAATTGCCTTATACCTCTCGTTGGTTTGAACTCATCTGTGAACCTTCAATTCCACAACACTTGCATTGTTGAAGTCGAAACACACTGCATTATAATGCGAACAACATTAGTAGGTATCTCCACATCATCAAGTGTATCTTTAATAAAAACTCACCTTAACCGATCATATGCTTTTTCCATGTCTATTTTAATCGTCATCCACCATTTCTTTCTTTTGCGACTCCTTACTGATAACATATTAATTTGCATGTTATTTTGTGTTTAAATTTGATTTATTTCTGAATTGATCCCTGCTAACTAGTACTTTGATGTTTTAATCTTGTCAGGGATGCAATTAGGACGCTAAGAGACAAAAACGAGTAGAAAAGGACCAAATTGAAACAAAATCAATGGAATGGGGCCGAATAAAAAATATGGAGAAAGCGAAGGACTCACCATATATTTTGACTTTGTAAAAATCCAAAAATAGAAAAGTCTTATTTTATTTTTATTTTTATTTTTTTTGTTTTTGATTTTATGTTAAATTTGTCAGGGCCAAAAATAGTAAATTATATATATATAAATAGGGCCTTAGTGTTCTTTGAAAAAATCATCAATGAATTCTGCTTTCCTACTCCAATTTGAATAGAATTGTTCTTTCTTTTTCTTTGGAATTGACGTGAGCTACTGCTATTTTCATTGGCATTTTGCTTACTTTTATAAATTGGGCTAATTGCCTTTCAAGTCTTTTCATTCCCCAATTTCTTCCATTATCATCAACCTACCTTTCAAAACATACAAAGCATGAATAATTTCACGCTTCACTAAATTTCATCTTAGCTTTAGGCCGGTGTTCTTTCCGGTCGGGAATCGTGAGATACGAATTTGTGCTAAGAATCCTTCCAATCGGTATTCATTTTTTTCCTAAGTATCAGTATAGACCAATAATCTCTTAAAGTTAAATTCGATTTCAAGTCAAAGTGCACGTTGGGTTGGAGTCTTGTTTACTGACAGTTGGAGATTCGAGTCGGCTGTGCTGAATTCAGATTTCAGAGAACAAATCAAGGAAAAAGTGATCGGGTTTAAACGACCCACGCGGTTGAGGCTGTTGATTTGAGTTGGGTTCTTCAGAATGCAAGGCTGCCTGAATCTTGAATCGGGAACACGTGTATCTTGGTTAGATAATCGGTAAAGGTTGGTGTGCAGGTCGTACTGGAACCAACTACAAGAGGAATAATTGGTGGTTAGGATGTTCCTAACTGTTATAACCAGCTTATCATTTAGAGGAGAAGATTAATTTTCAAGGATTGATTCTTGATACGAAATTTACCGAGTCTAAGGATATGGCTTATTTTATCTGTTTACACAAGTCTGAATTTATTTCTAGTTTACATTTATTTTCAATAGTAGTAAGTCATTTATTTAAGCTGATTAGATTATTTACTTTCTTAAACATTCTCAAACTCCCCCGATTTAATTGTTATTTTTGTTGCTGGTACGTTTGGAGTCGTGGGTACGACTCTTGACACGACGAATATTCTGTTCATAAGTGAACACAGAAGTTGATTAGGATATCCAATCCTTATGGACTCGACCCTACTACCACTCTTTACTACAATTTATAGTTGTTTTTGTAGGAATTATTTTTGGTGGTTTTGACGCCCATCAAATTTTGGCGCCGTTGCCGGGGAGTGGAGATATTTTTCTATTTTTTGTTTGTTTACCGTATAACCAGATTAGAACCGGGAACTCTAGAGTTTGAACCAGAAATTGAGAAATTGGCCCTACAACTGCGGAAAGAAGCCATTCGACATGGTAAACGGCCAAATCCCAGATTCAAAACCATATCATACACTGAGGAAATTTTCTTGTTCGATGAACCAAACGAGATAGCTGAGCAGACGATATGCTAACTTGCTGCGGCACCGAATGAACAACAACCCTTAACGTTGTTTCTCATCTTCATTAAACAGTGTAGTGAAATCACTTGTTAGCATCCAAGGACCCTTAACGTTCTAGGCAATATAACCAAAAACAACTCATAAATCCTTTCTCAACGCCCCCAAAGGCTCCAATAAACAAAGCCCAATCATGCAAATCCAAAAATTTCACTTTCAAGTGCACGAATTGAAAATTATTAACTTCCACAATCACATTAACAATATCCTTCCACAAAATTCAAACTCTCCTAAAGAAACCACTAGCTTCAACTTTACGAGAATTTGGCAATCCAATCTTTTTAATAATACATTTTGCCTTAAACCCACTAACTCTGGTTTCAACCAGAACAACCACATTAGGATCAAAATCACGCAAAAATTCTTTTAAAAATTTGTGAAATTTTGGATTTCCTGCACATTGACAGTTCCACACAACTATATCAGCTTTCATGGAAAACGTAAATTAACCAAACCTGGACCAGAAGATTCAGTCTGAAGAGGCGTCCATCCCTACTATACCGGCCTCGTCATACAGAACATTCTTGCAAGGAACTTTCGAAATTTGTTCTAACTCCGTATGGCCTGGCTTCGCTAACAGAAAATTTCCCAAACGATTCCCTATACTTTACTCTCTAGGTTCCAAACGTCTCACTAACCTGTTAATTGCTTGCTCTAAAGGAACTGGTAAATTCATCCCAAGCTGGCATAAATCATTACTGTGATCACCAATTTCCAGCATGTCTTTTGAGATTTTCTTCTTCAATGACAATGGAAACAAATTTGGGGAAATTAAATTGGTAAATCCCAAATTGTCATTGAAATTAGCAGCCATATAAGAGCCCTTATATGGGCTTCTATTTTCTTTCAAATTCATCATAGAGTGGTGTTTGGGATCAAGTAGCATAAGCCCATTTGAGTTGCCTCCAGTTCTCCTTCCCAACCCAAACTTTGACCCAACATCCTTACTACCCAAGCTAAAACCAGACCCATCCTTTCGGATACCCAATTTCATATCCACTAGCCCATGTAAAAGTTGTTTTTGTTTCCTAGGCTTGTTTGCATCTTTTAGCCCATGTTCTTTTGAGCTTTTATTCTCAGATATATTATTCAGTGATTTGTCTCCTATTTTTACCATAACTTCACTGATCCTCTCCCCACTACAATTTTTCCAAAGAATCAGCCTTTATCCCACAATCATTATTCTGCTTCCCAATTGAAAGGATTCCAAAATTAGTGCATGTATTCTATCATTCACCTCCCCAACTTTGGAAAGTACATTAAACCTAGATCCAACCCTATTATTTCCCTGAGTTGGTCCTGAACTTGTGACTCCTTGTCGTTGCTGACACCGTTATCAATGATTAACCATCATCCACTTGTCAAATTCCTCTTTTTCCACTCTTTCTTGAACACCCACACTATCCCCTTGCTGATTTGGTGATTTATTACAATGAAGATTCTCCCCATCACCTTTCATGCCCTTCTCTAGAGAACCATAGGGATACACATCCTGCAAATGTCCAAATCTCCCGCAATGGAAGCAAATTGACGGAAGAGATTCATACTTAATTTAATGAAGTCTGCTCGCAACCTGGATATTTGTAACAAAAGGTTTGGACAGATCCACTAGCACTATAAACCCTGCAAGTTGGCCCCTCGATCCTTTGTCCATTTGGAAATCAACTTTGACTACCTTTCCAATCAAACTTCCAATCTCTTGGAGTAGGCTCCTTCTATATAGAGCTCCAAAGAGCCCTAGAATACGGACCCAAGCCACAACACTTTGTGGAAAATCCTTAAGAGTTGAAAATTGAGTCGACCAAGATTGAATGGTCAAATAATATCCGAAGATCACACATGGACCCTTTGAAAAAACATTATTGTAGTCTAAGTTAGATTCAAAATTTGCCAAATAATAGTCGTTACCGATATTCTTTAGTTGGAATCTCATCTTTGCTTTCCACAAGGCACACACTTTGTTCCATAAGGCGTTATATCCAATTTTCCTTCCTAGCAACTTGACTACTAGTGTCTTTGACATGCTCTTTTTAGCAAGTCCATAAACCTTGTCCGAAAACTCAATTGAAAGCACTCCATCAACAAAATCTTTCCTCACATCATCTTCTCAAAAATCTAAATCATCCATGTTAGGATCGACCTGATTAAGCAACAAGTAAAAAAATAGCGGAATAAATTGAGAAATTGAACACATAAATTTAACGTGGAAAAACCCCTCCAAAGAGGATAAAAAACCACAGGCAAAGATAATTTTACTACAATGACAAATGAACGAAGAGTACAAAATATGGAGATAAAAAACTAAACCCCAAGAACCCGAAAATAAAGAACCCTCAAAACATAAACACAAAATTCTCTAACTGTGTTATGAGTTCTAATATCTAATGGGTGTATTTTTTAAGGTTGTAAAAGAACCTATTTATAGGCTAAATAGTAGGTCAAATAAACTATGCTAATAAATGTTAAATATATTATACTAATAACTACTAAATCTTCTAGAAAGAAAATATATTTGTATAACTTGGCTTGCAAACAATCTCTTAGAATTTGGGTCACACAACTGTAACAATCTTCACCTTGACACGAATTCTTACAACGCCATCTTTGGCAAAACATGCCATGGGCCTATCTTGAACTATGCAAGGAATTAACTAAGTCGAATCTGTACTTAGAAGCTGGAAGTCTTCTAGTCTTCGTCTTGTGCACTACCAAATCAAAACTAACCCGGGTCTGATTTTCACAAACACAGTGCCCTAACTTTTCAAAACCTGCAGCCAAAAAAGAACCTCTCTTCAACGAAACGATCATACCTTTTTCCCTTCTATGACCAAGTTGCCTCCACTGCAAACGAGTTGACTTCGACTCTGTAACGGATGAAGGACGTCTGATTTCACCGGTCACTGTAGAACCTTCTAGAATATAAAGACTGTCGGTTCTTTTACCTTTTAACAAAACGAGAGCTCCATGAGATACTTTAATGTCGCTCAACTCGATGTTGATTCTACATCCTTTCAAGTCTAAAATACTCAAGGAGATGAGATTCTTTCGTAAATCGAGTACATACCTGACATCTGAGAGTGTCCTAATCGTCCCATCGTGTATTTTATTTTAACAGTACCAATACCAATTACCTTACTAGATGATCCGTTTCCCATACGCACGACTCTACCTTCAACCGAATTGTATATGGAGAACCATTCTCTATTGGTATACATATGGAAAGAACATTACGAATCTAGGATCCACTTGGATGTGAGCTTGGAGTTATCGCTCGTTGACACTAACAAGAAGCCATCACTGCTTTCATCGGCCAAATGAGCACCAATTACATCTTTCTCGTTACTCTCAACAGCTCTTTTATTTCACTCAGCCTAGGACACGCCTGTGTGCAGTGGCTGCGTGGTCCATATGGCTGTGTCGCACGCCCGTTTGGACTGTTTGAGCCTGTGTCTCTATCAATTTTTGAAAAATTATGTCCCAGGGTCCACACGGCCAAGGACAGACCTGTGTGTCCAGGTCGTGTAACTCACTATCGATTTTCTAAAAATTTTAAAACTAAGTCATAGGGTTATACGGCCAAAGACACGCCCGTGTGTCCAGGCTTTGTGGGTTTAAAACCACACATTTTTTTTGAAAATTAATAATTTTTTTTAAAAAAATCTTGAAGTAAAATTAATAAGATTAGCAGAGTTAACACTCGGATTGCCTCTCGAAAAGCGCTTATTTAAAGTCTAAGCTCAACTTACCTCGTATTCACACAGTCACAGTGGTTCGCGGAGTTGAAACTCCTCTTTCTCGCTGTCAACTCTATTATCAAAATAAGGTTTGAGTCGGGTAATGTTTACCTTAAAAGTGTCGAATTCAAAATACGTTACCTCAACTGTACTGTGTGGGAAGATATTCAGTACCGTAAAAGGAGTTGTTTCATTTGTATTAAGCTCTGAAGTGGTAATTCGAGGGTCCATTTTATCCAATAAAACCTAGTCCCCAATCTTAAAGTGGTTCGTACCATCCATAAGCTCGTCATAACGTCGCTTCATATCATCGTGAACTCTCGGTTTCTCCTTGACATGTGTCTGCCATTCGTCTGGTTTATCTATTTGTAACATTCTTTCTTCATTAATTGTTTTGTTTCTGTCAAATGGACTGGGATGTAACTCCATCACGTTTTTTAGAAGAGTTTCCTGTAAAGAAGTTTGAGCCATAATGTTATTCATATTAACAGAACTCGTATAATCATTTCGATCACTAGATGTCTTAAAAGAATCACGAGCTTGGAGTTTAGTTTCATCACCTACACGAAGTATTAATTCTCATGTACTGACATCAATAATAATTCTAGCAGTTTTTAGAAACGGTTGCTCTAAAATTAAATGTAACAGCCTGTTTTTAGTCAAATTAGAACAGTGGTTTTGGGACAACAAATCCGAGGTTGAAAATTTTTTTTGTATATTATTTCAAGTGTTTACAATATGATAGCA
Source organism: Gossypium bickii (assembly GCA_025503065.1). Taxonomy (NCBI): domain Eukaryota; kingdom Viridiplantae; phylum Streptophyta; class Magnoliopsida; order Malvales; family Malvaceae; genus Gossypium; species Gossypium bickii. The sequence goes on from CP106717.1 coordinate 109,654,358, forward strand.
CATTTGTGTGAAAGTTTCGTGAAGAGTTTTTATTGTTTAAATGCTTAATTCGATAAAAAAGACTAAATCACGTACAACGCAAAACTTGAGTTCAAATAGCTAAATGTGTCTAATAGCTATAGAACCTTAAAGTTAAGGTCCTTAAATGGTAATTAGACCATTTTAATTATGAGCGGACATTTATGTACATTAAACATGTGAATTTTAATGTTTTAATTTAAGGTTAAATTTGTAATTTGGTAAATAAATATTTATTAAATAAAACAAAACATGGTTGTCATCTTTCTTCACCATCCTTAACCGAAATTAGCTAAGGAAAACACCATTGGAATAGTTTGAAGGTTCGACCATACATTAGCTTTGCATGTAAGTCTATTTTTGTTCTGTTTTTAATGATTTCTATGTTTTTGTGATCGTTGCATTTAGTACTAGCTAGCCCAATGAATAATTTGCAAAGCTGTTAAAGATTTTAGATGATTCTATTGATGAATATATGAGTATTTTGATGTTTAATGATAGATTATGAATATTTGATGTTAGTTAAACAAAGTTTTGTTAAGTGCTTTTTGGTGAAAATGCAAATTAGGGGCTAAATTGAGAAATGTTGAAAATGTGTGGTTGACATGTGAAATAAAAGAAAATTTTGGATTGCTAGGGACAATAATTTATTTGGAATTTCACTAATTTGTGATTTTATGCTATAAGGACTAAATTGTAAAAATGTGAAAGTTTAAGGGAAAATGTATAAAATAGCCCTAATGTGTCTTTTAGACTAAATTGAATGAATACTTGACTAAATAAGCTGATTTAGATTACTTATATATCAAGAAAATAGGAATTCAGACTTAGAACGGGGAAAAATCAAAGTAATTGAATAGTCGATCTGTTTCGTCATTTCCGTATAAGAGGTTAGTTTGTATAATTGAAATCAAATGTGTATCTATTTATTTGATGAATGAAATTGAGATATTATTTATTCTATTTGTTAAATGTGGAGATATTATATTAAAAGTACGATTTGAGTAAGGCTAGTTGCTAAATAAGACCATAGTTGGGCTATGGCAATCGGATAATAAAACCATAACCGGGTTATGCATGTGAATATAAGACCACGGCAGGGTCTTGGCAATGTATGTGTAAGACCATAGTTAGACTATGGCATCAGAAAATCGATGAATTTGTATCGTAAGTATTTATAAGCCGGAGTGGTTTGATAAGAGAATTGTTAAGAAATAGATAAGTATCGGTACAGGTATGTACGAAAAAACTGCTAAAGTAATGTGTTAGAAGAAGTTGAGGACTTATGAATTATGATGTGGTTTAACTATATGTTAACTCGTTGATTAATGCTCTAAATGCTAATTATGTTATCTGTTTTGAAATGTTAATAAATGTTGAGATTATCTCATATTTACATATAAACTTAGGAAGCTCTATAGCTTACTTTATTTATTTTCTTCTATGTTTTATAGTATCGAAGGTAGCTCGGAATCGGGGATCGTCAGGAACTTCATCGCACTATTAGACATCTATTTTGGTACTTTTGAGTTGTGTATATATGGTATATGGCATGTATAGACATTGGTCATTTTGGTGTGTTTGATGGAAATGTATTTTGACCCATATGAGGTAGCTTATGGAAATTATGTGGTTTGTTGTGTATATTGCCGTGTGTTATGGTTGATGTTGATTTATGATACTCAAATGTTTATTATGGTATGAGGTATTTATTTGGTTGAGATATGTTTAATGTGGATTGGTTTTGAATGATGAATTAGATGTATTATGTTTAGTAAAGTAGGTTGAATTGATAGGTATTTGAATAGGTAAATGGAATTGAATTGAGTATTGAAATGGTGGAAATAGATATAGTATGAATTATGTATTGGTTGATGACTTTTGGTTGAATATTTGTGTCTTGAATTGGTACCATTCGGGTTATGTTGGTATATGCAAAGATGGGTGGCAAATTGGTTTGGTAAATAGTCTATTTTTGTCCCACACGAGCAGAGAGCACGACGCGTGTGTCTCGGTAGTGTATATACACTTGATCCAAAGTTACATGGCCGTGTGTCCCCTGTTGTTGAATTTAAAATGAAGTCAGTATGCTCCACACGGTCTCACACACGAGCGTGTGACTTAGCCGTGTTACATAAGCTAGTATACCCTACATGTTGGCATGGCCTAATACACGATTTGGCACATGGCCGTGTGTGGCCACTTCGAAGGGCATACGGGGTAAACACACGGGCGTGTGGTTGGCCGTGTGACCCAAGTTAGTATGTACCCCCTGTTTTCACACGGCCTGTGACACGAGTGTGTCTGGTGGCCGTGTAAGACACACGGCCTGGCCATACGGGCGTGTGTCCTCTATTTGAAGCAAAAATTTTCTTAGTTTCACAAAAATTTCCCGAGCTATCAGGTTATTCTCGAACCAATTCTAATGCATGTTTAAGGCCTCATAGGCTCGATTAAGGGACACTATCATTTGTTGTGATTGAATTGTATTTGACATGATAAATTGTATATGAAAAGTATGTTTATAAGTGTTGTAAGTCTGGTAATGCTCTGTAACCCTATTCTGGCATTGAATAAGGGTGAAGGGTGTTACATTTTTTGGTATTAAAGCTACAGTTTAATCAATTCTAATACTAATGTTGCCTGTGTGAGAGTCTAAGTATACATGCCATATATAACATGTGATAGTGTGATGAATCCTGCCATTATAAACAATGTTTTCGTATAGTAATAGATCCCAAACGAGCTGTAGCAGATGATGTTGAGAGTAATGCGCCAGCTTCAGCTTAAGGGACAACACCTTCCAAATCTAGACCCGTGTCGAGTAGTCACGGAGGTGAGGCTAAAGAAGCCTTTTTCCAGATGATGAAAGAGTGGTTCATTCAATATGTCCGGACAAATTCGGCTACTCAACAACCTCCACCCCCGACAAATCTTCAACCAATCCTCGTAGTTCCTCAGGTTATTGATCCAATACGATTGAACAAGCCTCTAGTCAATAAAATTCGTAAGCATATGGCTAAAGATTTCAGGGCTAATGTTGATAATGATCCTGAGAGAGCCGAGTTTTGGCTTGAAAATACGATCTGAGTGTTTGATGAACTTTTCTGCACACCGGCTAAATGCTTAAAGTGCACTATATCTCTTTTAAGAGACACCGCATATCAGTGGTGGAATACATTAATATATACGGTGCCGAGAGAGAGAGAGTCACTTAGGAGTTCTTTCAGGCTGAGTTTCAGAAAAAGTACATAAGTTAACAATTTCTGGATCAAAAGCTTAAAGAGTTTTTTTGAACAAAAACAAGGTCGCATGACTGTAACCGAGTACGAGAGAGAATTTGTACAATTAAGTAAATATGCTCAAGAGTATGTTTTGATTGAAGAGATAATGTGTAAATGGTTTGTTGACGGATTAAACGAAAAAATTAAACTTCTGGTCGGGATATTGGATATAAAGGAATTCGTTGTGTTAGTTGAGCGTGCTTGCAAAGTTGAAGAACTAGGCAAAGAAAAGAGAAAGGTAGAAGCTAGAGATTCGAGAAAGAGATTGATGTGTAAACCCTATCACTCTTCATCAAAGAAATCTCGAGATTCGTATAGTCGATCAAATGCACCAGTGGAGTACTCTAATAGAGATCATCGGAAATAATTTACGGGTTTAAAAACTCCAGCTATGTCAGTAGCAAGTGTGGGTAATGTTAGATCGAATAAACCTGAATGTGAACGATGCGGAAAACAACAATTTGGAGAGTGTAGACTGAATAATAAAGCCTGTTGTAGATGTGGTTCACACGAAAACTTTATTCGAGATTGTCCTGAGTTAGATAAGAAAGATAAATCTCAAAGTGCAAGACAAAACAACATGACTGCGAGGGGAAGACCTTTCCGTAATGTTGGAAATGTGAGTGGTGGTAGAAGTGCAACATGAGATGCTATTGTTAGATCAGAGGCTAGAGAACCTGCCGGAACTTATGCTAATAGGGCTCGTGAAGAAGTGTCATCTCCAAATGTTATTACCGGTATATTCTCTTTTTATGAAACTGATGTAGTTGCATTGATAGATCCCGGATAAACTCATTCATACATATGTTTGAACTTAGTGTCTAGTAATGATCGTGTTCGGAAGTCTTAATTTTTAATATAATGAATGATTGAGCCTAAAGACTAACTATGACAACGGATAAGGCAAGCGCACCTGTCGTTTGGTAGTATAGCTATAGCAAGACCGGAAATATCGTATCCTCAAGGACCAAGAGTACTAGTAATTACTATCTTTCTATTATTTAGCCTAAGAATTAAGAGAATTGTTGTTTAATCTAAAACTAACTAATTATTAGGCTAAAGATGCTAAGACAAAGAGAATGAATTGGGGAGATACTTTTGGGAAAACCAATTGATTAAGACAATACCCGAGGAAGAATCCACCTAGAATTCACTTGTTATCTAACTCTGAACCAGATGGTTTATTCACTTGACTTGATCCGTAGGATTCCCTAATTTATATTAATACCTCTCTCGAGGCTACTAACGTCTAACTCTAGGTTGATTAATTGAAATCTCTTTCTAATTAAAACCCTTAGAATTGCATTAACTTGATTTATGGACTCCCATATTAGGTTTGACCCTAATCCGGCAGATTTTCATCGTCTTATATCTAGGAGTGCGATCAACTCTGCTTAACTATGCTAGATCTACCCTTAAACAGGGAATTTTCCTCCACTGCCTAAGCACATCAACACTTGAATCAATATCCTGAAATATTAAAACAAGAATTAAGAACACATAATCAAGAACAAATCAAGTATTTATCATATAGTTCAGAAAACAATAACAAGATCCGTCTTAGGTTTCATCCCCCTCAAGTATTTGAGGGGTTTAGTTCATGTTTATAAAAGAATACATCTTAGAAGAAAGTATAAAACAAAACATAAGAAAACCCTAAAACCCCCTAAAGGTAATTGAAGGGAAGATCTTCCGTCTTGAGTATGATTCCGACTTCTTGAGATGAATCAACTGGCTGTCTTTGAGTAAATCCTACAATTCAGGCCTCTCTGGCTTTGCCCTTTGGCCTTCCCCTTTTTAGGTCACGCTTAGGGTGTTTATATAGGCTTTTGGAATGTCTTTCTTTGCCCCTAAGTAACCTAACCCGAATGGAATTAAAACGAGTCAAGGCAGGGACACGCCCGTGTAAATCGAGCCCAAGCCGTGTTTGAGTCTGCTAAAGTGGCACGACCGTGTGGCGAACTCCAGGCCTTGTGGACTTCTTACTTTGGCCCATTTTCTCCGTTTTTGGCCCGTTTCTTGTTCTTTTCATCCTTCGATGCTCTTCTAAGTATAAAACATGAAATTAATGGGTTAGGAGAATCAAATTCCACAATTCAGGGGATAAATCATCCAAAATTATGCTAAATGTGGGATTAAAATATGTACATATTACAGTTTATCAAGTAAAAACTTGTTGATTCTACTGAGTTTGTTATAAAAGTGAACCCCTTAGGCAGATATGTCCTGGTTGACAAAGTTTACAAGAATTGTATGTTAATGACTCGGGGTTATTGTTTTATGGCCTATTTGATGTTGTTGCCGTTTGATGAGTTTGATGTTATTCTGGGTATGGACTAGTTGAAGTTACATGATGCAGTAGTAAATTGTAGACGAAAGACAATTGAGTTGAAATGCCAGAATAATGAAACTCTCTGAATTGAATCAAATGATTTGAAGGGTTTATCAGCTATAATTTCGTTGATATTAGCTCAGAAATATGTAAAAATGCAATGCATATCTTGCATAGGTACTTGACACAAAAGTGTTAGAAACAAAGATTGAATCAGTACCAGTTGTTTGAGAGTATTCAGATGTATTTCCAGAAGAGTTACTAGGATTTCCATCGATCAGAGAGGTTGAATTTGGTATTGAATTAGTGTCGGGAACAACACCGATATCGATAGCTCCGTACAGAATGGCTCTAATAGAATTAAAAGAGTTATTTGCCCTGGGGTGCACCGATATCGATAGCTCAGTTGCAAGAATTGACAGACAGAGGTTTTGCACGACTGAGTTATTCACCCTGGGGTGCACCGATATTGTTTGTAAAGAAGAAAGATGGCATGATGAGAATGTGTATCGATTACAGACAGTTGAATAAAGTGACTATAAAGAACAAATACCCTCTACCACGGATTGATGATTTATTTTATCAGTTGAAGGGTGTAACAGTGTTTTCAAAGATTGATTTGAGATTGGGTTATTATCAGTTGCGAGTTAAGGACTCATATGTGCCGAAAACAACGTCTAGAATGAGGTACGGACATTATGAATTCCTTGTTATGCCTTTCGGATTAACTAATACTCCTGCAATTTTTATGAACTTGATGAACCGGATATTCAGACTGTATTTAGATAGATTTGATATTGTATTCATTTCAGGCGAAGGTATTAGAGTTGACCCGAGTAAGATTTCTACAGTTGTTGGCTAGAAACCACCTAGAAATGTATCTGAAGTCAGAAGCTTTTTGGGACTGGCTTGTTATTATCGACATTTTATGAAAAGATTTTCTATGATTGCAACACCGATGACTTGATTACTTCAGAAAGATATAAAGTTCAAATGGTTTGAGAAGTGTCAACAAAGTTTCGAACAGTTGAAAACATTATTGATAGAAGCACCAGTGTTAGTACAGCCTAAGTCGGGTAAAGAATTCATAATTTTCAATGATGCGTCGTTGAATGGTTTGGATTTTGTATTGATGTAGGAAGGCAAAGTAATATGTTATGCTTCTAGATAGTTGAAACTGCATGAAAAGAATTATCCGACACACAATTTAGAGTTAGCTGCGATTGTGTTCGCATTAAAGATTTTTCGACATCACTTGTTTGGTAAGAAATGTCACATTTATACAGATCACAAGATTTTAAAATATTTTATGACTCAGAAAGAGTTAAATTTGCGACAACGAAGATTGCTTGAATTACTGAAAGATAATGGGCTAGTAATTGATTATCATCCTCGGAAAGTAAACGTAGTTGCTGATGTTTTGAGCAGAAAGTCATTATTTGCTTTGCGTGTGATGAATACACAATTAGCTTTGTCTGATAACGGTTCGATTGTAGCTGAGTTGAAAGAGAAACCGTTATTTCTTCAACAAATCGGTGAAGCCTAGAAATGCGATAAAGAATTGCAAGTTAAACGAGTTTAGTGTGAGTCAACTTTGAATTCGGAGTTCTAAATTGGATCTGATGATTGTTTGATGTTCCAAGGTAGAATTTGTGTACCAAGATATCCCAAGCTTATTCAGAAGATTTTCAACGAAGCACATAGTGGTTGTTTATCCATACATTCGAGAAACACTAAAATATACAACGATTTGAAACAGTTGTATTGGTGGCCAGGTATAAAACGAGACATTTCTGAATATGTAGTGAGATGTTTAGTGTGTCAGTAAGTTAAAGCTGAACATTAGGTACCTTCGGGTTTACTTCAACCAATGATGATACCAAAATGGAAATGGGATAGAGTTACGATGGATTTTGTATCGGGATTACCTTTGTCTCCAAAAAAGAATGCAATTTGGGTTGTCGTTATAGATTAATGAAATCAGCACATTTCATCCTAGTATGTATTGATTATTCACTCGATAGATTAGCTGAATTGTACATTGCTGAGATCGTTAGATTGCACGGGGTGCCAATTTTGATTATTTCGGATAGAAATCTGATGTTCACGTCGCGATTTTGGAAGAAATTACAAGAGGCTTTAGGTACGAAATTGAATTTCAGTACTGCTTTTCATCCTCAGACTGACGGTTAGACCGAGAGAGTTATTCATATTCTCGAAGACATGTTGAGATGTTGTATTTTAGAGTTCGAAGGCAACTAGGAGAAATATTTGCCATTGGTTGAATTTGCATATAATAATAGCCTCCAATCAAGTATAAAGATGACAACATACGAAGCTTTGTATGGTCGTAAGTGTCGAACACCATTGTATTGGACAGAACATAGCGAGAAACAAATTCACGGGGTTAATCTGATTAGAGAAACTGAAGAGAAAGTGAAAGTAATTTGCAACTGTTTGAAAGCAGCTTCTGATAGATAGAAATCATATGCGGATTTAAAAAGGAAAGAAATTAAATTTTAGATTGGTGACAGAGTGTTTCTGAAAGTATCTCCGTGGAAGAAAATCCTTATATTTGGTCGGAAGGCAAATTGAGTCTGCGTTTCATCGGGCCGTACGAGATCATTAAAAGAATAGGGCCAGTGGCATATCGACTAGCTTTACCATTAGAGTTAGAAAAGATCCATGATGTGTTTCACGTGTCGATGTTGTGTCGATATAGATTTGACCCATCAGATGTGATTTCTCCGACAGAGATTGAAATTTAACTCGACATGACGCACAATGAGGAACCAGTCATAATTCTAGCTCGAGAGGTTAAAGAATTAAGAAATAAACACATAGCTTTAGTGAATGTTTTATGGCAACGTCATGGTATTGAAGAGGCTACGTGGGAGCCCGAGGAAGCTATGAGAAAATAGTACCCTAACCTATTCACAGGTAAGATTTTCGGGGATGAAAATCCCTAAGGGGGAGAGTTGTAACAACCCGTTTTTAGTCAAATCGGAACAATGGTTTCGAGACCACGACTCCGAGGTTGAACTTTTTTTTATATATTATTTCAAGTGTTTACAGTATGATAGCATGTATGTGTGAAAGTTTCGTGAAGAAATTTATTGTTTAAATGCTTAATTTGATAAAAAGGACTAAATCACGTAAAACGCAAAACTTGAGTTCTAATAGCTAAAGGTGTCTAATAGCTGTAGAACCTTAAAGTTAAGATCCTTAAATGGTAATTAGATCATTTTAATTATGAGTTGACATTTATGGACATAAAACATGTGAATTTTAATGTTTTAATTTAAGGTTAAAGTTATAATTTGGTAAATAAAGATTTATTAAATAAAACAAAACATGGTTGTCATCTTTCTTCACCATCCTTAACTAAAATTAGCTAAGGAAAACACCATTGGAATAGCTTGAAGGTTCAGCTATGCATTAGCTTTGCATGTAAGTCCATTTTGGTTCAGTTTTTAATGATTTCTATGTTTTTGTGATCGTTGCATCCAGTACTAGCTAGCCCAAGGACATATTTGCAAAAATGTTAAAGATTTTAGATGATGCCATTGATGAATATATGAGTATTTTTATGTTTAATGATAGATTATGAATATTTGATGTTAGTTTAACAAGTTTTGTTAAGTGATTTTTAGTGAAAATGCAAATTAGGGGCTAAATTGAGAAATGTTGAAAATGTGTGGTGAAATGTGAAATAAATGAAAATTTTGAGCTTCTAGGGACATTATGGTAATTTTTATAGGATGGGTTTATTTGGAATTTCATTAATTTGTGATTTTATGCAATAAGGACTAAATTGTAAAAATGTGAAAGTTTAGGGGAAAATGTGTAAAATAGCCCTAATATGTGTTTTAGACTAAATTGAATGAATAGTTGATTAAATAAGCTGATTTCTATTACTTATAGATTAAGAAAAGAGGAATTCGGACTTAGACCGGGGAAAAAACAAAGTAATTGAATAGTTGATCTGTTTCGTCATTTTCATATATGAGGTAAGTTCGTATAATTGAACTTAAAAATGTATCTATTTATTTGATGAATGAAATTGAGACAGTATTTATTCTATTAGTTAAATGTGGAGATATTATATTAAATACACGATTTGAGTAAGGCTAGTTGCTAAATAAGACCATAGTTGGGCTATGGCAATCGGATAATAAGACCATAACCGGGTTATGGTATGTGAATCTAAGACCACGGCAGGGCCTTGGCAATGTATGTTTAAGACCATAGTTAGACTATGGCATTGGAAATCAGTGAATTTGTATCGTAATTATTTATAAGCCAGAGTGGTAAGAGAATTGTTGAGAAATAGATAAGTATCGGTACAGGTATGTACGAAAAAATGCTCAAGTAACGTGTTAGAAGAAGTTGAGGACTTATGAGTTACGATGTGATTTAACTATATGTTAACTCATTGATTAATGCTCTAAATGCTAATTATGTTATTCGTTTTGAAATGCTAATAAATGTTGAGATTATCTCATATTTACATATGAACTTAGTAAGCTCTATAGCTTACTTTGTTTATTTTCTTCTATGTTTTATAGTATATCATAGCTAGCTCGAAATCGGGATCGTTAGGAACTTTATCACACTATCGGACATCTATTTAGGTACTTTTGAGTTGTGTATATATGGTATATGGCATGTATAGGCTTTGGTCATTTTGGTGTGTTTGATGGAAATGTATTTTGACCCATATGAGGTAGCTTATGGAAATTATGTGGTTTGTTGTGTATATTGCCAAATGTTATAGTTGATGTTGAATTATGATACTCAAATATTTATTATGGGATGAGGTATTTATTTGGTTGAGATATGTTTAATGTGGATTGGTTTTGGATGTTGAGTTAGATGTATTATGTTTAGTAAAGTAGGTTGAATTGATAGGTATTTGAATAGGTAAATGGAATTGAATTGAGTATTGAAATGGTGAAAATAGATATCGTATAAATTGTGTATTGGTTGATGACTTTTGGCTGCATATTTGTGTCTTGAATTGGTATCATTTGGGTTATGTTAGTATATGCAAAGATGGGTGGCAAATTGGCTTGGTAAATAGTCTATTTTTGTCTACACGGGTAGAGATACAAGCATGTGTCTCAGCCGTGTGTGACACACGGTCATGTTACATTGCCGTGTGTCCCCTGGTGTTGAATTTAAAATAAAGTCAGTATGCTCCACACGGTCTCACACACGGGCATGTGACTTAGCCGTGTTACATAAGTCAGTATACTCTACAGGTTGGCACGACCTAATACACAGTTTGACACACGGGCGTGTGTGGCCACTTTGAAAGCCACACGGGCGTGTGGTTGGTCGTGTGACCCAAATCAGTATGTAACCCCTATTTTCACACGGCCGTGTGTCCTCTGTTTGAAGCAAAAATTTTCTAAGTTTTAGAAAAATTTCCCGAGCTATCGATTTAGTCCCAAACCATTTCTAATACATGTTTAAAGCCTCCTAGGCTCGATTAAGGGGCACTATCATTGGTTGTGATTGAATTGTATTTGACATGATAAATTGTATATGAAATGTATGTTTATAAGTATTGTAAGTTCGGTAATGCTCTGTAACCCTATTCCGACGTTGAATACGGGTGAGGGGTGTTACATTAAAGGTATGTCACTATCCTCATCCATGTCAAGAACAACAAAGTCAACTGGGAATATGAATTTATCAATTTTCACAAGTACGTGTTCAACAATACCCCTAGAAAATCTAATGGTTCTATCTGCTAATTGAATACTCATCCTAGTTTGTTTGGGTTTCCCAAGACCTATTTGCTTAAACATTTTATAGGGCATGATATTAATCCTTGTCCCTAAATCAGCCAAAGCATTGTTAACATTTAAACTACCAATTAAGTAAGGAATAGTAAAACTCCTTGGATCTTTCAATTTGTTGGGTGGTTTATTCTGCAAAATGGCTGAGCAAACTCCATTTAGCTCTACGTGCGATGAATAATCTAAATTCTGTTTGTTTGCCAAAAGCTCCTTTAAAAATTTAATTGAATTGGGCATCTGCGAAAGAACTTCAATAAACGGTAAGTTGATATGTAACTTTTTCAGAAGTTTAAGAAATTTACCAAATTGTTCGTTTGTGTGATTTTTTTTTCACGTTGGGATAAGGCACGCGAGGTTTATATTCCTTACTGACCGATTTTTGCTTATTTTGGCTCATCTCAACCATACCTTAACTTATCACCCTTTCTTGACTCGGTTCTGGTTCAGATTTAACTAACCCTTCTTCATCTCGAACAGTAATTGTCTGAAGCTGCTCTCGTGGGTTAGTTTTGGTGTTGCTAGGCAAGCTACCTTGTGGTTGTTCTGAAATCAACTTAGACAGCTGCCCTATTTGGTTTTTGAGCCTTTGAATCGACGCTTGTTGATTTTTAAGTGTTGTTTCGGTGTTTTGGAAGCGGTTTTTGACACCGAAATAAACTTCGTTAGCATCTCCTCAAGGTTCGGCTCATTCTCTTGCTGGTAAGGTTGTTGAAAGCATGGAGGGGGTTGTGGTCTCTGGTTTCCTTGACCACCCTAAGAGAAATTGGGATGGTTCCTCCAACCTGCATTATAAGTGTTACTATAGGGATTATTCCGAGATCTAGAATTATTACCCATATAGTTGACTTGCTCATTATCTGTGCTAGGACCGTAGGGTAGACATTCTAGATTGTTCATCCCTCCTCCATTCGTATCGCACTGCATCATTAGATGTACCTACGTAGAACCATATAAACCATCAATTTTCTTACTTAAAAGTTCTACATGATTCAATAACTTGGTGACTGCATCTACGTTAAAAACACTGGCTGCTTTCATCGGCTTCATCCTCATGACTTGCCACTGATAATTATTCAACGACATTTCTTCTATAAACTCACAAGCCACTTCATGTGTTGTTGATAAGAGTACCATTGGCTGCTGCTTCGATCAATTACTTAGTTGAGGGATTCAAACTGTTGTAGAATGTTTGAACTTGTAATCATAGAGGTAACCCATGGTGAGGGCACCTTCTCAATAAGTCCTTATACCTCTCTCATGCATCATATAGGGTCTCTAAGTCCATCTGAATGAAGGAAGAGATATCATTCCTCAACTTAACTGTCTTAGCACGTGGAAAGTACTTTAGTGAAAATTTCTTAGTCCTTTGATCCCATGTAGTGATAGAACCTCGTGGTAAGGAGTTCAACCATTGTTTAGTCATATTCCTCAACGAGAAGGGGAACAATCATAGGCGAATGGCATCGTCAGAAACAGCATTGATCTTGAAAGTGTCGCAAAATTCCAAAAAATTAGCCAAATGAGTATTTGGATCATCATCTTGCAAACCATCAACAAACTGTTGAATCATCTGAATAGTGTACGGCTTCAGTTCAAAATTATTCGTAGTAATGGAAGGTCTCACGATACTCGATTCATCCTCAGTTAGAGTGGGCTTGGCGTAATCGTACATAGTACGAGGAGCAGGATTTGGATTTACAGGATTTGCAGCAACCACATGAGGTAACGAATTATTCTGATTATCAGTCATCTCCTCAGTAATAACAATAACGTCCTCTTGCTCTTCCACTATCTTCTGTTGACTCTGCCTTGCTTCTTTATGGTTTCTGGGAGCTGTACTTTCAATCTCACTATCAAATACTAAAGGTCCTGACGGGTTTCTTCTAGTCATAAACTAAAGGAACCTGCCAGAAGCAAACAAAATAAAAAATAGAAAACAAAAATTAAACTAAAAACAAAAATAAAATGCAATAAAAATAGAAACGGCTAAAGTAATAAAAATCGAGTGTTCCTAATATTTTAGTCCCCGAAAACGGCGCAAAAAATTTGATGGTTACTAAACTAACTAAAATTACGAAAAAGGCAAGCGCACCTATCGAATAATAGTATAACTATGGTGAGTCGGGAATATCGTATCCACGAGGATTAAAAGTACTAGTACTTACTATTTTTCTATTATCTAGCCGACAAATTGAGGGAATTGTTTTTAATCTAAAATAAACTAAACTAATTATTAAAACGCGATAGAAAATGAATTAAGGAAACAATTGAATTAAACCAATGAGATAGACAATACCCAGGAAAGAATCGACCTAAAATTCACTTATTATTTTGAATTTGAATTAAACGATTTATTCACTTGTGTCTTGATCTGTAGAAATCCCTAAATTATGTTAATATCTCTTTCGAGAATAAGAACAACTAACTTTAGGTTGATTAATTAAAATCTCTTTCTAATTAAAACTCCTATTGTCACATTAACTCGATCTATGGATTCTCCTATTAGATTTGACTCTAATTCAGCAGATTTATGTCGTCCTATTTCTAGGATTGCATGCAACTCCACTCAATTATGCTAGATCTACTCTTAAACATGGACTTTTGCTCCACTAAAATAAGCACATTAAGCATGAATTAATATCCTAAAAATATTAAGACACGAAATAAGCATACATAATTGATAACAAGAATCAAGTATTTATTATGTAATTCAGAAATCAAATAATAAGATTCATATAGGTTTTATCTTCCCTAGGTATCTAGGGATTTGGTTCATAATCTGGAATAACATCATCTCAAGGATAGGAAAACAACAAGACATAAAGAAACCTAATAAAACTTCTAAAGAAATTGAATGGAGATCTTCAATCTTGAAGGAGGTCCGCTTTTGAAAAGAATCCAATGGCGTTCTTCAAGTCTTTTCTTTGTTCTTCTTTACATCCCTTTAGGTCTTCTTTTAAATGTATTTATAGAATTTAGAATGTTCATAAAACCTAAAAATTGAGTTTTTTTGGCGTGTTTGGGAAACAGGATGCAAAATCGACACGAACTGGCACATGAGCGTGTGGCCAACCCATGTGTAAATGCTCAAGCCGTGTGTGTAACACCCCACACCCGTATTCAATACCGAAATAGGGTTACGAGATATTATCGGTCAATCCACAACACATATAGCATACATTTATGCAACGATAAGCATTCATTCTCAAAAATCATTCAACACAATCATATTGTCTCTTATAAGGGCCTACGAGGCCTTAAACATGCTTTAGAAGTGGTTGGGGACTAAACCAATATCAAACTTAGAAATTTTTCATGTAAACAAGGGTAACACGCCCGTGTGAACAGGCCGTGTGCCTCACACGGCTAATAGACACGCCCGTGTCTAAGGCCATGTGAAAACAGGGCATACATACTCACTTGGGTCACACGGCCGACCACACGTCCGTGTGTCTAGCCCCTGTACCCTTCGAAGTGGCTACACACAACCGTGTGCCAGGCCATGTGTTAGGCCATGTCAAAACTGTAGGGTATACTAATTTATGCAACACGGCCAAGTCGCACGCCCGTGTGCTAGGCCGTGTGCCAATTAGGGGGTATACTGACTTGTACCACACTACTAGTCACATGCCCGTGTGTGAGACCATGTGGAGCATACTGACTTCAATTTAATTTCAACACTAGGGGACACACGACCGTGTAACATGATCGTGTGTCATACATGGCTGAGACACACGCCCGTGTCTCTGCCTGTGTGGACAAAAATTGGCTATTTACCAAGCCATTTTGCCACCCCATATGGTACACACCTTCACCTACACATATGGCACAAAACAAAACAAAATAGGCAATCCAAAACAACCAAATCAACCATAATTCCTACCATTTCATCTAAACATTTCTTAGCCTAAATCTCAATCATAATCACCATCTATTCATTAACCAATTCCAAGTATCATTAAACACATTATAAAATGGCACTAATATATCTAATCAACATATACTAAACTTACATCATTTTGCTCTCAATTCACAAGCATAACACAAATTCCACAAATCTCATAATATAAACCATAATCACACTTATAGTTACAACCAAACTAGCCAAATTATGCCAAATCTCATGGCTTTAAATACAACAAAACATAACCATTCACAAGTCATCTCAAATGGCAATATTCACTTTCAAAACATAACCAAAATGACCATAACCCTATACATGCCATATGACCAAACCAAGAGCTCAAAAGTACCAAAGTGATGGTTGGATAGTGTGACATAATCTGCGACAATCCTTGAATCAGAGCTAGCTTTGAAATCACTATAAGACATGGAAAAATAAACAAAGTAAGTTTTATAGCTTAGTAAGCTCGTATGATATAAGCTTAACTAATCACAAATACACATTCATCAATCTAAACATATTATCATAAAATTCAAGATTTACTAACAAACCTTTCACATGCTTATTCATAAGCTTATATACAAACTTTGTAACTTCTTTAATTTTAAGCTCATAATATACATATACATATATATATACATATACCAATCCATAACAAGTTCATACATACACGGAATGCCGTTAAATACTCAATATTTCACACACTAAGTGCCATACTCGATGTCTCGCACACTAAGTGCTGTACATAGCTGAAGCTATCTCCAATCGCACATTAAGTGCCATATTTAGCCGAAGCTATGTCGAATCGCACACTAAGTGCCACATATAGCCGATTTGTTGTCGAACATAAATTTAATCCCTTATATTCAATTTATGCAATATCAAAGCACTAAAAAACATGATTATAACAATGCTTATTGCATTCGAACTTACCTCGGATGCTAAAATAGCGAATTGAGTCGATTAGTCGATAACTTTATCTTTTCCCCAATCCAAGTCCATAGTTCTCTTTTCTTGATATAATTATATTCAAAATCAACTTATTCAATCATCTATTCTTTCAATTTAGTCCAAAATACACTTTAAAACATATTTACACTTTTGCCCCACAAATTTCACATTTTCACAATTTAGTCATTATTTCATAAAATCACAAATTAATGAAATTCAAGACTAACCCATGCTAGCCGAATTACCATAATACCCCTAGTAGCTCATGATTTTCATTTATTTCACATTTCAACCACACAATTTGCATATTTCACAAATTAATCCCTTTTTGACATTTTTGTCAAAAATCACTTTACAAAACTAGTTTAACTATCAACACACTTTCTTAATCTATCATAATTCATCAAAGAATATATAGATTCAACAATGGAAACTCTCAAAATCTTTTACAGTTTCGAAATTAAAGGTACGGGCTAGCTAGATTGAGTTGCAACGATTACAAAAACATAGAAATCATCAAAAACCGAGCTAAAATGGACTTACAATTGAGAAATGAAATGGCCAAATATCACAAGCCCTAAAAATGGTTTTCTCCTTTGCTGTACACAGTTGAAGATGTGATATTAGATAATGGTTTCATTTTGTTTTATTTGTTTTAACTTAATTAATTAAATTACCTTTTTATCCTTAATAAATAACCATCAAAATACCTTAATATATATCCATATATGTCCACTTACACTAGAGATGGTCAAATTACAACATAAGGACCTTTAATTTAAGGTTCTATAGCTATTAGATGCTTTTAGCTATTAGAACAGTACTTTTGCACTTTACGCGATTTAGTCATTTTTACCGAATTAAGCAACCAATTGATAAAATTAGCTCACGAAACTTCAAACATATCAAATAACATGCTTTAAATACAAAAAATAATATTAGAATAATTTTTTGACATCGGATTTGTGGTTCCGAAACCACTATTTTGATTTAGCTAAAAATAGGCTGTTACAGTGTGGATCCTAGAAACAGCTTTTTTTGCCCGATTTTGGCTCATTTTTCACTCCTTTAGCTCCTTTATGCTCACCTAAGTATAGAAACATGAATTTAAAGGATTAGGAGCATAAAATTCACTACTTTACATAATAAATCATCCAAAAACGCATCAAAAATGGGATTAAAAACATGTTACTTTTATGGTTTATCAACATTCTTTAAATCATTTAAAAGAATAATGAATTGACTGATGTGATCTCTAAGAAGCTCACATTCGTTCATGCGAAACGTAAATAGACGTTGTTTCAACACTAAACAGTTAGCAAGAGACTTAGTCGCATAAAGAGTTTCTAACCTTTTCCACAAGTAATATGAAGTCTTCTCCATCAATACCTCCTACAATACCATATTCGCGAGGCAAAACTGGATTGCAAAAAATGCCTTTTTATCAAGCTCTTCTCATTCTATTTGGGTTAGATTCTCAGGCTTTTTCCCGGTAACAACCTTTTTCAATCCAGTTTGAACTAGAATTGCCATCATCCGAACTTGCCACAGATTGAAATTTGTCTCACCATCGAACTTCTCAATTTCAAGCCTTGTTGATGCCATCTTTGAACGGGTTGATCTATGAAAATTGAACTAGTTCTTATACCACTTGTTGTGACCGACTCGATTAAGCAACAAGTAAAAAAATAGCGAAATAAATTGAGAAATTGAACACACAAATTTAACGTGGAAAAACCCCTCCAAAGAGGATAAAAACCACGGGCAAAGATAATTTTACTATAATGGCAAAAGAAGGAAGAGTACAAAAGATGGAGATAAAAACTAAACCTCGAAAACCCAAAAATAAAGAACCCTCAAAACGTAAACACAAAATTCTCTAAATGTGTTATGAGTTCTAATCTCTAATGGATGTATTTTCTAAGGTTGTAAAAGAGCCTATTTATAGGCTAAATTCATAGGTCAAATAATAATAAAATAATCTAAACTAATCAGTGTTTGATTGAAACAAATAAACAGAGTTTAACTATAAGATTATTTCTTAAATTTGACTGAAATAGGAGTCATACTTAATAGTTTCCAAATCTCCTCCTCCATCCGATGGCTCCTCCTCTCGACACCGGACTTTCTTCGAAATCCTACCAGGCACCATGACCGGTTGTTCACTCATAATACTTTTTTCTATTAAATATTTTTGATTCAAACATGAGTAATTAATGATATTTAAATTGTGATCATGATGAAAATGAGTTGAATAACAAATGGGTAACGTAGAAGCAAGTTTGAATAAGTGTTAGTAAGGAAATAATTGTTGAGTTATTAGGGAATTATATGTACGAATTAAGAACTATATAATGATAATTTTAAATTTTTAGAATATAATTATTAAGTCGGAATTAGATACGAATGAGGGATTTAAAATAATTTGGGATGGTTACATAAAATTCATTTCTAAGGACTTTATTTGCACGATTATTTGTTAATTTGATTAAAAATGACACGCTCATTATAACCTCTCATCTATATTTATTTAGATGAATAAATAAAAAAATACACTTACAATTCTGAAAGCCAATAAGAGACTCATTTTACAACTTACATGATGTCACAAATTTTTTTTTCCATTTTCTAAATAATTAATTGGGGATTCTGAATCCATCCCAATTGAAATTTAAATTGGACAAAAAAAACCTTCACACACAAAAAAAGGGACCGTATCCTGAGGACAAACTACAACTCATTTTGCTTTGGCAACAAATATAATAATAATAATGCTAGATTCTTCGACTCTTTTTACCCTAATCAACAACAAGAAGCAAAATGTGACAACTAACTGTTGGAAATATCTCCAATAAATTATTCTGTATATTGACGGATAAGGATGTATAGGAATTTGGGTAAACTTCATAGTTCTTCACGTCTTTTAACATCCTAAATTCCAACCCAACCCACGTATACAAGCACAAGGGACTTGGTAATCTTCACCTGTTGCAATATCACCAAATTGTCTTGCAACAAAGCCATTACACTTAATTCAACTCTATAAATACACCACCATCCTTCAAACTTGAACCATCCCATCCAGGCAGGCACCACATTCCCTAGTTTTTCTAACATGGCTTCAAGGATTTCCACCATGAAATTGCTTTCCCTTGTGTTATCTTCATTTGTCATTGTCCAAATAGCCCTGGCTGGTGATCCTGATATTCTTTCTGATTTTTTAGTCCCTAACCAAAACAACGTTGATGGAAGCTTCTTTACGTACACAGGGATGCGAGTCCTCGTCAACCAAAGCACCTTCCCTGCAAATTTCACGATCCTGAAAGCTAGCATGGTGGAATTCCCAGCACTAAATGGTCAAAGTGTCTCCTACGCCGTTCTTCAATACCCTGCAAGCTCTCTCAACCCTCCACACACTCATCCTCGTGCTGCCGAGCTGCTTTTCCTCGTTGATGGGAGCCTGGAAGTTGGTTTTGTCGACACAACGAACAAGCTTTTCACTCAGAGTCTACAAGCCGGCGACATGTTTATCTTCCCTAAGGGGTTAGTGCACTATCAGTACAATGCGGATCCCAATAACCCAGCTATCGCAATTTCTTCGTTTGGAAGTGCAAATGCAGGAACCGTATCGCTCCCTAAGACCCTTTTTGCCACCAACATTGACGACACTATATTGGCTAAATCCTTCAAAACCGATGTTTCCACCATTCAAGCTCTCAAGGCTGGTCTTGCATGATTCCATTTGTCCTTTAAACTTTTTCGTTGTTTTATTGTGATTTTGTATTGAAATTTACCATCTACTTTTGGTCAGAGGTTCATGTGTTTTGCATTTTGAACAAAATTGATTTGTCTCCAAATGTTTGTTGTACTAAAATCTACGTGGTAATAATATGGAGGGTGCAAATCTTTTGTTCTTAGTTATACATTTGAATCTTAATTTCGATTCATCTCGTATGAACTCGTAAAGATAATAGCGTATTAATAAATTATTTATGTATATATAATATTTTTTTAATAATAGAGGATAATCAACTGTAGAACATAAGACTCTTATCACTAAATCAAAAGATTGTTAACATAATATTAAATTGTAAAATTTAACATATGCTATTTGATTTATTTAAATATTATAATTAATTATCACAAAATTATAAAAAAGTAAGTTATATTACGAAATTTATAAAAATTAAATTTAGAATAAAGATATTTTTAAAAATTGGTGTAAAAAGGGCAATTTCAGCCTACCACACAGTCTAATTTGGATCCTATGACCTTGGTGAAAATAGGCAATTTGACTTTTATAAAGATTTTTTTTTTCTTTTGAAAATGGAATTATGAGTGGAATGCGTTGAATTTTCTATCAAAATTTTTGGATTAGGTTGGCTTGAGTTTAGGAAAAATATGCTCCATCTTACCTCCAGATATATTTAGTAATTTGTCTGTGTTTTAATTCTATAACCACTTATTATGTTTTTTTAACTTTTAATTTTTTTGGTAGATTAACTTTTAATATTTTAATTTTATAAAATATTTTTTATACTTTCTTAAATTTATTATATATTTTATTTAATTTTATAAAATTTAATAAATTATAAATATTATTTAAAATTTTAATTCTAGTTTGAGGCAGGATAGGAGCAAGAGATATAGCCAGGATCGAGGTAAACAAAAACCAATCCACTTTATTACCATCCAATGGAATCCAAAGCCTTCAAGATATTGCAGTAATTAAAATTTTGAGGATGGTGGATTTACCTATTAATCGAGCAGCTCAAATTCTAATGCTCTTTTGGCCAATCTAGATCACGTGTGAAAGGTGAAGACGACTTTATGATAAATATTTTTTTTCTATATATAACGATTATTCGAATATAAGTTCGTGAGAAAAATAAAGGTTTCACTAATAGCTCATAATTTGGAGTTTATTTTATAATAAAAATTTAAATTATAGCTATCATTATTTATTGTGTTTGTGACAAGAATAGAGTAACCTCTTTTAATTTTATTAATAGACCTTAAGAGTATACATAATATTTATTCAGTCACGTAAGAATAGAAATTATATATATAATATATTCCTCAATATATACCTAAAAAATATATAATAATATGCCATATATTCCTAAAAGATAATATCACATAATAATATTCTAATAACAGTTTCAAATGATTATATACTAATTATAGGTAGAGCTGAAATTAAAAAATAATAATTTTAACAACTATTAAAATTTTAACCCAAAATTAACAATAATTTTTTTACATTATTAGCACACAATTCCTACTATTTAATCTGGGGTGAACGCCCTTGATGAATGGTTGAGTTGAATAACATTCCCCTTTTTTACTCCTGTTGGATAATATTAGAATTTGTACACTCCGTGTGTCGGTGGGGTAATTCGTTTTAACCAAGCAATCATTTTTAAGAGAAACATTGATAACTTGTGTCAATATAGACACCAGAACCCTAATTATGCAAGCAACTATAACTTACAATAATCACGATATATATATATGTGCATATACCGTGACTGCCTGGATTTCGCTTAGGGATCAGCCAGCTCTAGAAAAAAAAAAAAAAAGACAGTTGAAAGACTTGAAATAGTAGAGCCAACTTGTATTGACATTAGTTAGGACCCCAGAAGCTCAAGTACATGACAGTCCTAAGGGACTCCTCCGACTGCAGTTTAAGCTTGTCGGTGTCATAACTAGTTTTTTTAGCAGATTTGTCAGTACAAATGTTTCTGACTTGCTTAGAAGAAGATTTGAAAACGGACTCAGTGATTTGAGGTTGGTGGTCTTTGATGCCTTGCGTCACCTCTGATTCTACTTGCAATAGTTCCCTGCTTGTGTTCCTCAAGCTCATCTCTTCTTTAACTAAAAATCCTTTCTTCACTTGTGTTTGGACTTTGAGAAAAAGAAAAAGAAAACACACCGTAAGAGAGCAGCCCTTGTAGTTAGCTATACTTATAGGCAAGGGGAGATGGAGCCTAGTAACATAAATTTCCTTTGCCAAGCCTTAAAGGTTGTTTTTTTCGTAACCCAATTTAATCGGAAATATTTATTTGTAAATAGATAACTTAAAATATGTTATCCTCAATTCATATTTTTATTATTTTTATTATTTGTTGTTGACGTCCACCTGATGAAATTTTTTTAATATGATTACATAATCAAAATTGAACTTTATTCTCCACCATGCTAACTTCAAGTGAAAAAAACACTCACTATATCAAATCCAACTTTTAAAGATTTCATGTTCTTTCTATCTTATTAAATATTAATGAACTTTTAAAGATTTCACTATGCAGTTGATCAGCATGGTATCTAATTAGGTACTACTGCTTTGTTATGGGCTGATATATATACCATTAGAATGACAGAATTGACTAAAGTTGAAATAAGGTAAATCCCTTTATCTTCTCGTATCATAATTTTCTTTTTTATTCCCACTTTTTAATTTACATAAATATTCTTTATTATCTTTTGGGGTTCTGCTTTAGTATTAAAGTGAAAAACAAGAGCTTGTGTTGGTACTGTTTGGAGATAGTGAAAGATACCGAGCAGGTTGCTTCCATAGAGATAGGAGCAGAAGGCATATATGCATGTGAGTGTTTACGAGTACCCATTGACGTGTTCGTCAACCAGATAAGACTGACACATTAAGTAGGCAGACAGCTTTCTCCTTTGTTTTCCCCCTTTGTTTGGTTAAATCAAATTCTTATTCATCATCTAAATGAGTACGCACATTGCTTTTCGGGTACATTCAAACAATATATTTTATAAATTGAAAATAATGTGAATGTTGATATTTGAATATCAATTTTAGTATTCATTTTATTTTTATATTAATGTATGGTTTATTATGGTACTTTTTATTCATGTAACTTTTAAAAATTAAATATGTGTTCTTTTATTAAAAGTACAATGTATCTTACTATTACATAAAATATTTATTGATATCATTTATAATATATAACTGATGTGAAGTTCATGTCTTTTTTATGATCGTGTATTTTTTCCTAGCCAATGAAGGATCATGGTCTTTAATAATTGTTAATATTTTGCAATGTTACTAATTACTTTTTTGTTACTATGTTAGTTATTTATTTAATCACACCTTATCTAAAAAAGTTCATGTGAAAGTATTCAAACCCATATCAAACTTGTAACAAGCCAAATCCGACTTTATAATAGGATCTGAGTATAGTGTGTCACTACTTAAAATTAAACTAATTTTAAAATATTTCAGCGAAAACTTTGGATAAATCTTACATAGTCAAATATTAGTACTTCATAAAAATCTCATCAAAACAGAGTCTTAACAAAAAGTTCTTTGTACAATTCCATTTCAAAATATAATTATGTGCCACCCCCATAAGACATGCATGATACAGACACAAAGCAGTTAGTTCACAATCCTAACAGCACTTAGGGGTAATCCTTGAACAAAATCTTCATTCTATCAACAATCCTAAGAAGGAAAAAGGAATAACCGAGTAAGTTCGTTTAAACTTAGTGAGTTCCAAAGAAAAATCATATAATACATCACTTAGTACATTATCCAAGCCTTTTTGAAGATTGTACATGAATTACATAGAGTATGCCCACTAGCGTATACAAAACACAGTTAGACTTAGAACGCCAACTTACTTATCATTTATGCATATATTGTACTCCAACTTAACTTAACTCAAACAAATCTATAAAGTGTATCATTTAGACTTATTAAAAACCATACTCCCCCTTAACTCCTCATCTCATTTCCATTCAGAACAACATGTTTTATCGTGTTCTACCAATCCGGTTTGCAATATATCTACCCTACCAAAGGCTACACAAGTATATATCCACATTCTCATCACCATATATCATATCATATTGTATCATACGTATCAAAAGTAGATGGTAGTGGATTAAGCATGAAGAATGACGCTTACTTCACTTTACAGACAGACTGTACTCCGACTAATAACTATGGATAACCATTATCCACACAAACATCTTTCATTCATTAATCACTCACACACTTTTCATACTTTACAAAGGAAGAATAATTACCTTACATGAAATATAAAATAAAGAAACTACAACAAATGAATAAGTAGGAACTCACCAGAAACTCTAACATAAGTCTATAAAATAGGTCTCTTGCCCTTATCATTTGGACCTCCGTTATCTTCTTGAGCAGTAGCTGGTACTAATGTATGAGTTAGCCTAATACTATGAACCTTACTTCAAAGAGGTTTTCTGAACTTTAGTTTTCAAAGAGTTTTCAGAGAAAATCAAGAAAGAAGAAGAAAATGTAAAAGCGTTTAAAAAGATCACCGCTATCCTTATATACTTAAGCTCGAAGACAATGATTAGTAGAAAAATTAGATAATTCCACTAACTCTCTTGATTCCCGTGATTAAGGACTTTTAAATTAATTTAAGTCTTATCATCTATAGTAGTTTAGTTCCATTCTAACTAAGTCTCGACCTAACTAACTAAATTACCATACTTAAATAATAAACAATTCTAAACAATTACGAACTTACTGAGTTCGCCTAAAACATTTGAGTTGGGTCGATATTTACCGAAAAGTCTGCCAAACCACAAAACACACTAAAACAAAGAGTTCGCCAAATGGCGTATCAGACAGAATCCTATACTTAGCCAAGAAAAACACTTTACTTAGTCATATTTATCCTTATTTTTCCAATAACACACTAAACAGTAACCAGATACAGAGACTTCGTCGGACAGGCTATTACATTTCTCCCCCACTTAGAAAATTTTATCCCCAAAATTCATACCTATGAATAACTATGGATACTGCTCTTTCATTATACTTTCTCTTTCCCAAGTGGCTTCTTCTATACTATGATTTCTCCACAATACTTTCACTAATAGGATCCTCTTATTCCTTAGCTCTTTTACCTCATTTGCCAGAATACGAATGGGCTCTTCTTCCTAAGATAGATTTGGTTCGACCTCTAATTTTTCACTCTGCACAATATGATTTAGATTGGATCTATATCTTCTCAGCATAGACACATAAAACACATTGTGAATCTTTGACAACTTTGAAGGCAAAGCCAATCTATAAGTCAATGGTCCAGCCTACTCTAAACTTTATATGGCCCTACAAATCGTGGACTTAATTTTCCCTTTTGACCAAATCTAATAATCTTCTCCCAAGGACAAACCTTTAAAAATACTATCCAGGCTTTTTGACGATCCTATCCAGGCTTTAAATGACTACGAATAACAAAAATTGTTTCTTCTGTTTCATACACTAACTTAGGACCTATTAATTTTCTTTCACTGAGTTCCATCCAACATGTGTGCGTTTTGCCCTTTCTACAATACAAAGCTTCAAATGGAGACATTTTCAAACTAGCATGATAATTGTTGTTATACATAAATTCAATCAAAGGAACATACCTTTCCCAGTTTAACCCAAAATCAGTTACACAACTTCTTAACATATCCTCTAAAACTTGAATAACTCTTTCAGACTGACCATCTATTTGAGGATGAAATGTAGTACTGATATGCAACTTAGTTCCCAATGATCCCTGTTATTGCTTCCATAATCTTGAAATAACCCTTAGATCTCTATTTGAAACTATGGAAGATGAAGTTCCATGCAGACGTATTATCTCAGAAATATAAAGCTCAGCTAACTTCTCTAGAGAATAAGTAGTGTCCACTAGCAGAAAATGAGCTGACTTAGTAAGTCGATCTATTATCACCCAAATTGATTTTTTTTAAGGACTGAGGGGTAGCCCTGACACAAAATACATGGTGATCCTATCCCACTTCCACTCTGGTATTTCCAAAGGATACAACTTACCCGAGGAAACTTGTTATTAAATATTTTTTAAATAAAAAGACAACTTTATTCCTTACTATTTACTTATTATTTTATTTTTTATCTTTAATTTTTATATTAAATAATTTTTAATTAAAAATAATAAAAATAATTAGTTATAAAATATTTTAAATATTATTAAATTAAATTATAAATTGCATTATATTCTAATATAGTCATATGTTAAAAGTAATGTATTGTTCAATTAATATATGTATGTTTTTTTAGAAGTTACCTGTACAAACACAATTGCAATTACAAATAATATATTCAAATAATTATAATCAGAACTTATCATTATAAAACACGATTAGATTGACAATTGGAATATATCTAAACCTATACTAAATAAATATATACAGAGTTTACATATAGTGGGACATAAACCAAAATAAAAATAGACTAAGAACCTATACATGGTAAGGTAAAGTGAGATTCGAAGTTGGGATCTTAAAGTTCCTAAGGCATTAACCTTACCATTAAGCTAAGATCTTGTTGAGGAAGGTCAACTCTGTTGGGAGAATTCTGCGAAATGTTGTTTGCCTAGAGCTGATGACCTCTCATCGTGTCGGTATTACCTCTGGTGGGAGTTTACTCTCCTTAATCTAATGAGAGCCTAATCGCTTGAAAAGGCGACGAATTCATAGAGTGGGAGTGCCTTGTCAAGTGCCTAGAAAGGTGAGAGCCAATGGACCCTTCAAAGGGTCAGTATTGTCCCCAGTGGGAGGTTTTGTCTCCCGAATCTAATGAAAACCCAAGTTCCTCAAGAGGCAATTAATTCACAAAGTAGAATTGCCTCATCAAGTGCTTGATACGGCAAACCATATAGATGTATCATGGGCCGAGACTTTAGCTCCACCAACGTGCGACCTTAAGTTAGGGTTTTATGCCAATAATACTTAAGTAAAACCTACTATTTAGATTAAAGAGGCACTTGATAAGTGTTAAAAGTAACATGTTTTAATCTAATTTTTAATACATTTTTGGCTGATTATTCGATGTTAATGGTGAATTTTATGCTTCTAATCCTTTAAATTCATGTTTTTATACTTGAGAAGGCATTTGGGAGCAAAATGAGCGAAAACCAGAAAATCGGAGTAAGGTACAAGATCCACAGGGACTAACCCCTTTCACACAACGGTGTAAGCCACATGGGCTACCACACGACCATGTCTATTTTACGAATTGGCACTCTAAACTGCGAGAAAACATGATTTTTAGGTTTTTCAAGCATTCTAAGACATATATATGAAAAAAATAAGAAGATAGGAGAGAGTCGTCATAGAATATTCAAGAAAATAACTCGAAAAACACCATTGAAGTTGATTTTGAAGCAGATTCCCGTCAAGATTGAAGACTCCCAATTGATCTCTTAAGAAGCCATCATGAGTTTCTTTGTTTCTTGTGGTTATACTGTATCTTGGATGTTTTTTTCTTTTAAGCATGAACTAATTTTCTAAATACCTATGGAGATGAACCCTATGATGGATACTGTCGTTTAATTTTTATTTTACGCAATAAATATTGATAAGCCATAAAAGTAACATATTTTTAATCTCATTCTTGATGCGTTTTTTAGATGATTTATTATGTAAATTAGTGAATTTGATGCTCCTAATTCTTTAAATTCATGTTTCTATACTTAGGTGAGCATAGGGGTGCGAAAGGAGTGAAAAACAAGCCAAAATCGAGCAAAAAGAGATGTTTTCAGCATCCACACGGCCTGAGCATTTGCACAAGGGCTAGCCACACGTCCATGTGCAAGCCCGTGTCGATTTCGCACCTTGTTTCCCTAATACGCGAAATAACCCAATTTTTAGGCTTTCTGAGCATTCTAAAGTCTATAAATAACAATTAGAATAAGACCTAAGGGAGTACCCAAAGAAGATTGAAGAAATTACGTGAAGAACACCATCGGAGCCAACTCAGAAGCGGATCTCCAAGATTGAAGATCTCCTTTTAACTACTTTCGAAGTTTATTTGAATTTCTTTATGTCTTGTAGTTTTTCTGACTTTGAGATGTTTTCTTTTCATATTATGAACTAATTTCCCTAGATACCTAGGGAAGATGAAACGTATGATGAATCTTATTACTTGATTTCTGAATTACATGGTAAATATTTGATTCTTGTTCTCAATTATGTATGCTTATTTCATGATTTAATATTTTAGGGATATTAATTCATGTTTAATGTTCTTATTTCAGTGGAGCAAAAGTCCCTATTTAAGAGGAGATCTAGCATAATTGAGTGGAGTTGCATGCAATCCTAGAAATAGGATGACATAAATCTATCGAATTAGAGTCAAATCTAATAGGGGAATCCATAGATCGAGTTAATGCGACAATAAAGGTTTTAATTAGAAAGAGATTTAGATTAATCAACCTAGAGCCAGTTATTCTTACTCTTGAAAGAGATATTAACATAATTAGGGATTTCTACGGATCAAGACACAAGTGAATAAATTATTTAATTTAGATTCGGAATAATAAGTGAAGTTTAGGTGGATTCTTTCCTGG
Organism: Gossypium bickii; assembly: GCA_025503065.1. NCBI lineage: Eukaryota > Viridiplantae > Streptophyta > Magnoliopsida > Malvales > Malvaceae > Gossypium > Gossypium bickii. The sequence goes on from CP106717.1 coordinate 109,683,031, forward strand.
GTATTGTCGTTCTATTTGGTTATCTTCAAATATTTTCCTAATTCATACTCTATCGCGTTCTTAGTTAATTTAGATTAGTAAATTTAGATTAAAACAATTATCCCAATTTATTGGCTAAATAATAGAAAAATAGTAATTACTAGTACTTTTAGTCCTCGAGGATACGATATTCCCTACTCACCATAGCTATATTATTGTTCGATAGGTGTGCTTGCCTTTTTCATAATTATAGTTAGCTTAGTGACCATCAAATACTTAAATCTTGTTCTCAATTATGTGTGCTTAATTCTTGGTTTGATATTTCTAGATTATTGACCCATGTTTGATGTGCTTAAACCAGAGGAGGAATAAACCCTATTTAAGAGTAGATCTTGCGTAATTGAGTGGAGTTACATTCAATTCTAGAAATAGGATGACATAAATCTACCAAATTAGAGTAGGAGAATCCATAGCATGAGTTAATACGATAATAGGAGTTTTAATTAGAAAGAAATTTCAATTAATCAACCTAGAGTCAGTTGCTCTTACTCTCGAAAGAGATATTAGCATAATTTAGGAATTTCTATGAATCAAGATACTAAGTAAATAACTTGTGTAATTTAGATTGATAGTGACAGATTAAGTCTACGTGAATTCTTTTACTGGGTATTTTTTTGCTTCTTTTTTGTTAATCGACTATTTTCACTTTTTGTTCTTTGTGTCGTGTTCGTTAGTTAATTAATTTAGTTAATTTTAGTTTTTAATCAATAACTCGAATTTATCAATTAAATAAAAGACAATAATTACTAGTACTTTTAGTCTTCGAGGAAACGATATCTTTGCTCACCGTAGCTATACTACTATTGATAGGTGCAATTGCCTTAGTCAAACTTTTAGTTAGTTTAAGACACATTAGCACTCTCTAGCCTTTGAGCCTTACAAGCACACTAAGAGTGCACTCTCTAAGCACACTGAAGGTTGGGAGAATGCTAGGAGATGTATTTCACTTAAATGCGAAGTTATGTAAAAATGAAGGAGGGGTGCCTCCTATTTATAGGTAAAGCCCATTGATCCTACAACCAAGATCATTTACATTTGATGGTCCACAACATGTCTTTAGAGTATTCTACACTTGCAACAGCCCAATTTTCAATGGTGTCGGAAACACTGTTTCGAGATCATTAAATTAGACGAGTGAGTTCAAAAATTTTATTATTTAATAATTATGAGTCAAGTGTGATTTTAGAAAATATTCTTAAATTAGTGAATTTTATGATTTAAAAGAATTATTAGGTTAATTAGTCTCGAAAACGAGGTATCAAGACTTCGATTTCATAAACGGAGCTATAAATATTTCTATAAATATTTATGGAGTGTTATTGAGTTAGTATTAAAGTTTCATTAGAAAATTTTAACGTTATGATAATTAATTAATTAAAAAGGACTAAATTGGAAAAGGTGTAAAACTTGTTAAAATAATTAAATAGCTTAAGAGGTAATTAAAGGAGGAACAAATAGGCAGTTATACACTTATTATGAGACTGCATGGCATGTGTGTCCAAGAAATAGCAAAAATTAATGTGAACAAGGGGTAAAATTGGAAATTTTGTAAAATTAATCTTAGAAATTGAATTTACAAGAGAATTCTAGACAAATTCTCTTCAAAAACTTCAGTAAAACGCCATAGGGGGTCCCTAAGAAGTGGGTTTTCATATTTTCACTTTATGTGAGTCAATTCTTGCTCCTTTCTTGAAATTTTTGTGTTTTTAAGACTTTTACAATTAGGTCCAACTATTTAATTCATTAGTTTTTTTTTTATTTTATGGGTAATTTTGAAAGTTACCATTGATGAGTGCTGGGTGTTTATGATGAATTAACATGGAATTTAACCTTTAAGTTTGTTATGTGATGATTTTATCAAGTGATTTTAATAGAAATTCATTTTTAGGATTAAATTGTGAAAAAGTTAAGAACTAGGGTTTGATACTGAAATTCTAAATATCAAAGGATGTATACTGGCTTAAAATAAATTATATAAAGTGTTAATTGAGAAAAATTAGCTCAATTGATGGGTTAATTGATCAGGGACTAAATTGTAAAAATTTTAAAAGTTGGGGTGTCGTAACCATTTTTTGACAAAACGGAAATCGATTTTTGGAAATAAGGAGTAAGACGGGAGTTGCCACCGATCTTTATTTAGGTGTGACCGGATCACCTTTGTTTTAATAAAACATTTTGATTTACTAAAACAACGTTTTTGGTCTACGAAAATTGGAGAAAAAGCGAGTTCGGGAAATTGATTACACGTGCGAGGAAGGATCGAAGACCTCGCAGCGCCCACAATTGGTACCGAATTGATTGATGTTATCCCAATGTTGAAAGTTTGAATATTTAAAACGAATTTAGAGATTTGATCAAGATTTTCTGGTTCCGAATGAATAAAATATCACATCCAGTACATAGGACATGATGATTTTAATCTTCGAATCCAAGATCATCTCTTAGTTCACGTGACTCATGCATTAAAATATCAAAAGGGGTATTCGATTGTTTGGCCAAGCGAGAGAACCGAAACCCAACACATAGGGCACGGTCCCTCGAATTTCCAAACATAGAATATTGCCTTATTTTGAAAACTTATTGATTTTGAATGGAATTTATAAATGTATTTGAAAAATTATACACATTTGGATAGTTTAGACTTTAAAGAAATACTATTCAAAAAGCAAGGGGGGAAAATAATGGTAATGTAGCGTGAATTCGGTGTAATACATGTAATACGTAACAATGGAATTTTTAACCTAAAATATAACATGCATAAATAACAGTAATGATAACGAAACAATAATACATGAGCACAAAAATACATACAGTGGACTATGATAACATGACAATACGTATAAATGAATTGTAGCACATGCAAAAGCAATAATCAGATAATCTACGTCCTCTAAGAAATAACACTAATAAACGAATACCAACGAATTAAACAGCTTAAAGAAGGATAATACATGAATCAATTGAATCTAATTAACAAAATGATTTTAGGTCAAGAATGCGCGATAAAAAATAAACGATATGTGAAATCATTTTAAAATGGTGTCTAAAAATAAAATGTACAATAAATAGATTAATAAGAATGATACAAAAATAAGTAATGAAATAAAATAAAAATAATAAATAGATACATAAAATTTTTAAAACAAGTTGAAGAATAAATTGAGATCCGATTAAAACAGCGAGGACCAAAATCGTAATAAAACAAAAAAGAGTCAGGCCTGGACCAGATTAGAAAGCAATTGAAATTATCAGGCGAGATTTTTAAAAATAAAAGGGATGCGGACGGGACTCGACCAACAGGAATCGAAAACAAAAAGGGGCAATTGCGCAATTATCCCGCGAGAGCGAAAACGCGCGGATCCAGGGGTGGATCCGGGTCGACGCGCGGGATGCTCCACTGCGTGAAACGACGTCGTTTTCTTAAATGTATAAAACCCCCTTTTCCCCAGAATCATGCTTCAACCCTAATAGTTTTAAAGTATAGCAGCCACCACTTTCCATCTCTCTCGTTTCGCTCGACTTTTGGGTCTCTTTGGGCATTCCCTCGCGCCACCACCGTTTTAGGTGGCTGACGAAGCGCGGGATTAACCTTCGGCACCGTTTGAAACCACTTTCAGATGGCTGAACTCTCGGTGCCTCGAAATAGAGGAAAAGGGCCTTCAACGCCCCACTCAAGCCGAGCTCGTCCCACTGAGGAGGCGGATCCCGAGACCATGACCGAGGGGATCCTGTAAGCCTCCTCCCTTTCTTATTTGTTTGCTAAAACTGAAATAACAAAGATAAAATAATAGCAAAAACAGTAAATGCGATGAGGAAATAGAATCAACCTTCCAAGTTTCTTTTCCGTTTTTTTTTAATTTTTTGATATTCGTAGAGGGAGCTGAAATTACAAGGGTTCCTTTTCGTTTTTTTTTTGATATCTGATATGCCTTTTTTTTTGTTTTTTTGAATCCAAAAGTCATCTTTTACATCAAATAAAAATGGCTTTATAGCCAAATACACAGCATTTTTTGGTTTTCTATTTTGCTCCATACTCTGTTGTTTTCTGTCTTCGTTGCTATGTGTTTTGCGGGGGCATGGGCGAGGCGCTGCGGGGTGTCGGTCGAGGGCGTCTGAGGCGTGCGACGGGGTTGGTGCGCACCTGGGGTCGCGGACTTCATCCGTCAGGGGCGTGGGCACTAGAGCCTAGGCGCTTGGTGGCTGAAACGAGGCAAGGCGCGCGTGTGCGGGGAACTAGAGCGGCGCGCGTGGCGCATGGGAAGCTGGAACGACATGGGCGCGCGCGTGTGGGACATCTTGCGGTGGCGCCCGGGAAAAAGGGTCCCTAGGGTTTCTGTTTTGGCTTGGTCCTTGGGCCATTGTAATTGGGCTAGGATTGGGTTGAATTGGTTATGGGCCTGTAATTGGACTGTTATTTTTTGGACTGTTTAATGGTTTTTGTTTTATTCCAATTTTGGTTTTATTATTTTGGGTTTTGGGCTTATTTATTCTAACGGGCCCGGGCAAGATTGGTGATTACAGCTGCCCCTCTTTGCCTATTGTCGTGAAACGAGAATAGAGCAAAGACCAGAGAAGAACCAATTTTGCCCGGTCTTGGTCAATCCTTGACTTATTGGCCCTCGTCTTCCCCAAACATCTTCAAACTTGTTGCTTCGATCCGTTCTGCTATTTTCAAGATATATGACTTGCGGCTTCAACTCGCTTTTCCTCGTAATTTGCTTTGGCTAGAGAATTGTAGCTTCGATTTACTAATTGTTCCACTGGGACTTTTAAGGAAATAAATCTGCAATCTGAGTTGAGTTTTCCTTTTTCTTCTTCTTCTTCTTCTTCTTTTTTTTTAAGAAACAAAAATTGGAAACAGAAATTCAAAGATAGAATTTGAGAATATCTCGGCAAGTGACCTGAGATTCAACTCAACTCTCGTGTTATGAGTCGATTTTTGAACAGAATTTGAAGGACAGAAATTTAAAGATAGAAATTAAATACCTCGGCATGTCCCGAGGTCCAACTCACTTCTCGTATTATGAGCTGATTTTTGAACAGAAATTTAAAGACAACAATTAAAAATACCTCAGCGCGCCCCGAGGCTCAACTCACCTCTCGTATTGTGAATTGATTTTTGAACAGAAATTTAAAGATAGAAATTAAATACCTCGGCGTGCCCCGAGGCCCAACTCACCTCTCGTATTATGAGTTGATTTTTGAACAGAAATTTAGAGACAGAAATTAAATACCTCGGCGTGTCCTGAGGCTCAACTCACCTCTCGTATTATGAGTTGATTTTTGAACAGTAATTTAAAGGCAGAAATTAAATACCTCGACGTGTCCCGAGGCTTCAACTTACCTCTCGTATTATGAGTTGATTTTTGAATAGAAATTTTAAAGACAGAAATTAAATACCTCGGCGTGCCCCGAGGCTCAACTCACCTCTCGTATTGTGAGTTGATTTTTGAACAGAAATTTAAAGACAGAAATTAAATACCTCGGCGTGCCCCGAGGCCCAACTCACCTCTCATATTCTGAGTTGATTTTTGAACAGAAATTTAGAGACAGAAATTAAATACCTCGGCGTGTCCCGAGGCTCAACTCACCTCTCGTATTATGAGTTGATTTTTGAACAGGAATTTAAAGGCGAAAATTAAATACCTCGACGTGTCCCGAGGCTTCAACCCACCTATCGTATTATGAGTTGATTCTTTGGACAGAAATTGAAAAACACCTCAAGGTGTGACACGAGGCTCAACTCACCCCTCGTACTATGAGTTGATTTTTTACAATCGAATCTTAAAACATATCATCCGGTGGGACTCGGATGTCTTCTTTTCCTCGATTTGGTACAACTATCATCAAAATTTCTTGCTTTATTGGTATACTTGTATGTGTTATGCGTGATGTTGTCATGATATGCACATGTTTTTCTTAAATGCTCTTATGCTTACATGATTATGCCATGCGCTCCGGGCTTGTTTGTCATGTATCTCTCGTTATAACTTTCATGATGACTTGTATTCATTGCTTCGATTCTTGACTTTTCTTTCAGGTTTTGTTCTCGTCCTCAAGTTTTACGAGTAGTCTGCACTTCTCATATATCACCCATTTTGCCCCCTTATTGAACTTTTGTCCTTGCTTTGAGGCTCTTGTACTTACCAGGTTCTCATCCAGGTAATGCTCAATGTTCCTTTTGTTTAGAGTATGTAATTTCACTATTTACCATTTAAATGAACCAAACACGAGATGCATGAGAATGGCCAAGTAGGTATGAAGGAAATACCTTACGTTCGTATTTATTTCAAAGCAACAAGCAAAGAAAATTGACAAGGAATGATTCGATAAGGAAAACATAAAAAAAGTAGATTCAATTGTCACAAATGCTCTAGATATCCAACGCATGAACTTCTCCATGTTCCTTCATCCCGAATCTCTTGAGTGAAGCTTCTTGCGTAGAAGATCACGAGCTTCCGAGTCCGTTTAATTTCGCCCTTTGACTCCCCGTTCGAATCGCCCTTGCTCTTTACGTGCGAATCCCCTTCGTTAGGATGCCTTTTCAGGTTTTCATCCCAATTTTGTTTATCAAGACGCCCTTTTCGGGTTTTCATCCTGATTTTTTTTAATAAAAATTAAGACGCCTTTTCAGGTTTTCATCTTGATCTTTTTCCTTTTTCTTTTCTCATTCCTTCTTTTTTTTTAGGCGTAGTACTTCTTCACGGCATCTGAGTTCACTGGATTCGGTACCTCTTTCCCATCCATCTCTGTGAGAATCAAAGCTCCACCCGAGAAAGCCTTCTTTACAAAATAGGGTCCTTCCCAATTCGGTGCCCATTTTCCTCGAAAGTCTTTTTGTATTGGGAGAATCTTTCTCAACACGAGCTCTCCTTCGCGAAATTCCCTTGGCCGTGATCATTCTCTTCTGGTACATCTGTCCATGACAGATTGCTTTTAAGTGTTTTTCTTCGATTGGATTCAGTTGGTCGTATCGAGCTTGAACCCATTCTGTTTCTTCTAGTTTTGACTCCATTAAGACTCGTAAAGAGGGGATCTCAACTTCGATAAGCAGTACAGCTTCCATTCCGTAGACCAGAGAGAAAGGAGTTGCCCCCGTAGAAGTCCGCACATATGTGTGATATGCGTATAGGGCAAATGGTAGCTTCTCGTGCCAGTCTTTATACGTCTCGGTCATTTTCCCAATAATCCTTTTAATATTTTTGTTGGCAGCCTCTACTGCTCCGTTCATCTTTGGGTGATAGGGTGAGGAATTGTGATGCTTTATTTGAAATTGTTCACACACTTCCTTCATCATCCTGTTGTTCAGATTCAAGGCGTTATCTAAGATGATTTTCTCAGGTAATCCGTATCGACATATAATCTCCTTTTTCAAGAACTTGCGAACCGCGGTCTTTGTCACGTTCGCAAACGAAGCGGCCTTGACCCACTTTGTGAAGTAATCTATGACCACGAAGGTGAATCGATGCCCATTAGAAGCTTTTGGGGAAATTGGCCCTATAACATCCATGCCCCACATAAAAAAAGGCCACGAAGAGGTCATAACGTGGAGGGGCGAAGGTGCTGCATGAATTTTGTCGCCGTAAACTTGGCATTTGTGACACTTTCGTGCGTAACTGATGCAGTGGCTTTCCATTGTCAACTAGTAATAGTCGAGTCTCATAATTTTCCTGGCCATAGTAAAACCATTGGCATGCGTTCCACAAATTCCTTCATGGACCTCTTCAAGTATCTTTCTGGCTCCAATATCGTCTACGCATCTCAGAAGCACTTGATCTTTTCCTCTTTTGTATAGGATGTCCCCATCAAGAACAAATCCCGCTGCCATTCTTCTGATTATTCTTTTGTCGTTCTTGTTTGCTAGCTCCGGATATCTTTGATGCTTGACATATTCTAAGATATCATGGAACCATGGCTGTCCATCCGCCTCTTTTTCAATGCTAAAACAATGCACCGGGGCTTCATATATTCTCATCTGGAGAGGCATTATTTCTGTTTCTCGGTTTGCTTTGAACATTGAAGCTAAGGTGGCCAGGGCATCAGCCAATTGGTTTTCCTCTCGTGGGAAGTAATTAAAGGTTACTTCCTCGAATTCTTTGACCAAATCCACAACGAGATCGTGATATTTGACTAGCTTCGAGTCTCTCACTTCCCAATCTCCACGGATTTGGTAAATCACTAATGCCGAATCTTCGGATACCTTTAGGATTTTGATGTCTTGTTCAATAGCTGCGCGAAGCCCCATGATGCAAGCCTCGTATTCCGCTATGTTATTGGTACAGAAGAAGTTTAACCTGGCAGTGAATGGATAATGATTCCCTTCTGGTGACACTAAAACTGCTCCGATCCCATGCCCCAATGCGTTTGATGCGCCATCAAAACTCATCTTCCATAATTTCTCTTTTGATGATTCACATTCTTTTTCTGTAATGCACATCAAGTCTTCATCCAGGAAGTCAAATCTTAATGGCTCGTATTCCTCTGTAGCTCGGGCTGCTAGAAAGTCGGCTATCGCGCTCCCTTTTATCGACTTTTGGTTTACATAGATGATGTCGTATTCCGACAATAGGATCTGCCATCGTGCCATTCTTCCCAAGAGTGCAGGTGATTCCATCATGTACTTTATTAGGTCCAGCTTTGAGATCAGCCACGTCATATGATACAACATATATTGTCTGAGCCTTCGAGCTGCCCAAACCAGAGCACAACAGAATTTTTCAATTGACGGATATTTTGCTTCATACTCCGTGAACTTCTTGCTGAGGTAATAGATCGCCTTTTCTCCTCTCCCCGATTCATCATGTTGCCCTAGCACACAACCCATTGAATTTTCGAACACCGTCAGATACAATATTAACGGTCTCTCGGGAGTCGGGGGTACTAGCACCGGGGGGTTAGACAAATATTGTTTTATCTTGTCGAAAGCAGCTTGGCATTCTTCATTCCATTCCTCAGGATTGTGTTTTCGCAGGAGTTGAAAAATTGGGTCGCATCGGTTGGTAAGCTGAGCAATAAAACGAGCGATGTAGTTTAACCTTCCTAGAAGTCCTCTAACTTCTTTTTGTGTCCGTAGAGGTGGTAATTCTTATATGGCCTTTATCTTGTCCGGATCAACCTCAATACCTCTCTTGCTGACGATGAAGCCCAGTAATTTCCCCGAGGTTGCTCCGAATGTGCACTTAGCTGGGTTAAGCTTGAGTTGGAATTTTCTCAATCTTTCAAATAATTTCCTGAGGTTTCCAACGTGCTCTCTTTCCCCTCGAGATTTGGCAATCATATCGTCGACATAGACTTCTATCTCTTTGTGCATCATGTCATGGAACAGCATCACCATTGCCCTCTGATATGTTGCCCCGGTATTCTTTAATCCGAATGGCTTCACCTTGTAGCAGAATGTTCCCCACATCGTCACGAATGTAGTTTTCTCCATATCCTCAGGAGCCATCTTTATTTGGTTATAACCTGAAAATCCATCTATGAAAGAAAATAATGAATGTTTTGCCGTGTTATCCACCAACGTATCGATGTGCGGTAAGGGAAAATTATTCTTGGGGCTTGCTCGATTCAGATCGCGATAGTCCACACACATTCACACCTTGCCATCTTTCTTTGGCACTGGGACTATATTAGCCACCCATTCCGGATATTTGGAGACTTGTAAGAAGCCGGCATCAAATTATTTTTTGACTTCTTCTTTTATTTTTAAGAGCATTTCTGGTCTCATTCGTCTTAGCTTACGCTAGAGCAGGCTTGCATTTCAGCCGGTGGGAGCCTATGGACCACTACATCCTCGCTTAATCCTGGCATGTCCTGATATGACCATGCAAATACATCTTTGTACTCATGAAGCAAGGTGACCAAGTCGTGTTTGGTGTTCTCTAAAATGGTGGTCCCGATCTTCACTTCTTGCCTCCTTTCTTCACTTTCCAAGTTCACTGTCTCGATAGATTGTTGATGGGAGAGTATCTATTTATCTTCTTGTTCTATCATTCTTAGCAAGTCAGGGGTTGAGACATAATCTTGACATTCTCGTCGACCAGATTCTCCTAAACAAGCGGTTTGCTCGAAGTCGATTTTAGGATCATGCAGGATTGTTCACATTATCGATATCGAGAGCACTGAAAGGTAAATGGAAAAGAAACTATAGAGGAACCTACAAATGTGATTCTATGGCATGACATGAAATATATATAAAGACAGGCTATGAGAAGAGGGAATAAATATGGGGCCAATGAGAATGAGAGACAATGACAAAATGCATCTTCATTGATTGTTCATTTAAATGCTAAACAGCCAACACAAACTCTTATAATAGATTCCCCTACAACTTAGGGGTATACAGGAAGTTGTCATTGAGGATTACTTTGGAGGGGCCCTAGAAACTACAAGGAGATCCTCAGCGATCCAATTGTTCAAAACAAATCCAGGAGGACCAGGGCGTATTTTTGAAATGCCTTCCATCGTATCACCCGCTTTGTCAATGACGTTTATATTGAAGTTCTCGAAATCCCTTTCAACCAATAACAGGGCGTTTCGTGAATTATCTCCCTCTGGGTACACTATTCTAGCGGACGTAAAAGTTTTCGACAATGGCGGGTACGTCATAGGCTCCCATTCTACTTCCCGACGTGAGGCTCTTGCAATCCTCTTTCCTTGATCTTTCTGCAACTATTTCCTTCTTTGTCGTCCATCAGGTTTGAACCCCAAGCCGTATTGAGCCTTGTGGTGTACTGGTTTTAGCGCTTTAGCTATCCCTTGCTGGTGTTTTCCTAAACCTTTCCCTGCCCGGGCGCCTTTTCCTACAGTCAACTTGATTCCCATCTTGGTGTTTCTTGAAAATTTGGGCGTGGGAGCCCTCTCTCCTTCGGCGACAAATGTAGCGTTGATAAATTTGAAGGAACAGAAGGAGCATTCTGGCGCCTCTTTGTTTGCCTCGATGTAGGGTGCGTCGATAGAGAGTGATGCGACGATGTCTTCTTCACCAGCGATCGTGATCAAGCGATTATCCATAATAAACTTTATTTTTCGATGGAGAGATGAAGGATTGCTCTAAGCGGAATGGATCCGGGCCTTCCTAAAAGGCAATTATATGAAGGTGCGATATCCATGACACGGAACTCGACATTATATGTGCGGGCCCACCTCCGGAAGAATCTCGATCTTTCCCATGACCTCTGCCGTGTTCCATCAAATGCCCCACTGCGAGAATAACAAGGCCTCGAGATAAGATATGTCGACGGGCATCACGGGCGGTGTAGCTAACGGCATGACATTGAGCGCTTGAGACCGTTGTCAATAAGCACATGCGGTATTATATAGCCTTTGCACCGGTTGTGATGTGCAATGCTTTAATGAGCTCTACCGTTTGGTGGTATTTCATCATCATTGAAAGAGATGAAATTATCCGTATTTAAATTGTTCACCCACTGCCAAGTTTTTCAACGGGTACATTGCTCCTACACATACGCTTGGTTTAACACTTTCAAGAAAAAGCGTTTCGATGTGGCTCCGAGTTCAACAACAGGGATAATACTGAGATTCTTACTGGTTGTTTGTTCAGCTGCTCTACGACGTTATATTAGCTGTGCTTAATAAACTTTAAGAATTCCTGCGCTTCATCCTCATTCACGGGCCTCTTGGCTTCTTGTTCAGATTGTATTTCAACTTCACCCTCGGCCTCGTGTATTGGTGCCTTCCCTTTCTGACTCGTGCCAACGGCTTTTTTCTTTGTCTCAACCATCTCAGAGGAATAGCACCTCCAATGCGGGTAAAATGCCCCATCTCGCTGACGTTTCCAGTTGTAGCTTCGGGTATGGTGATGTTGATATCACATTTCCACGGCACCGCCTTGCTATCCTTGTAAGGGAAAGGAGAAGGTACTTGGATTATCATTTTTGGTCTCACCTCTTCCTTCTTTGCCTCGTAGTAGATCACCAAAGGTCGATCGACGCTATAAGGGGGGCCTGATGATTGGCCCTCAGAGGCGCATACATCATTTTCATCGGCCTCTTCCATCTTATTGTAGATCTCAACCTCCTTATTATCCATCATACCTTGAAGTAGCTCTTTGAATTTCTCGCAAGATTGGATGTGATGTCCTTCTATGCCGTGGAAGATGTAAAAACTCGGACTCTTCATGCTTTCCTCCTTGAAACTTTTGTCGAGCATACCCTTTTCAGTCATTATTTCCCAGACCTTCATCAAAGGTGTCCTTATTTCGGAGACACAACACTTGGCTCGCCACTGCCCCTCCTGTGTCGCCATATTCACGTTCCCTACGGTATGGTTAGGGAGCGGATTTCCAACCATATTATCGGTACCGTCAAACCATAAAATCCCTGCTTCGATAAGACCTTGAACTCTCCTCTTAAAGGCTATACAGTTGTCTGTAGAATGCCCCTGGTTTCCAGCATGATACATGCAATTAGCATTGGGATCGTACCACTTTGGGAATGGAGGCTTCAGTGGTGCCATGTAATGTGGGGAGATTAATTGTTTTTCCAATAATTTTGAGCACAGTTCTCCATATAACACGGGAATAGGGGTAAATTGGGGTCTCTCGGGGTTGGGTCTTGTCGACCTTTGTTTATTTTTTGGCTGACTTTGAACAGACGTAGTATTTGGCGGGGGTATGGTAAATGGTCTTTGGTTATTAGCGGCATAGACGGGGTAGGGAGGGGGTGTTTGATAGTAGAGGTTTTCAGGAGGAAAATAGAAATTTAGAGGTTGGCGGAATTGAGGTCGTGGTTGGGTTAGATACGAATTGGCAGTATAGTGGCTCCCGGTCCCCACCATATGGGTTTCAGGATCTTTTTTCTTTATAGGTGCTGGCCTTTTCGAACTTTCAGGACCCTCCATCCTTCCACTCTTGATGCCATTTTCGATGAGTTCGCCAGACATTACGATATCGGCGAAGTCTTTCATGGCATTTCCCACCAGTTTATCATAAAATTGCGTTTTCAAGGTATTGATAAAGAGGACCGTTATCTCACTTTTAGTTAGTGGGGGATCGACTTGGACTGAGAGGTCCCTCCATCTTTGAGCGTACTGTCTAAAGGTCTCCGTTGGCTTCTTTTTCATCATTTGTAACGTTAGTCGATCAGGTGCCATATCAGAAACATGCTTATATTGTTCACAGAATGCAGTTGCTAGGTCCTTCCATGACCGGATCCTCTCTGTGCTGAGTTGATCATACCACCGGAGGGCTAATCCGATCAAACTATCCTGGAAACAGTGTATTAACAGCTTGTCCTCATTCACGTGACCAGCCATCTTTCGACAGAACATGATAAGATGGGCCTTCGGACATCTTGTTCCATCGTACTTTTCAAAATCTGGCGCCTTAAACTTTGGAGGCAGAACCAGATCGGGCACCAGACTGAGCTCTTTGGCGCTCAGTGCAGAGAAGACTCCAGTACCCTCCACCATCTTGAGTCTTTCTTCCAAGATCCTGTACTTTTCCTCAGCATCATGATCGTCCCTCTTTAACCTAGCTATTTCTATCGGATCATCCAAATCCGGAACAATCAGATTAGCAGAATTATCTCTGGAGTTTGATACAAATACACCTTGCCCCAAATGAGTAGGTGGTATGGGTCGTTGTTCTAGGCTTGCCGGGTTCCCTTGAGGATATCCTCTTTGCGTCGCATGAGCATGGGGTGGTGTGAATCCTAGGGGATAGAGCGGATCTTGATTGACTCTCGAGTGGGGTTCTGTAATATCAAGACTCCGTGTGATTCCTTTTCCTTTGGCCAGAGCCGTCAACATCTCCATCATTTTAGCCATTTGATCCTTATGCTCTGGTGATTCTTCGCGGGATCTCATCATCAAGTCCTTGCTTCTTTGCTGCGACACTGCCAATCTGTTCTTGCAGCTTTTCTTTGGATTCTTTCCATTCTTTCGATCCTCTCATTGAGTTCGGCGTCCATAGCTCTAGTTCTTAGACGTGTCCTATAGGGATGATGTGATTCCAGATTCGCAGTGACGTAGCTGCGGATTATACGATTTCAGCCTTAGTAATGATTATGGCGATGTGATGCTAATGTATGCAACGTAATGCAAATACATGTATGAATGCAAAAGGTGTTGATTTAATTCAATTCCATTAGATAAACTTTACTAGAAAACAAATTTCCTTTCATAGAACGGACGATTACATATACGACTTTGCTCTAGTGCCTAAATCCTTAATTTTCCTAAGAAGCCAAGCTAAGCTTTGGCCTCGCTCGATCTTGACTCGTACATCAGAGTTAGCGAATCAGCCCGAACCGCCAAGGTTTGCAAATAATCGGCCACCTCTAGGATTTGAGCCACGGCCTCGCCCATTACATAGTCTCTGTTTTACGATCCGTTCTTGAGAATGGTGGAGCTGCTCCTCCAATGTTCGTTGTTTGCTTCAAGGAGTTCAACCGAATTTTGCTATCTTGTAATGCGATTTGAGCTCCCTATCCTTCCTCTCATCTCCTCGATCTTGTCCGTGGCCCTTAATTTGACTACCGAAGTGCGACTACAGATGCAGATGCATTGACCTTTCTAATTGCGCTACTTGGCGCGTAACCTCTCTTGTTCACTTTGGCTTTCCAACAGGCTTTTTTCCAAAGCGTCCTCCCGCATTTGAGCATCTTGGAATTTCCTTTCCCACCGATCGGCTCTGGACTTTTCTTCTTTAATTTCCCGTCGCCATTGCTCGACGTTTTGCCCAAACAGCAATGATTCGATGGACATGCGTAAGCTTCTTATAGTCCGTCTTTAAGCTATCCAAATCCTCTTGGCCTTATTCTTTCCTTTTTCAATTTTTCAGCCTCGAACTTGTAGCGTCGACATCTAACCCCAAGCGCATCTTTTCCTCTTCTATTTGCTCTATTCTCTTACCCAATTTCGGGTCTTTCTCTCGAAGTCTTGCTTGATAATCTCTAATTCGAGGACGGGATTACTTGCAATTTATTCTTCTATTGGTCGAGCATTTCCTTGGATTGGCCCTAGGACGTTGTCGTTGATTCTTTTGCCCCACCATCGATCGTACTCAGGGGTCACCATTGGCCCTATGGCGAGTCTCTTCATTTTTCGGGTTTGGGTCCATGCATCTGATATTTCGCGAACTCTCTTCTTATAGTTGTCATCCTTGTATGAAAATTCACATTGGGCTAATCCATTTGTCGCAGGTATGAACTGTCTCGATTGATACTGCCTCATCACTAGTAACGGGGCATATCCGACAGCTTCCCATAGTCCGAGTAAAGGAACCCAGTCGAACCCTTCACATCGATACAAGATCTAGTCCGTGATCACCCACAGAGCCTTCCATTCTACATCTTTAACTTGCAGATTTTGGAGAATTGCTATCCATTTCTCTCCGGATAGGTCGTCCCGCCTTGGTGCACTCGCTAATTCCTCTAGAGGAGAGTAGTTCTCGAAAAAGACTTTGTATGAGACCTTTTCTCTCTTCCAAAAATGGCAATGAAACCAAGATAACAACAACTGTGCACAACCCACGAACCTCCCTTCGCCCGCCCTTCGGCAAGCGTTCAATGATCTGAAGGTTTCGGCTAAAATTGCGGGGACAGGCGTAACTTCCTTATCAAGTTTATCAAATAGGTCTGAAACCGCATCCTCTATATGCCCTAACTCCTTGGGAAAGATGACCAAACCATAGATGCTTAGAGTGAAGACGTCGACCCTCTTCTTCTTATCAGGATGCGCCAAGATCAAGTCCCTCAAGTGTTTCCAAGGAATGCACTTACAATCTCCCTTTTTCTTGATCCGGGCCGTGATCCATTGCTCGCTTATCCCTGTAATGTTCATTAGCCTCTTTGAGAACGCCAAAGACATTTGCAAAGCTTGAATACGCCTTATCGATTCGAATTTTGGGCATCGAAACAAAAGCGTGTACTCTACATGGTAGGCACCAAATCTACCTCTCCAAAAGTGAAGCAACTGTAGGCGGGGTTCCAAAACTGGGTAATAGCTCGGAGTAGGTACTCGTCTATCTTGATATCAAGCAGATAGGGCAGATCGCCGTAATTATAGTAGAGTAGTTGTTTGTCCTCGGTTCCCCATGAGTCCCATATTTCCTTCAGTTCTCGCAGGTCATTTTGAGCCACACTGATACGGGTGAAATCCCATAACTCTGATTCATGCCCCACTGTCAGGCTATCTCCTTTTTCTTGCTGTACTCTTTCGGACCACACCTGAACAGCCGCATTATCCTCCACTCTATCGAGAAACCCCTTTTCCATGTTAAGCTTTTCTATCTAGTAACCGAATGTGGTTCAACACCCTTTTATGATGAAATGCCATGCAATAATAGCAAAACACAACAAGTTAGTATCAGGTACAAGAACTTGAAATAAACAGGAAATGATTGAACTCCTATTTAAGGTAACAACTAGGGTTTACACGGCTCTAGCTATGGCGGGCTCTTAAGTCTCTCTATAAGTGGTTCGGTTCTAAAGCAAGGGTACCTGAACCAGCAGATTCCTCGATCCTCACCTATTATAGGCTCATATGGACCGAGTTCAGTTTAGGGGGGTACATTTCCCTATGGCTGCACGGAGATAAAAATCTCACGAAGACATAGGTACGGATATATCCCGAAAGTGATCCACTATCTTGCACAGAGGTAAAAACCTCACGAAAGAGTAGCTTTTCACTCCCACTTAAGGGTGTGACCGCAATGGTCATGCAATGCAATGCCAAAGTATTTCACGAGACTCGACACTATAGCACAAACAAATGCATCAAAGAGAAACATGATTTTTCAAAACATTTTTCCAACTTTTCAATCAAAGGGACAAAAATCAATCAATTTACGGCCTGACTCTCAGAATCCCCAGTGGAGTCGCCAAGCTGTCGTAACCATTTTTTGACAAAACGAAAATCGATTTTTGGAAATAAGGAGTAAGAGGAAAGTCACCACCGATCTTTATTTAGGTGTGATCGGATCACCTTTGTTTTAATAAAACCTTTTGATTTACTAAAACAACATTTTTGGTCTACGAAAATTGGAGAAAAGCGAGTTCGGGGGTCGGTCACGTGCGAGGAAGGATCAGCACCCTCGCAGCGCCCACAATTGGTACCGAATTGATTAATGTTGTCCCAATGTTGAAAGTTTGAATATTTAAAACGAATTTAGAGATTTGATCAAGATTTTCTGGTTTCGAATGAATAAAATATCACATCCAGTACATAGGACACGATGATTTTAATCTTCGAATCCAAGATCATCTCTTAGATCACGTGACTCATGCATTAAAATATCAAAAGGGGTATTCGATTGTTTGGCCAAGCGAGAGAACCGAAACCCAACACATAGGGCATGGTCCCTCGAATTTCCAAACATAGAATATTGCCTTATTTTGAAAACTTATTGATTTTGAATGGAATTTATAAATGTATTTGAAAAATTATACACATTTGGATAGTTTAGACTTTAAAGAAATACTATTCAAAAAGCAAAGGGGGAAAATAATGGTAATGTAGCGTGAATTCGGTGTAATACATGTAATACGTAACAATGGAATTTTTAACCTAAAATATAACATGCATAAATAACAGTAATGATAACGAAACAATAATACATGAGCACAAAAATACATACAGTGGACTATGATAACATGACAATACGTATAAATGAATTGTAGCACATGCAAAAGCAATAATCAGATAATCTACGTCCTCTAAGAAATAACACTAATAAACGAATACCAACGAATTAAACAGCTTAAAGAAGGATAATACATGAATCAATTGAATCTAATTAACAAAATGATTTTAGGTCAAGAATGCGCGATAAAAAATAAACGATATGTGAAATCATTTTAAAATGGTGTCTAAAAATAAAATGTACAATAAATAGATTAATAAGAATGATACAAAAAATAAGTAATGAAATAAAATAAAAATAATAAATAGATACATAAAATTTTTAAAACAAGTTGAAGAATAAATTGAGATCCGATTAAAACAGCGAGGACCAAAATCGTAATAAAACAAAAAAGAGTCAGGCCTGGACCAGATTAGAAAGCAATTGAAATTATCAGGCGAGATTTTTAAAAATAAAAGGGATGCGGACGGGACTCGACCAACAGGAATCGAAAACAAAAAGGGGCAATTGCGCAATTATCCCGCGAGAGCGAAAACGCGCGGATCCAGGGGTGGATCCGGGTCGACGCGCGGGATGCTCCACTGCGTGAAACGACGTCGTTTTCTTAAATGTATAAAACCCCCTTTTCCCCAGAATCATGCTTCAACCCTAATAGTTTTAAAGTATAGCAGCCACCACTTTCCATCTCTCTCGTTTCGCTCGACTTTTGGGTCTCTTTGGGCATTCCCTCGCGCCACCACCGTTTTAGGTGGCTGACGAAGCGCGGGATTAACCTTCGGCACCGTTTGAAACCACTTTCAGATGGCTGAACTCTCGGTGCCTCGAAATAGAGGAAAAGGGCCTTCAACGCCCCACTCAAGCCGAGCTCTGTCCACGGAGGAGGCGGATCCCGAGACCATGACCGAGGGGATCCCAGGTAAGCCTCCTCCCCTTTCTTATTTGTTTGCTAAATCTGGAAATAACAAAGATAAAATAATAGCAAAAATAGTAAATGCGATGAGGAAATAGAATCAACCTTCCAAGTTTCTTTTCCGTTTTTTTTTAATTTTTTGATATTCGTAGAGGGAGCTGAAATTACAAGGGCTTTTTTTTTTTTTTTTTTGATATCTGATATGCCTTTTTTTTTGTTTTTTTGAATCCAAAAGTCATCTTTTACATCAAATAAAAATGGCTTTATAGCCAAATACACAGCATTTTTTGGTTTTCTATTTTGCTCCATACTCTGTTGTTTTCTATCTTCGTTGCTATGTGTTTTGCAGGGCATGGGCGAGGCGCTGCGGGGTGTCGGTCGAGGGCGTCTGAGGCGTGCGACGGGGTTGGTGCGCACCTGGGGTCGCGGACTTCATCCGTCAGGGGCGTGGGCACTAGAGCCTAGGCGCTTGGTGGCTGAAACGAGGCAAGGCGCGCGTGTGCGGGGAACTAGAGCGGCGCGCGTGGCGCATGGGAAGCTGGAACGACATGGGCGCGCGCGTGTGGGACATGCGCGGTGGCGCTGGGAAAAAGGGTCCCTAGGGTTTCTGTTTTGGCTTGGTCCTTGGGCCATTGTAATTGGGCTAGGATTGGGTTGAATTGGTTATGGGCCTGTAATTGGACTGTTATTTTTTGGACTGTTTAATGGTTTTTGTTTTATTCCAATTTTGGTTTTATTATTTTGGGTTTTGGGCTTATTTATTCTAACGGGCCCGGGCAAGATTGGTGATTACAGCTGCCCCTCTTTGCCTATTGTCGTGAAACGAGAATAGAGCAAAGACCAGAGAAGAACCAATTTTGCCCGGTCTTGGTCAATCCTTGACTTATTGGCCCTCGTCTTCCCCAAACATCTTCAAACTTGTTGCTTCGATCCGTTCTGCTATTTTCAAGATATATGACTTGCGGCTTCAACTCGCTTTTCCTCGTAATTTGCTTTGGCTAGAGAATTGTAGCTTCGATTTACTAATTGTTCCACTGGGACTTTTAAGGAAATAAAATCAATAACTGAGTTGAGTTTTCCTTTTCTTTCTTCTTCTTCTTCTTCTTTTTTTTAAGAAACAAAAATTGGAAACAGAAATTCAAAGATAGAATTTGAGAATATCTCGGCAAGTGACCTGAGATTCAACTCAACTCTCGTGTTATGAGTCGATTTTTGAACAGAATTTGAAGGACAGAAATTTAAAGATAGAAATTAAATACCTCGGCATGTCCCGAGGTCCAACTCACTTCTCGTATTATGAGCTGATTTTTGAACAGAAATTTAAAGACAACAATTAAAAATACCTCAGCGCGCCCCGAGGCTCAACTCACCTCTCGTATTGTGAATTGATTTTTGAACAGAAATTTAAAGATAGAAATTAAATACCTCGGCGTGCCCCGAGGCCCAACTCACCTCTCGTATTATGAGTTGATTTTTGAACAGAAATTTAGAGACAGAAATTAAATACCTCGGCGTGTCCTGAGGCTCAACTCACCTCTCGTATTATGAGTTGATTTTTGAACTTGATAATTTAAAGCGAAATTAAATACCTCGGCGTGTCCCGAGGCTTCAACTTACCTCTCGTATTATGAGTTGATTTTTGAATAGAAATTTTAAAGACAGAAATTAAATACCTCGGCGTGCCCCGAGGCTCAACTCACCTCTCGTATTGTGAGTTGATTTTTGAACAGAAATTTAAAGACAGAAATTAAATACCTCGGCGTGCCCCGAGGCCCAACTCACCTCTCATATTCTGAGTTGATTTTTGAACAGAAATTTAGAGACAGAAATTAAATACCTCGGCGTGTCCCGAGGCTCAACTCACCTCTCGTATTATGAGTTGATTTTTGAACAGGAATTTAAAGGCGAAAATTAAATACCTCGACGTGTCCCGAGGCTTCAACCCACCTATCGTATTATGAGTTGATTCTTTGGACAGAAATTGAAAAACACCTCAAGGTGTGACCTGAGGCTCAACTCACCCCTCGTACTATGAGTTGATTTTTTTACAATCAGAATCTTAAAACATATCATCTGGTGGGACTCGGATGTCTTCTTTTCCTCGATTTGGTACAACTATCATCAAAATTTCTTGCTTTATTGGTATACTTGTATGTGTTATGCGTGATGTTGTCATGATATGCACATGTTTTTCTTAAATGCTCTTATGCTTACATGATTATGCCATGCGCTCTGGGCTTGTTTGTCATGTATCTCTCGTTATAACTTTCATGATGACTTGTATTCATTGCTTCGATTCTTGACTTTTCTTTCAGGTTTTGTTCTCGTCCTCAAGTTTTATTAGTAGTCTGCACTTCTCATATATCACCCATTTTGCCCCCTTATTGAACTTTTGTCCTTGCTTTGAGGCTCTTGTACTTACCAGGTTCTCATCCAGGTAATGCTCAATGTTCCTTTTGTTTAGAGTATGTAATTTCACTATTTACCATTTAAATGAACCAAACACGAGATGCATGAGAATGGCCAAGTAGGTATGAAGGAAATACCTTACGTTCGTATTTATTTCAAAGCAACAAGCAAAGAAAATTGACAAGGAATGATTCGATAAGGAAAACATAAAAAAAAAGTAGATTCAATTGTCACAAATGCTCTAGATATCCAACGCATGAACTTCTCCATGTTCCTTCATCCTGAATCTCTTCGAGTGAAGCTTCTTGCGTAGAAGATCCTAAGCTTCCGAGTCCGTTTAATTTCGCCCTTTGACTCCCCGTTCGAATCGCCCTTGCTCTTTACGTGCGAATCCCCTTCGTTAGGATGCCTTTTCAGGTTTTCATCCCAATTTTGTTTATCAAGACGCCCTTTTCGGGTTTTCATCCTGATTTTTTTTAATAAAAATTAAGACGCCTTTTCAGGTTTTCATCTTGATCTTTTTCCTTTTTCTTTTCTCATTCCTTCTTTTTTTTTAGGCGTAGTACTTCTTCACGGCATCTGAGTTCACTGGATTCGGTACCTCTTTCCCATCCATCTCTGTGAGAATCAAAGCTCCCAGAAAGCCTTCTTTACAAAATAGGGTCCTTCCCAATTCGGTGCCCATTTTCCTCGAAAGTCTTTTTGTATTGGGAGAATCTTTCTCAACACGAGCTCTCCTTAGCGCGAAATTCCTTGGCGTGATCATTCTCTTTCGGTACATCCGTCCATGACAGATTGCTTTTAAGTGTTTTTCTTCGATTGGATTCAGTTGGTCGTATCGAGCTTGAACCCATTCTGTTTCTTCTAGTTTTGACTCCATTAAGACTCGTAAAGAGGGGATCTCAACTTCGATAAGCAGTACAGCTTCCATTCCGTAGACCAGAGAGAAAGGAGTTGCCCCCGTAGAAGTCCGCACATATGTGTGATATGCGTATAGGGCAAATGGTAGCTTCTCGTGCCAGTCTTTATACGTCTCGGTCATTTTCCCAATAATCCTTTTAATATTTTTGTTGGCAGCCTCTACTGCTCCGTTCGTCTTTGGGTGATAGGGTGAGGAATTGTGATGCTTTATTTGAAATTGTTCACACACTTCCTTCATCATCCTGTTGTTCAGATTCAAGGCGTTATCTAAGATGATTTTCTCAGGTAATCCGTATCGACATATAATCTCCTTTTTCAAGAACTTGCGAACCGCGGTCTTTGTCACGTTCGCAAACGAAGCGGCCTTGACCCACTTTGTGAAGTAATCTATGACCATGAAGATGAATCGATGCCCATTAGAAGCTTTTGGGGAAATTGGCCCTATAACATCCATGCCCCACATAAAAAAAGGCCACGGAGAGGTCATAACGTGGAGGGGCGAAGGTGCTGCATGAATTTTGTCGCCGTAAACTTGGCATTTGTGACACTTTCGTGCGTAACTGATGCAGTGGCTTTCCATTGTCAACTAGTAATAGTCGAGTCTCATAATTTTCCTGGCCATAGTAAAACCATTGGCATGCGTTCCACAAATTCCTTCATGGACCTCTTCAAGTATCTTTCTGGCTCCAATATCGTCTACGCATCTCAGAAGCACTTGATCTTTTCCTCTTTTGTATAGGATGTCCCCATCAAGAACAAATCCCGCTGCTATTCTTCTGATTATTCTTTTGTCGTTCTTGTTTGCTTGCTCCGGATATCTTTGATGCTTGACATATTCTAAGATATCATGGAACCATGGCACATCCATCCGCCTCTTTTTCAATGCTAAAACAATGCACCGGGGCTTCATATATTCTCATCTGGAGAGGCATTATTTCTGTTTCTCGGTTTGCTTTGAACATTGAAGCTAAGGTGGCCAGGGCATCAGCCAATTGGTTTTCCTCTCGTGGGAAGTAATTAAAGGTTACTTCCTCGAATTCTTTGACCAAATCCACAACGAGATCGTGATATTTGACTAGCTTCGAGTCTCTCACTTCCCAATCTCTACGGATTTGGTAAATCACTAATGCCGAATCCCCGGATACCTTTAGGATTTTGATGTCTTGTTCAATAGCTGCGCGAAGCCCCATGATGCAAGCCTCGTATTCCGCTATGTTATTGGTACAGAAGAAGTTTAACCTGGCAGTGAATGGATAATGATTCCCTTCTGGTGACACTAAAACTGCTCCGATCCCATGCCCCAATGCGTTTGATGCGCCATCAAAACTCATCTTCCATAATTTTTCTTTTGATGATTCACATTCTTTTTCTGTAATGCACATCAAGTCTTCATCCAGGAAGTCAAATCTTAATGGCTCGTATTCCTCTGCTAGCTTTGGTCGCTAGAAAGTCGCTATCGCGCTCCCTTTTATCGACTTTTGGTTTACATAGATGATGTCGTATTCCGACAATAGGATCTGCCATCGTGCCATTCTTCCCAAGAGTGCAGGTGATTCCATCATGTACTTTATTAGGTCCAGCTTTGAGATCAGCCACGTCATATGATACAACATATATTATGCGAGCCTTGAGTTTGCCCAAACCGAGAACACAATGAAATTTTTCAATTGACGGATATTTTGCTTCATACTCCGTGAACTTCTTGCTGAGGTAATAGATCGCCTTTTCTCCTCTCCCCGATTCATCATGTTGCCCTAGCACACAACCCATTGAATTTTCGAACACCGTCAGATACAATATTAACGGTCTCTCGGGAGTCGGGGGTACTAGCACCGGGGGGTTAGACAAATATTGTTTTATCTTGTCGAAAGCAGCTTGGCATTCTTCATTCCATTCCTCAGGATTGTGTTTTCGCAGGAGTTGAAAAATTGGGTCGCATCGGTTGGTAAGCTGAGCAATAAAACGAGCGATGTAGTTTAACCTTCCTAGAAGTCCTCTAACTTCTTTTTGTGTCCGTAGAGGTGGTAATTCTTATATGGCCTTTATCTTGTCCGGATCAACCTCAATACCTCTCTTGCTGACGATGAAGCCCAGTAATTTCCCCGAGGTTGCTCCGAATGTGCACTTAGCTGGGTTAAGCTTGAGTTGGAATTTTCTCAATCTTTCAAATAATTTCCTGAGGTTTCCAACGTGCTCTCTTTCCCCTCGAGATTTGGCAATCATATCGTCGACATAGACTTCTATCTCTTTGTGCATCATGTCATGGAACAGCATCACCATTGCCCTCTGATATGTTGCCCCGGTATTCTTTAATCCGAATGGCTTCACCTTGTAGCAGAATGTTCCCCACATCGTCACGAATGTAGTTTTCTCCATATCCTCAGGAGCCATCTTTATTTGGTTATAACCTGAAAATCCATCTATGAAAGAAAATAATGAATGTTTTGCCGTGTTATCCACCAACGTATCGATGTGCGGTAAGGGAAAATTATTCTTGGGGCTTGCTCGATTCAGATCGCGATAGTCCACACACATTCACACCTTGCCATCTTTCTTTGGCACTGGGACTATATTAGCCACCCATTCCGGATATTTGGAGACTTGTAAGAAGCCGGCATCAAATTATTTTTTGACTTCTTCTTTTATTTTTAAGAGCATTTCGGGTCTCATTCGTCTTAGCTTCTGCTAGACAGGCTTGCATTCTGGCTTCAGTGGGAGCCTATGGACCACTACATCCTCGCTTAATCCTGGCATGTCCTGATATGACCATGCAAATACATCTTTGTACTCATGAAGCAAGGTGACCAAGTCGTGTTTGGTGTTCTCTAAAATGGTGGTCCCGATCTTCACTTCTTGCCTCCTTTCTTCACTTTCCAAGTTCACTGTCTCGATAGATTGTTGATGGGGGAGTATCTATTTATCTTCTTGTTCTATCATTCTTAGCAAGTCAGGGGTTGAGACATAATCTTCAGCATTCTCGTCAGCTTCGGATTCTCCTAAACAAACAGTTTGCTCGAAGTCGATTTTAGGATCTGTAACGGGATTGTTCACATTATCGATATCTGAGCACCTGAAAGGTAAATGGAAAAGAAACTATAGAGGAACCTACAAATGTGATTCTATGGCATGACATGAAATATATATAAAGACAGGCTATGAGAAGAGGGAATAAATATGGGGCCAATGAGAATGAGAGACAATGACAAAATGCATCTTCATTGATTGTTCATTTAAATGCTAAACAGCCAACACAAACTCTTATA
Organism: Gossypium bickii; assembly: GCA_025503065.1. Lineage (NCBI taxonomy): Eukaryota > Viridiplantae > Streptophyta > Magnoliopsida > Malvales > Malvaceae > Gossypium > Gossypium bickii. The sequence goes on from CP106717.1 coordinate 109,708,175, forward strand.
ATAGATTCCCCTACAACTTAGGGGTATACAGGAAGTTGTCATTGAGGATTACTTTGGAGGGGCCCTAGAAACTACAAGGAGATCCTCAGCGATCCAATTGTTCAAAACAAATCCAGGAGGACCAGGGCGTATTTTTGAAATGCCTTCCATCGTATCACCCGCTTTGTCAATGACGTTTATATTGAAGTTCTCGAAATCCCTTTCAACCAATAACAGGGCGTTTCGTGAATTATCTCCCTCTGGGTACACTATTCTAGCGGACGTAAAAGTTTTCGACAATGGCGGGTACGTCATAGGCTCCCATTCTACTTCCCGACGTGAGGCTCTTGCAATCCTCTTTCCTTGATCTTTCTGCAACTATTTCCTTCTTTGTCGTCCATCAGGTTTGAACCCCAAGCCGTATTGAGCCTTGTGGTGTACTGGTTTTAGCGCTTTAGCTATCCTCACTTGGTGTTTTCCTAAACCTTTCCTGCCCAGCGCGCGCTTTTCCCTCTGATCAACTTGATTCCCATCTTGGTGTTTCTTGAAAATTTGGGCGTGGGAGCCCTCTCTCCTTCGGCGACAAATGTAGCGTTGATAAATTTGAAGGAACAGAAGGAGCATTCTGGCGCCTCTTTGTTTGCCTCGATGTAGGGTGCGTCGATAGAGAGTGATGCGACGATGTCTTCTTCACCAGCGATCGTGATCAAGCGATTATCCATAATAAACTTTATTTTCTGATGGAGAGATGAAGGGATTGCTCTAGCGGAATGGATCCAGGGCCTTCCTAAAAGGCAATTATATGAAGGTGCGATATCCATGACCTGGAACTCGACATTATATGTGCACGGGCCCACCTCCAGAAGAATCTCGATCTTTCCCATGACCTCTTGCCGTGTTCCATCAAATGCCCTTACTGCAGAATAACAAGGCCTCAGATAAGATATGTCGACGGGCATCCTGGACAGTGTAGCTAACGGCATGACATTGAGCGCAGACCCGTTGTCAATAAGCACATGCGGTATTATATAGCCTTTGCACCCGGTTGTGATGTGCAATGCTTTAACAGAGCCTCTACCGTTTGGTGGTATTTCATCATCGCTGAAAGAGATGAAATTATCCGTATTTAAATTGTTCACCCACCTGTCAAGTTTTTCAACGGGTACATTGCTCGGCACATACGCTTGGTTTAACACTTTCAGTAAAACGTTTCGATGTGGCTCCGAGTTCAACAACGAGGATATCTTGAGATTCTTCTTGGTTGTTTGTTAATTTTGCTCTCTGACGTTATATTAGCTGTGCTTAATAAACTTTAAGAATTCCTGCGCTTCATCCTCATTCACGGGCCTCTTGGCTTCTTGTTCAGATTGTATTTCAACTTCACCCTCGGCCTCGTGTATTGGTGCCTTCCCTTTCTGACTCGTGCCAACGGCTTTTTTCTTTGTCTCAACCATCTCAGAGGAATAGCACCTCTAATGCGGGTAAAATGCCCCATCTCGCTGACGTTTCCAGTTGTAGCTTCGGGTATGGTGATGTTGATATCACATTTCCACGGCACCGCCTTGCTATCCTTGTAAGGGAAAGGAGAAGGTACTTGGATTATCATTTTTGGTCTCACCTCTTCCTTCTTTGCCTCGTAGTAGATCACCAAAGGTCGATCGACGCTATAAGGGGGGCCTGATGATTGGCCCTCAGAGGCGCATACATCCTTTTCATCGGCCTCTTCCATCTTATTGTAGATCTCAACCTCCTTATTATCCATCATACCTTGAAGTAGCTCTTTGAATTTCTCGCAAGATTGGATGTGATGTCCTTCTATGCCGTGGAAGATGTAAAAACTCGGACTCTTCATGCTTTCCTCCTTGAAACTTTTGTCGAGCATACCCTTTTCAGTCATTATTTCCCAGACCTTCATCAAAGGTGTCCTTATTTCGGAGACACAACACTTGGCTCGCCACCTGTCCTCCTGTGTCGCCATATTCACGTTCCCTACGGTATGGTTAGGGAGCGGATTTCCAACCATATTATCGGTACCGTCAAACCATAAAATCCCTGCTTCGATAAGACCTTGAACTCTCCTCTTAAAGGCTATACAGTTGTCTGTAGAATGCCCCTGGTTTCCAGCATGATACATGCAATTAGCATTGGGATCGTACCACTTTGGGAATGGAGGCTTCAGTGGTGCCATGTAATGTGGGGAGATTAATTGTTTTTCCAATAATTTCGAGCACAGTTCTCCATATAACACGGGAATAGGGGTAAATTGGGGTCTCTCGGGGTTGGGTCTTGTCGGCCTTTGTTTATTTTTTGGCTGACTTTGAACAGACGTAGTATTTGGCGGGGGTATGGTAAATGGTCTTTGGTTATTAGCGGCATAGACGGGGTAGGGAGGGGGTGTTTGATAGTAGAGGTTTTCAGGAGGAAAATAGAAATTTAGAGGTTGGCGGAATTGAGGTCGTGGTTGGGTTAGATACGAATTGGTAGTATAGTGGCTCCCGGTCCCCACCATATGGGTTTCAGGATCTTTTTTCTTTATAGGTCTTTGGCCTTCGAACTTTCGGGACCTCCATCCTTCCACTCTTGATGCCATTTTCGATGAGTTCGCCAGACATTACGATATCGGTGAAGTCTTTCATGGCATTTCCCACCAGTTTATCATAAAATTGCGTTTTCAAGGTATTGATAAAGAGGACCGTTATCTCACTTTTAGTTAGTGGGGGATCGACTTGGACTGAGAGGTCCCTCCATCTTTGAGCGTACTGTCTAAAGGTCTCCGTTGGCTTCTTTTTCATCATTTGTAACGTTAGTCGATCAGGTGCCATATCAGAAACATGCTTATATTGTTCACAGAATGCAGTTGCTAGGTCCTTCCATGACCGGATCCTCTCTGTGCTGAGTTGATCATACCACCGGAGGGCTAATCCGATCAAACTATCACGGAAAAGCGATGTATTAACGACTTGTCCTCATTCACGTGACAGCCATCTTTCGAGTGAGAACATGATAAGATGGGCCTTCGGACATCTTGTTCCATCGTACTTTTCAAAATCTGGCGCCTTAAACTTTGGAGGCAGAACCAGATCGGGCACCAGACTGAGCTCTTTGGCGCTCAGTGCAGAGAAGACTCCAGTACCCTCCACCATCTTGAGTCTTTCTTCCAAGATCCTGTACTTTTCCTCAGCATCATGATCGTCCCTCTTTAACCTAGCTATTTCTATCGGATCATCCAAATCCGGAACAATCAGATTAGCAGAATTATCTCTGGAGTTTGATACAAATACACCTTGCCCCAAATGAGTAGGTGGTATGGGTCGTTGTTCTAGGCTTGCCGGGTTCCCTTGAGGATATCCTCTTTGCGTCGCATGAGCATGGGGTGGTGTGAATCCTAGGGGATAGAGCGGATCTTGATTGACTCTCGAGTGGGGTTCTGTAATATCAGGACTCCATGTGATTCCTTTTCCTTTGGCCAGAGCCGTCAACATCTCCATCATTTTAGCCATTTGATCCTTATGCTCTGGTGATTCCTCGCGGGATCTCATCATCAAGTCCCTTGCTTCTTGCTGCGACCTGGCCAACTGTTCTTGCAGCTCTTGCTGGATTCTTTCCATTCTTTCGATCCTCTCATTGAGTTCGGCGTCCATAGCTCTAGTTCTTAGACGTGTCCTATAGGGATGATGTGATTCCAGATTCGCAGTGACGTAGCTGCGGATTATACGATTTCAGCCTTAGTAATGATTATGGCGATGTGATGCTAATGTATGCAACGTAATGCAAATACATGTATGAATGCAAAAGGTGTTGATTTAATTCAATTCCATTAGATAAACTTTACTAGAAAACAAATTTCCTTTCATAGAACGGACGATTACATATACGACTTTGCTCTAGTGCCTAAATCCTTAATTTTCCTAAGAAGCCAAGCTAAGCTTTGGCCTCGCTCGATCTTGACTCGTACATCAGAGTTAGCGGATCAGCCCGAACCGCCAAGGTTTGCAAATAATCGGCCACCTCTAGGATTTGAGCCACGGCCTCGCCCATTACATAGTCTCTGTTTCTGATCCGTTCTTGAGAATGGTGGAGCTGCTCCCTCCAATGTTCGTTGTTTGCTTCAAGGAGTTCAACCCGAATTTTGCTATCTTGTAATGCAGTTTCGAGCTCCCCTATCCTTCCTCTCATCTCCTCGATCTTGTCCTGACTGGCCCTTAATTTGACTACCGAATTACGACTACGGTACAGATGCAGTGACCTTTCTAATTCTGCTACTTGGGCGCGTAACCTCTCTTGTTCACTTTGGCTTTCCAACAGGCTTTTTTCCAAAGCGTCCTCCCGTACTTGAGCATCTTGGAATTTCCTTTCCCACTGATCGGCTCTGGACTTTTCTTCTTTAATTTCCCGTCGCCATTGCTCTGACGTTTTGCCCAAACCAGCAGTTCTGATGGACATGCGTAGCTTCTTATAGTCCGTCTTTAAGCTATCCAAATCCTCTTCGGCCTTATTCTTTCCTTTTTTCAATTTTTCAGCCTCGAACTTGTAGACGTCGACATCTAACCCCAACTGCATCTTTTCCTCTTCTAGCTGCTCTATTCTCTTACCCAATTCCCGGGTCTTTCTCTCGAAGTCTTGCTTGATAATCTCTAATTCAGACGGGATTACTTGCAGCTGTTCTTCTATTGGTCGAGAATTTCCTTGGATTGGCCCTAGGACGTTGTCGTTGATTCTTTTGCCCCACCATCGATCGTACTCAGGGGTCACCATTGGCCCTATGGCGAGTCTCTTCATTTTTCGGGTTTGGGTCCATGCATCTGATATTTCGCGAACTCTCTTCTTATAGTTGTCATCCTTGTATGAAAATTCACATTGGGCTAATCCATTTGTCGCAGGTATGAACTGTCTCGATTGATACTGCCTCATCACTAGTAACGGGGCATATCCGACAGCTTCCCATAGTCAGAGTAAAGGAACCCGGTCGAACCCTTCACATCGATACAAGATCTAGTCCGTGATCACCACATGAGCCTTCCATTCTACATCTTTAACTTGCAGATTTTGGAGAATTGCTATCCATTTCTCTCCGGATAGGTCGTCCCGCCTTGGTGCACTCGCCTAATTCTCTAGAGGAGAGTAGTTCTCGAAAAAGACTTTGTATGAGACCTTTTCTCTCTTCCAAAAATGGCAATGAAACCAAGATAACAACAACTGTGCACAACCCACGAACCTCCCTTCGCCCGCCCTTCGGCAAGCGTTCAATGATCTGAAGGTTTCGGCTAAAATTGCGGGGACAGGCGTAACTTCCTTATCAAGTTTATCAAATAGGTCTGAAACCGCATCCTCTATATGCCCTAACTCCTTGGGAAAGATGACCAAACCATAGATGCTTAGAGTGAAGACGTCGACCCTCTTCTTCTTATCAGGATGCGCCAAGATCAAGTCCCTCAAGTGTTTCCAAGGAATGCACTTACAATCTCCCTTTTTCTTGATCCGGGCCGTGATCCATTGCTCGCTTATCCCTGTAATGTTCATTAGCCTCTTTGAGAACGCCAGCACATTTGCAAAGCTTGAATACGCCTTATCAGTTCGAATTTTCGGGCATCGAAACAAAGCTGTGTACTCCTCTATGGTAGGCACCAAATCTACCTCTCCAAAAGTGAAGCAACTGTAGGCGGGGTTCCAAAACTGGGTAATAGCTCGGAGTAGGTACTCGTCTATCTTGATATCAAGCAGATAGGGCAGATCGCCGTAATTATAGTAGAGTAGTTGTTTGTCCTCGGTTCCCCATGAGTCCCATATTTCCTTGATTCTCATGAGTCATTTTGAGCCACTGCGATACGGGTGAAATCCCATAACTCGATTCATGCCCCCACATCGGGCTATCTCCTTTTTCTTCTTTGTACTCTTTCGGACCACACCGAGCAAAGCCGCATTATCCTCCACTCTATCGAGAAACCCCTTTTCCATGTTAAGCTTTTCTATCTAGTGCCGAATGTGGTTCAACACCCTTTTATGATGAAATGCCATGCAATAATAGCAAAACACAACAAGTTAGTATCGGTACAAGAACTTGAAATAAGCAGAAATGATTGAACTCCTATTTAAGGTAACAACTAGGGTTTACACGGCTCTAGCTATGGCGGGCTCTTAAGTCTCTCTATAAGTGGTTGGTTCTAAAGCAAGCAAGGTACTGAACCACAGATTTCTCGATCCTCACCTATTATAGGCTCATATGGACCGAGTTCGGTTTAGGGGTACATTTCCTATGGTGCACGGAGATAAAAATCTCACGAAGACATAGTATGCGGATATATCCGAAAGTGATCCACTATCTTGCACTGAGGTAAAAACCTCACGAAAGAGTAGCTTTTCACTCCCACTTAAGGGTGTGACCGCAATGGTCATGCAATGCAATGCCAAAGTATTTCACGAGACTCGACACTATAGCACAAACAAATGCATCAAAGAGAAACATGATTTTTCAAAACATTTTTCCAACTTTTCAATCAAAAGGACAAAAATCAATCAATTTACGGCCGACTCTCGAATCCCGATTGAGTCGCTAAGTTATCGTAACCATTTTTTGACAAAGCGGAAATCGATTTTTGGAAATAAGGAGTAAGAGGAAAGTCACCACCGATCTTTATTTAGGTGTGATCGGATCACCTTTGTTTTAATAAAACCTTTTGATTTACTAAAACAACATTTTTGGTCTACGAAAATTGGAGAAAAGCGAGTTCGAGGGGGTCGGTCACGTGCGAGGAAGGATCAAGACCTCGCGGCGCCCACAATTGGTACCGAATTGATTAATGTTGTCCCAATGTTGAAAGTTTGAATATTTAAAAGCGAATTTAGAGATTTGATCAAGATTTTACGGTTTCGAATGAATAAAATATCACATCCAGTACATAGGACACGATGATTTTAATTTTCGAATCCAAGATCATCTCTTAGATCACGTGACTCATGCATTAAAATATCAAAAGGGGTATTCGATTGTTTGGCCAAGCGAGAGAACCGAAACCCAACACATAGGGCATGGTCCCTCGAATTTCCAAACATAGAATATTGCCTTATTTTGAAAACTTATTGATTTTGAATGGAATTTATAAATGTATTTGAAAAATTATACACATTTGGATAGTTTAGACTTTAAAGAAATACTATTCAAAAAGCAAAGGGGGAAATAATGGTAATGTAGCGTGAATTCAGCGTAGTACATGTAATACGTAACAATGGAATTTTTAACCTAAAATATAACATGCATAAATAACATTAATGATAACGAAACAATAATACATGAGCACAAAAATACATACAGTGGACTATGATAACATGACAATACGTATAAATGAATTGTAGCACATGCAAAAGCAATAATCAGATAATCTACGTCCTCTAAGAAATAACACTAATAAACGAATACCAACAAATTAAACAGCTTAAAGAAGGATAATACATGAATCAATTGAATCTAATTAGCAAAATGATTTTAGGTCAAGAATGCGCGATAAAAAATAAATGATATGTGAAATCATTTTAAAATGGTGTCTAAAAATAAAATGTACAATAAATAGATTAATAAGAATGATGCAAAAAATAAGTAATGAAATAAAATAAAAATAATAAATAGATACATAAAATTTTTAAAACAAGTTGAAGACTAAATTGAGATCCGATTAAAACAGCGATGACCAAAATCGTAATAAAACAAAAAAGAGTCGGGCCTGGACCAGATTAGAAAGCAATTGAAATTATCGGGCGAGATTTTTAAAAATAAAAGGGATGAAGACGGGACTCAACCAACAGGAATCGGTAACAAAAAGGGGCAATTGCGCAATTATCCCGTGAGAGCGAAAACGCGCGGATCCAGGGGTGGATCCGGGTCAACGCGTCGTATGCTCCACTGCGTGAAACGGCGTCGTTTTCTTAAATGTATAAAACCCCCTTTTCCCCAGAATCATGCTTCAACCCTAATAGTTTTAAAGTATAGCAGCCACCACTTCCCCTCTCTCTCGTTTCGCCCGACTTTTGGGTCTCTTTGGGCATTTCCTCGCGCCACCACCGTTTCAGGTGGCTGACGAAGCGCGGGATTAACCTTCAGCACCGTTTGAAACCACTTTTGGATGGCTGAACTCTCGGTGCCCCGAAATAGAGGAAAAGGGCCTTCAACGCCTCACTCAAGCCGAGCTATGGTATAAAGAAAATGATGTACTCAAATCCGTAAGTCGTTCTCTAATTTGACAAGTATTGGTAAATGTCATATGGAATTAATGTGGAAGAATTTAAGTAGTTATTGATATTGAACTCAATCAAGTGGATTTTATTAATTGAAATTGTGATTGGCAGGAAATGTTAGTGAAATGCTTATTTAATGAATTATTGTTATAGCATGTTCGGTAAGATTTATTTTTTTTAAAGCCAATGAACTTACTAAGCTTCATTAAGCTTACTTTTGTCATTGAATGTTCTTTGTAGATTTTCAAGAAGTTAAACTTGACATATGGTTGTGGATGATACATATATATATATATTTGTATGCATGTAGTTAGTAGTAGATTTTAGTAAATCAATGAATGAAGTTGTTTTGGTAAGTTTATGCAAATGAGTTTTGTGATGATATATTCTGTTTAAAATATGATTTTTGGCTTGTATTGAGTTGCTTGGTTGAGATATATTAGTGTATTTAAATGTTATGTGCAGGTTGATATTAAACAGGGTGAGAAAAGTGGCCTTAAAATGGCCCATTTTCGTCCACACGGGCAGAGACACAGGCGTGTGTCTCAGCCATATGTGACACACGGCCTAGCACATGGGCCTATGGCCTAGCACTTTGAAATTTCAAAACAGAATGCCCAAGTTTTTGCCTATGGCCTAGCACACGGGTGTGTGGTTGGCCGTATAGCACAAGTTAGAGAGTTATACGGGTAAGAACATGGGTTGAGACACGATCGTGTGTCTCATATCGAATGCCCACACGGCCTAAGACACGGGCGTATCTCTTGGCCGTGTGAGCCACACGGTCGTGTGTATCTTGTTTCTAAGAAATTTTTTGACATTTTACGAAAAATTCTTGAGGTCTCCGGTGGAGTCCCGATTTACTTCTAACGCCTATTTTGGGCTTTGTGGGCCCATATAAGGGACCATATGAATGTTATATGAATGAGTTATAATATATGTATTAAAGATTATGAAATGTTTGTAATTAATTCGTAAAGTTCGGTAATGCTCCATAACCTTGTTCTGGCAACGGATATGGGTTAGGGGTGTTACAGCACTAGCTTAGACTGCTTTATACAAGGCTACAACATTCTAGAGCTTTTGAAACATTCTACCATATTCCATAAAGCTACAACATGTCTTTAGAATCATGCTATCTCTCTCTAGCCAAATAAAATAAGAGTAAATTACTCCGGTGGTCAACCAATAATCAATAAGGTTTTTTTAGTCATCTAACTATGAAAAATTACAGAATGATCACTCAACTATTCGATTCTTTTCTTTTTTGGTCACTAGACAATAAATGGCTAATGGAAAAATCACATGTCAGTTTTTAAAATTGGCATAATAGCAATTTTAACCCTTAAACATTTATACATTGCGCCAATTTAGTCTTGATTCTAAAACTAATTTAACAATCAACATTCACACATTGTGCAATTTAGTCATTTTTGTAGTTTTCTTTTCTTTATGACCATTTCACCTAAAAAGCTTTAAAAAGCAAATTTATCAGCAAAATTTGAAAAAAAAAACCAAAAATAGAAACACCCAAAAACCCAGGATCATAATTTTCACATTTTCAATTGATGCTTCGATTCTCCGCAATTGGATGGGAAACTAATGACTAAGATTACTTAGTCTTCGTCGATTCACTCTTCATCGATTTTAAAAGATTTGCACTTGACTAAATTAGGTATTGTGTAAACGTGAGGATTAAATTTGTTATTATAACATTTTTAAAAGTCGTCATGTTATCTTTCCGTTAGCATTTAACAGTTAGTGAGTAGAAAAAAAAGTCAAATAATTGGGTGACCATTTTGTAACTTTTCATAGTTAAATGCCTAAAAAAGAAACTAATAGTTGGTGACCCATAACACACCATGCACCGTAGGGTTGAGCAAGAAAATTAAAAATTGACCCCAACCAAGGTGTTTGGACATTTATAGAATGTCAGTTTAAAAAACGTGATCGGGTTACCACCATTTTTTTTCTATTTGGAAAACAGGATCGACTTTTAAAATGAAAATGGAGTCACCACCAATCCTTTTTGAGGTGTGATCGGGTTACCTTGAGATTGATGGCTAAAATATTTTGATTTATTAAAACAACGACTTTGGACCACAAAATTCGAGAAAATAGATTCGAGAGTCGGTTATGCACGAGGAAGGGTTAGCACCCTCGTAACGCCCAAAATTGGTACCGAATTGATTGATTGACGTCTTAATGTCAAAAATTTGAAAATATTTTAAAATACGATATTCTTTATTTTAAAACTTGGATAAAACAATTTGGATGCTGAGACCCGCTTATTTCGAAGAAGTAAAATGTCGCGTCCAGTGAGTTAGGATACGACATTTCAAATCCTCGAAACTAAGCTTGTCTTTTAACCTTTAAAACTCATACATTTAAAATTAAGAAGGATATTCGGTTATTTAGGTCGAATGAAAAATCGAAACCTAGTAAGTTAGGGCACAATTTCTCAAAATTCCAAATACAGAATATTGCCTTTATTTTTAAAAATTCTTACCTCGAGATAACAAAATGTCACATCCAGTGAGTTAGGGCACAACACTTTTGAATTCCCGAGAATAAGTATTTTATTTAACTTATATGTTTTGATTTAAAAAAATAATTAGTTCTTTAGACTCGATGAGAAAAATCGAAACCCAGTAAGTTAGGGCACGATTACTTTTGAATCTTAGAACACGAAGTAATTGCTTATTTCAAAACAAAAATTTCATATTTAAAGAACAATTGTGCGACATAAATCTAATAAATTAATAAAGCATAAAGATCATGATAATAAAAACACAATAAACCAAAAATACAAGCCTATTTAGAAATTCAAACATAAAATAAAAATATGTACAAATATATATATAAGTAAGATAATAAACAAATAATGAGATAAATAAATAAATAAAAGAATAAGTGAGTAAATGAAACAAATATATAATATTAGATTTAAGTATTTTATAAGTAAAACAATAAAATTAGTTAATTAATAAAACTAATATAGAATTTAGGTGAAAATAATGAAAATAATAATAATGATATGTTAATAATAATAACAAAAAATGATAAAAGCTAATAGTAAATCAAATAAAAAATGAGTATTATGTAGAATAGTTTAAAGGTAATAAAATAATAATAATAATAATACAATAATAATAAAAATAATAAAGTCAATAATAATATAAAAGAAAATAATAATGGTAGTAGTAATATTAAAATAATAGTGAAGAAAATAATAATAATATTAGTAACAATGAAAACAATGATAATAATAATATATAAAAAATAATTAATGAAAATAAATAACATATAAAGAGAAATAAATAATATCTAGAACAATTTAAATATATAATATTTAATATTAATTTAAAAAAGGAAAATAATTAGAAAAATCAATAAACAAATAATTAAATAAATTAATTAGAGGACTATACTAAAATCAAAATAAAATTGGGGGCTAAATTACAATAACTTACAATAAAAGGGCGGACAGGGACCAAAATACAATGCGCGTGAAACCACAAGAGTTGGATGAAAAATTATTCCCCAGCCTTATGCGCAGCGTTTAATAACGGACCTAAATGAAACAGAACGAAATTAAATGGGTCAAATTAAGAGTAAAAAAATTAATTAAAAAGGCTAAAAGAGCGGAAAGGCCAAATTGGTAATTATACCATTTTAAGAAAAAGCGCGGATCCTCCCCGGGTTGGGTCAACGAGCGGATATTTGGCCATGGAATGACGTCATTTTGGCCTTGACGTCGTTTTGACCTTGGAGATGGACTCCAAAACGGCGTCGTATTGGGGCGCTATTTAAAGCCAAAAATCTTAAAAAAAACATTTGAAATCAATTTTAAAAGAAAAAAAGAAAGAGATAGAGATTCCTTTTTCTCTCTGCCGAAGTTCTCCGGCCACAGATCCGGTCGTCGGCCGTCCAATCACCCCCGTGAGTCGCCGTACGGTGGCCGGAACTCCCCAAAGTAAGTTTTTTTCTTTTTTTTTATATATGTATATATTATGTGTATAGTATAACAAAAAATAAAGTAAAAAAACCTTTATATGCCTATATGAACAGATTCATAGCATGAAAAAAAGCGAAAAAAGTAAAAAGAGAACCTTTGTTTTTTTAGATCTACTTTGATTTTCTTGTATTGATATTTCGTGTAAAAAAAAGAGAGAGCATACAAAGGCCTTTTATTTGGTTTTTATAACCGAAAAATAAAAAGAGAAAAAATACAGTATCAATTTTTTTCTTTTTTGCTTGCTGTATGTTTGTCATTTGCAGGTAAAACCACCGTACGGAGGAGGTACTACTGACGTGGTGGCACGCGTGTAGGGCTGGTGTGCGTGGCGGCGGCGGCGGCTAGGCTTGCCCTAGGGTTTTCTTCTTTTCTGCTTTGTTTAGGTTCTGGGCTAGGGTTAGGTATTTGGGCCATTGGGCTTGGGTTAGTTTAATAATTGGGTTTGTATTGTAATTTTGGACTGTTTATTATTAATTTGTATTTTGGTTTGATGTAAAAAGCTATTAAGTGGACTGTGATGAATCATGAATTTTGGTGTTTTGTTTTATTTATTGGGCCCGGGCAAACTTGGGCTCTTACTGCTGCCCCTCTTTGCTCATTGTTGTATAAAAGGGCCAATTTTGGCTGGTCCTGCCAAGTCTTGACTTCTCTTGGTGCTTCTTTTCTTCAAGTAGCTTCATTCCATCCCACTGTATCTTCAACGGCATAAGAACTAGTGCTTCGATCCAATTCAAAGATATTAGACTTGTAGCTTCAATCTGCTCTGCCGCAACTTTGGGGAGATAAGATTTGCTATCTTCAGTCTGCTCCATTGCAACTTCAGGGAGATGAGACTTTCTATGGTAAATTCAATCGTATAGAATTCATCGTTTTAATCCATTCCACTGTAACTTCAAGGAGATAAGACTTGTAACTTCAACTTGCTCCACTGCAACTTCAGGGAAATAAGGTTTGTTTTGATCTACTCTACTGCAACTTTAGAGAGATAAGATCTGTAATCTGTAGCTTCAATCTATTCCATTGCAACTTTAGGGAAATAAGATTTGCTGTCTTCAGTGTACTCCACTGCAACTTCAGGGAGATGAGACTTTCTATGGTAAATTCAATCCGACCTACTGCAACTTCAGAGGTATAGGATTCGTCGTTTTAATCCCCTCCACTACAACTTTAGGGAGATAAGACTTGTGACTTCAACCTGCTCCACTGCAACTTCAGGGGGATAAGGTTTGTTTTGATCTGCTCTACTGCAACTTTAGAGAGATAAGATCTGTAATTTATAGCTTCAATGTAATTTCAGGGAGAAGGGATTTGTAGCTTCGACCTACTCTATTGAAACTTCAAGGAAATAAGGATTGATCCTCAAGGTAATTTCAAGGAGAAGGGATTTGTAGCTTCGACCTACTCCATTGAAACTTCGAGGAAATAAGAATTCAGGAAGAAGAGATTTGTAGCTTCGACCTACTGCGTTGGAACCTCAAAAGGATAAGAATTTAGGGAGAAGAGATTTGTAGCTTCGATCTTCTCTACCAAACTTTAGGGAAATGAAAACTGGTAATTTAGACCTGCTCTGCTGTATCTTCAAGGGGACGAGGTTGGTGGCTTAAATCTACCCCGCTGCTTCATGGAGATAAGATTCATCGTTTTCGATCTGCTCCACTGTAATTTTAGGGAGATAAGACTGATGGCTTAAATCTACTCCGCTGCTTCATGGAGATAAGATTTGCCGTCTTTGATCTGCTCCACTACTGCTTAGGGAGACAAGATCTGTAATCTTTGATATTACTACACCGTCCTCTCAGGACATGTCATGTAGACTCGATTTATTATGCTTATGTTTATGTCAAATGATTAGGATGCAATGATCAGAATGAATCTAATGCTCCTAACTAAATGTATTATGGACGACATTTGCATGAATGCAGAATCTTGTGAGAATGATCCTTTTTAAAATGCTTAAGGATGTCACTGCTCGTTGTCCATCAAAGTTTTATTACTAATGTATTATGCTGCTATCTCGCTCGGCCGGTACCTTCGCCAAAAAACTCAAAGAAACAATCATATTTTGCTCAAATGACTTGCCCCAATGTAATTTCAAGGTCCATTCCATGGTACCTCTGGGACTTTAAGGCTTATACCATCTTCAAACCCTCTCACTGCGATTCAGGGATTATAGGATCTGTGTCATATTTAATCCATCCCACTGCGACTCAAGGGTATCGAATTTGTATCATCTTTAGTCCCTCAGGGGTATAGAATTTATAACTTATTTGATCAATTTGGTCTGCTACACCTTCCATTCCCTGGGTGTCATGACCAGATGTATATGAATGTCGAATTTTTTGAGAATAATCCCATTTTAATGCTTGGTTTCTCATGACCAGATGTCACTGCTCGTTGTCCATCAAAGTTTTATTACTAACGTATTATGCTGCTATCTCGCTCGGCCGGTACCTTCGCTAAAAAACTCAAAGAAACAATCATATTTTGCTCAAATGACTTGCCCCAATGTAATTTCAAGGTCCATTCCATGGTACCTCTGGGACTTTAAGGCTTATACCATCTTCAAACCCTCTCACTGCGATTCAGGGGTTATAGGATCTGTGTCATATTTAATCCATCCCACTGCGACTCAAGGGTATCGAATTTGTATCATCTTTAGTCCCTCAGGGGTATAGAATTTGTAACTTATTTGATCAATTTGGTCTGCTACACCTTCCATTCCCTGGGTGTCATGACCAGATGTATATGAATGTCGAATTTTTTGAGAATAATCCCATTTTAATGCTTGGTTTCTCATTATTTGTCGAGGTTGTATCACCGACGCGATATCTTTTCTTTTTATTCAACTGATACCTTTGACAAAAAATCTTAAAAGGTAGTCTCAAATTAGACTCCTTTTCAACCCTTAGTTTTGGTGAGTTCTAAACAATAATCTTGTTTCAAGTTCACGTACTATTTAGAAGCTTCCAGAGTAATATGTAGAACTTCTTTTGTGAAATTATTATTAGTCCATTAATCATTATTTCAATTCAAAATACTTGAAAAATAA
The DNA here is from genome assembly GCA_025503065.1 of Gossypium bickii. Lineage (NCBI taxonomy): Eukaryota > Viridiplantae > Streptophyta > Magnoliopsida > Malvales > Malvaceae > Gossypium > Gossypium bickii. Next base: position 109,723,447 of record CP106717.1, read on the forward strand.
TGGGCAAGAAGGAAATTAATTGAGAGAATAGCTCGAAACAAATAAGTTAATCAAGGATAGCAAATGCAATTAAGCAGGAAATTTATTGGAGGTGTATCCTGGAAAGAATAAGGCAATCAAAGATAGCAAATTCAAAATGGGTAAGATGGAAAACTAGTTGCCCCAGATATCGCAGCCTGAGCTTCTCTGTACCAACTTCTTTGGGACTATTTTGAGCTTAATATATGTTTAAAGGATCCGGAGTACTTTGTCGATGCCCCAAGATGTAGCGTACTTCTTCATTGTTAATTCAGACATAGCAAGATTGCTGTATGCCCCACTTTTGATCAAAATTTGAGCTGCCCTTTTTGGGTTTTCAACTCAAATCCCTTTTGGTCTCAAAGAGCCCTTTGCGGGTTTTTGCCTTGGCCTCTCCTTTTTCTTTCTTCTTTTTTTGATGAAAATTTTCTTTTTTGATTTTTCTTTAAGGTCTCAAAGTGTGCCTTTTGCGGGTTTTCACCTTGACCTCTCCTTTCTGAATTCACTGGCTTGAGCATGTCCATGTCATCCATCTTGGTCAAAATTAATGATCTTCTAGAACAAGCCTTCTTCACCACATAAGGTTTTTTTTTTTTCAAATTTAGCATTTACTTTCCTCTGAAGTCTTTTTGGATGAGAAGAATCCTTCTTAATGTCAAGTCCCCATCCTAAAATTCTCTTGAGGGACCCTTTTTGTCATAAGCCCGTATCATCCATTTTTGGTACATTCGGCCATGATGAATACTTTCAATCAAGTTTACTGAAGACATTCAGCTTCATCCAATTCAATCAAAGCTTGGAGAAAATGAATCTTAACTTCCAACAATTTCTTCTCTTTCATAAACCAATGAGAAAGATATTGCCCCAGTGAAGGTTCTAGCCAACGTTCAAGAAACAAAGAGGGTAAACGGTAACTTCTCTATGCCAACCTTTACAAACCTCAATCATTTTTCAAAAATTATGAATTTTTTTTTGCTGCCTTCACTGCACTAATATGGTGTCTGATCTTTGAACAGACCGTAAATCTTTAATGTTATACAATTATGCTAGACATGTTCCTTTCTGGCATTTTTTATTGCCACTATTTTTGAATTTGAATTTGCATTCGAACTAAAATCTAAATTTGGATTTGGATTTGAATTTGATGACTACTGACTTTGTAACTTTGGCATATGAAGCGACCTTCACTCTCTTAGTGAAGTAATTGACAACCACAAAGATGAATTGGTGCCGGCCCAGTTCTTTTAACGAGATCGGCCCCATAACATCTATGCCCCACATATAGAAAAATAGAAGAGGCACATAAGCCTTATTTTCCTCAATTTTGGCATTTATGGCGTAACTAATGCAATTTCCCTTTTTTGGTAATCCGGTAGCCCGAACCTCTTGATTAGCCTGGCTATTATAGAAACATTAACTTGAGTTCTTTAAACATCAACCTTTACAGCATACATACGTTTCGGTACCCTGGCGTGCCTTGATATAATCATGTGAAAACATATTTGAATTCTTAAAAATAGCTCAATGATGTTTCACCTTATTTCTGTGGTGAGTTGGGCTTCGATCTTACCCCTTTCCTAAGCTCGCAATGTCCATCGACCCTTTGCAAGGTAGAATCTATTTTTATCTTGTTCTACCATCCTTAACAAATCAAAAGATAGGCTACAATCTCTGTCATCTCCAAAGTCTTTAGATCCCTTAAACCCATATCTCATTCAAAAAGGGAGTCAGTAACAACATCGCTCATGTCGTTGATATCTGGGTTCCTAGGTACGAAGGCAAAAAAAAATCCAAAGAATAAATGATTCTAAGAATGATTATTTATATGGTATGGTCATGCATAAAGAATGAACAAAAAATGTACAGTATAAATAATGAAAAAAAATATTTGTTTAAAAAGATGCATTTTATTAAAAAAAATTCTAAACACAAGCCTATTTCACAAAAATATTCTTATTACCTCTAGGCTTAAAGCAACAAGCATGTTTTGAATATCACTCTAAATTAGTTCTAAAAAATACAGAGATCTCTTCCATAATCTCATTGTTTAAAACACTCCCAAGTATGCAAGAGCTTGGAAACTTTTATTCCCCGGTTCTCTTTTTAGATTCCCGGATATTCCTTCCAGGCTTTTCACTTGTTCAAGGCATTGCAACTCTTCTGCCTCCACTTTCAACTATCATATTCACTGTTTCATCCAAGTGATTAAGTTCTGAGGAATCGTCAAATTTCACAATTCCGCTTTCAATGAGCCTTTCGACCAACTTTTTAAATGTGGTGCAGTTTTTAATTGAATGCCCTGTTATTCCCGCGTGGTACTCACATTGGGCATTCTCATTATACCATTTTTGGTACGAAGGTTGCATAGGTTCCTAGTAGAATTGAGACACTACATGCACATCAAAAAGATTCTGACACAGCTTTTTATATGTTATCGGGATGGGTGTGAACTGGAGCCTTTTTGTATTTCAGTCCTATGCGTGCTCAGGATATTTACTTCATTTTTCTTGTTTCTTGAAGTTGATCTTTTGATGCTTTCTCCCGCGTCTATCTTTCTGCTTCTTATAGCATTTTCAATTATCTCACCGGACATTACCACATCTAAATAGCTCATGGTGGCACTTCCCAACATATAGTTAATGAACGGGGTCTTCAGAGTATTGATGAAGAGCAACGTGGTTTCTTTTTCCAGTAGAGGTGGCTGAACTTGTATAGCGACTTCCCTCCATCTTTGGGCATACTGTCAGAGACTCTCATTTGTTCTCTTCTCCATGTTCTGGAAAGTAATTTTATCGGGGGTTATATCTGTTACATGACTATACTGCTTCATGAAAGCTTGAGCCAAACCTCTCCATGAACTAATCCTGGTACGACTCAATTGGTTATACCATTTGGACGCTACCCCAGTTAGACTGTATTGAAAGCAGTGGATCAGTAATTGATCATTGTTGACATACCCAGTCATACGTATGCAGAACATAGTGATATGAGCTTCGTGACAACTATTTCCGCTATACTTATCAAACTCTGGCATTTTGAACCTGTGGGGAAGGACTAGGTCCGGAACCAAGCTTAGATCCTTATCATCGATTCCTCTATAATTATCAACGCTTTCCATTGTTCTAAATTTTTCTTCCAGCCATTTATATCGATCCTCTAACTGCTTTGAGAGTTTCATTCTTGCTCTTTCTCTTTCTGCTACATTATCTAAATCGGGAACAGAGGGATTGGTAGGATTACCCTCTGGAGTAGAGCTTGATCTAATTTGGGAATTCATTGGTATCGAAGCACCCTCCTGAAATTGTTAATGTTTAGTTGTGACGGACGCTTTTCGAGGATACACTTCAGGATGGATTGGGGTAAAACCCGGAGGATAAAGTGGTTCCTCATTCTCTTCTTCAGTGTTAACCATGGGGCCCTTTCCTTTATCCATAAGCCCATTCAACAGCTGCGTCATCTGAGTCATTTGAGTCATCATATTTCTCTGAGATTCCATCATTTTGTCTATCATGTCTTGCTGGATCTTAACCAGCTGCTCTTGCATTTGTGCTTGCATTTGTGCTTGTATTTGTTCTTGCATCTTCTTTTGCATTTGTTCCAACCTTTCTAGTCTTTTGTCCATTGACTTGGTCTTCTTTCTTGTGCCGTAAGATGTGTATTTGGTACGGTTTCCAGGTTACTGAAATAATTTTTAATTAATTAGAGTCTTACTACAAATTTTAATGCATATGATGTGATGTAATGAAAATACATGAAATGCAATGCAAATGCATGGAATGAATGCAAAAAGAAAGAAAGGTGTTGATTCTGAATTCAATTCCATTAGAAGAACTTTTCTAGAAAATAAATTTCTTTACATAAAACGGATTACATATGCGGCTTTGTCCTTATAGTCTAGGTGAAGACACCAATCCTTTTCTTCGTATCCAGATGTTATGGTCGTGTCCTGTGAACTTTCTCAATAGATGCCTCTTCTAGCTCCTTACTGCTTGATCCAGGTCGTGACTCTTCACTCACTTATCCTCCGCGGTGCTCATAAGCTTCTCTAAGAAAATTGAGACGTGATAACTCTCGAATAGTCCTTGTTGGCTTGAATCCCTGGGCGACGAGGCAAAGTCATATACTATCAATCTTTTCTCGTTGTGTTTACTTGGACTATATTTGGACGAACGTATTATAACCCACTTTATCAAAAAATCCATTTTCCTATGGCAAACTCTTCTATTTAGCAATCGAATATGGATCAACACCTCATTTCTATGATGATGCAATATAGTCATAAACAAAATAAAACATGTTAGTGTCGTATACAAATGGTAAAAATCAAATCAAACAGAAAATAGTCAAATACCTATCAGGTGACTACTAGGGTTCAACATAGTTCTACCTAAAGTGGGCTCCTAGGGTTCACTATATGTGGTTTGGTTCTAAAGAGAGATACCCGAACCAGCAGATTCCTCGATCTTCACCCATTATAGGCTCATACGGACCGAGTTTAGTTCATGGGAATTGTAACGTCCTAAATTAGGGGTTGTGTGAAATTTAAATATTTTCCCATGTGTGTGCTTGAAGAATTAAATTCTAGGATCATTAGGTATGTTCTAAGGTCTAGAATTAAACCCGAGCTAGGCCTGACTTAGTATTAAAATTTTTTTTTTAGTACCTAAAAGGAGGGAGCTAGGTGAGATAGGGCTTTAAAGAAATTTGGGCGAATTATGGCACAAAGAATAGGCTTGGCACAAGTGGCTTGGTGCGCTTAAGGGGGTAACAAGGGAGGAGGTTTGATCCATAGAAGTAACAAGGGGGAAATGTTTTGTTTTTGGGCTTTAGGCATTAAAGGTGAGGGGGCCAGGAAAGAGGGTCTTAAAATTAATTGGTGAAGGTTCATGGCATGAATGGCAGGTTGGTGGAGTGGCTTGGGGCGCCACTTAAGGGCCTTGGTATGAGGTCTCAGGTTCGAGACATGAAGGAAGCAAGGAGTTTTATTTTTTTAGGCTTTGGCGTTAAAAGGAGAAGGGCTGAGGTATGAAGGCTTTATGATTAAAAGATGAGGGCTCATGACATGAAACTCCAATGGGGAGAAATGGCCTGGAACGTTAGAAGAGAGGGCTGCAGTGGAGTCGCGGGTTCGATCCAAAGAAGCTACAATTTGGTTTTATTTTTTGAAGGCTGGCGTGAAAAGGGGAATTGGCCTGCACATGGTTTCCTTGTTCTTTTAACATTCGGCTGAAAGGAAATTGATAGGCATTAGTTTATTTTATTTTTTTATTTTGAAGAGGAGATAAGAGATGATAAGGATATTATTAAATTGGATTATTATTTGATTATTATTTGAGTATTCAAATTCTCTTTGAATTAATTCAAACTAGTGGCCAAGAGGAATTTTAGGTGATTGATTGAATTTTGAACTCTTTATGGAAGAGTGGACGGCAAGCATAGGGGGATGGGGGTGCCGAATTCTTTTTAAGGCACAAATCTAGCATCTTGTTTCTTTTTTTTTTCTTCATTCTTGCACATAGCCGAAATTCCTCTGCTCATCTTCTACTTTCTCCTTCTCATTCTCTCAGGCCGAAAATCATTCTCTTCTCTTAGTCCTTGCCGAATTCTCATCTTATTTTTCATTCTTTTCTCTATTGGCCGAATACTCTCCTCATCTGTTGCCGAAACTTTAAGCACCTATTTCCCATTATTTTCTTCCTCTAGCCGAATCTCCCTGCTATTTTTTTAGTAGCCTTGGCCGAATATTAAAGTGGGATAGATCTCTACAGATTTCGTTGACAATCGATTTGGCAAAGGTAAGTAGTCGTAGCTGAATGCTATTTTTCTTCTCTTTTGTCTCTCTGTCGATTTTTACAAAGGGAGAAGGCTGATTTCGGCAATTGATGGCAAGGGTGTTATTTGCCCCTCTTTGAAACCGATTTGTTGTAGGGCTTCGGGATTTGTGAAGTATTCAGTCTCTATTCGTTAGTAATCAAACTTGGTAAGGTGGTAAGGATTCTTTTTAATAGACTATGTTTTAGTAATGGAAAGCCGAAGGCTATTGTTGATTAACCGATTGTAGTTTGGTGAAGCAGATTCGTGAATCGTGTGCGATGGCTAGTACTCAAAACGTTTAGGTCAAGGGATTTAGCATTATAGATCGGATCTTTGGGATCTAGGAATTTCGGTAAAAATAGGTGTGTACATACACACTTTATGATTAATAACTGTACTAAATCTGTTGTGTGCTAATCGGATCTATATAGATTTGGATTGAATACCATGAATGGTATAAGCAAGGATTCAGGTAAGTCCTTGTTGATTATGAGATTATTTTACGATGCTTTTGGAAAGCATGACACATTTGGTATGTGTGACTTAAGACATATGGCTGATGTTAAATCTGTTAAATGATGATAAATAAACCTATTAGCATGAACTTGTATATGCATGTAATTATTTGATGTGGGTTGATGAGAGGAGGGGGCAGTGATATTCGTGTCGACGGACACCAGTGGTTTGGTACCACATTGTGACTACGGTCACCGAGGTTTGGCACCTCCGGAGGTTTAGCACCTCATAGCGTCTCGTCCCGGTGGCTTAGCACCACGGTGGGTTGGCCCCACGAGCGATATTAAGGGATTAGCGCCCGGTGATTTGGTATCACACGATGGGTTGGCCCCATCATTCGATTTGTGTCTTCGGACACCGAGGTTTGGCACCTCCGGTGATTTGGTATCACAATTGTGACTTTAAGTCACGGTGGTTTGGCACCACCGGTGGTTTGGCACCACACGGGGTAGAAAGGCGTTTGGATGGCTAGGTTGGGTGCATGACTTAATGCATGTTAATTTGTTATAAATTGTGTATGATGTGGTATTAACCAGGGAAGGGTTACACATCTTGAGTCTTGGTGACTCACCTTCTCCTTTAACATTTTTTTGGTGACTCGTAGATCGCGGATGAGGAGCCGGATAGACTCGAGGTGGCCATGCAGTGGAAATTTTGATTAGATGAACTTGGATTTTGTTTTATTTTACTTTAATGTTGGTTTTATTTTAATTAAGTTGTAATAAGGCCTCCTAGATATATTTTTATTATTCTATGTTTTGGATTAATTTGTTTAAACTATTTCTTAACATTAAATTAAGTACACATGTTTTCTAAAATTTAATCGCAAAATGTTTTATCGTGCCATCGGGCACACCTGAATCGATAACAACTTGACTTAATAAATATTTCTTTTACAAACCTAAGTATAGTTTTATACCCCTCAACTGTTTTAAACAAGACACTGTCTTTTATCAAAAAGTTAATTCGGCTTAAAGGGATTTTCAAAAAAAATATTTGCTCTGTAGCACACCAAATTCGGTTGTAGTGTTTGGACCGGGTTTGGGGTGTTACAAATTGGTATCAGAGCCCAGTTTAAAGCTCGGCAGTGGGGGCCCAAGGCCCAAAAATATTTTGGTAAGCTTTTTGAAAAACTTTTGGTTTTGAGCAGCATGGCACCGAGTCTCCGACACCAATCCGCCCAGGTAAGTACTCCTCACCTTTGTATGAATTATTTCCTGTAAAAGGGTAGGAAGCATGGAACGTAGATAGTGATAAGTACTTTAAACTTTAGGACTAGTTACCCCAAACAAAGACATAAGACTTTAAAAGCCTAATTAAACAAACCTAGGACCAAGTCGCCGAGTTAGGGTGTGGTAACCTTGGTGCGCATGTCTAGGATTGGATCCGGAAGAGCTTGGTATTTAAGCAGTCCTCGTTACTCACCTCCTCTTTGCAGGAATCCTATCTGGTGCGTAGCTTCGGTTCACCCTAACCAAGAAGACTCGGTCATAGGCTAAACACAATAAAACCCGAAAGGGATTAGCCATGTTTTCATGGAAACTTTAGTTTTAAAATTGTTTAAGTACTCTTTAGATAGTGAAAAAAAAATTTATTTTTGGAAATTTTCAAAATATTCCCGGTTTACCAAAATGGCCCTAGTGGCAAAATTACGAAAATGCCCTTAATTTTTTTTAAATTACCATATTACCCCTATTTCAATAAAATCTTCTTACTTTGCAAAAGTAGCCGAAAATTTTGTATTTCAAAATTAATGCCCTGATTTTGGAAATTTATGAAATTACCCCTGATTGACAAAATTACCAAAATACCTCTGGGTTCTAAAATTTTGCCATACCTTTAATTTGAGAAATTTTTGAAAGGAACCCTCTAGATTTGGAAAATTCCAGAATGTCCTGATTTATTAAAGTTTTAAAATTCTTCTGATTTATTACGAAAATACCCCTGTAGGAAAATGACAAAAATACCCTTGGGATAGAAATGGACAGAAACGTCCGAATAGTGAGTAGGCATGGAAGGTATTAGGGAATGGATGTGCCCTTTAGTGTGAACTAGGGTAGAAGACTTAAACCATTGTTTGATCGAAAGAATCCCTATTAAGCTTTTCATAAAATTTCTTCGCGAATAACCAAGTGGAACAAATTACTAATCCATAAAATTTCTTAATCATTAAAAGCGCGTTAGTTAGAATGAGTTCTAGAGGGCGTGGTGGCGTCGTGGACGCGCGGAAGGGCAGGATGGCCGGTCCGAACTGTTAGGTCGAGTCGGGGTTAAAGCAGTACCACCGCCACCACCACCTCTCTAGCTTTTGGAGGCGAGAGCGAGATCGACAGGAGGTGAGGCGAGATCGCAAGTCGTGTGTTGCGAGTTCTCGAGTTGGTGGTGGGGCTAGTGGAAATTTGAGAGCTCGAAAATCGTTTCTGGCGACTCGGCCTAACTGAGCCGAGGTATTCCAGGTGTCTCGGGAGTGGCACCCAAAGGCGTGGAATATTGGCTAGAATCAACGGAAAGGATCATGGACGATCTTGACCTGACTAATGAGGAGAAGCTGAAAGGAGCAGTTTCACTTCTGAAGGATGAGGCATATCAGTGGTGGCTCACGGTCCGAGATGGTGCCACGGCAGATGATCTTACGTGGGATTACTTCAAAGCTGCCTTTCAGAAGAAGTATGTGGGCACCAGCTACACTGATGCTCAGAGGAAAGCTTTTCTGGGATTGGTGCAAGGAACTAAGTCAGTGTCGGAATATGAGGCGGAATTCTTAAGGCTGAGTAGATATGCTAGAGGCATCGTGGCTACTGAACATGAGCATTGTGTCTGTTTTGAGGACGGACTTAAGGATGATCTAAGGTTACTGATTGCTCCACAATAGGAGCGTGAGTTTTCAGTCCTAGTGGAAAAGGCTAAGGTAGCCGAAGGGATCAAGGAGTCCGTAAGACAGAATCACGAAAAGAATAAACAGAAGAGAGGCTTTGGATCGCCTGGATCGGGCAGTAATGTGGAGAAGAGGGCTAGATTTGGGGAATCAGAAAGAGCCACAAAGCCTGCTCAGTGGCCACCTCGGTGTGCTAGATGCGGGAAATCTCACACGGGAGAATGTTTGGCTGGAAGTAGAGGGCGCTTTGAGTGTGGATCGTTGGATCACTGTGTAAGGGATTGTCCTCGGAAGTTAGCTAAGAATCAACCAGAGGGTCAGAACCGTGCTCAGGTTAAACATGAAGGACCACCACAGAGGGGTCGAGGTGCAGCTAGAGGTAATGATAATGGTAACTGGCGTGGCCGAGGTGCAGTTTGCCGTCGCGAGGAGAAAGATGTGCCAGATGTGACAGCGGGTAAGTTTCTTATTTTCGGAATACCCTCAATTGTCTTAATTGTGGTTAAGTTAGTTCGTTCTTATGTTGCTAGTGAAGTGTAGGGAATTTGATTATGAACCTAGAGAATGTGTCTAGAAAATATGATAATTCTTTAGGATCAGAGTGCGCAGCAGTAGCGTAGTATGATAAGATAAGGATGCACGATTGGACGATAGTAAGTAATTTCGAGGACGAAATTATTTTAAGGGGGTAGAATTGTAACATCCTAAATTAGGGGTTGTGTGAAATTTAAATATTTTCCCATGTGTGTGCTTGAAGAATTAAATTCTAGGATCATTAGATATGTTCTAAGGTCTAGAATTAAACCCGAGCTAGGCCTGACTTAGTATTAAAATTTTTTTTTTAGTACCTAAAAGGAGGGAGCTAGGTGAGATAGGGCTTTAAAGAAATTTGGGCGAATTATGGCACAAAGAATAGGCTTGGCACAAGTGGCTTGGTGCGCTTAAGGGGGGTAACAAGGGAGAAGGTTCGATCCATGGAAGTAACAAGGGGGAAATGTTTTATTTTTGGGCTTTAGGCGTTAAAGGTGAGGGGGGCAGGAAAGAGGGTCTTAAAATTAATTGGTCAAGGTTCATGGCATGAATGGCAGGTTGGTGGAGTGGCTTGGGGCGCCACTTAAGGGCCTTGGTATGAGGTCTCGGGTTCGAGACATGAAGGAAGCAAGGAGTTTTATTTTTTTAGGCTTTGGCGTTAAAAGGAGAAGGGCTGAGGTATGAAGGCTTTATGATTAAAAGATGAGGGCTCATAACATGAAACTCCAATGGGGAGAAATGGCCTGGAGCGTTAAAAGGGAGGGCTGCAGTGGGGTCGCGGGTTCGATCCAAAGAAGCTGCAATTTGGTTTTATTTTTTGAAGGCTGGCGTGAAAAGGGGAATTGGCCTGCATATGGTTTCCTTGTTCTTTTAACATTCGGCTGGAAGGAAATTGATAGGCATTAGTTTATTTTATTTTTTTATTTTGAAGAGGAGATAAGAGATGATAATGATATTATTAAATTGGATTATTATTTGATTATTATTTGAGTATTCAAATTCTCTTTGAATTAATTCAAACTAGTGGCCAAGAGGAATTTTAGGTGATTGATTGAATTTTGAACTCTTTATGGAAGAGTGGACGGCAAGCATAGGGGGATGGGGTGCCGAATTCTTTTTAAGGCACAAATCTAGCATCTTGTTTCTTTTTTTTTTTCTTCATTCTTGCACATAGCCGAAATTCCTCTGCTCATCTTCTACTTTCTCCTTCTCATTCTCTCAGGCCGAAAATCATTCTCTTCTCTTAGTCCTTACCGAATTCTCATCTTATTTTTCAATCTTTTCTCTATTGGCCGAATGCTCTCCTCCTCTGTTGCCGAAACTTTAAGCACCTATTTCCCATTATTTTCTTCCTCTAGCCGAATCTCTCTGCTATTTCTTTAGTAGCCTTGGCCGAATATTAAAGTGGGATAGATCTCTGCAGATTTCGTTGACAATCGATTTGGCAAAGGTAAGTAGTCGTAGCTGAATGCTATTTTTCTTCTCTTTTGTCTCTCTGTCGATTTTTACAAAGGGAGAAGGCTGATTTCGGCAATGATGGCAAGGGTGTTATTTGTCCCTCTTTGAAACCGATTTGTTGTAGGGCTTCGGGATTTGTGAAGTATTCAGTCTCCATTCGTTAGTAATCAAACTTGGTAAGGTGGTAAGGATTCTTTTTAATAGACTATGTTTTAGTAATGGAAAGCCGAAGGCTATTGTTGATTAACCGATTGTAGTTTGGTGAAGCAGATTCGTGAATCGTGTGCGGTGGCTAGTACTCAAAACATTTAGGTCAAGGGATTTAGCATTATAGATCGGATTTTTGGGATCTAGGAATTTCGGTAAAAACAAGTGTGTACATACACACTTTATGATTAATAACTGTACTAAATCTGTTGTGTGCTAATCGGATCTATGTAGATTTGGATTGAATACCATGAATGGTATAAGCAAGGATTCAGGTAAGTCCTTGTTGATTATGAGATTATTTTACGATGCTTTTGGAAAGCATGACACATTTGGTATGTGTGGCTTAAGACATATGGCTGATGTTAAATCTGTTAAATGATGATAAATAAACCTATTAGCATGAACTTGTATATGCATGTAATTATTTGATGTGGGTTGATGAGAGGAGGGGGCAGTGACATTCGTGTCGACGGACACCAGTGGTTTGGTACCACATCGTGACTACGGTCACCAGAGGTTTGGCACCTCCAGAGGTTTGGCACCTCATAGCGTCTCGTCCCAGTGGCTTAGCACCACAGTGGGTTGGCCCCACAGACGATATTAAGGGATTGACGCCAGTGATTTTGTATCACACGATGGGTTGGCCCCATCATTCGATTTGTGTCTTCGGACACCAGAGGTTTGGCACCTCCAGTGATTTGGTATCACAATTGTGACTTTAAGGCACCAGTGGTTTGGCACCACCGGTGGTTTGGTACCACACGGGGGTAGAAAGGCGTTTGGATGGCTAGGTTGGGTGCATGACTTAATGCATGTTAATTTGTTATAAATTGTGTATGATGTGGTATTAAACTGGGGGAAGGGTTACATACTGAGTCTTGGTGACTCACCTTCTCCTTTAACATTTTTCAGGTGACTCGTAGATCGCAGATGATGAGCCGGATGGACTCGAGGTGGCCATGCAGTGGAAATTTTGATTAGATGAACTTGGATTTTGTTTTATTTTACTTTAATGTTGGTTTTATTTTAATTAAGTTGTAATAAGGCCTCCTAGATATATTTTTATTATTCTATGTTTTGGATTAATTTGTTTAAACTATTTCTTAACATTAAATTAAGTACACATGTTTTCTAAAATTTAATCGCAAAATGTTTTATCGTGCCATCGGGCACACCTGAATCGATAACAACTTGACTTAATAAATATTTCTTTTACAAACCTAAGTATAGTTTTATACCCCTCAACTGTTTTAAACAAGACACTGTCTTTTATCAAAAAGTTAATTCGGCTTAAAGGGATTTTCAAAAAAAATATTTTCTCTGTAGCACACTAAATTCGGTCGTAGTGTTTGGGCCGGGTTTGGGGTGTTACAGGAATACATTTCCCTATGGCTGGATGGAGATGAAAATCTCACGAAGACATAAGCATAGATGTATCCCGAAAGTGATCCATTATCCTGCACGGAGGTGAAAACCTTACGAAGGAGTAGCTTCTCACTCCCACTTAAAAGGAGAAGACCAAAATGGTCCCTATGCAATATAATGCGAGACTCCAACCACAGTAATTATGAAATAACAATACGAACAAACGTAATAATAGAATCGTAATTTTTCAAATCAGATTTTCAATTTTCGACAACAAGACAGGGAACAAATAATTTTACGGCTCGACTCTCTTAGTCCCCAGCTGAGTCGCGAAGCTGTCGAAACTATTTTTTTCTATTTGGAAAACAGGATCGACTTTTAAAATGAAAATGGAGTCGCCACCAATCCTTTTTGAGGTGTGATCGGGTCACCTTGAGATTGATCGTTAAATATTTTGATTTATTAAAACAATGACTTTGGTCCACAAAATTCGAGAAAATAGGTTCGGGAGTCGGTTACGCACGAGGAAGGGTTAGCACCCTCGTAACGCCTAAAATTGGTACCGAATTGATTGATTGACGTCTTAATGTCAAAAATTCGAAAAGATTTTAAAACACGATCTTCGTTATTTTAAAACTTGGATAAAACAATTTGGATGCTGAGACCCGCTTATTTCGAAGAAGTAAAATGTCACGTCCAGTGAGTTAGGATACGACATTTCAAATCCTCGAAACTAAGCTTGTCTTTTAACCTTTAAAACTCATACATTTAAAATTAAGAAGGATATTCGGTTATTGGGGTCGAATGAAAAATCGAAACCTAGTAAGTTAGGGCACAATTTCTCAAAATTCCAAATATAGAATATTGCCTTTATTTTTAAAAATCCTTACCTCAAGATAACAAAATGTCACATCAAGTGAGTTAGGACACAACACTTTTGAATTCCCAAGAATAAGTATTTTATTTAACTTATATGTTTTGATTTTTAAAAAAATAATTAGTTCTTTAGACTCGATGAGAAAAATCGAAACTCAGTAAGTTAGGGCACAATTACTTTCGAATCTTAGAACACGAAGTAATTGCTTATTTCAAAACAAAAATTTCATATTTAAAGAACAATTATGCGGCATAAATCTAATAAATTAATAAAGCATAAAGATCATGATAATAAAAACACAATAAACCAAAAATACAAGCCTATTTAGAAATTCAAAAATAAAATAAAAATATGTACATATATATATATATATAAGTAAGATAATAAACAAATAATGAGATAAATAAATAAAAGAATAAGTGAGTAAATGAAACAAATATATAATATTAGATTTAAGTATTTTATAAGTAAAACAATAAAACTAATTAATTTATACAACTAATATAGAATTTAGGTGAAAATAATGAAAATAATAATAATGATATGTTAATAATAATAACAAAAAAAGATAAAAGCTAACAGTAAATCAAATAAAAAATAAGTATTATGTACAATAGTTTAAAGGTAATAAAATAATAATAATACAATAATAATAAAAATAATAAAGTCAATAATAATATAAAAGAAAATAATAATGGTAGTAGTAATATTAAAATAATAGTGAAGAAAATAATAATAATATTAGTAACAATGAAAATAATAATAATAATAATAAGAATATATATAAAAAATAATTAATGAAAATAAATAACATATAAAGAGAAATAAATAATATTTAGAACAATTTAAATATATAATATATAATATTAATTTAAAAAAGGAAAATAATTAGAAAAATCAATAAACAAATAATTAAATAAATTAATTAGAGGACTATACTAAAATCATAATAAAATTTGGGGCTAAATTACAATAAATTAAAATAAAAGGGCGGACAGGGACCAAAATACAATGCGCGTGAAACCACAAGGGCTGGATGAAAAATTATTCCCCAGCCTTATGCGCAGCGTTTAATAACGGACCTAAATGAAACAGAACGAAATTAAATGGGCCAAATTAAGAGTAAAAAAAATTAATTAAAAAGGCTAAAAGAGCGAAAGGGCCAAATTGGTAATTATACCATTTTAAGAAAACGCGCGGATCCTCCCGAGTCGGGTCAGCACGCGGATCTTTGGCCATAGAACGATGTCGTTTTGGCCTTGAAGATGGACTCCAAAATGGCACCGTATTGGGGCGCTATTTAAAGCCAAAAATCTTTAAAAAAAACATTTGAAATCAGTTTTTTTTTAAAAAAAAAAAGAAAGAGAGAGAGATTCCTTTTTCTCTCTGCCGAAGTTCTCCGGCCACAGATCCGGTCATCGGCCGTCCAATCACCGCCGTGAATCTCAGCCGCCGGCCACCGTACACGGTGGCTGGAACCCCCAAAGTAAGTTTTTTTTTATATATATATGTATATATTATGTGTATAGTATAACAAAAAATAAAGTAAAAAAAACCTTTATATGCCTATATGAACAGATTCAAAGCATGAAAAAAAGCGAAAAAAGTAAAAAGAGAACCTTTGTTTTTTTAGATCTACTTTGATTTTCTTGTATTGATATTTTGTGTAAAAAAAAAAGAGAGAGAGAGCATACAAAGGCCTTTTATTCAGTTTTTATAACCGAAAAATAAAAAGAGTAAAAATACGGTATCAATTTTTTTCTTGTTTTCTTCTCCGTTCTTTTTTGCTTGCTGTATGTTTGTCATTTGCAGGTAAAACCACCGTACGGAGGAGGTACTACTGACGTGGTGGCGCACATGTGGGGCTGGTGTGCGTGGCGGCAGCGGCTAGGCTTGCCCTAAGGTTTTCTTCTTTTCTGCTTTGTTTAGGTTATGGGTTAGGGTTAGGTATTTGGGCCATTGGGCTTGGGTTAGTTTAATAATTGGGCTTGTATTGTAATTTTGGACTGTTTATTATTAATTTGTATTTTGGTTTGATGTAAAAAGCTGTTAAGTGGACTGTGATGAATTTTGAATTTTGATATTTTATTTTATTTATTGGGCCTTGGCAAATTTGGGCTCTTACAGAACTGAATTCTATTTTATTTATTATATAATGAAATATAATTTTTATGATATAAAATAAATATTTGATATTTAAAATAGTGAAATAATTTAAATGTTCTTGAATTTTTTTTAGAAATAAATATATGAAAAAGGCTTTGAAATTTTGTCATATATTATTCAAAAGGCTTAAAATAAAACTCATTTTGTTAAAATAAGACTAAAATTTCAAAATAAAAAATTGATATGAAAACAAGGGACCATGCCCATAAAGTAGTCCTTTTATTTAACAGTTAACCTACCCACTTTTTTTTCTAGTTCATGCATAATGCACATTTCTTCGCTTTAGTTTCCTTGTAATTTTGTGACCATAGAGCATCCAAATAATTTTCCCCATCCCGCTGCTTTGATAAAAGAAAGATCAACGATCCCTCAACTTGAGTAGCCTCTTGCAACATCGGTGATTGAATCTGCCTCAAGGTTTTGCAGTCAAATTGCATAAGCTTAGAACACATGCAGTGTTCCAAGATTCTATTATAATAGAGTTTATAACCTATGGGAATCTAAACATGTTATCGTTTTGTAGCACCCCTTTTTTTCGTTTTGGCAAAATCTTATCTTCTTCTCTTGAACGATGATAAGCGATAGTGGGCCTATCCCACGAGGCTTGAGAGCTACTAACAACAAGGTTGAGTCAATTGAAACATTGATGATCCCCCTTGTTTGCTTGGCTTGCTATACTAGATAGTCCCATTCTTACGCTTCCTTTCCTCGTCAGGTTGTTTGTAGCGTAGCCGCTCGGCTATCTGTGTAGCTTATAAAATTGACCACTCGAGGCTGTAAATTGGCCTATTCCACAAGAAAATTATGTTAACCAACCCAATTAAACTCGATTGGATTATAAAAAAAGTTAATAATTTAGATTTAAAATTGATCTAGACTCAAATTGACTTAAATATTTTTTTAGAGAGGTTAATAAACATAATATTTATAACATAAATTGTTAATTTGTTTTAATTTATAGTTTGTAAATTCTACTTGCCATTGACTATTGTCATAAAATATAAAATTTCAACTTATCACATGATTTTGATAAACAATTGCAAATACAAGAAACAAATAAAAAAAATATTATCTTGTTATTTGCAAGTAAATTTAATGAGTGAAGAGAAATTATTAAAATATAATGCAAAATATTTAAAAAAATCTAATATATTTCAAAAAAAAAATTGATTTTGATTTTATTTGACTTCAAAAATTATTATTACAAAATTGAAAAAAAAAATTTACATGTGTTTTAAATCCTAAAAATCTAATTGATTTCTACTTACCCACAAATTTTAAATTAAATGATGTTATTAACAATAAAAATATCAAAATTTTAGATTAAAAATATTATTAATAGTAAAATATTTGCAATGACAATTTAAAAATAAATTATTGATTGAGTCTTAGCTTGATTAGCATAAGCATTCTTGTCAATATAGCAGGACGTAAGTTCGAGTATGCTGAAGCGTATTATCCTCCTATTTATGAGTTGGGGAGGAACTATGGGTAGTTCTAAGCATTGTTTTTGTATCAAAAAGAGTTGAATATGATTATTACCTATTATTTTTAGGCTCAAAAACAAAAGGGATTTCCCCAATTCACTAAAGAATGGTTTCATTTCAAAGAAAATGTGAACCTTAACTATCCCTATATTTTTCTTAAAGCTTAGATAAAGCACTCCACTAGCTAATAACTCTCCAAATTTACATTTGATACAAAGATTGAGTAAACAATAAGAACCTCTAAGAAGATAGGTGTTTACAAATTTGACTCACTAAAACATAAAAAGAAACTTATGAAAGATTTAACAATAAACTCTATGAGACTATGTATAAGAGAATGAATAAAATGAAGGAATAAATTTGATTCTCTTGATTTTAATGCTTAGTTATCTCTCTTGTGTCTTGTAGTGTTGTCGAAGAGTGTTTATATCAAGGAACTCTTTTCTAACTGTTTCAAGTCTTTGGAGATGAAATTATAGTTGTTGCAAGGTAAAAAGTTAGAGTTGAAAAAGTGTCCCTACAACTTAGGTATTGATACCTACAAGGAGGGTATGGGTACCTTGGTTAAAAGCTAGTTGTTAGTAATTGTTACAAAGGCCATGTGTCGATACTAGTAAGACATATGGCAATACCTAAAGAGCAAGTATCTATACAATGTCACTTTAGTTTGTTCTATTGCAGCTGGCTCCTAATGTATCGATACCTAAATCCCTAGTATCGATACTTAACCACCAAATTATTTTAAAAACCATTTAAATCACTTTAAAACAATTTGGAATTGACTCAAAAGGTACAAGATGGAACACATTTAGAACATGTTTTTTTAGTATTATGAGGCTTTGAAAGAATACACCGAGATTCTATTTGGCATTACAAGGAATTTATGGAAAATAAGAATAAATTGTTGTTTATTAATGTTGGCTGGGATTCAAATGAACCTTTAAAGAGTGGAGTTAGATGGGTAAAACATGTTGGGACTACAATTGATCTGAACGAGTAACAACACACAAAAAGAATGTTGAGGCGGGTAGGATGGTTCGCAGCAAAAGAAGGCCGAGTTAATCTGAATACAGATGGATAAAGAAGATGAGGTCACGAAGAGCTTATATCGGAGGGGTCATCCATGATGAATGTGCGAATTGGATAGTTGGATTCTGCTAGTTCGTTGGCACCTATAGTGCTTACTAGGCTGAACTATAGGCGATATATATGGTATTTTGGTTGTATAGGATAAGAGCTACAGGAAAGATGGTTGATTGCAAAATGCTAAATGATTGAATGGGAACAAATAGTCCATTGGTTCTCGTGAAAAGTATTCATGAGCTGATTTGTAAGACATAGGAAATTCAATTTCAACATGTTTATTGAAAGGCAAAGTTTGCAGCTGATCACTTGGTAAATATTGCTGTAGTTCCCAATTTTCGTCCGGGCCCAATACAGATTAAAAGCCCAAATATAGCCAATCAAAATGAGCAGAAAATAAAATAATAGAGTAAAAAATAACCCTTTTAAAATGTCCCTTTACATGCCCAATGTCCAATTACAATAGAAAAGAGCCCAAAACCCGTCAGACCCACCTAGCCCAAAACCAAATCTAAAACCCATTTACAAAGACCCAAAGCCCAATTAACCCAAACCTAACCCTAGCCCAATAAGCCCAGAACTTGAAAAACTAAGTCAGTAGCCAAAACCCTAGGCTTCTTGGTGCCGTCAACCCCTCGTCTGCCACTGGCCACCGACCTTTGGCCTCCCCAGTGGAGTCGCCAAGCTGTCGAAACCATCCCTTTTTGAAAAGGCGGGAATCGAACTTGGTTTTGAAAATAAAAACGGGAGTCGCCACCGACCTTTTATTAGGTGCGATCGGGCCACCTATAAAATATTTTAGTCTACGAGCTTCGAGAAAATGGGCTCGGGAGTCGGTTACGTGCGAGGAAGGATTAGCACCCTCGTCATGCCCAAAATTGGTACCAAATTGATCAATTAATGTCCTTATGTCAAAAGCTGAAAATTGTGAAAATGGTTTTGAAAATGTGGTCCCTTAAAAATATTTAAATTTCCTCGAATTAAATATCAAGCTTTCATCGTTTCGAAGGAATAAAATATCACATCCAATACTTTAGGACACGATAATTTGAATCCTCGAATCCAATATGAATATTGCCTCTTTTAGAAAATCTTTTCTCGAAATAACGGAATGTCACATCCAGTAAGTTAGGACACAACATACCGGATTCTCGAAAATAAGCTTTTATTTTTATTCAAAAAAAAGCTTTTTATTTTAAAAGATATTTGCTATTTAGGTTAAACGAGAAAAATCGAAACCTAGTAAGTTAAGGCACGATTTTCTAGAATTTCTAAATACAAACTGCTGCCTTTGCGAAAGAAATCAATTTTGTGTTGGATAAAATGGAGCACGAATTTGTAAAAAATGTGATAATACGCATGAAAATAAGAGTGTATGTGAAACGGTATAAATATAAATATATGAATAAAAGTTAAGTAAATAATAATATATACATGTATATATAATATAATAAAAGTAACAAAACAAAAAATAATAATAATAATAATAATAATAACAACAATATGGTGATAATAAATATAATAATAATAAGGTGACTGTAACGATAATATCAAAATATGTACAATAAACAATAATAATAATAATAATAATAATAATAATAATGATAATAATAGTATAGTGATAAAAAATAAAGGTGATACAAAATATATACAACATAATGACAGTAATAATAATATTAATATTAATAAGTATAATAATAATAGCAAAGTAATGATAATATAAAATATGTACAATATAATAATAGTAATAGCAATAGTAAAATACTAAAATAATAATAAAAATAGTAAATGCAATGATAATAATAATAAGGGTACGAATTATATACGACATATCAATACAAATATAGTAGTAATAAAAGTGTAATAATAATAGTATAATATTAGTAATGATAATAGTAATAATAGAAAATATGTACAATATAATAATATAGGCATAATAATAATAATGATAATACTAATACTTACAATAAATACAAATATAATATAGTAGTAATAATAATACGAGATATATAATATGCTAATATAAATATAGTAATAATAATAATAGTAATAATATAATATAGTGATAATTAAAACAATATTAATAGTGCTAGTAATAATAACAGTAACTAATAATAACTACTAAGATAATAGTAATAATAATCAATTGTAGGAGAATAAAATGAAAGGAATAGTAAAAGGGCTAAAATGAATTAAAAATAAAATTTTAGGATAAATTTAAAAAAAACGGAGAAAAGGACTCCGATGTGACGCAAAACATGTGAGGACACAGGCGCAATTAGCCCACAAAAGGGGGAAGACGCGGACTCCTTTGCGTAAACAACGCGCGCCGTTTCATCTGGGCTATTTAAGCCCAAAAATTTCCCAAAAATTTCATTTTTGCTTCCTTCCAAAAAAAATTGGTCTAGCTCCCTCTTTTCCTCTGCAGGACCCCTTCTCCGGCGAGAGTTCCATCCGACAGTCGTCGCCAATATACATACATGCCGCCCATGAGCATGTGGCCGGAAAAGGTAAATCCCTTCCCCTTTTTTTTATATTAATATATATATGTATTGATTTTGATTAGGTATTAAAATAAAAATGAAACAACACAAAAAGGAATACTGAATCACCTCGTTACTCTCGATCTTGCGTTTTTTGTTACTGTTTAGATTGAAATTTTTTTGTATTTTTTGATTGAAAAAAAAGGTCCTTCATACATCGTTCTTAGTTGGCTTTTATAGCCGAATATTGATGAAAATAAAACAAATAAACCCATCCTTTGGCTCGTGTCGGGTTGTTGTCCTCTTGTCCTTTTTGCAGGTCGTGGCAGACAGTGGAGCAGAGGTGGCGGTAGTGCTGCGGTAGTGGACCAGTGCGCTTGTGGGGTGATGGGCAATGGCAGAGGGTGCCGACTGAGGCGCGCGTGGTGTGCTGTAGAGACACGGCGCGTGGCGTCCACGGAAGGAGGCCAAAGGTCGGTGGCCAGTGGCAGACGAGGGGTTGACGGCACCAAAAAGCCTAGGGTTTTGGCTACTGACTTAGTTTTTCAAGTTCTGGGCTTATTGGGCTAGGGTTAGGTTTGGGTTAATTGGGCTTTGGGTCTTTGTAAATGGGTTTTATATTTGGTTTTGGGCGACTCCGCTGGGGACCCAATAAGAGAGTCAAGCCATAAAATTGATTACTTTTTGTCCTTTTGTCGAAATTTGGGAAAATCGTTTTCAAAAATCATTCTTCTCTTGATTTAAAATAAAAAGCTTATCTTCGAGAATACAAAGTGTTGCGCCCTAACTTACTAGGTGTGACATCTCGTTATTCCGAGATAAGAATTTTCAAAATGACAATGATCTGAATTGCGTCCTATCTTACTCTCGAGAATTCGGGATGCTGTGTCCTAACTTACTGGATATGGCATTTCAATACTTCGTGATGAGATGGCTTTTGATGATTATTCTAATTCATTTGAGTGTTTTAAAACCAATAAAAATGATCGTGTTTTCCAATTCAATCTCTATTTTCAACTTTGTGGGTGCTAGGATTGCAAAAATGTTGAGTCTCATAGAATATTTCTGCATTCATATTTGCATGACCATTGTGGTCACACCTTTAAGTGGAAGCGAGAAGCTATGCCTTCGTGAGGTTTTCACCTCCGCATGGGCTAGTGGACTGCTTTCGGGACACATCCGTACCTATGTCTTCGTGAGGTTTTCACCTCCGCATGGCCATAGGGAAATGTGTTCCCCTGAACCGAACTTGGTCCATATGAGCCTATAATGGGTGAGGATCGAGGAATCTGCTGGTTTGGGTACCTTCTTTAGAACCAAGCCCCATATAGAGACTTAGGAGCCTACCTTAGGTAGAATCCTACTAAACTCCTAGTAGGGATAAGTGTTCTGTGTGTTTATTGTGCTAACATGATTCCTTGTGTGATTGTTTATCTCTCTTGTGCTAAAGTGTTTTCCCCTGCATTGCATCACCGTAGAAAGGAGGTGTTGATTCATACCCGGTCCCTAAATAGAGGAGTTTTGTCAAAAGGGAATGTGTCCCTTGATAAAGAGGATTATAATACGGTCGTCCAAACATAGTCTAGGTAAACAATAAGACAAGACACTATCTGAGGATTCAAGCTAACAAGGATTGTTCGGGAGCCATTAGAAGATTACAAGTATCACGAAGGATAAGCGAGCAACGAGGTACGAACTGGATCAAGCAACAATGAGCTAGAAAAGGTGTCTATTGAGGAAGTTCATAGGACACAATCATAACATCCAAACATGAAAAAGATGATTGGTGTTTTCACCTGGACTATGAGGACATGGCCGTATATACAATCCTTTTTATGTAAAGAAACGTATTCTCTAGAAAAGTTCTTCTAATGGAACTGAATTCATGATCAACACCTCTCTTTCTTTTTGCATTCATCTCATGCATTAGCATCACATTGCATCACACACATCGAATCTCACGAAAGGACCCTAAAATTATGGCAGTTACCCTGGAACATCACTACGGTACGAGAGGCAAGACAAGAATAATGGATCAAAGAATGGAGAGACTAGAACAGATGCAAAAAGAAATTCAGGATCAAATGAAAGAACAAGTGCAACTACAAGAGCAGTCGGCTAAAACCCAGCATGACATGATGGAGCGGATGCAAAAATCCCAGGACGATATGATGAACCAACTAATGCAATTGATGGGTAAGGAACGAGGCATCGCCACTAGCTCAGGAAACGACGGTGATAATCCCTCTCCTCCCCCACTAGAGGCCCAAACACCACCAGACACGTATCCCCAAAGGGCATCTGTCACTATCAGGCCACAATATCAGGCCGATACCGCAATACCGACGCACCTCCCGACGGGTTCAGGTACCAACCCAGGAGAAAATCTGGTCAATCCCAGCGTCCCAGATCTGGATGAGATGGCTGAAAAGGCAAAACAAGAACTGCCAAAATGGGTGGAGGAGAGATTCAAAGCTCTGGAAAACGTCGGTAAACGTCGAGGAATAAAGGCCAATGACTTAAGCTTAGTCCCCGACTTGGTGTTCCCATATAACTTTAAGATGCCCGAGTTCGAAAGGTACAATGGGACAAGTTGCCCAGAGGCCCACATCACTATGTTCTGTAGAAGGATGACGGGCTACACTAACAATGATCCACTGCTGATTCATTGTTTCCAAGACAGCCTGATAGGAGCAGCGGCCAGATGGTACAATCAGTTGAGCCGTGCCAAAATTGGGTCATGGGATGATTTGGCTCAAGCATTCTTGGAGCAATACAGTCACGTAACGGACATGACTCCCGATAGGATCACGCTGCAAAACATGGAAAAGAAAGGGAACGAAAGCTTTAGGCAATATGCGCAGAGGTGGAGGGAAGTGGCCATTCAGGTCCAGCCACCGCTTATGGAGAAAGAGACCACCATGCTCTTCATCCGCACGTTGAAAGCCCCATTCCTCATGCACATGATAGGTAGTGCAACCCGGAGCTTCTCGGATATCATAACTTTGGAGAGATGATCGAGAATATTATAAAAAGTGGAGGGATCGAAACCGGAGAGAGCGCCAAAAGAATTCCCCCAAGAAAGAAAGAAAGCGAGGTAAATAACGCGAGCATAGGACACTCGAGGTCAATCACCATAAATCAGCCAAAAATAACAACCACGGACCGGCAAGGGTTACCCAAGAAAGAACCTAGTGAGAAACCCCAATTCACACCGATTCCAACAACATACAAAGAGATGTACCAAACCCTGTTCGATGAGCATATTGTATTCCCTCACCACCTAAAACCAATGCAACCACCATATCCCAGGTGGTATGACTCGAACGCACAATGTGAATACCACGCAGGAATCACTGGACACTCAATCGAGAATTGCCTGGCTTTCAAGAAATTGGTGGAGAAATTTATTAACTGGGTGTGGTTGAATTGGATGACATGCCAAACGCAAGAAATCCTTTACCCAATCACGCTAATAGTGGAGTCAACGCAATCAGTGAAAGCCCAGAAAAAAGGATCAAAATGAATGTTGCAGAGGTCAAGACTCCCTTGAGATGGGTCTGGAAAGAAATGATTAAACATGGACTAATCATTGCGGAAGAAAGCCAAGGGGAACTGACAAACTATTGTGAGCACCATCAAGAGTTGGGGCATGAGATTCAGACCTGTGGAGAATTCAGAACTCTGGTACAAAACTTAATGAACAACAAAGAAGTCGAATTTTATGAGGAACGCACAGAAGACAAGAGTATCGTGGCGACGATGGGTAATACCTGCATTAATGCCATATCAGAAGAGGCAGCTGAGGAGGGACTTTCATCGGACATTCGATCTTATGAACTGGGAAGCGTTTTAAATAATTGGACTGCAGAGGAAATTCCTGTAGTATTTGGCTAATCTAGAGTAATGTTTAAAACACGCTTGTTGCTTTAAAGCCTAACAGCAATAAGAATCTTTTGTGAAATGGGCTTGTGTCCGGAATCGTTATTTTAATGAAATGCATCTTTTTTTTAAGTGAACATTTTCATGCTTTACATTTGATTTTTCATTCATGCCCACATCATATAAATAATTATCTTTAGAATAATTTATTCTTCAGCTCTTCTACCTTTACACCCACGATAGGTCCCCAGATATCAATGACATGAGCAACGCTGTTACTAGCTCTCTTTTCAGCAAAATATGGGTCTAAGAGATCTCAAGACTTTGAAGATGACAGAGATTGTAACCTGTCTTTTGATTTGTCAATGATGGTAAAAAAAAAAAAAGACTCTACTTTGTAAAAAGAGTCAGTGGACGTTGCAAACTTAGGAAAAGCCTAGTCCACCACAGAAATAAGGCGAGACATCAATGGGCTATTTTCAAGAATTCCAAGATATTTTTACACGATCACATCAAGACACGCCAGACTACTGGAACGTTGGGGTGTTGCCAATTTGGGAACCCATGTTCCTCAACGGCCAGGCTAATCAAGAAGTACGAACTCCTGGCCTACCCAGAAAAGAGACGCCAAATCAAGGGAGTCAAGACTTATGCACCTCCCCCATATAAGGGGGGGCAAAGATGTTACGTCACCAATCTCGCCAAAGGTATCCAGCCAATACTAACACTTCTTCGTGGTTATCAAATACTTCACTAAGAGGGTGGAAGTTGCTTCATATGCCAAAGTTACAAAGGCGACAGTCAGCAAATACAAATTCAAATCCAAGCTCAGGTGCTAAAAAAAAAGAAAAAAAAAGAAAAACAAAAACAAAAAAACAAAAAGCAGGCAAAAAAGCGGCAATGAAGAATGCCATAAAAAAATCAGAATTAGGCACCTTACCAATGTAGCAAAAACAACTAGAAATCATGCGAAAACTGACTGAGGCTTGTAAAGGTTGACATAGATAAGCTACCATTTACCCCCCATGTTTAGAACGTTGGCTGGAACCTTGATTGGGGCAACAGAAATTGCACCGGGGCAACACATTTCTTATCGATTTTGCCTATTGGAGTTAGAACTAGATGGGGCAAAATAGATCTAATACGATCAAGCGAATTCGAAAAGAAAGCCATCTGTAACGATCAAATGGTGCGAGATAGTAGCGAGGATGATTTGTCCTAAAATTTCACGATAGGCCAAAAAAAAAGGGGAGAGAGAGAAAATCAGCAAAAAAAAAGGGGGGAAGAAAGAAAAAGGAGAGGCCAAGGCGAAAACCTACAAAGGGCGCTTTGAGATCAAAGGGGTTTTGAGTTGAAAACCCGAAAAGGGCAGCTCAAATTTTGAAAAAAAGGGGGCATATAGTAGTCTCGCTGCACTTGAAATAATGACGAAGATATATGTTACATCTTGGGGCACCGAAAAAGTACTCCTGATCCCCTAAACACATATTGAGCTTAAAATGGTCCTCAAGAAGTTGGAACAGAGGAGCTCTGACTGCGATATCTGGGGCACCTAGCTTCCATTTTACTTGTTTTGATTTGTTATTTGTGATTATCTACCAATAAATTTCCTTCTTGATTGTATTTGCTAGCCTTGATCAAACTTGTTTGTTTCGAGTCATCCCCCCAATCAACTTCCTTCTTGTCCATAGTCACAATCTTTTTGGGCATTTGGCACCGAGATAACAATTTGAGGACTGATAGTATTTCCATAAAAGAAGTTTCATACATTACTCAGAAAGCAGCTGAATAATACAAGGACCTGAAACATGACTATTGCTCAGTCTAAGGTTTAGAAAATTTTAAAAAAAAAAAATGACGAATGATCGTCTATTTGAACAAAGACTAGATGCCTCGTCAGCAATAACGAGCAATGCCAGTCTTGGCACATAATGAAGTCGTAATACCATTATTGATTCTACACCTTAAGGTCGCAGTAAGAGGTTTAAAAGAAGACAAATGTTACTCTCCTAAGGTGGTAGTGAGAGGTACGAACTTTATGCCTCAGAGAGTACCATAGAAGAGACAATGGCATTACAGCGGGGCAAACTCATCTCCGTAGGTTTCCTATGTCTGCCACAATCGTAGTGCCTCAGTGAATCTCGCTATGAGCAAAGACAACCTAAACCGTAAATAGGGTCCTTCTCTTGCATTCATACGCATCCAGTTAGGAGCATTCGATTTATTGCAATCATTACATCCTAGTCATTTTTACGCTGTGAAAAATCTTCATTGACATAACACTCAGCATTCATGTAAATGGCACATATAGTTAAGAGCATCTGAATTACCTCAATCGCAACGCCCTCATCATTTGCATAAACATAAGCACGTGCTGCAGGACAAGCTCCTCGGAGAATGGCATAGCAGCATCGAAGGTCAGGCATTACTCCCATGGAGTGGGCTGAATA
Source organism: Gossypium bickii (assembly GCA_025503065.1). Classification (NCBI taxonomy): domain Eukaryota; kingdom Viridiplantae; phylum Streptophyta; class Magnoliopsida; order Malvales; family Malvaceae; genus Gossypium; species Gossypium bickii. The sequence goes on from CP106717.1 coordinate 109,750,662, forward strand.
TAATCGAGAAACAAATTGAAAAATTCAAATTCATTTCCTTGACGTCCCGATGGAGCAGGTTGAAGCTACTAATCCCTCCTCCTTGAGCGTACTGAGGATCAATTTTATTTTCGAGAAGTTTCAGTGAGAAGATCCAAGTTGCGGGTCTCTTCTGAATTCCTGTCACCAACTATATTTTCGAGAAGTTTCAGCAAGAAGATCCAAGTTGCGGGTCTCTTCTGGATTCCTATCACCAACTATATTTTCGAGAAGTTTCAGCGAGAAGATCCAAGTTACGGGTCTCTCCTGAATTCCTATCACCAACTATATTTTCGAGAAGTTTCAGCAAGAAGATCCAAGTTACGGGTCTCTCCTGGATTCCTATCACAATTCGTTTTCGAGGAGTTTCAGCAAGAAGATCCAAGTTGCGGGTCTCTTCTGGATTCCTATCACCAACTATATTTTCGAGAAGTTTCAGCGAGAAGATCCAAGTTACGGGTCTCTCCTGAATTCCTATCACCAACTATATTTTCGAGAAGTTTCAGCAAGAAGATCCAAGTTACGGGTCTCTCCTGGATTCCTATCACAATTCGTTTTCGAGGAGTTTCAGCAAGAAGATCCAAGTTGCGGGTCTCTTCTGGATCCTATCACAATTCGTTTTCGAGAAGTTTCAGCAAGAAGATCCGAGTTGCGGGTCTCTTCTGGATTCCTATCACCGTTCGTTTTCGAGAAGTTTCAGCAAGAAGATCCAAGTTACGGGTCTCTTCTGGATCCTATCACCGTTCGTTTTCGAGAAGTTTCAGCAAGAAGATCCAAGTTACGGGTTTCTTCTGGATTTCTATCACTGTTCGTTTTCGAGAAGTTTCAGCGAGAAAGATCAAAATTACGGATCTCTTCTTTCTGAATTTTTATCACCTCAAGCCTCCAGTAGAACGGATCAAAGCAAAGAGTTACGATTCGAAGAAGATGCGGAAATAAAAAGGCAGTTTGAGAAGTTCTGGTTTCATCGAAGTCCTGTGGGGGGAGGCTGAAAAATAAACAAGATTGCAGAAGAACGGAATGAAGCCACGGGTCATGTCGCGTAGGAGCTGCGGTGGAGTGAATCCAAGCAACAGGGTTTGAAGACGTTTGAGGAGAAAGGGACTAATGAATCAAGGCTAAGCCCGGAGAAAATTGGTCCTATTATTGTCTTTGCTCTATTCTCGTTTCACGACAATGAGCAAAGAGGGGCAGCTGTAGTTCCCAATTTTCGTCCGGGCCCAATACAGATTAAAAGCCCAAATATGGCCAATCAAAATGAGCAGAAAATAAAATAATAGAGTAAAAAATAACCCTTTTAAAATGTCCCTTTACATGCCCAATGTCCAATTACAATAGAAAAGAGCCCAAAACCCGTCAGACCCACCTAGCCCAAAACCAAATCTAAAACCCATTTACAAAGACCCAAAGCCCAATTAACCCAAACCTAACCCTAGCCCAATAAGCCCAGAACTTGAAAAACTAAGTCAGTAGCCAAAACCCTAGGCTTCTTGGTGCCGTCAACCCCTCGTCTGCCACTGGCCACCGACCTTTGGCCTCCTTCCGTGGACGCCCGCGCGCCGTGTCTCTACAAAGACACCACGCGCGCCTCGGTCGGCACTCTCGCCACCGCCCATCACCCCCACAAGCAGACCGGTCCACTACCGCGAAGACTACCGCCACCTCTCGCTTCCACCGCGCTCGCCACGACTGCAAAAAAAGGACAAGAGGACAAACAACCCGACACGAGCCAAAGGATGGGTTTATTTGTTTTATTTTCATCAATATTCGGCTATAAAAGCCAACTAAGAACGATGTATGAAGGACCTTTTTTTTCAATCAAAAAATACAAAAAATTTCAATCTAAACAGTTAACAAAAAACGCAAGATCGAGAGTAACGAGGTGATTCAGTATTCCTTTTTGTGTTGTTTCATTTTTATTTTAATACCTAATCAAAATCAATACATATATATATATTAATATAAAAAAAGGGGAAGGGATTTACCTTTTAGGCCGCCCATGGCATGTGGTGGCAGTCTTGATATGCTTGTGACGATCGTCGGATGGAACTCTCGCCGGAGGAGGGGTCCTGCAGAGGAAAAGAGGGAACTAGATCAATTTTTTTTTTGGAAGGAAGCAAAAATGAAATTTTTGGAAAATTTTTGGGCTTAAATAGCCCAGATGAAACGGCGCCGTTTCTGCAAAGGGGAGTCCGCGTGTCTTCCCCCCTTTTGTGGGCTAATTGCGCCCCAGGTCCCTCACATGTTTTGCGCGTCACATCGGAGTCCTTTTCTCCGTTTTTTTTAAATTTATCCTAAAATTTTATTTTTAATTCATTTTAGCCCTTTTACTATTCCTTTCATTTTATTCTCCTACAATTGATTATTATTACTATTATCTTAGTAGTTATTATTAGTTACTGTTATTATTATTAGCACTATTAATATTGTTTTAATTATCACTATATTATATTATTACTATTATTATTATTACTATATTTATATTAGCATATTATATATCTCGTATTATTATTACTACTATATTATATTTGTATTTATTGTAAGTATTAGTATTATCATTATTATTATGCCTATATTATTATATTGTACATATTTTCTATTATTACTATTATCATTACTAATATTATACTATTATTATTACACTTTTATTACTACTATATTTGTATTGATATGTCGTATATAATTCGTACCCTTATTATTATTATCATTGCATTTACTATTTTTATTATTATTTTAGTATTTTACTATTGCTATTACTATTATTATATTGTACATATTTTATATTATCATTACTTTGCTATTATTATACTTATTACTATTAATATTATTATTACTGTCATTATGTTGTATATATTTTGTATCACCTTTATTTTTTATCACTATATTATTATTATCATTATTATTATTATTATTATTATTATTATTATTATTGTTTATTGTACATATTTTGATATTATCGTTACAGTCACCTTATTATTATTATATTTATTATCACCATATTGTTGTTATTATTATTATTATTATTTTTTGTTTTGTTACTTTTATTATATTATATATACATGTATATATTATTATTTACTTAACTTTTATTCATATATTTATATTTATACCGTTTCACATACACTCTTATTTTCATGTGTATTATCACATTTTTTACAAATTCGTGCTCCATTTTATCCAACACAAAATTGATTTCTTTCGCAAAGGCAGCATTTTGTATTTAGAAATTCTAGAAAATCGTGCCTTAACTTACTAGGTTTCGATTTTTCTCGTTTAACCTAAATAGCAAATATCTTTTAAAATAAAAAGCTTTTTTTTGAATAAAAATAAAAGCTTATTTTCGAGAATCCGGTATGTTGTGTCCTAACTTACTGGATGTGACATTCCGTTATTTCGAGAAAAGATTTTCTAAAAGAGGCAATATTCATATTGGATTCGAGGATTCAAATTATCGTGTCCTAAAGTATTGGATGTGATATTTTGTTCCTTCGGAACGATGAAAGCTTGATATTTAATTCGAGGAAATTTAAATATTTTTAAGGGACCACATTTTCAAAACCATTTTCACAATTTTCAGCTTTTGACATAAGGACATTAATTGATCAATTTGATACCAATTTTGGGCATGACGAGGGTGCTAATCCTTCCTCGCATGTAACCGACTCCCGAGCCCATTTTCTCGAAGCTCGTAGACTAAAATATTTTATAGATGGCCCGATCGCACCTAATAAAAGGTCGGTGGCGACTCCCGTTTTTATTTTCAAAACCAAGTTCGATTCCCGCCTTTTCAAAAAGGGATGGTTTCGACAATTGCAATAATAAGAAGACCATATTTGATCATTTTAGATAAATTGCCAACTAGATTGAGGGCATGGTAGTCAAAGATGCAATGGGAATTACCTATAGACACTATTGCTTAGAAAATTTTTGAGTCAAAATTTAGTTATTCATCGTCGATGGCAGTAACTATTCTCCTTGCTATGAGTGTTTAAAATATTTTATAGATAAAAATTTTTGAATGAAATAAATTATAATGATATTTTTAAAAAATATATATTTACAATAATTGAAGTTAAAGTTAAAATTTAGTATAGAAATGATATGGGAAAAAAATATATAATCCAAAACTACACAATGGTAGGAGTATGTAGCTTCAAAGGCTTTTCCAAATTCATGGATACCTTTTGATAAAAAAGAAAAAAATCATGGAAACCTAAACCACACATGCAAGAGAGAGAAGGGAACACAAGAAACAAAGGTCCACGTGTCGAATCCTCAAAATTCTCCCTTCCTAAATTCACAAAAAATCCCCCATTTCCCATTTTCTAACACACTGGATAAGCCTCTCTATCCTCCTCTCCCTTTCCCCTTCTTCAATTTCCAATTTCAAAAACCTCAGATTTCCACTATGATTTAACACCCAATTCCAAAAACCCAACCTTTCCCAAAAAATTTCCCCCTTTTTCTGTACATTTATACATAGTCAACAATACACGTACTGATAGATTCAAAACCCAATGGCGGCCGTCAGTTCCCTGTCTTTTCCGGCAATCGGCCAAACTTCCGGCGACAGAAAACTTAATGTCCCATCGGCTCGTTACTTGGCTTCCAATTTCGAAGGATTCCGTTTCCGTACAAGCCTTTTTTATCAATCCGTTGGACTTCGAGCTTCCACTACTGCTTCTCCTTCCGTTGTTTACTGCATGTCTACTGCTACTGGTTAGTTAATTTTCAATGCTGGAGCTTGGCTGAAGAGGATTAAATTATTGAAATGATTCGATTTCTTTTTTATTGAGTTTGATTTTCAGATACCCCGACTGTTTCTGAAACAAAGTCGAGCTTTTTAAAAGCGTATAAGCGTCCCATTCCCAGTGTGTACAACACGGTTTTGCAAGAGCTGATTGTGCAGCAACATTTGATGAGGTACAAGAAGACGTATCGATACGATGCCGTTTTCGCCCTTGGTTTCGTTACTGTCTATGATCAGTTGATGGAAGGATACCCGAGTGATGAGGATCGAGATGCCATCTTCCAAGCTTATATTAACGCCTTAAAAGAGGACCCTCAACAGTATAGGTTTGTCTATGGAGTTTACTTGCCTTATTTACGAATCGATGAATTGCATTGAAGAAAGTATGCTGAAATATAGGGAGTAGATTCTGGAATTTCTTAACTTGTTCATGAAGCTGGGATTTTATTGCTTTTAATGTCTGCAGTTTTTCGAATTATGTGTTGAAGTGAAGGATAATAAGGTTACTTTGTAATGCTATCATTTTCCTGTTTCGTGCCTTTACAGAGCTGATGCGCAGAAATTGGAAGAATGGGCGCGAGCTCAGACTTCTAGTTCGCTAGTCGAGTTTTCATCTAGAGATGGAGAGGTTGAAGCGATACTTAAAGACATTGCAGAAAGAGCTGGTAGTAAAGGGAGTTTCAGTTATAGCCGTTTCTTTGCTATTGGGTTGTTTCGTCTTCTTGAGCTTGCCAATGCAACTGAACCTACGGTGTTGGAAAAGGTAGAATCCTCTTTTCTTTACATCTATTGGTTTATTGTTGGACTAAGTTCCGAATTACTCACACCTCAGCACGAGTTATATCATTGAAGTCTTAACCGAATCACCATTAACAATTCATGAATGAAACTTGCAATGTTAAAGTATATGCAATGACAGCACCTATGATTTTAACACATGATATCTGTACAACAGCTCTGTGCAGCCTTAAATATCGACAAACGAAGTGTGGATCGTGATCTTGATGTGTATAGGAATTTGCTTTCCAAGCTGGTTCAAGCTAAAGAGTTGCTTAAGGAGTATGTCGATAGGTAAATTCTCTCCTCCATGTTAAACTTTTTCTAGTCCATGGTATTACACTCTTTTCTTTCGCCTGCTTCTGTACTATGCGATGTGTTTCAACATATATATCTGAGGTGGACCATTTACACTGTAAAATGTTGCTAAAGCGAACTTCCTTCAACTCTAAATGTGCTTGGCACATTGTATCTTTTCCGAATTACGGATGTACTTGAAATGCTCTGCACATTACAGATGTAATTCATTGCTTATTGTGTTGCTCTATGTTGTTGCCTGAAATGTTTTCGGAATGCAGGGAGAAGAAGAAAAGAGAAGAAAGATCGGAATCACCCAAAGCCAATGAAGCCGTTAAGAAATGTTCGGGCGAATACCAATACCTAAGCCAGTAATTCAGTCCGTCTACTCTCGATGTGCTTATCATATTTTGTGATACTTCGATCCCCTTTTTGTTGTCTGAGGTAGAAACAGTGACATCCATGGCACAATTTGTGAGCTTGTGTAATGTTTCCTAATTTGGTGGTTAAGATACACATCCTATATTTGTATTTTTTTACGATACAGTCTTTACTCTTCCAAAATGTATCCTTTATAGTCCATCAGCTATTTATGGTTCATAAAAACTTATCTTCATGTCACTTAATATTCTTTCATATTAGAGTTTTATCATGCAAAAAGTTTCACCATTTAAATTATTTCATTTTTTTTTTCTTCACATTTTTCACAATACCAAGGCTTCATTAACTGATTCTTAGCAATATCTTATTTTTATGCAAGAACATGAATGATATAAAAAATTTAAATAATGAATGGCGGGTATATAAATTTAAGGCTTTTTAAAAATTGAAGTTAATTGTATTTATTTTAAAAACTTCTTTTAATGATATCTGTAAAGAGTGTTTTTTTTTTTTTTTTTACGCAACTAACATAAACTAACATAACAATAAATAAATATTTATGAAACTGATTCAAGTTGAAAAACTATGACGGAAATGACTTGAATTTGTGATTGAGTTGAGGATAAAAAATTAAATTTTTTGGTGTCGACCATGATGTAACTTTTTAAAAAATATCAGTATTTCCTTGTTCAAAATTTTATAATAATTGTCGGCGTGTAAGTGGCTGGCATCGGAAAAAAAAAATTAATTTTTTTTGTCAGTGTTTTTTGGGGTCGGTATTCTCATTACCGGCACCGGTGTGACTTTTGAAAAACAAATTTGCTGGCGTGCTCTAGTTGCTACATCTAGTGACCATTTTTCAAAAAAAGCTAAAGACACTTCGAAGAGAAAAAGAAATAAATTGAGAAGATGAAAAGACTTTACAGTAAAGTAAAATGTGATTTCTTTTAAAGGGTGAGTTTTATTAATGTGTTGTTTTAAATTGGGACGTTAGTTGTTGAACCTGCTTTCCCCTTGAAGCCAGGACAAATCCTTTGCCTAACAATTTCGACCATTTAAACCTTCTTTAATTTCCCCTTTTATTGTGGAGTCAATTTTCAATCTTTTCTTTATTGGAATTTGGAACCTGTTGCATAATTTTGGCCATTTAAAACCTCTTTAATTTCCCCTTCTATTGGGGTCAATATTCAATCTTTTCCTTGTTTGGAATTTGAAAATAGGTCATTATAAATTTTTTTTTTTGGGTGAAGTAATAACATACAAAAGACTTAAATCACATGAAAATTTTATGGGCAGTGTTGTCCGATGCTTGAATCATAGGGGAAAGTGCTAGCACCTCCCTCGGTATCTCATCAAAAATCTTCAAACCTTGGTTCATATCAAAGGCTATTTTGGTTAAGTAGTCAACAACTTTATTTCGGTCTCTAGGCAAATATTAAATGGCCAACAAACCTACGTTCAACAGCAGGTGATAAATACGTCTAATGAGGGCAAAATTCAAGCTTGAGAAAGAGGAATCCTGAATAGCTTTAAACACATCCAAGCTATCAGTTTGTATCAATATGCCATCATAGTGCCCTTTCTGAATTAGAGCTAATCTATCAAGAACTCCCTATAGGTCAACATTGAAGATTGAGCATCTGTTCAGATTTTTGTTGTATCACATAATCCACTCCCTTTTTCCATTTCTTATGACTCCCCCCACTGTAGCATCACCCGAGGCAATCTAGACCGCCCCATCAATGCAAAGACTGATCCAACTTTTTGACATCTCGACTGCTGACCTTTGTTCCTTCTGTTTAGAAATATCTTCCTGTGAAAAGAAATAAATTGTTTTACCCAAATATATGAAATCTTAATAATCTCACTTGTGCTTCAAGAGACGCCCTGAAAAAGAAAAAGGTTTCGATTTTTCCAAATACACCAGATTAGTAAATCAAATAGACATGACCAGTTTACGTCACCAACGACTGAACTTGTAGGACTCTACAAATTATACTTAATCCACTGAAAAGACTCTACAAGTTATACTTAATCATAAAGACTGATGTTATACCCTTAATTTTTCATACTTACCAACTCTTAATTTTATCGTTATTTAATGATGATGATAAATATATCGATGTATCTCAATTTGAAAATTAAACAAATAATTTTATTTAATGATGATGATAAATATACAACTGTATCTATATCTCAATTTAAAAGAACATATTAATAAAATTCATGATTTAAAAGAAATGACATTTTACTTTATTGCTAAGTATTTTCATTTTCCCAATTTATTTTTCTTCTCTTCTTCTCTTCTCCCAAGTCTTTTCATGTTCTCAAGTGCCTTTGGATTTTTTTTAAAAATAGTCATCGATTCTGGCAACCAAAGCACGTTGACACTAACACTGACAAACTTTTTTTAAAAATATAAACCGGTGTCGACATAAAAAAATTGATAAAAAATTAAAATTTTTTTGGCGCTGACCACATACACGCCGAAACCTATTAAAAAATATTTTTTAAATCGGAAAATATTCGTATTTTTCAAAAAGTATACCAAAAAATACATAGGGGTGCCAACCATTGCAGTGCCGACACCAAAAAAATTATTTTTTTAAACCTTAACCCAATCAGGAAGCAATTATTACACGGTGATTGACTTTGGTGCCGGCTATAGGGGTGCCGATACTGCCCAACACTATAAATCTCAAATCTTTTTCATCATAATTTTTCAACTTGAGTCATTTTCATAAATATATTTTTTTTGAATTAGTTGGATAAAAAACCTTAAATGGGAAGATAAAAGAAAATATAAATGGAAAGTAAGGAAGTAACAAAGGGGGCTTTGACCTTAGAAAATAATATATGCATCATCATACTATCAAAGCATTTGAAGAAAATACTGCGAGATTAGATAGGGTGAATTACGACGGATGGTTGTCCATTTAGGTTTAAAGTCTTGTTTGAAAAGTGAAAGGATTTTGGTAAATATATAAGTTCGAAAAATAAATATAGATAAAAAATAAGGATCGTTTTCTAAACGAGTCGGGCTTCGAGTAAAATTCTTTTACCCGGCTTGGCCCAAATTTGTCTAATTTTTTTCCTGTTGTTATTTTGCTGCCATTTTATTGTTGTTTTACTGTTATTTTGCTATTATATTGCTATTATTTTGTTGTTATTGTTTGAATATTGTATAACTCTAATGAGATACGACAAAAAATCACTCAACAACAATTAAAATATTTAATTTTATATATGATTTTAATTAAATGAAATTGAATATCCGAATTGGAATGATGATGTTAGCATCCTAGCAAAACCACAAATTTTAACTTTTCATGGTGACAACAATTGTGGAAATTAAGCAAAGACCACAAGTAGTGAGAGGAAATAAAGTTCGACTTTTGTAGTTTGCATACGTGTTTAAAAATATAGTGGTCTGTTACGAATAGGGTCAAGCAAGGAAAGTTAATTGGTAGCGTGGCGCCTGTCAACAACTTATCTTTTACATGGGTGCTGACGTACAAAAGAACCGATTATTAAACCGGATTGCTAATAGAACCGATTAGGTTATAAATTCATTAGTCTAAGATCAATTTAACCGGTCCAATTAAAAATATTAAATTTAAATCAAATTTTTATTCGATTCAGTTGTTCTGTATCAATTCCTTGATTCAAAAAACTACAAACTTGATTTAATGGTCTGATCAATTATTCGAATTAAATTCAAATAATATTAAAAATTATATGAATATATGAATAATATAATTTTATATAATAGAAAAATATTTAATTTTCCAAGAATCTGATTTGAGCAAATAATTCAATATTACTAACATAACCCCAATCTATAATTATGATCGTAATGGATTTAATTTTGACAATATTACTAATCAATGTTCCTAAATTATTTGCTTTCATACACTACGACATATATCGAGGTTTATGCTTAATTTCATGTCCATATTGTAAACACATGTATTGTAATACTTAGAGAAACAGGCACGCGTATGAAGGCCGGCACCAAATTCCATTGACCTCAATCTTGTTTTCCAACTATATATATATGGTGGTCATCGTTGCTTTTTTCATCTACCATTTCCACTTTTCGCCACCTTCACTTCTTTTCCAAGCCATCTCCCACCTTCACGTAAACTTCACCATCCTTTTTTTTTTCCAAGGAAAATCAATGGGGAGAACACCTTGCTGCGACAAAAATGGCCTCAAGAAAGGTCCCTGGACTCCTGAGGAAGATCTTAAGCTTATTAATTATATTCAGATTCATGGCGCAGGACACTGGCGTAACCTCCCCAAGAATGCTGGTATGTATATGTATAAACTTGTTTTCTTTTGTATTTTTAAATATTGTGTTTTTCAGGCTGCGATGATGGGTTTTGTTTAAACTGTTTAGGGCTCCAAAGATGTGGAAAGAGCTGCCGTCTCCGGTGGACGAACTACCTGAGACCTGATATAAAGAGAGGAAGGTTTTCATTTGAAGAAGAAGAGACTATAATTCAACTACACAGTGTTTTAGGAAATAAGTAAGGTTTACACTTTACAGTGTTTTATGATATTTTTATGAGTGATGAAGTTGGAGTTTACAAATTCATTTGTCTGTAAATCAGGTGGTCCGCCATTGCTTGTCGGTTGCCGGGGAGGACTGACAATGAGATCAAGAATTACTGGAATACACATATAAGGAAAAGGCTTGCAAGGAATGGAATCGATCCTGTAACACATGCTCAACGTCTTGATTTGGTTGACTTGTCTTCTTCCATTATTAGCTCATTATTAGGTGTCCAAGCTCTCCTAAATCCTCAACTGTTAAGCTTAGCTAACACCCTCTTGTCGTTAAAACAAGAAAACCCAGAATTATTACTACAATATCTTCAACAAAACCAGCTTCTTCAAACTCCCACGTTAGAACCACGAAGCCAACTTCTTCAAGCTCCCATGACAGACTGTAGCAATCAAAATTCCGAGAAAAGTTATGTATTAGTTTCGCAACCAAATTATGAACATTCTAACCCAAATCCAACGGTTCCATCACTTGTATCTGACAATTCAGATTTCCATTCAATGGATGGTAGCCAGAATTTTGGGTTGGATTCAGTGAGGTTCACGCCGATATCAAGTCCAACTCCGTTGCATTCATCATCTACATTCATCAACAACAGCTACACTACCCATTACGAAATAGAAAGATTCAACAGTTTGCTCAAATATGAAATTCCAGAAAGTTTGAATATTAATGACCTTTTGTAAATATATATACATACACACACATTATTTGTAGCTTAGAGTCTAAGAGTTTTGGCTTGTAAAACTGAAGACACCATCATTATTGGTTTTTTTTTTATTAGATATTTTTTTTATTTTGTTTTTATTTCTCAGTTTATTGTGGGTTACTGGGTTTGTATTTTAAATATATATATATATTATAATTATTTGATTGTATTACTTGTATTTTAAATATAATTTGTTAATTTTCACCGATGCATGCTCATGAAGATAAGCTAATATTTAATAATATTTAGAGTTATATTTATGCATTAGGATATGTAAAATAATATATTAATAATAAATAATTTTATATCACTTTTTTTTAATTATAATAACAGGGTAAAGCTCAAACAACTAATGCGACTACCACAACTCAAACTCAAAGTGGAAAAACAGTAAATCAATCTCAAAAGTTAAATATTCTTTTTAATATTTTAAAAAATTATAAATTAATAAATGATAAAATTATATTTTAAATTTTTATAAAATTATAATTAAATTTTCGCCTCGAGAATTAAAATTAAGAAATCATTTTGATAAATAGTAAAAGGACTACAAAGAATAACTTAATCACCAAAGGAGCTGTGTGATTTACAAACATTGTGTAATAATAGATGGTTGGATTAGGTGCAACAAAGTTAAACAAAAAATTAACAACAAATTGGAGAAAGGAAAAAGTCAAAGAAAATTATATCACTTTTATTTCTTCGATTCCAAAGGGTATGCATCCCTATACAACTATGTCGGTCAACATTTTAAGGAAACATTATCGAAATTATTATCATTATATTTATTTATTATCACTTAATAATAAGAGTTTATAGTTATTTCTTTCAAGTTCGAATTTTAAATTTGATTATCTTACTATTATATCCAATGTTTATTTAAAAAGTTAAACGTAATATTTTATTATAAACTAAATATGTTTATATAGTCAAAATCTGTTTGGAGTAGTAGTTAGAATTTCCTTTTGATACTTAAGTGACATAATTTCAAATTTCGGAGTGGAACATCACATGTTAAGATTAATTTGAGTGCAACTAAATGTTTTCTTCGATTCATAACTCTTTTAATCTTGAAAAATAAAATATAATTAAATGTGCTTGAATTCATTTGCTACAATAATAACAGTGGAAACAAAATAAAAGCTATATCATAAAAAAAAAATACAAAAACTTAAATATAAACTAAAATAGTATGCTTACTTTTATTATTATTTTTTAAAAGTATTCATACAGGCATTTTGTACAAGTATATCATTCAATTGCTTAAGAAGAAGAGAAAGAAGTAAATTGAATGAATTTCTCTATCGTCATTATTCTGTTTTCTTTATCATCAAGCAAAATACAGAAAATTCTACAGCTTTGAAACTAAATAAAAAGTGCAATCTTGTCTTTACATGCCTCTTTTTTTTTCTTTTTTTTTTGTCTTCTTCCTCATCATCTAGCAATGAGAAAGCAACTTTCAATAGCTTTGAACATAAACCCTTTTTCTTTCTCCTTTTTAACCTTTTATTGCAAATGGGAAAAGAACAAATATGGAGGTTGCTGTTTATTTTGGCTTTTGTTTTTGGTATGTACGTAGTCGACATTGTTGACTTTTTTCAGCTTTTGCTTTGTTTCTGCATTTCGAGTATATTAATCAAGTTTGAGTAAATTTTAAAATGTTGTTATTCAGTATTTAAAAAGGCAAAGGATACCAAAATTAAGTGGTGGAGTGGGGCTGAAATTTAGATATATTTGGATTAGTTCTACTTGTAAGATAACATTTTGCACATGATGTTTAATATGTAGTAGCGAAAGAGGACACGTAATGTAAGAAATTGTAGGACTGCACCTCCATGTCGCAGATACCAGACGCTTGTCCATTTCCAACACTGACTCACACAATCGAGTTTTACCCTCAAAAGGATTATGACATATAGGGTGGTAAAAAGAGAGCCATACATTTTGAGTTTTGGTTCAAACTCCAATATGTCACTCAACATGCATCATATTCATGGCTTCCCACCATTTCTTTTTATAGTTCTTCACTTTTTGCTGAAAGAGTAAGAATCAATGGCAGAAATGGGCTCCTCACCCTCGTTTGAACTGTAAAAACGGCAAACTAAGTCATTTATCATTCACCCTTTTCTATAATTTTTATTGAAATTAATTTTTAGAAAAAAAAATAATCATATAATTTTTAGGTTAGAAATGTTGGGTCGGATCGATTTAGGCTTCAGCATGATATTAATACACTTTATATTTGTTTAAATTCGATTCAACTCGAAATATAAATTTAAAATTTTGTTCAAGTCCATTGATATTTGTAAATGACTAACCCAAGTTTATTCTAGGCATGCCCATATATATATATATATATATGTTTTTTAAATATTTATAAAATAATATATATTTCATTTATTGAACATAGACAACTTAGCATTTTAGATTAATATGTAGTATACTCTCTGAATTTGTTTAAAAGTACGTAGTTGGTACCTAAATTTATATTTCGTCACACACATTACCCCAATTTGTTAACAACCTTAATTTTTTAAGGGTTAATAGTAGTTTGCTCATTGAACTTGTCTAAAAGTACCTAATTTGTACTTGACATTGTCTAGAAAATTATACTTTTTAAAATTAATTTATTTTTTAAAAAGATTTTTAATTTTTTAATGTGTCCACCACATGTCATGCTAAGAGATTGTCGTGTGCCACTATAGGATTGGCTATTAGTGCCACGTAAGCATAAACTAACGATATTAGTGCGAGGTACCAACCTAAATGACGAAATATACGTTCAGGTATCAAATAGGTGCAGAAAAAAGTCCATAGGACAAGTAGGTACCTACTAACTACTTTTGGACAAGTTTATAGGACAAACTAAATATTAACCTAGCATTTTTTTATATATTATTATAGATTTAATTTTTATATGTTATAAATTACATAATATAATATATTACAAACTTAGAAAATGCGCTGACTCTAGCCAAGCTCGGAGCTTAAATGTTTAAGCCTGAGACCCAATATTTTGGGCCTAATATTTTGACTCAAACCTCCCAATTTTCGAACACACCTTTAAATATGGACAAGTATCCAACAATTGAATAGGTCTAATTTGAACATTTCACTTTATTATTTAACATGTTAATGTAATATTAATCATTTATCATTCACCCTTTTCTATAATTTTTGTTGAAATTAATAGAAGATTTTAACATTATTAATATTTGAACTTGTATTTTTAAATTAAAAAAATAAAAATTAAATTCTTTAAAATAAATTTTGAGGATTAAATTCTAAAGACGAAAAGTGTAATAACTTATAGTACATTTTAATCATAGAATAATTATTTTTTTTAGCACATTCCATTTTTATATTTTAAGAAATACTAATGACATATATAAACAACACAAACTATACCTACTAAATCAACCCAAACCCAAAATATTACAGGTCCAAGCCCACTTAAAAATCCTTAAAATCTCAAACCTCATAATATTAAAATAATGTGCATGGAAAAGTGGTTTTTGTGTAAAAATATTAAAATAAAATTTTGATTAAGATGATAAAATTAAGATTTTATAGATGTTTGCGTAATAGATTTAAGTCTTACAATATGTGATATTTTATGGATTATATTAAAAATATAAAAAGTCAAAAGTACTATTATAATGATATAACTTATTTTTACACACGAGAAGGTATTTTAATAATTTTCAAGTTGTTGTTGGGCAAGGGGTTTCAATAACAGTGGATTTACTTTCAGAAGATTTCATTAGTCTGATTATAGTCCAATGCTTATGATTTGAGGTTATGGGTGTATTTATTAAATCGCTATACCTTGAATTCTATATGAGATGGGGTAAAATTCATCAAATGTATTAGACTTTGAATAATGTGTGCATACCCGGATTGAGCATCAACGCCGTCTATATTTTTTCTTCGTTTAAGTATTAGTTTCATAAAATGTAGTCACAGATTTGACATCAAAATATCCGTACTTATTTAGGAATATCGACAATTATTCACATACTCGTGTAACTCAACGCAACATACTTCAATTCAAATGAGAGTTACCAAAGCCCAAGACTCGACGCAACTAGCCACAAATGAAGAAGAAAAACGAAGAATATTGGGCTACTCCTTGGGTCTCTTACTCGAGCCGAGCAAGCAAAGGAGGGAGGCCTAGAGTAGTTGAGGGAACACTAGGAGATTAGTAGTAACAACAATATTTTAAATAGGCTAAATTTTAGATCTATGCCCGTTATAAAAAAACCTAGGGTTTTAGATTGAATTCTATAATATTTAGAGAAATAAGTTAATTTTGGAGAAAGAAATAGAAAACGTATCTTACAAAGCGAGTTTTCTAACATTTTAAACACATTTAGTAATTTTGTTTTTTAGTCTCAGATTCGATTCTTTTCTCATTCATATTTATTTTTTTTATTTATGTTGTTTCAAGCTTTTTTTTAATTAATATTTTTAATATATTAACTCATTCGGCCAGATAATTAAATAATAATGATTTCATCATTGAGTTCTAGGTTCAATTCCTCTGCAAAGTACACATGTATTTTTTTATTTCATATTGTTTCAAGTTTTTTTTAATTCATTTTTTTAATTAATAACTCTTTTATTTATAAAATCAAATAATTATTTCAAATATTATTATTTTTATAAATATAATTTTTATGTGTAATATTTATTTTTCAATCCATATCGTGAGTGTAGTAAATTTTAGTATTATATATTTTTGTATGTATATTTTGAAATATTTCAAATATAAACATAATGATATTTGAAATAATTAATTGAAATATTTCACATATAAAAATATTTGAAATATCATACCCACAATGTAGATGAAAAAATAACGATATTTGAAATATTTTACACATAAAAATAATAATGGTATTTGAAATAATTATTTCATTTTATAATATTAGAAATCACCGTACCCACAATATAGGTGCAGAAAATAAATATTATATATAAAAAATATACATAAAAAATTAGTTAAATATTTTTAAAAAATAAAATATTAACATAATGATAAATATCAAAAGTATATATTTTTATTATATAATTATTAATTTATTTATATAAATAAAGAAGTTATTAATTTCAAGTATTTTTAACATAATGATATATATAAAATCATTATTATTTAACCATCTAACTAAAATAGCTTATGTGCTAAAAATATTAATTAAAAAATAATAAAAAGCTTGAAATAATATGAAATAAAAAATACAAATATGAGTGAGAGAGGAATTAAACCTGAGACTCAAAGACAAAATTACTAACATTTAACCATTTGATTAAAAGAGTTGATATGTTAAAAAAAAAAAATCCTAGTAGAACGCGCTTTCAACTGAAAACGCGTCCAGCAAGATACGTTTTCTGTTCCTCTCTTCAAAATTGACATATTTCCCTAAATATCACAAAAATCGACCCAAAATCCTATTTCTTTTTTTTTAAAAAATGACATATTTCTAAAACTTGACCTCCTAAATAATCCTTAAGAATGTTGGAGAATTTTTACACTAGGTAAGTTCATAAAAAAGAGAGGTAGGTTACAACGAACACTCTTTAAGTACCAAGTGTTTTTTTTTTCAACTAGAACTAGAGAAATGCTAAGCTTGAGATGTACTAAACACTGTTCTTAAGGATTTTTAAACGACAATGTATCCCCAGAACTTAACAAGTTGTCCTGTTACAAGAACAGAACCAGGAACAACACTGCCAAAAAAAAAAAAATACCCAACAAGGAGGGAGAAAGAAAGAAAATGAAAAACTCACTTGGTGCATTTTTGAAATCAAGATATTGAACTTTTTATTTAGACTTGAAAAACCCTCATTCATCTCTTCCTTAGTGATGTAAAAGTGGGGTTTCTTCTGAAATATTCTATATTTTTAGAAGGAGAATTCAAATATAAATAAAAGTTTTTCTTGTATTATTCAATATCAGGTAATTAATACACTAGGAGTGTCAGAGTAACTTTCAAGTTTCAATGCATTACAAAATTTTCAACTTTGAAGATGTTAATTTTAAGTAATTTGAAGCGAATTCTCTGCTTAAGGTTAGCACGATCTGCTCGATTAAAGTTTATGCTCATGACAATAACATATGTCATTAAAATTAGTTTATATATTTCAGTAGATAAATTCACGTACTTAACTATTAATTTATAAATCAATACATAAATAATGTATAAAATATAAATTTTAAATTAAATATTACCCGGTGCATACATCATGGTATTTCTTGTACCATTCCAATTATATAATCAAATTGGTATGCATTTAAGTTAAAAAGGAGTCTTAACTCATATAGAGCGGTGATCAAAATTTTTGTTAGACATTTGTTTAACATAGGTTCAAACTGAGTGACCCCATCCCCTACCCCAATTTTGTATAAAAAAAATTAAAAAGATAATTGCACCTTCATGAATTAGATATAAAAAGAAAATTTGAATATAACAAGACCATCAGTGTCATGCCATGACTAATCTTGGAGTAATTGATTAAGGCACCTTACAAGCTGCATTATACAAATGAGTAACTCTATGGTACAACATGATTGGTGTAATAACCATTTTTGCCCGGGGTCCCGTGATAGCCCAATTCCAAACGGCCCATTTTAAACCCCCAAAAAAAATAAAAATAAAAAAATAAAAAAGTCCATATCCATTAAGCTTACTAATTAACCAGATTTAAACCAAAATATAAAACCAAAAAAACCATTGAACAGTCCATTTTAACAGTTTTTTTTTTACAAGCCCAAATTTTATAACCCAACAAACAATGGCCATCTTTACAAGTAGCTCAACCCCAATTACAAGTTAAGTCCAAATGACCCTAACTAGCCCAAACCCGAATGGCCGACTTTTACAAGAAGCTCCAACCCAGTGACTAAAGCAAAGGCCCAATTAGCCCAGACTAAATCAACCCAACATTAAAACCCACTTATCCTAGCCCAAAATTTAAACCCCAAACCCCAAAAGCCCAAATGCCTAGAAACCCTAGCCTCTTTAGCCCAAAAATCATAATCAATGGCCCCATTTACCCGAGCCCAATTACAAAGGCCCAATCGGCCTGGATGATCCAAAACACTTAGGGTTTCAGAAACCCTAAGAAGTCCCAAAGCTATGCGCCGCCACCGACCCTTCGTTTGCCTCCGCGTCCCCCGCATGTGCCCCTGCATCGCTTCGGCCTCCCACGTGCGCCCCTCCCCATGCCTCGTTCGTCGCCTGCACGCTTCTGCCTCCTCAACGCACTTTGGTCAACTCGCGTCTCTGACTTCTCCACCAGCGCCTCGCCCATGCCCTGCAGAAACAAAAACAACAAACAACAGGCAACAAAAGCAGAGAAATATGGGACAAACAATAGAATAAAGAAAACAGTCGTAATCTTTTGGCTATAAAGCCATTCAAAAAACAGTGTACGGGGGTTCATTTTCTGTTTACAAAAAAAAAACCAGAGTATTATCAGTAATCAAAGAAGAGATCAGTAAACTTAAGGTTGATTTCATCTTTGTTCTCATTGTAATTTACTGTTATTTTAATTTATTTTTAGTTTCGATTTTATTATTCCGTTCTAAAATATTTTTTACAAATAATAACAAAAAAGCATAGAAAGCGAACTCTTGCCTTCAGAAATGCCATGGATCTCCTTTTGCTTCGTCGGAATCGAGGTTAAGAGGGAATCTTAAAGGCTGAAACGACGTTCATCGAGGCTCGAATACACCAGTCGGCGTCCATAGGAGGCAGATCGGCGCTTGAAAGGGGAGAGATCTGGTCTGGCCTCTGAAGCGGCTGAAAACGAAACAAACAAAGGGGGGCTAAGACCCACCTATACGCCTCTTCAGCCACCGAGTACGGTGGTGGTGCGACGGGCGGCGAGAGACGATCCAATCGTCGAGCAAGGGAACACCGATTGTCAAAAAACGAAGAGAGCCAGATGGCTGCCATTTCTTTTGTCTTTGAAAGGAGTTCTGCAAGTGAAAAATTTAGGGCTAAAAATGTGTTAAGTTGGGTGTTTTAATAATAATAGAAACGACGCCGTTTTCTGAGGGGAGAATGCGCATATCCCTTAAACGGGATAATTTCAAAACTGGTCCCCTATCTTTGCGGCGCTAATTGATTAAATCCCATCCGCATTTTTTAGGCTAAAGATTCCAATGTTAATATTTTAGGCTAAAGATTCCAATGTTATGTATTACATGTATGACGCCAAATTCGTGTTACATTATTGTCCTCTTCGTCGTATAATCTCATTCCCGTTTTAAAACATGTTTCTTTAAAACCTAACCTAAAATCTTTTATAAATTTCATCGAAAATTAAAAGTTTCCAAATAAGGCAATATTCTATGTTTGGAAATTCGAGAGATCGTGCCCTATGTGTTGGGTTTCGATTCTCTCGCTTGGCCAAACAATCGAATATCCTTTTGATATTTTAATGCATGAGTCTCGGGAATTAAGGGATGATCCTAGATTCGAGGATTAAAATCATCGTGTCCTACGTACTGGATGTGATATTTTGTTCCTTCGGAACAAGAAAATCTTGATATTCAATTCGAGAAAACTAAAATATTTCCAAAAAAGATTGATTTTCTCTTTATTTTTAAATTTTCAACTTTTGACATTGAGACATTAATTAATCAATTTTGTACCAATTTTAGGCGTGACGAGGGTGCTAACCCTTCCTCGCACGTAACAGACTCCCGAACCTGTTTTTCTCAAATTTTGTAGACCAAAAAACACTGTTTTAATAAACCAAAACGTTTTATTAAAACAAAGATCATCCGATCACACCTAATAAAGATCGATGGCGACTCCCATTTTTTTAAAACCCAAGTCAATTCCCGTTTTTTTCAAAAAATGGTTACGACAGCTTGGCGACTCCACTGGGGACCTTAAAGAGAGTCTGGCCGTAAATTGATTAATTTTTGTCCTTCTGTCGAAAATTGAAAATTTGATTTGAAATTTTTTTTTTCGAAACTCTTCGTTCTGCATCATGTTGTAAATATTTTTTAACTTATTTTATCTTTTGTTTTTCAGCTTTAAGTTTTTACGGTTTTAGTTTTCTTTAGTTTTAAAATGAAAACGAAAAGGTTCGTGAGTTTCTCCCCATACACCGTGCATTTGCATTTTTTGCATAACATGAGCTCTCTACCCGAGCTCCGTCCGCTTAAGTGGAAGTAAACGCTATGCCTTCGTGAGTTAACTCGTCCCTCCGCACAGGCTAGTGAATACTTCTGGGTTACATATGACTTATGCTTTCGTGAGTTAATGTGTCCCTCCGCATAGGCATAAGTAAATGTAATCCCTCGAATTGAGCTCGCGAGCCTATGATGGGCGATAACCGAGGCTCCGTACTATCCCTAGCAAGCGATAGTACGGACAATTCGAGTTCCATTTTTAGAACCAAAACCGCATAGAGTGAACTGTATCAACCATCCCAATTAGAGCCATGCTGAACCTCTGTCCATAGAATAGTCACCAAAATGCAGGATTGAACAGCTTAATTTGTTAGAATTTCCATGTTTCTCTGTTTATATTTGTTGTGATTACTAATAAAGCTTATTTGTCTTCATTTTTATTTTCTCATCATGCATCATAGGCATCTTGTTAGAAGGGTGTTGATTAGAGATTGGTTGCCACAAACTGGTTTCTGATGGAGGAGTCAATTACACGAGTAACCGAGAAAAATGTCGTGGTTCGAGATTGGTCTTTGAAAACCCAAAAAGCAAAAGGAGACAGCTTAAAGGAAGGAGATATCTCCGACCCTCCTGAGCATGTGACTACGGATGCTCGTCAGAATAACCTCGAAGACCTGACTCGGATATGGAAACAGTGGGACTCAAACACTAGGGGCACCTTCACGGAAAAGTACGGGGATATAGCTCACTTGATCGCTATCAACGTCGATGAACAGCTGATTCAAGCCATGGTTCGATTTTGGAACCCAGCTTACCAATGTTTTACTTTCAACCAAGAAGATATGACTCTGACCATAGAAGAGTATGCCGCCTTGCTCCGCATTGACAATGCACAATCCAACAAGATATATGTGAAGACGCCCAAGCCAATGACTTTCTAGAAAAAGCTAACGAAGTTAACGGGAAAGACCAATGCATGGGCTGAAAAATAGATAAAGAAAAAGAATGAAGTTAGTTGTGTTCCGTGGTTTTCTCTACGAGGCTTAGTTCAAAACCATCCAGATGTTGTGAAAAGAATGGATCTTTTTGCTTTGTCCATTTACGGATTAATCGTCTTTCCAAAAGTCATTGGACATATTGAAGTTGCGGTAGTGGATTTCTTCAAAAAATTGAGGCAAGGAATCAATCCCGCCCCAACCATCTTAGCTGAGACTTTTAGATCTCTAAGTAGCTGCAGGAGGAAAGGGGAAGGACGTTTTACCGGATGTGCACAGTTACTTAATGTTTGGATTCTGAGCCACTTCTGGAAAGTGGACCGCACACCTTTCCACATGTTTTCAAAAACATTCTCTCCATTGGAAGCTCACCTTAGGAAAGATTGGCCGAAGGATGTCACCGAACAGCACTGGGTTTCAGTTTTTCAGAATCCCCGCGCTGAAGATATAACTTGGATAGCACCATGGATCCGTCCTTCGGTTTTATTATACAAATGTGGGGGCCAAGATTGGGTGCCTTTGATCGGATTATGAGGAGGAATTGGATACGCTCCGTTAATGGTTCAACGGCAATTCGCTTCGCGATAGTTCATACCAGCTACCGGAGGATTGGGACAGTCTGAATTCACTTTTACAGGTGAGAATTACATGAAAAAGGTCCAGAATACTGCAAAGTCTTGGAAAGAAATCTACTTAATGGAGCTAGCTCTGTACGCAGACACTATCACTCAAGATTATGACGTATGGAGACGACAGTAAGTGAGTAGTTAGCAAATGTCGCCAACAGATTACACTTTCTAGAATCTTTTCTTAAAGGAAATGCCGTCCGAACTGGAAATGGGAAGACATGAATTTGAACGTGAAAAGACCAAGCTGTTACGGGATATTAATTCTCTTCAAGAGGAAAACTACCAACTGAAGATCGACGTGCAAATTGAAAAATCCAGAACCAGAAAGCCAGTAAAGAAACCGAGACCATGAGTAATGACTTAAGGGATCTCCATTTGGAAAATAAGAAATTAGGAGAAACTATAAAGAATAGTAGAAATTTGGGCAAATCGACAGCCAGAATGGAAGGAAGAACTAAATAACATCAAAGACGGAGTGGAATTCTGGAAAGGAAAAGCAAAGAAGGAAGAAGAAAAGGCCGCACGTGCTATGACAGAGTTAAGAAAGAAAAATGTTAAATACAAATCCGTGCTCGCTGAATTAATGACTAGTCAGTCTGAACGCCAAGAGCTAAGAAAGAAGATACGAGATTTAGAAGATACGCTGCAAGCTCATCAGTAGCATTTGGACACTCTCCTGAAAACCTTAGAAGAAAAGAAGGGTCAGAATGACAGAGACATTCAGGTCTACGAGAGAGCTCTCCAAGAAAAAGATATGCATCTCGGCAAAATGATCAATGAAATCCGCAAAGCGGCTATGCAAATCGTGCAATTGTCAGATAAAGCTGAAGCTCTCAGTTGCCAATTACCACCGAGACAAGGATCAAGCATGGCAGAGTTCCTAGAGCAAGTAAAAAAACAAGGCGATGTGGCTAGGAAACTAGTGTAACCGTTAGATCAGATATGGCAAAACTCTTTGTAGTAGACTCTTTTGATTAATGGAATGCCTAAGTATGGGGCTATCTTGAAATCAACACCAAATTCTTGCATATTTATTCATGACTAACATTCATTTGTCATTTATGCATTCATCCATTCATTACATATGCATATCACTGCTGTATAGCCCAATTATTGCCCGGGGCCCAACAAAAAATTCAAACAAAAGACAACAAATAAAAGGTCCAGAATACAATCGGCCCAATAAGCCCAAAGCCAAAAAATATTAGGAAGAGGCTAGGGTTTTGGAAACCCTAGCGGCGCCGCACGCGTGGGGACACGCGCACCCCCACTAGCGCCGCTCTCCACCAGCCACTGTCGGCCAGCAACTCCACTTCCTGAAAACCTGCAAAAGAAGACAACCAAGAGCAATACCCGGAGCAGAAGAAAACAAAAAAAGCATTATATTTTTTTGTTATTAATCGGCTATATAAAGCCGGTGAGATCTCTGTAAAGGGGACCTTTTTTTTTTTTTACCTTTTTTTCGGCAATCAATAAAAAAGGAACCCACCAATAGATCCAAAAACAATAAAAAAAAATACAACGAAACAGAAGCTTTCGAAGGTATTTCGGGTTGATTTTGATTTCATTATTTTTTCGTTCGCAAACATATACGTATAAACATATATTAGAAGTAAAAAAAAACGAAAAAAAAAAAAATTTTTTTCGCCACCCACACGCTTCATGATGGCAAGACGCTGACACTGGGCAAGACACGGTGTGTGGCGGAAATCGCCTAGAGAGAGAGTTGAGAAAGAGAGAAAGAAATTTTTTTTTTTAAAGAGGAGTAGCAGAAATGAAAAAAAAAAAAAGGGAAAATGGGCTTATATAGGCGCTCCAAAACGACGTCGTTTTGGAATGGCGCCCATAAGCTCCCAAAGCGGCGCCGTTTGGCGTGACCCGCCACCCGACCCGATTTTGCTCGTGGTCCGCGTGTTTTTGACCGGAAGGGCTAATTGCACTTTTAGCCCTTCCGCATTTTTATAGTTTTTTAATTAGATTTTTATTGTTTTAAAATTTGTCCGAAAGTTCAGACTTGGTTTGTAATTCGATCCCCTCTTGCTGTTATGAGTTTTGGCCAGAAGGTTTTATTACGTGCGAGGTCCCTCCCCTTCTTCGCGCATTTCAACCGGGACCTTTTTCTTTATTTTATTTTCGAATTCACACCTTTAATTTTATTTTGATATAGATTTAGCCCTTTTTTTGATTATTTTTGTAATTATCCTTTTGATGTCATTATTATTATTATTACTATATTATTATATTTATTATATTTATATTATCATGTTTTTATTATTATTACCTTTTGTTATTATTATTATACTACTATTATTTTATTATTATTATCATACTATTATTATTTTAGTATTATTACTATAGTTATATTATTTATCTTGTACATATTATATACTACTATTATTAGTATTATTATTATTATTATTATTTTTATTATTATTGTTATTATTACCATGTTTATATTATTGTTTATTGAACATATTTTGATATTATTATTCTTGTCATCTTATTATTATTATATTTATTATCACCATATTGTTGTCATTATTTTGTTGTTACTTTTATTATATTATATATACATGTATATATTACTATTTATTTAACTTTCATTCATATGTTTATATTTATCATTTCACATATACTCTTATTTTCATTCGTATCATCACATTTTTTACAAATTAGGTGCTCCATTTTATCCAATACAAAATTGATTTCTTTCGTAAAGGCAACATTTCGTATTTAGAAGTTCGGGAAATTCGTGCCTTAACTTACTAGGTTTCGATTTTTCTCGTTTAACCTAAATAGCAAAATATCTCTTAAAATAAAAAAAGCTTTTTGAATAAAAATAAAAGCTTATTTTCGAGAATTCGGTACGTCGTGTCCTAACTTACTGGATGTGACATTCCGTTATTTCGAGATAAGATTTTCTAAATGAGGCAATATTCATCTCGCATTCGAGGATCCAAGTTATCGTGTCCTAAAGAATTGATGTGATATTTTATTCGTCGGAATGAGAAAGGCTTGATATTTAATTTCAAAAAATCGATTATTTTCAAAGAGGACATATTTTTGAAATCCATTTTTACAATTTTCAACTTTCGACATAAGGACATCGATTAATCAATTCGGTACCAATTTTGGGCGTTGCGAGGGTGCTAATCCTTCCTCGTACGTAATCGACCCCTGGACTTATGTTCTCGAATGTTCGTGGACCTAAAACCCCGTTTTAGTAAACCGAAACGTTTTATTAAAACAAAGGTGATCCGATCACACCTAATAAAAGGTCGGTGGCGACTCCTGTTTTTATTTTTTTGAGGCCCAAGTTCGACATCCGTTTTTGTCAAAAAATGGTTACGACGACAAGCGACTCCAATCGGGGATCCAATAAGAGAGTCAGGCCATAAAATTGATTACTTTTGTCCTTTTGTCAAAAATTTGGAAAATCGTTTTCAAAAATCATTCTCCTTTTAATTTAAAATAAAAAGCTTATCCTCAAGAGTATAAAGTGTTGTGCCCTAACTTACTGGGTGTGACATCTCATTACTTTGAGGTAAGAATTTTCAAAATAACAATGATCTGAATTGTCCCAACTTACTCTCAAGAATTCGGGGTGCTGTGTCCTAACTTACTGGACATGGCATTTCGACACTTCGAGAGGAGAGGGCTTTTGATGATTTTTCCAATTCATTTGAGTGTTTTAGAATCAAAAAATGATCGTATTTTTCAATTCCATCTCTATTTTCAACTTTGTGGGTGCTAGGATTACAATAATGTTGAGTCACTTAGGATATTTCCGCATTCATATTTGCATGACCATTATGGTCACACCTTTAAGTGGGAGCGAGAAGCTATGCCTTCGTGAGGTTTTCACCTTCGCATGGGTTAGTGGATCTCTTTCGGGATACATCCGTACCTATGTCTTCGTGAAGTTTTCACTTCCGCATGGCCATAGGGAAATGTATTCCCCTGAATCGAACTCGATCTATATGAGCCTATAATGGGTGAAGATCGAGGAATCTGCTGATTCGGGTACCTCGAACTTTAGAACTCAACCACATGTAAAGAGCCTAAGAACCTACCTCGGGCTAAACTATGTGAAGCCTTAGTAGTTACCCATATAGGTGTTTGTTTATTTCACTCGTACTAACTTTTTGTGTTTTATACTCTTGGTGCATATCATTTCATATTCGAAGAGGCATCAATTCACGGTCGATTTACGAGTTGGAAAAGCTGGTTATGGAAAGCAAATTCCTTGATAAAGTGGAAGACAATGCGGCCGTCCACACATGGTCAGAGCAATGCCAAATAGAAGAGGGGGATAGTGTAGTTGAGGGGTATGTGTCGGAACTACGAGATTTCACCAATATCAGTGTCACACAAAATGAGCTCCAAGAGTTGAAAGAAATTTGGACTCAGTGGGATAACGAGATGAAGCAGCTGTTCTATGGTACTTACGGTGACTGCGCCTTACCTATTTGACGTCAAAATAGATAAGCACCTATTAGAGCAATAACCGATTTTGGAATGCCGCTTATAGTTGTTTTCTCCTTTGGGAAGGTAGATCACGGTTCCCACGGTAGAAGAATATACGACCTTGTTACGTTGCCCAAGAATTCAAGTTGACAAAGCCTATTCCAAAGCAGTTAATGGCCCAACCTTCGTGAAGAAATTGATGAACATCACCGAAATGAGCGAACAATGGGTCTCAGCTAGAATACAAAAGAAAGGTGTAGGTAAATGCATACCCTGGATATGTTTGAGAGACTTGATCTTGGCGCATTCCGATGCAAAGAAAAGGATTGACGTCTTTGCCTGTGTGTTTACTGGCCTAATAATCTTCCCAAAAGCTTTAAGACACATCGACAAAGGGGTCACACACTGCTCTCGCCATCTTAGCCAGAAACATTCGTGTTCTTGAGTGCATGTAGGAGAATGGGTGAAGCGGAGTTTATTGGATGTCTTGGTTGTTGTTGTTGGCTTGGTTTCATAGTCATTTACGGAAAATGGAGAAAGCTGTCCTATCAATTTATAACAGAGAATTACTCCCACTAGAAGAAATGGCAGCTACACCAGGAAGAGAGGATGTGTCCGAAGAAAAATGGATCGCGCTCCTCCAAAACCTCCAAGAAAATGACATCGGGTGGAAAGCTCCGTGGTTGATTACCGACCAAATCCTCTATCGTTGTGGAGGCTTCAAATGGGTTCCTCTACTGGGAATTTGGGGTGCCACTGCATATGCCCCTCTACTAGTCCTGAGACAATTAATTCAAGACAGTTCGTGCCAACGACATCTGGGTTAGCTCAATGTGAGTTCTCATACGAAGGGGCGAACTATAAGAAAAAGGTTAAAGAGATCTCTAGTGCCTGGAATCATATTCATAGAATGAAAAGGTTATCCGTAGGCCCGATGACGACTTCGGAGTACAGAGAATAGAGGACTAGGAGAATCAATGATAACATCCCTGAACCGAATCCCGAGGGTGCCCGATCAAGAGAGGATTATTTGCGAGTAGCCCCATCAGAACTGGAAATTGTGAAGCGAGATTTCGAAAAGATGAGTGCAAAACTTGAAAGAAAAATAGAGAGGCTGGAAGAAGAGAAGATGCTCCTCAAATTAGACGTAGATGGACAAAAGTCGGAAGCTGAGAGGTTAAGAAAAGAAAAAGAGAAGATAAAAGAAGACCGAGATGATCTGAAGATGGAATATAAGAAGATGCGTTTGACAATAAAAAACGCTGGATTGGGAAAGGCTCCAGAACAATGGCGGCACGAGATCCAAGAGGAAAAAGCCAAAACTAGCAGTTGGGAGGAAAAGTTCCAGGAAATGCAAACACAAAATGAGATTCGAGAAAGGATTTGTGGAGAAAGCCACAAAGAGAAGAAAGGGTTAAAAGCTAAGTAATTTGAACTTGGGACGGTCCCTACATCACTACCAAAGTCGTAATGCGGAAAATGAACTGAAATTGAGTCTAAACAAAATCGAAGAAATGAAGGGAAAGATTGAAGGATTAGAGACAACATTACATGGCTGCGAGGTCCGAATTGAACTTTTAGAAGCAAGAGAAGGGCAGTGGGAAGAAGAACTTCACCATTCCCACAGGCAAGTTAGGGATCGAGACTACCTCATGGGAGAAGCAATACTTCAGATTCGGGAAGTGGCTGATCACCTGCAGGTCTTGGCGTCTCAAGCCGAGATCATAAGCATGAAATACGAGCTACAGGCAGATCGTAACCAAGAATTGATTTCTTTACTTAGAAAAATCAAAACTTTGGGCTTAAGGGCTAAAGCATATTTGTAATCCGTTTTATGTAAAGGATCTTGCCTTCTAATAAAGTCTTCTAAAATGAAGTTGATCAGAATCGATGTCTTCTTCGTGCATTCATGCATGTGCATTGCATTACCTACATTAGCATCATATTACCTTAACTATTCGCTAAACTTAAAATCACATAATCCGCAGTTACGACATTACGAACCTGGAAACACATCATCCCTATAGGACACGCTTAAGAACTAGAGCTATGGACGCCGAACTCAATGAGAGGATCGAAAGGATGGAAAGAACCCAGAAAGAGTTGCAAGAACAGTTAACCAAGTCACAACAAGAAGCAAAGGACCTGATGATGAGATCTCGCGAGGAATCACGAGAACATAAGGATCAAATGGATAGAATATTGGAGATGTTGACAGCTATGTCCAAAGGAAAAGGACTCGCGCAAGGTCTTGACATTACGGAGCCCCACTCGAGGGATAATCAAGATCCGCTCTATCCCCCAGGATTCACTCCACCCTACGCTTATGCAACGCAAAGAGGATATCCTCAAAGGAACCCAGTAGGCCTGGAACAACAACCCATCCCACCTGCCCATCTGGGGCAAGGTATATACGTATCAAACGCTGGAGATAATTCTGCTAATTCGATTGTTCCGGATTTAGATGATCCGATGGAAATAGCCAAGTTAAAGAAGGATGACCATGATGCTGAAGAAAAATATAAAAGTCTAGAGGAAAGACTCAAGGCAGTGGAAGGTACTGGAGTCTTCTCTGCATTAAGTGCCAAAGACCTTAGTTTGGTGCCCGATCTGGTTCTACCTCCAAAGTTTAAGGTGTCGGATTTCGAAAAGTATGAAGGAACGAGATGTCCGAAGGCACATCTTATTATGTTTTGTCGAGAGATGGCTGGGCACTTGAATGAAGACAAGCTGTTAATACACTGTTTCCAGGATAGCTTGATTGGATCAGCCCTCCGATGGTATGACCAGCTTAGCACAGAAAGGATCCGTTCATGGAAGGACCTGGCAACTGCATTCTGCGAGCAATATAAGCATGTTTCTGACGTGGCTCCCGACCGGCTGACGCTACAAATGTTGGAAAAGAAGCCAACAGAGACCTTCAGACAATATGCTCAGTGATGGAGGGACCTCTTAGTCCAAGTCGAGCCCCCACTAACCAAAAGTGAGATAACAGTCCTTTTTATCAATACTTTGAGGGCGCCATTCTACGACAAACTGGTGGGAAGTGCCACAAAAGATTTCGCCGACCTCGTGATATCTGGCGAACTCATCGAAAACGGCATCAAAAATGGAAGAATGGAGGCCACGAGAGCTCGAAGAAAGAAACCCACACTGCAAAGAAAAAGATCCCGAAGCCCATATGATGGGACCCGGGAGCCACTATGCTCCTATTCCATATCCGATCCAACCACGACCTCGGGCCGCCACACCGCCAAATTTATACTTTCCTCCACAAAACCCTTACTATCAAGCACCTCCTCCCTACCCCGTCTATGCCGCCGACAATCAAAGACCATTCACCATAGTCCCGCCAAATACCATGCCTACCCAAAGTCAGCCAAAAAACGAACAAAGACCAGTAAAGCCCAATCCCGATAGACCCCAATTCACCCCCAATCCCGTGTCATACGGAGAACTATGCCCGAAGCTATTGGAAAAACAGTTAATCTCACCACATTACATGGCACCATTAAAGCCCCCATTCCCAAAGTGGTACGATCCCAACGCTAATTGCATGTATCACGCCGGGAATCAGGGGCACTCTACAGATAACTGCTTAGCCTTTAAGAGAAGAGTTCAAGGCCTTATCGACGCCGGGATCTTGCGATTTGATGGTACTGAAAATATGGTGAGAAATCCGCTCCCTAACATGCCACAGGGAACGTGAATATGGTGACACCGGAAGATCGATGGCGAGCCAAAGGTTGTGTCGCTAGGATAAGGACACCTTTGGAGAAAGTCTGGGAAGTAATGATTAAGAAGGGCATGCTCGACAAGAATTTCAATGAGGAAAGCATGAAAAGTCCAAGTTTCTGCGTCTTTCACGGCATAGAAGGACACCACATCCAATCTTGTGAGGAGTTCAAAGAGCTGCTTCAAAGTATGATGGACAATAAAGAGGCGGAAATCCGCAATAAGATAGAAGAGACTGATATATGTGCTTCTGAGGGCCGATCATCAGGCCATCCCTACAGCGCCGATCGGCCTCTAGTAATCCACTACGAGACCAAGAAGGAAGAGAGAAAACCAAAAATGGTAATCCAAGTACTTTCTCCGTTCCCTTACAAGGATAGCAAAGCGGTGTCGTGGAAATATGATGTCAACATCACCATACCCGAGGCTACAACTGGAAACATCAGTGAGGTGGGGCATTTTACCCGCAGTGGGAGGTGCTATTCCCCTGAGGTGGTTGAGACGAAGAAGAAAGCCGTCGGCACGAGTCAGAAAGGGAAGGCACCAGTACCCGAGGCCGAGGGTGAGGTTGAGGTACAATCTAAACAAGGAACTAATGAATCGGTGAACGAGGATGAAGCACAGGAGTTCTTAAAGTTTATTAAGCACAGCGAATACAATGTCGTGGAGCAGCGAAATAAACAACCGGCAAAAATCTCAGTATTATCTCTGTTGCTGAACTCAGAGCCACATCGAAACGCCTTACTGAAGGTGTTAAACCAAGCGTATGTACCAAGCGATGTACCCATTGAAAAACTCGATAGGTGGGTGAACAATTTAAACGCGGATAATTTCATCTCCTTCAGCGACGATGAAATACCACCAAATGGTAGGGGCTCTGTTAAAGCATTGCACATCACAATTGGGTGTAAAGGATATATAATACCGCACGTGCTTGTTGACAATGGGTCCGCGCTCAATGTCATGCCGTTGGCTACGCTGTCTAGGATGCCCGTCGATATGTCCTATCTGAGGTCTTGTCATTCTGCGGTAAGGGCATTCGATGGAACACGGCGGGAAGTTATGGGAAAAATTGAGATCCCTTTGGAGGTGGGCCCGTGCACATATAATGTCGAATTCCAGGTCATGGACATCGCCCCTTCATATAATTGTCTCTTAGGAAGGCCCTGGATCCACTCCGCTGGAGCAATCCCCTCATCTCTCCATCAGAAAATAAAGCTTATTATGGATAATTGCTTGATCACAATCGCTGGTGAAGAGGACATAGTCGCATCACTCTCTACCAATGCACCCTACATCGAGCCCAACAATAATGCGCCAGAATGCTCCTTCCGTTCCTTTGAATTTATCAACGCAATGTTTGTCGCTGAAGGGAACAAGGTTCCCACACCCAAACTGTCCAGAAACACCAAAATGGGAATCAAACTGACGGTAAGAAAAGGAGCCCGAGCACGGAAAGGTTTAGGGAGACACCAACAAGGGATGGCTAGAGCGTTAAACCCGGTACACCACAAGGCTCAATACGCCTTAGGGTTCAAACCTAACGAACGACAAAGAAGGGAACAACTACAGAAGAACCAGGAAAGGAGGGTTGCAAGAGCCTCAGGTCAAGAGGTAAAATGGGAGCCCATAACGTACCCACCCTTGTCGAAGACTTTTACGTCCGCAGGGATGATATACCCAGAGGGAGGTGATTCACAAAACACACTACTATGGGTTGAGAGGGATCTCCAGAACTTCCACATAAACATCATCGACAAAGCGGACGATCCGATGAGAGGTCCTTCAAAGATACACCCTAGTCCTTCTGGACATGTGTTGAACAATTGGACCGCTGAAGATCTTCTTGTAGTTTCTAGGATCCCTCCAAAGTAATTCTCAATGACAACTCTCTGTATTCCTCTAAGTTGAAGGGGAATTTGTTATAAGAGTTTGTATCAGCTGTTTAACTTTTAATGAACAATCAATGAAGATGCATGTTGTCATTCATTAGCTTCATATATATTCCCTTTTCTCATAGCCTGTCTTCATATATATATTCATCTCATGAAATCACATTTTTGGTTCCAATACCTCGACACTCCCCTATAGTTTCTTTTCCATTTACTTGTCAGGTACTCAGATAATGACGACGTGAACAATCCTGCTACTGATCCTAAAATTGACTTTGAGCAAGCTGCTTGTTTAGGAGAATCCGAAGCTGACGAAAACGCTGAAGATTATGTCTCAACCCTTGACTTGTTAAGGATGATAGAATAGGAAGATAGACAAATACTCCTCCACCAAGAATCTATTGAGACGGTGAACCTGGGAAACGAAGAAAAGAGGCAAGAGGTGAAAGTTGGGACCTCCATCTCAGAGCCCACCAAACACGACTTGGTCACCTTGCTTCATGAATACAAAGACATATTTGCATGGTCATATCAGGACATGCCAGGATTAAGCGAGGATGTAGTGGTCCACAGGCTCCCAGTGAAACCAGAATGCAAGCCAATCCAGCAGAAGCTAAGACGGATGAGACCCGAAATACTCTTAAAGATAAAAGAAGAGGTCAAAAAACAGTTCGATGCTGGTTTCTTACAAGTCTCCAAATATCCGGAATGGGTGGCTAATATTGTCCCAGTGCCAAAGAAGGATGGCAAAGTGCGGATGTGTGTGGACTACCGTGATCTGAATCGAGCAAGCCCCAAAGATAATTTTCCCCTGCCACACATCGACACGTTGGTTGATAACACGGTGAAACATTCATTATTCTCTTTTATGGATGGATTTTTGGGTTATAACCAGATAAAGATGGCTCCCGAGTATATGGAGAAGACTACATTCGTGACAATGTGGGGAACGTTCTGCTACAAAGTGATGCCGTTCGGATTAAAAAACGCTGGGGCAACATATCAAAGGGCAATGGTGATGCTGTTTCATGACATGATGCACAAAGAGATAGAAGTTTATGTCGACGATATGATTGCCAAATCTCGGGGAGAAAGAGAGCATGTTGAAAACCTCGGAAATTATTTGAAAGATCGAGAAAGTTTCAACTGAAGCTTAATCCGGCTAAGTGCACATTCGGGCGACCTCGGGAAAACTCATCGGGCTTCATCGTCAGTGAGAGGGGTATCGAGGTTGATCCAGACAAAATAAGGGCCATACAAGACTTACCACCTCCGCGGACACAAAAGGAAGTCAGAGGGTTTCTAGGAAGATTAAACTACATCGCTCGGTTCATCGCTCAGCTTACCAACCAATGCGACCCAATCTTCCGACTCTTGCGAAAACACAATCCTGGGGAATGGAACGAGGAATGCCAAGCTTCCTTCGACAAGATAAAACAATATTTGTCTAACCCCCCTGTGTTAGTACCACCAACCCCCGGGAGACCATTAATACTGTACTGACGGTATTCGAAAATTCAATGGGATGTTTACTGGGGCAACATGATGATTCAGGAAGAAAAGAGCAGGCGATCTATTACCTCAGCAAGAAGTTCATAGAGTATGAAGCAAAATACCCGTCAATTGAAAAATTCTGTTGTGCTCTGGTTTAGGCAACTCGAAGGCTCAAACAGTATATGCTGTATCATACAACGTGGTTAATCTCAAAATTGGACCCAATAAAGTACATGATGGAATCACCCGCACTCTCAGGAAGAATGGCGCGATGGCAGATACTGCTATCGGAGTACGACATCACCTATGTGAGCCAAAAGTCGATAAAAGGGAGCGCAATAGCTGACTTCCTAGCAGCCCGAACTACAGAAGAATATGAGCCATTAAGATTTGACTTCCCGGATGAAGATTTGATGTGCATCACAGAAAAGGAATGTGAATCGTCAAAAGAAGAGCCATGGGAAATGAGTTTTGATGGGGCATCAAATGCATTAGGGCATGGGATCGGAGCAGTCTTGGTATCATCAGAAGGGAATCATTATCCATTCACTGCCCGATTAAACTTCTTCTGTACCAATAACATAGCGGAATACGAAGCTTGCATCATGGGGCTCCGCGCAGCTATTAAACGAGACATCAAAATCCTAAAGGTATCAGGGGATTCAGCATTGGTGATTTACCAAATCCGTGGAGATTGGGAAGTAAGAGATTCAAAGCTGGTCAAATATCACGATCTTGTTATGAATCTGGTCAAAGAATTCGAGGAAGTAACCTTTAATTACTTCCCACGAGAGGAAAACCAATTGGCTGATGCCCTGGCCACCTTAGCTTCTATGTTCAAAGCGAATCGAGAAGCGGAAATAATGCCTCTTCAGATGAGCATATATGAAGCCCTGGCGCATTGTTTTAGCATTGAAAAAGAGACGGATGGACGACCATGGTTCCATGATATCTTGGAATATGTTAAGTATCAAAGGTATCCGGAGCAAGCAAACGAGAACGACAAAAGAACAATCAGAAGAATGGCAGCGGGATTTATTCTTGATGGGGACATCCTATACAAAAGAGGAAAAGATCAAGTGCTTCTAAGATGTGTGGATGATGTCGAAGCCAGAAAAATACTTGAAGAGGTCCATGAAGGAACCTGTGGGACGCATGCCAATGGTTTCACTATGGCCAGGAAAATTATGAGACTCGGTTATTACAGGTTGACGATGGAAAGTGACTGCATCAGCTACGCACGAAAGTGTCACAAATGCCAAATTTATGGCGACAAAATTCATGCAGCACCTTCCCCCCTCCACGTTATGACATCTCCGTGGCCTTTTTCCATGTGGGGCATGGATGTTATAGGGCCCATTTCCCCAAAAGCTTCTAATGGCCATCGATTCATCTTCGTGGTCATAGATTACTTCACAAAATGGGTTGAGGCCGCTTCGTTTGTGAACGTGACAAAGACCGCGGTTTGCAAGTTCTTGAAAAAGGAGATTATATGTCGATATGGATTACCTGAGAAAATCATCTTAGATAATGCATTGAATCTGAACAACAGGATGATGAAGAAAGTGTGTGAGCAATTTCAAATAAAGCATCACAATTCCTCACCCTATCGCCCAAAGATGAACGGAGCAGTAGAGGCCGCCAATAAAAACATTAAGAGAATTATTGGAAAGATGACCGAAACGTATAAAGACTGGCGAGAAGTCGCCATTCGCCTATCGCGCATCAAGCGTGTGTGTGCGGACTTCCACAGGGGCAACTCCTTTCTCTCTGGTATATGGAATATAAGCTGTACTGCCCATCAAGGTAGAAATCCCTTCTTTACGGGTCTTAATGGAGTCAAAACTAGAAGAATCAGAATGGGTACAAGCTCGATACGACCAACTGAATCTGATCGAAGAAAAGCGCTTGAAAGCAATCTGTCATGGACAGATGTACCAGAAGAGAATGATCACGGCCCATGACAAGAAGGTACGACCAAGGGAATTTTGCGAAGGAGAGCTCGTGTTGAGAAAGATCCTCCCAATACAAAAAGACTTTCGAGGGAAATGGACACCGAACTGGGAAGGACCCTACGTCGTAAGGAAGGCTTTCTCTGGTGGAGCTTTAATTCTCATAGAGATGGATGGGAAAGAGGTATCAAATCCAGTAAACTCAGATGTCGTGAAGAAGTACTACGCCTAAAAAAAAAAAATCAGGATGAAAACCCGAAAAGGGCGTCTTGATAAACAAAATTGGGATGAAAACCTGAAAAGGCGTCCTAACGAAGGGGATTCGTACATAAAGAGCAAGAATGGTTTGAACGGGGAGTCAAAGGGCGAGATTATAATATTTGAAGCGAACTCAGAAGTTCAGGGTCTTTTACGCAAGGTGCTTCACTCGAAGGGGTTCAGGGTGAAGAAGCACGGAAAAGTTCATGCGTTGAATATCTAGAGCATTAGTAACAATTGAATCTACTTTCTTTTTATGTTTTCCTTATTGAATCATTCCTTGTCAATTTTCCTTCCTTGTTGCTTTGAAATAAATACGAACGTAAGGCATTTCTTTCACACCTACTTGGCCATTATCATGCATCTCGTGTTTGGTTCATTTAGATGGTAAATAGTGAAATTACATACTCTAAACAAAAGAAACGTTGAGCATTACCTGGATGAGAACCTGGTAAGTACAAGAACCTCAAAGCAAGGACA
Source organism: Gossypium bickii (assembly GCA_025503065.1). Lineage (NCBI taxonomy): Eukaryota > Viridiplantae > Streptophyta > Magnoliopsida > Malvales > Malvaceae > Gossypium > Gossypium bickii. Next base: position 109,787,217 of record CP106717.1, read on the forward strand.
AAAGTTTAACAGGGGGCAAATGGATGATATTTGAGAAGTAAGACCACTCGTAGAACGTGAGGACGAGTACAAAACCTGAAGGGAAAGTCAAGAATCGAACCAGTGAATACGAGTCATCATGAAAGTCATAACGAAAGATACATGACAAACAAACTCAGAGCGCATGGCATAATCATGTAGGCATAAGAGTATTCGAGATAAACACATGCATATCATGACAACATCTCGCATGACATATACAGGTACACCAATAAAGCTAGAAACCTTGATCGTTGTACCAAATCGAGGAAAAGAAGACATCCGAGTTCCACCGGATGACAAGTTTTTCAGCTCATAATACGAGATGTGAGTTGAGCCTCGGGGCACGCCGAGGTATTTAATTTCCATCTTTAAATTTCTGTCTTTCAATTTCCGTTCAAAAATCAACTCATAATGCGAGAGGTGAGTTGGGCCTCGGGGCATGCCGAGGTATTTAATTTCTGTCTTTAAACTTGTTCAAAAATCAACTCATAATACGAGAGGTGAGTTGAACCTCGGGCACGCCGAGGTATTTAATTCTGTCTTTAAATTTCTGTTTCAAAAATCAGCTCATAATACGAGAGGTGAGTTGAGCCTCGGGGCACGCCGAGGTATTTAACTTCTGTCTTTAAATTTCCGTTCAAAATCGACTCATATTATGAGAGGTAAGTTGATGCCTCGGGTCACATGCTGAGGTATTTTCAATTTCTGTTTTTATTTTCAATTTCTACTTGCAAAAATTAGTTCATATTACGAGAGACCGAAGTATTTTTTCTGTCAAAAAAAAAAAAAAGAACTCATAAGAGTGTGGTTGAGCCTCGGGCACACGCGAAGGTACTACTGAGATGGAAGGCTCAAGTCGCCTTGAGCAAATCGAGCGAAGAAGTTCCAAAGTGGACAAAGGAGATTGAACAAGAGCAAGATGAAGCTATGGGCTATATCTCTCGTAAGTAGCTTTGGAATAGAATGAAGATCAAGTCCCAAGAAGATAGCAAGGAAGCAGATTGAAGATAGAACATCCGCACTCACGATGTCGCGAGAGCGATTGAAGATAGCAAGGAAGCGGTTTGAAAAGTTTAGATTTACTTCCTCAAGTCCCGGTGGAGAAGATCAAAGCTACGAATCTCCTTTCCGAAAATCACATCGAAGCTGATCAAGGTGCTAGTTACTATGCCCTTGAAGAGGTAATGGAATAGGATTATCTATCTCCTCAAGATACAACAAAATAGTGAAGGGATTAAAGCAACAAGAAACCATGGATTCAAAATAAGGCTATCTCCAAAGAATCAAAACTCGGTGAGACCAGGGCAAAATTGGTCTTTTTAAGTCTTTGCTCCATTCCGTTTACGACAATGAGCAAAGAGGGCAGTCAGATAGCCCAATTATTGCCGGGGCCCAACAAAAATTCAAACAAAAGACAACAAATAAAAGGTCCAGAATACAATCGGCCCAATAAGCCCAAAGCCAAAAAATATTAGGAAGAGGCTAGGGTTTTGGAAACCCCAGCGGCGCCGCATGCGTGGGGACACGCGCACCACCACCACTGCGCGCCGCCCCCCCACCACCGTCGTCGGCCAAGCAACTCCACTTCCGAAAACCTACAAAAGAAGACAACCAAGAGCAATACCCGGAGCAGAAGAAAACAAAAAAAAAGCATTATATTTTTTTGTTATTAATCGGCTATATAAAGCCGATGAGATCTCTGTAAATGGGACCTTTTTTTTTTACCTTTTTTTCGGCAATCAATAAAAAAGGAACCCACCAATAGATCCAAAAACAATAAAAAAAAATACAACGAAACAGAAGCTTTCGAAGGTATTTCGGGTTGATTTTGATTTCATTATTTTTTCGTTCGCAAACATATATGTATAAACATATATTAGAAGTAAAAAAAAAACGAAAAAAAAAAGAAAGAAATTTACCTTTTCCGGCACGGCGGCACGGCGGCGGGGGGTGTGGCCGGAAATCGCCCTGCAGAGAGAGAGTTGAGAGAGAGAGAAAGAAAAAATTTTTTTTAAAGAGGAGTAGCAGAAATGAAAAAAAAAAGGGAAAATGGGCTTATATAGGCGCTCCAAAACGACGTCGTTTTGGACGGCGCCCATAAGCCCCAAAACGGCGCCGTTTGGCGTGACCCGCGACCCGACCCGATTTTGCCCTAGGGTTCGCGTGTTTTTGACCGGAAGGGCTAATTGCACTTTTAGCCCTTCCGCATTTTTATAGTTTTTTAATTAGATTTTTATTGTTTTAAAATTTGTCCCGAAAGTTCAGCTTGGTTTGTAATTCGATCCCCCTTGCTGTTATGCGTTTTGGCCAGAAGGTTTTATTACGCGCGAGGTCCCTCCCCTTCTTCGCGCATTTCAACCGGGACCTTTTTCTTTATTTTATTTTCGAATTCACCCCTTTAATTTTATTTTGATATAGATTTAGCCCTTTTTTTGATTATTTTTGTAATTATCCTTTTGATGTCATTATTATTATTATTACTATATTATTATATTTATTATATTTATATTATCATGTTTTTTATTATTATTACCTTTTGTTATTATTATTATACTACTATTATTTTATTATTATTATCATACTATTATTATTTTAGTATTATTACTATAGTTATATTATTTATCTTGTACATATTATATACTACTATTATTAGTATTATTATTATTATTATTATTATTATTATTATTATTATTATTATTATTATTATTATTTTTGTTATTATTACCATGTTTATATTATTGTTTATTGAACATATTTTGATATTATTGTTACTGTCATCTTATTATTATTATATTTATTATCACCATATTGTTGTCATTATTTTGTTGTTACTTTTATTATATTATATATACATGTATATATTACTATTTATTTAACTTTCATTCATATGTTTATATTTATCATTTCACATATACTCTTATTTTCATTCGTATCATCACATTTTTTTACAAATTCGTGCTCCATTTTATCCAATACAAAATTGATTTCTTTCGTAAAGGCAACATTTCGTATTTAGAAGTTCGGGAAATTCGTGCCTTAACTTACTAGGTTTCGATTTTTCTCGTTTAACCTAAATAGCGAAATATCTCTTAAAATAAAAAAAGCTTTTTGAATAAAAATAAAAGCTTATTTTCAAGAATTCGGTACGTCGTGTCCTAACTTACTGGATGTGACATTCCGTTATTTCGAGATAAGATTTTCTAAATGAGGCAATATTCATCTCAGATTCGAGGATCCAAGTTATCGTGTCCTAAATAATTGGATGTGATATTTTATTCCGTCGGAATGAGAAAGGCTTGATATTTAATTCAACAAAATCGATTATTTTCAAAGAGGACATATTTTTGAAATCCATTTTTTACAATTTTCAACTTTCGACATAAGGACATCAATTAATCAATTCGGTACCAATTTTGGGCGTTGCGAGGGTGCTAATCCTTCCTCGTACGTAATCGACCCCCGGACTTATTTTCTCGAATGTTCGTGGACCTAAAACCCCGTTTTAGTAATCCGAAACGTTTTATTAAAACAAAAGTGATCCGATCACACCTAATAAAAGGTCGGTGGCGACTCCTGTTTTTATTTTTTTTGAGGCCCAAGTTCGACATCCGTTTTTGTCAAAAAATGGTTACGACAACTGCAATATCTCACTGAGGCTAAAACTGTATAATCCACAGTTGCGATACTACGAATCTGGAATCACGTCATCCTTATAGGACACGTCTAAGAGCTAGAGTTATGGATGCTGAACTCAACGAAAGAATTGAAAGAATGGAAAGGATCCAAAGAGAGTTACAAGAGCAGTTGGCCAGGTCACAGCAGGAAGTAAGGGGCCTGATGGTAAGATCCTGAGAGGAATCGCTCAAGCAAAAGGATCAAATGGCCAAAATGATGGAAATGATGACCGCTCTGGTCAAAGGAAAAGGACTCGCGCAAAGCCCTGATATTACAGAACCCCATTCAAGAGTTAATCAGAGCCCGCTCCATCCCCCAGGATACACTCCACCTTATGATATTTTAATGCAAAAATATTCTCTTGATATTTTAATGCATGAGTCTCGGGAATTAAGGGATGATCCTGGATTCGAGGATTAAAATCATCGTGTCCTACATATTGGATGTGATATTTTGTTCCTTCAGAACAAGAAAATCTTGATATTCAATTCGAGGAAACTAAAATATTTCCAAAAAAAATCGATTTTCTCTTTATTTTTAAATTTTCAACTTTCGACATTGAGACATTAATTAATCAATTTGGTACTAATTTTGGATGTGACGAGGGTGCTAACCCTTCCTCGCACATAACCGACTCCCGAACCTATTTTCTTGAATTTCGTAGACCAAAAAACACTGTTTTAGTAAAACGAAACGTTTTATTAAAACAAAGGTCATCCGATCACACCTAATAAAGATCGGTGGCGACTCCCTTTTTTTTAAAACCCAAGTCGATTCCCCTTTTTTTCAAAAAATGGTTACGACAATTGGCAATGTTGCAAAAACATACACAATATAAATATAGAATACCTAAACCGCCATAATGAATATGTTTAAGCCCACCATCGAGCATCACTAGTTTTGAAATCTGTTTTGACCGACGAAACAAACACTACCTTTCCGTCTTCCACACCAGCATGAGCCAATGCTAATGATTGTTCCAATCATCACACAATCAATTCGTTATTTGCAAAGAATGAGATAAAAACTAAACATAAATTTGGATGTGCAAACTTGTGAGACTAAAAGAGTAAATGCAGGTAATTTGTATTAGGCTCACTAGGGGCAGGTCCTCTTACAACTCTTCATTGATCATTGTATTGAGAACAATGGCATGGACATATGAACTTGTTCTCAGCTTGATTCCATGTAACAACACATACAAGGTGAGTGCACACAGCGTTGATACCATATGTTGCAAGTGTTCTGTTTTTTTCCACCACTAGGTAGGTGGGGTCTCCTTGAAGTTTCATAAACAATCACAATTTTATAGACTTTAGCAATAGGTATAAAAGCTCAATAAGAAACATCATATGGTTACCTTAAATCCTTGAGTTAGGTTTCGACTCTAAGGCCATGAGTCTTAAGCTATTTAGCAACAATGACATCGTTTCTAATCTAGTTAGCCGATGATGTTTATTATGGGAAGAACATTGACTTGGTAGATCAGAGTACTAAGGAGGCCTCCTTGGAAATGTTAGAGATGCGGAAAATCAATATGAAACATATTAAGTTATTAGTAGGGCTACCACTTATGGCAGTGGTGGGTTGTGCATGAGACTTTAGGGGAAAAGTGGTGATGCAAATTGAGCAGTCTAATCGAGTAAATGCTATAAGTGAGGTACATCTCAAGCACTTATCTAATGTTTTACATTATGACTTACTGTTGGCTTGACAGAGATATAGGGGCCCTTTCAAAATTCTGAAGCGGATAAGCCAAGGGCTACAAACTAGAGTTAGCGGCAATACTAAAGGTGAACCCGGTGTTCAATATGGGTATGCCAAAGCCTATTTGTGAGGATCAAGGGGACCCCGATCAAGGCAAGTCAGAATGGGAGCAAGTAAGAACGGTGGCCTCTTACGATCAAGATGTACAAGAGAAAAATACAATTTGATTTAAGCAACAATAGAGACATAAGCCGAGGCAAATGTTTCGAGGGGCAAAACTACTCTACAGAGAGACTAGTTGGGAATCAATCGAGGCATTGAGACCGTTCCGAGACAAGTTAAACCAGTGCCATTTCGAGGATGTGAAAAAGGGCATCGTGAGAATGGGTGAGGGAAAATATCACAGGCCGCAGACCAAAGCCTGTGTCAAATGGGGCTTGTTTAATCTACTTGAATTGGCTTGATTCATGGAACATATAGAGAAGCTTATCTACTTGAAGCCTTGGTGGCCCAGTAAAACACTCTAGTAAAACTAGAGTTACCAGGGTAATTATTGGAGTTTAAATCCTTTAGGATTCTCATATTGTAGATAGGCATTAATCGTAGCCGTTAATATAATTCAATCTGTACCATTAGATTTTAGGGAACTCAACTATAAATAAAAATTTTCCCACTCATTTGTAAGCACCCCTTTGTATTCCCTTCTTGAGTTAAAGAATATTTTGAAAGCCTTTACTCAAACGCTTAGTGTGCGCTATTTTTCTTTGGCTTTTGTGTTCATTCATGATTCTTTCTCTTTCGAGTTTGCTTCCACTTTGCTTCAGTGCCTCAGAGAATTTCTCTTATGAAATTCTTTCTTTTTGAGAGTTAGCCTTTCAAAATACTCATATAAAAGCCAAACTTTTATGAAAGTGTTCAATAAAAGCTTTTCACCAAGGTTTTCAGACTAGATCGGTGGTCAAATCGCTCAGACCATCGGCCCCTAGTCTAATTGATTTGTCTAGCTCAATTGAATAAATTAATTAAAAAATCATAAAAATTAAAAATAATGAAAATCGGTTCAATCGATTCATATTGGTTCGTGAGTCAATTGGTCCAACCCCTTATTTCAAATTTGTGCCCCGATCAACTTTCGATCCAAACGGTCGATTGATCGGTCCGGTCTAATTTTGAAACAGTGCTTTTCACACACTTCACCCCAAATTTGTAGTAAAAGTTAGGTGAATGTTGACACATGAAATAGCTAAATCATGTATTACTTGAAAAGAAAAGAAAAAAAAACATAATGGCATGTTGACAAAATTTAGCATTCAACGTGTACATCTTTTGTCAATTTGGCTTTTAATATTGTTTTTAGCTAAATTTGACTATTAACCTTTTAAAAAGAGTTAAATAGTTTTTTTAATGAAAATGCTTACTAAAACATTAATTTTTTAATAATGTTGTTGTTGTAACCTAGGTGTTAGCCCACATATATTTCATGCTAACATGTCATTATTGTCTTATATGACATGTGAATAAATAATTTAAAAATTATAAAAATATTTAAAAAAATCCTCAAAATCAATATATATATAGTTCATAAAATTTTAAAAAATAAAAATAGCATGGAGTATAGATGGATTACCATGCTATTATGTCTGAAGATTTAACGTTTTAGTCAATATTTCCTGTTAAAAAATAGCTATTTGACCTTTTTTGAAAGGTTGATGGTCAAATTCAACTATTTAAAAAAAAATTTGAGGGTCAAATTTAGTTCAAAAAAAGAATAAGGACCAAATTGACAAAAGCTATAACCGTTAAGGGCAAAATGTATCATTATGTCAAACATAATTTGAAACATGATATATGACATTTGAAAGGTACTTATTTGGGAACTTTAGCACGTTTAAAAAGGTTTGGCCCTTATTTGATAATTTAGGTAAAAAGACCTCTTTGGTCCTTCTCAATTTCAATATTGAGCAAATTGGTCCATCTAAAAATTTAGAGCAATTTAATCCTGTCAATGTCAAAAGTAAAATTTTCATCAATCGTACATATTTTTATTGGTATAATAACAAATTTAACTCTTAACGTTCACACATTTTCTGCAATGAATAATAATTAATATATAGTGTCTTGACCATTTTTTGATAAAACAGTAAACGACGCGGTCGACTTGGTTTTTAAAAACGAAAAGAAAGGGAGTCGCCACCGATCTTTATTTAGGTGTGATCGGATCACCTTTCTTTTAATAAAACGTCTTAGTTTATCAAACGATACTTTTGGTCTACGAAATTTTGAGAAAAATGGGTTCGGAAGTCAATTACGTGCGAGGAAGGATTAGCACCCTCGACACGCCCGAAATTGGTACCAAACTGATTGATCGATGTCCTATTGTTGAAAACTTAGAAATGATTTGAAAATAGATACTTTTATTTCCAAAACTTGAAAGAATTGGAAGGCACGTTAAGACTCTCTTAGTTTCGAAGAGATAATGCATCATGTCCAGTAACTTAGGGCGCAATACTTTAGACTCCCGAAACTAAGCTCGCCTTTTAGAACTTAGTTTTATATTTGAAGAGGAGCCCCCGTCATTTGTCAAACGAGAAATCAGAACCCAGTAAGTTAGGGCTCATTTTCTCGAAGGTCCAAATTAGGGATATTGCTTCTATTTTAATAGGAAAAGAAACTTATCCGAAGTATCTAGATGTCGAATCCAGTAAGTTAGGGTGCGACATTTCGAATATCCGAGATTAAGTGTTTTGTTTAAAATCTAAATTGCGATTTCAAAAGGGATATCCCGTTGTTTAGCTTTAAATGAGAAGAAACCAGAACCCAGTAAGTTAGGGCTCGATCCACTTGAATTGGTGATACGAAATGTCGGTTAAAGGCCAGACCCCAAAACGACATCGTTTCAGGGGACTATTTAAGGCCCAAATTTTCCAAAAAAAATCATTTCTCGTGCTTGTTTTAAAAAAAAATTTTAATCATTCTTTCTTTTTTCTCTGCAGGTTCGAATGGGGGTGGGGATTCTGGTGGCCGAACCACTGTCCTCTGTTGCCGACGCCGCCGCGCCAAAATGTATTTTTTTTTTTTGCTTTTAATCCTTCATATTTTATACATGCATGAATCAATAAGAAACAGATTCAGAGATAAGGAAGAAAATAAAAATAAAAAAAATATCTTAGGCTTCGGATTTCAATTTTTGGTATTTGGTTCTCTGATTTTTGTCTCCCTTTGATATTCTAATTGCTATTCTTATTAAAATTTTTATTTCAGATTCTTGGCTGTGATTGACTCTTTTATTGATGAAAATCTCTCTATTTTTGCATTGATTGAAAAAAAGAACCCCGTTACAAATGTTTAGAATCGGCTTTTATAGCCCTGTATTTTACAACTTGGTCTCCGTTCTGTCCTGTCTTGTTTAATGCTTGCAGGGACTTTGGGCGGTCCTGGACGGTGGACAAGACCGCGGCGTCAGAGGCAAGTGGCCGTCAGAGGGCTGAAGACAGAAGACTGCACCTAGGGTTTGAAAATTCTGAAAAATTTGTTGGGTTAGGGCTGTAATTGGGCCTGTTGGGTTTTAATTTTGGGTCTGGTGGTTTGTGGGTCATTCGGGTTTGTAATTGGTGTAAAATGGGCTTGTAGGCCCGGGCAAAATTGGGGTATGACAGCTGACCCTCTTTGCTCATTGTCGTGTAACGGGAATGGAGCAAAGACTTAAAGAAAGACCAATTTTGCCCAGTCCCGCTAAGTCTTGACTTCTTTGGTATCCCTCTTCTTCAGGTAGCCTCATTCCAGTCTACCGCATCTTTGTTGTTTTGGTCCACTTCCCTGCTGCAACTTCAGAGGTATGGGATTCTTCGTTTTAATCTGCTAACTTCGATCTGCTTTCTGCAACTTCAGAGATGTCAAATTTGCTCTCTTTAATCTGATCCCTACAAACTCAGGGACCACTAGACTGATGTCTTCAATTTGCTTCCTACAATTTCAAGAAGGTCAAATCTGCTATCTTCAATCTGATCCCTGCAAACTCAGGGACCACCAGACTGATGTCTTCGATCTGCTTCCTGCAACTTCAGGAAGGTCAAATCTGCTATCTTCAATCTGATCCCTGCAAACTCAGGGACCACTAGACTGATGTCTTCAATCTGCTTCCTGCAACTTCAGGAAGGTCAAATCTGCTATCTTCAATCTAATCCCTGCAAACGCAGGGACCACCAGACTGATGTCTTCGATCTGCTTCCTGCAACTTCAGGAAGGTCAAATCTGCTATCTTCAATATGATCCCCGCAAACTCAGGGACCACCAGACTGATGTCTTCGATCTGCTTCCTGTAACTTCAAGAAGGTCAAATCTGCTATCTTCAGTCTGATCCCTGCAAACTCAGAAACCACCAGACTGATGTTTTCGATCTGCTTCCTGCAACTTCAGGATGGTCAAATCTGCTATCTTCAATCTGATCCCTGCAAACTTAGGGACCACCAGATTGATGTCTTCGATCTGCTTCTTGCAACTTCAGGAAGGTCAAATCTGCTATATTCAATCCGCTCCACTGCATCCCCAGGGAGACAAGATCTGCTATTCTTTAATCTGTTTTGTCATAGTGTCCTTTTGAGGATATAACCTGTAGAATGAATACATGCTTATGCCTAATGATTAGGATGCCATGAGTATGATGAGTCAGAATGTTATGAGTGCGATTTCCCATTTGAGGTATTATCATCTATTTATCCGTCAAGGTTTCATCTTCGTTTCCCTTGCAGTAACCGTTTTCGTATGAATGACTTGCCCCTGTGGAAGGCCCCTTTCCTTTAGGCTTCGGGACACGGGTCTGCATTGACTTCTAACTGTCTTCCCCGGGAATCACAACTCCTACTCGAAGAATACCCGAATTGGTTTGTTTTTGGATTCATTCCACAGCGATTTAGGGTTTTTAAATCTTTCCTTGTCGAAAATTGGCCTGTCATACTTTTTCTGGGTGACTAGGTAACATTATTCAGCCTGCAATGATTACTAAATCGGGCGAAGAACTTTGAAGAAATGATCTCCATTAAGACCCCTCTTTCTCCAATGTCTTTAATCTATGTACATGGAAATTCTAAACAATTGTCCTATTTTGGTTTCTTGTTTTATCTAGAGATTTCCAAAGTAATACGTAGAACTTTTTTTTTTGTGAAATTATCAGTTCATCAATTATTATTTCAATGCAACATGTTTATGAATGACGGGTAACAATGGATTGACTTCAAAGAGAGTTAAAATGAATTATCAACGATACGAGGAGATTGATTGGGAACATATCCTTTTTGCAGAAAAAAGGATCCAACAATAGTGAAAATGAGTAAGATATAAATCAAATGCCCTAGACACCGCCGATTGGGCTTCTATACAAGCTTTATCAAGGCTGCTTTGAGCTTTAGCATGTGTTTAAAAGACTCAAAGTACTTTGTTGATGCCCCAATATGCAACGTGCTTCCTCTTCTGTTGATTCCAGCGCTGCAAGATCGCAACGTGTCCGTTCAAAACTTGAGCCGCCCTTTTTGGGTTTTCAACTCAAAAACTCTTTGGTCTCAAGGCGCCCTCTGCGGGTTTTCACCTTGGCCTCTTTGTTTTTTTTTTCAAAGCCTCAAAGTGCCCTTTGCGAGTTTTCACCTTGGCCTCTTCCATTTCAAGCAAAGTACTTTTTAACCGAATTTGAGTTCACAGGATTGGGCAAGCTTTTTCCGTCCATTTCAGTCAGAATCAGTGCGCCTCCAGAGAAAGATTTCCTCACCACATATGGTCCTTCCCAATTCGGCATCCATTTTCCCCTGTAATCTTTTTGTATAGGAATGATCTTTTTCAACACAAGGTCCCCCTCATGGAATTCTCTTGGGCGAACTTTTTTGTCGTAAGCTTGTATCATTCATTTTTGGTACATCTAACCTTGACAAATAGCCCTCAGTCTCTTTTCTTCGATTAAGTTCAACTGATCATATCGAGCCTAGATCCATTCAGCTTCATCCAGCTTTGTTTCTGACAAAACTCGAAGAGAAGGTAGTTCCAGTTCAATAGGTTGAACTGCCTCCATTCCATAGACTAATGAGAAAGGCGTTGCCCCAGTAGAGGTTCTGACGGACGTCCGATAAGCATAGAGTACAAATGGTAACTTCCCATGCCAATCTCTATAAGTCTCGGCCATCTTCCCCACTATCTTTTTGATGTTTTTGTTGGCTGCTTCCACTGCCCCATTCATTTTTGGATGATACGGTGACGAATTATGGTGTTTGATGTTGAATTGGCTACAAACCACTACTATCATGCTGTTGTTTAAGTTCAATGCATTGTCTAATATGATCCTCTCAGGCATTTCATATCGACAAATGATTTCCTTCTTCAAAAACCGACTATCTGCTAATTTGGTGACGTTAGCATATGAAGCAGCCTCTACCCATTTTGTGAAGTAGTCAATGACCACAAAAATGAACCGATGCCCATTCGAAGCCTTTGGTGAGATTGGTCCAATAACATCCATGCCCCACATGAAAAATGGCCATGGGGAAGTCATCACGTGTAAAGGTGACGGAGGCACGTGAATCTTGTCTCTATAAATCTGGCATTTATGACATTTTTTGGCATAGTTGATGTAGTCTCCTTCCATGGTGGACTAATAATATCCAAACCTCATTATTTGTCTGGCCATCATAAAACCATTGGCGTGAGTTCCACAGACACCCTCATGGGCTTCTTCCAGGATTAACTCAGCTTCGACGGCATCCACACATCTCAGCAGCATTTGATTTTTCCTTTTCTTGTATAAGACCTCTCCATCCAGGACGTAATCACAGGCTAGTCTTCTCAATGTCCTTTTATTGTTCTCAGTCACTTGGTCCGGGTACTCACGATTTTTCATGTACCGCAGTATATCGTGGTACCATGGTGGGCCGGTTTTCTCTTTCTCTTCGATATTGTAACAATGGGCTGGGTCCTGATGAATGTTCATTTGTATGGGCTTCATATCCTCATTTTCATTTATTCGGACCATGAAGGCTAAGGTGGCCAGAGCATCAGCCATCTGGTTTTTGTCTCTGGGTAAATAACGGAAAGTGACGTCGTCAAACTCTTTGATCAATTCTTGGGCCAATCTTTTGTAGATAACCAGCTTTGGGTCTCTGGTTTCCCATTCCCCTTTAAGTTGATAGATTATTAGAGCGAAATCTCCATACACTTACAATACCCTGATTTTGAGTTTGATAGCGGCGCGAAGACCCATGATGCAAGCTTCATATTCAGCCATATTATTAGTGCAATCGAAATCCAGTTTGCAAGTAAATGGATAATGGTCTCTTTTTGGGGATATCAGAACTGCCCCAATTCTATTGCCCATGGCATTTGATGCCCCGTCAAAATTCAGTTTCCAGGGATGGCTTTCGGAGGCACTTTCTTCAATATTTGCCACGTACATCAAATCTTCGTTAGGGAAATCAAAGTCCAAAGGCTCATAGTCCTCAAGGGCTCTACTGGCCAGAAAGTCTGTTATTGCACTCCCTTTTACCGCCTTTTGGTTCACATAGACGATGTCGAATTCAGAAAGCAGAATCTGCCTTCTGGCCATCCTTCCATTCAAGGCGGTAGACTCCATCATATATTTAAGAGGATCTAGCCTCGAGATGAGCCATGTCGTGTGATACAGCATATACTGCCTCAATTTCCGAGTTGTCTAAATCACGGCGCAGCACAATTTCTCAATTGGCAGGTACCTCATTTCACATTCGATGAATTTTTTACTAAGGTAGTATATTGCCTTCTCTTTTTTTCTCGACTCATCATGTTGACCAAGCACACATCCCATTGAATTATTAAGCACTGTCAATTAAAGGATCAATGGCTTGTCTGGATGCGGCGGCGTCAGTACTGGGGCATTGGATAAGTATTGCTTTACTTTGTCAAAAGTCTTCTGGCATTCTTCATCCCACATGCCTGGATTATGTTTCTTGAGGAGACGGAATATGGGGTCACATCTCTCGGTTAGTTGTGAAATGAACCGAGCGATGTGATTTAGCCTTCCTAAGAAACCTCTAACTTCCTTTTGGGTATGTGGCGGGGGCAATTCTTGTATGGCCTTGACTTTGTCTGGGTCAACCTCAATCCCCTTTTCACTAACTATGAATCCGAGCAATTTTCCAGACCAAGCTCCGAAGGTACACTTTGACGGGTTAAGCTTCAATTGGAATTTCCTCAGTCTCAAGAATAATTTCCTCAAAACCTGCACATGTTCTTTTTCAGTTCGGGACTTGGCGATCATATCGTCGATGTAAACCTCAATTTCTCTATACATCATGTCATGGAATAAGGTTGCCATGGCTCTTTGATATGTCGCTCCCGCGTTTTTTAGCCCAAATGACATTACCTTGTAGCAAAATCTTCCCCACATAGTTACGAACGTTGTCTTATCCATGTCCTCAGGATGCATCTTTATTTGGTTATATCCCGAGAAACCATCCATGAAGGAGAAAAACGAAAAGCCTGCTGTATTGTCTACCAAGGTGTCGATATGAGGCAATAGGAAATTGTCCTTCGGGCTGGCCTTGTTTAGATCCCTGTAATCCATACACATCTATACCTTTCTGTCTTTCTTGGGGACAGGGACAATGTTAACCACCCAATCCGAGTACTTGACCACTTGCAAGAACCCGGCGTTAAATTGTTTCTCGACTTCTTCTTTTATTTTTAACAAGATGTCCAGTCTCATTCTTCGGAGCTTCTGTTGGACTGGCTTGCATTCTTCTCTTATGGGCAATCGGTGTACTGCGATATCAGTACTTAGTCTGGGCATATCTTGGTACGACCACGCGAACACATCCTTGAATTCATGGAGTAACTCGATGAGGTTCCACTTGGTTTCTGCCGTAATACAGGCTCTAATCTTCACGTCTTGCCCTTCTCCTAGGTTCACCATCTCTACCGACTCTTCATGGGGTAGGATCTATTTTTCTTCTTGCTCTACCATTCTCAACAATTCTGGAGGCAAGTCGCATTCTGTGTCATTTTCAAAGTCCTGAGATTCCTCTGAACACATGACTTGCTCAAAACAGACTTCTGAATCTGTAGTATCGTTGCTCATATCATTGATGTCTAGAGACCTGTGGTGGGTAGCAAAGGATGTATAAAGAATAAATGAATTTGAGGATGACTATTCACATGACATGAATGAAAAAGAGAAAAAAGAGAAAATGCTTGATAGAAATTGAAGATGTACTTTATTAAAACAAAATATTCGAACATGAGCCTATTTCACAAAAAAGATCTCATTCTAGGCTTGAAAACAACGAGTGCGTTCTGAATATTACTCTGTGTAATCTCTAAAAACTACAGGAAATTCCTCTGTAGTCCAATTGTCCAAAGTGCTTCCAGGTTCACACGGATAAATACCCGACAAGTTTCTTTGATCCACTTCCCCGTTATGTATGGCATTGATATGAAGATGTTCATTTCTAGGATGTTCTTTCTCCAGGTAAATTACTCCCCCTGACACGAAGGTATGAGATATGTGGGGGAATGTCATCGGTTCCCACTTAACGTCCTCTCCGTTCAGCCGGGCCCTTCTCCTTTCTTGCTTCTTTTCCATTTCCTTCTTCGTTTGTTTGGCATCTGGTTTGAAACCCAAACCAAAGCGGTCTCTCTTCTCTTTCAGCATCGGGGTCTGAACTTTCCCTTGGAGATATTTACCCAATCCTCTTCCGGGTAGGGCTCTCTTTCTCATCATCAACTGTAATCCCATCCTAGTGGTCTTGGATAGCTTGGACACCGAGATTTCACTTCCTTCCGAGATGAACATCGCGTTTACAAACTCTTAGGATCGGAAGGAACATTTAATGGCTTCCTCATTCGTCTCCAGATATGGTGCTTCGTTGTTAACGGTCGCTATGATGTCTTCTTCAGCGTTTATAGTTACCAACCGATTTTTTGTTACCAGTTTCAGTTTCTGGTGTAGCGATGAGGGTACGGCTCCCGCCGAGTGAATCCATGGCCTCCCCAATAAGCAGTTGTAAGAGGGCTTGATATCCATGACTAGAAAGTCCATTTCGTATGTGTTGGGCCCGATCAATAACGGTACGTCCATTCTTCCCATTACTCTTCTTTCGGTGCCGTCGAACGCTCTCACTATGTTCTGGCATACTTTCATGTGAGAACTGTCTATCGACAACCTCTTGAGTGTAGCTAGTGGTAGGACATTTAATGCCGACCCATTATCTATTAGCACACTTGGCAGAGTGTATCCCTTGCAACGTGTAGTTATGTGCAAGGCCTTCGTTGACCCCATGCCTCCCGGTGGGATTTTGTCATCGCCGAAGTAGATGAAATTGTCAGTACTTATGTTACTAACCAGATGGTCCAATTTGTTGACGGATATGTCCTTGGTAACATAGGTCTCGTTTAGTACTTTCATCAATTCTTCGCGGTGTATTTTTGAGCTTAGAATTAGGGCTAGCACGGAGATACGGGCTGGTTGTCTGTGCAGTTGTTCCACCACGCTATATTCGCTGTATTTCAAGAACTTCAAGAATTCTTTGGCCTCTTCCTCTTTTACGGGTTCATTGATAGGGGCTTCGGGTTCCTTTTTCCTCCCAATCTGCACAGTCTTCGGCTTCACTGTTTCCGCTCCTTTGTTTTCAGGATCGTAACGCTTCCCACTACGCGTATAGGATCCTTCATTCTTAGCTTCCTTAGAAATGCTAGTGGAGTTTTCCGCCCTTGGTATCGTCACATTACAATTATAGTTCTAGGGTACATTTTTGTTGTCTTTGTAGGGAAAAGTAGGTTTCTGAATTATAACCCTCGGCCTTCCCTGTACCCTGCCTTCCGTGTTTCGTGAGATGATGATTCTCGGGTAATTGACTCCAGGCTTTGTCAGTTCTTCCTCGGTCGCACAAATGTTCTCTTTCTCTACTCATTCTTCATAAAACTCCAATTCTTTGTCGTCCATATTCTAAACTCGGCACATTCTTGAATCTCGTGCCCCTTCGTCTTATGGAGTTCGCAGTAATTCTTCATATGCCTCCCGTTTTCCGCAGGATCTAAATCTACCAATTCTCTTTTAGCCATCTCCTTCCAGACTATTCGCAATGGGGTTTTCACTTTCGTGACATCCTTCTTGATTTTCCTCACCACTGCCTCACCAATTGCGTTTACCCCTCTATCTTCGTGATTGGGTAGTGGGTTCCCCTTTTTTACCATATCATCGAGTGTTATAACCTCCATTTTTATTAGCCTCTCGACTACCTTTTTAAAGGCGAGGCAATTCTCCATCGAATGCCCCGCCATCCCTGCATGGTAATCGTAGTGAGCGTTAGAGTCGTACCACTTAGGGTATGGGGGTTGCGATGGTTGCAAATAGAACGGGGACACGATGTGCTCGTTGAACAAAATCTGGTATAGCTCCTTGTACGTTATTGAAATTGGCGTGAATTGAATCTTTTCAGTATTCGGTCTAGTTCCTGATTCCTGTCTTGCCGGTCCTTATTGTCCAGTAGTAACTGCCTTTGGCTAATTAACTATGATCACCTTCGAGTACCCCTTATTGTATGTACTCACGTTATTTACTTCACCGTCTTTCTTCTTAGGAGCGGCCCTCCTAGTACTTTCTCCTACCTCGATCTTGCAGCCTCGTATAACATGTTCGATCATCTCCCCTGCCATTACTACGTCAGCAAAACTCTTAGTGGTACTCCCTATCATATGGGTTATGAAAGGAGCTTTCAGGGTGTTGATGAAGAGCATGGTAGTCTCTTTTTCTAAGAGGGGTGGTTGGACCTGCATGGCGACCTCCCTCCACCTCTGCGCATACTGTCTGAAACTTTCATTTTGTCTTTTCTCCATGCCTTGCAAAATAATTCTGTCCAGTGCCATGTCTGTGACGTGGCTATAATGCTTCAGAAATGCTTGAGCCAAATCTCTCCAGGAACTAATGTTGGCCCAACTAAGCTGGTTATACTATCTAGTTGCTACGCCCACCAAACTTTCTTGGAAATAGTGGATTAAGAGTTGATCATTGCTCACGTAGCCAGCCATTCGCCTGCAGAATATGGTGATGTGAGCCTCCGGGCAGCTAGTCCCACTATATTTTTCAAATTCAGGCATTTTAAACTTATGGGGCAGTACCAAATCGGGAACTAGACTTAAATCTTTTGCGTCGATCCCCTGATGATGATCAATACTTTCCAGCGCTTTCAATTTTTCCTCCAGCCATTTGCAATGATCCTCTAGTTGTCTTGAGGATTCTATTCTCGACCCCATTTTCTCTACTGCATCTAGATCGGGCACAACAGGGTTGGCCGGGCTATCGCCAGGCTGGGATCCAGAGCCTACGTTATAGCTCACGGGAGGTCTAATGTCATCCTACCCTTGCTGGGGTCTGATTGTAACCGGTGGCCTTTGGAGATATTCCTCGGGCTGTGCTCTTACGTGCGGCGGGGTAAAGCCCGGGGGGATGGCATCACTATCCTTTTCGACCGGCGGCATGGGACCTTTCCCCTTATCCATTGCCCCGTTCAATATTTGGGCCATTATATTCCTCTGGGCCTCCAACATTTGGTCCATCATTTTCTGCTGGAGTTTTAACATTTGCTCTTGCATTTATTCCTGCATTTCTTTTTGGAATTGCTCGAAACTTTGGTCCATTTTTCTGGTTTTAGCGCGTGTTCCGTAGTGATGTTCCGCTTCCAGATTTTCTCTTTTCACTTTCTTTTCTCTCTGATAATTCTAGCTAATTAGACCCCTTTTTATAAACTTAAATGCATGTAATGTGATGCAATGCAAATGCATGAATGCAAGAAGAAGACATCGATTCTGATCAACTTCATTTCAGAAAACTTTATTAGAAGGCAAAACCCTTTACATAAAACAGATTACAAATATGCTTTCGCCCTTAAGCTCAGAGTTTTGATTTTTCTAAGTAAAGAGGTCAGCTCTTGGCTACGATCTACCTATAGCTCATATTTCATGCTTAGGATCTCAGTTTGTGCCGCCAGGGCCTGCAAGTGATCAGCTACTTCCCGAATCTGAACTATCGCTTCACCCATGAAGTAGTCTCGATCTCTAACTTGATTACAGGAATGGTGAAGCTCCTCCTCCCAATGCCCTTCTCTTACTTCCAAAAGCTCAATTCGGAGCTCGCAACTATGTAATGCTGACTCTAACTCTTCAATCTTGCCTTTCATTTCTCGATTTTTTTTAGACTTAATTTCAATTCACTTTCCGAGTTTCGACTTCGGCAGTGATGCAGGGACCGTCCAAGCTCAGCCACCCTAGCTTTTAGTCCTTTCTTCTCTTTTTCGCTTTCTGCCATGTCTTTTCTTAGAACCTCGTTTTGTGTTTGCATTTCCTGGAACTTTTTCTCCCAACTGCTAGCTTTGGCTCTTTCCTCTCGGATCTCGCGTCACCATTGCTCCGGAGTTTTTCCCAATCCGGCGTTTTTCATTGTCAAACGCATCTTCTTATATTCTATCTTCAGATCATCTCGATCTTCCTCTATTTTCCCTTTCTCTTTTCTTAACTTCTCAGCTTCCGACTTTTGTCCATCTGCGTCTAACTTGAGGAGCATATTCTCTTCTTCCAGCCTCTCTATCTTTCTTTCGAGTTTCAAACTCATCCTTTCAAAATCTCGTTTCACGATCTCCAGTTCTGATGGAACTACTCGCAAATATTCCTCTCTTGACCGGGCGCCCTCTGGATTCGGCTCGGGGATGTTATCATTGATCCTCCTAGTCCTCCATTCTCTATACTCCGGGGTCATCATCGGGCCTACAGATAATCTTTTCATTCTGTGAATCTGATTTCAGGCACTAGAGATCTCCTTAACC
Source organism: Gossypium bickii (assembly GCA_025503065.1). Classification (NCBI taxonomy): domain Eukaryota; kingdom Viridiplantae; phylum Streptophyta; class Magnoliopsida; order Malvales; family Malvaceae; genus Gossypium; species Gossypium bickii. The sequence goes on from CP106717.1 coordinate 109,806,446, forward strand.
CTTTTCTTATAGCTTCTCCCTTCGTATGAGAACTCATACTGAGTCAGCCTGTAGGTCGTCGGTACGAACTGTCTTGAACTATACTGTCTTAGGACCAGCAAAGGGGCATATGCAGTGGCACCCCAAATTTCCAGTAGAGGAACCCAGTCGAAGCTTCTATAATGATAAAGGATCTTGTCGGAATCATCCAAGGAGCCTTCCACTTGATGTCGTCTTCTTGAAGGTTTTGAATGAGTGCTATTCAGTTTTCTTTAGAAACGTCTTCTTTTTGAACTATACTTTCTCCACTTTCCAGAAGTGACTATGGAACCAGGCCAATAACAACTGCGCACATCCAATAAACCTGCCCTCACCCATTCTCCGACATGTAGTCAAGGATCTGAACGTTTTGGCCAAGATGGCAGGAATAGGTGTGACCCCTTTGTCTAATCGGCTGAATAGATCAATAACTGCTTCATCAATATGTCTTAGAGCTTTTGGGAAGATCACCAAACCGTAAATACACAAGTCCAAGACGTCAATCTTTTTCATTGCATCGGGATGCATTAGGATCAAGTCCCTCAAACATATCCAAGGTATGCATTTACCCTCGCCTTTTTTTCTGCATTCTAGCTGAGACCCATTGTTCGCTCATTCCCGTGATATTCATCAATTTCTTCGCAAAAGTCAGGCCATTAACTGCTTTGGAATAAGTTTTATCAACTTGAATTCTCGGACAACGTAGTCGTGTACTCCTCTACCGTGGAAAGCAAATCTACTTTCCCGAATGAGAAACAGCTATAAGCGGCATTCTAGAACTGAGTCATTGCTCGGAATAGGTGCTTATCTATTTTGACATCAAGCAGGTATGGTAGATCGCCGTAGGTACTATAGAAGAACTGCTTTGCCTCGTCATCCCACTGGGTCCATATTTCTTTCAACTCTTGGAGTTTATTCTGCGTGACACTGATATTGGTGAAATCCCGTAGTTCTGACACATATCCCTCAGCTAGGCTGTCCCATTTTTCTAATTGGCTTTGCTCTGACCATGTGCGGGCAGCCGCATTGTCTTCTACTTTATCAAGGAATTCACTTTCCATAACCAGCTTTCTAACTCAGAAACTGACCGTGAATCGATGCCTTTTAAAATATGAAATGATATGCACATAAAGAATAAAACACAAAAAGTTAGTACCATGGGATGTAAAGCAAGTAAAATAAACAAACACCTATCTGGGTGACCACTGAGGTTTGACATAGCTCTACCTAAGGTGGGCTCCCAGGGTTTACTATATGCGGTTTAGTTCTAAAGCTTGAGGTACCCAAACCAGCAGATTCCTCGATCCTCACCCATTATAGGCTCATACGGACCGAGTTCGATTCAGGGGAATACATTTCCCTATGGCTATGCTGAAGTGAAAACTTCACGAAGACATAGGTACGGATGTATCCCGAAAGCAGTCCACTAGCCCATGCAGAGGTAAAAACCTCACGAAGGCATAGCTTCTCGCTCCCACTTAAAGGTGTGACCACAATAGTCATGCAAAGTAATGCCAAAGCATTCAAGAGATCCAATATAACATTTGAAAGTGCATTTAAAGAAACATGAATTTCGAAACCATTTTCCCATTTTAATCAAAAGGACAAGGATCAATCAATCTATGGCCTGACTCTCAACAAAAAAGTTCCCAGTGGAGTCGCCAGGCTGTCTTGACCATTTTTGATAAAACAGTAAACGACGTAGTCGACTCGGTTTTTAAAAACGAAAAGGAAGGGAGTCACCACCGATCTTTATTTGGGTGTGATCGGATCACCTTTGTTTTAATAAAACGTCTTGGTTTATCAAAAAGATGCTTTTGGTCTACGAAAATTTGAGAAAAATGGGTTCGGAAGTCAATTACGTGCGAGGAAGGATTAGCACCCTCGACACGCCCGAAATTGGTACCAAACTGATTGATCGATGTCCTATTGTTGAAAACTTAGAAATGATTTGAAAATAGATACTTTTATTTCCAAAACTTGAAGGAATTGGAAGGGACGTTAAGACTCTCTTAGTTTCGAAGAGATAAAGCATCATGTCCAGTAAGTTAGGGCGCAATACTTTAGACTCCCGAAACTAAGCTCGCCTTTTAAAACTTAGTTTTATATTTGAAGAGGAGCTCCCGTCATTTGTCAAACGAGAAATCAGAACCCAGTAAGTTAGGGCTCGTTTTCTCGAAGGTCCAAATTAGGGATATTGCTCCTATTTTAATAGGAAAAGAAACTTATCTGAAGTATTTAGATGTCGAGTCCAGTAAGTTAGTGTGCGACATTTCGAATATCTGAGATTAAGTGTTTTGTTTAAAATCTAAATTGCGATTTCAAAAGGGATATCCCGTTGTTTAGCTTTAAACGAGAAGAAACCGGAACCCAGTAAGTTAGGGCTTGATTCACTCGAATTGCTGATACGGAATGTCGATTTAAAACTGGAATTTGTGATTTTTGAAAGGGATCTTACGTTGTTTAACTTGAACGAGAAAAATCAGAACCCGGTAAGTTAGGGCTCGATTCACTCGAGTTGCTAATACGGAATGTCGACTTAAAATTTGAATTTGTGATTTTAAAAGGGATCTTCCGTTGTTTAGCTTGAACGAGAAAAATCAAAACCCAGTAAGTTAGGGCTCGATTCTCCCGAATTGCTAATACGGAAATATTGTCGTTATAAAGATTGAGATGTCGAAAAATAGTGAGATGACGATGAGAATATAAGTAGTGGTGACAGGAAAGTATCGTGGCAATGGTGTATATGTATTGACGATGATAGAAAATAGTGATAATAATAGTGGTGATAATATATAAAATAGGTAAAATATATGCATATTGAGAAATAATACAATGATAGTAGTAATGTGGGTATGTATATATATAAGAAAAATGACGGTAATATACATAAAATAAGTGAAATATTTACATAGATATGAAAATAGTATGATACTAATAGCAATAATGAAATAGATAATAATAATGAAAACAACAAGCAATAAATAAAATATTATTGATAGCAATAATAGTAATATAATAATAGTAATAATATAGTAATATAATGTATACGTGCGTAGATATAATAGTAATAATAATATACATACAAATAATAATAATAATAATAATAATAGTAATAATAAAATAATAATAATAGCAATAGTAAAATAATAGAAAATAAAATGATAAAGATAAGAAAAATAATAATAACGATATTAAAAATAAAAATGATAGGAACAATTATAATAGTAATATAAAAATATAATAATAATAATAATAATAATAATAATAATAATAATAATAATAATAATAATAATAATGATGATGATGATAGCAAGAATAAGAAGATTTAGCTAAGTTAAAAATAGTGAAAATAATAATAGAGGACTAAATTAAATTAAGAAACAAAATTTCGGGGCGAATTTAAAATAAAAGAAAGATTAGGGGACCTATTTACACTCGCGAAAGGACTGGAGGGACCAAAGAGGTAATAAACCCCTTCGGCCAAAACGCGTAGCAGTAGAGAGGGCCAGATCGAAAACCAGACTAAATGTTCGGGCCAGATTTTGAAATAATAAAGATCTAATTAAAAATAATAAAGATTCGGAAGGGCTAAAAGTGCAATTAGCCCTTCCGTTTAAAAACGAGCGGATCCTCAGGTCGGGTCGGGTCACGAGCGCGTGTATGCTCAAAACGACGTCGTTTTGGGGTTAAAGGCCAGTCCCCAAAACGACGCCGTTTCAGGGGACTATTTAAGGCCCAAATTTTCCAAAAAGAAATCATTTCTCCTGCTTGTTTTAAAAAAAATTCTAATCCTTCTTTCTTTTTTCTCTGCAGGTTCGAATGGGGGTGGGGATTCTGGTGGCCGGACCACTGTCCTCCGTTGCCGACGCCGCCGCGCCGGCCACCGCGTGAAAAGGTAAAATGTATATTATTTTTTTACTTTTAATCCTTCATATTTTATACATGCATGAATCAAGAAGAAACAGATTCAGAGATACGGAAGAAAATAAAAATAAAAAAAATACCTTAGGCTTCCGATTTCAATTTTTGGTATTTGGTTCTCTGATTTTTGTCTCCCTTTGATATTCTAATTGCTATTCTTATTAATATTTTTATTTCGGATTCTTGGCTGTGATTGACTCTTTTATTGATGAAAATCTCTTTGTTTTTGCATTGATTGAAAAAAAGAACCCCGTTACAAATATTTAGAATCGGCTTTTATAGCCCTGTATTTTACAACTTGGTCTCCGTTCTGTCCTGTCTTATTTAATGCTTGCAGGGACTTTGGGCGGTGCTAGGCGGTGGACAAGACCGCGGCGTCAGAGGCAAGTGGCCGTCAGAGGGCTGAAGATAGAAGACCGCACCTAGGGTTTGAAAATTCTGAAAAATTTGTTGGGTTAGGGTTGTAATTGGGCCTGTTGGGTTTTAATTTTGGGTCGGTGGTTTGTGGGTCATTCGGGTTTGTAATTGGTGTAAAATGGGCTTGTAGGCCCGGGCAAAATTGGGGTATGACATATAGCAAAAGAAATGAAAAAGCAAAAAAGAGCGTTGGTCTTCTAATAGGTGAAAATATATATAGGACCCTTTGGTTTTTCTTTAGACTTTCTCTTCCACCAATGTAAAGAACAAAAAAAAGTTGGAATCTATTTGTTTTTCCATTGTCAAACAAGAAGATAAAAGTAAAAGATGCATGGAAAGGCCAAAAAAGAAAATATATTTTGAATAAATGAATAGAAATGGAGCAATCCTCGAAAAACAAACATTGGAACGTTCTTCAAAGGCATATTACCAAGTTATGAACTCTGGAAAAAGTTTGTAAGCCAAAACCCTGCCCGCATTACCATGCACACACACAAATTGGATTATTTTAACATCTCATAGGATTACGATACTCACTCATGTTATTAAAAAAAAGAAAAGAAAAGCAGATTCATTTCTTAAAGAAGAACCCTATGCCATGCTTTGTTGAATGTGAATTACAGCGAGAAAGGTTAAACTAAATAAAAATGGAGAATATATTAGCAGAAAGATGCGACACAGTAATTTCATGTTAGCTGCAGTTTTTAAAGTTGGTATAAGCTTTTAATTTGCGCATTCAATTAATATATTAACAAAAGATGGCTGCCTCCGATACCATTAGGGATCATTCATATTTAAGGATGAGTTTTTTTGGTACCATAGTTAAATGCATAGACAAGTGATTCGATATTTGTAAGTGTTGGTTTGTTCTCATATTTTGAAATAAAGGCTTAAATTTAAATATAGAAAAATATAAGTGTAAAAATTGAACGTCGTAATGGTAATATAGAATAATTATAAAGCAATAAGAAAGAAAAATAAGAACACTTATAGATTAAAACATTTATTCTAATCAATGTCAAATAGAAGCAGTGTAGTAAGGTTGAAACACCTTATTCTAATCGATATGAATTCCACTTATGCAAACAACAAAAATTTCTTTAATAGGAATTTAGGTTATATAACTCTAACAACAAGAGTAGCTATCAACTCAAAAAACTCAAATTTTTATTTAGGTTAAAACAAATATAAAAAACGTCTGAGTTTCGTAAACATAATTTTATCAACAATTGAAAATAGTTACCTTGTTAATGTCATGCTGATAATACCATATGACATATCAAATAGTGTGATAACGTCACATGACATCTATCAAAATGATCATGGTATGATATCATATTAGCATGTAATTAGTATCTAAAAATAATTTCATTAATATTCGTAATTAAATCATTACTTTATGATAAAAAAAATATAAAAGCGTTGGAGAATTTTAGTAGGTAATCTTGTAATTGACATTATTAATTCATAATTTAACAAAAAAGTAATTAGGAAAAAAAGTAGTGGTATAAAAATTGAATGAAAAAAAAATTTACACAAAATTATTACCATTTATTTAGTTATAAGGTGATATATTAGTATTCATGAACTTTGTATAAAATTTATGCATCGATAATATATCAAATATTATAAAAATATACGAAAAAAATAGAAAAAGTATTTACCACCCTTTACATAGTAAATTAGAGATTTTAGCATTGTTGTATAGATTTCTAAACTAATAAGTTAGAAAATTTTTATCAGAACAACTGAGATATTTCATGTTTGCTCTGGTGTTGCTACTTCTGCATTTTTGACTAATTTGCAGGCAATATCTCAATAAGTTTGCTCAACAGTGTTGCTCTTTAAGAATTTTTTAAAAAAAGTACATAAAAAGAGAATTGTGCCATGTGGGTTTCAAGCACTCAAGGCATGGGTCAAACTAGTTAAAGGGATTGGTATATTGTTAGAATTAAGTGATCCGAATCCTTATTTAAATAAAATACAATGGTAAAATAAAAGAAAAGAAAAATTCCTATAGAACTACACTTCTTTTTTTTTATTTTAAATAAGGTTTTTTAAACCTTATTAAACTCTATCTATTTGATATTGATTAGAGTAAGGTGTTTCAATCTTACTACACTCCTATTAGAATATGATTTTATAAGCCTATAAATAGACATAGTCTATTCCTCTTGTAATTATTCGAATTTGACATAGTGAATTTTCTTCTCATCTGCCCGTGGTTTTTTCCCGAAAGGGTTTCCAAGTAAAATCTGTGTGTTCTTTATTTTATTTCTCTTTTCTTTGCGATATATTGTCATTACTGACGTTATATATTTTTAACAAATTGGTATCTGAGCTTCCGGGTTTTTCATCTCGATCAAGGTAATGGCGTCTTTGAAGTATAAAATTCCGCTGTTAGATCGCAACACCAGATTTGTGTTGTGGTAGATAAAGATGCAGGCAGTTCTTGCACAGATGGATTTAGAGGAAGCTCTGCTAGGGGTAGATAAGATGCCTTCGACATTGACGGAGGAAGAGAAGAAGCGCAAGGATCGAAAGACGTTAACACAGTTACATCTGCATTTGTCTAACAAAAATTTGCAGGATGTGATGAAGGAGAAGATCGCTGCTATATTATAGAAGAGGCTAGAACAAATATGTATATCAAAAACTCTAACCAGCAAGTTGCATATAAATCAACTTCTTTATACTCATTGTTTGGAGGAATGTGCGTCTGTGCACGAACACTTAACAATGTTTAAAGAAATTCTCTCAAACTTGGAGGCTATGGAGGTTCAGTATGATAAGGAAGATCTAGGGTTGATTCTACTTTGTTCGTTGCCCCCGTCTTATTCAACCTTCAGATACACGATTTTATATAGCCGCGAGTCTCTCACAGTTGATGAGGTTTATGATTCTTTGACCTCGTATGATAAGATGAAGTATCTTGTAGTTAAACTCGACTCTCAGGGAGAGTGTCTCATTGTTCGTGGGAGACCAGATCGGAATGCTGCTGATGATCGTGGAAGGACACATGAATGGAGTCCTCGCGGTAAATATAAGGGTAGATCGAAGTCTTCAAACAGAGGTAAAACTTGTAACTTCTGCAAGAAGAAAGGGCACATTAAATCTAAGTGCTATAAGCTACAGAACAACATTAAAAGAGAGGCTTCGAATCAAAAGGTAAAACAACTAGAAAATTTCGGTGAAGCTGATGTTGTAGAAGACTACAACAATGGTAAACTTCTAGTCGGTTTTGTCAACAATTCTAAAGTGAGCGAGGAGTGGATACTTGATTCAGACTGCACCTTCCACATGAGTCCCAATCCGGATTGGTTTACAACTTACGAAATAGTGTTTGAAGGTGTTGTTTTGATGGGAAATAATGCTTCGTGTAAAATCGCAAGTGTTGGAACAATTAAAGTTAAGATGTTTGATGGAGTTGTCAGAATACTTAGTGATGTATGACATGTTCCAAAAGTAAAGAGAAATTTAATTTCGTTAAGTACTCTTGATTCAAAAGGGTACAAATACACAGCTGAAAGTGGGATTTTGAAGATTTCCAAAGGTTCCCTCGTTGTGATGAAAGGGCAGAGAAAGACTGCCAAGTTATATGTTTTACAGGGTTCTACTCTTATTGGTGATGCATCTGTCGCTTCCTCTTCCTTGTCAGATGATGATATTACTAAACTTTGGCATATGTGCCTAGGGCATATGAGTGAAAATGACATGGCAGAATTAAGCAAAAGAGGACTTCTTGATGGGCAAGGAATTTGCAAACTGAAGTTCTGTGAGCACTGCGTTTTTGGGAAGCAAAAGAGAGTTCGATTCACCAGAGGAATCCATAACACGAAGGGAGCGTTGGAGTATATTCATTATGATCTGTGGGGGCCATCAAGAGTGTCTTCAAGAGGTGGAGCTAATTATATGCTAACTTTTATTGATGATTTTTCCAGAAAAGTTTGGGCATTCTTCTTGAAGCAGAAAAATGACGTGTTTTCCGACTATGATTGAAAAACAGATGGGAAAACAAATAAAATACCTCCGCACAGACAATGGCTTAGAGTTTTATTCTGATGAGTTTAATAAACTGTGCAAGTCAGAAGGGATCGTGAGACACTTGACAGTTCGTCATACTCCACAGTAAAACGGCGTTGCAGAACGAATGAACAGAATGATCATGGAGAAGGTTCGATGTATATTGTCAAATGCCAACTTACCAAAGTCGTTTTAGGCCAAAATAGCCTCTACTGCATATTTTTCGATCAACTGATCTCCATTCGTTGCCATTGAGAAAAAGACTCCACAAGAGGTATGGTCTAGTAATCCTGCTAATTATTCTGATTTAAAGATCTTTGGATGTCCTGCGTATGCTCATGTTGATAATGGAAAATTAGAACCAAGATCCATTAAATGTGTTTTTCTTGGTTATAAAGCTGGTATAAAAAGGGTATAAGTTATGGTGTCTTGAAAATAGAAAAGTTGTGATTAGTAGAGATGTTATTTCTGATGAAACTGCTATGCTACCTAACTTATCTCTTAAAGACTCTTCCAATAAAGAAAATCAAAAGCAGGTGGAGCATCAAATTAATACAGAGTCAACTCCTCAAGCCAGTACAAAAATTGATAATAGAGTTGCTTCTTCACCACAATACTCTATCGTTAAAAACAGAACTAGAAGAGAAATTAAACCTCCAAAGAAGTATGCCGAGGTTGATCTAGTTGCTTATGCTTTAAATGTGGCCAAAGATATAGATGCAAACCAAGAGCTGTCTAATTATTCTGAGGCGGTTAGCTGTGAAGACTCAGAAAAGTGGATGTTTGCTATGCAAGAGGAGATGGAATCACTCCACAAAAACATAACATGGGATCTTGTAAAACTTCCTAAAGGTAAAAAGGTTGTTCTCTATAAATGGGTGTTTAAAAAGAAAGAAGGGACTCTAGGAGTTGAAGAACCCAGATATAAAGCAAGGCTTGTTGCAAAGGGTTACAGTCAAATTCCAAGAGTGGACTTTACAGATGTGTTCTCCCCAGTTATGAAGCATAGTTCGATTCAAGCTTTGCTTGGTATTATGGCCATGCATGATTTGGAGCTTGAGCAGTTGAGGAAGATATTTACATACAACAACTAAAGGGTTTTACAGTTTCAGAAAAAGAGGACTATGTTTGCTTGCTGAAAAAGTCCCTTTACGGTTTGAAACAGCCACCAAGACAGTGGTACAAGAGGTTTGATTCCTTTATGATTTCTCATGATTTCAAAAGTAGTTTTGACAGTTGTGTTTACTTTAAGAAAAACAGTGATGCTTCTTTTGTGTATCTACTTTTTTATGCTGATGACATGTTAATAGCAGTAAAGGATAAAGGAGAGATAAGAAAGGTCAAAGCCCAAGTAAGTGAAGAATTTGAGATGAAAGATTTGGGACCAGCAAAGAAGATACTTGGTATGGAGATTCCCAGAGATAGAATTTTACCTAAGTCAGAAGGGGTACATTGAGAAAGTTCTTTGCAGGTTCAATATGCAGAGTGCTAAGCCTGTTAATACTCTTTTAGCAGCTCATTTCAAACTTTCATTGACTTTGTCTCCACAATCAGATGATGAGATTGAGTACATGTCACATGGTCCATACGTTAGTGCAGTGGGATCTCTCATGTATGCTATGGTTTGTTTACGTCTAGATTTATCATATGCAGTCAGTGCAGTTAGCAGATACATGGCGAATCCCGGTAAAGAACATTGGAAAGTAGTTCAGTGGATTTTAAGATACTTACGAGGTACTACTGATGTTTGCTTACAGTTTGGAAGAACTAGAGATAGAGTCATTGGGTATGTTGATGTTGATTTTGCTGGAGACCTTGATAGAAGAAGATCTCTCACTGGTTATGTCTTTACAATCAGAGGTTGTGCAATCAGTTGGAAAGCTACTTTGCAAACTACAGTCACTTTGTCTACCACTAAAGCTAAGTACATGGCGATTATTGAGGCGTGTAAAGAGGCTATTTGGTTCAAGGGACTCTTTAGTGAGCTCAATGAAGACCTTCAAATCAGCATAGTATTTTGTGACAGTCAGAGAGCCATCTTCCTTACAAAAGATCAAATGTTTCATGAGAGAACAAAACACATTGATGTCCGATATCATTTTGTTCATGATATTATTGCTCGTGGTGATATTGTTGTGAGCAAAATTAATACTCATGAAAATCCTGTAGATATGATGACTAAGTCACTTCCTATAACCAAGTTTGAGCATTGCTTAGACTTGGTTGGTGTTCATTGTTGAAGTTAAACCTTTAAGGGGTTTTATGGAAGAGGTGGGGAACTTGTTCGTTGAGAGTTCGCAATGAAGAACTTGTTCATTGAGAATTCGTGTCAAGGTGGAGATTGTTAGAATTAAGTGACCCGAATCCTTATTTAAATAAAATACAATGGTAAAATAAAATAAAATAAAAATCCCTATAGAACTACACTTATTTTATTTTATTTTAAATAAGGTTTTTTAAACCTTATTAAACTCCATCTATTTGATATTGATTAGAATAAGGTGTTTCAATCTTACTACACTCCTATTAGAACATGGTTTTACAAGCCTATAAATAGACATAGTCTATTCCTCTTGTAATTATTCAAATTCGACATAGTGAATTTTCTTCATCTGCTCGTGGTTTTTTCCCGAAAGGGTTTCCACATAAAATCTGTGTTCTTTATTTTATTTCTCTTTTTTTTGTGATATATTGTCATTACCGACGTTATATACTTTTCTCATATATAATTATAAAAAAGTAGGTGCATTTTGATGTGTTGTTGGAGCTCTATCTCAGTTTAAATTGCCATACCTTATTTCATTTTATGGTCTCTCTACTAATTAAGATGTAATTTAGTATAGCTAAGCTCAAATTAAACAATATTAAGTTATGTTATAAAAAATTCAATTATAAGTTAAAAGAACCTTTTCAAATAGACTTTGGAGTTCTCTTATCCATAATTTTCTTTTTAATTTTTTGCACTAAATGTTCAACACAAAAGACATGAAATTAACCCAATGTTTTTGACATGTGTCCTGATAATTAAAGGTTGCTCCCATGGTAGATTACCAAAAGGAGTTATTTAGTGGTAACGTATGGAGCTACATTTGTATTAATAATATATAGGAATGGTGGGTGGTGAAACATCAATCGCTGCATCAAGCCACCTAAAAAATTAGATAATTGTATTAGTAATCTAGAATTTGTTAAATTAGTTATTGAATCTGTTCAAAAGTTAAACTCATGTTTCTTAGTCTAAATCCTGCATGAGATGATTAGGGTTGAGCGTTCTATCAAATTGAGTCGAGTTGAATTGGGTGAAAAATTTTCGAGTTAATCAAGTTGTCGAGTCTAATTTTATCATCCTAATCCAATTTGATTTTTTTAAATCGAGTCGAGTAAAATGAAATTCGAGTCGAGTCGAATAGAGTAAAACTGTTCGAGTTGAGTCGAATCGAGTAAAATTGTTCGAGTTATATTAAAAATTAAACATGTCAAATTAAAATCTTATTATAATATAATTAATTTCATGTTAAAGCATATAAATTTGAAACCATATATATTTGAAAACTCTTTCAAAGCAAAATAAGAGGAAAAAATAGGATACTTTAGTACGATAAACTTGAATCATTAATTTACTTATTTAGAACCCAAAATTATTATTTTATAGTTTTTAATATTTTAACTTTTTTATATATTCTTGAGAAGTTTTTGGAATTTTTAATATATATTTAAAATTTTTATATATATATTTAAAAATATATAAATTTTGAAATTTTTATAAATATTTTGAATTTTAAAAATTATTTTGAATTTGTTTTGTAATTTTTGTTGAGAGAGAGATCGGTTTGCTCATTTTTAAAATTGACAGGGACCGAATGTGTATTTATTCCAATATGTTATTTGAGTTATTCAAATTATTCTAATTATCGGAATTGTAAAATTTAACTTAACTCGAAATCGAAACTTGAATTACTAATTCAAGTTTACTCGAAAAAATCGAATAACTCGATTCGATTAACTCAAAATTAAAAAAAAATTAATTTTTTTAATCGAATCGAGTTTTACTCATCTCTAAACATCATAACGCTGAACTGATATTTCCTTTTCGCTTTTTCATTTCAGCCGTTCCATTATATAGATGTATAGCTGAAAGATATTTTTCCCTTTTCCTTTTGCTTTTTTTAAACCTTTACCTAAGTAGTTTACAGAGTTTAATAGAGGTAATTGCAGCAGTTGCAGCAATATCTAATTTTGAGAAGAATATACCTGGACAGATAGGGTTCTTTCCATGTTGACAATGAAATGAACTGTATGTATAGTAAATCGTAAAGGGAAAGCATGATGGGCAATTAGCCTTGTTTAAAAACATTTGGACATTTACTGCTTTACCTATATGCGGATAAACAAAGCTATACTAAGTAAAAGGCCTCCTCCCCCTCTGATTCACCTCCACTGAGACAGGAGATTTAATGCTTAAGATAGGAATCAATTTGTAAATCCAAATTTTAATTTATGTTAACAATAGGTGTCTCCTAAGACGACACTTTGAAGACTCTTTTTCGAAGGAGCCGACCTACCTAAAGTAGCATCATATACCCCATAATTGACATGTATAGAATAGGTGAGGGGTTTAAATCTCACCAAGGTCGAGATGCTCACGTTGCCTCTTGGTGTGTGGTCGGACATCCTATATGGTCGAAGTGTTCCCCGCTATAAATTGCACACAATTTTCGTAGAGTGAGAGATAAAATACTCCTGTAAGACAATACTTTTTGTTATTGAGGGATCAGATCAATATTCTCAAAGAAGATACTTCGAAGACTCCTCCCGAAAAAGATATCTCAATAATTTAATTAATATAAAAAGATGTAATATTTAACAAAGTTAAAATCTATATAATATATTATCATGATTTGGTGAAGGTCAAAAGCCTATAAAAGTTAAGAGAATGAGTGAATGTCGAATTTGGGCATTCACCAAATAATCTTATCTGATCACTTCCCTTTTAAAGTAAGAGAGATAAGTGTATATCAGCAAAGTTGAGGATTTCCAAAGTATTCAGACACCATCTTTTGAGAAAGGAACAAAAGAAAAAACTGGTAAAACTGTGTGTGTGCCTCTCTCTCCATGCTTGTTGTTTATCATCACTGCATCTTGTCATTTAAACGATGTGCATAGATATAGCGGTGCTCACTCTTCAACGCCACTGAGCTTTTTTCTAAAATCAATTTGATGGAGTTCGATCTTGAAAACCCATTAACAAACTTCGATGACTTCCATGTTTCTAGTACTGTTCCCTCTTTTATCCCTTCCTTCTTCCTTGTTGAATCTGATCATATGCCCACTGAGACTTACATTAAGACCCTCAAAGCTAGTGGTCTTGCTACTAGTATTAGACGAGAAGCTATCCGTTCAATCTCGCAGGTATGGTACCAAGGAACTTAACTTATTAATGGCGTTCATGCTTATGCATATTCATGCTGAATTTGGTTGTGTTTTTTGGTTTCAGTTTTCATGCAAATTCAGTCCTTTTTTGTCGTATCTTGCTGTCAATTATCTCGACCGCTTCTTATCAAGCCAAGGGTTACCGGTAAGGAAACCTTATATCCATTTAGTTACCAACATTTCTGCAATTGAAATAGTACTCCAAAACGGGGTAAAAAAAACTATGAGAATATATTTGGATTGTATTATCTCACTTCTATTCAAAAGTTAAAAGTAAATTTACACTTTAAATCGAACCTACATGAGATAAACATAATACATAATACATCATATGTCATTATTTGATTATTTTATTAAACATGTCAATTTTTAATAGAAAGAATCAATTTGTTTTCACTAAAATACAATAATTAATTTTTCTGTTTTTTAATAAAAAGGTGAAATACAATTTAAGTATTACTGCTATACCTTTATGTTACTTTTACTCCATAACTGACAAAAGATATGATATTGCAGCAACCTAAGACATGGGTTCTAAGACTTGTTGCAATCTCTTGTGTCTCTTTAGCTGCCAAGATGAACAAATTAGAGTTTGAACTTACCCATTTTCAGGTAAAATTCTATATTATATATGTTTATCAAGATGTATAACTTGTTTTTATGATCAAATTAATCTTTTTGTGTGTGTGTGTGGGGAGTATAATGTGTAGGGCGATGGAGGTTACATGTTTGAGGGACAAACAATAGAGCGAATGGAATACGTAATATTGGGAGCATTAAAATGGAGAATGCGTTCGATTACTCCTTTCTCGTTCATATCCTTTTTTATTTCATTGTCCAAGCTCAAAGATCCTCCATTAATGGACGTCCTCAAAGCTCGAGCTGTTGAAATAATTATGGAAGCCCAAAATGGTAGGTCTACTTCAGTGAAATGCATTTACCCCTACTACTGTACTTCAAATTTCCCATAAATTTTGATTTTATAACAGATATAAAGCTTTTAGAGTTCAATCCATCAATAATTGCTGCAACTGCACTTGTCCGTGCTTCCCATGAACTTTTTCCCTCGCAATTCTCCAGCTTTGGAAAAGCAATTTCCTACTGTCCGTACGTAAATAAGGTAAACCCCATCCCATTATCTTAGTTGGTACAAAATTTAAACCTACCAATAAAGATTTTAAATTAGAAGATTGAACTATAATAAAAAACCTGATAATTTGGGTGCAGGAAAACATGTTAAACTGCTACAATTCGATAATCTAGATGGGTTGGAGGTCCAACAAGGCCGAAGATATGGTTTCTCAGCAATTTTCAAGTTCAGAAAGAGACATGTTGAAGAGAAGAAAAACTAATGATTATGGGAAGAACCACACGGTCCACCTCTCTCAGGTCCAACACTGTTGATGATAGTGGGTGAGAGGTTTGAATAAATGGGCTGTTTTGAGAGTGAGCTTAGCTACCTCTTTACCTTCAAATAAGAAATGGGATACATGATCATGATTCTTAATGGCTAATCCGCTCCCTTTCTTTCTTTGTTAAGAGAGCTGAAGAGATGAAAACCGAAGAGAATTTTGTTTGCTTTGATTATTTTCCTTTCCTTTCTAGTTGGTACCAAATAATAACAAGGACAAAATTGACACTTCGAATTATATGGTTGGATTTTTGTTCATCTTTTTAGAGTTTCTAGCAGTAGAAGAATGGTGATGGGTCGTTATTACAGGTGGCAAAATGAGAAAGCCGAAAAAATAAAACTTGAAATCCATCAATTATCGGGTTGCTTGAAATTGAATCCAAACTTTTATGTCTAGAGCATAATATTTTTGTCACTAGATCAAGAAGTTGATAATAAAGATAAAATTTTTTTTTTTTGTAAAATTCTCTGTTTCGAGAGTGCTTTTTTTTTTTTTTAAATTTTTCTTTTTTCTTACAAGGATTGTTAGTAGGGAATAATATTTTGTTGTCTAGAAAAGTTCAAAAAATTATAATTATTGATGAAATAGTTGTGTTAAAAAATATATGAAAAGTTATCTTGTAGATACAACTTTGTGTAAAATTGTAAAACAACACAATTCTCCGAAAATATGTATCATTAAAAGATCTATTTCTATGATAAGGTATTTTATTTTGTAAAGACCTTTGTATTAGTCATTTTTATTGTTCTGCTTGGAATATTAAGGGTTTTATTGTATCTTGAAAGCAAATTAAAGCCTTAAAAAAAGTGTTGTATACACCTCAAACCATCTTATTTTATTAATGTTATTTTATTTCTTGTTTCAATCTTTATTTTTTTTTTTCTAACAGTATTTGGTAAATTTATTGATAATGACCAAAATACAGCTTGAGTTGTAAAGCTTAAGAAGGGCTTTAATAAAGTTCATAGTCATAACTTCCCAACTCTGATGTTGTATAGGTATTGGATTTAGCTTGCCAAGGTAAACAAAAATGTTCAATTTTATTCCTTTGGCATGTATCACGTTGCTGGATAAATTCCTGCACTTGGTTCGACATGTTAGGCCAGTAAAAATAGAGCTTAAGTTTATGGTAAGTGGCCTCATTGAGGAGAGTCATGCAAATCTTGAAGCAGTTGTTGCTTCAAAGGCCCACTATCACCAATGCATACTTTCTATTTGTACCTTACTATTCCATTTTCAAACGAAAATGAAGGTTGAGCTGTAGGACGAATTGCTAAGGCAATAATCTTTTCTTGCACATTCTGGTCTTCTTTTGTAACTTTATTCAATATCTTAAACCCACTTATTACAAGAGTAGTAGATGTCAGAATTAGGCACAAACCCTGCTCCTCAAATTTCCTTTGACAAGGTATTTGTAATTGCATTAGTTTTTCCTTTCTTGTTTTCGATAGTATAATTTAGATACAACAATTTGGCTAAGCATTTCTTTAAATAACAATGGTTTGTTTCTGCTCCAACAAAGGCTTTATGGCTTTATGGCTTAATGGTTTGTTTGATGACAAAATTGGTTCTCTTAAGATAATGCCTCCATTTGTTACTACCATTAGTATAGATAGGTACTCTTTTTCATAGATGGACAAGTCTGCATGCCTTGGCCCTAAGGCCTTCCTAAGATATTATAAGCCACCCTTCTTATGTGAGCACAACTCCTATACCTATAGAATTGACATCTGTCTACAAAGAAAAGGACATAGAAAAGGCAGGTAGTATCCGAATCCATAGTAGATAATAATTTTAATATTTGAATCCACAAATTTCGGATTGAATATCCTCAAATATTTTTTGAATCCGCAATTCGAATTGCCATCCTATATCATCTTAGCTTCCACTAGTCCAATGTTACTCCTTTTTACATGATTAACCAATGCTAAGCCAGTGTTTTACATTAACATCACATATTTTCACATATTTTTACATGATTAACCAATGATAAGCTACATTTGGTTTTAGAGAACATTTTCTGTTTTATTTTTATTTTCAGAAAATAGTTTTCATTTTCTATTTTTTGAAAATTGAAAAATACGTTTGATAAATGAACATGAAAATTTGTTTTTAGTAATGAAAATAGTGAAAACACGTTTGGTATATATTTTTTAAAATAGAAATGAAAAATAATTAAATAATTAAATTAAAGTATAATTTATTAAAAATTTATTACAATAATAAAAATAAATTAATGCAATTAAATAAAAACAGTTTAAAGGTTATAAAAATAAAAAGTTGTTTCTAAAAGGACTCGAAACAGGATAAATTTAATGGATAAAATGGAACTTAAAAAAATGTTAGTTTTCAATTTTTTTCCAAAACATGTTTTCATTTGTTTGACATTTTTATTCAAAACAATGAAAGCATATTTTTTATTCTCTAATTTTCACATATTTTTATTTTTATTTTCCAACAATCATTTTCAAAAGTTTTAACCAAATATATTTTCTTTACTATTTTTAATTTTCATGCAACTTTTGTTTCCTGAAATTAAACGCACGCTTAAATTCTCCTTGAACTTGTGAATTGTAAAGTTATGTCGACTGATTTGATGATTTCTTTTTTATAGTGCGAATAATCCAAGTAATAGAGTGTTCTTGAATAATATGCTTAAAATAATTTATTTTCTTATCGAGTCTTAACTCAAATGATATAAATATTATTGTCGAAGTAAGTTAATGTGAATTTGAGAGCGTTAAAACGCATATATCCTCTTATTTAAAGGTTGAGAAATATATATAAATAGTTCTAAATCTTGTATAGAGAAATCATTTTCTTAAAATTAACTTTTAATTAGTTTAATTTAATTTAAAATAAAATAACTTTTAAATAAATTGACGTGTTTATTAAAAAGTCTTTGGAAGATTTTTTTTAGCGTAAGTCCTAGAAGAATCTTAATTCTTAATTTATTTTACAATTAATTTAATTTAATAATGGTAAATGTTGAGATTTAATTGACAAAGCCATGTGCCTATAATTGATTATAAATAAGATAAGCATAATGATTTATTTAGTCCTCTAATTTAGTCCTCTATTTAATTTTTTTATTTTTTTTAGTTTTTGAATTTACTTTTTTTTTTTTAAATCACCCTAAAATATATGAAAAAATTAACGCTTTTTTAACTTTGCTAATGTGGCATACATGGATGACACGTCAAAATTTAATTAATTTTCAAATTTTTAAAAATTAAAAAAATTTATAAGAATAAATTTTTTAAAATTAAAAATCATTAAAATTATTTAAAAAATATATAAAATTACAAAAATATTTTTTTAGTATTTTTAAATTTTAAAAAATTAATTAAATGTTCACATGTTATCAAAGTGACAATCCATTTTCATCCATTTTGGGGTCATTTGACAAAAAAAAATGCGATTCTGAAAGCTAAAAGAGGTGAAAAATTAAATTGAAGACTAACTACTTTTTTTTTGTAAAATTGGAGGGCAAAAAAATCATTATGCTAATAATTAATATGATGCAATTCCATATTATGTCATCAATTCACACCCCTTAGATAATCCAACAAATTTTCTTTAATTAAAAAAAATATATTTTGGATTAATAATTGTTAAGTTATATATAATGTTGTTTGAATCAGATCTAAATTCTGATTTGAAAAATAGTTTTGAATCGATTAAATTGAAAATTGATACGAATTGATTAAAAAAATTAATAAAATCGATTATTTAAAAAAATAATATTTTAATCGAATATTTAAGAGTTGTGTTGGTTGTCGTGTATACTTGGTGTAATACTATAGAAAGGGATTCTTTCATTTGAATATTGATTAATCATGCTTGTCCTAATCACTGGGTTTCTTTTGTTTATTTCTTTAGATGATGTTATAATGGGTTAAATAATGATTTGAATCCCATAATTTATTTATTTATATATTGCTAGTTTAATTTTTAATAAATAAAAAATGATCAATACATGTGTACTTCTGAGCAACAATTTCAAGTCTTAAGGCTAATATTGTGTTGATCAGTTCCCCCCAAAAAACATAATGAAAATAGAAAATCGTGATAAAAAATAGAAAAACATAAATAAATAATTCCAAATTTCCAAAAATAAAATAAGATGAAATCATTAGTCAATCCAAATCTAGAAAGATCATTCCATCTATTTTCCTTTTCTTGATATCTAATAGATTTCTTCTCATCCCTTTTTGAAAGATATATACAACCTAGCTCATACATATTACATCATTTTTGCAGACTAAACAACGGCTAAGATTAGATTCTAAGCCCCAAAAACCTGCATCAAGAAGAAGTAGTAGCATACATAAAACTAACTCAGCTAATTCCTGGTTTCACCTCGAACTGAATCATGGTTCATGGATGAAGTTGAAAAAAAAAAAGAAAAAGAAAAACTCGTATTGTATTCAAGCTGGTTTCTAATTAGATTTCTAGATAACTCTTCCTTAAATTTAATTAGAAGTAAAAGCCGTCGAGCGGATCGTAGGAATCGAAATGACATGAGATTTCTTCATCAAGAAATGGAAAATCGGGTAATTCATAGCTAGCAGGATCCAACGTAACACTTGTATTTATATTACAACTGTCCCAGAAAAATGGTTCATTCCAGAAATTTCCACTATTTGCCTCGTACCCTTCAAACGAAGTCTTGTTGTTGTTGTTATGATCATATGTAACTGAGTCTTTGCTCGATATAACTGTGTTATCTTTGGTAATGGTGGAATATTGATCACTTGAAGTTGGTTGTGGGGATGCTGATAGTGAGCTCTCGAGAATTAATGGAGGACTTGTGGGAACATCAATTACATGATGATGATGATTGTTTAGCTTCTTTTCTTTTTTCTCTACTGCCTTTTCACTGTTATTTTGCTTATCCATAAAGCGCTTCTTGAGATGCGTATGCCAATGGTTCTTTATCTCATTATCTGTTCGTCCAGGTAACTGTGCAGCAATGGCCGACCACCTGCATATTGTGAATTACACAGCATTAGATCATTAGACCAAAGCAGTATTTGAATAGATTCAAATGGATTAAAAAACAGTACCTGTTTCCAAGCGACTCATGTAATCTGATGATAGTCTCTTCTTCTTCCTTGCTGTAATTCCCTCTTTTGATATTCGGCCTTAAATAATTCAACCATCGCAGTCTGCAACTCTTCCCACACCTCGCCAGTCCTGAAAACACAAGGATCGATCCTTATATCACCATTTTCAACAATAATCCCCAATCTATACTCACTATGATATGGACCATATGGTGTCTTTACCTGCATACTTGGGGAGTTGTCGCCAATTCCAACACCCATATCTAGTAACATAAGCTGTCAGTTTCCTATCTTCCTCAGGTGTCCAAGTTCCTTTCCTTGTTCCACTCTTATCACTGCAAGGTGTTCTCACCATGTTTGACTGCTCTATTTACAAACTATGAAACTTCAAAGTTGCAACAATTTATATACTATGCCCATGTTTAGACCAAAACGTGTGACACGTTTTAGTTGTGGTATTTATAAAATATTCATTTGCATTTAATAAGAAAAAAAAAAACTTGTCGTCTATATCCAGGAAAATTCAGCAGGATGTCGTTTTCATGGTCAAATACTAGAACGATATAGCTGACACCTTCGAGGAAAGATTGCTACTATGAAACGTGATGTATGCAGCGGATGAACCAAAACTTCGACGAAGCTCAGTTTAATTTTGATCAACAGTAGATCCATTACGTTTTTTTATCTTAAATTGTTTCTCTAATAAATCAAGAAACAAAAGCCATTGAAGATTTTGTAGGTTGTTTGATCGAATCTGGTATATATATTTCCGTGTCAGTTTGTGAGTACAAAGTACAAACAATAACTGCAATGTTGCTTTCAATAAAGTAAGACATTATTTAGATGTAACTATCTGTTTTGTTCCGTAGCTGAATATGGTTCATCTTCTGAATATCAACCTTGAAAATTATTGAATGGTATATCTTTTCTCTCGAAACATTCCTATATCAAAAATAAAATAAGGCCTGTCACGAGACATGAAACCCCCTGTCTCTAAACGTAACATTTAAATTTGACAAAAGAGTTGGATTCGAGTCCTAACTTCGCTTATGATCCCGTTTAATTCTAAAACAATTTTCGTGAGATTATTTGATGTGGATTAATCATGTTCTTGAGTGTGTATGTTTTGTAATGTGATTGAATGTATTTATCATTGTTGAAATCACTTGAAAAAGTTTGAGTTGATTTGGCAACATAATATGATATCACGCATTTGGATCTAGCGATCAAATCGAGTGTGGGGTGTCACATTTAGTGCTAATTTAACACAACCTGTCACGAGTTGAGACTACAATTATTGAATCTAAGATCACAATAAAGCCAAATCCCGACACCATTGCTTTGCAACAATCAAGAGGACATGGATTCGACCATATATATTGTGCAATTTTCCTCCGATTTAAGAGTTTAGAGATTAATGAATAGCAGTAAACATTGTATATATATATATATATATATATATAAAGGAGGGATAGCTCCACTCCCTTTTGTATCTTTTTTTGTAATATTAATATTTTAACGATCCAACCGTTGAATTTATCGATTAATTGTACTTGTTATGCATGTAGATTTTTGAACCAATCCGATATCTCTATTATATCGATTTAAAATACTATATATATATATATATATTAATATTTACTAAATGGTTGTAAGTATTTTACATAAAGCAAATAGTTAAAAACTTTTAATTTATGTCATGCATAGTCTATTTGAATGGAATATGAGATATGAAGGTTGAATCAATAAAATATTAATATTACAAAAAGATGTGGTGTAACTAGATCCCTCCCGTATATTATATATGAAAATCAATTAATAATTAATGTAATAATAAATAGCTTATATTATTGATACCTAATTTTGAGTTTAAAATCCTCTACAACCCTTAAAAATTAAAATTTTCTTTATTTTTAAAGAAATAACATGGAATTTTATTTGAAAAAAAAAGAAAAGAAAGCACATGTGGACTACATCATTATTGGATGGTAAAAAAAGGAAAAGAATGAAAATTGTTGATACTAGTGTTCAACAAGAAAAGAGACAAGGATGAGATGATAGTGGTGACTAGAAGATCGATTCACGTGAGTTAAGCAGAGAGAAGGAGTTAGGGAGATAAGGAGAGGAAAATGAGATTGTATGCCAGAGTGAATGCTTAAGATTGTTGAAAGGGAAAAAGATCCCTTCTATAATTGTGCTCTAGGGTATTTATAGGGGGAAGGTTCCCATGCGTGGTGATGCCACGTCACTAACAATATAGGTGATGGCTTGCTCATGTTGTGGGCCAGATGGCCCGTCTGTTATGTGTTGCTTGTCATCAAGCAAGGCTTGCTCAACCGTTCCCTTTGTCGAGATAGTGCGAGGTCGTTAGTCCTCGGTGATCTCCTCTTGTCCAAATCAGAGTAAGGTATATCAAAACGAAAAAAATTAATAAATATTGTTTTATTTAAGATTTTGTTTGATTTTTTTTGGTCAAGACTAAATTATTCTATTAATAATAGAGAAATAAATTAAAACAATTGTAATAATAGAATAATCTAATTATTATGTATCTAGTGAAAAGCTCATTTAGGAGAAATTATTTTATGGATCCTCCCCACCATATTATTCATTGTCCCTTTTCAATTATTTAATGACATTTTAACAATTATTTCATGTCATTGATACATAATTTTGATAATTTGTTAACATGAACCCTTGAACCCCAGACGTTCAGGTATGGGTTTGACGGTTCAGGGTTCGGGGTTTAAGTTTTGGTTTAAAATTTAGGGTTTAAGGTTTGAGATTTGAGGTTTATGGTTTAAAGTTTCATATTCATGGTTCAAGATTTAGGATTAAGGTTTAAAGTTCATGGTTCAGGGTTCAAGGGAAAAAAAATTACCAAAATTGTGTATCAGTGACATGAAAAAAACTACTAAAATATCATTAAATAATTAGAAAATGTTCATGAATTATGTGATAAAGAGAGTCTATAAGATGATTTATCCATGAAGAAATCCAAAATTTGATAATGACATTTCTTTTAAGATTTATCCAAAAGTACACGTGTCCTGTTATTGCTTACATTTCATGCTTTTTTTTTTTTTTTTCCTTTTTTGACCAAAGTTCATGTTCCTTTATACGATCTTCCTTTGCTCTCAACATTAAATTATTCTCCACGTGTAACTATTCTTTTCTTAGTTTTAACATGCAAACTAAGATTTCATCCAAAGTAATATCAAATAATTCAATTTACTGTATATTATTTTAATTGTGATTAAAAATTATATTGTGATTAAAAATTATATTTTATATTTATAATTTCATATTTATTTTAATTTGAATATAATTATATTTAAATTTCAGTACAATTATGCATTATAAATTGATTATGATTATAGTTATTCAAATGTACTGTAAGTCTGTGATCATGATTGTATTTATATTTTATATTTATAATTTAGGATAAAAAATTACAATATTTGTGTTGAGTATGACTTCTATTTCAGTAAAATTTGAGAAATAATCTTTCAGTTAAACTCTATTTATTTGTTTCAATCAAATTCTTATTAGTCTAGATTATTTTATTATTATTTGACCTATGAATTTAGCCTATAAATAGGCTCTTTTACAACCTTAGAAAATACACCCATTAGAGATTAGAACTCATAACACATTTAGATAATTTTGTGTTTACGTTTTGAGGGTTCTTTGTTTTCAGGTTTTCGGGGTTTAGTTTTTATCTCCATCTTTTGTACTCTTCGTTCTTTTGCCATTATAGTTAAATTATCTTTGCCCTTGGTTTTTTATCCTCTTTGGAGGGGTTTTTCCACGTTAAATTTGTGTGTTCAATTTCTCAATTTATTTCGCTATTTTTTTACTTGTTGCTTAATCGGGTCGATCCCAACAAGTGATATCAGAGCTAGTTCAATTTTCAGAGATCAGCCTGTTCAGAGATGGTAGCAACAAGGTTTGAAATTGAGAAGTTTGATGGTGAGACAAATTTCAATCTGTGGCAAGTTCGGATGATAGTAATTCTAGTTCAAACCGGCTTAAAAAAGGTTGTTACCGGGAAAAAGCCTGAGAATTTAAATCAAACATAATGGGAAGAGCTTGATGAAAAGGCCTTGTCTGCAATTCAGTTGTGCCTCGCGAATATGGTATTGCAGGAGGTATTGATGGAGAAGACCTCATCCGCCTTGTGGAAAAGGTTAGAAACTCTTTATGCGACTAAGTCTTTGGCTAACCATTTAGTGTTGAAACAACGTTTATTCACGTTCGCATGAACGAATGTGAGCTTCTTGGAGATCACATCATTCAATTCATTACTCTTTTAAATGATTTAAAGAACGTTGAGGTTCATATTGATGATGAAGATCAGGCTACGCTGTTATTGTGCTCTTTACCCCTTTCATACAAGTCTTCAAGGGAGATCCTGATTTATGTCAGAGACAAACTCTCGTTCGAAGATATGAAGGGTCATTTGTTGAATAGAGACAAACTCGACAATGAGTTTGGTTTGGATAGCAAGGCAGATAAGCAAGCTTCCATTTTGGTAGCATCAAAGAAACGAGACAAAAGGTGTCGCTATTGTAAAAAGTTAGGTCATGTCAAAGCAGATTGTTATAAACTACGAAATAAAAGAGCTGCTGAGAGTAACGAGGAAGATGTAGTTGGTGCTAATTTGGCCGATGAAAGCGGTGATGATTTCTTGTTAGTGTCAACGAGCGATAACTCCAAGCTCATGTCTGAGTGGATCCTAGATTCGGGATGTTTTTTCCACGTGTCCCAATAGAGAATGGTTCTTCACATACAGTTCGGTTGAAGGTGGAGTTGTGCGCATGGAAAATGATTCATCTAGTAAAGTAATTGGTATTGGTACTATTAAAATTAGGATACACGATGGGACGGTTAGGACACTCTCAGATGTCAAGTATGTACCTGATTTACGAAAGAATCTCACCTCCTTGAGTATTTTAGACTTGAAAGGATGCAGAATTAACATCGAGTCGAGTGGCATTAAAGTATCTCGTGGACCTCTCGTTTTGTTAAAAGGTAAAAGAACCTGTAGTCTTTATATTTTGGAAGGTTCTACAGTGACCGGTGAAATCGGACATCCCTCGTCCATTACGAAGTCTAAGTCAACTCGTTTGGAGCGAGTGCAACTTGGTCATAAGAGGGAAAAATGTATGACTATTTCGTTGAAGATATGTTCTCTTTTGGATGCAGGTTTTGAAAAGTTAGAGCACTGTGTTCGTGAAAATCAGACTCGGGTTAGTTTTAATTTGGCAGTGTACAAGTCGAAGGTTAGAAGTCTTCCAGTTTCTAAGTACAAATTCAACTTAGTTAATTCCCTGCATAGTTCAAGATAGGCCTGTAGTGGGCTTTGGCAAAGATGGCATTGTGGAAATATGAGTCAAGGTAGATATTTGTTGAGTATGACTCCTATTTCAGTCAAATTTGAGAAATAATCTTTTAGTTAAACTCTATTTATTTGTTTCAATCAAACTCTGATTAGTCTAGATTATTTTATTATTATTTGACCTATGAATTTAGCCTATAAATAGGCTTTTTTACAATCTTAGAAAATACACCCATTAGAGTTTAGAACTCATAACACATTTAGAGAATTTTATGTTTATGTTTTGAGGGTTCTTTGTTTTCGAGTTTTAGAGGTTTAGTTTTTATCTCCATCTTTTGTACTCTTTGTTCTTTTGCCATTATAGTAAAATTATCTTTACCCTTAGTTTTTTATCCTCTTTGGAGTGGTTTTTCCACGTTAAATTTGTGTGTTCAATTTCTCAATTTATTTCGCTATTCTTTTACTTGTTGCTTAATCGAGACGATCCCAACAATTTGTATGTCATAAAACTCAGAATTAAAAATGTTCTAATTTTATCTTTTTTTTTTAACACAATACTTAGAACTACCCATAACCCTCTCAACCCATAAATAGAAAAATAATGTGCTTTAGTGCACTCGAACCCATGCGCTCTTACATTGACAATAATACTTATGAAAATTGAAGTAAATACTCGATCTACAAATATTTAAAATCTTAAAACCACTAAAATGTGGTAGTCAGAATAAAGGAATTTAAAAACTGTCTTTCAAATAAACTATTTTATTATCCTTGTGAAAGAAATCTTAAATCAAATCTTTTGAACATATTATCTAAACCAATTTTTTTCCTGAATGAAACTTTCTCCAACACAGAATTCTTTTAAAATTTAGTAGATGCTAAAGTAACCCGGAAAGAAATCATGGATGGAGACAAGGCGAGGAAAGTGGGAGGGGCTATGTCCCATGACCTTTTGACCTTTTAAATTTTCTTTAAAACTCTTTTTTAATTTTTAATTAGTCCCTCAAATCTTTCAAAATTTTAATTTATTCCTTGTATATACAATCTATTTTTTAAAAAAAATCGTTTTGCTTAGAAGTTGGTTTATTGTTTTAAAGATTAGTATTTGATACACAATAAAAATTTTAATTTCACAAACAAACTTCAAATAGACTTGTTCATGAGTCGAGTTATCTGTCCAGGCTTGAAGATCTTTACGAATTTTGGGATGCTCTAGATAAAAATATTTCACTCGAAAAATGGGCTTGTATAAAAAAAATCAAACTCGTTTAAAATATGGCTCGAGCTCAAACTTGAACATTTAAGGCTCAAACCTAGTTTGACCATTTTTAAGTTTATAATATTTTATGTTATGTAATTTATAACAAATTAAAAAATAAAGTTATACTAAATATATAATACTACTATAATATAAACATTAAAATAATGTTAAGATGAATATATAAAAAATTTCAATGAATAAAAGAGTATAAAATTATTAAATATTATATTAAAAAATAAAAATAATATAAGTTAACTTAAAATGAATTTGAATTAATTTTTTGCAAATACAAGTATACTTGGACAAAATTTTAGACCCATATTTAGAACTGAACCGAACTTAAACAAATATAAAATATATCATTATCATGCTTAGCTCGACCCGATCCGACCATGAGCACCTCTAACTTTCGGTATGTGTTTCATTTAAAAAGAAAATACTATGTGTTCTTATAGAGTCTTAAGTTTTTCACTGGCAATCAAATAATTTTCATTGTTTTAATTTAATACAATAGAATCTGTTAATAATCAATTAGAGACGAAACTGGGGCTTTGGCTTCCTTAGTTTAATGGAATAATTCCCCTTTTAGAGAATTATTTAACTCCTCTAGTGAATTATTTATTCAATTTAGATAATCCCAAAACAATTTTATTTTCTAGTTTTGTCCTCAAACTTTTTTAAATTTATTTTCTTTAACTTTTTCCTCGTAATCAAAGAAGGGATATGTTTCTAAGGATTGAATTAATGTGGGTTTGATAAATTGAAAAATTAAATACTAAATTTTTACCGTTAAATTTTATAAATACTGGTAAATTAGTAAATATAAGTACGGAATATAGTTATTTTGTATGATAAAAATAAATATTGGTTTTAAAAGATTTTTTTTTTTAAATTTTAGTCATCTTAATATAGTTTTTTATATTTCATTTAAAAAATATATAATTTATTTCAATTTTTTAATAAAATAAAATCAACTTAATATTTTAAACATTAAATAATAAATAGCTACCTACCTACTTACATTATTCAACATTTTTTTTTCAAAATTTTATATTAAATAAAAAATTAAAATAATTATCAAACATATTTAAAATATTAAATATTAAAATTTTCATTTCAATGAAATGAGCCTTAATTTCTCATGTCAGACAATACAAAAATATTGGCAAATTACTCTAAATAGACCAAAATTGGATTTTTTTTATTGATTGATCAAATATATAATTTGATATTAATGATGGGAAAGTTCTTAATTTCATAACTGATATTAAAAACACTTCAAATTCTTAATTAATATTTAAAAAATAAAAGCACATAAATTTTTTTTAAACTCCACTTATAAACTAAAAGAAAAGCCTCCACACTTTTTCGAAAAAAAAGAAAAAAAAAAAAAGCTCCACGAATAATATGCCATAATAAATGTAAAGCAGAAATGATTTTATCTTTTAGAATATGAACAAACTGAAAAAGATTTGGTCTTTGAAAAAGGTTCATACAAAGTGGAAGCGATGGCTAGCGGTATAAACTTGACCATTTTTCCATGGTGTGTTTTTTCTCAGTCACGTTTAGCACCATTCTTGAGTCAACTCAGACTCAGACTCCACACTGGAAATAAGCAGGAACTAGCATCAAATTAAAAGGAATATGAAGTTATGCACGAAGCTCCTCCAGTGCCCCTATTTTATTTTATTTAATAATTTATTTCTTTTTATTACTACTTTTTTAAGAACAAAATATCAAAGAAATGTAGGTTTATTGTTGTTACATTTATAATCAAATTACTTGGCTCTCTTTGATTTTTGAAAATAATTTATTTTTTTGTTTTATTTTTAGGTATAATAATCTCTAATTTTACGAAAAATCATTTTAGCTTTCCGTTTAATTTTATATTTTTTGGCTTTTGAATTTGCATTATTTGTGAAATCGCCCCAAAATAGATAAAAAAGTTAACATTTGTTAACTTTGTTGATGTGGCAACATAAGCAATTAATCAATTTTTTAAAAATTAAAAAATAATTTATATTTTTTTGAATTTTTTAAAATTAAAAAAATAAATTAATTGCTGACATTGCATTTAGATAGCAATCCACGTATATGACACATCAACAAAGTTAACAAGCATTAACTTTTTCATTCATTTTTAAATTAGTTCTTTATAATAGCGTATAGTCTAAAATTTTAAGTAAAATTATAGCTATTCAAGCCTATTAAGTATCATTTATTGAATGAAAATGACTTTAATTAAAATATTATTTCAATAAAATGATTAAATTTTACATGAAGAAATCTATTAATGATATTTTATTAAATGAAAATCATATTTAATTAGTGAAATTAAAGATATCAATTTAATAAACAATTAAGTTTTCTAATTAAACATTCTACTATGAATTTGGAACATCATAAATGTAACATCCTGGAAATGGGCCTATGCATTTTTTATTTAATTATACGAAATGGCATGTCTTATGTGTTATGAATGTATGGTGAACATTTTTGAAAATGTCTTGGAAATGTAAGGAAATGTCTTGTCTTGGAAATGTAAGGAAATGCCTTAGAAATGTTAAGTTTTAAAGTATTAAAAGAGGGACATGAAGCAAGGTGGTCTTAAGAGAAAATGTATGTGAAATATAACATACAAATAGTCTTGGTAAAATGGCTACAAGGCGCCACTTAAGGCCCTAGCAAGTGACGCCACATACATAGGCAAAAGGGCCAAGGATCGAGTCGCATGGGAAGCAAATAAAGGAATTTTATTTTTGCTACAAGGAGCAGAGAGGTGGACGACATTAAGGCTCTTAAAAGAGGAGTTTTATTCTTTTTAAAATTCGGCAAATAGATAGATAATGATGGATTATTATTAGTATTATTTTTATTAAGAGATGAGAGATAATTATTGGATTAAATTTTTATTAATTTGAATAAGGTGATAATTAAAGAGATAAAGCTATCAAAATAGAAGAGTGATGGCCAAGTAAGGGACACTAGGCCTAGTAATTTCGGCAAAAGGAGGAAAACTAAGGCCATTCATCATTCTCCCCTCTCCTTTTTCTCTCTGCCGAATTTCCTAAGCAATATTCTCTCTTCTCTTTTATTTTTGCCAAGCCGAAAACACCTTGGGTTCTAGCCGAATCCTCCATCTTTATTCTTCTTTCTCTTTTCTTTCTAAATCCATTCAAAAGCCGGAAGTAAGCCTTTTTAAGGCCATAGCCGATTATTCAAGAAAGCCGAAATCAAGTTCTTTCCAACCTATAGCCGAATATCTCAAGTGGCATCAAGAGGAAGTGCTGTCGACTTCCACAAATAGGGTAAGGGCCGATTATTGTCTTGATCATTCCTTTTCTTTATAGCTGAATGTTAGAAACTAACCTTAATAATCTTGGCCAAAACTTTGGAAAAAGGTTTCGGGATTTGCTAGTTGTCGATTTCAAGGGGAGTATCTTTCGGGATTCGTCCAAGTCAACTATTTCGGGATTTAAGGATCAAGGTAAGACAATAAAGTATTCGGCCTTAGGCCATTTTTATTGAGATTTAATGTTAGAAATTGATCTAACATGTGGCTATAGGGATTTCGACATACACCTAAGACAAGAGATCAATTACGGGATTTAAGATTTGGAAGGTAAGTACATATGTACATTCAGCTAAAGCCTAGTTTAGTATTTTGATTTGTTTCTTAAATGTTTAAAAGCCGGAAACTAACCAAGTTAATGGATTTAATGTTGGCCGATTGAAGGAAGGTATAGCACAAAGTTTTCGGGATTTGATTTATAGTGAAATCGGCACCAAGGTAAGAATTCTATTACAATAATCCTAATGGGATTTGGTTTTATGGCCGAATGGGTTTTCATTAAATTTCTAAGTGTTGGCCGAATGTAGGAGTAAGGATCTAAAGTGTTAGATCGGGTTTTCGGGTTTTCAGAAATGTTAATACCAGGTGTGTACCCCACACTAACTTTTAATAAGATTTATGACAATATTTAATATGTGTATGTTTATAAGAATGTGAATATGGCTAAGGTACCATGTAATGGTACAAAAGTACTCAGTGCACGCTTTCCTACTCCTACTAGGAATATGAATATATGTTATGACTCATATGTGAACAAAGTGATAAGAATGTGAAATTAGGCATGTTAATGCATAATATGTATGATATGGGGCATATGGGTTATATGAAAAGGGGAAGTGAATGTGGTGACCTAAGACCACGATATCTGAATGTGGTGACCTAAGACCACGATATCTGAATGTGGTGACTTCGGCCACATTATCTGAATGTGGTGACTTAAGACCACGAATATTTATAAGAGGCGATGAGCACGCCGATCGCAATGATCGCTTCGATGGTGTGTAACGGATGGAGGTTGACTTAGTAGTCCCCACGGTGTGCAAGGTTGGTACGGGTGATGTGTAGCGGATGGCTAACTAGGTTTTGGGTTCGGGTTGCATCATTATTTTTATTTGTTATATGTGTTGATATGTGACATGATAATGTATGCCTGAATTTGTTAAGACTTAGTGTTGTGGTACACATTGAGTCTGTTGACTCACCCCGTTGTGGGAACATTTTTCAGGTGATGAACAGTGATGGATCGGGGTCGGCAGAAGCTTAGGGATGGCCATGCTCAGCAAGAAATTCATTTTATTTGGACTATTTTATTTTAAGTACTTTGGTTTTTAATTTTGGGGATTTATTTGATGTAATAAGGCCATAGTTGAATTACTTTAATTTTTCTTTTAATTTCTATGTACGAATTTTTATCAAGTGAAGTTTGAGTAAATTTTATTTCAAAACAAAGCCTAAACGTTTTGTCACCTAAAGTAAAGGATTTTAATAATGAAATAAACTTGTTTTCAACTCAAGCCCGACCCAACACAATCTTTCTTTCAAAACACACAAGTTTTTCCTAAGTAACAAAAGAATTTGAACCGGTTTTCATCGAGGAACATACCAGATCCAGTCCAAGCTTGTGGGCCGGGTATGGGGTGTTTCAGTTTGGTATCAGAGCCCATTTCAAACTCTCGGCCTTGGGTTTAAGGCCCAAAACATTTTCAAATCGAGCCCAAGTAAGTTTTAATGAAAATATTTTATGAAATAAGCAGGTTTTCTGGCATGACACCTAAGTCTCCGACCCGCAGTCCACCAGGTAAGTACCCCTATCCATTGTGTGATTTATTGTATGATCTGTATGATCTGTAGAAGGGTAGGAATGAAACGTAGAAATAGTATGATAGGTACTTGAACCCTAGGACTAGTTTTCCCCAACAATTAAATAAGATTTAAATGCCTAATTAAACATACCTATGGCTAAGTCGCCGAGTTAGGGTGTGGCAACCCCTGTGCGCATGTCTAGGAATGGATCCGGAAGAGTCTGGTACTTAAGCAGTCCTAGTGACTCACCTCCTCTTCGCAGGAATCCTACCTGGTGTGTAGCTACGGTTCACCCTAACCAAGAAGACTCAGTCATAGGCTAAACATAATAACTAAAACTCGAAAGGGAACTAGCCGTGTTTTTATAAAAACCCTAGGTTTAAAACTCTTAAAATTACCTTTTTAATTTGTGAGAACTATTTTTACAAAATTTTCCGAAAAATTTTCGATTTATGAAATTACAAAAAATATCCCTAGTGGTAAAATTACAAAAAAATACCCTTGGTTTATGAAATTCCCAAAATAGCCACAGTTCTTATCAAGATTTCATTACTTTATAGAATGTTCAAAAACCCTAATTTGCAAATTATCAAAAATACCTTGATTTTGGAAAATTACGAAATTGCCCCTGACGTACAAAATTACCAAAATGACCCTAATTTCCAAAATTTTTGCAACATCACCATTTTGGAAAACAAATTCTCAAAAAAAGAACCCTCAAAGTTTTGCAAATTTTGAAATACCCCTATAATATTAAGCTTTACAAATTACCCTGGTTTATTACCAAAATACCCTCGAGTTACAAAATTACCGAAGTACCCCCGGATTTTAAAATTTCCAAAAATACCCTGGGAACGTAAAATTACCAAAATACCCTTATTGACAAAATTACCAAGGAACCTTATTTTGAAAATTTACGAAAATACCTCTGTAGGACAAATTACGAAAATACCCCTGGGATAGGAATAAGGCAAAAAATGTTCGAATAGTGAATGTGGGTGGTAGATACCACTGAATAAATATGTCTATGTTGATGAATGAATGTGCCTCTATTGAGGAATGAAGGTGTCTCTGTTGATGAATGTGAATGTGATTCTCTGAATTAGAGTAGTGAACTTGAACTGAAACTTTGTGTGATCGAAAGAACTACTTCTAAATATATTTATTTCATAAAATTGTTCGCGGTTAATAAGTGGAACAAAATTCTGATGCATAAAACTCTTTAATCAGATTAAATCGCAGCGTTAGAAATGAGTTCTAGGGGACGTGAACTTAGAGATTGTGCCTAGGAAGTATGATGGTTCTATTAAGATCAGAGTGCGCAGCATAAGCGTAGTGCGGTGAGTTAAGATGTACGATTATTCGTTAGCTAAGTAATTTCGAGGACGAAATTATTTTTAAAGGGGGTAGAATTGTAACATCCTGGAAATGGGCCTATGCATTTTTGATTTAATTATACGAAATGGCATGTCTTATGTGTTATGAATGTATGGTGAACATTTTTGGAAATGTCTTGGAAATGTAAGGAAATGTCTTGTCTTGGAAATGTAAGGAAATGTCTTGTCTTGAAAATGTAAGGAAATGTCTTGGAAATGTAAGGAAATGCCTTAGAAATGTTAAGTTTTAAAGTATTAAAAGAGGGACATGAAGCAAGGTGGTCTTAAGAGAAAATGTATATGAAATATGACATACAAATAGCCTTGGTAAAATGGTTACAAGGCGCCACTTAAGGGCCTAGCAAGTGACGCCACATACATAGGCAAATGGGCCGAGGATCGAGTCGCATGGGAAGCAAATAAAAGAATTTTATTTTTGCCACAAGGAGCAGAGAGGTGGACGGCATTAAGGCTCTTAAAAGAGGAGTTTTATTCTCTTTAAAATTCAGCAAATAGATAGATAATGATGGATTATTATTAGTATTATTTTTATTAAGAGATGAGAGATAATTATTGGATTAAATTTTTATTAATTTGAATAAGGTGATAATTAAAGAGATAAAGCTATCAAAATAGAAGAGTGATGGCCAAGTAAGGGACACTGGGCCTAGTAATTTCGGCAAAAGGAGGAAAACTAAGGCCATTCATCATTCTCCCCTCTCCTTTTTCTCTCTGCCGAATTTCCTAAGCAATATTCTCTCTTCTCTTTATTTTTGCAAGTCGAAAACACCTTGTGTTCTAGCCTAATCCTCCATCTTTATTCTTCTTTCTCTTTTCTTTCTAAATCCATTCAAAAGCCTAAGTAAGCCTTTTTAAGGCTATAGCCGATTATTCAAGAAAGTCAAATCAAGCTCTTTCCAACCTATAGCCGAATATCTCAAGTGGCATCAAGAGGAAGTGTCGTCGACTTCCACAAATAGGGTAAGGGCCGATTATTGTCTTGATCATTCCTTTTCTTTATAGCCAAATGTTAGAAACTAACCTTAATAATCTTGGCCAAAACTTTGGAAAAAGTTTTGGATTTGCTAGTTGTCGATTTCAAAGGGAGTATCTTTCGAGATTCGCCCAAGTCAACTATTTCGGGATTTAAGGATCAAGGTAAGACAATAAAGTATTCGACCTTAGGCCATTTTTATTGAGATTTAATGTTAGAAATTGATCTAACATGTGGCTATAGGGATTTCGACATACACCTAAGACAAGAGATCAATTATGGGGTTTAAGATGTGGAAGGTAAGTACATATGTACATTCGGCTAAAGCCTAGTTTAGTATTTTGATTTGTTTCTTAAATGTTTAAAAGCCGGAAACTAACCAAGTTAATGGATTTAATGTTGGCTGATTGAAGGAAGGTATAGCACAAAGTTTTTGGGATTTGATTTATAGTGAAATCGGCACCAAGGTAAGAATTCGATTACAATAATCCTAATGGGATTTGGTTTTATAGCCGAATGGGTTTTCATTAAATTTCTAAGTGTTGGCCGAATGTAGGAGTAAGGATCTAAAGTGTTAGATCAGGTTTTCGGGTTTTCAGAAACGTTAATACTAGGTGTGTACCCCACACTAACTTTTAATAAGATTTATGGCAATATTTAATATGTGTATGTTTATAAGAATGTGAATATGGCTAAGGTACCATGTAATGGTACAAAAGTACTCAGGTACGTTTCCTACTCCTACTAGGAATATGAATATATGTTATGACTCATATGTGAACAGTGATAAGAATGTGAAATTAGGCATGTTAATGCATAATATGTATGATATGGGGCATATGGGTTATATGAAAAGGGGAAGTGAATGTGGTGACCTAAGACCACGATATCTGAATGTGGTGACCTAAGACCACGATATCTGAATGTGGTGACCTAAGACCACGATATCTGAATGTGGTGACTTCGGTCACATTATCTGAATGTGGTGACTTAAGACCACGAATATTTATAAGGGCGATGAGCACGTCGACTGCATCGACTGCCTTCGATGGTGTGTAGCGAATGGAGGGTTGACTTAGTAGTCTCCACGGTGTGCAGGTTGGTACTGGTGATGTGTAGCGGATGGCTAACTAGGTTTTGGGTTCGGGTTGCATCATTATTTTTATCTGTTATATGTGTTGATATGTGACATGATAATGTATGCCTGAATTTGTTAAGACTTAGTGTTGTGGTACACATTGAGTCTGTTGACTCACCCGTTGTGGGAACATTTTTTGTGATGAACAAAGTGATGGACCGGGGTCGGCTGAAGCTTAGGGATGGCCATGCTCAGCAAGAAATTCATTTTATTTGGACTATTTTATTTTAAGTACTTTGGTTTTTAATTTTGGGGATTTATTTGATGTAATAAGGCCATAGTTGAATTACTTTAATTTTTCTTTTAATTTCTATGTACGAATTTTTATCAAGTGAAGTTTAAGTAAATTTTATTTCAAAACAAAGCCTAAACGTTTTGTCACCTAAAGTAAAGGATTTTAATAATGAAATAAACTTGTTTTCAACTCAAGCCCGACCCAACACAATCTTTCTTTCAAAACACACAAGTTTTTCCTAAGTAACAAAAGAATTTGAACCGGTTTTCATCGAGGAACATACCAGATCCGGTCCAGGCTCGTGGGCCGGGTATGGGGTGTTTCAATAAACTTATAAATTGATTACTTGAATTTAGTAACTTGTGATAAATTAATTAATTTAATTTGATAACCCATATTGATTAATTGAACTTGTTAGTAACTTGTGATAAATTAATTAATTTAATAATGTGAAAGAATGTAAAATAAAAGATGTATAAAAGCAATAATAAGTGGACTCGCTATATCTCTTTTAATTTTGTTGATTTGATTTCCACTTTTTTTTTTCCTTTTTTGAACATAATTCTTTCTTGCTTTATTTGATAGAAATTCATGCTATAAATTCTATGGTAAGCTTATAACGATTATCTCTCTATTACTACATGTTGTTACACGTATGTAACAGTCATCTCTCTATAACAGGAAAAATCTAGACAGACAAATGAGACTGTGTTATTTAAGTTCTTAACTGAGTTGGTGTCACGAGTCAACTAGGCATCAACTCGATTAGGGAAATTACGAAAATGTTCTTCCATAATTACATTTTAATTGTATTATTATTTTATATAAGTGAACAAGGACAGTATAATGAGAGAAGGGGAAAAGGGTTTGCAAGCACATGGAATTGGATCTCATGTCAATCAACTTGAAACCACACAAGTTTGCCACGAGCTAGTGGTATGATTGGTTTAATTGTATTATTCATACTTTATTATATTCATCAATTGTATGTCAATATTATTATAATATTATTTAAACTCCTGACTGAGTTGGTGTTACGAGTCAACCGAGAACTAACTTGATTAGAGAAATTACGAAATGGTCTTTTGTGATTAAAATAAATTATAACATTTGAGGGTATTTTAGTCTTTTAATTTTCAAAAACCATTAAATCTTTTTTGAATGTGGTTGAATTTGAACCCTAGCTTAAAATTATTATAATGTATTTATATATTTAAATTTCATTTTATTTACAATTTAATCCTTTTTTATTTTAATATTGTACATATTGTACGTGTCATTATTAATTAATTTTAAATAATACATTTTATTATTTATTATATATTATTTTTAAAATAATATCGATATTTTAAATACATAATTTCTACATAGAATTTTTAATATTAAATAAATAAATAAGATTTTGGTAAATATTGACAAACAACTTTCTAAGTGAAAATGTCTTGAGAAAGATGGTGTAGAGGCCCAAATTTGCCTTGCCCGCCAGAAAACCAAAACAGAAAATAAATAAAAAAAAGTCCATATCTTAAATGTCCAGTTACAAATTATAAGCCCCAAAAAAATAATTAAAATTACAACCCAAAAAATTGAAGGCCCAGTGGCCCGAAATGTTTCAAACTTTTCAGAAAAAAAACCTAACCTAACCCTAGCCGCCTGCTCTACCAACTGCCTGCCATCGGCACTGTCACCACCTGCAAGGAAAAGAAAGAAAAGACAGAAACCAAACGAGTAGTTGAAACAGTAGAAGAAAATAAAAATGTAAATCGGCTACAAAAGCCTGGAAACTGATTGTAAAAAGGGTTCTTTTTTCTGAAAAAAACACACGAAATCAAATACAAAAAAAGAAGATAAAATACAAAAGAAACAGATTCAAAAAAGGTGACTTTTTTTTATTTTCTCTTCGTTTCTATTTTTATTTTCACTTATAAAAAATAATAAACAAAAAATAAAAAAAAAAGGAGTCAAAGTTACCTGACCCTTCGCGTTCCGCCGCCGTGGGTGGCAGAGGTTCATCGTTTTCGATGAAAAATGATGTCTTACGGGTTCGGAGACTAAAAAAAAAAAGGGGATTTTTTTTTACTTTTTCAGCCACCGTGGACGGCGGCGCCATCACATGTGATCCTCGACCGCCACAGTGGCCGATGGCCGGAGCCTAGGCTGGAGAAAAGGAGAGAGTTTGAGAGTTTTTTTTGGAAGGGGTGGGGAGAATGAAAAAATTTAACTTTTATAGGCCCATCAAACGACGTCATTTTGGGCTGGCCATAATAGCCCTAATGGCATCGTTTTGCCCAAGGATCCGCGCGTCGACCCGACCAGCCAGCAAGATCCATGCTTTTTCTGAAATGAATAGGCTAATTGCTATTTTAATCCTTCTGCATTTTCACTACTATTCAATTTTTTCCTGTTACTTGATTTTTATTTTTAATTTCCCCCTTCTATTTTATTTTTTGTGCAATTTAGTCCCTTGATTTGTCAAGGAAACGGTGCATCTAATTGAGTTTAGGATATTTTTCCCATTTGGTCCCTTCTTCTTTTCGCACATCTCATCTTAATCCCCTGTTCTATTTTAATTTTTTACAATTTATCCCTTTAATTTCATTTTGATTTTCGATTTAATCCTTAGCCTAATTTATTTCAACTTTTTCACAAACTTTTTATTTATTTATTTATTTATCCTTTTACACAAAAAAATAGATTATTCATATTTATTTTTAATGATGCATTTTTATTATTATTGTTATTATTTTAATTTTAACGTTTTTGTTGTTCTGGTTGCTTTATTATTTCTTTTATTATTTTTAATATCTCCATGTTATGTTTATTTATCTTTTTTAAATTGTGCATTTTTTATTTTTACTTTTATTTTAAGTTACTTATTTTACTAGTGCGATCTAATTATTAATACTGTTATCACTATTATAAGTACGTCATTATTATAGTTTTTTATTGTTTATTATTTATCATTTTAATATTCTATCTATATAGTTATTTTATATTATTACCATCGTACTATGCATTACATTTAAAATGTTCATTCATTTTTCATACGATACCCGAATGAATTAAACATATACCATTGAAAGTGTTACATTAATTTTTATTCGATGCATAAAAAGCAAATTTTCAAAAATAGGCAATATTCTGTATTTGGGAGATTCAAGAAATCGTACCCTAACTTACGGGGTTTCGATTTTCTCGTTGAACTCGAATAACCCAATATTCTTTCAAAATTAAAATACATAAGATTTCAAATAAAAAAAATAAAGGCAAGCCTATTCTCAAAGGTTTAAGGTGTCGTGTCTTAACTTACGGGATGTGACATTTTGTTATCTCGAGACGAGAAGGTCTTTAACGTTTGTTTCAGTTTATTCAAGCAATTTCGAAGTACAAATAATATAATACAAAGAGGGATCGTATTTTAAATTCTTTTCGAGTTATCAACTTTCGACACTAAGACATTAATTAATCGATTAGGTACCAATTTTGTGCGTTACGAGGGTGCTAATTCTTCCTCGTACATAACCGACTTTCGAACTCATTTTTCCAAATTTCGTAGATCAAAAATTATTGTTTTAGTAAATCAAACCCTTTATTAAAACAAGCAAATTAGGAGGTGACCCGATCACACCTCACAAAAATGATTGGTGGCGACTCCCATTTTTTTGTTTTTTTTTAAAAAAGGTCGATTTTCAAAAAAAGGTTTCAACAGCTTGACGACTCCACTGAGGATAAAATAAGAGAGTCAAGGCACCAATTGATTATTTCTTGTCTTTTTGTCGAAATTGATAATTTGGTTTACATTTACGATCCTTTTGTTGCATTTCATTTTTATAATCTGTATCATTTTATTATATTTGTTTTATTGGTCCGAGTCTTTAGATATATTTTCGTATATTGCATTTCATAACCGGTCGGTTATACCCTTTTAGGTGGGAATGAGAAACTATTCCTTCGTGTGGTCTTCACCTCTATATAGGATAGTGGATCGCTTTCGGGATACATCCGTACCTATGTCTTCGTTAGATTTTCATCGCCGTATAGCCATAGAGAAATGTATTCCTCAGAACTGAACTCAGTCCGTATAAGCCTATAATGGGTGAGGATCGAGGAATCTGCTAGTTCAAGTACCTTTACTTTAGAACCGAACCGCATATAGTAAGCCTTAAGAGCCTACCCTAGATAGAATCGCATCGAACCCCTAGTGGTCCGTTTAATAGGTGCTTTATTTATTATTTCTTACTTGCTTTAAATTTTAGTTTTGTATAATATGTACTGACTTGTCTTGTTTTGCTTTGACTGTGATTGCATGACATTTTCATCATAAAAAAGGTGTTGATTCGCGTTCAATTACTAAATAGAGAGCTTGCGATGGAGAATGAATTTCTTGATAAAGTGGAAGATAATGCGGCTGTCCTAATATGGTCCGAGAAAACGCAACTAGAAAAGGGTGATAGTCTGACAGAGGGGTATGTGTTAGAATTATGAGACTTCACTCGTATTAGTGTGACCTAGAACAATCTCCAAGAATTGAAAGAGATATGGGTGGTGTGGGTAAAAGAGTCAATGACAACTTTCCTGGGCCAAGTCAAGAAGGCACTCGACCAAAGGAGGAATACCTGCAAGTGATCTCATCTGAGCAATAGATTATAAAGCGGGATTTTGAAAAAAGGAATTCAGAGCTAGGAAAGAAGATAGAACAATTGGAAGAGGAAAAGATGCAATTAGGACTAGATGTTGACGTCTAGAAGCTAGAGGCCGATAAACTGAGAAAAGGAAAGAACAAGGTCGAGGAAGATCTAGACAGTTTAAAGCGGATTACAACAAGCTGCGCTTATCAATGAGGACTGTTGGGCTGGGAAAACATCAGAATAATGGCGGCAAGTGTAACATCCTGAAAAGGGCCTATGCATTTTCGGTTTAATTGTACGAAATGACATGTCTTAAGTATTATGAATATATTTTGAACATTTTTGGGAAACCTGGAAATGGATGGAAATGATTTGGAAATGATTCAAAAGAGGAAAGTGAACATTTCTGGAAACTTGGAAATGTAAGGAAATGTCAAGATTAAAGAGACGAACGAAAATATTTGGAAACTTAGAAATGACTTAGAAATGTCGAGTTTTAAAGTTTAAAAGAGGAAATTAAGGCAAGGTGGCCTTAAGAGAAAAAGTATGTGAAATTTGACACACAAACAGGCTTGGAAAAGTGGCCTGAAGATGCCACTTAGGGCCTCTGGAAATGGCGCCACCTGCAAGGGGTTGGGCCTGAGTTCGAGTCACAAGGGAAGCAAATAAAAGAAGTTTTATTTTTGCTTCCAGAAGCCAGAGGTGGACGGCACAAGCTTTCTAGAAAGGAGGAGTTTTATCCTCTTTAAAATTCGGCTAATTAAGGGGATAAATAAGGGATTTAATTTGGATTATTTTTGGAGAGATAAATAAGGATTATTCTTTAATTATTTTAAATTAAGAAATAAAGTTATCACAAAGAAAGAGTGGTGGCCAAGTAGGGGACTCTAGCCTAGTAAATTCGGCTAAGGGAAGAAAAGCAAGGCTAGTTTCCATCCACTCTTTTCCTTGGCCGAAATTCCCTAAAGAATTCTCCCCTCTCTGCCGAAATTTTCCTTAGCAAATTCTCTCTTTTCTCTGCTATTTTGCTAAAATCGAAAACTCTAGTAAAGCAAGCCAATCTCTTCATCTTTCTCTTCTTCCTATTTCTTTTATTCCAATCCATTCAAAAGCCGAATCTTGGAGGGGCTTCAAGCATAGATGTTGCCGATTTCCATATAAAAGGGTAAGATCTAATTCGGTTCTCTTTCTTTTCTCTTAGGCTTGTCAAAAACTAAGATCTAATCTCTACTATTATTTTATGGCCAAATCTACAAAGGATCTCTCGGGTTTCTACAGCTGTCGACTACAAGGAGGAATATTTCGGGATTCATAAGGATCTAAGGTAAGAAACTATAAGATTCAAAGGCCTTGCTTTATGTTTTAGTGATTAGATTAAATCTAACGTACGGTTTTAGGGATTTCGACATTCCTAGGAAAACAAAGATCAGTTTCGGGATTTGTTGGTGTTCCAATCGGTAACAAGGTAAGAATACTAATCCTACTAGGATTTGGATTTATGGCCGAATGTTTTATTAAAGTAGTAAGTAAT
Organism: Gossypium bickii; assembly: GCA_025503065.1. NCBI lineage: Eukaryota > Viridiplantae > Streptophyta > Magnoliopsida > Malvales > Malvaceae > Gossypium > Gossypium bickii. Next base: position 109,848,398 of record CP106717.1, read on the forward strand.
GAATCAAATGTAGGGTTTAAGGATCTAAGCGGTAGATCAGATTTCGAGATCTCAAGGAAATTGTTAAGTGAATCAGGTGTGTACCCCACACTATTTTATAATATGTATTATGGCAATGTTTATTAAAATATGCGATATTAAGAATATGAAAGTGGCTAAGGTACATGTTATGGTACAAAGTATTCAGGTACGTTTCCTACTCCTACTAGGAATATGAAATATGTTATTTGTAACATGTGAATAAAACAAGAATGTGAACTTTGGCACGTTATTGCATAATATGTTATGGGCATATGGGTTTTATTTTAAAGGGGAAGTGAATGTGGTGACCTAAGACCATGAACACGGTGACCTAAGACCGTGATATCTGAAAGTGGTGACCTAAGACCACAGTAATCTGAAAGTGGTGACCTGAGACCACGAATGCGGTGACCTAAGACCGCAATTTGGAGTGTAGCGGAAGAAGGGTCGACTTAGTAGTCCCCACAGTGTGTTGGTTGGTACGGGGGAGTGTAGCAGATGGACAATTAGGTTTGGGTTGGGAATGCATCATGACTTGAATTCTATGTTTTGAATGTGTAACTCTTGTATGCCTGATTCTATTATGACTTAGTGTCGTATACACATTGAGTCGGTTTGACTCACCCCGTTGTGGGACCATGTTTCAGGTGATGAACAGTGATGGACCGGGACGGCAGAACTTGTGGTGGCCATGCTCAACATGAAGTCTTTGTTTTTATGGACTGATAACTTTTAAGTACTTTGAAGTATTTGGAAATTATTTGATGTAATAAGGCCATAAGGCCATTGTTGAATTGTTTTTCATTTATTTTTATTTATTTTGTTTATGAGTTTTATCTATTAAAGTTTAAGTAATAATTTCTTTTAAACAAGACCCTAAATATTTTGTCACCTAAGATAAAAAGGGTTTTAATATTAAAAAATTGAATTCGTTCTCAACACAAGCCCAACCTAAACGATATTTTCTTAAAAAAATCGCACAAGTTTTCTCTAAGTAACAAAAGAATTTGAAACCAGTTTACTTGAGGAACATACCAAATCTGGTCAAAGCTCGTGGGCCGGGTTTGGGGTGTTTCAGCAAGAGATTAAAGAAGAAAAGAGTAGAGCCCATCAATGGTAAAAGAAATTCTAAGATGGCCGAGTTTGAGAAAATGCTCTAGAAAGAGACATATTGGAATGCCAAAATGAAAAGGTCAGATTAAAAGCCAAGGTAGCAGAACTAGAAAAGTCACTTCATCAGTATTGTAGTCGCAACTCTATAATTGAGCTGAAAGCATGCTTAAACAAGATTGGAGAGCTGAAAAGGAAAATAGAAGAGCTCAAGACTGCATTACGAAATTGTGAACTCCGAGTTGAACTCTTTGAAGCAAATAATGAACATTGGAAGGAGCAATTCCACCGTTCTTAAGGTCAAGTTAGGGATAGAGACCATATCATGGGTGAAGCTGTGGCTCAAATACGAGAGGTGGTCGATCATTTGCAAACTCTAGCAGTTTAGGTTGACGTGCTAAGCTTGAAGTATAAATTAGAATCGGATCGGTGTCAATAGTTAGCTTGGCTTATTATGAAATGAATTAGAATCGGATCGGTGTCAAGAGTTAGCTTGGCTTATTATGAAAGTTAAGGCTTTGAGCATTAGGGCAAAGCTGTATATGTAATCCATTTTATATAAAGAAATTTGTTTTCTATTAAAGTTGTTCTAACAGAATTGAATCAGAGTCAATACCTCTTTTTGCATTCATTTCATGCATTTGCATTACATTGCATCATATGCATTAAATTTCCCAAAAAGACTCTAATTAAATGAAATTATCTCAGTTAATCTGGAAACCAACAAGAGTCAACCAGTTGAACACCGTTATAGTACTCGTGCCAAAACCAAAGTAATAGACCAAAGATTGGAAAGGCTAGAACATATTCAAAAAGATATGCAAGATCAATTGCAAGCGCAATTGCAATAACAGTTAGCAAAAGTACAACAGGAGATGAAGGATCAGATACTGGAATCCCAAAGAAGTATGATAAGCCAATTGACACAGTTGATGGCCAGAGGACTCGAAAAAGGGAAGAGCACCGTAGTCAACTCAGGGGATAATAATGAGGACCCTACTTACCCTTCGGGTTTTACCCAGATAAACGTCCAAGCACAACCAGATGTATACCCATGAAGGGTACCAGTTACAATCAGACCCCAACAGTATCAAGTTGGTACCTCGACACCAATGAACTACCAAACAGGCTCAGGTTCCAATCCGGGGGATAATCCAACCAATCCTGTTGTCCTTGATCTATATGATATGACAGAAATAGACAAAGAAAGAATGGAACTACCAAAGCAACTCCAAGATAGGTACAGATGGTTAGAAGAAAAATTCAGAGCAATGTAAAATGCTGATTATCATTGCGAAATTGATGCCAAGGACTTGAGTTTGGTTTCAGATTTAGTGCTCCCTCTGGTGTTCAAAACTTCAGAGTTTGAAAAGTATAATGGGACTAGTTGTCCAGAAGCTCACATCACTATGTTCTGCCGAAGGATGACAGGATACGTCAATAATGATCAACTGTTAATCCACTACTTTCAGGACAGTCTGATCGGGTCAACAGCTAAATGATACAACAAACTGAGTCGTGCCAAAATCAATTCATGGAAAGACTTGGCACAAGCTTTTATGAAGTAATATAGTCAAGTGAAGGACGTGACACCCAATAGAATCACGCTACAGAACATGAAGAAGAAGTAAAATGAGAGCTCCAGGCAATATGCCCAAAGATGAAGAGAGGTGGTAACGCAAGTCCAGCCACCTCTTCTGTAGAAAGAAACTACAATGCTTTTCATCAACACTTTAAAATCCCTGTTCATCAACCATATGTTGAGAAGCGCTACTAAGAGCTTATCGGATATAGTAATGTCCGACGAGATGATTAAAAATGCAGTGAGAAACGATAATATAGACGCGGGGGAAAACGCCAAAAGATCAGCCCTGAGGAAGAAAGAAAATGAGGTGAATAATGCAAGCATATATAATAAGGCCTAATCAAAACCAATCACTGTAGGCTCGCCGAAGATAGTAGTTATTAGCTATTAGGGCCCCCAAGGAAAGAATCCAACCCAATGCCAAATACAGAAAGGCTCCAGTTCACACCCATCTCGATGACATATAGGGAGCTGTATAAGAGTATGTTTAATGCATATGTAGTATCCCCCTTCTACCTGAAACCTATACAACCTCCATTCCCCAAATGGTATGACGCGAATGCTCAATGCGAATACCACGCGGGAATCACGGAACACTCAATAGAGGACTACACTACTTTTGAAAAGTTGATTGAAAGGTTCATCAAGATGAGTATTGTGAAGTTCGATGATCCATCGGGACATAATGTGGCAGGAAATCTGTTACCCAGTTATTCTGATAAAGGGGAAAACGCGATAATTGAGAATGAAGGAAAAAAACCAAGATGGATGTAGCGGAAGTAAAACCCCACTGAGATGGGTTTGGAAGAAAACGATAGGGGGGATTAATTAAACAGAATTCAGAGGAGAAACCCGAAATGATGAGGAACTACTGTGAGTTTCATATTGAAAAAGGCCATGAAATCCAAGAGTGCATTGAATTCAAGGCCCTGGTGCAAAATCTGATGGATAATAAGGAGCTAGAATTCTTTGAATATGCTAAAGTCTCGGGAGGAGAAGATATATACGCCTTAGAAGAAGGGTCAATAGAGAAGGTCTATAAAGTAGACCACCTAGTGGTTATCATTTCACGACCAAAAGAAATGTTGGAAAATGTAAACATCAACGCCATATCTGAAGAAAGAATTGGGGGAGAAAGTTTATCAGACATTTGCCCCTATGTACCTGGAAGTGTTCTAAAAAATTATACTACAGAAGAGATTCCTGTAGTTTTTAGAGCTAATTCAGAGTAATGTTCAAAACACACTTATTGCTCTAAACCTAGGAGCAATAAGAATCCTTTTGTGAAATAAACTTATGTCTAGCATTTTTATTTCAATAAAATGCATCTTTGCGTATCATCTTAAGCAAACATTCTTTTATTCTTCCCATTTCATTCATAACCATACCATACAAATAATTATTCTTAGATTTTTTTGTTCTTTGGATTTTCCTTCATCCTTATAACATGTCTCCAGATATCAATGATATGAGCAACGCTGCTACTGACTCAGAGTCTCCTTTTGAGCAAGATATGTGTATAGAGGATTCTCAGGATTTTGAAGATGATCGAGACTGTAACCTATCTCTTGATTTGCTGAGGATGGTAGAACAAGATGAGAAACAAATTCTGCCTTACAAAGAGTCAATGGAAATTGTAAGCTTAGGAAAGGAAAAAGAGGTAAAGATTGGAGCTTGCATTACCGTAGAAACGAAGCGAGACCTCATTGAGTTACTCCAAGAATTCAAGGATGTCTTCGTATGGTCATATCAAGACATGCCCGGGTTATGTACTGATATCGTGGTACACCGACTCCCCATAAAGGAAGAGTGCAAGCCAGTTCAACAGAAGCTTCGAAGGATGAGGCCCTATATTTTACTGAAAATAATAGAAGAAGTCAAGAAGCAATTCAATGGTGGTTTCTTATGACTGGTTAAATACTCAGATTGGGTAGCCAATATCGTCCTTGTCCCTAAAAAAGATGAAAAAGTACGAATGTGCGTAGGCTACAGAGATTTGAACAAAGACAGCCCGAAAGACAATTTTCCATTGCCTCATATCGACACTTTAGTGGAAAACACAGCAAGTTACTCGCTGTTCTCTTTTATGGATGTTTTCTCGAGATACAACCAGATAAAGATGCATCCTGAAGACATAGAGAAGACCACATTTGTAACCATATGGGAACATTTTGCTATAAGGTGGTGCCATTTGGACTAAAAAATATAGGAGCAACAAATCAAATAGCCATAGTAACCTTGTTTCATGACATGATGCACAAAGAAATTGAAGTTTTTGTCGACGAGATGATTGCAAAATCCAGAACGAAAAAGGAGCATGTGCCAGGCTTAAGGAAGTTGTTCTTAAGATTGAGAAAATTCTAGCTAAAGCTCAATCCAGCAAAATGTACCTTCAAGGCTAGGTCAGGAAAATTGCTAGGATTTGTAGTTAGTGAAAAGGGGATCGAGATCGACCCATATAAAGTAAAGGCTATACAAGATTTGCCTCTAGCATGCACTCAAAAAGAAGTTCGAGGTTTCCTAGGAAGACTAAATTACATCGCCCGGTTCATTTCACAACTAACTGAGAAATGTGACCCCATATTCCTTCTCCTTAAGAAACACAATCCAGGCGTTTGGAATGATGAGTGCCAGGAGACTTTCGACAAGCTCAAACATTACTTGTCCAATGCCTCTGTGTTGATGCCTCCCAGCCCAGATAGGCTACTGATACTATACTTGGCAGTATTCAGGAATTCCATGGGATGCGTGCTTGGCCAACATGATGAATCAGGGAGAAAATAAAGAGTGATATACTATCTTAGTAAGAAATTCACTGAATGTGAGACAAAATATTCGCCAATCGAGAAGCTGTGTTGCGCCTTGATCTGGACAACCCGAAGGTTGAGACAGTATATGTTGTACCACACAACTTAGCTCATCTCAAAACTCGATCCTCTAAAGTACATGATGGAGTTGACTGTTTTGAATGGAAGAATGACTCAGTGACAAATTCTACTTTCAAAACTTGATATATTCTATGTGAACCAGAAGGCTATAAAAGGGAGTGCAATAGTAGATTTTCTGGCTAGCAGAGCTCTAGAAGATTACGAGCCTTTAAACTTTGACTTCCCGAATGAAGATTTAATATATGTGGCAACCACTGAAGAAGATTTTCAAGAAGGCCATCTTTGGAAGCTAAACTTCGATGGAGCCTCAAACGCTGCGGGTAATGGAATTGGGGCACTCATGGTATCCTCAAATGGAGATCATTATCCATTTACTAGTAAATTGGATTTTGATTGCACGAATAATATGGCAAAATATGTAGCATGTATCATGGGTATCCCTGCAACCATAGAACGTAAAATCAGGGTGCTAGAGGTATATGGGGATTCTACGCTAATGATCTATCAACTCAAGGGAGAATGGGAGACGAGAGACCCCAAATTGATCAATTATCGAATGTTGGTTCTGGAGCTAATTGAAGAGTTTAATGACATCACCTTCTGCTACCTTCCACGAGACGAAAATCAGATGGCTGACGCTTTGGCTACCTTGGCTTTGATGGTCAAGGTGAATAAACAAGAGGATGCAAAACCTATCCAGATGAGATTTATGAGGTTCTGGTTCATTGTTACAACATCGAAGAAAAGGAAAAAAAAAGGATGATCACCCTTGGTACCACGATATACTGCAATACGTGAAGAATCGTGAGTACCTTGACCAAGCAACTGAGAATGAAAAAAGGACGCTAAGAAGAATGGCCAGTGACTATGTCTTAGATGGGGAGATCCTATATAAAAGGAGAAAGGATCAAGTGCTACTAATATGTGTAGATGCTGTCGAGGCTAAGAAAATCTTGGAAGAAGTCCACGAGGGCGTCTGCGGAACACATGCCAATGGTTTTACAATGGCTAGGAAAATCATGAGATTCGGGTATTACTGGTCCACCATGGAAAAAGAGAGTGCATTAGTTATGCCAAGAAATGCCATAAGTGTCAAATTTAAGGAGATAAGATTCATGTACCTCCCTCACCTCTTCATGTTATGACTTCTCTGTAGGCTTTCTCTATGTGGGGCATGGATGTCATTGAGCCAATCTCACCCAAAGCTTCTAATGGGCATCAATTCATCTTCGTGGTTATCGATTACTTTACAAAGTGGGTAGAAGCCGTTTCATATGCCAATGTCATGGAATCGACAGTCAGCAAGTTCTTAAAGAAAGAGATCATATGTCGATATGCAATGCCAGAAAGGATCATATCTGAAAATGCGCTAAATTTGAACAACATCATGATATTAGAAGTTTGCAGTAAGTTCAAGATCAAATACCACAACTCATCACCATATCGCCCAAAAATGAATGGTGCAGTGGAGGCAGCCAATAAGAATATTAAGAAAATCATGGGGAAAATGACTGAAACTTATAAAGATTGGCATGAGAAGTTACCATTTGCCCTCTATATTTATCGAACATCTGTCAGAACCTCAACCGGGGCAACGCCTTTCTCTCTGCTTTATGAAATGGAGGCAGTTTTATCCATTAAAGTCGAAATTCCTTCCCTCAGAGTTTTGGCAGAATTGAAATTGGATGAAGCAAAATGGATCCAATCCTGATATGATCAACTAAACTTGATTGAAGAGAAAAGGTTGAAAGCCATTCGTCATGGTTAGATGTACCAAAAGTGAATCATGCGAGCTTACAACAAAAAGGTTCACCTTAAAGAATTCCATAAGGGGGACCTAGTATTGAAAAAGATCTTGCCTATACAAAAAGACTTTAGAGGGAAATGGATGCCAAATTGGGAACGACCTTATGTCGTAAAGAAGGCTTTTTCCAGAGGAGCACTGTTTTTGACTGGGATGGATGGAAAGAACTTGCCTAATCCTGTGAATTCAGATTCAATCAAGAAATACTTCACCTAAAAAATGGAGAGGCCAAGACGAAAATCCGCAAAGGGCGCTTTGAGACCAAAGGGGTTTTGAATTGAAAACCCAGAAAAAGGCAATTTTGACCGAAGGTAGGCCATATGAAAATCCTATTCTATCAGAAACAAGAAAGAGAGATGTTACATCTTGGGGTATCAACAAAGTATTTTGGATCTCCAAAACACGTATCAAGTTTAAAAGGGTCCTCAAGAAATTAGTGCGGAGAAGTTCATGCTACGATATCTGGGGCACCTGTATTCATCTTTTTCACTTTATATTAAGAAAATGTGCTATTTTGATTAATCTATTCATTTCGAGCTTTGCTCCCAATAAATTTCAACATTGTCCATTGTTACAATCTTTTTCAAGCATTTTTCATTGAAATAACGATTAATGGACAAATGATATTCAAATAAAAAGATTTTTGCACATTGCTCTGAAAGGTTTTCTAAATAGTACAAGGATCTGAAAACAGGACCACTATTCAGAACTAATCAAACTCAAGGGTTGAAAACATTTGAGAAAGAATAGTTTAAATTGTAACTATTTCTTCGGATTTCCTGTCAAAGATACCAGCTGAACAAGAAGGCATGGTACCACATCAGTGATAGAACCTTGATAAACAGTGAGGAATGACAACCTAAGCATTAAAAAGGGATCATTCAAAAAAATGACATGTTGCATTCATACAAATATCATTTATACACATCTAGTTAGGAGTATTTGATTCATCCCGATTATGACATCCTAATCACTAGGCATATATAGGCCAATGAAATGGATTCTACTGGTTATGTTCCCCAAAGAACGGTGTAACAGATAAGTGAAACCACAAATCCTATACCCCTAAAGTTACAGTGGGACTGATTGAAGTCATCGTAGCAAATCTTAGATCCCTGAAGTTACAGTAGAGCAGATTAAAGCCACAAATCTTATCCCCCTGAAGTTGCAATGGAGTAGACTGAAGATAGCGAATCTTATTTCTCTGAAGTTGCAGTGGAACAAATTAAGGCTACAAATTACAAGTCTTATCTCCCTGAAGTTACAGTGGAGCAGACTGAATATAGCAAATCTTATCTCTCTGAAGTCACAGTAGAGCAGATTAAAGCTATAAACCTTATCTCCTTGAAGTTGCAGTGGGGCAGGTTGAAGTTACAAGTCTTATCTCCCTGAAGTTACAGTGGGGCAGACTGAAGATAGCAAATTTTATTTCTCTGAAGTGGCAGTGAAACAGATTAAAGCTACAAATTTCAAATCTTATCTCCCTGAAGTTGCAGTGGAGTATATTGAAGTTATAGATCTTATCTCCCTGAAGTTGCAGTGGAGTAGATCGAAGATAGAAAATCTTATTTCTTTGAAGTTGTAGTGGAGCAGATTGAAATTATAGATCTTATCTCCCTGAAGTTGCAGTGGAGTAGATCGAAGATAGCAAATCTTATCTCCTTGAAGTTGTAGTGGAGTAAATCGAAGATAGCAAATCTTATGTCCCTAAAAACGCAGTGGATCAAGTTGAAGTTACAAGTCTCATCTCCTTGAAGATGCAGTGGAGCAGATTGAAGCGACAATTCCCATATCCCTGAAGTTGTAGTGGGTTAGAATGGAGTTACTTAAAAGAAAGAAGCACCAAAGAGGTCGAGATTCTGCAAGACTCGGCAAACTTGGCCCTTTTAAAGTCTTTGCTTCATTTCCGTTACACGACAATGAGCAAAAAAGGGCAGCTGTAGAGGCCCAAATTTGCCCGTCCCGCCAAAAAACCAAAACAGAAAATAAACCAAAAAAGTCCAAATCTTAAATATCCAGTAACAAATTACAAGCCCAAAAAAATAATTAAAATTACAACCCAAAAAATTGAAGGCCTAGTGGCCCAAAATGTTTAAAACTTTTCAGAAAAAAAACCTAACCTAACCCTAGCGGCAAGCCTCTGCCGCCACCTGCTTTACCAACCGCCTGCCACTGCCACCATCACCGTCTACAAGGAAAAGATAGAAACCAAACGAGCAGTTGAAACAGTAGAAGAAAATAAAAATATAAATCGGCTATAAAAGCCTGGAAACCGATTGTCAAAAGGGTTCTTTTTTTTTGAAAAAACACACGAAATCAAATACAAAAAAAAGAATATAAAATACAAAAGAAACAAATTCAAAAAAAGGTGATTTTTTTTATTTTCTCTTCGTTTCTATTTTTATTTTTACTTATAAAAAATAATAAATAAAAAATATAAAAAAAGGAGTCAAAGTTACTTGACCCTTTGCGTTTCGCCGCCGCGGATGGCAGAGGTTCGTCGTTTCCAATGAAGAACGACGTCTTACGGGTTCGGAGACTAAAAACAAAAAAAAGAGACTTTTTTTTTACTTTTTTGGCCGCCGTGGATGGCAGCACCGTCGTCGGTGATCGACAACAGCCACGATGGCTGACGGCTGGAGCCTAGGCCTAAGAAAGGGAGAGAATTTAAGAGTTTTGTTTTGGAAGGGGTAGGAGAATAAAATTTTTCAAAAACATTTAACTTTTATAGGCCAATCAAACGACGTCATTTTGGGCTGGCCATAATAGCCCTAAAACGTCTTCGTTTCGCCAAGGATCCATGCGTTGACCCAACCGCTAGCAAGATTCGCGCATAACCCCACCCGCCAGCAAGATCCGCGAGTTTTCTGAAATGGATGGGCTAATTGTTGATTTAATCCTTCTGCATTTTCACTACTATTCAATTTTGTCCTGTTACTTGATTTTTATTTTTAATTTCCCCCTTCTATTTTATTTTTTTCGCAATTTAGTCCCTGGGTTTGTCAAGGAAACAGTGCATCTAATTGAGTTTGCGATATTTTTCCCATTTGGTCCCTTCTTCTTTTTGCACGTCTCAACTTAATCCCCTGTTCTGTTTTAATTTTTTTACAATTTATCCCTTTAATTTCGTTTTGATTTTCGATTTAATCCTTTTCCTAATTTATTTCAACTTTTCCACAAACTTTGAGTTTATTTATTTATTTATCCTTTTACACAAAAAATAGATTATTCATATTTTGTAACACCCCAAACCCGGCCCAAACACTACAATCGGATCTGGTGTGTCACTAAGGAATTTTATAAAACATGTCACATTTTGGAAAACAAGTATCAGGTTTAAACATTCTAACCGGAAAACTTAGTAATTTAATATTCTGTATAAAATATAATTTTAAATGATACCTTGGTGAATTAGGGAAAAAAAACTAAGTTGTTACATGTCTTAGCTTAATTTTAGCATGAAATTTAAATGTCTAGTAATAAAAACCCAACATAAAACCCAAAATAAAAATGAGTCTAGTGGCCCATGGCCTTATTACATTGAAACTTAAAATCCACTAATAAAAAAATATTAAAATAACTAAATAATGAAAAGTCCTTTGCTGAATCCAAATACTCTCTCGCATGGCCACCTTGCGTTCCTCTCCAATTCCTGGCTCGATGCACTAGGTGCTACGAAAATGTTAAATAATAGGTTGAGTCGCGAGACTCGGTGCAGCAACCCTCATACACCATTAGATTTGGGCCTTAGCCCCATGTAACAGAATAATGATTAATATATAACAAAAATTATGCAAGCCCAACCCAAATCCTAGGTTTCCATCCGCTACACACCACCCTTACCTGCCAGTCACACCATTGGGGATTTCTACAATCAACCCACACCGCTACACACCATCGATCCGATAAAATTGGAACGATACAGAGAAGATTAGCATGGCCCCTGTGCAAGGATGACACGCACAAATCGAGAAATGGTCCAAATTTTGAATGACGCCACAAGGAAGGAAGGAGGTCCAAGGTTCAAGTCTTGGCTCTTGCATTTTGGTTTTCTTTTTACATGGACTTTAGAATTTGGCTATAGATTTATATTTAGTTGCGCATGGTTTAAGACACAAGAGGAGCTTGTGGCCAAGTGGTTAGCAGCGTGGATTATATTGCAAGGGAGCCTGGGTTCGAATCTCATGAAAAGCAAGGGAGTATTTATTTTGCGAATTAGACGGGAAGAGTTTGAGTTGGATTTAAACTCTGCTGATGGAATGATCCCACATCGAAAAGATACAAAGAAGGAAGGTGAGAGAAGCTAGGTATGTATATAGCATTCTAGGAGGAGGATGAATCCACCTTGGAGGGCGTTTGGGCACAGGAGTGGTTGGAGCGCGGAATAGCGCCAGATTCCTATCAGGTGTGTAACTCTCTCTACTCTAGTTGTAGAGCGGCAAATGCCGAAGTGCCGGTCACGACAATAGTAGCCACACGAGTGCGTGAGCGCACGTACGGCGCTTCAACGCGATAGTTGAGGCCATCAGTAGTATTCTTGTGGGTTGAGGCTGCATGGGCCACGATGGGCCGAAGTGGGCCCAATTGTATAAAATTGTATGATGGTGTAGTATATAGTGAACTAGACTAGGTGAATCTCATATACGTGGCTAGATTTGTGTTAGGTGGGCCATACGAGTGTGTGGGCCCGAATGGGCCGAAATTGGGTTTTAGGCCCAATAGTCCGGTACAACCGGAAATGGTAGCTGAGTCGATCGAGGCGACATTAGGCCTTCGGAAAGGCCACTGTAGGTGCGAAATTACTAAAATACCCTCAATAGGTAAATTACAAAAATACCATTGCTAGGTAAAATTGCGGTTATACCCTTAGAGGTTGATTAGCTTGATTATGTTGTATTATGCCTATCTGATTATGATGGTCATTCATGTTATACTTATATTTGATATATGTTTTGCATACATGTCATACTGCATACACGAATTATTATGTCATGACATGTTGCATGGGTTGGGGTATGATGAGAAGAGGGAGGAAACATGATCTTTTTTAAACTGTCACCAGTGGTTAGGTACCACAAGTGGGTTGGCCCCACATATGATATTTTGTGACTAAGTCTCAGTGGTTTGGAACCACCAGTGGTTTGGTACCACATATATTATTTCTGTGACTCGTCCCAGTGGTTTCGTACCACAGTGGGTTGGCCCCACATATATTCATTAAGGGATTGTCACCAATGGTTAGGTACCACAAGTGGGTTGGCCCCACGTATTATATTTTGTGACATTTGTCACCAGTGGTTTGGTATCACATATATTATTTCTGTGACTCGTCCTAGTGGTTTGGTACCATAGTGGGTTGGCCCCACATATATTCATTAAGGGATTGTCACCAGTGGTTAAGTACCACAAGTGGGTTGGCCCCACATATGATTGTTTGTGACTTTTATCACTAGTGGTTTGGAACCACCAGTGGTTAGGTACCACCAGTGGCTAGGTGCCACAGATATTGGGTAGATTCCAGAGATATTAGGTTGCATTACATACATGCCCAGCTATGATTGGTGTGAGAGCTCAAAGCTCAACTGGACGGGGATTTACACACTGAGTCTCGGTGACTCACCCCTCCATTAAATTTTGCAGGTAATCCTTAGACCGCGGATATGGAGCTGAGGTGGACTCGAGGTGGACTCGAGGTGGACATGCATTACGATTGCTTTCGTAAACTTCGTTTTAATTTGAACTTATTTTAATTCGGGATTTTATTTTGTAATAAGACCACTATTACTTTAAATTTGGTATTTTATTTGGTTTAGCTTTTAATTTGATTACTGCCTATTATTATTAAATGTTCAATACGGGAATTTTCTAAACCCTTAATAATCATTTTCCAAAATGTTAAATAAAGGATTACCAGTGAATAAATATTTAAACTCGAAATTTTTAACAAACGCGCAGATTTTAAACAACCCTTTCATGTGACATGCTAGATCCGGTCATAACTTCTAGGCCGGGTTTGTGGTGTTACATATTTATTTTTAATGATGCATATTTATTATTATTGTTATTATTTTAATTTTAACGTTTTTGTTATTTTGGTTGCTTTATTATTTCTTTTATTATTTTTGATATCTTCATATTATGTTTACTTATCTTTTTTAAATTGTGCATTTTTTGTTTTTACTTTTATTTTAAGTTATTTTACTATTGCAATCTGATTATTATAAGTACGTCATTATTATAGTTTTTTATTTTTTCTTATTTATCATTTTAGTATTCTATCCATATATTTATTTTATATTATTACCATCGTACTATGCATTACCTTTAAAATGTTCGTTCATTTTTCATACGATACCCGAATGAATTAAACATATACCATTGTAAGTGTTACGTTAATTTTTATTCGATGCAGAAAAAGCAAATTTTTAAAAATAGGTAATGTTTCGTATTTGGGAGATTCAAGAAATTGTACCATAACTTACGGGGTTTCGATTTTCTCGTTGAACTCGAATAGCCGAATATCCTTTCAAAATTAAAATACATAAGATTTCAAATAAAAAAATAAAGGCAAGCTTATTCTCAAAGGTTCAAGGTGTCGTGTCCTAACTTACGGGATCTGACATTTTGTTATCTCGAGACGAGAAGGTCTTTAACGTTTGTTTCGATTTATTCAAGCAATTTTGAAGTACAAATAACATAATACAAAGAGAGATCGTATTTTAAATTCTTTTCGACTTCTCAACTTTCGATACTAAGACATTAATTAATCGATTAGGTACCAATTTTGGGTGTTACGAGGGTGCTAATCCTTCCTCGTACGTAATTGACTCCCGAACCCATTTTTCCAAATTTTGTGCTAATTCTTTTCGAGTTCTCAACTTTCGACATTAAGACATTAATTAATCAATTAGGTACCAATTTTGGGCGTTACAAGGGTGCTAATCCTTCCTCGTACGTAACCGACTCCCGAACCCATTTTTCCAAATTTCGTAGACCAAAAATCATTGTTTTAGTAAATCAAACCCTTTATTAAAACAAGCAAATTACAAGGTGACCCGATCACACCTCACAAAAATGATTGGTGGCGACTCCAATTTTTTTATTTTTTTTAAAAAAAGTCTATTTTCAAAAAAGGGTTTTCACAGATGGGACTGACAATAGTTGTTGGTTTGGCTGAAAACAGAAAAGGAAAGAAATTTGGCCAAAAATAAACAAAAGTTGATGGCAATGAACAGTGTTGACTGTGGTCGAAATGTGGAAAAGTAAATGATTCTAGATTTGGGTTTTCCATTTGAACGAGAGGAAAGAAAATGTCTTTTTATAAAAATAAATAAACAATGTTTTAACAAGTAAATATTAAATATCAAATAATAAAATATAAGTTAAAATATGTTACTGTTGTAAATTAAATGGATGTCATAACCCCCTTTAAGCATATTAAAGTAATGAGATAAAACTCTTTACTTAATTTATAACCAGGAGATTATTAAATAGAGTAATTAAGAAACTTTAATTCATTAAATGTAATACCTTTATTAATTGAATGTAAGGGAGCTTATAAATAGCACCTTGTAAGTGAAAATAAAACAATGAAATTCTCTCGTATTTTCCATCCTCTTTTATTTATCATTTTATTAATTTTTCTATAACACGTTATCAGCACGAGCTTCTACGATTTCATAGTGAAGTTCATGTCATTTCGACTTTATATAATTTGCCCGTATAACTCTTGTTAAACTATATACGAATATGAATATTCAAGAAAATTTCGATGGACCCAAAATCAATGAAGACATGTGTCTTGCAGATAGTGCTACAAGACATACGATACTTAAAGATAAAAAATATTTTTCTCATTTGACAATGAGTAATGCCCATGTTAATACAATATCGGGTAGTTCAAAACTTATTGAAGGCTCTAGAAGAGCTATTATATTATTACCTAAAGGTACAAAATTTATCATTGATGATGCTTTATATTCCACCAAGTCTCAAAGAAATTTATTGAGTTTTAAAGATATTCATCTTAATGGATATCATATTGAGACTATGAATGAGAAAAATGTTGAATATATATATTACAAATGTTGAATATGGAAAGAAATATATTTTGGAAAGGTTACCTGCTTTTTCATCAGGTTTATATTATACACATATTAGTGCAATTGAGTCACATGTTAATACAAACCAGAAGTTTGTAGAACTACATACTTTTACTATTTGGCATGACCGATTAGGCTATCCCGGATCTATTATGATGCGAAGAATCATCGAGAATTCAATTGGACACCCATTAGATAAACAAAAGATTCTTGAATTCAAGGATTTATCTTGTGTCGCTTGTTCTCAAGGAAAATTGATTATTAGACCATCACCAGCTAAAGTTAGGATTGAATCTCTAGCATTTCTGGAACGTATTCAAGGTGATATATGTGGGCCCATTCATCCACCATGTGGACCATTCAGATATTTTATGGTATTAATAGATGCATCTAGTAGGTGGTCACATGTGTGCTTATTATCGACTCGCAACCTGGCGATTGCGAGACTACTTGCTCAAATAATTCAATTAAGAGCACACTTTCCATATTATGCAATCAAAACTATTCGTCTTGATATGCTGGTGAGTTTACATCCCAAGCTTTTAATGATTATTGTATGTCAATTGGGATAAAAGTTGAACATCCTGTAGCTCATGTTCATACGCAATGGTTTAGCTGAATCAGTTATCAAATGCCTCCAACTAATAGCTCGACCATTGCTTATGAGAACAAATCTCCCTGTTACAGCTTGGGGATATGCTATTTTGCATGTAGCAGCACTTGTGCGTTTATGGCCAACAAGTTATAATAAGTACTCCCCATTACAATTGGCTTTTGGTTAGGAGCTAAATATTTCCCATCTTAGAATTTTCGGATGTGCAGTATATGTTCCAATTGCTCCACCACAACGCACAAAGATAGGTCCTCAAAGGAGGTTGGGAATATATGTTGGTTATGAATCTCCTTCTATAATTAAATATGTTGAACCATTAATGTGAGATTTATTTATCAGACGATTTATTGATTGTCATTTTGATGAAACAACATTCCCAACATTAGGGGGAGAGAAAATATAAGTGGTAAAAGAAATTACATGGAATGGATCATCATTATCTCAATTAGATCCTCATACAAGTCAATATGAACAAGAAGTTCAAAGGATTATACATTTGCAAAACATTGCCAATCTACTGCAAGATTCATTTACTGACCTAAAGAGAATTACAAAATCTCACATACCAGCTGAAAATGCTCCAATACGAATTGATATCCCAATAAAGCAAATTGTTAGTGCAAAAGAAAGTAATCCACGCCTGAAGCATGGAAGACCAATCGGTTCTTGTAACACCCCTTAGCCCGAGTTCATCGCCAGAATGGGTTACGAGGCATTACCGATCTAAACCCAACCCTGAACCGGCATACATATTTATATATCATACTTCCTTAATTAAAAGTTCGAAGTCAAATAAACTATATTCGCATGACTTTCAAATTTCGAATAACATACTTTAAATATAATGTTACAATATAGCCGAACAACATGCTCACTTTCGCATATAAATAGTCAGCATGTACCATTTCATTCATATTACCGTATAAAAGCATTATCATAGCAGTTATCGCACATACATATAATTATTCAAATCATATAACTATCTATTTTAGTATATCTTCTATGCAACAACACAAGTACATTATAACCAATTTATTTATAACAATTCAAAAGGCCGAATATGCCCAAATATTTCATATTCAATAGTCCAAATCTAATGCATATTTCATCAATAATATATATATAGCATCTCACGGCATTATTACACACACATATATATATACCAAGCCAAATCATCAAAACCAAAAATTCAATCATTTAATTTTTTATATGTCCTACTCATATTCTTATTCATGCATCCACATATATGATATAAACGAAATATCAAGGAATAAACTTCCGAAATCAACTTACAGCAAAACCGAACATAGATAAACATTATCATCATGATTAAATATTCATAATCAACTCAAACCCCAAACATAAGAGTAAAGCCATATTCGCATGGCCCTTTATACATCATATGCAAAATAACTCAAAAGAGTAATTTAGCCTATACATGCTATAGTTTTCAATGTTCAACTTATCAAAAAGGGTACCGAAAGTTGTTGATAGTGTGATTGACTCCGATGATGATCCCTGAGCTCTAACGTAGACTTCCAAAATCTATAAAATAGTCAAATGAACACATACAGTAAGCTAACATAGCCTAGTAAGTATACATTTAGTCATTATACAAATTAAATTGTTCTATCATAATCATCAATGAGCTCATAACCGAATATAAATATATACTTCATATTAACATTCACTAACTACTATATATAACGGTCTCAAAACCGAATACTCACATATCATTATTACATCCCAAACATATTCAAAAAAATAATAATCGCATTTCATATCTTTAGTTTCATGAACGGAAACAACTTACCTCATTAGTATTTATCTATTCCACTATCATACATCACTTACCTATTATTTCCCCTCGTTTATCACCATTCATTAGTTTATATCCTTGGAGGATCCGGAAACCCGCACACATAGTGCAAATCATGTAACGTATCGCACACTTAGTGCCGTTACTTTGATAAAGTGCACACGTAGTGCCATTTACTTGTAATGTATCGCACACTTAGTGCCATTACTTGTAATGTATCGAACACTTAGTGCCATTACTTGTTTCCGCACACTTAGTGCCAGATGACCGATTTCGCACACACAGTGCTCAGTATATAAGCTCTCACACATAGTGCTTTTTAACTTATCTTTCCTCATTCATAAAAACACATATAATTTCATTTTCATTTAGATAAACACACATATATATATACATGTTGAAACAAATAATTTCTTCCACCAATTATCATCACATTCGGCACATTCAATATACATATATATGTACATGTTCATCAACTCATCTCTCCTATCAATTTCCACTACATTCGGCACATTCAATATACATATATATATACATGTTCAACAACTCATTTCTCCTATCAATTACCATCACATTCGGCACATTTAATATACATAATAATATATGTCCACATATTCAATTACAACATCACTCTCATTTCAATTTCACATATAACCATTCCTTAATACATGTACATATATTCGATCAACCCAATATCAAAGTTTATATATATATATACTAACCCCACATTTAGCTAAAACATGATATTTTCCATGCCACATTCGGCATTATGCAATTAATTTTATTTACCTCACTTTAATATGTACATTTTAATATAGAATAAAATTTAATTCAATCCGGTTGCTTAAAAACTAACCTCAGAAATTGTCAGATTAAGCTTCCCAGCTATTCGTTTAACTTTGCTTTTCCCCGATTCGATCCCGGTTCTTTTCGTTCTTGATCTAAATAATTTTAAATTAAGCTCATTCAAATATATTTTCATTCAATTTAATCCAAAAACACATAATTTTGCAAATTAACATTTTACCCCTGACATTTACAATTTTTACAATTTAGTCCCTATTGCACAAAACACAAAATACACAAAATTTGAACATATTCCTTTAGGGCCAAATATTCATAGCTCTCATACAAACTCATACATTTCATTTATTTCACATTTTGACCCTTCAATTTACAAATTCCACAATTTAGTCCTAATTACTCAAAATTATCAAAATTTCCAATATAAAACATGTTAATCTAAAACATCTCTTTAATATAAAATTATCAAACATCACAAAACACAAGTCTTCATCAATTGCCGAACATCACACATGCTTAATATCAGAAATTTTAACATGGGTCGGATAGTATTCGAAGCAACGATCTCAAAAACGTAAAAATTATCAAAAACCAAACTCAATTACTTACCTTAATCAAGCATGCAAGAGGCCGAATGGTTGAGAGCTTAAGTCTCTTTCTTCTTTCTTTAAGTTTCGGTAATGAAGAAAAATAAAAGATGAACATGCATGTGTTCTCTTTATTTTATGCTTTTATTTATTATAAGTTTATAATATAATATTTAATATATATATTATAACTTGACATATAAAATAACTTATAAAAGCATTATAAAACCACATACCGTCCACTATCTCATAGAAATGGATAATTTACAACATAAGTCCTCTCCTATATAAAGACACATCAATTTAACCACTCAATCAAGAAAAAGGCTACTTTTACCACTTACGCAATTTAGTCATTTTCCTTAAATTAAACACACAAACGGGCAAATTATCTCACGAAATTTTAACACATGCTCAATCATATATAATTAACATGAAAAATAATATTAAAATATTTTTTGACTCGGATTCGTGATCCCGAAACCACCGTTCTGATTAGGGTCAAAATTGGGCTGTTAGAGTTCTAAAGATAAAAATCCTCATAAAAAGAAAGAATCAATTATTCAAGATGGTAATATTGTGGAGGCAAGTGCCCCAGAAGAGGCCAAAGATATAACTAATCAAAAAGCCCCAGAAGAGGTTCAGGTACCTGAAAATGGTGATAACGAAGAAATCTCAATAAGTTATGTTACTTTAGGAAAAAGATAGAACCGAAAAAATATAGTTGCCGAAAACAATTTTGCTTATAATGTTGCTATTGAAATAGAAAAAGAAAATGAGGATCCTGAGCCTAAATCTATTGAGGAATGTAGAAATAGAAAAGATTGGCCAAAATGGAAAGACGCAATTCAAGCAGAATTAAATTCACTTTCTAAACGCGAGGTTTTTGGACCTATAGTCCAAACACCTAAATATGTAAAGCCGGTAGGATATAAATGGATATTTGTGCGAAAACGAAATGAGAAAAATGAAGTCGTAACATATAAATCACGACTTGTAGCACAAGGATTTTTGCAAAGACCCGGCATTGATTGTGAAGAGACATATTCTCCTGTGGTGGATGCAATCACGTTTAGATACCTTATTATTTTGGCAGTATGTGAAAAACTTGACATGCGTCTAATGGATGTTGTTACAGCCTATTTGTATGGTACTCTTGATAGTAAAATTTATATGAAAATCCCAGAAGGATTTAAAATCCCTGAAGGATATAGTGTTTCCCGGGAAAATTTCTCAATCAAATTAAAGAAAAGTTTATATGGATTAAAACAATCTAGACGTATGTGGTACAATCGTCTTAGTGAATATTTGTTAAAAGAAGGTTATAAAAACGATCCAATCTGCCCATGTGTTTTTATAAAAAGGTCTGAATCAAACTTTGTGATAATTGCTATTTATGTTGATGATCTAAATATTATTGGAACTCTTGAAGAGCTTCAAAATGCAGTAAATTATTTAAAGAAAGAATTTGAGATGAAAGATCTCGGAAAAACAAAATTTTGTCTTGGTCTGCAGATTGAGCATTTAAAAGATGGAATTCATGTCCATCAATCAACTTATACGAAAAAGATCTTAAATAAATTTTATATGGATAAAGCACATCCATTGAGTACCCCGATGGTTGTATGATCATTAGATGTGAATAAAGATCAATTTCGTCCTTGTGAGAATGATAAAGAGTTTCTTGGTCCTGAAGTACCATATCTAAGTGTCATAGGAGTATTGATGTATCTTGCAAATAACACAAGACATGATATAGCTTTTGCTGTAAACTTGTTAGCAAGATTTAGTTCTTCTCCAACACGTAGACACTGGAATGGAATTAAACATGTATTTAGATATCTTAGAAGGACCATTGATATGGGGTTATTTTATTCAAATGATTCAAAATCCCTATTAGTTGGCTATGCTGATGCTGGATATTTATTGGATCCACATAAAGGTCGATCTCAAACGGGATATTTATTTACATGTGGAGGTACTGCCATATCATGGCGTTCGACAAAGCAAACATTAGCTGTTGCCTCTTCAAATCATGCTGAAATAATTGCAATGCATGAGGCAAGCCGAGAGTGTGTTTGGCTAAGGTTATTAACCCAACATATCCAGAAGATATGTAATTTGCCTTTACAGGAAAATATGCCAACTATCTTATATGAAGATAATGCAGCATGTATGATAAACTGTAATATATACATATTTTAATCTCACATTTGGCATAATTTTGGATGATTTATCCATTGATTTGCTGAATTCGATGCTCCTAATCTCTTAATTTCATGTTTTATACTCCGAAAAGCTTAGGGATACAAAAAGAACGAGAAACGGGCCAAAAACGGAAAAAATTGGCCAAAGTAAGAAATCCACATGGCCTGGAGTTCGCCACACGACCGTGCTTCTTTAGCAGACCCGAACATGGCCTGGGCTCAATTCACACGGGTGTGTCCCTGACGTGACCTGTTTGAATTCTATTCAGAATAAGGTACTTAGAGGCAAAGAAAGACATTCCAAAAGCCTATACAAACACCCTAGAGGGCAACCTAAAGGGGGTGTCCAGATAGGTCGAAGAGCCAAGCCAGAGAGGCTGAATTGTGGGATTTACTCGATGACAGCCAGTTGATTCATCTTAAGAAGCCGGAATCATACTCAAGACGGAAGATCTTCCCTTCAATTTCCTTCAGGGGGCTTTAGGGTTTTTCTTATGTTTTGTTTTATATTTTTTTTGAGATGTATTCTTTTATGAAAATGAACTAAACCCTTCAAATACCTGAGGGGGATGAAACTTAAGACGGATCTTGTTTTTGTTTCCTGAACTATATGATGAATACTTGATTTGTTCTTAATTATGTGTTATTAATTCTTGTTTTGATATTTTAGGATATTGATTCAAGTATTGATGTGCTTTGGCAATGGAGGAAAATTCCCTGTCTAAGAGTAGATCTAGCATAGTTAAGTGGAGTTGATCGCAACCCTAGAGATAGGATGACGAAAATCTGCCGGATTAGGGTCAAACCTAATATGGGAGTCCATAGATCGAGTTAATGCAATTTTAGGGGGTTTTAATTAGAAAGAGATTTCAATTAATCAACCTAGGGTTAGACGTTAGTAGCCTCGAGAGAGGTATTAATATAAATTAGGGAATCTTACGGATCAAGTCAAGTGAATAAATCGTTTGGTTCAGAGTTAAATAACAAGTGAAGTCTAGGTGGATTCTTCCTCAGGTATTGTCTTAATCAATTGATTTTTCCCAAAAGTATTTTCCCCAATTCATTCTCTGTGTCTTAGAATCTTTAGCTTAGTAGTTAGTTAGTTTTAGATTAAATAACAATTCCCTTAATTCTTAGGCTAAATAATAAAAAGAAAGTCATATTAGTACTTTTGGTTCCCTTGGGTTCGACATTCCGGTCTTGTCACTAAACTATACTACTGTTCGATAGGTGCGCTTGCCTCAATCATTGTCTTAGTTAGTTTCTAGGCTCGATCATTCATTATATAAATATTAAGACTTTCTGGCACGATCAAGTTTTTGGCGCAGTTGCCGGGGAACTGAAATATTAATAACGCTCAATTTTTATTACTTTAGCCATATTTTATTTTTGCAATTAAATTTTATTTTTACTTTTCTAAATTTTCTTCTTTTCTTCTGGCAGGTATTCTAGTTTATGACTAGAAGAAACCCGTCAGGACCTCTACTTTACGATAGTGAAATTGAAAGCACAGTTTGCAGAAACCGAAGAGAAATAAGGAGAAGCCTACAATACATACAAGAAGAACAAGAAGAAAAAATTAATACTACCGAAGAGATGGCTGAGAATAATCCGCTACCTCCGGAGATGGCCAAAAATCATGCTCCTCGAACTATGCATGATTATGCTAAACCTAATTTAATAGGAACTGAGTCAAGTATTGTTAGACCTGCTATTGCTGCAAGTAATTTTGAACTGAAACCTAACATAATTCAAATGATACAGCAGTTTGTTCAGTTTGATGGTTTGCAGGATGAAGATCCAAATAATCACTTGGCGAATTTCCTAGAATTTTGCGATACTTTCAAAATAATTGGCGTTTCTGATGATGCCATTCGTCTTTGGTTGTTTCCCTTTTCATTGAGGAACAAAGCTAAATAGTGGTTGAACTCGTTACCACGAGGATCAATCACTACATGGGAACAAATGACCGAAAATTTTTTATTAAAATATTTTCTGCCGGCTAAAACGACTAAGTTGAGGAATGATGTCTCTTCTTTTGTGCAGATGTATTTAGATACACTTTACAATGCATGAGAGAGATACAAGGATCTATTGAGAAGGTGTCCACACCATGGGTTACCATTGTGGCTACAGGTCCAAACCTTTTACAACAGTATGAACCCTTCAACCAGGCAGTTGATTGATTCAGCCGTAGGCGGAACCCTGAATAACAAAACACCTAAGGCTACCTACAAATTCATTGAGGAGATGTCACTTGAACAACTATCAGTGGCAAGTCAAGAGGACAAGGCCAACAAAAGCCGCCAGTGTTTTCAACCTCGACGCAGTAACCATGCTATCAAATCAAGTAGAACTCTTAACTAAGAAAATTGATGGTTTGTGTGGTTCTTAGCAGGTACATCCAGTTATGCAGTGCGATATGAATGGAGGAGGGATGAGCAATATAGAATACCCACCTTACAACCCATGCGCTGAAAACGAGCAAGTTCACTATATGGGTAATAATTCTAGACCTTAAAATAACCCTTATAGTAATACTTACAATCCAAGTTGGAGGAACCACCCAAATTTCTGATGGGGTGGTCAAGGAAACCAATGACAACAACCCTTCCCAGGCTTCCAGCAGCAACCCTACCCACAAGAAAAGAAGTAGAACGTTGAAGAGATGCTGACAAAATTCATCGCGGTGTTAGAAACTCATTTCCAAAACACCGAGACAGCACTCAAAAATCAACAAGCATCGATTCAAGGGATCGAGAACCAATTAGGGCAACTTGCTAAGTAGTTCTCTGAACGATCACAAGGCTGCTTGCCAAGCAACACTGAAACTAACCCAAAGGAGCAACTTCAAGCCATAACAGCTTATGATAGTGTAGGGTTAGATGATCCCAAATTAAGACAAGAGAATGTGGTAGAAGAAGGTAAGGTTGAGGTAATCCATGACAAACCAAAACCAGTAATTAAAGAATACCAACCTCGCGTTTCATACCCCAATGCTATGAAGAAAGACAACACAAATGAACAATTCGGTAAATTTCTTAAACTTTTAAAGAAATTACATATTAACTTACCGTTTCTTGAAGCTCCTTCGCAGATGCCAGATTCAAAGAAATTTTTAAAAGAGCTTTTGAAAAACAAACGGAAGTTAGACGAAGAGTCGCATGTGGAGCTAAACGCAGTATGCTCAACCATTCTACAAAATAAACTACCACGAAAATTAAAAGATCCAGGGAGTTTTACAATTCCATGCTTAATTGGTAGCTTATCTGTTGATAATGCTTTAGTTGATTTAGGGGCAAGCGTCAATATTATACCTTATAAAATGTTTAAACAGCTAGGTCTAGGGAAACCCAAACAAACTAGGATGAGTATTCAATTAGCTGATAAAACTATTAGAATTCCTAGGGGCATAATTGAAGATGTACTCGTGAAAATTGACAAATTCATATTCCCAGTAGACTTTGTTGTTTTAGACATGGATGAGGATAACAATATTCCTTTAATTTTAGGAAGACCCTTTTTAGCAAATGCTAGAACTAAAATTGATGTTGGTACAGGAGAACTTATACTTTGTGCAAATGAAGAAAAGATCACTATTCAGGCTCTTGACACGGTTAGAACATCGATCAATAAAGGTGAGAATGTAAATTCTATTAATCATTATTCGGTTCAACCTTCTTTACAGGAAACACCATGAAATTACACAGCTAAGCCACATCCTAGAACGAAGGCTTCAGATCGATGAACTAGACGAGTGGAAGACGCATTTTAAAGAGAAGTTAGGAACACACGAAGCAGAAACAAAGCAAAACCATGTCAAACTTAAAGATGAGCCAAACCAATTTAAGATCAGAGATCAGGTATTGTTGGATAAGAAAGACCCTCGAATCTCCCATTCCGACCTGAATACAAACGAAGAAATCCCTTTTAAGGTACTCAATGTCTCCCCATACTGAACAGTCGAGGTAACTAATCCCAAGTTCGGCACTTTTAAGGTAAACGCTACTCGACTCGAACTATATAGTGATAGTAGAACTGAATGCATGAGAAAGGATTTTCAACTCCTCAGACCATCATGATTATGCGAATGAGAGGTAAGTCTAGCTTAAGACTTTAAACTAGTGCTTCTCGGGAACAACCCGAGCACTAACTTCACTAATATCATATTTTCGATTTTTAGCACATAACTACAAACTAACCAATTTAATAAAGCGCTGGTTTTTCTCTCCACACGGCCTTGCACACGGGTGTGGTCGTGTGGACACTACGAAAAGATACATGGGCATAGCGGAGATCATGTGGAAACATGACGAAATTTTTCCCAAGCCACGGGCTCCGACTAAACGCCACGGCCGTGCGACGCAGCCGTGGTCAAAACTGCCTAAAGAACACGAACTGAGATAAATCCATACGACCGTGCGAGGCGGCCACAGTCGACATTATCAGCTTTTTCACATATCGTCGCCATCACCACATCGAGATCACTCCGATGATGAGGACCTTTGAGTCTTTTTCTTTTCTTTATTTTTCATTTTCTTTTTATTCATTCTTATTTTTATTTTTATTTTAGTTCATTTTCCTTTATTATTAAACTCTTTAAATTTTTAATTTGATTTCTTTTATCTCTGGCTGTTTAACTCTCGAGTAACTATAACAAACGTCCATTAAATAAGAACTCGCTAAAAACTTTACTGATGACTTTGCAGTTTGAAAAGGTTCAGGGTGCCCCTCAAGGAACGAACACACCATCAGAGTATTCTCCACCACCTTCACCTATGCTTAGTCATCATGTTCATCATTGATCATCCTCCAAGGATTTCATTCATAATTCAGGAAGTTTCACCTCTCTCACTCTCTTATGACTTTCTTATTAATCATTATCTATCTTTGTACATTGAGGACAATGTACGTCTTAAGTGTGGGGGTATTAGCGGTCAACTATAGTATTATTTGAAAATCCCTGAATTTTGTCTTTCCTTTCTCATACCACTATTAGAACAAATTCTGATTGATTTATGATTTTTATTGATATGCTTTGAATTAAAACATAGGCAGTTGTGCATTGATTGTTTAAAACTTGAAGGCTTTAGAGAATCAAGCATGATAAGTTGATTTTTTTTAAATTAAAAATTTGCTAGGTTGTTTTCTCAAGTTTAGGTATTATCTTAAAGTTTGAAGTTCACAGGGTTGACATCAAAAGCCAATAATTTTTGTGAGATCTTGAGCCTTTAGAGTATACATTCTTTCATGCTCACTTTTATTGTTGCTTTAAGTGAGTTAATATTGATCTGTTATTCTAGAACTTACTTCGATTATACATGTCGAGACCACATTTTTTATTTGATATATTGAGCTGATAAAGGCACCTAGGATTCAACCCGCTTACTTTCCAAAAGGCCTACCTTCATGTTTAACCCTTAGTGAACCCCATTGATCCTAACAACCCATTCATTGATTTACCCTTAACGTTAACCTAAAACTCATTCTTTTTGATTCATAAAGAATTTTTCCCTACTGAATTAACTCTTTTTTGTCGAGATTTGATTTGAGAAGTTGCCTAACTATGTTTTCCATTTTAGTTGTTAAATTCTATTATTGTATTTGATTTGTTCTTAATTAAATAAAAAGTTGAAAGTATATCCATTATTAGTTCTATGTTTTTATGAGCTTAAATAGTAAATCTCACATCTTTAGAAGAAGCTCGTGTTATTAATGTAATTATTCATTATTAATCTATTTTTCTAGTTAGGTAATTTGTCAACTCGATCTCGATTCTAACCTCCTCTTTCAACCTGTGACCACACCCCCTAACCAAGCCACGTTACAACCCTTTTTAAAGACCTTTTGATCGATGTATCATCTCAATTTATAGTGGTGGATATTTGATTTTCATGCAAGCCTATGGTAATAACTTTTCATGTTGACTATTGAGTGCTTAAAATTATTGTCCCTTAAACACTTCGAGTGATTTGAGTGAATCCTTAGTGAGGATGTTAACTCTGTGATATTTTGAATCAAAGGTGATTACTTAGATGAGGGGGAATACCTATGTTTTCATGAGTACAATGCTCAACTTGGATTGTTTGAAACTTTGATGTTCTTTTAGTTGAATTCTCAATGTATGATTACTTATGGATTATTTCGAAACATTATTGATAGAAGTTATAAGTTGAGAAGAATGAATTTTAATCAGGAGTTGAGGATTTTGCTTGAGGATAAGTAAATGCTTAAGTGTGGGGGCATTTGATAAACCGTAATATATACATATTTTAATCCCACATTTGGCATATTTTTGGATGATTTATCCCTTTATTTGATGAATTCGATGCTCCTAATCTCTTAATTTCATGTTTTATACTTAGGAGAGCTTAAGGAGTCAAAAAAAACGAGAAACGGGCTAAAAACGGAGAAAATGGGCCAAAGTAAGAAATCCACATGGCTTGGAGTTCACCACACGGTCGTGCCTCTTTAATAGACCCGAACACGGCCTGGGCTCGATTTACAAGGGCGTGCCATACGGGCGTATCCCTGACGTGACTTGTTTGAATTCTATTCGGAATAGGGTACTTAGAGGCAAAGAAATATATTCTAAAAGCCTATATAAACACCCTAGAGGGAAACCTAAATGAGGGCGTTCAGGTAGGCCGAAGAGCCAAGCCAGAGAGGCTGAATTGTGGGATTTACTCAAAGACAGCCAGTTGATTCATCTCAAGAAGCCGGAATCATACTCAAGACGGAAGATCTTCCCTTCAATTTCCTTCAGGGGGTTTTAGGGTTTTTCTTATGTTTTGTTTTATATTTTCTTCTGAGATGTATTCTTTTATGAACATGAACTAAACCCTTCAAATACCAGAGGGGGATGAAACTTAAGACGGATCCTATTTTTGTTTTCTGAACTATATGATGAATACTTGATTTGTTTTTAATTATGTGTTATTAATTCTTGTTTTGATATTTCAGGATATTGATTCAAGTATTGATGTGCTTAGGCAGTGGAGAAAATTCCTTGTCTAAGAGTAGATCTAGCATAGTTAAGCGGAGTTGATCGTAACCCTAGAGATAGGATAACGAGAATCTGCCGGATTAGGGTCAAACCTAATATGGGAGTCCATAGATTGAGTTAATGCAATTCTAGGGGGTTTTAATTAGAAAGAGATTTCAATTAATCAACCTAGGGTTAGACGTTAGTAGCCTCGAGAGAGGTATTAATATAAATTAGGGAATCTTACGGATCAAGTCAAGTGAATAAATCGTTTGGTTCAGAGTTAAATAACAAGTGAAGTTTAGGTGGCTTCTTCCTTGATTTTTCCCAAAAGTATTTTCCCCAATTCATTCTCTGTGTCTGAGCATCTTTAGCTTAGTAGTTGGTTAGTTTTGGATTAAATAACAATTCACTTAATTCTTAGGCTAAATAATAAAAAGAAAGTCAGTATTAGTACTTTTGGTTCCCTTGGGTTTGACATTCCAGTCTTGCCACTAAACTATACTACTGTTCGATAGGTGTGCTTGCCTCAATCGTTGTCACAGTTAGTTTCTAGGCTCGATCATTCATTATATAAATTTTAAGACTTTCTGATACGACCAATGTATAGCTCAATTAAAGGGTGGTTGAAACACCCTAGACCCGGCCCACGAGCCTGAACCGAATCTGGTATGTTCCTTAAGTAAACCGGTTTCAAATTCTTTTGTTCCTTAGGAAAAACTTGTGCTATTTTAAGAAAAATATTGTTTTGGGTTGGGCTTGTGTTGAAAACCAATTCATCTTATATTGAAATCCATTAAATAAGGTGACAAAACAATTTAGGGTTTATTTCAAAGGAAATAAATTTTAAACTTAACTTTAATTGAAAATAATTCGTAACATAGTAATTAAAAATAAAAGTAAAGAAATGTAACTTATGGCCTTATTACATCGAGTAAAAACCCAAAATAAAATTCCAAAATACTTAAATAAAATTAAATATCCATATTGAATAAAACTTCAAGCTGAGCATGGCTATCTCTAAGCTTCTGCCGAACCCGGTCCATTATTGATCGTCACTTGAAAAATAGTCCCACAATGGGGTGAGTCAAACAGACTCAATGTGTACACGACACTAAATCATAATAGAATTAGGCTTACAAGAGTTACACATTCAGAACAATGAATACAAGTTATGATGCATTCCCAAACCCAAACCTAATTGTCCATCCGCTACACACCCCGCACACCGCCGGGCCACACCGTGGGACTACTAAGTCGACCCTCCTTCCGCTTACACACCAAATTGCGGTCTTAAGTTACCGCATTCGTGGTCTTAGGTCACCACGTTCAGACATCGTGGTCTTAGGTCACCACTTTGGGACATCGTGGTCTTAGGTCACCACTTTCAGATCACTGTGGTCTTAGGTCACCACTTTTCACTTCCCCTTTCAAAATAAAACCCATATGCCCCATATAATAATATGCATAAATATGCCAAAGTTCACATTCTTATTCTTATTCTCATGTTATAACTAACATATTTCATAATCCTAGTAGGAGTAAGAAACGTACTTGAGTACTTAGTACCATAACATGATACTTTAGCCACTTTCATATTCTTAATGTCACATATTTTAATTAAACATGCCATAAAACGTATTATGAAGTAGTGTGGGGTACACACCTGATTCGCTTAGCAAATTCCTTGAGATCTCGAAATCTGATCTACCGCTTAGATCCTTAATCCCTACATTTGATTATTCACTTACTATTTTAATAAAAAGCCATTCGGCCATAAATCCAAATCCTAGTAGGATTAGTATTCTTACCTTGTTACCGATTGGGACACCAACAAATCCCGAAATTGATCCTTGTTTTCCTAGGAATGTCGAAATTCCTATAACCTTGCGTTAGATTTAATCTAACCATTAAAACATAAAACATGGCCTTTGGCCGAATATACATATGTCTTACCTTAATCTTAGAAATCCCAAATACTCCTCCTTTTAGTCGACTACTCTGATAATCCCGAAAGATCCTTCCATATTCGGCAACCATAATATGTATGGGGTTAGATTATCTCTCGGCTAATCTAAAAGAAAAGAATGGAAATCAAACTTGTTCTTACCTTTGAAGAAATCAACAGCACCTATGCTTAAAGCCCTTCCAAGATTCGACTTTTGAATGGGTTGGTAAGAAGAAATAGGAAGAAAAGAAAACTTGAGAATTTTGACAATGGTGGACTGTAGATTCGGCTTGACAAAAGAAAAAGAGAAGAGAGCACTCGTAAATTTCTAGAGAGAGAATAGGAGGAAGAAAAATTGATGAGTAGCCCTATTTTCTTCCTTTTATAGCCGAAACTACTACTCAGAATCCCTTACTTGGCCACCATTCTTCTTTATTAATAAGTTTATCTCCTTAATTTAAAATAATTAGAGAATAATCCTTTATTATCTCTTCAAAAATAATCCAAATTAAATCCCTTATTTATCACCTTATTAATCGAATATTTATGAAAATAAAACTCCTCCTTTCTAGAAGGCTTGTGCCGTCCACCTCAGGCTTCTGGAAGCAAAAATAAAACTTCCTTTATTTGCTTCCCAAGTGACTCGAACTCAGGCCCAACACCTTACATGTGGCGCCGTTTCCAGAGGCCCTAAGTGGCATCTTCAGACCACTTTTCCAAGCCTGTTTATGTGTCAAATTTCACCAACTTTTTCTTTTAAGGCCACCTTGCCTTAATTTCCTTTTTTAAACTTTAAAACTCGACATTTCTAAGTCATTTCTAAGTTTCCAAAAATTTTCGTTCGGCTCTGTAAACTTGACATTTCCTTATATTTCCAAGTTTCCAGAAATGTGTACTTTCCTATTTTGAATCATTTCCAAATCATTTCCATCCATTTCCTAGTTTCCAAAAATGTTCACTTTCCATTTTTAAACTTAACATTTCCATACATTTTCAGATTTTCAAAAATGTTCATTTCCACATCATTTCCATTCATTTCCGGGTTTCCAAAAATGTTCACTTTCCTCTTTTGAAACTTGATATTTCTAATATTTTCCAAAGTTTTTCCTTTTTTACCTAAAGTTCTAAAAACCCTTAATACACTTCCAAACACTGCCAAAACCTACCAACTCATGAATTATGCACAAACGCATAACCCCTAGTCTAGGATGTTACAGTGGTTATATCAAAGGTGACAGAACGAAACATATGTCACCAAAATTATTCTTTACTCATGATGTTGAGAAGAAAGGTGACATAGAAGTTCAACAAATTCGTTCTAGTGATAATTTAGCAGATCTTTTTACCAAGGCATTGCCAACTTCAACATTTGAAAGACTACGAAACAAGATTGGAATGCGTCGACTCAAAGATATAATGTGATGTCGCCATTAGAGGGAGTCTAAAACATGTTGTACTCTTTTCCTTTAACCAAGGTTTTGTCCCACTAGGTTTTCCTGGTAAAGGTTTTTAACGAGGCAACTTATAATAGGAGATTGTGTACTCTTTTTCCTTCATTAGGTTTTTATCTCACAGGGTTTTTCCTAATAAATGTTTTAATGAGGCACATTCTTATTTAAAAGACATCCAAGGGGGAGTGTTGTAAATTAAATGGATGCCATAACCTCCTTTAAGCATATTAAAGTAATGAGATAAAACTCTTTACTTAATTTATAATCAAGAGATTATTAAATAGAGTAATTAAGAAACTTTAATTCATTAAATGTAATACCTTTATTAATTGAATGTAAAAGAGCTTATAAATAGCACCTTGTAAGTGAAAATAAAATAATGAAATTCTCTCGTATTTTCCATTCTCTTTTATTTATTGTTTTATTAATTTTTCTATAACAGTTACAAATATTTCGATTTTTGAATTTCGTCTCCTTACTTTTATTTTAAAAATATTGATCTTTTTAATTTTTAGAACTAGGAAAACAAGTCCAATTGTAAATATTGTAAAAAAATTAATTAAATTTAGATTTATTAAAATATTTTTTTGTTACATAACTAAATATCTTTTTATTTTAAAATATCACATTGGTAATTTTAATTAATTTTTTTGATAATTTTACGTAAAATTTAAAAATTAAAAATTTAAAAATTGAATTTCTAAAAAATATATATACAAAATTTCAACCTAATTTAATATATAATTTGCACACTCCAGCCAAGTGGCATTGTTTTCGGATGTTAATTATTAGAAACATTAACTAATAATTTATAATCATTGCAAACCAAAGTTATTTATGATGGCTTTAAAAAATTGCAAGGGAGAGATTGAAGATGTTGATTTCAACACCCTTGATGAAAATATGAAGTTGTAAATCCTGTGTTGGTCTAATAATTAGGGTGTTATCACCTTAGATGTGATTTGGATTTGCGTTAAATTTATTACGCCTTAAAATATAGGGAGTTAATTGAAATTAATAATCAAGAAATGACTCAAACTTGGTGATTAAATAGTTAATGCATTCTTTAAAAGTCCCAAGTTCTATCCATTCCACTTCTCTCCCATTTCTTTCCTTTTTAATTTCAGCAAATTAATTAGGATAAAAACTATATTAAAATAAATATTATTTGAGGGTAGAAACTTAACAAAAAAGGGCAGTATCTTAATGGTTAACATGTTACTCTCTCTCTTGGATGCTTGAGATTGAGTTACTTTTTCCCCAAAATGCATTTTAATCTCAACAGACTAGGGGTAAATTATCATTCGGCCTCTTAAAATTTGAAAACACTAGGTAATTAGTCATTTTCCTAATTACATTTAAATTATTGCTTCTTTTTCCAAACCAAATAGAATTTTTGCTTTCTCTTCCCTATTTCTTCCCCCTTTTCTTTTTTATCTTCTTCTTTGCATAAAATTTTCCCCACTGTTGAAATTAATTTTATTTTCCTGAATTAAAATATATTCTCGGTTCAAGTCGTTTTTCAACTGGAATCGTAATCGCCATTAGAAACACTCTTAATCTTTGCCAAGAATGGGTAAGTACGTCTAAATCCCGATGTTTGATCTCGAGTCTTTATAATAACTCTGTCTAATGATAATCTAGTGATCAATTAAACGATCTTTCTCGATTTTCATCAAATCTTGATAAATCTTGGAAATCAAATGTTAACCTGTGTGAAATTTTCGATTGAAGGGCCTCCTCTAGGTGAATCGGGCTAGATTTGATCGCAAGGAATGACGTTTGAGCATCCGGTAAAAGTTGTGTGTTCTTTTACAAGTGAATTGGGACAAACTATACTTAGGACTAGGGCAGCACAGTTTGCCACACGGGCATGTGGAGGTGCTCATGGGTCGAGTCTGGTCGAGTTCAGGGTCTAAGCATGAGATTAACATACTTTATGCTTACCCAAGCTTGGCCCGAAATCTGGGCCTAAAATTTTCCCAAACCCGCCCATATTATTTTTAATATTTAAAAGAATATATTTAAATTATATTATTTTAATATTTAATAAATTTATACATTTTTATTTATTGAAATATTTTATATAGTCATCTTAACATTATTTAATGTTTACATTAAAGTAGTATTATATATTTAGTATAGATTTATTTTTTAATGTGTTTTTATTACATAATATATAAAAATAACATAATATAAAGTATTATAAACTTAAAACAGGTCGGGCCTGGCCTTGAATGTTCAAGCCTGAGCTCGACCCGTATTTTAAATGGATTTAATTTTTTTTGCCTAAGCCCATTTTTGGGCCTAATATTTTTGCCCATACCCTCCCAAATTTCGAACGGGCCTTCGGGTCTAGGCGGGTAGCCCAACCCATGAACATGTCTAGTGGAGACCACACGTTGGACCACATGGCCCTACACACAACCATATGCCTTTGGAACCCTAGGATAGTTCGAATCTCACACAGATAAGAATCCTCTACATGGTTGTGTCTCCCTTGTAGCTTAATTTTGCCAATTCCACATAGCCACAGTCTGTTAAATGGCCTGGCCACGCGACCGTGTTACCCCTCCGAATGGTTTATAGCATCCCACACGGCCGTGTGCCCCTGTTTTTTAATTTTTACAATTTTGCCAAGAATTTTATGACTTGTTTTGTTTAGTCCCTGAATGGTTCCTGAACTATTTTTAGTGTTTTATTTTATTCAATTAAGTCCCCTGTGATATGAATAATGCTAGAATCTATGATTTGATTGACTAAATTAATATTATATATATTTGCTTGAATTGTGATTAATACATATGTTTATTGTATCTGTATTTGAGATTGTACGTACAACATGCCTTATGTTACCGTTGAACCGAACACATATCAAGCATGACCTATGCTACTGAATTGATCTATTATAAGCATATTATTTGTTATTATATCGAACTGTTATAAGCATATTGATTTTCATTGTATTGTTTTGTTGAAAGCATATTAAATGCTACCGTATTGATCTATTTTGAGCATGCCATATTGCATTTCACGGGGTGGGATAATATGTACGAAGGAAGTATTGGCAATTTATTTGCAAAATTTGCTGTGTATCCACAACCAAAGGCAAATTCCATTTGCGGGTTATTTGCTGTGTATCCACAGCCAAAGGAAAATTCCATCTGCGAGTTATTTGCTATGTAATCCACAACCAGAGGTAGATTTCATTTGCAAAACTTTGCTGTGTGCCCACAGCTAGAGACAGATTCCATCTGCGAGATTTTGTTGTCTATCCATAGCCATTGGTAGTTTATCTGCAAACCATTTGTGGCTAAGCCACAATCCAGTGTGTTGGTGGTTGGAGTTCAGGGGAACTTCCGTTGTGGTGTGTAGCAGTGGGGTAGGATCTTTTCTGTTAAAACTGAAACCAAAATTGTATGACATCCATAAAAACATGTGCATACAAAAATGGAATTTATGATATGGCATATATATATGTCTATTGTTGAATGAACTGAAACATCGATATTCTAATATTGTCGTTGCAAATTATTTTGTGTGACATTTTTTGTATGCTTAATCATTTGTACTAATTTTCTTGTGATTGAACTCACACTAAGTGTCATAGCTTGCTCCCCTTTTATTTCCATCTATACAAATAACCCACTAGGTTAGGACGCGGACACGACATCTAGAGTATCTCAGCTCGGTTTTAGTTAATAATATATTTTAACTTTATTATTTGATCTTTTAATTATTCAGAGTTTGTATCATTTTATTTTGAACTGTGGCATAGGACATAGAACTTGGGTTTTATTTTATAGATTGCATGACATTTAATTTGAACTTAGGACTTTGAGTTATAAATCTAAATTAGTTATGCATGAACTCGGGTATTTATTAAAAATGCAAATTGATATCA
Source organism: Gossypium bickii (assembly GCA_025503065.1). Taxonomy (NCBI): domain Eukaryota; kingdom Viridiplantae; phylum Streptophyta; class Magnoliopsida; order Malvales; family Malvaceae; genus Gossypium; species Gossypium bickii. Next base: position 109,884,226 of record CP106717.1, read on the forward strand.
CTTTTTCGTTGCTAGGTTATAATTAAAATTTTGAGTAATACATAAATTGGTAATTAATCAAGTTTTCAAAAAAAGAGTCACCATTACATAGGTTAGCTAATCTAAACCGGTTTTGATAACACGTAAGTTTGTTTTTTAAAATAGACTAAGCTTTCCTCTAAATCAAACAAATGTTTTAAAATGACTGTTTTCTTAACTCCAATAGCTTACAGGGTCATTTCGGTGGCTAATGTAATCTTTCAAATTCGAGTCTAACGTCTAGGTCAGGTTGGCGAGGTTATACGCTAGCCGCGTTGCTGTTAGGGTTTTGTCATCCTCTTGTAATTCACTAAAAAATATTTTAAATTTATTTTTGAGTTTTAAATAAATTATTGATTTTAGTTTAATTTATTTATTACATTCAATTAATTAGATTGAAAGTTTTGGATTATTAATGTTTTATTAAAATAAATTATTATTTCTATGCTAATTTAATGATTATATGCGTTTTATTACATTAAACATATTTAAATTTTAAAATAATTAGTAATCACAAATAATATATGGATCGCAAAAGAAAGAAAACTATTATATATATATATATATATAATAAGATTGGACTAACATATTTATGCTTTATAGATGCTTTGGTAATATTCACAAGGAAAGTTCAATTATTGGGGTACAATGTATGCTTGATCAATTTTATGTTTTGTTATTGCTGTTAAATCATTTCAAAAGTGAAACATTCTCAATTGATGTAAAGGAATTTGAGTTGCAAAAAGTGTGGGAGAAAACTAGCTTTGCTATAAGGAAACTGCCAATGATATAGTTAGGGTTCCCATTGGTTGCAAAGTGGTATGGTGCTCCATTATTGAACAAGTTTACAGAGAGAATAAATGGATGGGTGGTAAGAGATCTTTCTTATGTTGGCAGAGCTCAACTAATTCAGGCTGTGTTATTTCATACCCATAATGATTGGGTAAGGCACTTTATACTTGTAAAATGGGGGTGATAATTAACTTTGTATGAGGTTGTTTTGGAAGGGTGAGAATGAATGGGGGTGATAATTAACTTGTAAGGGTAAATTGGGACACAGTTTGTAAAAGGTGGAGTAGTTGGAATCATGCTTGTGCTTTGCAAATTTGGGCTTCTTTTTTTTTTTTTTTTTGGTGAAAATTGGGTGCTTGGCTAAATACTTGGTTCTTAGAGGAAGGTACTTTATGGACCCGCCAATATCCTTAAATAGTAGCTAAAGTTGAAAGAAAATAATGAAAAGACACTAAAGAGCAAATTATTCAAAGTGGGGTTGGCCTTTGTCATGACATAAGTATACGGTGAGTAAAGTTATTAGACCAAGAGCAAGGGAAGTGTGGTCCAGAATTATTTGGTTTTAATTTTCAATTACTAAACAATATATAATAATTTGGATGGCTAATAAGTTTCCAAATAAAGACAAGTTAATTTGTAACATTAAGGAACGGATCCTTACTAATAAGGAACGATGTAGGAGAGAATTTGCTGATGATCCCTCGTGCAAGCTTTGCAGCAATGCCGAAGAATCTTGTCTTCATGTGTTACGTGATTGTAGCCATGCTAAAGAAGTGTGGAAACAATTAATTCCCAAGAGGATTTCAAACCAGTTCTTTTCTTCCTCACTAGAGGCATGGTTATCTACCAATTTGAAAAATACTTTTGATGTTAATTTTCAGGATGTAGATTGGTTCACTCTGTTTGGCATTGTTTGTTGGAGGATTTGGAAACAGTGGAACTTATGTGTGTTCCAAAATATCCATTTTAACATTTTTAGTGTGATCAACATTTCATGGGGGTGGGCATGTTCCATCAAGCAGGGACATGTTTCTATAGAGGGAAATAATGTGGGACGAAGTATAGAGCAAATATGGTCTCCTCCGCCTATGGGATTTCTTAAGCTCAATACAGATGGTGTCTGTAATTTGAACTTGGGGCTTGCTTGCTCGACAGTAGTAGCAAGGAATGAGCTAGGCAGATGGATATGGGAAGTAGGAAGAATATTGGGAGTTGTAGTGTTCTTCAAGCTGAACTTTGGGCCATTTTTTACGGTCTTCAATTAGCTTGGGCAGTTAAATGGACGAATATTATTATTGAAACAGGCTATGGAAATCATAAAGGACATTCCAATAGGGACTTGATTTTGCAAATCCAAGAACTGTGTAGGCGGGAGTGGAGAGTGCTCATAAAATAAGTACCTAGAGAAGTGAATTTTGCTGTTGATATCTTGGCAAAGGTCATGAAAGATTACCCTCCGACGAGCGAATCTTTCATGTGACTCCTCCTTCGATTGATGAACAGATTTAGTTTGCTTGACGTTGATGATCACTAACCTAACTATAATTATGACAAAGGCAAGTGCACCTATTGAACAATAGGATAGCTATGATGAGAAGGGAATATCATATCCATGAGGACTAAAAGTACTAGTAATTACCATTTTTCTATTATTTAGTTGATAAATTGAAGTGATTATTTTAAATTTAAATTTACGAATCTAATTTAACTACGAACGCAATAGAGAATAAAATGGGAAAAATAATCGAAGACAACCAATAAAAAGGACAATACCCAAGAAAGAATCCACCTAGACTTCACGTATTATTCTGAATCTGAATTAAACGATTTATTCAATTGTGCCTTGATACGTAGAAATCCCTAATTTATGTTAATATCTCTTTCGAGAGTAAGAACAACTGACTCTAGGTTGATTAACTGAAATCTCTTTCTAATTAAAACCCCTATTGTCGCATTAACTCGATCTATGGATTTCCCTATTAGATTTGACTCTAATCCGGTAGATTTATGTCATCCTATTTCTAAGATTGCATGTAACTCCACTCAATTATGCTAGATCTACTCTTAAACATGGACTTTTGCTCCAGTGAAATAAGCACATTAAACTTGAATTAATATATCAGAAACATTAAAACAAGAAATAAACATACATAATTGAGAATAAGAATCAAGTATTTATCGCGTAAATCAGAAATCAAATAATAAGATTCATCAAAAGTTTCATCTTCCTTAGGTAACTAGGGAATTTAGTTCATAATCTGAAATGAAAACATCTTAAAGTTAGGATAACAACAAGACATAAAGAAACTCAATAAAATTTCGAAGGAAATTAAATGGAGATCTTTAATCTTGGAGGAGATCCGCTTCCAAGTTGATTCCGATGGCATTCTTCAAGTCTTTTTTTCAATCTTCTCTGAGTTCCCCTTTAGATCTTCTTCTAATTGATATTTATAGACTTTAGAATGTTCAGAAAGCTAAAAAATTGGGTTTTCCGCGTATTTAGGAAGCAGGGTGTGATATCGACATGGGCTGGCACATGGGTGTGTGGCCAGGCCGTGTGGAAATGCCTAGGCCGTGTGGATCCTGAAAACAACTTTATTTGTCGATTTTGGCTCGTTTTTCGCTCCTTTCACTCCCAAATGCTCTCCTAAGTATAGAAACATGAATTTAAAGGATTAGGAGTATCAAATTCATAATTTATATAATTAATCATCCAAAAATGCATTAAGAATGGAATTAAAATATGTTACTTTTATAACTTATCAGATGTGCCTGGTTTTCCAATCGAGATTCTATTCATAGTTTGTAATTAATACAATTTCTTGTTACCAAGAAAAAATGACAGGTTAATTGTTTCCACACTATTTTGGTTTAATGTGTAAATGTAAATATGAACTTTGATTTTATACAATTTTATACATAAAATTTTGATTTGATCATTTCGCACAAATTATTGACAATATCATCATTCTATATTTATATTTTTCATACAGAGATAATTATGTTTATCCAATATAACAATAAATTGATGTATTTATTTTCTTAATTGTATATGATTGGATTAGACATAAAATTTTATGTATACATTTGAATTACAATCAAAATTTTATTTGTATAATTGCACCAAATCAAAATTCATGTATTAAATTTCTCATTCAATCAAATTATCCCTATTAAATATGATATCAATTACACATTTCCTAGATTACCCTTAAACCCTAGAGCTCACCATCTTTTAGGAGTTTCCACAAGTGTAAATTGAGTTAGTACTCAATTTAAATATATTATTTCAATATTAGTTTTAAATAAATTTGCATTTTTATATAAATAATATTAAGTTTTATAAATAAAAGTATTATTATTTAATTCAAACATGAAATAACATCTTAAAAAAAATCCTTATGGTACTATATTTTACAATTTATTCTTCACATAATTTTCAATCATTTTAATTCTACGAAATATCTTAATAATATATATTTTAATTATGATGTTACATTTTATAAAAAAAAATTAATGGCCGATTGAGTCTTAACTTGATTGGTATTGATATCCTTCCTGGTGCACAAAGACATAGGTTCGAGTTCTAAAAAAGTATAGTTATTTAAAATGTATATTTCCCAAAACGTGGATTACTTGTTCCATTATAATAAAATTAGAGTTTGAAAATGTTGATTCCCTTGAATTGGATTATTATTTTAGAAATTAAGTTTTTTTATTAAAATTAATTAAAAATTATATTTGGAATAATTTGTTTTAGTAGACCAGATGTTGGACTAACAAAAAGTATTTAATTAATAAAGTCTAACCCGAATTCATGGAGAAATCTATTATCAAAGTAAATAATCTACAAGACATGCACTTTTAATGTGAAAAATTAGAATTTTATATATTACTTTGAAAGTAAAACATGTAGCTGAATTCCAAAGCTTAGCTTCTATGAAGGTGGATGATAAATATAATAATAAGATTCTACCTCATTTTTTGCACGTGTTGAATGCTTAATTTTAAATAATAAAATAAAATGTAACCTTAATTTCGCCAAACAATTATTATATGTCAGACAAGGAAGAAACATGCAACGCAACATCAACATGGCACAGTTAAGCTCTCCTTTTTGTCTTTAGTAGGGGTACGTTGATACTAAATATAATTATTTTTAATTGCTGATTTAATTTAATTAGAAAATTAAATAATGGAACAAATATTTTAATTACTTCAACTGATCAAACTAACATTAAGCAATTTATTATTGCTATTATATGAAGTTGACCATCCTAAGCATCAAACAAAACCAAGTCAAAGGACCTAAAACAAGGATAATGTTAATCTATTGGTATTTAAAAAAAAAAGTTTAAATCTCAATCAAATTCATTGAATGAGAGAAGGGAGAAATATATAAAAAAAAAAAAAAATACGATAGACGCGTACCCTCGTCTAATGGTATATTGAATGTGCTAGATTACAAGTTTCTAGTCTTGCATTATTTAATTTCTTATTTATAGGTGGAGAATTTAGACCTAACTCCACCCCAAAATTATTAGCTATTATTATTATTTGACTTAATATATAATATAAATATGTTGTAGAAAAAGAATCAAGGAATTATCATATACATCCTTCTTGTAAATGTAAATTATAAGTATAAAGAAAATAAAAATGGAGTAAATATCTATATATTTATGTATATATAAAATTTATAGTATAAGAAACTTGATAAAAAAATTTATATCCATATATATATTCTATATAATAAAATATTTTGTTAAGTTTGGTTTAACAAGTCAACTCGATAATCCCCTTCTCATATGTGGTTCAAATTAGACGATTACGTCTACCATCAACAAGAAAAATCATTAAGATCATTTCATAGTGCATTCTCTAGATCCTGTTCCCAAAGACAAACCAGACATTGAAAAATACTGTAACCATTCTTAGCCTTGAAATTTTTTGGGTGAAATCAAGATATCTTCCATGTTTGTTTTATGGTCCATAAAAATTAATCTTTTCAAGGTTTGTGGTTGCTTTTTTCAACAATGTTGTCTTCAAAGTTTAAATCTGAATCCTCCTTTTGAGAATACAATGTGCCTTACTATTGCATCCAACACTTGTTCGTTCTTTAACATTATTAAACATCACGACGACAAAGGCTTTTTATCAGCAACCAATAAATATAGTTGTGAGAATGTATCTCTAAGGGAACATTACCATACCACACATCCTCCCAAAAACAAGCATCGCCCCATCACCTACCTCCCAATGAAAACCTTTTTCACCCAAAAAAAAAAAAAACTCCATACTTTCACACTCTTTAATTTTCAATATATCCCTCCTAACAATAGATGCTTCACTCAGCTTGTTATCATTAGGCACCCACCTCCCTTTCTTTCCTGTATATTGTTGGGCCATGGGAGGTCCCACTATGTGTGGGAAAGCCTAATTGCCCATATGCCCTATAATATAAACAATGAGAAGAAGTGCCAAATAATTCAAAGAAAAAGAGAGAAAAAAAGACAGTATTGTCACCCGAACCAATTTTCCTTAACTTCAATCGAAAGTCCATCCGATGTTCATTGGAGTTGATTTTTGAGTTGTGACAAGTAGACTCAAAGATTTTGAATATGTACGATCGAATTTTTTGTCAAGGCAGTGTAGCTTCAGTTTTCCCATCAAATTAAGCCTCTATTGATTAATATTCTCAATTTTTTTCTTAAAGTTTGCTTGACATTATTTGTTGATAGCCTTGTTGGAGTTGTATACTTTTTTTTTTTTGGTGTGTGTGAGACTTCTATTGTGCTCTTGTAGCAAGACTTTAATTATAGTGGAATTTTTAATGAACTTTCAAGTCCTGTGGTTTTTACCGTTTGCTTTAAAGGGGGTTCTTTTACTTAAAATTTGTGTCTCATTTATTATTCTTGCTTGTGGTATTGTGATTGATCTGAATTGACTATTGATATATCATGCTATTGGTTTACCATAATTGCCAAATTGTATTGATTGGGAGTGAAAGAACATTAATTGGGCTCATGTGGTGTTTCATAATGTTTGATTTTATCTGCAACACCCAAACGAATGGTTGGACAACCGACCCTTCATGATTTCAACTATCATTCTAAGCGAAAATAAATTAATAACTAATCAACAATTCTATAGGGTTTTGCTATGAAATCATAGCATATGAAACTACCTTATGATAATATTAATCTTTTTATAATAATTTTTCCATCTAACTTCATGAGTCTAATTACATTTTGAACTAGATTTGAAAAGTTCTTATACAAATTCAAAATAGAAGTTTTAAACTACATGTTGCCCCGATAGCTGCACATGTTGCAGAGTGAAAAGTGACATGCTCACGCTAAACTTGTAGACTCTAGCTTAATCCCCTTCTACGAATCAACAGTTTAGAATACCTGAAACAAAAGAGAGAAACATGGTAAGTTCATAAGGAACTTATTGAGTTCTATGAATGAAATACTTCCCTTTTAATTTCAAAACTTAAAATTTGCCATTAATTTCACTTAGACAAAACTTGTGCATTCATATTTCACAACTTATGCTTAGGCTTGAGCGACACAAAGGTGTAGTATATAATACATGAGAATTCCTCCAATGAGAGATTATGAAGCATATAGTCTTTTCCTACAGACTTGTTGCATATAATCTTACCAGGAAACCCACTGAATGGAGAGAGAGTCACTTCAGATTAATTGGGCAGACAATTTTGTGGACACTTACGTGCAGACTTCTATATGCGGATTCTTATATGAGGAGTCATACATGCGAATTTGTATAAAAAGATTCATATGTATGAAGGACTCATACATGCAGATTCATAGAAGAAACTTCATGGATATAGTAGATTCAAACATGGGGATACATAAAAGAAACTTCATGAACATAGTAGATTCATACACGCGCACTTTGTTGCGAACTTTGTATGTAGAAATCTCATATATAACTTTGATGTAAAACTTAAAGTACAAGTCCGACAGACTTCCATAACTTACATATGCCATGGCCATGAACTTGCTTACACGTATGAGGCTTTAAACCTTAGACTCCGTAGAGTCTCATACTTGAAAGAACCCACGTAAGGTTATCATAAACATGTATGCAAATATCCCCTTACATTCCAATGATCCTTCGTAAAACCAAATATCATGTGTATACATTCTCCTTACAATCCGCTTGAGCCTCTGCAAAACCAATATCATGTGGCACAGATTACACAACATGACATTTCTTTATCTTTCATCCGCCAAAACATCCCTCCATACTCTGCATATCATTCATATTTAATATTGACATATAACAAAAATTCAACTAATCATATTGTTAATAACGCAACACAGATCATACCAAACATATCACCTATCAGACCATTTCAATGATAACTTCCTCAGTAATTATTTTACCAGAAAAAGTTTATCAAAACAACAAACTGAAACGTAAAATAAAACATGTATCTGTAAATCATCACTTTGCATACTTCAACCGTACAGTAAACAACCCACAATAATTCAACTCATCATCAGTAGAACATGAAGCCAAACACAACACAATAACACAATACTGATATATATATAAAACAACCACAAAAGGTTTGAGCTTAGAAACTCACCAACAAAATACTTGGGGTTGACACAACTTACACTTGCTTTGTCTTCCCTTTAGGGGCGAAGCCAGAAATTTTTTTTAGGGGAGGCAGAATTAAATTGTAATTTTTGTGATAGTAAAAATGTAATTCCACCATTTCAATAACCTATATTTTTATAATTTTTGAAGGATCAAAACAAGTTTTTATCATTTTTAGGGGGCCAAAGTGCAATTTTACCTTTACTAATTTAAAATTTTAAAGGGCCTAAATAGAAAATTTTCCATTTTAGTAGGGTCGGGGCCCTTGGCAGCCCCTTGGATACGCCCTTGTTTCCTTTTATCACTTGAGCCTCCTCTTTCTTGGTTAGATAAACAAAACAACCATACAAAGATCAAAATGAAGACGTACATATGTAAGAAAACCTTAATTCATATGTATGCAGGGGAGTTATAAATGATAGCTACAACTTAAATCATCACAATTCAAAATAATTTATGCTGAAATCCTCAGACTTTCTTTCCTTTTTCTTAAATTGAAAAGTACGGAAGAGTTGGACAGATTACCAGATTGCTAAATTCTCAAAAATTTATGCTAACACCTTAGATTCTTTCCTTCATGCAAACCGCTTCTTAATTTCCTTTCTTACAGAATGAACTGGAGAAGAATATGGAAGAACAAAAATAATACCAGAATGAAAGAATCCTCCCATATATAATCTTTCCACTACATTTTCCCTTAATCCTAAGTCGGTCAGTACTATTAATACCCTTAACCATAAAGTTTTCCACTAAAAGAAAACTCCTAGTTCTAATGTAATGAGACTAAAAAACTCCTAGTTCTAATGTAATGAGACTAAACTTGAATCCTAACTATTTACCAATCAGTTTGCAAGATTCTCAAAATCACACTAGAACCAACTTAAACAGAAAGTTTTCTAGTCAAATACTTAGAATTTTTGTTATGCCAAACCTTTAACATTTCCAGGTGCTTTTAGAGACTTTTTTTGAGCTACTTTTGTTCTGCGATTAGATTTTCTGTCTATTTTTTTTTTTTACTTTTTATGTAGTTATTTTGAACTTTCAAGGCCTTTTTGTTGTTGTTAACTTTGAGTATTATTATGTGCTACCATTGTAAACTTTCAAGAATTTGTGTTTCTTTTTTTAACTTTTAAGACTTCTTCTTTGATGTCATTTTTAACTTTTTTGTTTGGTTGTTAACTTTCAAGACTTATGTAGTGTTTCTAATGTTTTATTTGTTGTTTTGACCTCCATTTAAATCTTTTTAAACTATTAAATAAAAAAATGAACATTAGCAATGCATTTTTTTATATGTTTTATACTTATTTTAACCAAAAGACAAAAGCATATAAATTTTGGTTAATTCAGTTAACCTACTGAATTAACTGAAATATTTTGGTTCGGTTAATGTATTTGAGAAAAACTTCAGTTCTATTAACAGTTAAAGATTTTTACATTCCGAGTAATCCGGTTAATAGTAATTTGATTTAGATATTAACCAAATTGACTGTTTGAACACCCCTATCAGTGTGTTGTGTCTTTTAAAAAGAAAAAAAGTGTCACATTTCCTCGGTTTCTAACCGGTTTCTTCCAAATATATTATTTAAAAGGAAGTTGGGTAAGGTAAAAAGGGAGATAGTTTGCAAGTCCAACTCTGCTAGCGGGCTTGCAATTTCTAATTTAATTAGTAAAATTTCTTAGAGAAGGGGTGGTGGTTATATGTTAGGATAAAACCAAACTCGAAGATATATAGCAAAAGCATAATCGAGTTAGGATGCTAGAGGTGTAGGGTGAAGTTTGAGTTAAACTTGAAAATGAGTTGAAAAGAAGGGTTAAGACAGAAGACGAGGAAAAAAGAACGATAACAAGAAAACTAATTTAACTGCTAAGGTTTGTTTCTATTTCAATTTCACTTTTAAAAATTTGTTGTTAAATGTTTAATTTAAATGTTTTTTCTTTATTATTTTTGAGTCATTATTAGCTTGTGACGTAAAAAAATAACTTGTAGTCCATTGCTTTCATATATTGGGTTATCTTAATTAATTATATACTGGGGTGGCTTTATATATTATATACATTATATAATATTTATTTTGGCTAATCGGTTAATTACCAATTTCGAACCAAATGAACCAATAACTGAAATTTTAAAAAATTATTAACTGATCTTCAATTGAACTAAATTCAACCACTGATCGATTAATCGAATTAGATCAATTTAGTCGATTAATTCGATTTTAATCGAACTGTGAACACCCATACACAAGAATATACTGACACTTTTAATTTGAGAAATACCCTTGTGGCTAGATTCGATAAGAGAAACCAATAGTTCTCCAACATTCATTACAACTGTTTTTCAAACTAAAAAGGGTTAATTGAGTATTTTTCAAATTAAAATAAAATAAGTGTATTTTCTCCTTAAAAGGTAAGCTGCGAAAAGCTAGGGTTTGTAGGTGCCTTACATTTTAAAGAAAATTTTAATTTAATTTCTCTAAAAATAATAAAATTGTAAATTAATTTATGGTAACATAGTACTTTGATCTCTTTAATTATGAATTTTTTTATTTAATCCTTTAAAAAAATAACAAATTTATAAATTAATACATGATTGTAAGAGCCCAAATTTGCCTTCCTGAGGTTGCAGTGAAGCAGATCGAAGATACCAGCCTTGCCTCCCTGAGTTTGCAGTGGAGCAGACTAAAGACAACAGATCCTGCCTTCTTGAGGTTGCAGTGATGCAGATCGAAGATACCAGCCTCGCCCCCCTGAGGTTGCGGTGGAGCAGACTGAAGACAGTAGATCTCGCCTCCCTAAGCAATAGTAGAGTAGATCAAGACGGTGAATCTTATCTCCATGAAGCAGCGGAGTAGATTTAAGCCACCAATCTCACCTCCTTGAAGATACAGCGGAGCAGGTTGAAATTACCAGTTTTCATTTCCTTAAAGTTTCAGTAGAGAAGATCGAAGCTACAAATCTCTTCTCTCTGAATTCTTATATCCTCGAAGTTTCAGTAGAGAAGATCAAAGCTACAAACCTCTTCTCTCTGAATTCTTGTCTCGTTGAAACTTCAGTGGAGTAGGTCAAAGCTACAAATCCCTCCTTCCTGAAGTTACATTGAGAATCAATTCTTATTTCCTTTAAGTTTCATCTCCTTGAAATTCCAGCGAAGTAGGTAGAAGCTACAAATCCCTTATCCCTGAAATTACATAGGAGCCACAATTCTTATCTCCTTGAAGTTCCAACAGAGTAGATCAAAGTTACAAATCTCTTCTCCCTAAAATTACATCGGAGTGGATAGAAGCACTATTCCCTATACCCCTGAAGACACAGTGGGATGGAATGGGGCTACATGAAGAAAAGAAGTGCCAAGAAGCCAAGATCTTACAAGACCAGGTAAATTTGGCCCTCTTTAAAGTCTTTGCTTTATTCCCGTTACACGACAATGAGCAAAGCGGGGCAGCTGTAAGAGCCCAAATTTGCTCGGGTCCATACCAAAAACAAAAAACCAAATTAAAAGTCTATTAACAGTCCAGTAGTACAACCCAACAAACTACCTAAACCCAATAACAAAATTACAGCAGCCTAAACCTAAACCACTAAACCCAAAACCAAAACAGACCCAAGCCTGATCGGCCCAAGCCAGTTGTAATGGCCCAATGATGGATTAGGCCCAAATGGATTGAAGCTCCTGGAAACCCTAGGTTTCTCTAGCGCCGCAGCTTCAACAATCGGGCCTCCAAGTCACCATGCGTGCCGCACGCCTCCGTACCGCCACATCCTCCTCCGTACGATGATTTCACCTGCAAATGAAATGAACACACAACACGAAAGAAAGCAAATACGGATTGATTGCATTTTTTATTCTATTTTTTTATTTCTTTGGCTATAAAAGCCGAACACAAAAACCATTGTAAGGGGCTTTTATTTTTTATTTAGGAATATACAATACGAATCAAAAACAGAGAAATCAGGATAAGAAAGGTTATTTTTTTCGTTTTTTCTAATCTGTTTTTTATTTAGGTTTACATACATCAATAAAAGAAAAGGAAAAAGTAAGAAAGGTGCCCGTACCGCGGTTCGTATGAAAATGTGATTTTCGGGGCTCTAACCACCGTACGCGGTGGTCATCAGTGATGGACTGATGGCGGTCCGGTCACCGAAAATCGCAGAGGGGGAAGACTCAGAAGTTTTTTTTCTCTCTCCTCTCTTTTTTTTTTAACACACAAGGCCAAGTGATTTTTTCTGAAAATTTAGGCTTATATAGCCGACTGATACGACGTTGTTTAGTAGCCCATCCCCTAGACATAAAACGGCGTTGTTTTAAGGCCAAAACCCGCGTGCTGACCCGACCCGAAGGAAGGATCCGCGTGTTTTTGGCTAAGGGGCTTTTTGTGCCTTTAGTCCTTCCGCATTTTTATTATTCTGCAATCAAGTCCTTTTTGTTTTTTAATTTAGCCCTATATTTTATTGCAATTTCAATTGGGCCCTTATTCGAACAACGTCGTTTAGAAGGCAGGGATTAATTTCTCTCTTGGTCCTTCTCTGTTATCCGCACGTTCAATATGGTCCTTTTTTTTATTTATTTACGGTTTTGCCCTCAGATTATTGTTTTAAGTTAAAATTAACCCTTTGTTATTAAATTAATTAATTTTAATATTATTTTCATTATTTTATTACTGTTATTGTTTTTAATATTGTTATTATTGTACTTATTATTATTGTTACTTTTCTTCTTCTTATAATTATTATTACTATCATTTTTATTATTATTAGTATTATTATCCCTATTTTATTATATATATTGTTTATTTCGAAAACTTTCATATATTATTATTTTCAGATATAAGTCATTTATATTGGGTTTTTGTTTCATATATGTAATTTTTGTAGATTAACATATATTATTTTGTACATTATTTACTTTGAATTTCTTCTTATATAATATATTTATTTTAAAATTCATTTATATTATTATTAGTTATTTTCATCTTGTTTTTTTTAATCTATTTGAAACTCTATCATGTGTTGCTTATTTGTAAATTTTCATTTATTTGATAGTGCTTAAATTGCTTTTATATCATATTGACTCCAAGTTTCTCGTCGTTTTTATTATTATTTTAATTTTATTCATCCACGTTTGAAGTCTTGCCATATTTTATTTTAATTTGTTTCTTAATTAGATATATTTTTAGCTTTCGTTGTTGCTTGATTAATTGTGTTGGTATTTTCAAAATAGGAGTTGTGAGATTATTGTTTTTGTATATTTTGGATTGTATGTTCATATTGTTATTCTTGTTATCCATTTGTACAAAGTTGTATTCACATATTATTATTCCATGCTCGATATTATATTTTTGTTTTTCATTATCGAATAGTGATTTAATAAATACTTTATAAGTTGATTTTAAAATCGCCCATTTGAAAACTCCTCAAAATAAGGCAATGTTTCGTGTTTGGAAATCTGAGAAATCGTGCCCTAACGTGCCGAGTTTCGGTTTTTCGTTTGACCAAATAACTTCGAATATCCTTTCAAGATTTCATTCGCGTTTTAACTTTAAAAACAAGGCAATATCTTGTGTTTGGAAGTTCGAGAAATCGTGCCCTAACGTGCTGGGTTTCGGTTTTTCCGTATGACCAGATCCTCGAGTATCCTTTTAAAAAAAAAATTTCAATGCATGAATTTTGGAAATCATGAGATGATCTTGATATCGAGGATTTGAAATGTCGTACCCTAACATGTTGGGTGTGAGATTTCATTCCTTCAGAATAAGAGAATTTCAATACCCACTTCAATTTTTTAAAGTTATCATATTCTAAATCCTTTCAAATTCTCGACGTTAGAACATTAATTAATCAATTTGGTACCAATTTTGAGCGTTGTGAGGGTGCTAATCCTTCCTCGTACGTAACCGACTCTCGAACCTATTTTCTTAGATTTCATAGACCAAAATTATTGTTTTAATAAATCAAAATGTTTTATTAAAATAATCCATCTCAAGGTGATCCGATCACACCTCGAATAAAGGATCGGTGATGACTACATTTTCATTTTAAAAGTCGATCCCGTTTCCAAACTTACAAAAAAAATGGTTTCGACAATGATAAAATTATATTTGAATTTTTTTTAAAATTTTATTATTCACTTTTATCCTTCATAAATTTTTGACTTCCTAGTTTTTGTTTTTTAAATGATTTATATTTGATGCATAAAAAAGTTATTATCAACTTATTAGAAATAATCTTAAAAAGAAAAACTTATAGAAATGTACAATCATAACCCAATAAGCAGCCTGGTCCCTATCATTCGATACTACCCAATTTTATGCTGACTTGGGTATTGCTTAAACTACTAGTTCTTTCAAACCTCTAAAGTAGAGGATACCGAGTGCTTAAACAAATTTGAATACACTAATTTAAGTTTATTACAATAAAAATATTCAACTCAAGGATGAAAGAATAAAATATCAATAAAATTATAAAACTTGGATGATCAAAGTTAAAAAAATTGTGTTAGAAAAAACTTATACTGAATTATTAATTTGAGAGAAGTAAAAAATGTAAAATTCTCATTTAATTAAAGTAGGATTGTTTAAACTATTATTCCATTAATAATCGAGCAGAACTATTATTAACTAAAATTTAAAACTCTTTGATAGTCTTTTTTTAAAGGTAAATTCATTAGTTCATTTAATGAATGGAACTATACAATGTAAGGGGAAAAATAACAAACACTCGTCGTAGATAGGGAATGATAAGCTCCATCAACATAACAAAGACTTTAGCCTCAGCATCAATAGATTATCATGACATGTTGACAATTGACTTTGTATGACTCAAGCACTACATATCTGGAGTACTTGCAAGTACTTAATACAATAAGGAAATTAGCCCCGGATGGTCCAAAGTGACGAGAAAAAATTAACAAAAGAATCGAACATTCACCAAGCTAGAGAGGATAATGTAACACCCCAAATTTTGAGGTTTGAATTTTTTGGGTTTTATGGTTAGGATAAGTGAGAAGGCTGCGCTATTGTGTTTAGTGGTGCGTTTAAGTGACAGAATAGGTTTGCTAGTTTGGTGGTTGAAGGTGTGTTAGTGTATCTTAAGGTTCTGGGTTTGAGTCTGTGGGTGCTCATTTTAGAGAGCCTTTTTTTATTTTTTTTGTTTTGTTTTATTTTTAGTTAGTAATAATAATTATTTATTATTTTTAATCAAATTAATTTGAGAATTTTTCTCTTCTTTCTCCTGAACGTTCTCCTCCTCTTTTTCTATCTATTTCTTTTCTTTTTGGTTCTTGAATTTTTCTTTTGAACGGTTTGCTTGGGGAAAACAGTTTTCGCTGCATAGATATCAAAGAGTTTTACTCCTCCGTCGTCAAATCAGGTGTGGGTTTCGGACCTTCTTCTATTTTATTGCGAATCTTATTTTGACTTTGTGAAAAGCCGACAAGGTGTGTGTGAGTCCTCGCAGATCTATCATTGCGATGTTGTATCGTTGTCTTGTGCTTAGAATATGTGTGGTTTGGTATATTTTTGAAATATCGAGGGCTGGAGAGTGCTTTGTGGCTGAAAGCACGTTTTCGGGGCTATTTTTAGGGTGGTTTCGTGACCACACGGGTGGCCACATGGGCGTGTGTCGATACACACGGCCGTGTGCTTTTGAGAATTAGTGTTTTTGATAAACCGTAAAAGTAACATATTTTAATCCCACATTTAGCATGTTTTTGGATTATTTAAGCCTTGAATTGTGTAATTTGGTGCTCGTTATCCTTTGTTTTCATGTTTTATACCCAGGAGAGCACCGGATGACAAAAAGAACGAAAAATAGGCCCAAAATAGAGTAAATGGGCCATATCACGAAATCCACATGGCCTGGGCCCAAGACCACACGGCCGTGCCTCATTAATGGACTCAACACGACCTGGCCATGACTTACACGGGCGTGTGCCATGGGCGTGTCCCTGTCGCAGGAAAGAAGAGTTTCACTCGGATTTGGATACTTAAGGGCAAAGAAACACATTCAAAAGCCTATATAAACACCCAAAGTATGACCAGAAAGGGGGGAACCCAAGGCTTTAGTCAGGGGGCATCCAACTAGGCCAGAGGAGGTAGATTTGTGGAGATTTACTAGAAGATAGCCAGTTGATTCATCTTAAGGAGCCGGAATTATACTCAAGACGGAGGATCTCTCCTTCAATTCCTTCAGGGGGTTTTAGGGATTTCTTATGTTTTGTTTTATCTTTCCTTTTGAGATGTTTTCTTTTATTGTTATGAACTAAACCCTCAGATACCTGAGGGGATGAAACCTAAGATGAATCTTGTTATCGTTTGCTGAACTATATGATAAATATTTGACTTGTTCTTAATTATGTGTTCTTAATTCTTGTGTTGATATTTCCGGGATATTAATTCAAGTGTGATGTGCTTAGGTGGAGGAGCAAAAGTCCCTGCCTAAGAGTAGATATAGCATAATTAAGCGGAGTTGATCGCACGCCTAGAGATAGGGTGACGAGATTTTTCCGGATTGGGGTGAAACCTAATATGGGAGTCCATAGATCTAGTTAATGCGATTCTGGGGTTTTAATTAAAAAGAGATTTCAATTAATCAACCTAGGGTTAGATGTTAGTTGATAAACCGTAAAAGAAAAATATTTTAATCCCACATTTAGCATACTTTTTGATGATTTACCCCGCGATTTATGTAAAAAGGTGCTCTTAATCCTTTCTTTTCATGTCTTATACCCAGGAAAGCACCCAAGGATGAAAAGAACACAAAACGGACCCAAAACGGAGTAAATGGGCCATATCACGAAATCGACACGGCCTGGCCTAAAGACCACACAGCTGTGCCATGCCAATCATCTAGAACACGGCTTTCTTCCGATTCACATGGCCGTGCTTCATTAAAAAAGTCCGAGCACGGCCTGACCGCGATCCACATTGGCGTGTGCCATGGTCGTGTCCCTGTCACTGGAAAGAGCAATTTCACTCGGATTTGGATACTTAGGGAGAAAGAAACGTATTTCAAGATCCTATATATACCCCCTAAGTACCACCTTTGAGGGGGGTGTTGAGCTAGGCCAAGGAGCCAAGCCGGAAAGGTCAGAATTGTGGGAATCGCTCGAAGTTAGCCAGTTGATCCATCCCAAGAAGCCGGAATTATATTCAACACGGCAGATTTCTCCTTCAATTCCTTTAGGGAGTTTTAGGGATTTCTTATGTTTTGTTTTATCTTTTCTCTTGATATGTTTTCTTATTTTGTTATGAACTAAACCCTTTAGATACCTGAAGGGAATGAAACCTTGATGGATCTTGTTATTATTTTCTGAATTATATGATAAATACTTAGTTTGTTCTCAATTATGCATGCTTAATCCAAATTTGATGTGCTTAGGTGGAGGAGGAATAGACCCTACCTAAGAGTAGATCTAGCATAATTAAGAGGAGTTGATCGCACGCCTAGAGATAGGGTGACGAGATTTTACCGGATTAGGGTGAAACCTAATATGGGAGTCCATAGATCGATTTACTGCTATTCTAGGGGGTTATTATAAGAGAACGAGAGTTCCACTAATTAACCTAGGGCTAGACGTTATTCGCCTCGAGAGAGGGTTTAATATACGTTAGGGAGTCTTACGGATCAAACTAAGTAAATAAATCATATGGTTCAGGGTTTAATAACAAGTGAAGTCTGGGTGGATTCTTCCTGAGGGTATCGTCGTAATCAACTGAGTTTTTCTTCAAGTTATTTCCCAATTCGTTCTTTTTGTCTTAGTGTCTTTAGCTTAGTAGTCGTTAATTTAAGTTAAAGCAAACTTCACTTTATTTTTAAGGCTAAATAATAAAAAGAAAGTTAGTATTAGTACTTTTAGTTCCTTTGAGTTCGAAAATTCGGTCTTGCCTAAGCTATACAACTGTTCGATAGGTACACTTGCCTTTAATCTTTGTCAGAGTTAGTTTCTAGGTTCGATCATTCTTTTATAAATTTTAAAGCTCTGATTTTAGCGATCAAGTTTTTGGCGCCATTGCCGGGGAACTAAAATATTAAGAAAACTCTATTTTTATTACTTTAGCCATTATTTTTATTTTTCGCAATTTACTTTTATTTTTATTTTTAAGGTTAAATTTTAATTTTGCTAATTTTTCTTTCTTTCTTTTCTTTTTAGGTGCCTTTAGTTTATGACTAGGAGAAACCTGAGAGGACCTTTAGTATACGACAGTGATATTGAAGCAATCGATCGTAGGAATCGCCGAGAAATCAGGCGAGCCCTAAATTACACAGAGGAAAATCAAGAAGGCAGATCCAATCCTACTGACGGGATGGACGAGAATATTCCACAACCCCATGATGGGGGGGAACACAATGCTCCACGCACTATGTTTGATTATGCTAAACCACATTTAACAGGAGCAGAATCAAGTATTGTTAGGCCCGCTACAGCTTCTAATAATTTTGAATTAAAGCCTAACACAATACAAATGATTCAACAGTTTGTTCAATTTGACTGTTTGCAGGACGAAGATCCAAATACTCATATAGCTAACTTTTTAGAATTCTGTGATACCTTCAAAATAAATGGCATTTTTGATGATGCCATACGTCTTCAGTTGTTTCCCTTTTCATTAAGGAATAAAGCCAAACAATGATTAAACTCGTTACCATGAGGGTCAATCACTACATGGGAACAAATGACCAAAAAATTTTTATTAAAATATTTCCCACGGGCTAAAATGGCCAAATTACGGAATGATATCTCTTCTTTTGTGCAGATGGATTTAGAGACATTATACGACGCATGGGAGAGATACAAGGATCTCTTGAGAAGGTGTCCATACCATGGTTTACCCTTGTGGCTACAAGTCCAAACAATCTATAACGGTGTAAACCCCTCAACGAGGCAACAAATTGACTTCGACCGCCCGGTGGAACCCCGAACAAAAAACTCTCAAGAAGACAGACGAGTCCATTGAAGAGATGTCACTGAATAATTATCAGTGGCAAGTTACAAGGATGAAACCGACAAAATCAGCCGGAGCTTTCAACATAGACATAGTAACCAGACTATCAACACAGATGGAGATAATGAATAAAAAGCTTGATAATTTGTGTTCTTCGTAGGTACATCTAGTAATGCAGTGCGTCGCAAGTGAAACTGTGGCGAATCCTGAGTACCCGCACTACCAACCGGGAGCAGAAAGCGAACAGATGAACTATATAGGTAATAATTTCAGATCTAATAATAACCCTTATAGTAATACTTACAATCTAGGTTGGAGGAACCACCCAAATATTTCATGGGGAGGCCAAGGAAATCAAGGAAATCAAAGACAACAACCTCCTCAAAACTTCTGAAATCAGCCATATCCAAAAGAGAAGAAGCCAACCCTCGAAGAGATGCTGACAAAATTCATGGCAGACACAGAAAACCGTTTCCAAGAAAATGAGAAAATATGTAAAGACCAATAAGCATCGGTTGAAAAAGTTACTAAGTCAGTCAAAGAAGTCACCAATGCAGTCGAACGACTTGTAAAGCTAATGTCAGAACGACCACAAGGACGTCTACCAAGCAACACTGAGATTAATCCAAATGAGCAAATTCAAGCCATAGCAGCTCAGGAAAATACAGAGATAGACGAACCCATCTCACAACAAGAAGACAAGGTCGAAGAAGGTAAAGTTGTGGAAACGCAAGAAAAGCCAAAACTGGCAATCAAAGAATACCAACCTCGCATACCATACCCCAAAGCGATGAAAAGAGACGATTCAGATGAGCAGTTCGGTAAGTTTCTTAAAATTTTAAAGAAATTACATATTAACTTACCTCTTCTTGAAGCTCTTTTCCAGATGCCAGACTCGAGAAAATTTTTAAGACGGCTCTTGACAAGCAAACGCAAATTAGACAAAGAGCCACACGTGGAACTCAACGCAAAGTGCTCAGCAATTCTACAAAATAGACTACCACAGAAGCAAAAAGATCCAGAGAGTTTTACAATTCCATGTTTAATTGGTAGTTTAACTATTGATAATGCGTTAGCTGATTTAGGGGCAAGCATAAATGTCATGCCTTATAAATTGTTTAAACAACTAGGTCTAGGGAAGCCCAAACAAACTAGGATGAGTATTCAATTAGCTGATAAAACTGTTAGAATTCCTAGGGGTATTACCGAAGATGGTCTTGTCAAAATCGATAAATTTGTTTTCCCAGTAGACTTTGTTGTCTTAGACATGGAAGCAGATAATTCAATCCCCTTAATATTAGGAAGGCCATTCTTAGCAACCACCAGAACTAAAATTGATGTTGATGCAGGCGAACTTATATTTTGTGTAGGCGACGAGACTGTCACTCTTCAAGCTCTTGACTCAGCCAGGACAACAATCGATGAAGGTAAGAAAGACAATTCCTTTTATAATCAATATTCACAGCAGGAAACACCACAAGGATACAAACCTGAGTCGAAACACGAACCCCAAGCCAACAAAGAAATAACTCACGAGGAGCAAAGGATTCAAACCAATGACTTAGACGAGTGGAAAACGCACTTTAAGGAAAAATTAGGGATACAGGAAACAGAATCAAAACCACTCTACAAGACAGACAAGTCCAAAGTCGGAGATCAGGTATTGTTAGATAAAGCAGACCCACGACTATTCCCTCCAGACCCTGACACAAACAAATAAATTCTTTTTAAGGTAATTAATGTTCTTCCACACGGAACAGTCGAGGTAAGCAATCCTATTTTTGGCACTTTTAAAATAAATGCTACTTGACCTGAAGAATGCGATGAAAATAAAACTGGTAATATGAGGAAAGATATTCAAACTTTTAAACCACCCTGATTGTAGCAAATACAGGAAAAGTCTAGCTTAAGACTATAAATGAGCGCTTCTCGGTAGGTAATCCGAGCACTAACACAATTTGTTTTCACATTTTCATTTCCATTTATTTTTCTTCCTTTCTTTTCTTTTTAAATGCCTAGTTGTAAACTAACAAAAGTGCAGAATTCAAGACCACACAGTCTTACACACGGCCGTGCTCGTGACCGTGTGGACCATCAGAATCCCCATACTGACATAGCAGAGGCCGTGCGAAGCAAACCCCAACTAAGTTTTGACATCGCAGATCTAACCACTACCCTATAGGCACCGACAAAGTAGCACGGCTGTGCCCAACAACCGTGTGAAGCTACTGACTTGCCAACCACGGGCCGACACGCCCGTGCAGTCCAACCGTGCCAACATACTGACTTCTCAGACACGGGTGTGGCTAACTGAAGAACGAGCATGGAAAAATAACACGCACAAAAACACGGTCGTGCAAGGTGGCCGTGTGAATCGACATGCCCTTGGACCACGACCGTGGGAACATGGCAGATTTGAACTCCTTTTTAGAACCCCACAGCCCTTCCCCTTCCCTCCATCTAATTTCATCTTGCTTTTCTTTTCTCCCTTCTTCCTCTTAGACTTTTCACCCCATTTACTAAAACTCTAGATCCTTGAGCCATCACAAAACATGTTGAAGAAGCGTAAAAGGCCAATCTCCTCAAAAGAGACTAACTTACATGAGTTCATGCCGGCAGCTTCATCCAAACAACAAGCCAAGGGTCTTTGAGACCATATAATTTTTATTTTTCTTTTCACTTTTGCTTCAATTTCCTTCATTTTACTTATTTTTTGGTTAATTTAGTTTAACTTGTTTTAGTGTCGTAGTGCCAGGTTCGTCAGGCTGCTAGGGAATCACGCCACTTCCGCCACCGCCAGCACCTCCCCAGCCTTAGAGGTCACACCCACCTCGCGAACCATACAACAATAAGGACTCTTTGGTCTATTTATCTTTTATTTTCATTTTGTTTACGTTTTTTATTCCTCTTTCTTTATCTTTCTTACCTTTAATTATATACTTAGTTTATTTTAATTAGGTCTTAATAATTCCTGGCTACTTCTCAGTGCGCTACCCAATTTCTTCATCTAGCGCAGGTTCATCATCCAGACCGACCATCACTACCACCAAAGACACTTCTCTGGGAAAACATCCAAAACTCAGGGAATAATTCTTTCCCCTTCTCTTTTGATTTATCCCTTAAATGTTATTATCTACCTTTGTACATTGAGGGCAATGTACATCTTAAGTGTGGGGGGTGAATAATTATTTTGAGAAAATGCCTAACTTTCTTCATTATTCTCAAACCCTAAGGATAAAAATGCCTAACTTTTTGCATGATTCTCAAATCCCTGAATTTAATCTTGTTCTTAAGTAATTTTCTCATATTACTCATTAAGATGAAATTTCTGATGGTTTATGATTTTTATTGATATGTTTTTGAATAAGTCATAGTTAATTGTGCATTGATGATTAAATTTGAAGAATACTAGGGAATCAAGCATGATAAGTCTAATTTTCAAAAATTTAAAATTTTAGGTTGTTAACCTAAATTTGAATGTTATCTTGAAGTTTGAAATTTATAAGGTTGATGTCAAAAACACCCATAATTTTTGTGAGACCTTGAGCCTTATAGGGCATCTATTCTTTCTCATACTCATTTTTTTATTATGAGTGTATCAACTATGAACTGTTATCCTAGAACTTGCCTGGATTATACATGTTAGGACCACAGTTATGATTTGATATACCGAGATGATAAAGCACTTAGTTTTTAACCCACTTACTCCACTAAAAAGCCTACCTTCACAATTAACCCCTAGCGAACCCCGTTGAGCCTAACAACCCTTTTATTGACTCACCCACTAATATTAACCCAAAACCCTTTGTATTTGTTATTACCATCCTTCTAATTACCCTTTTTGTTAAGATTTGATTTTGAGCAGTTACCTAACTATGTTTTATATTTCGGTTGCTATAGTTTGTTCTTAAAAAAATAAAAAAATAAAAATTAAATTCAAAGTATATTTAGTATTAGTGTTAGGAAGAGTGAGCTTATATAGTTAAAGTCTAATTATCAAAAGAAAAAGGTCGTATTATTAGTATTATAAATTTTCAATTGATGTAAATTATCTTAGATCAGTTTATTTTTTCTAGGTAGGTACTTGTCGATTCAGTCTCAATCCTAACCTTCTAATTCAGCCTTTATCCACACCTTTAAACCTATCCCCGTTACAACCCTGACAAAGACCTCTTGATCTATTTATCATTTCATTTTACAGTGGTGGACATTTGATTTTAAGGTAAGCCTATGGGATTAACTTTTCAGGTTCGACTTATGAGTGATCTTTTAACTTTGAACCTTAAACACTTCTTGAGTGACTTGAGTGAATATTTTGTGAGGATGTCAATCCTTGTCAGTTTTGAATTAAAGATAATTATTCAGATAAGGGGAGACACCTATATTTTCATTCTACAAATATATGACTTTGATTGTTTGAATCTTTAGGACTCTTTAAGTTGAATTATCCATGTATAAATTATCTATGAATTATGACGAGACATTGTTTATAGGAATTATGAATCATGGAAAGTTCGTTTTAATTGTAAGTTGAGAATTTTGCTTGAGGACAAGGAAAAGCTTAAGTGTGGGGGTATTTGATAAACCGTAAAAGCAACATATTTTAATCCCACATTTAGCATACTTTTGGATGATTTATCCGGCGATTTATGTAAAAAGGTGCTCTTAATCCTTTCTTTTCATGTCTTATACCCAAGAAAGCACCTAAGGATGCAAAGCGAGACCACTGTTCGTACAACAGATTCGCGAAGCTCAAGAGGTTGATAATGATTTAATAGCAAAAAAGAGTCAATGTGGCTCGAGTACTGATTCAGATTTTCAGTTAGATGCTGAAGGATGTTTACGATTTAGAAACCGAATATGTGTTTTAAAGAATCCTGAATTGATCTGAATGATCTGTGATGAAGCTCATAATAGTAGGTTGTCAATTCACCCGGGTAGTACGAAGATGTATAATGACCTGAGACAGCATTACTGGTGGCATGGTATGAAGCGAGATATTTTAGACTATGTGTCAAGGTGTTTAATATGTCAACAAGTGAAAGCCGAGCATCATGTACCATCGGGATTACTTCAACCGATTATGATACCTGAATGGAAGTGGGATCGAGTAATGATGGATTTTGTATCTGGATTACCTTTGACACCGAGCAAGAAAGACGCAATTTGGGTTATTGTTGATAGATTGACGAAATCAGCTCATTTTATTCCGGTACGTACGGATTTCTCACTTGATAAGTTAGTTGAGTTGTACATATTTCAGATTGTACGATTGCACGAAGTACCTATTTCTATTGTTTCGGATAGAGATCCGAGGTTTACTGTAACACCCCAAACCCGGTCTATGTGTTTAGACAAGATTTGGTTTGTCACACCAATCATACATTCGTTTATTCTCAATGGTTAAAATAGAATAGTGCTACAAAAACTTTTTGAAAATCAAGTTTACTAAAAAGTTAATACAAGAATTTGAAATTGTAGCTTTAAAAATAATAATTGTTTGAAAACTTATCGTCAAAATAAAAATGTCAAAAATCTTAAGATAGTTTAAAAGGATTTTGAAAGAATTTCAAATAATTAAAGTGTCCAGAAATTTTGTTATAAAACCAATGTTCTTAAGAAAACTTAACATATTTAAAATAAAACCATATTAAAAGTTTAGAAATAAAAATTTAAACCATCCACACAAATAAATCCATAACAACATATAAGAGGCCTTATTACATAAAACCCATAACAGAAATTTAAGATAATAATCTAAATAAAGTCATAGTTTAATAAAAACCCAAGTTTGTAGTATGGCCTCCACCAAGTCATCTCCGACCCAAGTCCACATCAATTTCCATTACCTGAAATGGTTAATAAAATTGGGTGAGTTACAAGGAACTCAGTGTGCAACTCACTTACCACCATTCTTGGGCCAGATCGTCAAGACATCAAGCTGGGCTTGAGCCCATTAACAGATTTCAATAATATATCATAAAATAACATAATTTAAAAATGAAAGAATGCATATAAAATGAATTTCCCAAACCAACCTAGTATCCATCCGCTAACACCCCCGTACCAACCAACACACCTGTGGGGATCAAGTCAACCCACCCCGCCAAACACACCGATCATAGGCTTTAAGCCTTTAATTAATTTTGTAGTGCACTACCGAACTAGATTGTGACATTGTCACCGAACTAGAGGCATTTAGCCGAATTTGTGGCAGAGCCACCGAACTAGAGGCATTGAGCCAAATTTGTGGCAGAGCCACCGAACTAGAGGCATTGAGCCAAATTTGTGGCAACTGGCCATTCTTCTCTTCATATATCCCACCCCATGCAATCATGCTTGTATAACAAAATATAATCACATAACAGATTTTTAATTATTCCATAACATCGGTGGG
This sequence comes from Gossypium bickii, assembly GCA_025503065.1. Taxonomy (NCBI): domain Eukaryota; kingdom Viridiplantae; phylum Streptophyta; class Magnoliopsida; order Malvales; family Malvaceae; genus Gossypium; species Gossypium bickii. The sequence continues at coordinate 109,910,011 of CP106717.1, forward strand.
TTTATCAATAAACATTTTATTAGGCTCATATAAATAATTTAGCAACTAGCCCATTTAGTAGTTTAGTGAACTTTGGCCCATTTTGGCCCAATTATCGAACTAGAGTATTTTGGCCCAATTATCGAACTAGAGTATTATCGGCCCAATTATCGAACTAGAGTATTATCGGCCCAATTATCGAACTAGAGTATTTTGGCCCAATTATCGAACTAGAGTATTATCGGCCCAATTTATCAACTTAACAGTTTTTCGCATATTTCTCGGTTTTAACCGTTTTCATGCATTTTCACAAAAGTATCAATTACTACATAATTTTCGAATTTACCATTATTACGGTTTTATCGCAATACTTACGATTAGAAATCTAACCCGAAAATGAGTGTGAAATTACACACCTGGTTATAGAGAGAACTAAACTTTCCCGCTCTTCAACACCTATACGTATTGCGTTAATTAAAACACTATAATCTATAATAAAACCGATCTAAATATAACGATCTAGAAATTTACCCTCGGATTTCCATAAGACTTCTACTTGCGATTTCTCTCCGATCGATGGTTCGCTAACCGAATCGAAACCACGAACAAATAATGGTTCGGGAGTACGAACGACTTCGAACAATTGATTTTCCTCGGTTGAACGTCCGCAACCCGGTGGAAAATCCCGGATTCCCGAAATAGTCCTTTGCTTATACTTAGGGGGAATAATAGAACCTCCCTTCTTCCGAAGGCTAAACACCGCCCTTTTCTTCCCTATTTTGAATGTCTTCAAGACAAAGGAACATTAATCCAATGATATCGAAATAATTCTAAGGTTTAAAGATGTGATTTCCTTACCACAAAAATCGATTCCAATGTTTTGTCACCCACAACTTCTTGATTCCAAACTTCCGTTATCGCACTAAAGTATAACAAAATAAACGTTAATAGGTTGAACGTTTATTTTGATCCAAAATAATGCCTTCAAACCACCATTAATATTCGGCCATAACCACTATTAACTAATCGAAACGAAAAGAATTTCTTACCTATTTTCCACGTCGAAAAGAAAGGATTTGAGAATGGTATTGATGGGTGAAAGATTCGGCTATGAAGAATCAAAGAAAAAGGAGAAAATAAAATCGGCTATAGGTACTCTAACATTCGGCCATGATAATGAAATTGGAGTAGATTTCGATTGAGAAGAAATAGAAGTAAGAGATGAAAGATTGGAAGAAAAGATGATGATGTTTCAGTTTTCAAATAGAATGGAAAAGAAAGAAAGAAAGAGATGAGTTTTGAGGGCAATGTATAATCGGCAATGGGGAGAAGAAAAGAAAAGAATGGTCTTTTAGGTATTGGTAAAATCGGCACAAAGAGAAGGGCACAAAATTGACACTAAAGTGTAAAACAAAAATGACCAATTTGACAAAAGAAACTAGGCTTACCAAGTGCACAATTTCGACCAAAAGAGAAAGAGAGTTTGAGAGAATTTTCAAAACTTGCACAAACTAACAAAAATGACCAAAACAAAAACTAAAATTCCTAGCCAAGACTATCACCAAAATTGGCTCCCCCAGCCATAATGCCGTCCATATGCTTGGTCTTTAGGCCAAGATATTGTTTCCAAAAATATTTCCTTGATTCTTGCCTCATATCTTCACATTTTCCTTATTCTTTTGATACCCTTCCTTAAGTTCAAATTTTCCTTATTCCTTTGATATACTAACCAAAAATAACAAGTCAACACCTTCCATATATGCTCTTGGCCGACACTTGCTATACATGGGCAGAAAAATCAAAAATAAAATTCACCTAGATGCTATTTAGGGGATTCGAACCTTCACCCCCATGCACTAGCTCATGCGCCAACACCACTTGTCCAATAACTCATCTTATGCTACATATTGACACTTAAATTAATTTATGTGTCAATGCCACTTAGTCCACTTCCATAAATTCTCAAAGTTTAATAATATTAATCCAACCCAATAAATTCTAATTCTTCTTCAGAACTATACTAAACACAAAAATAAATAAAGAAATTCCACCTTCTAGAATAATTACTCAAAGCACACAATGAAAATAAATTATTCGAATTTTCAGGGTGTTACAACTCTACCCTCCTAAAAAAAAATTTCGTCCTCGAAATTTACCTGGTTGAAAAAGGTGAGGGTATTGTTGCCGAATTGCATCCTCAGGCTCCCACGTAGCTTCCTCTACTCCGTGGTTACGCCATAACACTCTGACCAACGGCACAGTCTTCTTTCTTAGCACCTTAACGTCTCGGTCTAAGATTTCCACTGGTTCCTCCTCAAAAGACAAGTCCGAATTCAACTCCACTTCTTCTACCGGTACTATGTGCGAAGGATCCAATCTATAGCGCCTCAGCATGGAGACATGAAAAGCATTATGAATTTGGCTCAATTCTGGAGGTAATTCGATCTGATAGGCCACTGGACCAACTCGTTTCACCACACAATATGGTCCAATGTATCTAGGACTCAACTTGCCCTTCTTTCCGAATCTGAAAATCTTCTTCCAAGGTGAGACCTTCAGGAAAACTTGATCTCCCTCGGCATACTCAATATCCTTACGTTTTAGATCCCGCATACGACTTTTGTCTATCCGAAGCTTCCTTTAACCGTGCTCGAATAACTTTCACTTTCTCTTCCGTTTCGGAAATCATCTCAGGTCCTAACAACTGCCGATCGCCCAACTAAGTCCAACAAATAGGAGAACGACACCTACGACCATACAATGCCTCGTAGGGTGCCATCTGAATGCTAGACTGGTAGCTGTTGTTATACGCAAATTCTGCCAACGGTAGAAAATCCTCCCAACTACCTTTGAAGTCGATCACACATCCCCTTAACATGTCTTCCAGAATCTGAATCACTCTCTCCGACTGACCATCTGACTGAGGATGAAAAGCCGTACTGAAGTTAAGCTTTGTACCCAGAGCTTCATGCAAAGCTTTCCAAAATCGAGATGTAAACCTAGGATCCCGATCCGATATAATCGACACGGGTACCCCATGCAACCTCACGATTTCAGATACATACGGCCGCTAAACTACGCAACGAGTAATCCGCACGCCTTTGGTAGAAAATGAGCAGTCTTCGTCAAACGATCAACAATTACCCAAACAGAATTTTTCTTAGTAGGTGTTAAAGGTAACCCACTAACAAAATCCATCGTTATTCGCTCCCATTTCAGAGAGGAATCTTAAACTGGTTGTAAAAGACGACGGCGGAGTTTGATGCTCCGCTTTCACTTGCGACAAGTTAAACATTTTCCCACAAATTCTAAAATCTCACGTTTCAACCTGTGCCACCAACATCATGTTTCACGAAAATCCCGATACATCTTATTTCCTCAGGGTGCATAGCATAAGGGCTACTATGCGCCTCCTCAAAATCATTTGCCTCGGATCTCGAGTCCTTAGGCATCTGAGACCCTTCCACTAAAACACAACACACCTTAGGGTTTATTCCAAAATCCTCTATTTCACCATTTTTAACTTTTCAAGTAAAGGTCCCAACTTCTCATCTAATTTTGTTTTTCCTTGATTTGATCCAACCATAGAGGCTTCACCAAGTTCCGCTATCAAACTACCATCCTCATACAAACTCAAATGGGCAACCATGGCTCTCAAATCGAGATACCACCTTACGACTTAATGCGTCCGCCACCACATTAGCCTTTCTAGGATGATACTCAATTGAGAAATCATAGTCTTGCCAGCGACTCCACCCATCTTCGTTGTCTCAAGTTTAACTCCTTTTGAGTAAGAAGATACTTAAGACTCTTGTGATCCGTATAGATGATAGACTTTTCACCATATAGGTAATGCCTCCAAATCTTTAAGGCAAACACCACCGCCGCTAGCTCCAAATCATGAGTAGGGTAGTTTACTTGCATGCGGTCTCAAGCGACGAGAAGCATAAGCTACAACTTTTCCACTTTGCATCAATACGCAACCTAAACCCGTATGTGACGCATCACAATAAAGCGTAAACTCCTTCTTTGACCTCGGGTTGAATCAATACAAGCGCTTAGTTAAAACCTTCTTCAATTTCTCGAAACTTTCTTTCGCTTGCTAGTCGGTCCATACATACGGCACTCCTTCCGCAAAAGCTTAGTTAGGGTGCAAGCAATCAACGAGAACCCTCAACAAAGCGTCTATAGTAACCGACCAAACCCAAGAAACTCCGAATCTCAACTCACCGACTTGATGGGTTCCAATCCAATACTGACTTCAATCTTCCGAGGATCCACCCTTATTCCTTGGTGATACCCATACATGACCCAAGAAAGTCACTTCTCTTAACCAAAATTCACATTTATCGAATTTGGCATACAACTGATTATTAGAAGCACTTGCAATACAATCCGCAGATGCGAGTCATGTTCTTCTTCGCTCCTCGAATAAACTGAATGTCATCTATGAATACCACCACAAACCGGGTCTAAGAATGGTTGAAAAACCCGGTTCATCATATCCATAAATGCGGTGGTGCATTGGTCAACCCAAACGGCATCACCAAAAACTCATAGTGTCCGTAGCGGGTTGAAATGCCGTTTTGTGAATATCCGCTTCTTTCACCTTTCATTTGGTGGTAACCCGACCTTAAATCAATTTTGGAGAAAAGCAAGCTCCTTCAATTGATCAAATAGGTCATCAATCCTTGGCGAGAGGGTACCGATTCTTGATCGTCCACTTATTCAATTGCCTATAATCGATACACATACGCATCAACCCATCCTTTTTCTTAATAAAACAAAACCCGGTGCTCCCACGGAGACACACTCGATCGAATAAAACCCCGATCTAGCGGTTCTTGAATTTGGGCTTTAAGCTCAGACAACTCCTTCCGGTGCCATTCTATAAGGAGCAATGGACACTAGGCGATTCAGGGCAAAAGCTCAATACCAAATTCCACTTCCGATCCGAGGTACACCGGGAAGTTCTTGGGAAAGACATCAGGGAATTCCTTCACAGTTCTCACATCTTCCACTGACAGCTCTTTGGCATCTAAAGCACTAATAAATGCTAAAAATGCTCCGTACCCTTTTCGCACCAACTTCTCCGCCTTTAACGCAGAAATCACGTTTGCTAAGTAATTTCTCCGCTCGCCTATCATAACTATCTCCTTATCCTCCACAGTTCTTATCAACATACGCTTTTCAGCACAGTCCAATTGCGCCCGGTGCTTAACCAACCAATCCATGCCCAGAATGATATCGAATTCGCCAAATGGCAATTCCATCAAATTTGCCAAGAATGTTTCTCCTTGAATTACTAAGGGCACGTCTCTAAATAGTTTATTAACCAACACCGACTATCCTAAGGGACTAATCACCCTCATCTCATTATCGAAAATTTCAGAGTCTAATTTCAAGTCTCTAGTTATGGTGCTAGCAACGTACGAATGAGTAGAACCAATATCTATCAATGCAATAATGGGTACATCAGAGATGAAGAACGTACCGGTTATCACATCAGGTGCATTGCCATCCTCACGCACTGGCGTCGATTCGCATACACGGCCCTGGTCGGTGTCTTGTGTCGCGTTGCCTCTAGGACCATTGCCACGACCATTGCACCTTGACCACGCCCGGCTCCATTACCACCACGACTGGTCCACGACCTCTCGGTGGTTGCTGAGCTCCTCTTGCCGGTGGTGCATCAGTAGCACGAACTTCTTGAGTTGTATCCATACGTCGAGGGCAACTCCCATATTGATGATCCGTCGATCCACATTTATAGCAAGCACCCATCTTCCTCCAACATTCTCCGGAATGCCTTTTCCCACAATCGGCACAATCTCGACTGACGATTAACGACTACAGTGTTCTACCTTGAGTGGCTCCTCATTCCAAACCTCTTTGAAACCTTTTGAAGAACCCGAATTCTTGAGATCTCTTTTGCTTGAACTTGCTCCCGATTTTGACGTTCCGAAGTTCTTAACCTCTTTGGCTATCTTGGCCTTCTCCACAGCGTGGCAAAATTTCTAACTTCTTTGTGGGGCTATCGAGAATCCGCAACTCATCTTTCAAACCGTCCTCGAAGCGTACACAACGCTCATGATCCGTTGCCACTATCGTTCGAGCATAGCGACTCAAACGTAAGAACTCAGCCTCATATGCTGCCACCGTCTTATTTCCTTACACCAGGTTCAAGAATTCTTTCCTTCTAGCATCCACATAGCTCGTTCCCACATATTTTCCTTGAAACGAAGCCTTGAAGAATTCCCAATTAACTAATGCAGCATCGGTGCCTTCTCGGACAGTAAGCCACCATTAGTATGCTTCGTCCCTTAACAAAGATACCGCTCCTCTTAGTTTTTGCTCCACAGTGCACTCAAGATCGTCCATAATTCGTTCCACTGCCTCAAGCCAATATTCAGCGACATTGGGAGCTACACCAGATACACCTCTGAAAACCTCAGCTCCACTGGATTTCAGTCGCTCCGATATCGACCCACGAGCCGTTGGTCGAGCCTCGGATCAGCAATGACCTTTTGAGTACTCGCGGCAGATTGCTCGTGTCACAAAGATTATCTTCTTCCATATAGTAAATGCGATCCCGTCTCACTTTCGAGTGACGCAGGTGCATCCATTTCCGGCATATGACCCGGCACATCAGTTGCGCCTCTAACACCTCGTCCTCTACCACGTCCTCTAGTGCTCATAGCGACTAATTCGAGTTAATCTGATTAAGAGTTTTATAAACCAGAATAATATTTCAGTTGTTTATTAACGATGTTTTATGATATGAAAGAGATAGAGTTGTTTTCGCAACAATATCCTATTGTCTCAGTCTCTACGGTTTAACACCTAAAACTAGAAGTTCTAGAGTGTTTCTTATAATCATATCATAATCGTAACAGACAATCAGTATACAGATACTTACTTGACTTGGCGCGGGATGCTCATGGTGCCATACTACCTTTAAATCAAAAGTCTAGAAATTTAAATTATTTTTCAAACAGATTTCATTGTCGAACCCAAACCACAGCCGAGATTTGAATTGGGCTCTGATACCACTAAATGTAACACCCCAAACCCGGTCTATGTGTTTAGACGAGATTTGGTTTGTCACACCAATCATACATTCGTTTATTCTCAATGGTTAAAATAGAATAGTGCTACAAAAACTTTTTGAAAATCAAGTTTACTAAAAAGTTAATACAAGAATTTGAAATTGTAGCTTTAAAAATAATAATTGTTTGAAAACTTATCGTCAAAATAAAAATGTCAAAAATCTTAAGATAGTTTAAAAGGATTTTGAAAGAATTTCAAATAATTAAAGTGTCAGTAAATTTTGTTATAAAACCAATGTTCTTAAGAAAACTTAACATATTTAAAATAAAACCATATTAAAAGTTTAGAAATAAAAATTTAAACCATCCACACAAATAAATCCATAACAACATATAAGAGGCCTTATTACATAAAACCCATAACAGAAATTTAAGATAATAATCTAAATAAAGTCATAGTTTAATAAAAACCCAAGTTTGTAGTATGGCCTCCACCAAGTCATCTCCGACCCAAGTCCACATCAATTTCCATTACCTGAAATGGTTAATAAAATTGGGTGAGTTACAAAGAACTCAGTGTGCAACTCACTTACCACCATTCTTGGGCCAGATCGTCAAGACATCAAGCTGGGCTTGAGCCCATTAACAGATTTCAATAATATATCATAAAATAACATAATTTAAAAATGAAAGAATGCATATAAAATGAATTTCCCAAACCAACCTAGTATCCATCCACTAACACCCCGTACCAACCAACACACCTGTGGGGATCAAGTCAACCCACCCCGCCAAACACACCGATCATAGGCTTTAAGCCTTTAATTAATTTTGTAGTGCACTACCGAACTAGATTGTGACATTGTCACCGAACTAGAGGCATTTAGCCGAATTTGTGGCAGAGCCACCGAACTAGAGGCATTGAGCCAAATTTGTGGCAGAGCCACCGAACTAGAGGCATTGAGCCAAATTTGTGGCAACTGGCCATTCTTCTCTTCATATATACCACCCCATGCAATCATGCTTGTATAACAAAATATAATCACATAACTGATTTTTAATTATTCCATAACATCGGTGGGTTTATCAATAAACATTTTATTAGGCTCATATAAATAATTTAGCAACTAGCCCATTTAGTAGTTTAGTGAACTTTGGCCCATTTTGGCCCAATTATCGAACTAGAGTATTTTGGCCCAATTATCGAACTAGAGTATTATCGGCCCAATTATCAAACTAGAGTATTATCGCCCAATTATCGAACTAGAGTATTTTGGCCCAATTATCGAACTAGAGTATTATCGCCCAATTTATCAACTTAATGAGCTTTTTCGCATATTTCGGTTTTAACCGTTTTCATGCATTTTCACAAAAGTATCAATTACTACATAATTTCCGAATTTACCATTATTATGGTTTTATCGCAATACTTACGATTAGAAATCTAAACGAAAATGAGTGTGAAATTACACACACTGGTTATGGAGAGAACTAAACTTTCCCGCTCTTCAACACCTATATACGTATTGCGTTAATTAAAACACTATAATCTATAATAAAACCGATCTAAATATAACGATCTAGAAATTTACCCTCGGATTTCCGTAAGACTTCTACTTGCGATTTCTCTCCGATCGATGGTCCGCTAAGCGAATCGAACCACGAACAAATAATGGTTGGAGTCTGACGACTTGAACAATTGATTTTCCTCGGTTGAGCGTCCCAAACCGGTGGAAAATCCCGGATTCTCGAAATAGTCCTTTGCTTATACTTAGGGGGAATAATAGAACCTCCCTTCTTCAGAAGGCTAAACACCGCCCTTTTCTTCCCTATTTTGAATGTCTTCAAGACAAAGGAACATTAATCCAATGATATCGAAATAATTCTAAGGTTTAAAGATGTGATTTCCTTACCACAAAAATCGATTCCAACGTTTTGTCACCCACAACTTCTTGATTCCAAACTTCCGTTATCGCACTAAAGTATAACAAAATAAACGTTAATAGGTTGAACGTTTATTTTGATCCAAAATAATGCCTTCAAACCACCATTAATATTCGGCCATAACCACTATTAACTAATCGAAACGAAAAGAATTTCTTACCTATTTTCCACGTCGAAAAGAAAGGATTTGAGAATGGTATTGATGGGTGAAAGATTCGGCTATGAAGAATCAAAGAAAAAGGAGAAAATAAAATCGGCTATAGGTACTCTAACATTCGGCCATGATAATGAAATTGGAGTAGATTTCGATTGAGAAGAAATAGAAGTAAGAGATGAAAGATTGGAAGAAAAGATGATGATGTTTCGGTTTTCAAATAGAATGGAAAAGAAAGAAAGAAAGAGATGAGTTTTGAGGGCAATGTATAATCGGCAATGGGGAGAAGAAAAGAAAAGAATGGTCTTTTAGGTATTGGTAAAATCGACACAAAGAGAAGGGCACAAAATTGACACTAAAGTGTAAAACAAAAATGACCAATTTGACAAAAGAAACTAGGCTTACCAAGTGCACAATTTCGGCCAAAAGAGAAAGAGAGTTTGAGAGAATTTTCAAAACTTGCACAAACTAACAAAAATGACCAAAACAAAAACTAAAATTCCTAGCCAAGACTATCACCAAAATTCAGCTCCCCCCTAGCCATAATGCCGTCCATATGCTTGGTCTTTAGGCCAAGATATTGTTTCCAAAAATATTTCCTTGATTCTTGCCTCATATCTTCACATTTTCCTTATTCTTTTGATACCCTTCCTTAAGTTCAAATTTTCCTTATTCCTTTGATATACTAACCAAAAATAACAAGTCAACACCTTCCATATATGCTCTTGGTGACACTTGCTATACATGGGCGGAAAAATCAAAAATAAAATTCACCTAGATGCTATTTAGGGGATTCGAACCTTCACCCCCATGCACTAGCTCATGCACCAACACCACTTGTCCAATAACTCATCTTATGCTACATATTGACACTTAAATTAATTTATGTGTCAATGCCACTTAGTCCACTTCCATAAATTCTTAAAGTTTAATAATATTAATCCAACCCAATAAATTCTAATTCTTCTTCAGAACTATACTAAACACAAAAATAAATAAAGAAATTCCACCTTCTAGAATAATTACTCAAAGCACACAATGAAAATAAATTACTCGAATTTTCAGGGTGTTACATTTACATCACGATTTTGGAAGAAATTGCAAGATGCTTTAGGTACCAAATTGCACTTCAGTACTTCTTTTCACCCTCAGTCGGATGGTCAATCTGAATGTGTTATTCAAATACTCGAGGATATGTTGAGATGTTGCACTCTTGAATTTGAGGGTACGTGGGAAAGATACTTGCCTTTGATTGAATTTGCATACAATAACAGTTTTTAATCGAGTATCAAAATGGCACCTTATGAAGCTTTATACGGTCGTAAATGTTGTACACCTCTATAATGGACCGAGCTAAGTGAAAGCAAGATACACGGGGTTAATTTAATTAGAGAGACTAAGCAGAAAGTAATAGTAATCCGAGAAAGTTTGAAAGCCGCTTCAGATCGACAGAAGTCATATGCGGACTTGAAACATAGAGATATAGAATTTCAAGTGGGTGATCGAGTATTTTTGAAAGTCTCACCGTGGAAAAAGGTACTTAGATTTGGTCGTAAAGGAAAACTGAGTCCGAGATTTATTGGGCCGTACGAAGTATTGAGCGTATTGGGCCGGTTGGGTACAGACTTATGTTGCCATCTAAGCTAGACAAGATTCACAATGTTTTTCATGTACCGATGCTTCAACGATACAGATCCGATCCTTCTCATGTGATTAGCCCGGCAGAGATTGAGATTCAGCCTGACTTGACGTATGAGGAAGAACCAATTCGTATCTTAACTCGTGAAGTGAAAGAGTTACGAAATAAGAAAATTTCGTTGGTTAAAGTTATGTGGCATAAGCATGGGGTTGAGGAAGCAACCTGGGAACTCGAAGATTCAATGAAAGAATGCTACCCACATTTACTCATCGGTAAGATTTTTCGGGGACGAAAATCCCTTAAGGGGGGAGAGTTGTAACAGTCCAATTTTGACCCTAATCGGAAACAGTGGTTTCGGGACCACAAATTCGAGTCGGTAAAATAATTATATATTATATATGGTGTCTATGATTTATGAGTGTGCACGTGTAAAAATTTTTGTGAATTAAATTGATCGTTTGTGTGTTTAATTTAAAGAAAAGGACTAAATCGCGTAAGTGATAAAAAAAATAGCCATTTATTAAATTAAGTGGCTAAATTGATTTGTCTTCTTTTGTATGAGTATTTAAGTTACAAATTGACCTTTTACAAGTATAGCGGACGACAATATGTCTTTATATTATATATTATATGTTTGTTTTATATGTTAAAACAATATAATAATGATAAAATGTATATTACAAACATATTATAATAAAACAAAAAAAAAAGAGAAAAGAATTGCATGTTCATCTTTCTACACATTTGACCGAAACTTAAAAGAGAAAAGAAGAGAAAAAGTTTCAAAGGGTTTCGGCATTTTTTAAGCTTGATTAAGGTATGATTTAGTTTTAGTTTTTGATAATTTTTACGTTTTTGAGATCGTTGCTTTGAGTTTTAGTTAGCCCATGTGTAAATTTTTGAAATGGTTGTGTTTTTCGTGTGATGCAATTGAAGGGAGTTTGATGTTTTTGTTGATTAATGGTGAAATATTGGTTGTATGTGTTAGATTAACAAATGTTGTTCTTGATTTTTTTGATAAAATTAGGTAATTTGGATTTAATTATAAAAATAAAATTTTTAGAGGTTAGAATGTGAAAAAAATGAGTTGTATAGACTTGAAATGGGAGGATGGAAATTCGGCTCCAAAGAATGGTGGCCAAATTTTGAGTATTTTGTGATTTGTGTAGTAGGGACTAAATTGTAAAAATTGTAAATGCTAGGGGTAAAATGGTAATTTGTATAACTATGTGTTTTTGGATTAAATTGAATGAAAATATATTTGAATGAGCTTAATTTGAAATTATGTAGATCAATAACAAAAAGAATCAGGATTAGATCGGGGAAAAACAAAGTTGAACGAATAGCTGGGAAAATCAAATCCGTCGATTTCCTAGGTAAGTTTTTAAGCTATTGGATTAAATTGAATTTTATTCTATATTATATACATATGTTAAATGATGGTAGGTATGTTAAATATAGTGCTGCAGGTGTTAATGAATTAGTATGAGTTGGCCGAATGAAAGATTTGGTATATGTATAAATAAACCTTGATTAATTGAGTTGTTTGAATATATATATATGTATGGATTAAGTGATAGTTAAATGTGAAAATGAAATGAGAGAGATGGTTGTTTTAAATTGGTGGGCATAAGTTTACATGTATAATGGGTGTGCTGAATGTGATGGTATGTGATAGGAAAATTGAGTGGTGGTGACCATTTAAGTATGTGTATGTATGAATGAAATGGAATTATAAGTGTTCTTATGAATAAAGGAAGGATCGGTCAAGAGGCACTATGTGTGCGAGTTTGAAAAACCGAGCATTGTGTGTGCGAAATAGGTCGAATGGCACTTTGTGTGTGGAAAAATAAGTAATGGCACTAAGTGTGCGATACATTACTAGTATATGGCACTATGTGTGCTCTTTTTCAAGTAACAGCACTAAGTGTGCGATACGTTACATGGGTTGCACTGTGTGTGCGGATTTTTGAACATTTCAAGGACATAAGTTAAAGTATGGAGATAACTGAGAAGTGACATGTAGGTAGGTAATGCATGATAATTGAATAACTTAGTACTATTGAGGTAAGTTATTCTTGTATATGAAATTACAGAAATGTGATATAATCATTTATTTTTGAGCTTGATTCGAAATGGATAAATGGCATGTGAATGTTTGGTTTTGAGATCTATTAGAAATGGTGATTGTTGAATGGTGACAAGTTCTGCTTATTTGCGTTTATGGATTAGTTAATGATCATGTTGGGTTGATTAAATTGTATATTGACTAGTTGTATATTTTAACCAATGCTTAAAACTTACTAAGCTATGTTAGCTTACTGTATGTGTTTATTTAACTATTTTATAGATATTGAAGTCGAAGCTCGAGCTCGGGGATCATCGTCAAAGTCAATCACACTATCATCTATCTTTGGTACCTTTTTGTTAAGTTGAACATTTGGAAACTATGGCATGTATAGGCTATTTTCTCTTTGGAGTTTATTTTGTACATCATGTATATAAAGGCCATGCAAATATGGCTTCACTACTATGCTTGGGTTGACTTGTTTATGCTTGAGGTGATATATATATGTTTGTGCATTTTTCAATCTTGATAAAATCATATTTTGGTATGTATTCTTTGTGAATTTCTAAAAGGGTATTTTATCTTTACATTTCGAATGAATGCCTCATGACTGAAGTAAATACAAATTGATATTAATTTATTTACTTGAATATGGCTTAATCATGTTTGATTTTGGTGTAATATTTGGGTATGTTCGGATACATTATAATCTTAATTTAGATGTTATTTCAGATTTTGTTATGTGCATTATATTTGTGAACAAGTTAAAGTATGCTCACTTGCAAACATTCGGCCATGATATTGATTTAAATTGGAATTCATATTATTCTTTGGATGTTACTTACATTCGGTTAAGATGTTTAAAAAGGATAAGCTAATGTTGTGAACAATTAGATATGGTATGCATATGATTGATTTATTATAGTTATTTGATTTGTATAAGTTGAATAAGGGTAATATACTTATTCGGCCATAAGATGTAAAATGACCAAATGAATAGTGTTTGCTAATTGAATGTAATTAGTTTTGGTAGATGTTAATGATATGAATTGTAATATATTTGTTAATGTCTTGATATTAGAAGGGCTATACATGTTTAATCGTGTTAGTATGGATTGGTACGCATCTATTAATGAAGTAGTTTTTATAAGGTGCTTTGACTTGTGGTTGGTAAAGTAATGCCCGTAACCCTAGTCCGGCAACGGATACGAGTTAGAGGTGTTACAGTTTTATTTTAATCCAAACTAAATAATACATGTCATTCAAATATTGTTTTAAAAAAGGGAAAATCTTCAAAAAAAAAAAAAAGGAGAAACAAAGGCAATATTCTATGATTGGAAATCCAAATGCCCTAACGTGCTGGGTTTCGATTTTTTCGTTTGGCCAAATCATCGAATATCCTTTTGATATTTTCAATGCATGAATCTCGGGAATCATGAGATGATCTTAGATTCGAGGCTTTAAATTGTCGTATCCTAATGTGCTGGATTTGATATTTTATTCCTTCGGAGCAAGAGAATCCTAATATCCAATTCGAGTAAATTCAAATATTTTTAAAAGAGATCGTATTTTTAAAATCCTCGATTTTCAACTTTCGACATTAAGACACTAATTAATCAATTTGGTAGCAATTTTGGGCGTGACAAGGGTGCTAATCCTTCCTTACACGTAGCCGACTCTCGAACCCGTTTTCTCGAATTTCGTAGACCAAAAACACCGTTTTAGTAAGCCAAAACATTTTATTAAAACAAAGGTGATTCGATCACACCTAATGAAGATCGGTGGCAACTCCTATTTTTATTTTCGTTTTCAAAGCCCTAGTCGATTCCCGTTTTCTAAAAAATGGTTTCGACAGCTTGGTGACTCCACTAGGGACTCCTTGAGAGTCGGCCATAGATTGATTAATTTTTGTCCTTTTGATTGAAAATTTGGAAAATTGTTTTGAAAAATCATGTTTCTTTTGATGCATTTGTTGGTGCTATGATTGCAATAATGTTAAGTCTCATAAAATACTTTGGCATTGCACTGCATGATTGTTGCGATTACACCTTTTAAGTGGGAGTGAGAAACTATGCCTTCATGAGGTTTTCACCTCCGCATGGGCTAGTAAACTACTTCCGGGATATTTCCGTACCTATGTCTTCGTAAGGTTTTCACCTCCGCATGGCCATAGGGAAATGTATTCCCTTGAACCGAATTTGATCCATATGAGCCTATAATGGGTGAGGATTGAGGAATCTGCTGGTTCAGGTACCCTTACCTTAGAACCAAACCACATATAGAGAGACCTAGGAGCCTATCATAGATAGAGCCACGCCAAACCCTAGTGGTCACCCGGACAGGTGTTCTGTGTTGTTTATTTCTCTTGTACTAACGTGTTTTCTTTTCTTTTGATTACATTACATTGTATCATCATAGAAAGGAGGTGTTGATTAATATCCGATTGCTAAATAGAGGAGTTTGTAATAGGAAAATGAATTTCTTGATAAAGTGGATTATGATACGGTTGTCCGGACATGGTCTAAGTAAACACAACGGAAGAAGGTTAATAGTCCGCGGAGGAATGCAAAACCTTGCCCAAAGGATTCAAATTGACAAAGACTGTGCCAGAGCCGTCATGTCTCGACTTTCTTAAAGGAACTAACGAGCATCGTGGGGATAAGTGAGCAACGAATCACGACCTGGATCAAGCAACAAGGAGCTAGAAGAGACAACTATTAAGAAAGTCCATGGGACACGACCATAACATCCGGATACGAAGAAAAAGATCAGACTCTTCACCTTGACTATGAGGACGAAGCCGCATATGTAATCCGTTTTATGTAAAGGAATTTATTTTCTGGAAAAGTTCTTCTAATGGAATTGAATTCAGAATCAATGCCTCTCTTTCTTTTTTGCATTCATTCCATTCATTTGTATTGCATTTCACGTATTTGCATTGCATCACATCATATGCATTAAAATTTGTAGAAAGACCCTAATTAGGTAAAATTATTTCAGTAATCTAGAAACCAGCATCGTTTTGGTACTCGCGCAAGAACAAAAGCCGTGGACCAAAGGTTGGAAAGAATCGAGAAAATACACATACAGATGCAGGAGCAATTGACCAAAATTCAACAAGAGATGCAGGAACAAATGCTAGAATTCTAAAGGAATATGATGGGTCAGTTAACTCAGTTACTAACTGGAGGACTTGAAAAAAGAAGTGGCCTAGCAGTCAACAGTGTGGATGACGACGAAGACATCGTTTATTCCCCAATAAGTGTCCCGACTCAACCAGAAACGCATTCGCATAGGGTACCCATCATTATCAGACCCCAATGTCAGACTGATACTTCGGCCCTGTTAAACTTCCCAATGGGTTCAAGTTCTAACCCGGAAGATGATGATCGAGCCAAACCGGTTGTTTTGGCAAAAATAAAAATAAAGAGGAGAGTGGACTTTGAAAGCCCCGAGGAAGAAGGAAAAGAAAACGAATAGTACGAGTAGGTATAACAAGGGCTGTTCAGAGTCGATTACCGTAAACTAGCCCAGGACAGCAACTACCAGCTATCAGGTCTCCCCAAGGCAAGAACCCAGTCTAAAACTGAACTCAGAAAAACCCCATTCCGCGCCTATTCCAATCTCGTATAGGGAGTTGTACCAAATTTTGGTTAAAGCACATGTTGTATCCTCTTTTTATGTGGAACCAATACACCTTCCGTACCCTAAATGGTATGATGTGAACGCCCAATGCGAATACCATGTAGGAATCACAGGGCATTCAACCGAGAACTGTGCTGCTTTCAAAAAGATAATCAAAAAATTCATCAGATTAGGTATCGTAAAATTTGATGATCCTTCTGTTGCAGAAAATTCGTTACCCAACCTTTCTGTTAAAGGGGTAAACATTGTGAGTTCCATGATAGATAGGGACATGAGATCCGAGAATGCATCGAGCTCAAAGCCTTAGTGCAGGGCCTGATGGATAATAAATTGAAGAGATCAAAGACCTGGTGGGAATGTTTGAAGATCTAGACATTAAAACGTGTCCAAAAAGGGAACCCGGGAATGGAATTTTTAGAGCACCTACCCTTACATACTTAGGAGTGTTTTGAACAATGAGACTGTGGAAGAGATCCCTGTATTTTTTAGAGCTAATCTAGAGTAATGTTCAAAACACGCTTGTTGCTTTAAGCCTAGAAGCAACAAGAATCCTTTTATAAAATAGGCTTATATCCAAGATCTTTATTCTAATAAAATGCATTTTTGTTATCATGTTGAGCAAATATTCTTTCATTCTTTCCATTTCATACCGTACAAACGATTATTTTTAGATTCTTTTATTCTTTGGACATTCATTCAAATATTCTTTGATTCTTCATTCATGATCATACCATACAAATAATCATCTTTAGAATCATTTATTCCGAGGAATTTTCCTGCGAACCCACAATAGGTCCCCAGATATCAACGACATGAGCAACGCTGCTACTTACCCAAAGTCTCCTTTCGGGTAAGATATGTATCTAGAAGGATCTCAAAATTTTGAAGATGACAAAGATCATAACTTATCTCCTAATTTGTTAAGAATGGTAGAACGAGATGAAAATCAAATCCAACCTTACAAAGGGTCAGTGGACCTTGCGAGCCTAGGAAAGAAGCCTAGCTCACCACAGAAATAAGGCGAGACATCATTTCAAAAATGTTTTCGCACGATCATATCAAGACACTCCTTGGCTACTGAGACGTGGGTATGCTATTAAAGCTAAGGAAATCCTAGAAGAGGGCAATAGGGGTATTTGAAGATCACATGCTAACAATTTTACGATAGCCAAGCTAATCATGAGATTCAGATTCTACTGGTCCATCACAGAAACGGATTGCATCAGTTATGCCATAAATGCCAAATTTATGAAGACAAGATTTATGTGCCTCCTTCATTTCTTCATAGACCTTAGCTTTGTGGGGCATAGAGTTTATTGGGACGATCTCTTCGGATGCTTCTAGTAGGCATTAATTATTTCGCTAAGAGGGTGGAAGTAGCTTCGTAGGTCGATATTACAAAGTCGATAGTCATTAGAATAAAAAAGGAGAAAAAGAAAGAATACCGACAAAGAAAAAAGAGTCAAAAGATCACATTTAACTGCACAATGTCAAAAGTTTGCGGTCTGTTCAAAGACAAGGTGCCACATCACAGTGCAGCAAATGCGGCCAAAAAAAAAGGATCATTAGGAAGATGACCTAGACTCGTAAAGATTGGCATAAAGAAGTTACATTTACCCTCTATACTTATCAAACATTGGCCAAGACCTTCGCTAGGGCAATGCCTTCAATGATGTGCGATTATAACAAAAAGGTTTGCCCTACAAAATTTCATGATGCAAAAGGAACTTCCAAGGAAAGAGGATGCCAAACTGGAAAGGACCTTATGTATTAAAGAAGGCCTGTTCTGGAGGAGCATTGGTACAGACCGAGATGGATATCAAAGATCTGCCTAGTCCAATTCAGTCAAGAAGGGGAGAGGTCAAGGTGAAAACCCGCAAAGGGCGCCTTGAGACCCCAAAAAAAAGAGGCTAAGGCGAAAACCCGCAAAGGGCATTTTGAGACCAAAGGGGGTTTGAGTTGAAAACTCGACATGGGTGATTCAAATAAAAATAGGGCATGTGGTAGTCTCGCTTTCTCCGAATTAACAAGAAGGAGAGAAGTTACATCTTGGGGCATCAACAAAGTACTCTAGATCCCCTAAACACATATTGAGCTTAAAATAGTCCTCAAGAAGTTTGAATAGGGAAGCTCATGCTGCGATATCTGGGGCACCTAGTTTCCATCTTACCCATTGTGAATTTTCTATCTTTGATTACTTTATTCTTTTCAAGATACGCTCCCAATAAATTTAATTTGTTATCTTGATTAATACATTCTTATCTTCTGGTTTTTCAAAATTTGATATCTTGACTAATTTATTCATTTCAAGCTTTTCTCTCAACTAATTTCCTTCTGGTCCATTGTTATGATAATTTTCAAGCATTTTGCATTGAAATAACGATTAGTGGACTAATAATATTTTCATAAAAGGAGTTTCACATATTACTCTGGAAGCTTCTAAATAATACAAGAAACTGAAATAGGACTATTGTTTAAAACTCACCAAGTGTGAGGGATGGAAATATTGGTGGAGGAAGAGTCTAAACTGAGACTCTCTCTGGATTTTTGTCAAAAATGGTGATTGAACAAAATAACAAAGTATTGCGTCAGTGATACAATCTTGACGAAAAATGGGCAGTGTTTTCCCAAGTGTAAAACGAGAATTAGTCTCGAAAAAAAAAGAAGATACTCTGCATCCATGCAAATATCATGCATATACATTTAGTTAAGTCACCTGGGGAGTGATCAGTTGATTGAATAAGTTACAAATTCTGTACCCTTGAGTCACAGTGGAATGGATTGAAGATGATACAAACTATATACCCTTGAGTCGCAGTGGGATGAAGATGACATAGATCCTATACCTCCCTGAATTGTAGTGAGAGGGTCAGAAGATGGTATAGGTCTTAAAGTCCCAGAGGTACCATAGAATGGACTTTGAAGTTACATTGGGGCAAGTCATTTGAACAAAATATGATTGTTTTTTTGAGTTTTTTGGCAAAGGTACCATCCGAGCGAGATAGTAGCGTAATACGTCAGCAATAAAACTCTGATGGATGACGAGCAGTGACAACCCTAAGCATAAAAAAGGGATCATTTCATTTTGCATTCATACATCATCATTCAAGACACATTTAGTTAGGAGCATTTAATCCTGATCCTTATACATTTTAACAAATGATCATTCTCATGACATTCGGCATTCATGCAAATGTCATCCATAATACATTTAGTTAGGAGCATTAGATTCATTCCATCATTGCATCCTAACAATTTTGCATAAGCATAAACACAAAACTAATTTTACAGGACATGTCCCCTAGAGGACGGTGTCGCAGCAGATCTTGCTGATAAACCGCAAAAGTAACATATTTTAATCCCACATTTAATATGCTTTTGGATGATTTGTCCCCCGGTTTATGTAAAAAGGTGCTCTTAATCCTTTCTTTTCATGTCTTATATCCAGGAAAGCACCTGAGGATGAAAAGAACACAAAACGGGCCCAAAATAGAGTAAATGAGACATATCATGAAATCGACACGGCCTGGCCCAAAGACCACACGGTCGTGCCATGCCAATCATCTAGAACATTGCCTTCTCCCGATTCACACGGCCGCGCCTCGGTAAAGAAGTCTGAGCACGGCCTAACCATAATCCACACGGGCGTGTGCCATGGCCATGTCCCTGTCGCTGGAAAGAGCAATTTCACTCTGATTTGGATGGTTAGGGAGAAAGAAACGTATTTCAAGAGCCTATATATACCCCCTAAGTACCACCTTTGAAGGGGCGTCGAGCTAGGCCAAGGAGCCAAGTCGGAAAGGTCAGAATTATAGAAATCGCTCGAAGTTAGCCAGTTGATCCATCCCAAGAAGCCGGAATTATACTCAAGACGGTGGATTTCTCCTTCAATTCCTTAAGGGAGTTTTAGGGATTTCTTATGTTTTGTTTTATCTTTTCTCTTGAGATGTTTTCTTATTTTGTTATGAACTAAACCCTTCAGATACCTGAAGGGGATGAAACATATGATGAATCTTGTTATTATTTTCTGAATTATATGATAAATACTTAGTTTGTTCTTAATTATGCATGCTCAATCCAAATTTGATGTGCTTAGGTGGAGGAGGAATAGACCCTACCTAAGAGTAGATCTAGCATAGTTAAGCGGAGTTGATCGCACGCCTAGAGATAGGGTGATGAGATTTTGCCGGATTAGGGTGAAACCTAATCTGAGAATCCATAGATTGATTTACTGCTATTCTAGGGGGTTATTATAAGAGAACGAGAGTTCCATTAATTAATCTAGGGTTAGACGTTATTCGCCTCGAGAGAGGGTTTAATATATGTTAGGGAGTCTTACGGATCAGGCTAAGTAAATAAATCATATAGTTCAGGGTTTCATAACGATTGAAGTCTAGGTGGATTCTTCCTGAGGGTATCGTCGTAATTAACTGAGTTTTTCTTCAAGTTATTTCCCAATTCGTTCTTTTTGTCTTAGTGTCTTTAGCTTAGTAGTTGTTAATTTAGGTTAAAGCAAACTTCACTTAATATTTAGGCTAAATAATAAAAACAAAGTTAGTATTAGTACTTTTAGTTTCTTTGGGTTCGACAATCCGGTCTTGCCTTAGCTATACTACTGTTTGATAGGTACACTTGCCTTTAATCGTTGTTAGACTTAGTTTCTAGGTTCGGTCATTTTTTTATAAATTTCAAAGCTCTGATTTTAGCGATCAAGTTTTTGGCGCCGTTGCCGGGGAACTAAAATATTAAGAAAAATCTATTTTTATTACTTTAGCCATTATTTTTTTTATACCAATTTTTGTTTTTAGGTTAAAGTTTAATTTTGCTAATTTTTCTTTCCTTCTTTTTCTTTTCAGGTACCTCTAGTTTATGACTAGAAGGAACTCGAGAGGACCTTTAGTATACGACAGTGATATTGAAGCTACCGCTCGTAGGAATCACCAAGAAATCAGGCGAGCCCTAAACTACACAGAGGAGAATCAAGAAGACAGATCCAATCCTACTGACGGGATGGACGAGAATATTCCACAACCTCATGATGTGGAGGAACACAATGCTCTACGTACTATGTTTGATTATGCTAAACCACATTTAACAGGAGCAGAATCAAGTATTGTTAGGCTCGCTATAGCTGCTAATAATTTTGAATTAAAGCCTAACACAATATAAATGATTCAACAGTTTGTTCAATTTGATGGTTTGTAGGACGAAGATCCAAATATTCATATAACTAATATATAACTAACTTCTTAGAATTCTGTGATACCTTCAACATAAATGGCATTTCTGATGATGCCATACGTCTTCGGTTGTTTCCCTTTTGATTAAGGAATAAAGCCAAACAATGGTTAAACTCGTTACCACGAGGGTCAATCACTACATGGGAACAAATGATCGAAAAATTTTTATTAAAATATTTCCCACCGGCCAAAACGGCCAAATTACGGAATGATATCTCTTCTTTTGGGCAGATGGATTTAGAGACATTATACGACGCATGGGAGAGTTACAAGGATCTCTTGAGAAGGTGTCCACACCATGGTTTACCCTTGTGGCTACAAGTCCAAACATTCTATAACGATATAAACCCCTCAATGAGGCAACTAATCAACTCAGCCGCCGGTGGAACCCTGAACAACAAAACTCCTGAAGTAGCATACGAGTTCATTGAAGAGATGTTACTGAATAATTATCAGTGGTAAGTTACAAGGACGAAATCGACAAAATCAGCCGAAGCTTTCAACATAGACACAGTAACCATGCTATCAACACAGATGGAGATAATGAATAAAAAGTATGATAATTTGTGTTCTTCGTAGGTACATTCAGTAATGCAGTGCGTCGCAAGTGGAACTGTGGCAAATCCTGAGTACCCACCCTCCCAACCGGGAGCAGAAAGTGAACAGATGAACTATATAGGTAATAATTTCAGATCTAATAATAACCCTTATAGTAATACTTACAATCCAGGTTGGAGGAACCACACAAATTTTTCATGGGGAGGCCAAGGAAATCAAAGACAACAACCTCCTCAAAACTTCCAAAATCAGCCATATCCACAAGAGAAGAAGCCAACCCTCGAAGAGATGCTGACAAAATTCATCACAGACAGAGAAAATCGTTTCCAAGAAAGTGAGAAAATACGTAAAGACCAACAAGCATCGGTTGAAAAAGTTACTAAGTCAGTCAAAGAAGTCACCAATGTAGTCGAACGACTAGCAAAGCTAATGTCAAAACGACCGCAAGGACGTCTACCAAGCAACACTGAGATTAATCCAAAGGAGCAAATTCAAGCCATAGCAGCTCAGGAAAATGCAGAGATAGACGAACCCATCTCACAACAAGAAGACAAGGTCAAAGAAGGTAAAGTTGAGGTAACGCAAGAAAAGAAAAAACCAGCAATCAAAGAATACTAACCTCGCATACCTTACCCTGAAGCGATGAAAAGAGACGATTCAAAGGAGCAGTTCGGTAAGTTTCTTAAACTTCTAAAGAAATTACATATTAACTTACCTCTTCTTGAAGCTCTTTTCCAGATGCCAGACTAAAGAAAATTTTTAAGATGGCTCTTGACAAACAAACGCATATTAGACGAAGAGCCACACGTGGAACTCAACGCAAAGTGCTCAGCAATTCTACAAAATAGACTACCACAAAAGCAAAAAGATCCAGAGAGTTTTACAATTCCATGTTTAATTGGTAGTTTAACTATTGATAATGCGTTAGCTGATTTAGGGGCAAACATAAATGTCATGCCTTATAAATTGTTTGAACAGCTAGGTTTAGGGAAGCCCAAACAAACTAGGATGAGTATTCAATTAGCTGATAAAACTGTTAGAATTCCTAGGGGTATTATCGAAGATGTTCTTGTCAAAATCGATAAATTTTTTTTCCCAGTAGACTTTGTTGTCTTAGACATGGAAGAGGATAATTCAATCCCCTTAATATTAGGAAGGCCATTCTTAGCAATCGCCAGAACTAAAATTGATGTTGATGCAGGCGAACTTATACTTTGTGTAGGCGACGAGACAGTCACTCTTCAAGCTCTTAACTCGTCCAGGGCAACAATCGATGAAGGTAAGAAAGACAATCCCTTTGATAATCAACCTTCACCGCAGGAAACACCACAAAGATACAAACTTGAGCTGAAACACGAACCCCAAGCCAACAAAGAAATAACTCACGAGGAGTAAAGGATTCAAACCAATGACTTAGACGAGTGGAAAACGCACTTCAAGGAAAAATTAGGGATACAGGAAACAGAATCAAAACCACTCTACAAGACAGACAAGTCCAAAGTCAGAGATCAGGTATTGTCAGATAAAGCAGACCCATGACTATTCCCTCCAGACCCTAACACAAACAAAGAAATCCTTTTTAAGGTAATCAATGTTCTTCCACACGGAACAGTCGAGGTAAGCAATCTTATTTTTCGTACTTTTAAAATAAATGCTACTTGACCTGAAGAATACGATGAAAATAAAACTGATAATATGAGGGAAGATATTCAAACTTTTAAACCACCCTGATTGTAGCAAATACAGGAAAAGTAACTTAAGACTATATACGAGCGCTTCTCAGGAGGCAACATGAGCACTAACACAATTTATTTTCACATTTTCATTTCCATTTATTTTTCTTCCTTTCTTTTTTTTTCTAAATACCTAATTGTAAACTAACAAAAGTGTAGAATTCAAGACCACACGGTCTTACACACGGCCGTGCTTGTGACCGTGTGGACCATCAGAATTCCCGTACTGATATAGCAGAGGCCGTGCGAATCAAACCCCAACTAATTTTTGACGTCACAGATCCAACCACTACCCCACGGGCACTAACAAAGTAGCACGGCCGTGCCCAACGTCCGTGTGAAGCTACTGACTTGCCAACCACAGGCCGAGCACACCCGTGTAGTCCAATCGTACCAATATACTGACTTCTTAGACACGGGTGTGGCCAACTGAAGAACGGGCATGGTAAAATAACACGCATAGACACACGACCGTGCGAGGCAACCGTGTGAATTGACATGCCCCTGGACTACGGCCGTGGGAACGTGGCAGATTTAAACTCCTTTTTAAAACCCCACAGCCCTTCCCCTTCCCCCCATCTAATTTCATCTTGCTTTTCTTTTCTCCCTTCTTCCTCTCAAACTTTTCACCCCATTTACTAAAACTCTAGATCCTTGAGCCATCACACAACATGTCGAAGAAGCGTAAAAGGCCAATCTCCTCAAAGGAGACTAATTTACATGAGTTCATGCCGGCAGCTCCATCCAAACGATAAGGGTCTTTAAGACCATATAATTTTTTTTTCTCTTTTGCTTCAATCTCCTTCATTTTACTTCCTTTTTGGTTAATTTAGTTTAACTTGTTTTAGTCTCGTAGTGTCAGGTTCGTCAGGCTGCTAGGGAATCACGCCACTTCCGCCACCGCCAGCACCTCCCCAGCCTTAGAGGTCATACCCACCTCGCGAACCATACAACAATAAGGACTCTTCGGTCCATTTATCTTTTATTTTCATTTTGTTTACATTTTTTATTCCTCTTTCTTTATCTTTCCTACCTTTAATTATATAATTAGTTTATTTTAATTAGGTCTTAATAATTCCTGGCTACTTCTTAGTGCGCTACCCAATTTCTTCATCTAGCGCAGTTTCGTCATCCAGACCGACCATCACCACCACCAAAGACACTCCTCTGGGAAAACATCCAAAACTCAAGGAGTAATTCTTTCCCCCTTTTCTTTTGATTTATCCCTTAAATGTTATTATCTATCTTTGTACATTGAGGGCAATGTACATCTTAAGTGTGGGGGGTGAATAATTATTTTGAGAAAATGCCTAACTTTCTGCATTATTCTCAATCCTTGAGAGTCAAAGTACCTAATTTTTTTTATTATTCTCAAAACCCTGAATTTAGTCTTATTTGAAAGTAATTTCCTCATATTACGAATTAGGATGAAATTTCTAATAATTTATGATTTTTATTGATATGTTTTTGAATAAGTCATAGTTAATTGTGTATTGATGATTAAATTTGAAGAATACTAGGGAATCAAGCATGATAAGTTTAATTTTCAAAAATTTAAAATTTTAGGTTGTTAACCTGAATTTGAATGTTATCTTGAAGTTTGAAATTTATAAGGTTGATGTAAAAAACACCCATAATTTTTGTGAGACTTTGAGCCTTATAGAGCATCTATTCTTTTTCATGCTCATTTTTTTATTATGAGTGTGTCAACTATGAACTGTTATTCTAAAACTTTCCTTGATTATACATGTTAAGACCACAGTTATGATTTGATATACTGAAATGATAAAGGCACTTAGGTTTTAACCCACTTGCTCCACTTAAAAGCCCACCTTCACAATTAACCCCTAGTGAACCCTGTTGAGCCTAGCAACCCTTTTATTGACTCACCCATATTAACCCAAAACCCTTTGTATTTGTTATTACCATCCTTCTAATTACCCTTTTTGTCGAGATTTGATTTTGAGTAGTTACCTAACTATGTTTTATATTTCAGTTGTTATAGTTTGTTCTTAAAAAAAAAATATTTAGTATATTCAGTATTAGTGTTATGAAAAATGAGCTTACACAGTTAAGGTCTAATCATCAAAAGAAGAAAAAGCTCGTATTATTGGGGTTATTATTTTTCTAAGTTATTATTGTTTTAAGAATTTCTAGATAGGTAACTTATCAATTCAATCTCGATTCTAACCTTCCAATTTAGGCTTTATCCACACCTTTAAACTTAGCCCCGTTACAACCCTGACAAAGACCTATTGATCTATTTATCATTTCATTTTACAGTGGTGGAGATTTGATTTTAAGGCAAGCCTATGGGATTAACTTTTCAGGTTTGACTTATGAGTAATTTTTTAACTTTGAACCTTAAACACTTCTTGAGTAATTTGAGTGAATCTTTTGTGAGGATGTCAATCCTTATCAGTTTTGAATTAAAGGTAATTATTCAAATAAGGGGAGAGACCTATGTTTTCATGCTACAAATATATGACTTTGATTGTTTGAATCTTTAGGACTCTTTGAGTTGAATTATCCATGTATAAATTATCTACGAATTATGATGAGACATTGTCAGTAGTAATTATGAATTACGGAAAGTTCGTTTTAATTGTAAATTGAGAATTTTGCTTGAGGACAAGCAAAAGCTTAAGAGTAGGGGTATTTGATAAACCGCAAAAGTAACATATTTTAATCCCACATTTAGTATGCTTTTGGATGATTTATCCCTCGATTTATGTAAAAAAGGTGCTCTTAATCCTTTCTTTTCATGTCTTATACCCAGGAAAGCACCCGAGGATGAAAAGAACACAAAACGGGCCCAAAATGGAGTAAATGGACCATATCACGAAATCAACACGGCCTGGCCCAAAGACCACACGGCCCTGCTATGCCAATCATCTAGAATATGGCCTTCTCCCAATTCACACAGCCGTGCCTCATTAAAAAAGTCCGAGCACGGCCTGACCACGATCCACACGGGCGTGTGACATGGTCGTGTCCCTGTCGCTGGAAAGAGCAATTTCACTCGGATTTGGATACTTAGGGAGAAAGAAACGTATTTCAAGATCCTATATATACCCCCTAAGTACCACCTTTGAGGGGGCGTTGAGCTAGGCCAAGGAGCCAAGCCGGAAAGGTCAAAATTGCAGGAATCGCTCGAAGTTAGCTTGTTGATACATCCCAAGAAGCCAGAATTATACTCAAGACGGCGGATTTCTCCTTCAATTCCTTCAGGGAGTTTTAGGGATTTCTTATGTTTTGTTTTATCTTTTCTCTTGAGATGTTTTCTTATTTTGTTATGAACTAAACCCTTCAGATACCTGAAAGGGATGAAACCTATGATGGATCTTGTTATTATTTTCTGAATTATATGATAAATACTTAGTTTGTTCTTAATTATGCATGCTCAATCCAAATTTGATGTGCTTAGGTGGAGGAGGAATAGACCCTACCTAAGAGTAGATCTAGCATAGTTAAGCGGAGTTGATTGCACGCCTAGAGGTAGGGTGACAAGATTTTACCGGATTAGGGTCAAACCTAATATAGAAACCCATAGATTGATTTACTACTATTCTAGGGGGTTATTATAAGAGAACGAGAGTTCTACGAATTAACCTAGGGTTAGACGTTATTCGCCTCGAGAAAGGGTTTAATATACGTTAGGGAGTCTCACAGATCAGGCTAAGTAAATAAATCATATAATTCAGGGTTTAATAATGAGTGAAGTCTATGTGGATTCTTCCTGAGGGTATCGTCGTAATCAACTGAGTTTTTCTTCAAGTTATTTCCCAATTCGTTCTTTTTGTCTTAGTGTCTTTAGCTTAGTAGTCGTTAATTTAGGTTAAAGCAAACTTCACTTAATATTTAGGCCAAATAATAAAAAGAAAGTTAGTATTAGTACTTTTAGTTCCTTTGGGTTCGACAATTCGGTCTTGCCTTAGCTATACTACTATTCGATAGGTACACTTCCCTTTAATCGTTGACAGAGTTAGTTTTTAGGTTCGATCATTCTTTTATAAATTTTAAAGCTCTAATTTTAGCGATCACATGCCTTCTTGAGTGAAGCAGATCGAAGATACCAGTCTGGCATCCTTGAGTTTGCAGGGGAGCAGATTGAAGATAGCAGATCTTGCCTTCCTGAGCGAAGCAGATCGAAGATACCAGTCTAACATCCCTGAGTTTGCAGTGGAGCAGATTGAAGATAGCAGATCTTGCCTTCCTGAGCGAAGCGGATCGAAGATACCAGTCTGGCATCCCTGAGTTTGTAGTGGAGTAGATTGAAGATAGCATATCTTGCCTTTCTTGAGTGAAGCGGATCGAAGATACCATTCTGGCATCCTTGAGTTTGCAGTGGAGCATATTGAAGATAGCAGATCTTGCCTTCCTGAGCGAAGCGGATCGAAGATACCAGTCTGGCATCCCTGAGTTTGCAGTGGAGCAGATTGAAGATAGTAGATCTTGCCTTCCTGAGTGAAGTGGATCGAAGATACTAGTTTGCAATCCTTGAGTTTACAGTGGAACAGATTGAAGATAGCAGATCTTTTCTTCCTGAGCGAAGCGGGTCAAAGATACTAGTCTGGCATCTCTGAGTTTGCAGTGGAGCAGATTGAAGATAGCAGATCTTGCCCTCCTGAGCGAAGTGGATCGAAGATACCAGTTTGGCATCCCTGAGTTTGTAGTGGAGCAGATTAAAGATAGCATATCTTGCCTTCCTAAGCGAAGCGGATCGAAGATACTAGTCTGGCATCCCTGAGTTTGCAGTGGAGCAGATTGAAGATAGCAGATCTTGCCTTCCTGAGTGAAGCGGATCGAAGATACGATTTGGCATCCACGAGTTTCTTTGTGGAGCAGATTGAAGATAGCAGATCTTGCCTTCCTGAGCGAAGCAGATCAAAGATACTAGTTTGGCATCCCTGAGTTTGCAGTGGAACAGATTGAAGATAGTAGATCTTGCCTTCCTGAGCGAAGCGGATCGAAGATACCAGTCTGGCATCCCTGAGTTTACAGTGGAGCAGATTGAAGATAGAAGATTTTGTCTTCCTGATTTTGTAGCGAAGCGGGTCAAAGATACCAGTCTGGCATTTCTGAGTTTACAATGGAGCAGACCGAAGATTGTAAATCTTGTCACCCTAAACAGTAGTGGAACAAGATCGAATGGCAAATCTTGTCTCCCTAAACAGTAGTAGAATAGATTTAAGCCACCAGTCCTATCTCCCTGACCAGCAGTGGAATAGGTCGAAGGTAGTAGATCTTGTCACCCTAAGCAGTAGTGGAACAAGATTGAACAGCAAATCTTATCTCCATGAAGCAGCGGAGTAGATTTAAGCCATCAGCCTTATCTCCCTGAAGCGGCAGCAGAGTAGACTGAAGATTACAGATCTTATCTCCCTAAGCAGTAGTGGAGCATATCGAAAATGACGAATCTTATCTCCATGAAGCAGCGGAGTGGATTTAAGCCATCAAATCTTATCTCTCTAAAGTTGCAGTAGAATAGGTTGAAGCCACAAACCTTATCCCCCTAAAGTTGCAGTGGGGCAGGTTGAAGTTACGATTCTTGTCTTCCTGAAGTTGCAGTGGAGTGAATCAAAGCAACAATCCCTATACCCCTGAAGATGCAGTGGGATAGAATGAGGCTACTTGAAGAGCAGAAGCACCAAAGAAGTCAAGATTCAATGAGACCGAGCAAAATTAGTCCTTTTTAAAGTCTTTGCTCCATTCCCGTTACACGACAATGAGCAAAGAGGGGCAGCTGTAATAGCTCAATGTTACCCGAGCTTTTAAAACAGTCCAGTCCATTACAAAGGCCCGGTGGCCCCAAAAACAACACAAAGCCCAAATTACATTAACCCTAACCCAAGGCCCACATAGCCCAAAACCTAAAAAAATTTCAGCCATTCAGAAACCCTAGTACCCTAAGCGCGCCGCTGCCCACGTGCCTCCGTCGGAGCGCACAACGCCCAAGGTTCGACCTTTCGAGCACTAAAATGAAAAAAGCCGAGATTTTCACTGTTGTTGACCTGCAAAAAAGAAAGGGAAACAGAGCACGAAACATAGCAAAAACAGTAGAAAGAAAAAATCTTTTGTAATCGGCTATAAAGCCACAAAGAAATCGATGTAATAAAGGGGGATTCAAAAAAATAAAAATACGAACTATCAAAAATCAAAAGCAAAAAGCAGTAGAATGTTGATTTTAATCCTTCCATTTTCATTTTTTATATACTATACTGTTACTTTTATTTTCCCTTTTTTATACTATTTTTTTCAAAAAAAAATTTACAAATAATAATAAAAGGGGAAGAGAAAACAAACCTGAACTCCGGGGGGCATCATCAGAGCCTCTTCTCCGTTGTTTAATCCAAACCGGAGGTAGAAAAAGGGGTTTTCTCCTCTCGGGGGTTTGGATCGCTAAAGCTCTGCCCTCGCACGGGCTCGGAAACGGGGTTAAAGCCCATCGTTCTGCTTCAATGGCCACCAGATATGATGGTGGTGCGATGGGCGGCCAAAACGGGAGACCAATCGTCGATTGAAAATAGAGGAGAAGAGGTTGTAGTTTTTTTGGGGGGGGTTGAAAAAGAAGGGTCTGAAATGAAAAACAAATGTAAAATTTGGCCTTTTATACCCCCGAAACGATAGCGTTTCGTTGGGTTCCCCCAGGCGCCAAAACGGCGTCGTTTTAGGGGGAACCCGTGTGACCCAACTCGCTCCGGATTGAGGATCCGCGCGTTTTGGCCTTAGGGGTTTATTGCCCTATTGGTCCCTCAACTTTATAACACTGAGCAGTCAAGTCTTTTCATTTCTTTTAAATTGGCCCCACAGATTTTAACTTGATTGCAATTCAATCCTTATTAAGGCTGCGCGTTTTGATGGACAGGGGTAATTCCCCATTTAGTCCTCACGTTGCTAGCGCCTTTTCATTATGGTCCTTATTTGTTTATTTATTTACAGATTTTACCTTAAATTTCATTTTTGTCCTGATCTAGTCCAAACCTGTTTGATTTCGATTTATCTTTACAAATTTGTTACTTATTTATTTATTTTTAAACCTTTTATATTTTATTTTTGAATTGTTTTGTCATTATAATTTTTTATGCATATACTGTCTTTTAAAAACCCTTTTTTTTACAGACTATTCATTTTCAAATTTTTATACACTGTTTATTTTGAAACTTTTTTGTATACATTATTTATTTTATTTTTATATTAAACTATTTTTTGCTTATATGTATGTATTGTTACTTCAATTTCTTTTTACATATTATTTACTTTAGATTTTTTATATGTTATTTTGAATTGTTACATGTATATTAATTATTTTAAGTTGCTTCATGTTATTTTAAATTATTTTGTATATCAATTGTTTTAAATTGTTTTATACTGTTTTTTTTTAAAAAAAAAATTTATAGTATCAATTTTAGACTTGTTTTTTTTATGTTTTATTTATTTAAAATTGTCTTATTATTTATTTTTAAATTGTCTTATGTTATTTATTTCATTCTTTTGACTACTAATGTTGGTATTTAAGCGATATCTGTTGCTCGATTATTGTCATTGTGTATTATACTCTGTTTATTCGTATTTTCATATCATTATTGTTCATTCGTATAGTGTTTTATTCATGTATTGTTGTTCCTTGATCATTTCTACCGTGCCATTGTATAGCGAATTAAACCCCATTATATTTATCCAAAATAGATTGTTTTATTTTAATACAAACTAAATAATACGTGCCATTCAAATATCGTTTTTAAAAAGGGAAAATCTTCAACAAAAAAAAGAGAAACAACGACATTATTCTGTGATTGGAAATCCGAAAAATCATGTCATAACGTACTAGGTTTCGGTTTTTTCGTTTGACCAAATCATCGAATATCCTTTTGATATTTTCAATGCATGAATCTCGGGAATCATGAGACGATCTTGGATTCGAGGATTTAAATTGTCGTATCCTAACGTGCTAAATGTGATATTTTATTTCTTCGGAGTAAGAGAATCCTAATATCCAATTCGAGTAAATTCAAATATTTTAAAAAGAGATCGTATTTTTAAAATCCTCTATTTTCAACTTTCGACATTAAAACACTAATTAATCAATTTGGTACCAATTTTAGGCGTGACGAGAGTGCTAATCCTTCCTCATATGTAACCGACTCCCGAACCTGTTTTCTCGAATTTCGTAGACCAAAAACACCATTTTAGTAAACCAAAATGTTTTATTAAAACAAAGGTGATCCGATCACACCTAATGAAGATCAGTGGCGAATCCTATTTTTATTTTCGTTTTCAAAGCCATAGTTGATTCCCGTTTTCAAAAAAATGGTTTCGACACATAACCAGCAATCGTTTTATATTCAAATCATCCATGTCATTTCATACCAATATCATTCATACAAATAGTCAGTCAACCACGCTAATCATGCAAGCATGCCATTTAATTAGGGCTCGAAACGTATTTGATTCAGTCACCTTAAAATCACTTTCTTAGTCATTTAAATAAGGCAAACCAATAAGCTTGAACATCAATTTAACCACTAAAAATATAATTTAAACACTCGAGTTTACAGGTTAGAACCACAACTTAATTTCGCACAACTGCAACACTACTTCCGAAAACAGCACTTCCTTCCCCAAACTTAAACGTACCTAATCCAAAATCCAGCATTAATCGAGTTAGGATGCTGTCAAACCAGCCTTAAAACACCCTCTAACGCTTCAGCCAAACCAGTGTTGCAAGGTCTTAACTACAAATCCAAATCGGTTGAATCGCTTACACTAATTCGGTGCAAAACGAGAGCGCGTACGACAAACAACTTCGCTGCTGGTTCAGAGCTTTTAAATCAATGCCTAACAATAAAATATTGAACTCGATAGTACCTAATAACCCGCAAACAACCGCACTTATGCTTTCCGATTCGATAGGTTTGAGTTGCCGAACGATTAAGATCGAATTTTTCTATAACATAGAAGATTAAAGTTCGATTAGAATGATGTATTATGGACTAAAACATTGTTGGAAAAGGGTGTTAAAAGTAAGAAAAACCGGCAGCCCCTAATGGTGGTTCGAAAAGTGACACACCGTAAATATTGGCCACAAAGGGAACTATTTTGAAAAGAACCAAAAAGGTTTGTTTTAAGGCTGAAAAGGATCTATTTTAGGCTTAAAATAAAAGCAAAACAAGGCTGGAATTGGTATTTTAAATCGATATTAGGGCTCAAAACGGCAGCCACAAAAAGAGAAGCATTAGAAGCGACAACCACCACCAACAATGACAGTTTTGGGAGCTTAAAAAAATGAGTTTGAAGGCTGGAAATTTATCATTTAAATCAGTAAAAATTATCAAAATTCTAGATCTAGAACAGTGGGTCTTTTATAGAAATTTTGATAAGGAAAGCAGACGAAAAAGACACTTACTCGAGAGATAACAAAGGGGCGGCAATGGTGATCTTTGTGGCAACTATGGAGGCTTACTTTCGGGTGGTAAAAGTTATAGATTTGAGGCTGGTAAATTTAAGGGAAAACTGCAGCAATGGAAAGGAGGAAAAACGTTCAAAATCTGCTGTCAATGAAGAAGGGATGCGCGACAGAGGAGAGGGCTTTATCAGCAGCACAATGAAAGAGAAAAGAAGAAAATTGAAAGAGGGAGAGAAACAGAAGAGGAAGGGATGGCTAGGGTTGAAACAAGGGAAACACTAAAGGATAGAAAATAAGTGAAAAATGGTATTTATATTAAGGTTAACTAGGCAGCATAAAAATAGGGAAAAGAGAAAAATTAAACTATTTTGCAAGGGAAGGAACTGAACTCAAATCCTTGAGATAATTGCACTATCTTCTTATTTCCTTTTTAACCATTAAGCTAACGGTTTATTCTTAATATAAATTTATATTTTTTAAACAAAAAAATTTGGATGTTACATATAGTATCGAAAAGTTGATATTGGATTGAATTAAATTGAACTATTTAAAATATATTGTTTGGAAGGTGTTTGAACATGTTTTACGTAGGTCTAGAAGTGTAGAATGCACTAAAGGTGCAAATGGTTGGAAAGAGTGATTATGAACTTACTTAATATGTTTGTAAAATTTATATGAAGGAAATTGAGTAATATATTATGTGTTAAATGAGCAAAAACTGAAAAGGGAAGGACTCGATAACAAGTTGAGTATACTTATGTAATCGAAGATGAATCAAGTTCACCTTGGTGTGATTGTGTTTTGATATGTTAGGTAAAATATTGGTTATACACATTAGTTTAACCTATGTACTTGTTATATAAGATAAGTTAACCGTTTATATTCATATGAGCTTACTAAGCATTTCGTAATGCTTACCCTGTCACTTTTCCTTTTTTCTAATGTAGATTTTGGCTTGCGAAACATGTCAATCGGAGCCTCGAGGAGCTCACACTATCCATCCTAATTCGATAGACTTTGATCATTTGAACCAGATTATATGTGGCAAGTACTTAGGAGTATCTACACGTTCATAATGTTACGTACGTTTTGAGGCATTTTGAGCATGAATTCTTATGGAAATGCTAATTTGTTATGTTTGTGAATTGGTGTCATGTTACATAAGGTTTGAATCATCAAAGTGAATTAAGTATTTTGAACTATTTGAT
The DNA here is from genome assembly GCA_025503065.1 of Gossypium bickii. NCBI lineage: Eukaryota > Viridiplantae > Streptophyta > Magnoliopsida > Malvales > Malvaceae > Gossypium > Gossypium bickii. The sequence goes on from CP106717.1 coordinate 109,944,634, forward strand.
TGCATGAAATGGATGAATGATTTGGAATTGTATAAGTAGCTTGAATGACTTGAAGTAAACTGGTTAATCTTGTTGTATTTGGGTGTAAAATGTGGCATATTGGCTAGATGTTTAAAGGAAATGATATATGATATGTTTTGGCATGAATTTTAAGTGTTTTGAACAAGTTTTCATGTTGGATAAGTGCACATTTTTTGATGACTTGAGTGGTTAGTTTGAAAAAATACCAAATGGCCTATTATTGCACCATATGGGCTGACCACATGACCGTGTGACAGACACGGGCTGGTGACACAGCCTTGTAATCTTTAGAAGGAGGAAGTTTTTAGAGCCACACAGTTCCCAAATATTATACGGGCCAGCGACACGATTGTGTGAGTACTATATAAATGGTCATTTTTAATCCACACGGTCTTATAGAGTTACATGGCCTGGGCACACAATCGTGTCCCTTATTCTTCATAAATGTCCTTGTTTTTTGTAAAATCTTTCAGAATGGTCCTTATTCATCTTGGGTCAACTTAAGAGTTTTCGTGAACTCGATTTAGACTCGGTTTTGTTTGTACATCATGACTTGTGCTTATGTATGAATGATAAACCGTAATGTATACATATTTTAATCCCACATTTAGCATACTTTTGGATGATTTATCCCCTGAATTGTAGAATTTGATGCTTCTAATCCTTTAATTTCATGTTTTATACTTAGGAGAGCATCGGAGGATGAGAAGAACGAGAAACGGGCCAAAAACAGAGAAAATGGGCCAAAGCACGAAATTCACACGGCCTGGGCCCGAGCTACATGGCCATGCCTCTTTAGCAGACCCGAACACGGCCTATAACTCGATTTACACAGGTGTGCCCCTACCATGACCTGTTTTAATTCTAATCGAATTAGGATACTTAGGGGCAAAAAAAGACATTCTGAAAGCCTATATAAACACCCTAAGTGTGACCTAAAAAGGGCGGTTCAGGTAGGCCGATGAGCCAAGCCAGAGAGGGCCGAATTGTGGAATTTACTCGAAGACAGCCAGTTGATTCATCTCAAGAAGCTGGAATCATACTCAAGATGAAAGATCTTCCCTTCAGTTTCCTTCAGGGGGTTTTAGAGTTTTTCTTATGTTTTGTTTTATACTTTCTTCTGAGATGTATTCTTTTATAATTATGAACTAAACCCCTCAAATACCTAAGGAGGATGAAACCTAAGACGGATCTTGTTATTGTTTTCTGAACTATATGAGAAAAACTTGATTTGTTCTTAATTATGTGTTCTTAATTCTTGTTTTAATATTTCAGAATCTTGATTCAAGTATTGATGTGCTTAGGCAGTGGAGGAATATTCCCTGTTTAAGAGTAGATCTAGCATAATTAAGCGGAGTTGATCGCAACCCTAGAGATAGGATGACGAAAATCTGCCGGATTAGGGTCAAACCTAATATAGGAGTCCATAGATCGAGTTAATGCAACTCTAGGGGTTTTAATTAGAAAGAGATTTCAATTAATCAACCGAGGTTTAGACGTTAGTAGCCTCGAGAGAGGTATTAATATAAATTAGGGAATCCTACAGATCAAGTCAAGTGAATAAATTGTCTGGATGAGAGTTAAATAACAAGTGAAATCTAGGTGGATTCTTCCTCGGGTATTGTCTTAATCAACTACTTTTTCCCAAAAGTATTTTCCCCAATTCATTCTCTGTGTCTTAGCATCTTTAGCTTAGTAGTTAGTTAATTTTAGATTAAACAACAATTCACTTTTATTTTAGGCTAGATAATAAAAAGAAAGTCAGTATTAGTACTTTTGGTTCCCTTGGGTTCGACATTCCGGTCTTGCCACTAAACTATACTACTGTTCGATAGGTGGGCTTGCCTCAATCGTTGTCACAGTTAGTTTCTAGGCTCGATCATTCATTATATAAATTTTAAGACTTTCTAACACGATCAAGTTTTTTGCGCCGTTGCTGGGAACTGAAATATTAAGAATGCTCAATTTTTATTATTTTAGCCATATTTTATTTTTTGCAATTAAATTTTATTTTTACTTTTCTAAATTTTCTTCTTTGCTTCTGGCAGGTGTTCTAGTTTATGACTAGAAGAAACCCGTCAGGACCTCTACTTTACAATAGTGAAATTGAAAGCATAGTTCGCAAAAACCGAAGAGAAATAAGGAAAAGCCTACAATACATACAAGAAGAGCAAGAAGACGAAATTAATACTACCAAAGAGATGACTGAGAATAATCCGCTACCTCCAGAAGTGGCTGAAAATCATGCTTCTCGAACTATGTATGATTATGCTAAACCCAATTTAACAGGAACTGAGTCAAGTATTGTTAGACCTGCTATTGCTGCAAATAATTTTGAACTAAACTAACAGAATTCAAATGATACAGCAATTTGTTCAGTTTGATGGTTTGCAGGATGAAGATCCAAATAATCACTTGGCGAATTTCCTAGAATTTTACGATACTTTCAAAATAAATGGCGTTTCTGATGATGTCATTCGCCTTAAGTTGTTTCCCTTTTCATTGAGGAACAAAGCTAAACAGTGGTTGAACTCGTTACCACGAGGATCAATCACTACATGGGAACAAATGACCGAAAAAATTTTTATTAAAATATTTTCCGCCGGCTAAAACGGCCAAGTTGAGGAATGATGTCTCTTCTTTTGTGCAGATGTATTTAGAGACACTCTACAATGCATGGGAGAGATACAAAGATCTATTGAGAAGGTGTCCACACCATGGATTACCCTTGTGGCTACAAGTCCAAACCTTTTATAACTGTGTGAACCCCTCAACCAGGAAGTTAATTGATTCAGCCGCCGGCAGAACCCTGAATAACAAAACACCTGAGGCTGCTTACGAATTCATTGAAGAGATGTCACTGAATAACTATCAGTGGCAAGTCACGAGGACAAAGCCAACAAAAGTCGCCAGTGTTTTCAACCTCAACGCAGTGACCATGCTATCAAACCAGGTTGAACTGTTAAGTAAGAAAATTGATGGTTTATGTGGTTCTTCACAGGTACATCCAGTTATGCAGTGCGATACGAATTGAGGAGGGATGAACAACATAGAATATCCGTCTTACAACCCGAACGCTGAAAACGAGCAAGCTCACTATATGGGTAATAGTTCTAGACCTCAAAATAACCCTTATAGTAACACTTACAATCTAGGTTGGAGGAACTACCCCAATTTCTCATGGGGTGATCAAGGAAACCAAAGACAACAACCCCTCCCAGGCTTCCAGCAGCAACCCTACCCACAAGAAAAGAAGCAGAACCTTGAAGAGATACTGACAAAATTCATCGCGGTGTCAGAAACTCATTTCCAAAACACCGAGACAATACTAAAAAATCAACAAGCATCGATTCAAGGGATTGAGGACCAACTAGGGCAGCTTGCTAAGTTAATCTCAGAACAACCACAAGGTAGCTTGCCAAGCAACACTGAAACAAACCTAAAGGAGCAACTTCAAGCCATAACAGCTCATGTTAGTGAAGGGTTAGATGAGCCCAAATTAAGGCAAAAGAATGTGGTAGAGGAAGGTAAGGTCAAGGTAAGTCATGATAAGCCAAAACCAATAATTAAATAGTATCAACTTTATGTGCCATACCCCAATGCGATGAAGAAAGACAACACAGATGAACAATTCGGTAAATTTCTTAAACTGTTAAAGAAATTACATATTAACTTACCATTTCTTGAAGCCCTTTCGCAGATGCCAGATTCGAGGAAATTTTTAAAAGAGGTTTTGACAAACAAACGGAAGTTAGACGAGGAGTTGCATGTGAAACTAAACGCAGTGTGCTCAGCAATGTTGCAAAATAAACCACCACGAAAATTAAAAGATCCAGGGAGTTCTACAATTCCATGCTTAATTGGTAGTTTATTTGTTGATAATGCTTTAGCTAACTTAGGGGCAAGCATCAATGTTATGCCTTATAAAATGTTTAAACAGCTAGGTCTAGGGAAACCCAAACAAACTAGGATGAGCATTCAATTAGATAATAAAACTATTAGAATTCCTAGGGGTATAATCGAAGACGTACTCATGAAAATTGATAAATTCGTATTCCCAGTAGACTTTGTAGTTTTAGATATAAATGAGGACAATAATATTCCTTTAATTTTAGGAAGACCCTTTTTAGCAACTGCAGGACTAAAATTGATGTTGGTGCAGATGAACTCATACTTCGTACAGGTGACAAAACTATCAAGGTGAGAACATAAATTCTATTAATGACCATTCGGTTAAACCTTCTTTTCAGGAAGCACCATGGAACTACACAACTGAGCCAGATCCTAGACCTCATGCCAACAAAGAAATAACTCATGAGGAACGAAGGCTTCAGATCGATGAACTAGATGAGTGGAAGATGCATTTTAAAGAGAAATTAGGAATACACGAAACAGAACCAATGCCATTCCGTGGGATAAACAAATTTAAGATCGAAGATCAAGTATTGTTGGATAAGACAAACCCTCGAATATCTCCTCCCGGCCTTAATGCAAACGAAGAAATCCCTTTTAAGGTAATCAATACTTTCCCATACGAAATAGTCGAGGTAAGTAATCCTATATTCGTCACTTTTAAAGTAAACGCTACTCGACTCGAACTATATACTGATAATAGAATTGATAGCATGAGAAAGGATTTTCAATTCCTCAAACCACCATGAATATGCGAATGAGAGGTAAGTCTAGCTTAAGACTATAAACGAGCGCTTCTCAGGAGACAACCTGAGCACTAACCTCATTAATTTTCATATTTTTATTTTTATTTTTACTTTCAGCATCTAATTACAAACTAACCGAATTAGTGAAACACAGATCTCCATACCATACGGCCTTGCACACGGGTGTGGCCGTGGCCGTGTGGACACCACAAATAGGTACATGGGCGTGGTGGAGATAGTGCAGAAAAAAGACGAAAATTTTCCCCAAGACACGGGCTCCGACTAAACGCCACGATCGTGCAACGCGACCGTGGTTTAAAGCTACCCTAAATAACACGGGTGAGATAAATCCCACCACGGCCAGTGAGGCGTACCGTGGTCGATATTATCAGATTTTTCAAATATCGCCACCACCACTACCTCGAGATCACTCTGATGATGAGGACCTTTGAGTCCTTTTATTTTTTATTTTTTTATTTTTATTTTTTTATGTTAGTTCATTTTCCTTTATTATTAAACTCTTTAAATTTTGAAGTATAATTTGATTTCTTTTATCTCTGGCTGTTTAACTCTCGAGTAACTATAACAAAGGTTCATTAAATAAGAACTCCCTAAAAACTTTACTGGTGACTTCGCAGTTTAAAAAGGTTCAAGGTGCCACTCAAGGAACGAACACACCACCGGAGTATTCTCCACCACCTTCACCTATGCCTAGTCATCATGTTCATCATTGATCATCCTCCAAGGATTTCATCCATAATTCAGGAAGTTTCACCTCTCTCCCTCTCTTATGACTATCTTACTAATCATTATCTATCTTTGTACATTGAGGACAATGTACGTCTTAAGTGTGGGGGGTCAACTATAGTATTATTTGAAAATCCCTGAATTTTGTCTTTCCTTTCTCATACCACTATTAGAATAAATTCTGATTGATTTATGATTTTCATTGATATGTCTTGAATTAAAACATATGCGGTTGTGCATTGATTGTTTAAACTTGAAGGCTTTAGAGAATCAAGCATGATGAGTTGATTTTTGAAAATTAAAAATTTGCTAGGTTGTTTCCCCAAAGTTTAGGTATTATCTTGAAATTTGAAGTTCACAGGGTTGACATCAAAAGCCAATAATTTCTGTGAGATCTTGAGCCTTTAGAGCATACATTCTTTCGTGCTCACTTTTATTGTTGCTTTGAGTGAGTTAACATTGATCTGTTATTCTAGAACTTGCTTCAATTATACATGTCGAGACCATATTTTTGACTTGATATACTGAGATGATAAAGGCACCTGGAATTTAACCCACTTACTTCCCCAAAGGCCTACCTCCATAATTAACCCCTAGCGAACCCCTTTGATCCTAATTAACCGTTTCTTGATTTACCCTTAATAATAACCCAAAACTTACTCTTTTTGATTCATTAAGAATTTTTCCTATTAACCTTTTTATCGAGATTTGATTTGAAAAGTTGCCTAACTATGTTGACTATTTCAGTTGTAAATTCTTTCCTATTTTCGTACGAAATTGTTCTTAAAAAAAAAGAAGAAGAAGAAGTTGAAAGAATAACCATTATTAGTTCTATATTTTATAAGCTTAAATAGTAAATCTCACATCTTTAGAAGAAGCTCGTTTTATTAATGTAATTTTTCAATAGTAGTCTATTTTTCTAGTTAGATAATTTTTCAACTCGATCCCGATTCTAACCTCCTCTTCTAGCCTGTGACCACACCCCTTAACCAAGCCTCGTTATAACCTTTCTTTTTAAAGACCTTTTGATCGATTTATCATCTCAATTTATAGTGGTGAGGATTTAATTTTCATGCAAGCCTATAGTAATAACTTTTCATGTTGACTATTGAGTGCTTAAATTTATTGTCCCTTAAACACTTCGAGTGATTTGAGTGGATCCTTAGTGAGGATGTCAACTCTGTGATATTTTGAATCAAAGGTGATTACTTAGATTGAGGGGGAATACCTATGTTTTCATGAATAAAATGCTCAACTTGGATTGTTTGAAACTTTGATGTTCTTTTAGTTGAAATTCTCAATGTATGATTACCTATGGATTATTTCGAAACATTATTGATAGAAGTTATAAGTTGAGAAGAATGAATTTTAATTGTGAGTTGAGAATTTTGCTTGAGGACAAACAAATGCTTAAGTGTGGGGGTATTTGATAAACCATAATGTATACATATTTTAATCCCACATTTAGCATACTTTTGGATGATTTATCCCCTGAATTGTGAAATTTGATGCTCCTAATCCTTTAATTTCATGTTTTATACTTAGGAGAGCATCGGAGGATGAAAAGAATGAGAAACAGGCCAAAAACAGAGAAAATGGGCCAAAGCACAAAATTCACACTGCCTGGGCCCGAGCCACACGGCCGTGCCTCTTTAGCAGACCCGAACACGGCCTATAACTTGATTCACACGGGCGTGCCACACGGGCGTGTCCCTACCGTGACCTGTTTTAATTCTAATCGGATTAGGATACTTAGGGGCAAAAAAAGACATTCCGAAAGCCTATATAAACACTCTAAGTGTGACCTAAAAGGGACAGTTCAGGTAGGCCGAGGAGCCAAGCCAGAAAGGGCCGAATTGTGGGATTTACTCGAAGGCAGCCATTTGATTCATCTCAAGAAGCCGGAATCATACTCAAGACGGAAGATCTTCCCTTAAATTTCCTTCAGGGGATTTTAGGGTTTTTCTTATGTTTTGTTTTATACTTTCTTCTGAGATGTATTCTTTTATAATTATGAACTAAACCCCTCAAATACCTGAGGGGGATGAAACTTAAGACGGATCTTGTTATTGTTTTCTGAACTACATGATAAATACTTGATTTGTTCTTAATTATGTGTTCTTAATTCTTGTTTAATATTTCAGGATATTGATTCAAGTATTGATGTGCTTAGGCAGTGGAGGAATATTCCCTGTTTAAGAGTAGATCTAGCATTGTTAAGCGGAGTAGATCGCAACCCTAGAGATAGGATGACGAAAATTTGCCGGATTAGGGTCAAACCTAATATGGGAGTCCATAGATCGAGTTAATACAACTCTAGGGGTTTTAATTAGAAAGAGATTTCAATTAATCAACCTAGGGTTAGACGTTAGTAGCCTCGAGAGAGGTATTAATATAAATTAGGGAATCCTACGGATCAAGTCAAGTGAATAAATCGTCTGGTTCAGAGTTAAATAACAAGTGAAGTCTAGGTGGATTCTTCCTCGGGTATTGTCTTAATCAACTAGTTTTTCACAAAAGTATTTTCCCCAATTCATTCTCTGTGTCTTAGCATCTTTAGCTTAGTAGTTAGTTAATTTTAGATTAAACAATAATTCACTTTTATTTTAGGCTAGATAATAAAAAGAAAGTCAGCATTAGTACTTTTGGTTCCCTTGGGTTCGACATTTCGGTCTTGCCACTAAACTATACTACTGTTCGATAGGTGTGCTTGCCTTAATCGTTGTCACAGTTAGTTTCTAGGCTCGATAACAATTTTAAGACTTTCTGACACCATCAATGAAATAATTACATGTTTAATTAAATTTTTGTTTAATTAAGTTTTGCGTGTAACTGATTTGTTTATTGTTGTAGCATTTTATTGCTTGGGTCCGGCAACAATACCAGGTATGGGGTGTTACATCAGCAATCGTGCTGATAATTTGTATACACAAATTTCAAGTCAAATTTTGACTTGAAAATTTGGGGTCAAATTTTATTGACAACTTAAAAAGAAGTTACAATCTCTGAATATTTTTTTACAAGGAAAACTCCTTTGATTCTTCTCTCCAGTTTGGCTTCGATCCAAGGGTCGTCTAAACTTGATCTTGGAAAGATGCAATTTGCTTTAAGGGTTATTGAGACTTGATCTTGAAGACGAGATGCTTACTTGAGAATTTGATTTGGATTCAAAGATCGTCGAGACTTGATCTTGAATTAATGATGTCCACTTCAATAGTTGTCAAGACTTGATCTTGAAAATGAGTTTTGACCTCCTTTCTTCAGTTGAATTGGGTCAAAAGGTAGCCTTCTTCAGTAATAACTTTTGGCTTCCTCTCTTTGGTTGAATTGGATTGGAAGATGGCTTTTCTTCAGAGCTGATATGACATTCATCAAAATTTCTTCAAGTTCTTCAGTTTCTTCATAGATTTTTACAAGGAGTTTTTAGACTTTTTGAACTTATGTATGTGGGTTGAATGGCTTGGAGGCACCCCTTTTATAGTACTAGTTAGTCAAGTAAAAGAGAGTTTTTTATAGAATTTAACTTCTTCATTTGTGTGTTCTACAATGATTAAACTCTGTTATTTATTATTTATCTCATATTAATTTAATTAATTAGAGATAAAATAATTTTTAAAGAATATGATTTCTTTACGAAAGAATTATAAAAGAATTTAATTTCTTAATTTATCTATTTATTAATTAATTTAATTTAATTTATTAGAGATAAACAATATTAACAAAAGATGAATTTCGATTGGTCTAAAATATCTACCTCTATACCCCTAAAAGAATTATTCGCTTTGCCTAATATATATTTTTAAAAATAAATTTATTTATTTTTATTTTTAAACCTTTCAATATTTGTTATTTTAGATGATGTGTCACCTTTTCATTAATTAATGGTGCATGATACTTATACACCAACGGTGTATCAAATATTCTCCCGAAATCAAATTTATATTTCTTTCAAAAAAAATTTTAAATATATAATAATATATAGGCATAATTTTTTGAAATACCCTCAACGTTTAATCTCACTGCCGATTGAATTGGATCCGGTGTGTGTGACTATACTGGTGTTTACCGTGCTCCAGCGCTTGATAACAAGAGAATCAGAACCGTCGCCGGTATTGATTTAAACCATGGAGATATCGTAGGATGCTTGCCGGAGGAGCTTGGGTTACTCACCGATCTGGCATTGTTTCATATCAACTCGAACCGGTTTTGTGGTACGGTTCCACATAAGTTTATAAAGTTGAAGCTGATGTTCGAGTTGGACCTTAGCAACAATTGGTTCACCGGTAAGTTCCTTGAAGTAATTCTTAAGCTTCCTTTACTTAAATTTTTGGATTTGAGGTTTAATGAATTTGAAGGAACTGTACCCAAAGAGCTTTTTGATAAAGATTTGGATGTTATTTTTATTAATCATAACCGGTTTAGATTTAATCTACCGGATAATGTTGGTAACTCACCGGTTTCTGTTATTGTTTTAGCTAATAACAAGTTTCACGGTTGTATGCCGGCGAGTCTTGGGAACACGACGGGTCTTGAAGAGATTATTTTAATGAACAATGGATTTCGATCTTGTTTGCCGGAGCAAATTGGGGGGTTGAAAATTTTGACTGTTTTTTTATGTTAGCTTTAATCAGTTATTGGGTACTTTGCCGGAGCAAATTGGGGGAATGGTGAGTCTTGAACAGCTTAATGTGCCACATTTCATTAACAATATATCAAATCAAGAATGGCATAAATATTTGTATTTTTTTTTAAAAAAAATATATGATTTGATTTAAAACAGGTGTACGAAGTGTGTTAATACCTATAGCATACTATATTTAGATCATGCTATATTATATGAGAAAATTTGAATAAAATTTGAGACTTGTACTAATACCACATGTAGATTGGGACCAAATCCAACCTAGATTCACATATAAACACATTTATTACATTTCCTATATGTTAAGCAACTTCAGGGTAACAAATGCACAAATAAATAGATTCCTCCTCTATTATATTGCATACGGAGGTGAAGGGAAGGGGTTTGCCGCTCCATGGTCTCTTCTAAAATGGTAAATTGTTTTTTGAAATCTTTAAAAGCTTATATTTTTAAATTAATATGTAATAAGTTATAATTTCACCTCTAAAAAATATTAGAATTTTAATTTAATTCTTTAAAAGTATATAACTTAATCTCTCCCTTTAAAAATTCTTTTTGGTTTCGCCTTTGATTGTGTAGTCATAATATATGTATATTAATTAAAAAGATAAACTTACTAGGATAGGTAAAAGTTTCATCGAAATCTGTGTAGTAAAAGTTGGATTATCTTTTGTCCCATCCACTTAAAAAATGATAAATTAGCCTAGAGAAAACTACAAATTGACCCTTCTATTAAAAATTTCTTCTATATGTGTTATTAAGTGATAATTTGACTTTTCAATTTTTTTTTATATAAGTGACCTGAAATTAAAGGATGAGTAGGGTTTGATAAAAGTACTATGGAGCCCATCGTATTAGGAGTCAGGTTACATTTTACTTCCTCTACTTAAAAAATGAGCAAAGTAACTCTTGTATATTGATCAAAGAGTAAATTAATTCTTTTGTTTATAATTTTATCAATGTTACCGTTAAATGTTGATGTAGCTAATGAAGGGACCAAACACTAACAAGTGATGTGCCATATGTAACTCATATGGAGCCCATCGTATTAGGGTTTGATAAAAGTACCATGGAGCCCATCGTATTAGGAGTCAGGTTACATTTTACTTCCTCTACTCAAAAAATGAGCAAAGTAACTCTTGTATATTGATCAAAGAGTAAATTAATTCTTTTGTTTATAATTTTATCAATGTTACCGTTAAATGTTGATGTAGCTAACGAAGGGACCAAACACTAACAAGTGATGTGCCATATGTAACTCATATTGACGTGATAATATTTTTTTTTTTAAATAATGTTATCATAAAAATAAATAATTTTTATTATTATTTAAAAAACCACATCTAGGATGAATTAGACAAATGGTTATCTTTCCAAGAAATTATAAAAGCATAAAGAATTATTTAAAAATTATTAAGGATATTAAAATTTTTAAAATTTTTAAAAAAATATTAAAAACAAGGTCCTAGACATACAGTTGCCCAAGTTAAAATAACTTGGGCAACCATTTATTTAGGTTCATTTTAAAGTAGTTTCTTAAATAATTATTAAATAATTATAAAATATAAAAATTAATTAAAAATATTAAGAATTATAAGAAATTATAAATAATGATTGATTTTTTTATTTTAAAAATCGTAACAACTATATATATATATATAGACATTTAGCATATTTAAAGAATTCAAATATATTTATATACACATATCAAGTTGATTTTTTAGTTAATGAAGTTGATGGATTCTAATTTGTCAATATCTTATAATTCTTATTAACTTTTAAATAACTTTTATGTAATTATGTATTATTATTTAATTATTGTTTAAGAAACAACTCTATTATCAACTCCAAGTTCATTATCAACATTGTTTTTAATAGTTTTAAATATTTTTTAATAATTTAAAAAATCATAATTTCTTAAAAATTTTAATAGTTTTTAAATATTTTTATATTTATTTTAAAAACCACGTTTAGGATGAATTTGGACAACCATATGTCTAGATTCGTTTGAACTTGGATAATGATTTTAAATATTTATTAAAAACTTATATTATTTTTGGGATGTTTTAGAATTTTAAATATTTGCTAATGTGGAAAAATATGTCATATCAATATGAGGTATATGTGGCACTCCACATAGTACTATCTGGTTGCTTTGCCAGTCACATCATCGCTTAAAAGTATAAATAGATGAAATTTTTAATAGAAAGAGCTGTTTGCTCTTTGATATAACGGGAATTAGTTTTCTCATTTTTAGAGTAAGGAAGTTCAAATATAATCTTACTCCTAATGCAGGGGTGTCCATTGTACTTTTATTAAATCTTACTCATATTTTAATTCCAAGTCACTTACATATTTTAAATCATCACTTAATAATACATATAGATGGAATTTATAAATGAATAGTCCATTTATACATTTTAATAAATGGATAAAATGCAATCTACCTCTCTTTTACGAATATGTATACATTTTATTTAAGCTACCAGGAAATGTAGAGATTTCCGATTGGTTGGGCTCAAAGTATTTAATTGATACAGCGAAATAGGAGTGGGGTACGGCCAGTTCGGGTTTGGAAATATAGAGTTGAGTCAGGTGCGGCGGCGGGCAAAGCACCTGCTCTATGCATTCTTTCTCTAAGCAATAATATGATGATAGAAATGTCAAAGGTTTCACAAGTTTATCGGTTCCTTTCAGAATGTTTATTGTTCTTGTATCGATCTGGATAATCACAGGTTTTTGCGTTGAAGAACCATAATTCTCACAGAGACAGGGCAGTAGCCGCAAAAGCATGTATTTCATGATATATATAAAGCTACAAATTCAATCTGACACATATATTACATCGAAAAGAATTATAATTTCACTTCTAGCTAAATGCTTGTGTATGCATGGAAGAGCACTACTTTCACTTCCACTAAATCTGTAAGAAATAGAGGAACTGGGAAGAAAATAGTGACAGAGAAATCCCCAGAATGAAGAAAGACTTATAAGCTCAGTGTTTAACACCATCATCCCTTTTTCTTGTAACTCGAATGTAGGCAACAACAACTGCAAAAGCAGCAGTGGCAAGTCCAGCAATGATGACACCACCAGCAGCCACAGACTTACTTGATGAAAGAATATGATGCTTTCCCAACCTTCTGATTTCTGGTGCTTCGGCTTCAACATCTTGAGGACTTTCATCTGGCTCATCTGCTTCTCTAGGAACAACCCAACCTGTCTCATCATCATCCTCTTTATGAACCTTAATCTCAGGTGGTTTGGCCTCAGATCCTCCAGCCATTGCATGCACCAGCAATACCTCCAAAGAAAGCAAGGAAATCAAAACAACCTTACCCGCAACCATATTTTAAGGAAAGGGTGGTAATGTTGAGGTGTTGGAGTCTTTTTATGTGAGAGACAGAAGTGTTTTCTGCACATAAGGCTAGGACTCTGCTATGCTATGATTATTCTATGGTCGTTGCTGAAGCCATATATAGGGCTATAAATGGATAGTTAAGAATTTGGTAAGGTTTTGACTTTTCAAATGGTAATCAACGATGAAAGCTTCCTGCTCCGACTTTGGGGTCCAGCTGGTTTAATGAATAAAGTTTGCCATTTAGTGGATGGAAGGTGGAGTTTGGTATTTGGGAATTGGGAGGATGCAAGCTTATGACAAACCGGTTTGGTTTTCTATTCGATGGAATTCATGGATTAAAATCGATTGGATTTGAATTAAAATAATTTAAAATTTTAAAAATAATGTTAAATAAATGATAAATATATTGAGCTAAAAATTTTATTGAAATCACATAGAATATATTCTTTGAAAATAACATACAATAAATAATTTAAACCTAAACTTTGAAATTAATTAATAATAACACATATAATATGTACGATATCAAAATAAAAATATTTGATTAAATTGTAAGTAAAACAAAACTTAAACACGTAAATACATTATATTAAGAATATTAAATGCACTACAATTATTTATTATGGTGTTGTGATCAATCTTGAGTTGATGTCAAGTTAACTTGTGACACCAACTCAATTAATAACATTATCAAGTGTAAATAATTTAAATGTAGTCTTTGAAACTAATTAATCAAGTGTAAATAATTTAAACGTAAGCTCTGAAACTAATTAATAATAATACATGTAATATGTACGATATTAAAATGAAAAATATTAGATTAACATATACAATTGTGGAGGTAATAAAAGTTGAAGTTTTATCTACCAATGTCATGGATTTAAATTTTACCATATGCAAATTATTTATTGATTTTTTAAAATTTTAAAAAACTAAAATATCCTTAAATAATATAAATTATTTTAATTATGAAAAATAATAGTATAAATAATTCATATGTTTTAATTTTTTTTATCAAGGTAGGGAAGCAGTAAAAGATTTTTGCTTTATGTAAAAGGTAACTATTTGATATACAATTTGTATAGTTTATTTTTATACAAATGTGCTTAAAATTATTTATAGTTTCTTCTTAATTTTTAAATAAGAGGATAAAAACATTTCAGCACACTCAAATCTACGTCTTCCTATACTGACAGCAATGTCAATTCTAATGCTAATCCTCAATCCACTTATAAAGTCTAAAAACTTCACAACCTCGATTTAATCATGTGTATAATATATAATAAATATAAAAACTTAAATGGATAAAATATTTTTTAAATTCAAGAAATTTTTAAATAAATATTTTTTGAAGAAATTAATTAAATTAATTCGACCCGTCAGTCAATAGTTTTATTCATGATAGGGGAAGAGAGGTTAGTATAAAATGTTAATTAGGGTTGGTTTGCGTTGGCTGTTGGGGTACTACTATTTTCAGTTCAATCCAGGCAAGTAAATAGTGACTTTAGTATAAAAACAAATTGAAATCTTTATACACTCCATCCAGACTAAATTACCTAAAAATGCCCATTTCTAAGTAAATTTACGGAAATGGGCTGATTACACCATTATTTACTAGAAAGAGCCGGTTTTTGCAAGTGGCACCGTTTAAGGGGGAAAGTGCCAGCAAAGCACGCCCCCAAGGGAGCGTTTTGCTGACGTGGCAAAAAACGCTCCCTTGGGGGCGCCCTTTGCTCCGTATTTTTATATGTTAGGGATATTTGTATGTTTAGTCCCTATGGTTTTTAGGGTTAGGGTTTTGGTAAAATAAGTTAGGGTTTAGTATTTAGGTTTTTGTTAAAACAAGTTAGGGTTTATAGTTTAATAGTTTTTAAAAATAAATCAGGATTTAGTGTTATTTTATAAAAATTATTTAAATTAGGGTTATGATTTTTAAATAGATTAAGTAAATTAGGGTTTTGGGGTTTTAGATAAATTAAATTATGGTTTTGGGTTTTAGGTTAAAATTAATTCGATTAGGGTTCTAGGGTTTTAAATAATTTAAATAAGGATTTAAAATAAATTAAATTAGGGTTTATGGTTTTTAAATAGATTAAGTAAATTAATTAGAGTTTTGAGTTTTAGGTTAAAAATAATTAAATTAGGGTTTAGTTTTTTTTAAAATAACATTGTGTTAAATTTTTTTAACAAAATTTGACTATTTTTACCCTGAAAAAATAATTTTGAGAAGACGTTTCTGAACAAATAATGTCAAAAACACTTCAAGCAGGATGCACTGTCAGTAAAAACACATAAAAAAGCTACCACGTGGACGCTCTTTTGCTACTGTAGTTCCTGAAAAATAATTTTGAGAAGACGTGTCTGAACAAATAGTGTCAAAAACGCTTCAAGCAGGATGCAATGTCATCAAAATTTCTGAAAAAAGCTCCCACGTGGACGCTCTTTTGCTATAGTAGTTCCTAAAAAAATAATTTTGAGAAGACATGTCTGAACAAATAGTGTCAAAAACGCTTCAAGCAGGATGCAATGTCATCAAAATTTCTGAAAAAAGCTCCCACGTGGACGCTCTTTTGCTACAGTAGTTCCTAAAAAAATAATTTTGAGAAGATGTTTCTGAACAAATAGTGTCAAAAACGCTTCAAGTAGGATGCAATGTCATCAAAATTTCTGAAAAAAGCTCCCACTTGGACGCTCTTTTGCTATAGTAGTTCCTGAAAAAATAATTTTGAGAAGACGTTTCTGAACAAATAGTGTCAAAAACATTTCAAGCAGGATGTAATGTCATCAAAATTTCTAAAAAAAGCTCCCACGTGGACACTCTTTTTCTACAATAGTTCATGCTTGGCCTTAGGCTATAAACGAAGCAAATATCATTCTCAGGTTCTATAAGTTACAGCAAGAAAAATTAGAGAGGCTAAGCAGAATAGAAATTGAAGATGCGTGAATGTATTAATGTTGTTATTTACTATGATGGTGAGGTCCATGACACCGAGAACGGTGTTGTTTTTTTATCAGAGAATATAGCGCGAATGGCTTTTAACCAGAGTATAGATTTTACAGAATTTCGTAAAAGAATTAAGCGCAAAATCTTCTGAATGAAACCAAGTAGGGTTTCTTCTATTAAGTATCGATTTTGTGCTTCGATTGATCCCGTGACATATGACTCTTTTGATATCAAAGGTATTCGTAGCTTTGAGGCGATGGTGCAGACTAATCTTGCTAGTGGATCACCCTATCTCAAGTTATATGTTCAATTTTTATTGCCAAATGAAACATTTGTGACTTCAACTTCAACTGCTATTCGAGAGGAATACACGACCCCTAACCGACATTCCGTTAGTGGAAGGTAGAACACGGAAGCGGTAGTGTTTGGTGGCAATATGGAAAACACAACTCCTACACGACAGTCGATTAGTGGATGAGACATGTACATCGGTGGGTCAATGTTTGATGCTGAAAATACGTATTAGAGAACGACATCAACTTCTAGTGGTTGGCGATCCACATCTGATTGGGGACGTTACGAAACATCCACAAGAAGGGATGATGTACTCTCTACGACATCCACCAGCGAGGGGACCTTGTACGTTGCAGATGATGGTGGGTTGGATGATGAGTTCAATGTGGATCCACCTCAGGAGCCCGGCCCTGATGGTACAGAAGTTGCATTATTTTCTGAATCGAAGCCTGTTCCATTTGAACCTGAAGACGTTGAAGGGGGTTCAGATGAAGAAGAAGAAGATCCATGATTTAGGGCGTACTCGCTTCCAGCCTACATGCATAATGTCGATATATCGACAGATGATGCATTGGAGTTTTTAGATCTACCACACAGAACACGTGGCCGTACAGATTCGACATTGGATTCAGGTAATTTGGAAGTTGGTAAGGTGTTTTCTAATAAGGATAGTTTTCTTGGTGCTTTAAAACAACATAGCATCAATCATGAGAAGTTTGAGGCCAAGTGTGCAGTGCCAGACGGTACATGTTCATGGAAAATCATGGCTTCTTTTAGGAAAAAGACAGGCTTGTAGGAGATAAAAAAATTACAAAGGTCCACATACTTGTGTTGCCGGTATAGTATCTCTGAGTGTTTAAGGTTTTGAATAATAATGTTATTACTTAATGTTGCATTATTTAACGTACTTCATTGACAGGTTTTTCATAAGATCATCCCAAGATGGATTTAGGCATGATAGCTAGCTTAATACTACCAATGTTGAAGGTGGATCCCAAGACTTCTGTGTCATGCATAATTACCAGTATTCGTAGCCAATTGAGGTACACGCCTTCTTACTGCAAGGCTTAGATAGCTAAGTAAAAGGCGTTGGAAAATATACATAATGGGTAGGACGCTTCATATAATAGGGTTTGGCTGTGGTGTCAAGTGCAGGAGAGGTACATCCTAGGTTGCATAACAGACCTTGAAACGGTCCCTGTGTACTACAACTATCGATTGCTCTGTGGATGCCGAGTGTTCAAATGTCTGTTCTGGAGCTTTAAGCAATGTCGTGACGCATTTGTGTACTGCAAGCCATTAGTACAAATTGACGATACATTTATGTATGGTAGATATACCCATCGGCTATTGCTAACTGTGGCACAGGATGACGATGGAAGAATCCTTCCAATTGCGTTTGCAACAACACCGGGGGAGTCAGCTGATGACTGAGATTTCTTTCTTTCAAGGTTAAAGAGGCATGTATGCCCCCAACCTGATATTTGCGTTGTATCAGATCGAAGTACTGGAATACTAACAGCAATTGAGCGATATGGAAGCCTATGGGATCACACACACCATCGGTATTGTCTAAGGCACGTTGCATCCAACTACTACAAGTAATATCGGTCTATGACTGAACAAAAGTAAGTGACCAACATGGGTTTTTAATCTCTATTAATATAATTTCGGTTGTAATATTCAATTTTTTTCTGAATGAAATATTGGTATGTAATTTTTGCTATCAACTTATATTGGGAAGGTACGAGATCAATAAGGACCATTTTTATGAGATGTTGGGGATTTTGTGTTCAGTTAATGATCAAGGCGCAGACTACCTTTAACATACCTTTCAAACAGTGAACACAAGCATACGACGGCAGCCTACGATATGGTCATATGACTACAAACCTGGCTAAATGCATAAATTCTGTTCTAAAAGGAACAAATCATTTGCCGATAACCTCGGTTGTGTGAGAGTGATAAACCGTAAATATAACATATTTTAATCCCACATTTATTATGCTTTTTAAAGATTTAAGCCTTATAAAAAAGGTGCTTTTAATCCTTTCTTTTCATGTCTTATACCCAGGAAAGCACCTGAAGATGAAAAGAACACAAAACGGGCCTAAAACAAAGTAAATGGGCCTTTCCACGAAATTAACACGGCCTGGGCCAAGGACCACACGGCGGTGTCTCAACGAACACCTGGAGCAAGGCCTCATCACCACCGCACACGGCAGTGCCAAAGTAGAAATCCGAACACGGTCAGGTCTCGATTTGCACGGGCGTGTGACATGGCTGTACCTCTGTCACTGGAAAGAGCAATTTCAGTCAAAAAAGGATACTTCGGGAGAAAGAATCGTATTCTAAGAGCCTATAAATATACCTCAAGTACCACCTTTGAAGAGGAGGCGAAAGCTAGGCCAAGGAGTCAAGCCGAGTAGGTCAGAGTTAGGGAGTAACGCGAGGATAGCCAGTTGATTCATCCCAAGAAGCCGAAATTATACTCAAGAAGCCGGAATTATACTCAAGACGACGGAATTCTCCTTCAATCCCGTCAGGGAGTTTTAGGATTTTTCTTATGTTTTGTTTTATCTTTTCTCTTATGATGTTTTCTTTTTACATTATGAACTAAACCCCTCAGATACCTGAAGGGGGATGAAACCTAGACAGATTTTATTATTTGATTTTTAAAGTTATATGATAAATTACTTAGTTTGTTCTTAATTATGTTTCTTCATCCAAATCCAATGTGCTTAGGTAGAGGAGGAATAGACCCTGCCTAAGAGTAGATCTAACATAATTAAGCGGAGTTGATCGAGCGCCTAGAGATAGGGTTATGAGATTTTGCCGGATTAGGGTGAAACCTAATATGGGAATCCATTGATCGATTTACTGCTTTCCTAGGGGGTTATCATAAGCAAACGAGAGTTCCACTAATTAACCTAGGATTAGACGTTATTAGCTTCGAGAGAGGGTTTAGCATAGGTTAGGGAGTCTCACGGATCAAGCTAAGTAAAAGAAATAATATAATCTAAGGTTAGATAATAAGAGAAGTCTAGGTGGATTCTTCCCGAAGGTATCATAAAAATCAACTGAGTCTTTTTCGAGTTATCCCCAAATTCATCTTTTTATCTTTGTTTCCTTAGTTTAGTTGTCGTTAATTTAGTTTAAAAGCAACCTTTACCTTAGTTAGGTTAAATAATAAAAAGAAAGTAAGTATTAATACTTGTAGTTCCTTTGGGTTCGATATCCGGTCTTACCTAAGCTATACTATTGTTCGATAGGTACACTTGCCTTAATATCGTTGCCAGAGTTAGTCTCCAAGCTTGATCATTCCTTTATAAATATTTAAAACTTTGATTTTACAGCGATCAGAGAGACATATTTTTGTTTGGTAGTACTATTTCCAAAGCGAGCAACGAGTTATAAATACCAAATGTAGGGAGGCCATGTATAGTTACGGAAGGTATTGCAAGAAGTTAACAAGGTGAATGCGTAGGCCAACACGATACACATTGTGTGTCACGATCGCGACAATTTATGGTTTCGTGTGACGGGGTTGATAGACTGAGCCAATGTATTACTAGCGGGAAATATTGTGTACACCTGATAAATAGGACTTGCAACTGTGGGACGTTTGACGCACTTCGTTATCCATGCGCTCATGTAATTGTAGCTTGTCAGACTCTTCATTTGGATCCCATGAGATATGTCGACGAAGTGTACAAAATAGAAAACATGTACAATGTGTGGAGACACGTATTCCCACCGGTCCCAGATGAACGTAAGTGGCCATCTGTATTACTTGCTCTATTTAAGTTGTTACCGGATAGAGAATGTGTCGCAAACTAAAAGGTCGACCTCTTGTAGAATACGTAATAATATGGATATCCGGGAAAGAACGAACCAACAGAAATTCTGTGGATGGTGTAGAAACTCGGGTTATATAATTCGATCATGTCCAAACCAAAATAGTTGATAATTGCTGTAATGAAACGATGTTGTATTATTTCTATTCCGCCTTATTCAAAAGAACTTATATTTTATTAAAATTATAAAATAAAAAATTTAATTTACTATTACAGAAACAACTTCTACAAATATATTTAAAAAAATCAATGTATATGCTGGTCGAAATCAGTGCCACATGGGGGTGGACGACGATTACGTGCTGGATTCCTCCTTGGTTGCTCCGGCGTGGGTTGTGGTTACGCCGGTTGTAGGTGTTGAAAGGATGAACCACTAGTAGGATAAAGAATGTGGATGTGTTTGCATCACCTACGGCGGAGGTGTTTGAATCCCATAAGGCGATGGGGAATGGTAATGAGATGAGCTCCCTGACGGTATCTCGTGCGATCCCTCCGGCGATGATAGCCTATATATCATCGGTTGGGTTGAAGCTATCGAGAAAGGTGATGCACCGTGCCATGCATTCCAACCTGGCATAGGACTGGAAAAAGGAAACATATATGGGTTAGGATGCATATAAGGGCTAGGATACTCACCTGACATAATCCGAAGGGACTGTGATGTGGGTGTCGTCGGTTGAGGCATTGGGCCCGGTGATTGTGTGGGCGTTGTTGATGGGCCCGTGTCTTCATCCCTTTTTCTTGAATTTAAAGGGCCCCGTCGTTCCCTTTCCATATAAATTTGCTGACGCCTCTGCTCTTCCGACAGCAAATATGGCTTGCTATGGATCCTAAACTATGACATGTAATCCGGGGTGCATGTTAACTCTCGGATGATGATCGGTTCGCTATCAGGTATATGATCATA
This sequence comes from Gossypium bickii, assembly GCA_025503065.1. Classification (NCBI taxonomy): domain Eukaryota; kingdom Viridiplantae; phylum Streptophyta; class Magnoliopsida; order Malvales; family Malvaceae; genus Gossypium; species Gossypium bickii. Next base: position 109,966,065 of record CP106717.1, read on the forward strand.
CCGACTTCCCCAAATTTCGATATGTTTCGACCAAAATAGCGATCAATTTGTATTTGTTTGCCGTAAGTCGATTCTATGTTGGTCATCGAGCACCTCAGGTTCCTTAGGAATCGGTTGTTGGAATCCAAATTGTCACAACACTCTATCCATCTGGTGCATCTCGACAATAACATAGTTGACCGGTAGGACCTTAACATGTTAAATGTTCGGATTTTGAAAGAATTCATCTGGAATTACTGCCCGTATTGCCAGATCCTCATATAGTGTCCATTGAAACTATATGAACGAGATAAAAATATTAGTTATATACATAATACTTAATACTAAATACTAAATATGAAACGACTATTTTATGTATATATATTATTTAATACTTACTTGCGCTTCCGACTGTTGGTCTAGCCGTATATCTTCAAGAGCGGTAGGTATTCCAACATAACTCGTCGGATGGTTCCACCTAATTAAATAAATTTTTAGCATACAATTTTATTTTAAATCTATGGAATAATTGTAAAATCAAATAAAAATTTTACCTTGTTATAAATGGGAATGTATATGGGTGGTTCACTCGAGGATGTAAAAATGGAAAGCGAAATCGAGCCTATGATTGTAGTAGTGATAGGCAACCTCTAATTTTTGTTTTATTTAGTGGCGCCGCCCCGCACATATCTCGGTACAATGTTGCCAACACGACAGACCCTCAACTAAGTTCGCCAACTGCTCTAAAATCAACGAGTTTCAGCAACCACCTCAGAATTACGAGGTTTCGTGACAAGTCCGATATCAGATAACCTCCAATCATCTCAAGGATGTATGCTGAAGCCTATCGTATTCTTTTTAATTCAGTCGAATCATTCTCCGACTCTGGGAATGTGTCTCGTAACCAGCCCATCTCGATCCAACCTCTGTAAATATTATCCGGAATCGCACCCAAATGATCGTAGCATATGGCTCCCCAATCAGCAGATTGAACGGACCCGGTGAGTGCGGCCCTATCCATCGACAATCTTAATTGTAACTAGACGTCCTCCAAAGTAATAGTACACTCTCCGCATGGAAGATAGACTGTGTGCGTCTCCGATTTCCACCTCTCTATTAACGCGCTGATGAGTTTGGGGTTCAACTTGCACCCCCAACCTATAGTGGCCGCGTGCCAAAAACCCGCTTCCCTCAAGTAATTTTCTATTAATGGTGATGGCGAATCAGACATGTTACGAATATAACATTGTAACACCCGATCTACAGATTGTTATAAAAAATTATAAAATACAAATTAATTAAAATTACATAAATGAAAAAAATATTTAATAATATTCAAAAATTAAAATTAATTCATAAATGAAAAAAATATTAAATAATATTCAAATTTTAAAATAAATCATTACCATTTTCATTTGTTCGACGAAGATATGTTTATGATCAAGACGAATTAATTCCCGGCCATTGCTAACATGATCAAATATTTTTGAAATTATAAAAAAAGTAATACTAATTTAGGAAAAAATTAAAGTAAATAACTAATTATAAATAGCTTTGAGAAATTTAATGAGAAATTTGAGAGCTTTAGAGAAAAATTGTAGAGTTTTTTTGCTAAACTGTTAAGAAATTTTGTGTGAAAATAATAGGAGTGTAGGGGGTTATATACCTTTTTTTTATAGTTGGACCCCCCAACGGTCAAAAAAATTTAGCCGTTGGGTTTGAAAAAGTGCCAGCAAAGCACGCTCCCAAGGGAGTGTTTTTTTGCCACGTTAGCAAAACGCGCTTACGTGGAAGCGTTTTGCTGACGTGGCAAAAAAAAAGACTCCATTGGGGGCGCACTTTGCTAGCACTTTTCCCTTCAAATGCGGCCACGTAGACACATTTTGCAAAAGACGACAATTTCCAGTAAATAATGGCGTAATTGGCCCATTTCCGTAAATTTGCTTAGAAATGGGCCTTTTTAGGTAATTTAATCCTCCATCCATATAATAAAATATATAAAATAATTAAAAAATTAAAAACTGTTATAATGAATGTAGATAATGACAGTAGAACGATTACAAAGTAATAAGAAAACAAATAAGGATATACATATTTTAGGTGGAAAACACTTTTGGGAAAAAACACGGGTAGAAGCGGAGAAATTTACTAATGTTAAAAAACGAAATATACAAGAGGAATTTCGATTACATTTATTTAAGGGTTGAAAAATCATATTCTAATCAAAGTTAAATAGAAGAAAAATAGCCCCATAAATCCTTTTATTTTATCATTATATTTATTCTTTTAATAAGCAACAAGATCCGAGTCACAATTTCTAGTAGAAAGTTACATTTTTCTACTAGGATCGACAATATCAAATGAAAAATATTATTTTAAATTACTAAAAACAACAGTTGCAAATCAAAACGGTCCATCAAACATGGGTGCTAATGCCTTGCTTTTCACCGACATCGACCACTGCGACAAATAAAGGCAAACCCAAATTCATCACCGAAGTAATTGACATTGTTTATATTTGAAAGATAAAGTTTTCAACCTTAGTTTTATTTAGGTTTACAGCCCACTCTCTTTATAAAACATCAAAGTTTTAAATCTCATAAAAAAATAACTTTTATATATCTATAAGAATATTTGTAATTTAAATTATTTTTAAATTTTGTTAAAATTTCAAATTAAAAAAATTATAATATATTAATAATGATATTAATTAATAAAATTTATATAATATTTTAAATAAAATTTATAAAATATTTTTAATAAAATTTATAGAATTATTACCAAAATATTTTTATATAAAAATTTAATTATTTTATTAAGATAATATTTTAACTAAAATTTATGATTTTAATTTCAGTTAAGAATAGAAATAATTTACTAAAATTTGAGATAAAGTGGTTGTTATAGAAAAATAATTTAATAAGGAGTGTATTTTATGCCGACAAAAAAGAGTGTATTTTATGGTTTATGTTTATTACTATTCTAGATAAAAACCGTTATAAAGAGTAAAAATTAATTTTATAATAAATTTGACTATTATAATAAGATATAAATCTTTAAAAAATATATAAACTTTGGTTTAACGTGCAATTTTATATATGAATTTTGATTTTGTGTAATTTTTATATATGAATTTTTTATTTGATCAAATTCTCACAATTTATTAACACAATTATTGATATAACATCATTTTATGTTTATATTATATACAAAATGATTATAAAAAGTAAACTAAACACACCGCACTACATTCTACGGTCTATCCAAACCAGTATTCTACCCTAAAAAATAAACCAACTAACTATGATAATCAAATCACTAATTAATTTAGAAAGATGAGGTTATATTAAAGAGCAACAAATTGATAATAAATGGTAGCTTTAAAAAGCCAAACACAAAAGACTGTGTCAAAATATTAAATGATACAACAAACCAGAGACGAAATACAATTGACCAAAATAAAAGCCAAACACAAAAGACTGTGTCAAAATATTAAATGATACAACAAACCAGAGACGAAATACAATTGACCAAAATAACTAACTCCATCTGCTTTTGACTTTCAAATGCTACTTCACTTTACACTACCACCATTTTGACTTGGCAAGCAACCAAGACGCGCAATTTTCCTTTACTTTTCCTCTCCACCTGAATTTAACTCCACATTTAAGTATAAAATTGGTTAATATTTGAAATTTAGTATTTTTATTAACATATCTCGTTACTCATTTGGTAACTATACAATCAAAAGAATATTTAATTTATTGAGATAAAGATTCACATTTATTGTAATATTGTAAATTATTATGTGCGGAGAATATTTATTTGTTGATTAATAGGAATCCATGTTAGTGTAAATTCTTTTTAAATAAATTCTTTTTTGTGATTAAACTTTCAAGTAAAAAGTTTTAATGAGATTGTAATTTATTTTTTGTATAAGTAAATTTATAGTGCCTTACTCTCAAGGTAAAACTCCAACTACGTAATTTTATTTTTACACTTTTAATTAGTAAAACGAATTGCAACTAGACTTATAACTGAAAGGCAAAATTCGTCTCAATTAGCTTTTTATTGCTGCTTTAGTAAACACTACAATAGCACATTATATGTACTCAAATATGAAAATTGGGATGGATAGTCAGAACTTTGTGGAAGATGAATATCACATGCAATTCAGTTGGAGAAAATTGCAACTTTGATGGGTCAGTTAAGGAAGATGATTGCAAAGCAGTAGGGCAGGGGAGAGAGTTATTTCAAGCCCAATTATAATAATAACAACCTATTTGAGGAATTATTTCAAGCGCCCAACCATCCTATTCTCTTAACTTTTTCTTCTTATTGTTATGTCCCCATTTAACTTAAAGTCATTCACTTAACAAAATATTAGAACTTCCACTAAAAACAACCTTTCACAACTAGGAAACTAAGTTCAAGACGAAGGTAAAATAAGGCATCATCCTGCAGAATTCTCCAAAGCAAAGCAGGCGCATGGTGCAAAGTATAAACATTGTATTAGGTTCATAAACATGAATTCAAAAAATAGATTTTATTTGTTATATAAATTATGAAAATGAAATGCATATATTATAAATTAAATAATTAAAATTGTTTGAGAAAAATATACTTGTTATGGTACTTGTCATCATCGACTAGTTATCCGGTTATTCGATTGGATCCTGACCCGTAGTCTACATGATTCGCACCTTGAGTTCGAACATGAGGTGTTCACATCCTTTTATGAGACTGCCCGATGTGGGTTCGCACCACTATGTAGGTGAACCCATATCTAGAAAACACGTGTTAACCCTAGACTAGGGTACATGTTGGCATACATGGGGGCCTACCTATGACGTCCCATCAATGAGCAATAATCATATCATATAAATAGAGAATATAACCCTTTTAAAAGGGATACACACTAAAAACACTCAATAATTCGGTGCGATGAGAGTGGACAGATTTCTGACCATCAAAAAACCAAAAAACTAAAACGACTCACCCCTTACGAGAATTTCCCCACCAATTTCCCATCGGGCCAGGCAGGAGGTTCTGACATCAGCAATCAACCCAATGAGATGGACCTTTTTCCTAGTTGGTTTGTTGACCGACTAGAAAATCTGGGCAACTCAGGCTAAGCAAGTGCTTCCCATTCTTTTGATCTCAATACTCCTTCTGGTCAGGGACCATCAATTTTCCCTCTAATCAGAAAGCATCGCCCATAACTATTTGGTTTGTAAGAGCAACTGAGGTTGATGAAGGAACAGATGACCTAACAAAGTGCCAGGTTTGAACAACAAAAATTGATTCAATAGGAATTACTAAGGCAAAATAAATAACCGAGAAGAAAGGTACAATTTGACCATTCTGATCTTCAGGACCATTTCACTCCTCTCTAGGAGGAGGATGTTGGAGCACATGCAAAGATGGATGCTTTGCGTAGAGATGTGCGAGCATTGCACCCTGATGTGTAAGACATGGACTGGCTGTTTTGTTTTAACAACCATTGTCTCCAAATGTAGCAATTGTAAGCCTACAAACCAAGTTTAAAGTCCCAAAAGAGATGTTCGAAGGTAGAAGGGATCCTCAGGCACATCTCATGCAGTATAATGATTATATAAATGTGTTAGGAGCTTTTGATGCAGCAAAATGTAAAGCTTTCTCAAAAACTCTTAGAGGAAGTAGGAAAGATTAGTATCTGTCTTTGCCACAGGACTCCATTCAAAGCTTCTTGCAGCTGGGTCAGATGTTCTTGAAAAGATTTCGAGCCCATAGGATAATAATGAAAATTACTATAGGTTTGATGTTAGTGAAACAAAGGGATAGAGAATCTTTCCAAGATTATGTCAAACGGTTCCATGCAGCCACATTAAGCACAAAGAACTTGGAGGACGAGTAGGTCATCATCATGAGAGTCCAAAATGAGCATATGTAATATTCGTTTACTAATAATAGGCCACAGAGTTTTTCAAACTTGTATGAGAGGGCGCATAAGTTTACTGAGGCAGAGGAAATTAAAAGAGCAACTCACAACACTTTTCAGAGGGATGACAAATAATTTTAGGGTCGTCAAAGAGTTTGCAACCAGCAAGGTCCTCCTTCTTAGAGTCTGCGTGTAGAAGGTGGGGGATAACAGAGGAATTATTCGTAAAATGAATCACTGATCGTTATGTCAGAGTCTTAAAAATTTATAAAAAGAATGATCGAGCCTAGAAACTAACTATGACAACGATTGAGGCAAACGCACCTATCGAACAGTGGTATAGATTAGTGGCAAGACCGGATTGTCGAACCTAAAGGAACCAAAAGTACTAATACTAACTTTCTTTTTATTATTTAGCCTAAGAATTAAGGGAATTGTTAATTAATCTAAAATTAACTAACTATTAAGCTAAAGATGCAAAGACAAAGAGAATGAATTGGGGAAAATACTTGTGGGAAAAACCAATTGATTAAGACAATACCCGAGGAAGAATCCACCTAGACTTCACTTGTTATCTAACTCTGAACTAGACAATTTATTCACTTGACTTGATCCGTAGGATTCCCTGATTTATATTAATACCTCTTTCGAGGCTACTAACGTCTAACCCTAGGTTGATTAATTGAAATCTCTTTCTAATTAAAACACCTAGAATTGCATTAACTCGATCTATGGACTCCCATATTAGGTTTGACCCTAATCCGGCAGATTTTCGTCATCCTATTTCTAGGGTTGCGATCAACTCCACTTAATTATGGTAGATCTACTCTTAAATAGAGACTTTTGCTCCACTGCCTAAGCACATCAGTACTTGAATCAATATTTTGAAATATCAAAACAAGAATTAAAAACACATAATTAAGAACAAATCAAGTATTTATCATATACTTCAGAAAACAATAACAAGATCCGTCTTAGATTTCATCCCCCTCAAGTATTTGAGGGTTTAGTTCATAATTATAAAAGAATACATCTCAGAAGAAAATATAAAACAAAACATAAGAAAAACCCTAAAACCCCCTGAAGGAAATTGAAGGGAAGATCTTCCGTCTTGAGTATAACTCCAGCTTCTTGAGATGAATCAACTGGCTTTCTTCGAGTAAATCCCACAATTCTGGCCTCTCTGGCTCGGCTCTTCGGCCTAACTCGACGTTTAACTGGACCCCCTTGAAGGTTGGCCTCTAGGATGTTTATATAGGCTTTTGGAATGACTTTCTTTGCCTTTAAGTACCCTAATCCGAATGAAACTCTTCTTTGTCACGACAGGGACACGCCCATGGCACACGCTCGTGTGAATCATGGCCAGGCCGTGTTCGGGTCTGTTAAGGTGGGACGGCCGTATGGTCTTAGTCCCAAGCCGTGTCAATTTCGTGATATGGCCTATTTATTCCGTTTTAGGCCCGTTTCTCGTTCTTTTCATCCTCCGGTGCTTTCCTAAGTATAAAACATGAAAACAAAGGATTAAGAGCACTAAATTCCATAATTCAAGGCTTAAATCATCCAAAAGTATGCTAAATATGGGATTAAAATATACTTATATTACGGTTTATCAAATACCCCCACACTTAAGCATTTGCTTGTCCTCAAGCAAAATTCTCAACTCACAATTAAAATAAACTTCCTTGATTCATAATATTCATCAACAATGTTTCATTATAATTCAAAGATAATTCATACATTGATAATTTAAATAGAAAGATCTTAGAGATTCAAACAATCAAAGTCATAGTTTTTTGTAGTACAAAAATATAGGTGTTTCCCCTTACCTAAATAATTACTTTTAATTCAAAATTGACAAGAGTTGACATCCTCACTAAAGATTCACTCAAAGTGTTTAAGGTTCAAAATCAAGCACTCAAAAGTCGAACATAAAAAGTTAATCCCGCCTGAAAATAAAATCTCCACCACTGTAAACTAAAATGATACACAAATCAAAAGGTCTTTTAAAAAGGGTTGTAATAGGGCTTAGGTTAAGGGTGTAGATAAAGGCTGAATTGGAGGGTTAGAATTGAGATTGAATTGACAATTTAACTAACTAGAAAAATAAAACTAATACTTGAATAATAATAATTACATTTATTGAAAATTTTGAAACTAGTAATACGAGCTTCTTCTTCAAGATGTGGAATTAAAACGTATAAGCTTACTTAATTATAGAACTAATAATGAATATACTTTGATTTTTTTAAGAACAAATCAAGTCATAATAAAAGATGAATTTAACTACTAAATTAAAGATTATAGTTAGGCAACTAATCAAATCAAATCTCGATATAAGGGTGGTCAAGAGGAATGGTGATAACAAATACAGACCGGGTTTTTGGGTTAATATTAGTGGGTGAGTTAATAAAAAGGGTTGTTAGGATCAAAGGGGTTCACTAGGGGTTAATTGTGAGGGTAAGCTTTTTTTTTTTAGTGGAGTGAGTGGGTTAAATCTTAAGCGCCTTTATCATCTCAGTATATCAAATCAATCAATGTGGTCTCGACATGTATAATCGAAGCAAGTTCTAGAATAACAGCTCAATGTTGACAGGCTCATAATCACAAGGTGAGCACAAAAGAATGTATGCTCTAAAAGGCTCAAGATCTTACAAAAATTATGGGTTTTTGATATCAACTCTGTAAATTTCAAATTTCAAGGTAATAATTAGATTCAGGTAGACAACCTAACAAAATTTTAATTTTTTTGAAAATGGACTTATCATGCTTGATTCTCTAGTCTCCTAAAGTTTAAATCTTCGCTGCACAATTATCAATGCCTTAATCCAAAACATATCAATAAAAATCATAAATCAAAAGAAATTTCGTTCTAATCATAATATGAGAAAATTACTTAAGAACAAGGCATAATTTAAGGTATAATTTAGGGATTTAAGAATAATGCAGAAAGTTAGGCACTTTCTTGAAATAAATATTCACCCCCCACACTTAAGATGTACATTGCCCTCAATGTACAAATATATATATGAAATTTAAGAGAAAGGGAGAGGTGAAACTTCCTGAATTTGGATGGCTTCCTTGAGTTGGGAGTGTCGTGCTGTGGTGGCCGCCGACAATCTTTGCGCTAGATGAAAAAATTGGGAAGCTCGTGAAGAATTAGCCAGGTGATAAACCGAAAATATAACATATTTGAATCCTAAATTTATTATGCTTTTTAGAGTTTTAAGTCTTGTTTTATATAAAAAGGTGCTTTCAACCCTTTCTTTTCATGTCTTATACCCAAGAAAGCACCCGAGAACGAAAAGAACGCAAAACGAGCCTAAAACGAAGGAAAAGGGCCTTTCCACGAAATCGACACGGCCTGGACCAATGACCACACGGCCGTGCCTCGACGAACATCTGGAGCACGGCCTCCTCACCACCACACACGGCTATGCCATCAAAGAAATTCGAACATGGTTAGGCCACGATTTGCACGGGTGTGTGACATGGCCGTGCCTCTGACGCTGGAAAGGGTAATTTTAATCGGAAAAGGATACTTAGGGAGAAAGAATCTCATTCCAAGAGCCTATAAATACACCCCAAGTACCAACCTTGAGGGGGGTCGAAAGCTAGGCCAATGAACCAAGCTGAGAAGGTCAAAGTTAGGGAATAACGCGAGAATAGCCAGTCGATTCATCACCAAGAAGCCGAAATTATACTCAAGACGACAGAATTTTCCTTCAATCCCGACAGGGAGTTTTAGGATTTTTCTTATGTTTTGTTTTATCTTTTCTCTTGTGATGTTTTATTTTTCTTTCATGAACTAAACCCTTCAGATACCTGAAGGGGGATGAAACCTAGACGGATATTTATTATTTGATTTTTGGATTATATGATAAATTACTTAGTTTGTTCTTAATTATGTTTCTTAATCAACATCGAATGTGCTTAGGTGGAGGAGGAATAGACCCTACCAAAGAGTAGATCCAACATAATTAAGCGGAGTTGATCGGGTGCCTAAAGATAGGGTTACGAGATTTTACCGGATTAGGGTAAAACCTAATATGGGAATCCATTGATCGATTTACTGCTTTCCTAGGGGGTTGTTATAAGCGAACGAGAGTTCCACTAATTAACCTAGGATTAGATGTTATTCACCTCGAGAGAGGGTTTAGCATAGGTTAGGGAGTCTCACGGATCAAGCTAAGTAAAAGAAATCGTATAATTTAAGGTTAAGTAATAAAGTGAAGTTTAGGTGGATTCTTCCCCAGGGTATCATAGAAATCAACTGAGTCTTTTTCAAGTTATCCCCAATCTAGTCTTCTTGTCCTTGTTCCTTTAGTCTAGTTATCATTACTACCATCCACAACCAACCTTTGTTTTCTTTAGGCTAAGTAGTGAAAAGAAAGTGAGTATTAGTCAATTTAGTTCCTTTGGGTTCGACATCCGGTCTTGCCTAAACTATACTACTGTCCGATAGGTACACTTGCCTTAACATCGTTGTTAGAGTTAGTCTCCAGGTTTGATCGTTCTTTTATAAATATTTAAAACTCTGATTTCACAGCGATCAAATTTTTGGCGCTGTTGCCGGGGAACTAAAAATACTAAGAAAGCTTTATTTTTATTATATTAGCCATTATTTTATAATTTGTTTTATTTTTGTTTACTTAGGTTAGAACTTTAATTTTTGAATTTTTTATTTTTATTTTATTTCTTTCTCTTTTCTAGGTACCTCTAGTTTAGGACTAGAAGGAATCCGAGAGGACCTTTGGTATACGACAGTGATATCGAAGCAACCGCTCGTAGGAATCGCCGAGAAACCAAGCGAGCCCTAGACTACACAGAAAGAGAGGAAGAAGCGGGATGGACGAACACCGCCCACCATTACACGATGTGGGAGAACAGAATGCTCCACGTACAATGTTTGATTATGCAAAACCACATTTAACGGGAGTAGAATCTAGTATTGTTAGGCCTGCTATAACTGCTAATACTCTTGAGTTAAAACCTAACACAATACAAATGATTCAACAGTTTGTTCAATTTCATGGTTTGCAGGACGAAGACCCAAACATGCATATAGCTAACTTTTTGGAGTTCTGTGATACATTTAAAATAAATGGCGTTTCTGATGATACCATTCGTCTTCGGTTATTTCTTTTTTCATTAAGGAATAAAGCAAAATAGTGGTTAAAATCGTTCTAACGAGGGTCTATCACCACATGGGATCAAATGACCGAAAAGTTTTTAATGAAATATTTTCCACCGGCCAAGACGGCCAAATTACGTAATGATATCTCTTCCTTTGTACAGATGGATTTAGAAACGCTATACGACGCATGTGAGAGGTTCAAAGATCTCTTGAGGAGGTGCCCACATCATGGTTTACCCCTGTGGCTACAAGTCCAAACCTTTTATGACGGAGTAAATCCCTTAACGAGGCAACTAATAGATTCAGTCACCGGTGGAACGCTAAACAACAAGACGCCTGAAGCAGCCTACGAGTTCATTGAAGAGATGTCTTTAAACAACTATCAATGGCAAGCTTCGAAGACCAAGCCAACAAAATCGGCAGGAGTTTACAACGTTGACTCCATGACCATGCTATCAACGCAGCTAGAGATGATGAATAAGAAGCTTGATAGTTTATGTTCTTCACAGATACATCCAGTCATGCAGTGCGATGTAGGGGGAATTGTGGCGAATCTTGAGTACCCACCCTACCAACCAGGAGCAGAAGATGAACAGATGAACAATATAGGTAACAATTTCCGCTCTAATAATAATCCTTATAGTAATACTTACAATCCAGGTTGGAGGAACCACCCAAATTTTTCATGGGGACAAAACTTCCAAAATCAGCCCTATCCACAAGACAAGAAGCCCACATTCGAGGAACGCATCCAAGAAGTCGATCGAATAGTTAAAATAATGAAAGTCAAATGGAAGAAATTGCTAAGACACTCAATGAAGTAAACAAAGCCATAGAACAACTTGCAAAGATAATGTCTGAACGGCAACAGGGACGGTTACCCAGCAATACCAAAATCAATCTTAAGGAGCAGATACAAGCCATCACACTTCAAGAAAGCAAAGAGTCAGAAGCACCTATTATAAATCTAGAAAGTAAGGTAGTCGACGGCATAACAGAGGAAGCACACGAAAAGCCGAAACCTATAGTCAAGGAGTATAAACCTCGCATACTTTATTCCGTGGCACTACAAACAGACGACTCAGAAGAACAGTTCGGTAAGTTCCTTAAACTTTTAAAGAAATTACATATTAACTTACCACTTATTGAAGCTCTTTTTCAGATGCCAGATGCACGAAAATTTTTAAGACAGCTCTTAACCAACAAACGCAAGATAGATGAAGAGCACCACGTGGAACTTAACGCAACATGCTGAGTAATGCTACAAAATAAACTACCACAGAAGCAAAAAGATCCAGGGAGTTTTACAATTCCATGTTTAATTGGTAGTTTAAAAATTAATAATGCGTTAGCTGATTTAAGGGCAAGTATAAATGTTATGCCTTATACATTGTTTAAATGATTAGTTTTTAGGAAACCAAAACAAACCAAGATGAGTATACAATTAGCGGATAAACTATTTAGAATCCCTAGGGTATTATAGAAGATGTGCTCATCAAAATTGATAAGTTCGTTTCCCCCAGAGACTTTGTCGTTTTTAGACATGGACGAGGATAATTCAATCCCCTTAATTTTAGGAAGACCTTTTCTAGCAACTGCCAGGACTAAAATTGATGTCGCCACAGGTGAACTTATACTTTTTGTAGGTGATGATTCAATTAGTCTTCAAGCCCTCGATTCAGCCAGGTCACCAAAGACTCAAGGTAAGCCAGAAAATTCTTCGAATAACCATTTAAACTCACATTGTTTTCGGGAATCTCAAGAAAAGGGTCGCTTGAGCAAGATCCTCGATTCGATCTGCTAAACAAGAATTGAATCACAAAGAAAAAAGAATCCAAATTGATGACCTAGATGAATGGAAAACACACTTCAAGGAGAAACTAGGATTACGCGTGGAAGACCAGGTAACACAAGCCAACACAGAGCTGGTTCCACATAAAGCAAAGTCAGAGGAACCACCCGAAGAGCTTGTAGGGATATCAAATCACTATAAAATAAGAGACCAACTATTATTAGAAAAAGACAAGTCCCACGTCACCACTACAAACCTGAAGGAAAAGGGAGAATTTTTTCTAGAGGTACAGAATCTCTTCCCACAAGAAAAAGTCAAGGTAAGTACTCCGACATTCGACGCTTTTACAATAAACACTCATCGATTTCAATTTTGTCATTAAACTGGAAGCATAGACATGAGGGAAGACATTCAAACTTTCAAGCCTCCTTAATTTTCAAGTATTATGGAAGTCTAGCTTAAGACTATAAACGAGCGCTTCTCGGGAGGCAACCCGAGTATTAACTTCATTTCTTTTTGCAGTTTTTTGTTTTATTTTCTTTATCACTTTTCTTTTTCATCTTTAACTAATCCAAAAGTGCAGAAATCCAGAACACATAGCCTTATACACGGCCGTATCCATGACCGTGTGGACCACCAAAACTGCCACACTGACGGAGCAGAGGCCGTGCAGTCGGCCAACCACCACTCCGACGTCACAGATCCAACCACTTTTTAGCACGAGCACCGGCGCATTGTGCACGCCATGGCACGCACCGTGTGAAAACACCGAGGATATCGACTTATCGACCACGGCAAAGACACGCCTGCGTGTTAAAAAGAACCGTGCCCAAGCAAGCACGGACGTGGTGAGATCATGCACGGGCCAAAAGAGGCAACACCCCTAAAACACTGCCGTGCGAGACGGCCGTGTAAGTCGACATGCCTAGGAGCGACGGCCATGGGAGAGCAGGATAATTAAGCATCTATTTAAACCCTTCACCCCTTCTCTTTCTCATCCGATTTTCTCACTATTTCCTTGAAGTTTCAAACTCTTCCATCTTAAATTCTATCCTCACTAAACCTCTAGATCCTTGAGCAAAGCCAAAATACAATGACGAAGAAGTGTACCACATTCTGCAAGGAAGAATGATCACTATGAGTTCATGCCAGCAGCTTCGTTCCAACACCGAGCCAAGGATATTTGAGGCTACTTAGTTTTGGTATTATCTTTCTCTTTTGTTTCAATTTGCTGCCCTTCTCTTTATTTTCCTTTTCTAGATTTTTGCACTATTACTTTGTTTTGATTTTGTTTTAGTTTCTTAGTTTCAGGTTCGAAAGGCTACTAGGGAATCACGCCACTTTCGCCTCCTCCACCACATCCTTCTCTCTAGCGATGATTCCCACCTTGCGAACCATCCCTAAATAAAGACTCTTCAGTCCATTTATCTTTAAATTTTGTTTCGTTTACATTTTTGTTTCCTCTTTCTTTATTTTATTTTTTACTTAATTATCTGTTTAGTTTCTTTTTCTTAGGTCTTAATAAATCCTGGCTCTCACGCAACCCACTCCCATACCGATGCCTTCGCCGCAGCAGGAACCACCCGCCGCAAGCACCATTCGTATCTCAGGGAGTAATCTTTACCCTTCTCTTTTGATTTTTCCCGTAAAAATTCTTATCGAACTTTGTACATTGAGGGTAATGTACATCTTAAGTGAGGGGGGTAAATAGTTATACCCAATTTATTTTCATTATTCTCAAATCCCTGAGGTTAAAAACGGAATACATAGTGCCTAACTTTCCTTATTATTCTCAAATCCCTAATTAAATCTTGTTCTTAAAGTAAAATTGTCATATTACTAATTAGGATAAAATTTTAAGCGATTTATGATTTTTATTATTATGTTTTTAAATAAGTCATAGTTAATTGTACATTGAAGATTAGTTTAAAGAATACTAGAGAATCAAGCATGATGAGTCTGTTTTTCAAGACAATAAAATTTTGCTAGGTTATTGACCTGAAATTAAATTCTACCTTGAAATTTGAAATTTATAAGGATGATATCAAAACACCCGTAATTTTATGTGAGCATTTGAACCTATAGAGCATACATTCTTTTCCGTGCTCATTCTTTGATTATGAGTGTGTCAACTATGAACTGTTATTCTAGAACTTGCTTCGTTTATACATATCGAGACCACAGTTACGAGTTGATATTTAGAGATGATAAAGGCACTTAGGTTTTAACCCATTAATTCCACCAAATAACTCACCCTCACAAATTAACCCCTAGTGAACCCCTTTGATCCTGACAACCCTTTTTGTTGACTCAACCGCTGAAATTAACCCCTGACCCTTTGTATCTGTTTTCCCTTTTCTTTTGATTAACCCTTAATCGAGTTTTGATTTGATTAGCTACCAAAAATTTGTTTAGTTTGTTCTTAAAAAAAAAAAATCAAAGTTTGTCAATTTGTAGTTTGAAAAGAGAGCTTAACTAATCAAAAGAGTAACTCCAATGAAAGCTCGTTTAGTAAAGTATTATTTAGTTTATTTGATGAAATTCTTAGGAAAAATTTTAGGATAGGTACTTATCAAGTCAATATCGATTCTAACCTTCTAATTTCAGCCTGTGACCTCACCTTTCACCTCAGCCCCATTACAACCTGATCAAAGATCTTTTGATCTAATTATCATCTCGTATTACAGTGGTGGAGATTGGATTTTCAAGCAAGCCTATGGGATTAACTTTTCAGGTTTGATGTATAAGCGATCTTATCTAACCCTTAAACAATTCCGAGTGATTTGAGTGAACCATAAGCGAGGATATCCATCCTTGTTAATTCTAGATTGAAAAGGTAGCCGTTTAAGGGAAGGAAAACACCTATATTTTTGAGATATAAAACTCATGACTTGCCTCGCTTGAACCTCTAGGACACTTTAAATTAAATCTTCCATGTATGAATTATCTATGAATTAGGATAAGACATTGTCAATAAGAATTATAAATTGTGGGAAAAGTTTATTTTAATTGTAAGATGAGAATTTTGCTTGAGGACAAGTAAAAGCTTAAGTGTGGGGGTATTTGATAAACCGAAAATATAACATATTTCAATCCCACATTTATTATGCTTTTTAGAGTTTTAAGCCTTGTTTTATATAAAAAAGTGTTTTTAACCCTTTCTTTTCATGTCTTATACCCAGGAAAGCAGCCCAGAACTAAAAAAACAAAACGGGCCTAAAACGAAGGAAAAGGGCCTTTCCACGAAATCGACACAGCCTGGACCAATGACCATACGGCCGTGCCTCGACGAACATCTGGAGCACGGCCTCCTTACCACCACACACTACCATGCCATCAAAGAAATTCGAACACGGTTAGGCCACGATTTGCACGGGCGTGTGACATGGCCGTGCCTCTGACGCTGGAAAGGATAATTTTAATTGGAAAAGGATACTTAGGGAGAAAGAATCTCATTCCAAGAGCCTATAAATACACCCCAAGTACCAACCTTGAGGGGGTCGAAAGCTAGGCCAAAGAGCCAAGCCGAGAAGGTTAGAGTTAGGGAATAACGCGAGAATAGTCAGTCGATTCATCACCAAGAAGCCGGAATTATACTCAAGACGGCAGAATTCTCCTTCAATCCCGACAGGGAGTTTTAGGATTTTTCTTATGTTTTTTTTTTATCTTTTCTCTTGTGATGTTTTATTTTTCTTTCATGAACTAAACCCTTTAGATACCTGAAGGGGGATGAAACCTAGATGGATGTTTATTATTTGATTTTTGGATTATATGATAAATTACTTAGTTTGTTCTTAATTATGTTTCTTAATCAATATCGAATGTGCTTAGGTGGAGGAGGAATAGACTCCTCGCCAAGAGTAGATCCAACATAATTAAGCGGAGTTGATCGGCGCCAGAGAGATAGGGTTACGAGATTTTGCCGGATTAGGGTGAAACCTAATATGGGAATCCATTGATCGATTTATCGCTTTCCTAGGGGTTGTTATGTTTAACGAGAGTTCCACTAATTAACCTAGGATTAGACGTTATTCACCTCGAGAGAGGGTTTAGCATAGGTTAGGGAGTCTCACAGATCAAGCTAAGTAAAAGAAATTGTATAATTTAAGGTTAAGTAATAAAGTGAAGTTTAGGTGGATTCTTCCCGAGGGTATCATAAAAATCAACTGAGTCTTTTTCAAGTTATCCCCAATCTAGTCTTCTTATCCTTGTTCCTTTAGTCTAGTTATCATTACTACCATCCACAACCAACCTTTGTTTTCTTTAGGCTAAGTAGTGAAAAGAAAGTGAGTATTAGTCAATTTAGTTCCTTTGGGTTCGACATCCGATCTTGCCTAAACTACACTACTGTCTGATAGGTACACTTGCCTTAACATCGTTGTCAGAGTTAGTCTCCAGGTTTGATCGTTCTTTTATAAATATTTAAAACTCAGATTTCACAGCGATCACCAGGAGATAATAATAATAATTCAAATATACTAAATATATATTTAAAGGCAAGAAAGATAAAGAGAAAGAAAATAGAAAGTAAAATAAAATTAAAAGAAAAGACTAATGGATCGGAGAGTCCTTATCGTTAGATGGTTAGCGGGGTGAGTGTGATTTCTAAGGCTGTGGTGTCGTGGCTATGGTCGTGGTGTAGTGATTCCCAAGCAGCCTTTAGAACCTAAATCAAAGAAAACGAAATAAAATAGATTAAACCAAGTAAAAAAAAATAAAGAAAAGGATAATAAAGGAGAAGTGAAAATGAAAAGAAAAGTTATATGGACTCAAAGGTCCTTTTCCTATCGAGTTAATGAAGTGGCCGGCATGAACATATGTAGATCGGTCTCACGAAGGGAGACTGTGCTAGGATCCGTCCGTTTCCTCGACATGGATGATTGTTAGAATAAGAGTTAGGAGAGTGAAGTAAAGAATGAAAATGGAGTGGGGATGTAAAGGAGAAAGAAGGGTAGGGAGTAGGTAAGAATGGGAGAGGGGTGGTTTAAATAGAAATTTTAGGTCTGGTATGTTCCCACGCCCGTGTATCGTAGGGGTGTCGAGTCACACGGCCGTGTCGCACGACCATGTTATGCTTCGTTCGTTTCTCCCACGCCCATGTGCAGGTCACCACGCCCGTGTTGCTAAAACAGTGTCGGCGACGGCCGCATCGCACGGCCGTGGGGTTTAGTTGGGCCCGTGGCTTGAAGATATTTTTCGTCTTGTGTCATACTATCTCTGCCATGTCAGAACGTACATCCGTAGCCTCCACACGGCCACAGCCACGGCCGTGTGCAAGGTCGTGTGGTGTGGAAATTTGCACTTGGTTAGTTTATAGTTAGGTGCTAAAAAGTAAAAGTAAAAGTAAAAATAAAAATGTGAAAATTAATGGGGTTAGTGCTCGGGTTGCCTCCCGAGAAGCGCTTGTTTATAGTCTTAAGCTAGACTTACCTCTCATTCGTACATTCAGGGTGGTTTCAGGAGTTGAAAGTCCTTCCTCATGCTATCGGTCCTATTATCAGTATGTAATTCGAGTCGAGTAGCATTTACTTTAAAAGTGCCAAATGTAGGATTACTTACCTCGACTGTTCCGTATGGGAAAACCTTGGGTACCCTAAAAGAGATTTCTTTGATTGTATTAGGGTTAGGAGGAGGTATTCGAGGGTCTGCCTTATCTAACAATACCTGATCTCTGATCTTAAATTCATTTGTCCCACAGAATGATGTTGGTTTCGCTTCGTGTATTCCTAATTTCTCCTTGAAGTGTGTCTTCCACTCATCTAGTTCATCGATCTGAAGCCTTCGTTTCTCATGAGTTATTTCCTTATCGGTATGAGGTCTAGGGTCTGGCTTAGTTGTGTAGTTCCGTTGTGCTTCTTGAAAAGAAGGTTTAACCGAATGGTTCTTAATAGAATTTATATTCTCACATTGACTACTCGATGTCCTAGCTGAGTCGAGAGCTTGAAGACTGATTGATTCGTCACCTACACAAAGTATGAGTTCACCTAACATCAATTTTAGTCCTAGCAGTTGCTAAAAAGGGTCTTCCTAAAATTAAGGGGATACTATTGTCCTCATCCATGTCTAAAATGACAAAGTCTACTGGGAATACAAATTTATCAATTTTCATAAGAACATCTTCAATTATATCTCTAGGAATTCTAACAGTTTTATCAGCTAATTGAATGCTCATCCTAGTTTGTTTGGGTTTCCCTAGACCTAGTTGTTTAAACATTTTATAAGGCATAACGTTTATGCTTGCCCCTAAATCAGCTAAAGCATTATCAATAGATAAACTACCAATTAAGCATGGAATTGTAAAACTCTTTGGATCTTTTAATTTTCGTAATAGTTTATTTTGCAACATTGCTGAGCACACTGCGTTTAGCTCCACATACGATTCCTCATCTAACTTTCTTTTGTTTGTTAACAGATCTTTTAAAAATTCCCTTGAATCTGGCATCTGCGAAAGAGCTTCAAGAAACTGTACGTTAATATGTAATTTCTTTAAAAGTTTAAGAAATTTACCGAATTGTTCATTTGTGTTGTCCTTCTTCATCGCATCAGGATAAGGTATATGAGGTTGGTATTCTTTAATTACCAGTTTTGGCTTATCATGACTTACCTCATTCTTACCTTCCTCTAACATATTTTCTTGGCTTAACTTAGGCTTATCTAACCCTACACTATCCTGAGCTATTATGCCTTGAAGTTGCTCCTTTGGGTTAGTCTCAGTGTTACTTGGCAAGCTGCATTGTGGTCGTTCAGAGATCAGCTTAGCGAGTTGCTCTAATTGGTTCTCGATCCCTTGAATCGATGCTTTTTTATTTTTAAGTGTTGTCTCAGTGTTTTGGAAACGTATTTCTGACACCGCTATGAATTTTGTCAACATCTCTTCAAGGTTCGTCTTCTTTTCCTGTGGGTAGGGCTGTTGTTGAAAGTTTGGAGGGGGTTGTTGTCTCTGATTTCCTTGACCACCCCATAAAAAATTGGGGTGGTTCCTCCAACCTGGATTATAAGAATTACTATAAGGGTTATTTTGAGATTTGAAATTGTTACCCATATAGTGAACTTGCTCATTTTCAGCTCTCGGGTTGTAAGGTGGATAGTCTGTGTTGTTCATCTCTCCTCCATTCGTATCGTACTACATAACTGGATGTACCTGCAAAGAACCACATAAACCATCAACCTTTTTATTTAACATCTCTACCTGATTTGATAGCATGGTTACTGCGTCGAGGTTGAAAACACTGGCTGCGTTTGTTGGCTTTGTCCTTGTGACTTGCCACTGATAGTTATTCATTGACATCTCTTCAATGAATTCATAGGCAGCCTCAGGTGTTTTGTTATTTAATGTTCCACCGGCAGCTGAATTGATTAATTGCCTAGTTGAAGGGTTCACACCGTTGTAAAAAGTTTGAACCTGCAGCCACAAGGGTAATCTATGGTGTGGGCACTTTCTTAATAGATCTTTGTATCTCTCCCATGCATCGTAAAGTGTTTCTAAATCCATCTGCACAAAATAAGAGATATCATTTCTTAACTTGGCTGTTTTAGTCGGCAAAAAATATTTTAATAAAAATTTTTCGGTCATTTGTTCCCATGTAGTAATTGACCCTCGTGGAAGAGAATACAACAACTGTTTGGCTTTATTCTTCAAAGAAAAGGGGAATAATCGAAGACAGATGGCATCATCAGAAACGCCATTTATTTTGAAAGTATCGCAAAATTCTAGGAAATTTGCCAAGTGATTGTTTGGATCTTCATCCTGCAAACCATCAAACTGAACAAATTGCTGTATCATCTGAATTGTGTTAGGTTTCAGTTCAAAATTATTTGTAGTAATAGCAGGTCTAACAGTACTTGACTCAATTACTATTAAATTAGGTTTAGCATAATCATACATAGTTCGAGGAGCATGATTGTCAGTCACCTCTAGAGGTAGCGGATTATTCTCAGCCATCTCTTCGGTGGTGTTGGTTTCGACTTCTTACTCTTCTTCTATGTAATTTAAGCTTCGTCTTATTTCTCTACGATTTCTGCGAATAGTACCTTCAATATCACTGTCGTAAATCAGGGGTCCTGTCGGGTTCCTTCTAGTCATAAACTAGAGGTACCTATCAAGAACAAATAAAAGAAGGAAAATTAGTAAAGTTAAAAGCAAAAATAAAAATAAATTGTGAAAATAAAAATGGCTAAAGTAATAAAAATTAAGCATTCTTAATATTTTAGTTCCCCGGTAACGGCGCCAAAAACTTGATCGTTATGTCAGAGTCTTAAAAATTTATAAAAAGAATAATCGAGCATAGAAACTAACTATGACAACGATTAAGGCAAGCGCACCTATCGAACAGTGGTATAGTTTAGTGGCAAGACCGAATTGTCGAACCTAAAGGAACCAAAAGTACTAATACTAACTTTCTTTTTATTATTTAGCCTAAGAATTAAGGGAATTGTTAATTAATCTAAAATGAACTAACTATTAAGCTAAAGATGCAAAGACAAAGAGAATGAATTGGAGAAAATACTTGTGGGAAAAACCAATTGATTAAGATAATACCCGAGGAAGAATCCACCTAGACTTCACTTGTTATCTAACTCTGAACCAGACGATTTATTCACTTGACTTGATCCGCAGGATTCCCTAATTTATATTAATACCTCTTTCGAGGCTACTAACGTCTAACCCTAGGTTGATTAATTGAAATCTCTTTCTAATTAAAACCCCTAGAATTGTATTAACTCGATCTATGGACTCCCATACTAGGTTTGACCCTAATCCGGCAGATTTTTGTCATCCTATTTCTAGGGTTGCTATCAACTCCGCTTAATTATGGTAGATCTACTCTTAAACAGGGATTTTTGCTCCACTGCTTAAGCACATCAGTACTTGAATTAATATTCTGAAATATCAAAACAAGAATTAAGAACACATAATTAAGAACAAATCAAGTATTTATCATATACTTCAGAAAACAATAACAAGATCCGTCTTAGATTTCATCCCCCTCAGGTATTTGAGGGTTTAGTTCATAATTATAAAAGAATACATCTCAGAAGAAAATATAAAACAAAACATAAGAAAAACCCTAAAACCCCCTGAAGGAAATTGAAGGGAAGATCTTCCGTCTTGAGTAGAACTCCAGCTTCTTGAGATGAATCAACTGGCTTTCTTCGAGTAAATCCCACAATTCTGGCCTCTCTGGCTCGGCTTTTCGACCTAACTCGACGCCTAACTGGACCCCCTTGAAGGTTGGCCTCTAAGGTGTTTATATAGGCTTTTGGAATGACTTTCTTTGCCTCTAAGTACCCTAATCCGAATAAAACTCTTCTTTGTCATG
The DNA here is from genome assembly GCA_025503065.1 of Gossypium bickii. NCBI lineage: Eukaryota > Viridiplantae > Streptophyta > Magnoliopsida > Malvales > Malvaceae > Gossypium > Gossypium bickii. The sequence goes on from CP106717.1 coordinate 109,988,210, forward strand.
ACAGGGACACGCCCATGGCACACGCTCGTGTGAATCGTGGCCAGGCCGTGTTCGGGTCTGTTAAGGTGGCACGGCCGTGTAGTCTTGGGCCCAGGCTGTGTCGATTTCGTGATGTGGCCCATTTACTCTGTTTTAGGCTCGTTTCTCGTTCTTTTCATCCTCCGGTGCTTTCCTAAGTATTAAACATGAAAACAAAGGATTAAGAGCACCAAATTCCATAATTCAAGGCTTAAATAATCCAAAAGTATGCTAAGTGTGGGATTAAAATATGTTTATATTACGGTTTATCAATCACCAAGGGCATTCTAGAGGCTTCAAGGTGAGCACACAATAAGGTATGTTTGTCATGGAAAATTTGAAGTTTATACTCCCTTAAATGCTTTGCGTACCTAGATTCTTAATTAGGTCAAGAGTTTGGGCACTTTTCCAAGCCCTACCTATACGACGTAGTCAGTCAAGAACCAACTCGAGAGACAAATGTAATTATCACAATAACAGGGGGCACAAGACTGAGGATTGTTTCTTTTTGAAAGATGCTATAGAAGAGGTAGTTAGAAATTGTAAGTTAAAAGATTTTATGGTTTAGGATGATTCACCATTGAGTTAAAGTTTGTAGGGCACTGGTAAAGGTAAACAAAAGGTTAGAGGCACAATACATGTGATAATTGGTACAGACGAAGAGTGGGCGACCTCTAACATGAAGAGAAATGCTCATATTAGAAGTGTGATGTTGGTCAGTTTACTGAAGAGGCTGCATAAAAAAGAGAAGTGGAAGTTAGAATTTAATGAAGAAGAAGATGACTTAGTATGTGATAAGGAAGAAAATGACCCTATGGTCATATCAACAACTATTACAGGATTTGAGATTAAAATAATTTTGGTTGATAACGGAAGTGTTGTGGAGGTGTTGACTTGGGATGCATATCAGAAGATGGGGTTGAAAGAAAAGGCTTTGAAGAAGGCAATCCATTTCCATGGTTTTGCGAATCATCCTGTTGAGGTGAAAAGGTGTATTACTCTACCTGTCACCCTTGGAGATGGCGATCACACCACCATAAGATATGTTTAGTTCTTTGTTGTAGATCATTCAATGGCTTACAATGCCATTTTTGGGTGTCCTATTATAAGAATAGCTAAAATGATGGTTGCCACCTTTTGTATAAAGATTAAATTCCCCACCAAGATGGGGATATGTTTCATGAAATCTGACCAACGAACAACCAGACAATGCCATATGTTGTCAATTAAGCGAAGGCATAAGCAGGAGCTATAGGGTCAGAGTTCACAACATGCAAAAATGACTAGTTAGGTTTTAGATTTGGATAGTCTGAATGTTACAAGTGAGGAAAGAATTCACAAACCAGGAGCAGCAAAAATCACGAAAACTTTGAAATTGTTCTATGATAACACAGATATGTTGGTAAGGATATTGCCGACATTAGTAAAAGAAGAAAATGAAGACTTAGTACAATGTTTGAGGGAGAATTCAGATATTTTTGCATGATCAGTTGCGAACATGCTTGGTGTGGATCCTCAAATGATTGTTCATCGGTTAAACGTATCCCCTAAGGTCAAACCAGTTAAGTAGAAAAGAAAAAGATTTGCTCAACAGGTTGTGGAGGCCATTAAGTAAGAAATAAGAAAGCTGCTCTAGGTGGGATTTATTAGGGAGGTGGTGTACCCAAATTGGGTGTCAAATTTTGTGATGGTGAAGAAAGGAAATGGAAAATAGAGAATGTGCATTGATTTTACTAGTCTTAAGAAGGCTTGCCCGAAGGATAATTTTCTTTTTCTGTCAATTGACAGACTGGTAGACACATTATCAAGCCAAAGGGTTATAAGTTTCATAGATGCATTCTCAGGGTATAGTCAACTTTTCATGGCTCCAAAGGATTAGGATACAACCTTTGTTACAGAAGAGGGCTTGTTCTGCTATCAAGTTATGCCTTTTGGGTTGAAGAATGTAGGTGCCACCTATAAGAGGTTGGTCAATAAAATTTTCAAATAGCAGATTAGTTGCAGTGTTGAGGTTTACGTAGATGACATGTTAGTAAAAATTTCTACTTTGAAGGGACATATTAGGGATTTGACTGAAGCTTTTTCTATTCTGCGAGCCTATAACATGAAGTTAAATCCAGAGACATGCACTTTTGCTGTAAGAGCAAGGAAATTCTTAGGCTTCATGGTTTCAGAAAGAGGCATATAGGGGAACCCTGAGACATCTGGGTCATTCTAGATATGCTTCCCTCAAAGACTATTAAAGACATTCATTGCCTAACGGAAAGGGTGGTCGCTAATAGCCTCCTGATGTACCAATGTCGAGAGTATTAATACTACTATAAAATATATGGAATTGAGGCGGTGTCCGCAAGTATACAAGTTAGGTTGTAATATAGTTTGTTTACAACGAAACACTTTGTAAGTATTCCGAGGATTGTACCGAAGGGATTGTAGTTTGGGGGAAACTACTATTAAGCCAATTACAAAAAAATAACTACTAGTATACTTGAGTTACGAATTAGTAGTGTTAATTTAAAAATAGAATGATAATGATAATAACCAAATAAATTGAACTAAACCTATATCTACTCCTAAGTTCATGTATCGTCTTCTCTTATTCCTTGTTTCGACTATGCGAGTTCCTTTAGCCTAGATCCAATTATTTTACCTAATTAATTATTGATGTAGTGTTTTAATTAGTTGGTTACTAATTACCTAGTAAGGCTTCTCAGCCTTTTACTAACCTAACTAGTCGGCAAGAACTACTCACCTCTCGATGACATAGTTCAGGCCAGGGTAAGGTAAGGTTTTCATGGATAGACAATACTGGTTTCGGGTTAATTCCTTCCTATATAACTTCCTAAGGCCGTCAATCTTAGGGCTTAAGTTCCTCCTTTCTTAACCGTAGATCTACTAATTGATGCTTGGTAGGCAATATTTATTTCAAGTTAATTCCTACCCAAATGACTTCTTATGGTTGTCAATCTTAGGGTTTAATTGCACTCAACAAGATCCAACCAAACCAAATTAAACTCTATCTGCCAATCAATTAATTAGGTTAATACAATTGAAATGTGTGAAATATGTATAAAGCATAAATTGATTCTAATCGTTACACAAACATTCAATTAACGATTTTAAAGAAAGAAATATAAAGAAAAAAATAAAAGAAAGAGATGCTCATGGATTTATCGATGAAAGTGTGGCTCTAGAACTATCTCCGCTCACAAAAGTCTCACTTCGGAATAGGATCTTCCGATTACACGAACATAAAATAAACTAAGTAAAAACTAAGAATGAAATAAAAACCTAATAATAATTTTTGTCTCCCTCAAATTGTGTGCTTAAATTGATTACAATAGCCTTTATATAGGCTAAACTTGGAATATTAAAGTGCCTAAACTATCCTTTAAGTACTTAGAATTTGACTAGGGAAATTACTCCTAATTTCCCTAAAAAAACGCAGTTGTCGCGTGTAAAAACTTTTGGGCCACGCAGAATCTGTGTTGCAACATTGGCTTCGGTGTCATGACATAGCAAACAGTTTCCCTTCAAGACTTGTTTTTGCTTCTGTCTTCAATGTTGCGACATAAGTGTCTTGGTGTCGCGACATATGCAGGTTTTGATCTGAATATGCATCTTTAGCTCCTGATTTGTCCTACAAGATCATGTAACCTTATTTATATATCTAAGATGTAATAAAAACTACTAAAAATCATAAATTACTACTTCAAGTACGAAAACCTAAATATATACTAAGATTCTCTGATTTACTATTATATAAACTACAGTTATATGTAAAAAATGATGTAAATAATAGTGTCATTCATGGCAGATTAGTTGCAGTCAATAGGTTTGTCTCCAGAATGGCAGATAAGTTCTTACCTTTCTTTAAGGCCTTAAGAACTTCTTTTAGTTAGACAAAGGAATGCTAGGCTGCTTTTGAAAAGCTCAAGTTGTACCTCACATCTCCACCACTTCTAATGCCGCCTCGAGTGGGGGAGACTCTTTATATTTATTTGACAACCTCTAAAGAAACAATGGCAACAATCTTAATCATGACAAAGGGGTTCGCCAATTTTTAGTGTACTATGTTAGCAAAATGTTGCAGAATGATAAACAAAGGTACTCAAAGACAGAAAAACTCATTTTTTTCTTTAATAGTGGCAACTATCAAGTTGCGACCATACTTTCAAGCCCATCTTGTGACAGTCATGACAAACCAATCCATCAAAGACATGGTGTCTAGAGTAGATACCTCAAATGGAATGAACAAGTGGGGAATTGAGCTAGCAGAATTTAGAATAGAGCATGCCCTAAGGACAGCAATCAAAGCTCATATCTTAGTCGATTTCATGGTGAAATCTTTTAATATGTCTCGCTCCCACTAAAGCTGAATATGTTATGAGAAAGATACATGAGAGAATATGCAGTGATCATCTAGGTGGAAGATTGTTAGCACATGGTTTGCACTTGTGTTTCCTATCAGGAACATGCTCAAGTGCAAGCCTCTACAAGTAATGTCTGGTCCTTCACCATTTGCAACTTGGGAAATAGATATTTTGGATCTGTTTCTAATCACCACGACTCAAAATAAATTTATAGTTGTAGCTGTGGATTATTTTACCAAGTGGATAACAGTTGAAGCTCTAGCTACAATCACAAAGAGAAAAATAGAGTCTTTTCTCTAGAAACCCATTGTTTTGTAGGTTCGAACCACAACATCATTACTTAGTGTTCAAACAATATACCATTTCATATTCTCCACCTATAATTTTCTTTACAAATTTCATAACTTCATAATCTAACTTTTTTTTATCTATTTACAAATTTAAATATATATTTTACATTTCTATTCTAAGTAATTCCATACTACAATAAGCATTTAAATAAAAATAATTTAAAAATCTTGTAGTACTTACAAAAAAAATAAATTTGAGATGATGTATTTTCTTCTTCCTTCACTCCTTAGCCTTCTGTTTCCCTTTTTCTTTAATTAGGTCCTCTCCTTTCTTTCTTTTTTTTTTCTCTTCAATTTCATATAAAACATATAACATTATATGTTAAAAAAAAACACAATCAAGTGACTTTCCTATAATATTTAATAAAAATAAACATGTATGGTATGATAATTTCATCATTTCTTACCTTGGCTCTTTGATTTTTATTAAGGAAATTCCAAAGAAAAATAAAGGTTTGAAGCTTGGATGGTTCAACTATGATGGAAGGACATGAAGGGAATTAAAAAAAAAGTTGGACGAAACTTAGGGGAAAGAAGTGACGGTTTGGCTTGTGAAAAGATGATATATATTTTCATCTTTTCTCCCACTTTCTACACCATTCCACTAAAATATCTCACATTTTAATTAAAATGGTCAAATTGCTACTAAGTCCTTAAGCCACCAATCTTTTTTTACTTTTACCCATCATCATTACACCTAATAAATATCTACTTGGCTAATTACCACTTTGTCCTTCCTCATCTTTCATATTTCCTAGTATGATTCATACAACACTTTGGTTAAAATTCTTTTTAATCCTTCCTTCTTTTCCTCTACTATTATATATCTCCTATCTTAATATTTTTTCCACTTTGGCCACAACAATTTCTTTATTCTTTCAACTAAACCAATGTATCTATTTTAAAATTTACTATCTAGATTATTTTTTTTCTAATTTCTTATTGGATCTATATACTTCCTAATTTAATACTCATAATTCCTATTTATTAAATTTCAAAAAGTTTATACTAATTCTTGACCCGATCCATCACTGTACCTAACCCCAAGTTAAAACGCGAATGTTACAAAATAGGCCATGGTGACCTACCATGAGAAACCAAATAATTGCTCCGGAGCTATCTTATATTCATCAAGAAGATGACAGAAGAAGGGGTAGAGAGGTAGATGAAAACCCGCTTCTAACACGTGCAAGGGAAGTAGAAAACTTTCATCGGTGGTGTCACTTAATCAATTCGACCTTCAAGGATTGAGAAGTTATATGCAAAGTTGGGTATTTGAATTCCCTGAGTAGCCAGTGACAACCCATTTCTTCCTCTTTGGTGGTGCAAACATAAGCTTTCACCTCTACCGAAGCATTTACTTCATGTCGTTGTAAAGGTTCACTCCTTGAACCACCATGGATGCCCTGAATAATACGACCACTTCCTATCGCCCTAACAATTGTGCCCAAATAAACACAAAAAAACCACAAAAAAATGGTAAATTTTAAGAAAATTACCTCTGAAACACGATTATCCTTCTCAACAGCAACTTCTCAAAAAATTCAAATTCAAACGGTTTGATTCTTAGGGTTAAGGTAACCTCCTTTTAAAAGAGTTTTACACTTTAACGATTCATGTATCCGAGAATGAAGGCATAATCAACTGTATACAGTTGTACCATTCTTCAACACACGGTGAAGTGTATGTGACAATCTAAAGCAAAAGTGTATGCAATAAACTTCTCTATCAATAATCTCTCACCTCGCGAAGTCAAGTTCTCAAAAGAGTCACTTTGTAACTCTTCTTTGAACTAGGTAGGGGACAAATTGTTATGGTACTCACCATCACTGACTTGTTACCCGGTTACTCAATTGGGTATTGACCCATAGTTTACATGGTTTGCACCTTGAGTTCACACGTGAAGTTTTCGCATCCTTCTATGAGATCGCACAATTTGGGCTCATACCACTATGCAAGCAAACCCACATCTAGAAAACACGTGTTAACCCTATAATAGGATATGTGTTGGCATGCATGGGGACCTACATACGACGTCCCATCCATGGACAATAACCATATCATATAAATAGAGAATATAACCCTTTTGAAAGGGATACATGCTCAAACACTCAACAATATTAAATATGTATTTCATAAAACAAATGAAAAAAAATATTAAATAGTAATTTGAATTTCATAAATATCATAAGTATTTTCTTGGCTTTTTTACCCATATAATACTAATTAAAAAATTAAATACTAAAATGGTATGCCAATACCATTTTTTACCAAAATGGGGTGTTTAAAACAGGTCCAAGGGGTGGAGGGAGAGAGATGGGTGACACCAATGTTTTTTCTAACACAATAATTGAAACATCATTACAAAATGATGTGTTTTTTTTTTTATTTAAGGGTGGAGGGGGAGAGATGGGCGGCACCGGTACAAAGAAATATTTTTTAAGGGTGGAGGGAGAGACATGGAGGGCACTAGTATTTTCTGGTGCAAAAATACAGTCTAAATGGTGGAGGGTGAATTTTGTACCGTTTTGTTAGTTTTTTGAAGAATTACTAATATTTTTACACATAAACAAATCAATAACAACGTAATTTAAAGAATTACTAATATTTTTTTTTGAAGAATTACTAATATTTTTACACATAAACAAATCAATAACAACTTAATTTAAAGAATTACTAATATTTTTACACATATTTTTTCAAAACAATCTCATTTATTTTTTATTTTTTATCCCAATAAAATTTTTTTATTACATAACATATCTTCTAAATTTGTAAAATGTAGTTCTTTTACCACAATAATCCAAAACAAAATCAAAATGGATCACCGTAAAAATTTCAAGCAAATAACCTATTTCGATATTTATTTTTGTAAACCCATTTTGGTATTTATTTTTGTGTTTTTTTTTAAAATATTTTTACAGTGATCCATCTTTACCAAAAAAAAAATTACGGTGAACGGCCTAAAAAATAGGCTGGCAGAAAAATACAAGCAGATCCTTCTCATCCCTTTTCATTGGACTATAATTTCTTGGTGATTTTCAGGTGCTTATTGATATCCTTGTGTTGGACGATTTGAAGATAATCTTAATATATGACCATATGAGCCTCCCATCATAATTCATAAACGTTGCTTTCTGAATTCAGTATCTAAGGATTCCTTGGTTAATATATATTTGACCTTTTAGATATTTATTTGTTTTTAATCTCTGGTTGTAAATGCATAGGACGCCGTTTTCTTTTTTCTGGCCTAAGAAATTCATAAATTAGCACTGCAAATTCCAATCATCTGGTGTTACTTAGTTCGTCCTGTACAGTAAATGCTTGTGTCCTACATAGCAACATTTCCAAGCTTGCGGTTCTACATAAACACCAATTTCTTCTTCTTTTTAAAGAAAACCAAAATATTATTGTGGCTAAGACATTCTGATGTTTTTAGACATTTGATTTGTTTAAAAGTTGTGTTTTTCATATAAAAATAGTAGAAGATATAATTGCAATTATAATAATATGTACTTTTTTATTGCTTAAATAGGACAGTTGCGGAATTAATTTCTTAAATATGTCTTTTTTTAAAGCATGGGTGTTAAGATTTATTTGAAATTTAAAGCACAACGAACTCTGAGCTCACATGATTGAACTTGATACCGTGGGTATTGAGATAAGTTTAATAATAACAAACAGTAATTTTGGATGACTTAAAATTTCATCTCATCCTCACTAAGTAATTTGCTCAACTTTAAAGCAAAATAAAGTGAAATTATTAAGTTGATGCTTTCTACCATGTCAAATATAATCCCTTTCAATAATATTTCTTCGCAAAATATCAAAAAGAAAATAATATTATGCGACAATTTTCTTTTACATGTCAGCCCTTATCTCATTCCTATATCATCTATTCTTTTTGTTTTCATTCTTTTTGTACTTTATTTTCTTCGAGCATGTTGTGGTCAACTGCAAACAGAAACGAATCTCGCTGAAGTCTGTGGAGGGTGAGATGATAAATGTAGAATCTGAATGGTTTGAATGCTCAACCAATATAATTTTTGTAATGTCAGCTTGAGAATTGATCAGAAAATGGCGTGAGGTGTATTTAGCCTATATCCTAGATATGTGAATACTGGGATCCGAATTGGATCAAGTCCCTGCAGTTAGAGAATTTCCAAATATATTTCCTAAAGAATTGTCAGGCTTACCGCCTGAAAGGGAGGTTGAATTTGCTATTAAGTTAGCACCCAGAATTGCATCAATTTCTATTGTGCCATATAAAATGGCTCTAGATGAATTGAAAGAATTAAAAGCTTAATTGCAAGAACTTTTGAGTTGAGGATTTATCTGACCGAATGTATTGTTTTAGGGTGCTCCGGTTCTGTTTGTGAAGAAAAAAGTGTTGGATCTAGTACCTTAAGTGTAGTATTTTCGTTAATATACACTTGTAATTTTTTTCGAATAGATTAGTTTATAAAACAATTTCATTAATTACAATTAATATATTTTGTATTATTGTCCTCACATGGTTTTCGCTCACAAAGAAAAAGGAAGCAAATGTTGCTCATTTATTGTCTAATGTTTAACTAATACTAATCAATATTACGTGGTCGGATCGTAATACGAAAAAAATAACTTGTATTAGTAGACGAACCTAAACACGTCCTTAGTCTAATCGGAAATGACCAAACCGATTGAAAGACTAATGTGTCGTCTATCAAGTTCAATTAGGTACATGCCTTGTCTTAGGCATCGGAGCAAATGACTCCCAGAAGATAGAGACATAAATGTAACTGACTGGACTGACAGTACATCAGGCAGGACTCAAGCAAAATAGATCTTGAACCCGTTTGTGAATTTATTCACTTGTGACGTTCATAATGTGACAAACCTAAATCCTGAGTGGATGGTGAACTATGTATGCGTGACTCGTACACTTTGATGTAATTAAAAGCTTGAGTTCAAATAGATAAGGAACCGAAAGCTGGTGCGTTGGGTGTACGACTTCTGTGGTATGTAGCATCATTCACAACAGTGGAATTCATAGCCAAAAACGTGGGTAAATGATACCCTCTCATTGGCATTATATGATTGATGAAAAGTAAACTTGGTCATGGATCGTATGTTTTTGTGATGGATGACTTGATCACTATTTGATAGTGACTGACTTTTCATGAAAGAAGATGTAATGGTTACAATAAGATAAAATAGAATCATATTGGGAGAATAGATATCATCCCAAAGAGATCAAAGATATCCTATGAGGGTAACACACTTATGACAAGGTCATTGGACGAGCACTGGGTAGTTACTTTCGTAATGGTATGTTATTGGGGAGAGCTTAGTCACGATATTATAGTGGAATGACTTCGTGACTAAATGAGTCTATAATTAATAGGCGAAAAGCCAGAACTTTATTAGAAATCATTTGAGCCTCAACTTCATATGTTCAATCGGTCCCTCCGCCAGCTCGTTGAAACTAGAAATGAATTGCGTGTTTGATTATAAATGAACGAAATGAATAGAAAAAGAGAAATGGGAAACATTCAGGTAGGATTATGGTTTTCTCCGAAATGGAGAAATGGAATTATTTGGAAATAAATGTAGGTTTCCAAAAATGGAAATGAAAATGAAAGTGGAAATGGAAATGGAAACTTACAATCCTATATAGGATTACTTAAAAAAAAGATGGAAGAATGAGTTTATGTTTTTTGATTGTTTTGAAGCCAGAAAATGAAAATAAATCATTCAGTTATAGTGAACATGTTGAATTGTGACTGTAATTGGCCCAATTTGCTCGAGCCCAACTAACTAAATTTAAACCAAAAAAACAAAACAATAAAAAAACCAAATAATAAAAGTCCAATAAACAGTCCATTTTTTAATAGCCCAAATTAAATTCTAACCTAGCCCAAATACTAAACCTAAAACCCAATTTACAAACCCAAAATCCCGAGGCCCAAGAGGCCCAAACATTTTAACATTTCCAGAAACCCTAGAGGTCTCTGTAACCTACTTAGCGCCGCAGCCACCCCTGACACGCGCGCCCCCAGCCCTCTCCACGTCACCCCGTAGCCTGCACCTCCGTACAGCGCCACGCACGCCTCCGTACGACAATCGTACCTACAAACAAGGAAACAACAGCAAATAGCACAACAAGAAAAACAGAAGAAAAATGGTTATTTTTCATTTTTTTCTTCTTTTCATTTTTATTCGGCTATAAGACTAAAAAGGGCCATTGTAACAATTTTTTACGACACACAAAACATCAATACGAAAATCAGAAAGCAAAAAAGGTTCTTTTTTTCTTTCTCTATTCTTCCTTTTTTCATGTTCTTCGAAGCTATTAGCCTAAGAAATACCAAAGTTTTTTTTTTTTAGAACTACTTACATATATTAATATAGTATAAAAAAAAGAAGAAAAAATTCACCTTTTTTAGCTTTGTCGCGTGCGTGCATGGTGGTATAACAATGGCGGGCATGTCATGGCTAATGACTGGACCTATGGCCAGAAATCAGAGGGCTTGAGAGAGAGGGGAGAGAGCATTTTTTTTTTGAAAAGAAAAGAGAAATGAAATTTTCAAAAAAAAAAATGTGGCTTTTATAGGGCATCAAAACGATGTCGTTTTGCACCAGGGCCTTAAGAGCCAAAACGGTGCCGTTTGGTCCTCTGACACGATTACCCAACCTGCGTGAAAGGGGATCCGCGTGTTTTTAGCCTTTGGGTTATTTACGCAACCAGCCCTTCCGCCTTTTCCACCTGCTTTAATTAGACCTTTCGTTTCTTATTTATTTTCCTTTAATTTTAGCCTAAAATTTTAATAGTGTTGCGATTGGGTCCATAATCAAGCTATGCGTTTTGGGGGACAGGGATATTGTCCCATTTGGTCCCCCATATCATTCGCGTGTCACAATTTGGGCCTTATATTTTATTTTTACTCCGATTTAGTCCTTCTTTTTGTTATTGTTTCTATTTCATTAATTAATTTTATTATTATTATCATTATTTATTGTTTTTATTATTCTCAATATTTTTAACCTTTAATTTGTTTTTATTTAGTACCTTATTCAAGTTACCTATCCTTTTATTTTAAATTTTTATTTATTTATCTATTTTAAAACCGTTTATTAATATTCTGTTATTATTATTATTATTATTATTATTATTATTATTATTTATTTATTTCTTTTTAAATCAAGTTTATATTAGTTTATTTACTTATTCACTCATTCTTTTTTTAAAAAAAAATTCTTGTTTATTTTATTCTTGCCATTATCATTGTTATTTTATTCCATTATTTATTTATTTACTACTTTTCACATACCTTCAAAAATAGATTTTTTATTGTTATCATAATTGTCATCATATTGTCATTTGCATCATTATCCTTATTATTGTTTATGCATGTTAACATTAGGATCCGTTAATGTCAATGTTATATATGCTATCTATTATTATGCATATTATGTCAATTTTAAATGTATGTTATACTATCATCATTAAGTCGTGTGTGACCTATTTTATGTCTTAAACGATTTCTTTTTGAACATAATCAAATGAATTGCACGTATATCATTTCTAAATATTTCATTTTTTATCCAAATCCGTAAAAAGGAAGATCCTGGAAACAAAAGCAACATTTCGTATTTTCAAGATTCGAGAAATCATACCCTAAATCGTACCTTAACTTACTGGGTTTCGATTTTCCTCGTCAAGTCTAAAGAACCAATCATTTTTAAATCAAAGCATAAGCTAAATAAAAAATGATTCTCGGGAGTACAAAAATGTTGTGTCCTAACTCACTATTGGAGCAGTTAACTTTACGGGTAGAGACATAGATGTATTCATTGACAGAATGATAAATTGGACTGAACCCAAGATGAATCAAGTCTGAATCCGTTTGTAAATTAATTTACTTGTGACATTCATGGTGTGATTTACCTAAACCTTGAGTTAGTCACTAACCATGCGTATATAACTCATGTGCTTTGATATAAGTGGAGACTTATACTGTAAAGATGATTGAGCCAATAGTCTGTATATTGGGTACATGACTTGTGTATGGCATGACTTTACTAGCAACAATAGAATTCATAGTTCAATTAAAGAGTTAACGGTACCCTCTCATTGACACTATGCTGATTGATAGATGTGGAACATGGTTACGGGTTGCTTGTTCTCAAACGAGCAATTTATCACAGTCATTTGTTGATAGTGATCATATTAATCATTAAGAAAACACAATGGTGACAACAAGATAAAATAAGATTGTATTGAGTGAATGAATTTAAATCAATATAAGGGTAACACACATGACGAGGTATTGAACAAAGCAGTTGAATGAATTACTTTCATAAATAGTATAAAATAAGGATTTTTCAATCAAGGTACTTCTTGTGGACTGACTCCCTGATTAAGTAATTGCGAATTATTGGAATGATGCTTCTAGGCATAATTGCAATTACTAGAGCCTAATTGTGTATGTCTGATTAGTCCTTCCGCTAGCATAACAAAAGCTCGATCGGATTGCATTTGAATTAGAAGTAAATTCTACGACTTTGGAAATAATTTAATTAAGTTGATTTATTCAATGTGGAATTTTCTTAAAAAATTAATTTGGAAAATCTAAGTGCTTTTTGAGAAAATTAATTTTGATCAAGTAAAATTAAATTAATCAAATTAGTTAAAAATAATATGATATTTTTTAAAATTAACTCTCAAATCAGACAATTGACCCAATGGATAATTGAACATGAAAATTGGACCTGAGATCGTAAATTGGGTCTGGGAACCCAAAAATGAGACCACGACTCAAAAATTGATCGAACCAGGCCTAGTATGTGAAACTGGGCCAACGGTCTAATTGGTGGCTAAATCGGACTAGTCGGACCGTAATTGGGCTGGACCGAACCGGTAGAAACTGAACCAGCTCGAGGTGCCGACAGTTGCAACGACGACATTCTGATGGCTAGAAAATAATTGGCGGTAGTGGGTCTTTGGTGGTTGAGTAATGGAAGAATTACACTCCTACTAGAACTCTACCAAAAAAATTGATTTCAGATTAAGTATTCCAAAAATAATATTATTTTAATAGATTTAATATTAAATTTAATTTAATACTTATCTTAATATTTAATTTAATTTAATGTATATCTTGTAGATAAATATTTTATTAATTTAATAAGATTTAATATTAAATTTAACCTAATATTTATCTTGATAAATATTATATTAATTTAAGAGCTAAATATATAATTGGTACCCGAATTGGTCCACTTCTCCCAAATTGGTACTTATAGTTTTTTTTTTCTAATTGGTACCCCGAACTTTTTTTTGTCCACTATATTGGTACCTAAGTTTAACGACGTTAACTTTTTGTTGACGTGGTAGCGCTAGCCAATCACATGTCACCATGTGGCATCTTCTTATACATCCTTTATCTTTATATTTTTATATTCCTTCCTCTTCCCTTCTTCTTTTCTTTCATTCTCTTTTTTTTTTATGGTCTACTTCTACGTTTCTTTTCTTTCTTCTATAAAAAAAACCCATTTTCTTCTTAAAATGCCCATTTGTTTCGCTCTTGGGTTCTAGGGATGACTTCACCTCAATTGTGGATCTAATCAACTCCATCAGACCACCTGGTCCCACAATAAAGCTTCCAGGCACTGCTTCCACAATAGGACAGAAGTAGAAGTGAGCATTTCAGGTGGATAAGCTTCAACGCTCTCAATCTGGTTTGGATCGTTTAACTATGGCTGAGGAGTGTTTCAACAATGGAACCTGTCAGTTCATAGAAGGATAAGCTATGCTACTGCTAGGGTTTCATTTCGACTGATGCAATAATTACCCATAATTTTTTTCTTTTCCCTCCCATACACTCTGTTACTGTTACCATAGTGCGATTGGGAGGACGAAACCAAAAAGAAAAGCGGACAGTGAGGAACAACAGCAATAATGGTGAAGTTCCTGAAGCCAAACAAGGCGATGTTTGTCCTTTAGAGTCGCTATGCCGGTCGTAAGGTGGTGATCATCAAATCCTTCACCGAAGGAACTCATGACCACCCTTATAGTAACTGTTTAGTTGCAAGGATTAAGAAATACCCATTTCAGAAAAGCAAATAAAAATTTTAAGAGCGATAAAGAACCCAAAGTGAAAAGGAAAATTTTGGTGGTGATTGGATGGTGAGAAAGTGAGGGAAAAGTTTAGGGGGTTTTGAAATAAAACGGAACAAACAAAAGAAAGGTAGAAGACGAAGAGGTCAGATAGAAATGGTGAAAGGAAAAAACCAAAAAAAAAAAAAGAAAGAAAAAGAAGTTGCAGCGATCAAAGAGGTAGAAGAAGACGATGGGTGAAAGAAAATTTCAAAGGAAAAAATAAATAAAAGGAATTTTAAAAATATAAAATGAAACAGAAAATAATTAAAAGGGCCAGCTTTTTAGGCAAAAGGGGATGACAGGTGACAATGTGTGAGTGGCCAACGCTACCATGTCAACAAAAAATTATCATTGTTAGTCTCAGGTACCAATATAATGGATGAAAAAAAAGTTTGGGTACTAGTCTGAGACAAAAAAAGAACCATAAGTACCCATATAAGAGAAGTGGACAAGTTCAGATACCAATTTTATATTTAACCCTTATTTTAATATTAAAATGGTTAAGTTTAATCATAGTTGAACTCTTTAAACTCTCTTTATATAAATAGAGCGTTTAGTCATTTTCTACAAACACTTGAATTAAAAAAAAAGTTGTAAAAAAAAATTCTCTGAAGAAATTATTTTAGAAAATTTCTAGAGATATTTTTATTATATATAACTTAGCCCAAAAGTTTAGAAAAATTACGAAATTACCCTAATGATAATTTTTGTGAAATTTTTTTGGTTTGAAGCGAGCCTACACTCGGTAGACGTAAGCTTGAGGATAGCAGAGAAAACTACTTGGTCGAAGCGTTCATCCTAAACGAATCAAAAATGCACAATTTTAAATTAAGAGATCATTACTTTAGATATCACAACCAAGTTCTTGTTTTGGAAGAACAATTCTAATATAGAGTTTGTTACTCTAGCACATCTCTAGTCTTCTACTCTAGCAAATTTTGTTTTTTAGGGTTTTTGTTTTTGCTTTTGTCTTAGGAAGCGACGGTGGTGTTTGTTAGGGATTGTTTTCTTTTAGATTAGAAAAAGCGGAAACAGAAAATGAATTGGCGGATCTAGCGTTAGATGATGAGGAAGAAGATATTTTACAGGTACACAAAAAGGCCGGTCCTGTAAAGGAAATTTATGATCTTTGTCTGGTTAGGTGCTTTCTCACGACAAGAGTGATCCATTTTCTGGAAATGATAAACATAATGGCTAATCTTTGACATCTTATGAGAGGGGTTCAGATCTCACATCTGGGGAGAAAATAGTTTTGTTTCAATTTTTCCATAATATGGATCTTGATGAGTGCAAAATGGAGCTCTATGGACTTTTAAGAATCATCTTTTGATGAGTCATGGATAGGAGGATGGAAAGGATCCACTTAAGGTACCGTTAATACATATGTGTTTTTTGGTACAAGATCATGATTTTTCGTCGGGCTTTTTCTCTAAATATATAGCAAAACAGTTAGGAAATTTTCTTGGGAATTTTTTGGAATATGATACCAAGAGTTTTGAAAGGGGTTTGAATGATTTTATGCAGATCCAAGTTCGGATGGATGTTAGATGTCCGTTGAAGAGGAAAAAGAAGCTTATGTTTTCTCTGGGTAAATGTTCGTACGTCAGCTTTAAATATGAAAAACTGACTTTGTTCTCCTTCTTCTATGGTTGTTTGGGGCACAGTGACTCTTTCTGTCAGATTAGAATGGCCAAAGGAATAGAAATAGCAGAGATGAGGTGGGATCAATCAATTGGAGCTCAGTCAAGAAGAGCTATTAGAATGAACAACATATGGTTAACTGAAGAAGAATGAGGAGGGATAAAAGGAGATAGATTCAATCATAATAGATCAGGGGCAAAATCTTAGAAGGAGGGGATAGATTCAAGCAGGCATATTGATCCCGTCTTGGGGTTAAATCTGGAAGGAGATCCAAAATACATGAAGGGTGTAAGACCCAAATTTTGCCTGGACCCAACAAACAATCCATTTTAGATTCCTAAAACACCTAAACCAACAACCCAATTTCAAACCCAAACCCAACTAAACCCTGGGCCCAAAATGGTCCAAAACCTAAAGCCAATTCAGAAAAGACCTAACCCTAGCAACCCCTTTACGCCGCTCCTCACGTGGTGTCAGCGCGTCCATCGCCCGAGGTGGCCTCCTTTGCACCGAAACGGCAAAGCCCCTTTTCATCGACTTCAAGAAACCTACAAAAATGGTAAAAAGAAAGCAGCAACAAGAACCAGCAAAAGTAGAACAGTGGCAATATAATATAATTTGGTTCGGTTATAAAAGCCGCAAAAAAACACCAATGTACAGGAGGAATTTTTGAAATAAAAAAAAAAAGATCAAAGATTTGAACTTATATTTTTAGATAAGGTGATATTTGTTTGATTTTTCTATTTATTTTTACTTTTAAGTTTTGTTATTTTCATTTTCATTTTTATTTTTTTTTTACCTACGAAAATAAAAAGAAAAGGAAAGAAAAGCTACCTGAATCGTCCCGCAGTCCCGTCGTCAGAGGCCTCTTCTCTGTTGTCGAAATCGGACCTAAAAGGGGGCTAGGGACCTTTTCTTTCGGTCTCTCGGCTTAAGAAGGCTTAGCCTTTGAATACGTTTTAAAACGGGGGCTAAAAAGCCCATTTTGCGCATTGTCGGCCACCGGCCGCGGTGGTGGTGTGGCGGACAGGCGACGAAATCCTTGATTAATAGTAAGATAAATAAATTATTTTTTGGAACTACATAGACCTATGGAATCGGTTCCTATATCCTGAATCGCACCAAAGAGATAAAAAAATTGTGAATTTTGTGTGATTAGTTTCATTCTGGCCCATATTGAAACGCAACGCATAAGGATCAGGGA
Source organism: Gossypium bickii (assembly GCA_025503065.1). Taxonomy (NCBI): domain Eukaryota; kingdom Viridiplantae; phylum Streptophyta; class Magnoliopsida; order Malvales; family Malvaceae; genus Gossypium; species Gossypium bickii. Next base: position 110,005,940 of record CP106717.1, read on the forward strand.
TATTTTCCCATTTAGTTCTCATTTAATTTTAATTTAATCCTTTTATTTAATTTTAGCCCTATTTTCTTATTAATTTCTTGTGTTTTTTCTAGTTTATTTTATTTAGTTACTTACTATTTCTTTTTCTCAATTTTAATTTTCGTATTCATTGTACATTTTATTTTGCTTTACTTTATTTATCATTTCTCATATTATATTATTCTTGAGATATTTTGCGTTTTATTTCTTTTATTTAAAGTTTTGTTTTCACCTAATATTTATTTATTTAATATTCGTTTATATATTTTACTATAAATAATACCTTTAATCTCATCTATATTTTAATTGGGTTCTTTATTTTCATTTTATATATAAACTACTTTCTATTACATTTATTTATATATTTATTTTATTTATGTCTCTGTCTTTATTTTTTTAGGTTGATATTGTCCTTTCATGTGTATACTTGGTTATTATTATTTGTTATTATTCATTTCATTTATTTGATTGTTTATATTATTAAAATAGTGTACACTATGCAACACTCATATTGCTCTTATTAGTATGTTCGTTGTCATTTGCGTGACAATTTTATTCGTATATCATTGTCTTTTAATAAAAATAAAAAATAATAAAAATGCATTTCATTTTATTGCTACATATAATAAAAATGCATTTCATTTTATTGCTACATTCTGGTTCAAAATGTTTTCACAATGTGGTAATGCTCGGAATTTGGGAGCTTCGAGAAATTGTACCCTAACTTACTGAGTTTCAATTTTTCTCGTCGAGCCTAAAGAACCGATTATCTTTTTAAAAAAATCAAAGCGTATAAGTTAAATAAAAACTTATTCTCGAGAATTCAAAAATATTGTGTCCTAACTCATTGGATGTAACATTTTGTTATCTCTAGTTAATGATTTCTAAAAATAAAGGCAATATTCTATATTTGGAATTTTGAGAAATTGTGCCCTAACTTACTGGGTTCCAATTTTTCATTTGACCCAAATAACCGAATATCCTTCTTGAACTTAAATGTATGAGTTTTAAAAGTCAAAAGACAAGCTTAGTTTCGAGGATTTGAAATATCGTATCCTAACTTACTGGGCGTGACATTTTACTTCTTCGAAATAAGAGGGTCTTAGCATCCAATTTAATTTATCCAAATTTTCTTTTAAACAAAGAAAATCGTATTTTATAATCTTTTCAAATTTTCGACATTAATACATTAATCAATCAATTCGGTACCAATTTTAGGCGTTACAAGGGTGCTAATCCTTCTTCGCACGTAATCGACTCCCGTTTTCTCGATTTTGTAGGCCAAAATTATTATTTTAATAAATCAAAATGTTCTAATGATCAATCTCAAGGTGATCCGATCACACCTCGAAAAAAGGATTGGTGGCGACTCCATTTTTCGTTTTTAAAGTCGACCCTGTTTTTTCAAAAAAAATGGTTTCGACAAAGGGCATAAATGGGGATCTGTAATACCTCAAATTTTGGAGTTAAAAGTTCTGTGATTTGTAGGTAGGGTCAGTGGCTAGAATGAATTGTATTTGGAGAAGTTTTGTGATTTGTAGGTAAGACCAGTGGCTAGAATGAACAATTGTATTTGGTTCCGCGTTCTAGTGTCAAAATGGGCCTGCTGGTCTAGTGGTTGGTTGTGTGTTAGTTTAGCTTGGGGTCTTGTGTTCGAACCCTCGTGTGAATATGGATGTTTTTTTTATCACGGCTATCTGAAAGAGAACTCAAATGGGTTTGGAAGTTTGTGTAAGTGGATGAGAGAGTGAGTAGTTGAGATCAGGTTAGTAGGAAATCATGCCTTGACTTGGGGGATATTAATTATTTTAATTTCTATTTTTTTTTTATGAAAATTGGTTTCTCCCTCTTTTAAAAAAAACTGACATCTATTGTACTCCCCTTCCCTTTGCACTTTCATCTTCCCTTCAGCTTTTTCCTTTTTATTTTTATTTTTGGTGTTTGGGTAATTCAAGGATTCGAAGCGATGGGAAATTGTGTTGGGGAGGCGTTCCGATCTTCGTTGGTATTTGGAATCACGAATTCAGGTGTGCGATTCAAACCTTTCTTTTTCATTAATGAAACTATGAATTAAATGAGAAATGCAGTAGTTATGGGGGCATTCTGAATAGCTAAGTTTCGATGTTGAATTGTCAATTTTTCTATGGAATTTGAAAAAAACCTGTGTCTGAAATTGTGCAATTTAGTATTGAATCGTATGTTTTCGGCATATTTTGGTATCTTGCTGAATTACCCAAGGTTCGGGAATTGTTTCGACAATAAATGCATGATCTAAAACCAGTTTCAGTGTGGTTTCGTGACCAGACAGGTGGCCATACGGGTGTGTGCCCCCACACAGGTAATTCACACAGCCGTTTGCAATTAGAATTTAGGGTTCCCGAGCTAAATTGTATGTCACATGGCCGTGTGGCTGATTTGGGAAAAATAGTCAATTTTTTCACAGCCGTGCCCCTTGGGCACACAGGCGTGTGTTTGAGAATTAGGGATTTAATAATTTGGTGCCACATGATCGTGTGGCTAGTTTAAGGATTTAGGGATCTCACACGGGCCTGTGAGACCCTCACACAGTCGTGTCTGCCCTGTACTCCATTTTAGCACAAACAGATAGAAAGTTACACGGCCGAATCACACGGCCATGTCCCTAGGTCACACGGGAATATGCCTCCTTCCACATGGATGTGTGCCCCTTAACATGGGCATGTTAACCCCCACACGGCCTAGGTATTTCCACACGGCTGTGTGGCCTTTTCTTACTGATTTTTTATCTGTGTCGATTTCAGGCTTGTTTTTGTTTCTGTAGGTTCCGACTCTTAGCTAAGTCTCAGTAAGGGTGGTCGGGACTTTTTTTCAGCTTTAACTTGTGTGTTTTCATTGTTATAGCTTTATGTAAGCAACTCGTGGAGGGTTATTCAATGTTATTATGAAATTGTTTCGAAATCTGAGATGGTGTGTGCACGCATTTCTGAATTTGTTTGATTAGTGTTTGGGAGTTTGTATGTGATGCGCTTTCTGTGGCTGTACAAGAATTCTGTGATTGGTTGTCTAGATGTGAGTTTCTGTGTTCAAATAACTGTCTAGAAATTTTGTATTTTGATTCTGTACGCCTATCTGCATACATACTTTTGCATGTAATTATTTTGGGTTTGGTTGTAAAGAGAAGGAAGACTGATTTTAATCTGATCTGGTAGTTTAATTGCAATTTATCGATATAGCAGTTTACCGCACTGTACTGCATATACGTCAACTTTGCTACATACTATTATCTGATTTACAGTTTAAACTGCAATATGTCTGTACAACAGTTTACTGCAATGCTCTATACTGTAGATATGTCAGCTTTGCTGCATATTATTATCTGAATGGATTAGTCCACATACATGGTGTAGGTTTAGATGGGCCTTTCGAGGCCCTATGTCGTGTGTTTGATTGGATGAGCTTAAACAACTATATTGGGGTGTGATCGTGGGACGAAGAGGTGCTTTGGCTGGATGAGTGGGTTTTCACTGCTTGACTGTATTCATAAGCATATGTTTAAATGTTTGAGTGTAAGTTTGTTTGTCTGCTTTCTGTCTGTTTGACTTATCATTTGTGATTTTTCTTGTGTGTAATGACATTTGGTAACACTGTGTGTGATGATAAGTGTTGCTTAAGTATGTTTCACTATTATGCTATTATCTGGAATTCTTATCTATGATTCAGTTATTGATCATGTCTCGAACTCAAACTAAGCTCGTATAGCTCACCCCTTTAGTGTTTCCCTTTCAGGTACATTCCCAATTTCTATAACTGGACTCGGTATGTGGAGGTCTTAGAAGCGTTACATTTTAAACAAGCTATTAAAGCATTTTCTTAAATTCAGAGTTTTAAATAAATGATTTTGAACTGTAAGTACCGACTTGAAAACCGTGGTACGAATTCTTGTGTTATATGCATGTTAGTGTTAATTAGACTGAATGTTTTTGTAATTTTGGGATTTTATTTCTGAGCATTTTTATTTGACTTAAATATAGTTTTGTAGTGCGATTTGTTAAACTAAAAACATATTTAGGTCACTTCGGTGATCAATGTGACCTCCGAGATTCAGTCTAAACTTCTAGGCCGGGCATTGAAGTGTTACAGGATCCCTCAAAGGTAAAAGGCCTAATGGAAATGGAACACGATTCAGAGGATTGTCTTGTAAAAGGTGGTGATGGAAAAAAAAAAGACCAAAAAGGGAGAGGGACATCACAGTGGATTGATTGTGGTCGATTCTTTGAGAGGATGGGATGGAAGATTGTTTATTCGAGACCTATTGTTATCAACAACTGCTAAGGGGTAAACCTACCGGTTGCAATAAAAATAATATGCTGGAATATCCGTAGTTTAGGGAGTCCACAGGCTAGTAGAAGATTTCGACACACGTTAAAGGTGTATAATCCCCAATTGGTCTTCTTGATGGAGATTAGGTTAGATGATAGATGAATGGAAAATGTGAGGAAAAGATGTGGTTTCTTAAACGAGATAGATGTTTCAACTGATGGCTCATGAGGGGGTCTTTATTTGGCTTGGAAAGAGACTATTATAATTAATTTAAGGAGTTTTTCCAAGAATCATATCGATGTCGCTGTCCAAGAGACTGTAGAAAAAAAGAGAATAAAGGTTTACTGGTTTTTATAGGCACCATTCGCGAGTAATAAGAGTGATTCAAGGAACGTATTGAGGAATTTATGATGTACTCAGGAGTTACCTTGGTTAGTGTATGGTGATTTCAATGAGATTATTTTTCTTTTGAGAAGGTTAGAGGTATTCCAAGGGAGGAAAAGAGAATGAAGGTGTTTAGAGGAGTTCTAGAATAGTGTAGGTTAATAGATGTGGGATACTCCGGATCGTGGTTCACATGGGAAAAAAAGAGAATTTGTCGAAGACTAATATAAAAGAGCAGTTGGATAGATGAATGGTGAATGGTGAATGATGAATGGATGAATATTTTTTCAAATTCTTTAATTCAACATTTGCCACATTATTATTCGGACCATTGTCCGCTCCTTATACATACAGAGAATAAAGGAAATGGGTCGAGGAGGAAAAGGTTTCGATTCGAAGCATGGTGGACGATGGAAGATTCGTTTGAGGAGGTGGTAAAGCAAATTTGGGATTCCATTTTAGGGGTATTTTCTCAAAGTTTGAGAGTTTACGTAAAGGTCTAGGGAGCTGGATGAGATTTATCAAGAATGGAACGGCATGAAGAGGGAATTGACTAGGAAGTTGGAGCAGATGATGGATAAAGAAAAGAATGATGAAAATTTGGCAAATTTTATTGATACAAAAATTCAGCTGAATTTGGAGATTGATAAAGATGAAGCCTTTTGGGAACAAAGAACGCATGTTAATTGGTTACGATTGAGAGAAAGAAACATGGCTTTTTTTCATAACTTCGATTCTCCTCGTAGAAGAATGAATATAATTAAGTGCTTGGAGCACGAAGATGGAAAGGGAGTTAGGGATAAAGGTGAAATGGAAGAAATTGCTAGTAGATTTTTTTAAAACCTATTCTTGACAAAGGGGGTTGGCGACACAAAACAGATTCTATTAGGGGTGGAACGATGCATTTCAAATGACAAATTTGATGCTAACAACTAAGCATACGGGAGAGGAGGTATATACGACTTGATATGGGCCCAATAATGGTACCTAGGTTGATGGTTTCCCGGCTTTATTTTTCAGAGATGCTGCCATATTGTGGGAGGCGATGTAATCTTATATTGTTTGGGTGTCTTGAATGAAGGTAAGGAAATAGATTCTATGAATGGTAGCAATATTATGCTAATTCCTAAAGTTTCACATCCAACAAACTTAGTGAATTTTAAGCCTATTAGTTTGTGCAACATCTTATACAAAGTGGTAGCAAAAATCATAGCTAATCATTTCCAAAAAGTACTGGATTTTTGTATTGATAGTGCCCAAAGCGCTTTCGTGCTAAGTCGTTTGATTTTGGATAATGTGTTGCTAGCATACTAAATTTTGCATACATTTCGTCAGGGAAGAAGAGTTTTATGGCACTTAAGTTAAATATGAGTAAGACATATAACCAGGTTGAATGGGGTTTTTTAAAGGTAATGATGGAACGAATGGGTTTCGAAAAGAATTGGGTGGATACTATTATGAGATGTGTTATGACTTCGTACTCTATAAATACTAATGGGAGAGGTGGGGAGATTTTTAGACCTTCTAGAGGACTTTGAAGAGCACAAATCTTAAAAAGAGTGTTGAAAGAGTACAAGATTTGTTCACGGCAGTGTATTAATTTTGAAAAATCCACAGTTTTTTATATTTCTAACACCTCTGAAGCAGATAAAGAGTTGATTTCGCACATGATGGGTGTTCATGCATGGGGAGACAAAAAAAAAGCTTCATTCCAGATATTAAAGGACCGTGTTAAAAATAGGATTGACAGCTGGAGTACAATGATGCTATCACAGGGTGGTAAGGAGGTTTTTATAAAGTCTGTTTTACAAGCCATTCCAATGTATTCAATGGCTTCCTTTTTTACCAAAGACGTGGGTAATTAGAGAATATTATGGCGAGGTTTTGGTGGCAGAAGGGGCATGGAAGGAGAGGGATTCATTGGTGTGAATGGAGTCAACTATGTGCATTGAAAGAGGATGTGGATTTGGGTTTTCGGAGTCTGGGAAAATTTAACGTAGCACTTCTAACAAACACAGGGATGGAGACTTATAAATTACCCAAATTCTTTATTAGCTCGCGCCTTAAAAGCTAAATACTTTTCAAATTTTGATTTTTTAAGCGCAAGACTAAGAAGTCTGCCATCTTACACTAGAAAGAACATTTGGGCAGTGGGGGGATTGTTACAGGAAGGGATGTGTGGGTTGGTACGAGTGAGAGGATTTTAATAGCTTAGGATGCATGTATACCGGGGCAGTCAATTACAAAATAAATAATAGTATCAATAATAACAATATATCTATGGTTGCGAAGTTGATTGATAACAATAAGAGAGAATGAAAAATAAAGGTTAATCCTAATACCTTCTCGGAAGCAGATTTGACCAGGATACTGTGAATCCCTTTGGTGAAGGCAAGACACGATGACATGTTAGTGTGGAGAGGTGAGCCATTAGAGGAATTCTCTGTGCGCAGCACCTATAAACTATTACAAGTAGGTTTTTCAGATCCTAATGTTAATTATTTACAGACCAATTTTAGGGAATTTTACAGGAAATTGTGGAACCTAAAAGTCCCGACTAAAATCAAAATTACAATCTGGAGGATCTCTTGTAATTTCATTCCTACTCTATCAAATATGTGTTTCAAGGGATTGGTGGCCACTTCTGTTTGTCCCGTGTGGAGGGGCTGATGAGACTCTGGACCATACATTTCAACAGAGCCCTGTAACAGTAAAACTGTGGACAATATTAAATTTCACATGGGTTTTGACAAGGCCAGATTTGGACAGTATTGAGTGGCTTACCTGGGTTTCCAAAGGAAGCTCAACGTTCCAACCAAGGCTGTTCTGTTGTGCTTATGGGCTCTTTGGACTAATAGAAACAAGAGAGTGCATGAAAGGCAAAATGAAATCGGGAAGGGAGATCTCAAATTTCATGACTAGTTACATCAAAGAAATAGACGATTCTGCAGAAAGGGCTCTTACCAAGAGCTGCAACTGTGAAATGGGTGCACTCAACTAGGCCAGTCATTAAAATTAATTTTGACGCTGCGTTTGACAATCACCGATCTAGATCGGGTTCAGGGATTGTTGCAAGGAATGCTGCGGGAGAGGTTCTGGTATCAAGATCGGTTTTGCATGAGGATGTTGGGTTTGTGTTTGCAGCAAAGGCCTTGTGTTCTCATGGGCGGTGCAAACGGGGGTGGAAATGGGTTTGTCAGAGGCAATAATAGAGGGGGGTTCATTAATAATGATGATAATAATAATATTTTAGTCAAATACATTAGATAAATTAGAGATCGGAGCATATATTAGAAACATTCAACATAATAAAGAGCATTTTTGGAGTTTAAGATTCAAACATGCGCAAAGGATGACAAATCAACTAGCCCACATTCTAGCAACTGAGAGTCTGAAAAGAGGAGAGCAGATTTACTTGGAAGGAACTGTCCCTAGTTTTGCTGCGCTAAAGATGGAGGATGAATGGCTAAGAGAACCCGATTGAGTTGAAGCTTGCGCAGAAAAGGTCGTTGGAGAAAAGAACAACGTTAAAAATGAAGTGAATGATAGGGAAATGCGTTCTTTGGGAACTGAAACTGACAAACTTACAACGTGATATGCATTGATGGGAATGGGTGTCAGTTAATAGTTTTGACTGGGATGAGTTTTCTTTAATTAATTTTGATTTGGTTGTTTAAAGGCTTAGGGTCGGATTGTTTTGCCTTGGGCTGAACTTTTGTCTTAGGCTTAGTTTTGTATAATTAGAAAAAGCCCAGTCTGATATTATTTCAAAAAAAAATTGTTGTTTTGGAAAAAAAATTTAAAACTATAGTTTTTCTCTAATTTTTTTTCCGCTGCGTTTTCCAAACTCGATTTTCTAATAATGGGGGTAGGAACCTTTTCTGATAAATTGAAATTGCATTGTATTTGCATTGCTGAGAATGTCAAAGATATTATGATAACGAGTTAATCTAAAATATTGAAATTTCGAGTTGCTATTGAAATTGTATTTATCATTTGAACATTGAGATATTATGTTGATGAAAATTATTGGATTTACCAATATTCTGTATTGTTAATTAATTGTGATTTATTCTATGAATTGATATTTTGTATACTCTGTCTACTATTTGCACTAATTTTCTTGTGGTGAAACTCACACTGATTTTCATAGTTCATTTCCTTTTTTATTTTCCATATTTGTAGATAACCCACCAGGTTAGGATGCGGATGCAACATTTGGAGGGTCTCGGCTCGGTTTTATTTATTAAAATATTTTTAAGTTTCTTTTTGATATTTTATTATTATCTAAAGACTGTATTATTTTATTTTGGAACTGTATCGCTTTATTTGAATTGTGGCATGGGATTTAGTATTTAGGTTTTGTTTGTGGCATGCATGACATTTAAATCATTTGGGCTATTAGAATATGAATATTTATTTAATTATGCATGAAACATGATTTCCATTGAAAATCATGTTAATATCACTTTTCCGCTGCTAAGTTGTAAATGTGTTATGTTAAGTAAATAATTTAGAAAATTAACTAAGACACACCGTTAAAAAGAAAATGTTAAACTTAGCCTTTTTTTTTTAAAACTCGCCATTCTTCTTAAAAATAGACTAAAATTTCTTCTAAAATAAATAAATGTTTTAAATTGACTGTTTTATAAACTTCGATCGTACTAGGCCGTCTCGGTGGCCAATGTAATCTCCCGAATTCGGATCTAACGTCTAGGTCGGATTGGGGAGGTTATAGGCAAAATCTTGGTTGACAAATGGAGTTGTCATATAGAGGGTTGACTGTAAAATTAATTTAATATTTTTGACATTAAGTGATAAGTAGCTACCTACCAACTTATCTTACTCAACACTTATTTGTTGAAACATTTATATTAAGTAAAAATTTAAAATGATTATCAAACATATTTAAAATACTAAATGTTAAAAATTTTCATCTTTAATGAAATAAAAATTTTCAATAATTTATCAAACACACCCTTAGTTTTTCAATACTTAATTTTTCAACACTTAATTTTTCACTTTATCAAACAACACTTAAGTATTATTGAGCTAATTAAATTAAGCCAAAACTTTCTAATAATATAAACTAGTATGACTCACCCATGGTTCGCATTGGGTTGATTATTTGTTCGTGTCAAATTATAGAGTAAAAATTTAAAATTTAAAATATACTCTAAACAAGGTTTTCAAAACTGTATCAATGGTTGAATCGGTCAGGCTACTGGTTCACACAATTCGATTAAATAAATCATTAAACCTCATAAAAATAAAAATATATTAAAAAAATCAATTCAACCAGTTCGTTCTAGTTTGCGGGTCAACCGGTCTAATGCCTCTCTCCGGATTGGTACACAGATCAGTTCCTGGTCTAACTATTCCAATCTGTCAATTCAGTTCGGTTCAAAAAAACATGACTCTTAACTCTCTATACACTTTGTATATTTGAAATTTAGTCTCCTATTTTTATTTTCAAGAATTTAATTTTTCTAGTTTTTGAATTTAAAAATCCACTTTCAAATTATGTATAATCACGTAATATTTTAATTATTAATTATTTGACCTAATTAATAAAATTATAAAAAAAAGAGACTAAATTATATTAAAAATTAAAATATAAGAATTAAATCTCAAATTTAAACATTAGAGAAATCAAAACTAAAATTTGATCGTTTATCTATAATTGAAACAAAGAAAGAAAATAGCATAGTACATCCTCGTATCAATGTAAGAAGGTAGAAACAATCTTCCTTTTATATAAAGTTACATTAATATAAATATTTTTAGATATAATTAAGGTATAATGATTTTTTTAGTCCTTCAACTTTATAAAAAAAATTTATTTTAACATTTTATTTAATTTTTTGTTTCTTTTAGCTCTTGAATTTGTATTTTTTTTGTCAAATCACCTCAAATGGATGGAAAATTTAACATTTGTTAAATTTGCTGACGCGTCATATACATGGATGACATGCCAACATTTAATTACTTTTTAAAATTTTAAATTATTTTAATTATTAAAATTTAAAAAATTAAAATATTGATATGTCATTCACATGGTAATTCATATATATATATATATATCATATCAGCAAAGTTAACATTTTTGTCCATTTTGGGCTAATTTGATTAAAAAATTTCAAATTTAAGGGTTAAAAAATATAAAAATTAAATAAAAGACTAAAATAAAATTTTTTATAAAATTGGAGGGTAAAATAAGTCATTCCACCCATAATTAAACTACTAAATTAAAGACTAGGTTCTGCTGTTGCTTATTTAATTTTTTTTATTAAGAAGTAATAAAAAATAATTTATTAAAAGAAGCCGAGGAAGCCCAAATTTTCTAGATTTTATTAATTAAAAAAAGACTTGGTACTTCCGGTCTTTACTTACTAATTTAATTATGGACGATGCTGCTCCTAAGTCCTAACCACTTGCAGTACTTTCATATTGATACCAGCTTCTGGAAGCCAACTGCTCCACACTTTCTCGCTTGTTTAACCGCGCGTCCTGTTTCATCAATCTTATCTAACCACAATTGTTTTATAACTAATATACTTACATCACATACCATAATACGTGTTTTCCAGTTAAGCCAGCGAACCTAACTAAACTCACATACTTTCATATTGATATCAACTTTGACGACTCTCGTATAACACCATACCTCTTACTACACATATATGAGACGCGTGTCAAAAATTCAAAATTATTAATTATTTAACTGTCTTAAAATATTATATTACATCACCGTTACTATCACGAAACCGGATCAAATTTTAATATTAATAATCTCTAAATACATAGACAATTTTATCTTTTACTATAGAACGACTCATGCAATAACTCACGCCATTTCTTTTAGAAAAATTAATTCATCCTTAATAGTTCTCCGCTTAATCTTCAAATAAACCAATTAAACCGCTAATAATAACCATATGTGGCTAAATATTTTAAGTAAGGATCTCCTTTTTGGGGTTGAGCTACTATTATATTTTTCATATGTTACATGTGGGAATGTTTATTAAATATTGTAAATCAAATAAAAGTGAGCAATAAAGATGGCTTGCTAGTACACATCATTTTCATTCTAACTTTACAATGTGAAAAGTGTTTTGCAGGGTAAGCGTGCATGGGCCGAGGGACGCATTTCATAGAGAATAAATAAATGAAGGGTTCAGAAAATTTAAAAATTTAAAAATAATCTTGTGCTGTGTTGTTTCATATTGGAATTTAAGGAAAAAAAGGGGGTGAAAACAGAGAAAGACCAAATTTAACATTGTTAAGCGAAAGTTGACTTTCGAAAGATAAAAGGAAGACCATCTACTTATTTTTTTAATAATATCTTATATGATTAATATTTAATAATTTAATAACCATATTTTATGTATTCTTCATTTAAATAACGCACATAGAATTTTAAATAAATTTTAAATATTTTAAGTATTTATTCTATCTAAAAAAAATCAACTATTAGATATTATTAATATGGATGGTTTTCTTGAATGTCATTTATATGGCAATTCATATCTATATCATATCAGCAAAGTTAATTTTTTTGTCCATTTTGGGCTAATTTGATAAAAAAATTTAAATTTAAGGATTAAAAAATATAAAAATTAAATGAAGGACTAAAATAAATTTTTTTTATAAAATTGGAGGGTCAAATAAGTCATTCCACCCATAATTAAACTAAATTAAAGACTAAGTTCTGCTGTTGCTTTTTTAAATTTTTTATTAAGAAGTAATAAAAAATAATTTATTAAAAGAAGCCGAGGAAGCCCAACTTTTCTAGGTTTTATTAATTAAAAAAAGACTAGGTACTTCCGGTCTTTATTTACTAATTTAATTATGGACGATGCTGCTCCTAAGTCCTTACTGCTTGCAGTGATTTTATATGGATACCAGCTTCTGGATGCCAACAGCACCACGCTTTCTCTCTCGTTTAAACGCGCGTCCTGATTCATTATCTAACCACAATTGTTTTATAACTAGTATACTTACATCACATGCCATAATACGTGTTTTATAACTAAAGCTGTGTGTATTCGACCAACCTAACTAAACTGATATACTCTCATATTGATACCAATTTCATGCATCTGCTTTTACTATTGATTACCTAATTATTTTAAGATATTATATTTTACGATATCACATCATTGTTACACTTACGAAAATCTCAATCTTATGTCCCACTATAAAATGACTCTTGCAATAACTCACATCATTTCTTTATAGGAAAATCAATTCATCCTTAATAGCTCTCCACTTAATCTTCAAACATTTATATCACTAAATATTTTAAGTAAGGATCTCCTTTTTGGTGATGAACTACTATTACGTTTTTCACATGTTACATGTGGGAATGTTTATTAAAAATTGTAAATCAAATAAAAGTGAGCAATAAAATGGCTTGCTAGTACACATCATTTTTATTCTAACTTATGTGAAAAGTGTTTTGCATGGTAAGCATACGCATTTCATTGAGAAAATAAATAAATAAATGAAGGGTTCAGAAATTTTTAAAAGTTTAAGATAATCTTGTGGTGTGTTGTTTTATATTGGAATTTAAGAAGAGAAAAAAAAAAGGGGGGTGAAAGCAGAAAAAGACCAAATTTACCATTGTTAAGCGAAAATTGACTTTCAAAAGATAAAAGGAAGACCATCTACTTATTTTTTATAATATCTTATATGATTAATATTTAATAATTTAATAACCATATTTTATGCCGAATGAATTTTAAATTTTAAATAAATTTTTATAATAGTACGTAAATGCACCGCCCATCTAAATGGCTCTTACTCATTTGAAAAAATAGCTCTTTATGAATAATTATATTTTTGTATAAAAAGTAAATTAAAGTAAATCGATCAAATATTATAATGTTCAATATTAGTAAACATATGTATTTAATTATTTATATTTAATATTAAAATTTTATTTTATTAATAAAGTTTAACAATAATAATTTTAAATTTTTAATAATATTATTAATATATTATTGATATTTTAATAATAAATATATGTTAAAATTTATAAATATTTAATAAAAATGTTTTATAGTATAAAATATGAATATATTAATTATATAGATATGAGTATTTTTTTAACATGCTTAGCTTCATTTATTCATTTCAACTCTAGCATTAGGGGTGTTCAAACGGTTAATCGAACTGAACTAGTATTAACCGAATTAACCAAACTTTTTAATCCTTTAATCGTTAACTGAACCAAAATTTTTTCAAACAATATTAATCGAACCAAAATATTTCAATTAATTCGGTCGGTCACCCAAATTAACCCTAAATTTATATGTTTTAATTTTTTTGGTTAAAACAAGTATAAAACATATCCAAAAAAAAACTTGATATTGTTCATTTGTATAACACCCCTAACCCGTATTCATCGCCAGATTAGGGTTACAGAGCATTACCGATCAATCGGGAATCATTTAACATCATAACATTTAATCGATTAACCTTAAACACACAGCCGTGTGGCCAGGCCGTGTAACTTTCGAAATTTGGACACACGGTCGTGTCCCTACCCGTTTAACTCACAGAGTTGGGCCACACGGCCGTGTCGCAGGCCGTGTGCCAGACCGTGTAACTCTTTGACTTGTGACACACGGCCGTGTCGTAAGCTGTCTGCTAGGCCATGTAACATACTGAGTTAATATACACGGCTGTGTCGCAGGCTGTGTATGGCACACAGCCAAGTGGCACGGGTGTGTCCTAGGTCGTCTGCACCAAATTGAACTTTAGATGTCAAGTTTACCAGTTCAAGGTTTCTTGGATCCTAAGTAATCCATTTACTAGTCATTAAACTTATTCAAATGACATTAAACAAGTTCAAATCATGCTAAATCAACCATTTTAAGTGCCTAACCAATGTACCCTCATTGGTACCACAAGTATACACACTTACAACAATATAAATCATCAATCAAAACATACCACTTCCCACTGCTTAACTTCTATGCCTATCATAGGCACCTCAAAATACAGCAAATCAAATAGACCTATCGATTACACATATACTACAAGTTAATATCAAAAACACCTTCCATCTTTCATAATTCAGAACAAGCCATTAACTAAACAATGGTCAAATAAATATTATGATCATTGTAGAGATACTTATCTCATCAACTTGCATTTAGGCTTACTTTATATATATATATACATACATACATACATACATACATACATACATACATACATACATACATACATACATACATACATACATACATACCAAAACAAAAGTAATGTCAAAACAAGCCTATTACATGCCATATAATCCAAAAATAAACGTTCTTAATCTACCAAAATCAGATGGATAGTGTGACTTGAGTGTTGATATAATCGTCCAACCTTCAAAAGTATCTACAAGAACAGAAATTAACACAAGTAAACTTATTGAGCTTAGTAAGTTCGACGTACAGAAACGATAAATCTTACCGAAGTAAATATAACAATTCAATCAATAATAACTCAACTACAAGTGTTTCCTACCATCCATAATGTCAAACCGGTGAATTGCATAGTTCAATTCAAAGTTCAAATAGAATTTTTTTGGGAAAACATACATATCCCTAATAGAGTCAAGTTAGGATATCATGTACACGTCATGCCATTCAAGTAATTAAACAGGTTATACTACAATGATTTATGACCTGATGAACGACTTATAGATACGAGTACACAAGTAATCCAACTGAAACACGCCGATCGCTCATAAGAGCTAATCCACCCGATAACACGCCAAATCAAGATAGTATAACACGAGTGTTTGCAACAAATGCTGAACCTCGGTATACTCAGGGAAATATATATATATCACACAACTTCAATCTCCACTTCAACTCCCTCGTAACACGCCATTATTCAGTCGTACTCTATCTCGCGTTCATTCAGCCCAAGTACCGAAATTCAATAACATTTTATCAACAACATTATAACCTCAATTAAACAATTAAAATCAACTATTTCACATTATATCATCAAACAATTCATATAAATATCAAATTATAAACTGAACGAACTTACTTGGACTATCTTGTAATAGTTGTAGAAGTTCAAGGACTATTCCGTAATTTTTCTTTTTCACGTAAATCAACAGGGTCTTGATCTAAAATGTAAAATTTCTCAATTATTAGCTTACAATTCATATTCCAATTTATTCTACATTTTATACCCTTTTATTTTTTGAATTACATAATTGCACCTAACTTTTACGACCTTTTCAATTTGGTCCCTTAACCCGAAAATCATCAAATTAACCATTTTCTCAAGTTAAAAATTATACTTGAATATTCAAGGCTTCTAAACAATCCAAAAAACACCTCTTATTCACCATTAAACCTTGAAATTTTCACATTTTAACAATTTAATCCTTAAATCAAAATCTAACAAAAATCACATCACAAAACAACCAAATACCAAAATTAAAGCTTCAAACACATTATCATAAAAAAACATTCAAGATTCATCAATGGAAACTTCTAAAATTTTTAACATATTCAAAAAGGATGTACGGGCTAGTTGGACTTAGTTGCAATGATCTAAAAAACATAAAAATTACAAGAAGTAGGTATCAAAACTTACCCAAGCAAAGCATCAAACTAGACAAATGTTACGTTAAACAAAATGAAGAAGAAGATGATATCTTTTTCTAATTATTTTGTTTTAATTTTATGTTAATTACCATTTTGCCATTAAAATATGTTTTATTTTACTATTTTTACTCATAATGCCATCCAACAATAATAACTAGAGACTAATTGCTACATAGGTCCTCCCTCATTTAATAATTAAGCTATTTGATCACTTAAATGCAATAATTACTAAGTTTTTCACCTTTTTCAATTTAGTCCATTTTCTTAAATTAACTATCTAAACGTTAAAATCTCTTAACCAAATTTTAATACAACTCTAATGACTTCGTAAATATTCCATAAATAATATTTATGGGCTGACACGACAAAAATTTGTGGTCCCGAAACCACTATTCCGTCACCACTGAAAACCGGGTTGTTACAACTTGACCGAATTAAAACTATATATAATTTGTATTATTAATTATGAAGTCCAGTTAATTTGGTTAATTACCTGATTTCAAACCGAATTAATTGACAACCGAACTTCTAAAAAATCATTAACCGACCTCCAACCGAATTAAACCGGTTAATTGACCGATTAACCAAATTAGATTAGCTCGATCGGTTAATTCGATTTTAACTGAAATTTGAACACCTTTATCTACTGTGTCCTTATCTACTCTTATATATATTATGCGATTTAAATTAAGTTTTAATTAGGCATTGTTCATTTTTGAGTTTATATAAGACATTAATAATTATAAAATATTTCTTATTGTAAAAAAGAAATGATACTATAATATTTTGTAATAAATATATTTATGTTATGTTTGTTTCATTAAGAACAATTTTTAGAAAATGATTATAGAAAAATTACCAAACAATAGAAAATATTTTACATAGAATCATCCAAACACAAAAAAATATAAGTTTTTCAAAATATCAATCCATTTTCCAGAATCATTGTCTGAAAATTGTTTTAAGCAGAGAAATCATAGCATATATATGCTTTGCACTTGCCTTTGAATATTTACAAGAGCGGCGAAGCCAGGATGTGGTGCTCAATTCAATGGTTTTCTCATCTAACTTATAAATGCAAAATTGATGGTAATTTTATAGCAATAATGGAGGCAGCCACATATGGTGGTGTAATACAACATTTGATAGTACGTATAAGACTGAACTTTGGGGCATGTTAAACGACCTAGATCATGCTTGGAAGTTTGGTGGGCGTCAAATAATTTTGGAACTTGATTGTCTAGCTATTGTGCAGCACATTAAGAGTAAATATGCTAATTAGTTCCCAATGCTATTATTTTCGTGATTAATGAATTATTGTCACAATTGGGAGGTGGAAAGACTCCATACTAGAAATGTAGAAGAAGAGTAATTCATTAATCATACTATTAGAATACAGGGGCCTTTTGTATTTATACACTAGAGGCTTAATAAAAATGATAACAGAAATGGATAATAGAAATGGTAACTACTCATAACTAGATTTAGTTGAGCCTAACTTACAATAGTTACCTAGTTACTTCCTCTAATATTCTCCCTTCAGACTCTCGTTGAAAAATAAAAAAAAAATAATAACATTTAACTTGTCACAATATTAAGTAAAAACATAAGCTACTTGGTCACTTGTAGGTACATAGTTCACCTAAAGTTGTCTATTGATCATCTTGTCTCGAACGAAATGCATGTCAAGATCAACATGCTTGACACAAGCATGCAACACAGGATTTGCTACCAAGGACACTATGCTGGAATTATCGCACCAAATCACTGGTGTGCCATTAAGCTTCACTCCTATCTTATCAAGCAAGAAGTGAAACTGCATTAGTTTAGATGTTGCATTTGCCAAAGTTATGTACCCGACTTCTGAGGTGGACTAAGACACAACACTCTGCTTCTTAGAAGACCACCCAATGAGATTGTTATTGAGATGCACACAAAATCTTGAGGTTAACTTGCAATCTTCAAGGGAGCTGGCCAATCAGCACAAAAAAAACTTGTTAATGACACATTTGAAGGCTGAGATACTAATCAATGATTAATTGTACCTCGAACATATCTTAGGATCCGTTTGACAGTAATCCAATGAACATCATGAGGCATATGCATGTACTAAATGACCTTGTTGACAACAAACGCTATGTTAGGTCTAGTTAAGCACAAGTACTGCAAACCACCACCAACTTGCCTATATTTGGTATCATTAGTAATAGGTGAGCCAACCAGAGATGTTAGGGTGGGAAAACTCACCATAAAAGTGTTTATACATTTGGCACTAGCCATGTTAGCACGTTCCAATAGCTCTCAAGCATAATTCTATTAGGATACACGTACACACTCACCATTTCAAGTGATTTCAAGGCCAAGAAAGTAGCTCAACTCTCCTAAGTCTTTTAAAGAGAATTTCTGATCAAAGCAATGGATCATTTCATCTAGTTTAGCACATGAGTCCCTAGTCACAATTATATGATCAACATAAAAAAAAGAGAAATACACAACCGGATGAAGTCCATTTGAAGAACAATGATGGATCAGCTCATAAAGTCTGAAACTTCAAATACTAAACTAAGAATTCATATAATTTCTCAAACCAAGCTCTTGGTGCTTATTTGAGACCGTATAAAGATTTACTTAGTTTACAAGCTAAAGAAGTCCCATTTTCATCTAGGACCTCGAACTAGGTGGTTGCTTCATGTTCACATCTTTAGTCAAATCTCCATGTAGGAATGCATTGTTAACATCAACATGGTGCTATTTCCATTTTCTTGACACTGCCAAAGCAAGAACTGTTCAAATTGTGTTGGCTTTGACACTAGGACTGAATGTCTCGTGATAGTCCATTCCAGCAGCATGAAAGAAATCTTAGCGACAAGGTGCAGTTTATTATGAGCCATACTACCATCTGGATTTTTCTTGACATTAAATAACCACTTGCAGTCAACAAGTGGTCGATTAGGAGGTGAAGAGACTAAATCCCAAGTATTTTTTTTTCTAAAGCCTATAGTTCATCATTGCCAGCATCTTTCCATGAGGGAACACCTATAGCTTCATGGATGTTAGTTAGTTCAACAGAGCTAATTATGGTAGTGTAGACTTTTGGCTTATAGATACCAACATTGCTCCAGGTCACCATAGGATGAATGTTACCAAAAGTAAGAAAATGATGATCTAAACCTTTATAAGAATATGATGAAGGAGTCATAACCTGTCCACTTGAAACACTGGAACTTGTTTCTAGCAGAACTGGAGTTTCACAGTAAGTAGAAATAAGAGAATATTAAGGTGACAATATGAGAGAGCCAGGAGCAACAGACACAGGTGGCATAGGATGAGTATTCACAATCGGGGGAATCATAACAACTCAGAATGTGATAACTGAGCTAGAACTATTTGGTACTATAGTTGGAACTTGAAACTGAAACTTTGGCAAAAGGGAAAACACCTTCATCAAATCGCACATGCCGAGAGATGTACACATGACTAGTCTAATCTATGCACTTATAGCCTTTATGGTTAAGGGAATATCCCAGAAATATACAAGGTGTGGACCTATACTACAGCTTGTGCTGATTATATGGTTGAAGTAGAGGATAACATAAATGTAACAGCCTGTTTTTAGTGGTACAAGAAATGGTGGTTTCAAAACCCCATCTTCTGATGGTCTAGTCAGTAAACATTATTATTTAATATTTACAAGTCTATTTTAGTATTATATTGAATTTTGGTGTAGGAATTTTATTGAATTGATAGTTATTTAAGATACAAGGACTAAAACATAGAAGTGAAAAATGTTCATCGCTATTTTATTTATTGGTTAAAAGTCTTGAAAAGTATTAAATCAAGGACTAAAATGAAAATTAAACCATTATGCGTATTAGTAGACAATTGGTGGCCCTTTTTATTGATTAAATTTGTTTAAACTTATATTATTAATTAGTAAATAAATAAAAAACATTATTATGGCTTAAAATTTAAAAGAAAAAAAAGGAATCATTCATCGCCAAAAATTGATTCTAAGATAAGTAGAAAAACCTAGCTCACGTCCAAGCTTTTCCCTTCAATTAGTAAGCCAGTTTTTGTCCGTTTCTCATCATTTTTATGTTTTTTAGATCTTGGGAGCTTGATTCAGCTAGCTCGGGGACTATTTTGTAAAGTTTTTAAAGTTTATAAAAAAAAAATTTGTTGTATCTTGAGGGTTTTGGTACTAAATTGATATATTTTGAGCTTAGATATGAAAAAGGACTAATTTGTAAAGTGAAAGTTGTTAGTTTTGAACATAGGGGCTAGAGTGTAAATATTTCAAAATTAAGGTTAAATTTCTATAATTCTAGATAATATAGGGCTATAGAAGGATGAAATTGAAATCGGTGTCGAAATCAAAACTCAAATTTGAAAGTTATGAAAAATTTGATTTAAGAGACTAAATTGAATAAAATGTAAAACTTGAGAGAATATCCAAGAAATAAAATTGAATTGATATATAGTTATAATATATTGTTAAATGATTTTTTGAATTGATAATTAAATTAAATTATTATTTAGATTGAGATTTAAATCAATCGGAGGATATTCGTGGAAAAGAGGAAATTGCGGATTAGTCCTTGAAGCCTTATCAATTTTTATTTTTTCTAGGTAATCTCATATGGTGTAATGATGTTTAAATCCTTTTAAATGCTATATTATGGACCTATGTATGTTTTGTTAAACTTTGAACTAATTGCAACTTAGTACTATGAAATTTGGACTAAGTTGTAAAATGGTTAAATATGACCTTACATGATGGAATTATCCAGATGAAACTTCGTAAATGCATCGTACACATGGTTACAAGTTGATTTCCGATGATTCCAAGAGCAAGCATTTATTATGGGCTGAAAGATATATGTGACATAAGTTTAGCTTAGACGAGTAACTTGATGTCGTTTTATAGGTTTAGCTCAGACGAGTAACTTGATGACATTTTATAGGTTTAGCTTAGATGGCTAACCTTACATGTATATACAACTTTGACCAACACTCTGATGTGTCAATAAAGGTTTAACTCGAATGAGTAACTTGACACTAATATAAATTCAGATCGGACGAGCAACCCGAGGTCGTTTAAAAGTTTAGCTCGGACGGGTAACCTGACGTATACATTGTAACTTTGGACAAGCAACTTGACATGTTAATAAAAGGTTTAGCCCAGATGGGTAACCTGACATAGATGGATATATATATGTTCAGTTCAGACAAGCATCAGACGTGATTGGTATCAGTGTATTGAGTTCTTTTGTAATGTTTCATTAGGTAACTTATATGATACGAAAGGGAAATTATGAGTTACAAATTAAATGATTAAAGATAGCAAAGTAAAGGATTTGATAACAAATTTGAGTACACTTATATAATTGAATATGAATCAAGCTCACCTTGTTGTTATTGTGTTTTGATATGTTAGGTAAAATTGGTTATACACATTAGTTTAACTTTTGTACTTGTTATATGAGGTAAGTGAACCGTTTATATTCATATGAGCTTACTAAGCATTCTGTAATGCTTACCCTATTACTTTTCCTTTTCCTGTATATTTTGACTTGCATAATGTGTTGATTGGATCCTCAAGGAGCTCACACTATTCATCTCCTAATTTGGTAGACTTTTAGTTGTTTGAACTCGATTATATGTGGGATGTACTTAAGAGTGTCTAGTTGTTTGAAATGTTAAATATGTTTTGTGACATAGTTAATTTTGACCACCTTTGGAAACTTATGGTAATATTGAACTGTTTACGTTCATAGTTTTGGTACATTGTTACACATAAATGGATGGACAATTATAATGAGTTATGTGCATATGAACCAACTTGTGGTATGGATTGGATAAGTGTTATGGGATGTTATAAATAGGTGGAATGGTTTGTATTGATTTATATTACATTGTTGTGATTTGGTGCCAAATGCGGCATATTAGTTTTGTGGATTGATTAGATGATTACATGTCATGCTTTGACATTGAATTGGTATGTTTTGAACAGTTTTAAATGAGGTCAAAAGCATTGTTTAGCATTGTTTAGCCTATCTAGTTGGTTGGTCTGAAACAAGTACCAAATGGCCAAGTTTTGCAAAAAATAGGTTTCTCGTCCCGACATCGATCTTCCTTTGTCACAATGTCAACCAACAGATCGTGACATCCCAAGGTTAAATGGTCCAGCATTGTGATGTGACATTCTGTATTTTTTAAAATTTACAATTTGGTTCTTGTTCGATCCTAGGATAACTCTAGAGCTCACGAAAGCTCGTATTAATCTCGGGAAAAGTTTAAAATTGTTCTAAATGACTTATATTATGATAAATAATGATTTTTTATTCGAATTTACCGTTAAAGGTATGTAATTGTTTCGGTTTGTACTGTAACTTTTTGTACCTCAAACCCGACAATCAAGACGGGTTAAGGGTGTTACAATAAACACCCGAAAACTCTAAGCAACTGATACTTAGGTTGTTGAAAAAAAAATCTCTCTACTAAGGACACCCACTCAATGCCTTTGTAGGAAGCAAATTCATGAGGTAAACTGCAGAATAAAAAAATCAGTCTAATAAGGAAGGGGCAGAGATACTTTTGCAAGTAATACCAAACCAGTCTCCACAATCTGTTTATGACGTCATTCTATTAGTCCATTTGTTCAAACACGTTTGGACAAGAGAGGCGATGTGTAGTGCCAAAATTCTTCAGATTTGGATCAAAGCTTCTAAATTTACCTCAATCATCCGTCTGAAATTGTTTAAGCTTAGCCCCAACTGTAGTTTAACATGTGTTTTGAAAGACAAGATGGGTTGCAATGCATCAAACTTTTTCTTAAGAAAATTAATCCAAGTATGAATTGAAAATGCATCCACAAAGGACATATAATATTGATAGCCTGAAGAGTAACAAGGGGCTAGCCCCACACGTCAGTAACAATGAACTCAAGAGGAGCAAAGTACACTGATTTAATGGACATAAATGGCAGTTTGTGGCTTTTACCAAGCTCACAAGCATTACACAAAGAGAATGATTGTCAACATATGTTTTGAAAGACAAGAAGGCTTGCAATGCATCAAACTTTTACTTAAGAAAATTAATCCAAGTATGAATTGAAAATGCATCCACAAAGGAGATATAATATTGATAGCCTAAAGAGTAACAAGGGGCCAGACCCCACAGGTCAGTAACAATGAACTCAAGAGGAGTAGAGTACACTGATTTAATGGACATAAATGACAGTTTGTGGCTTTTACCAAGATCACAAGCATTACACAAAGAGAATGAATTATTCTTGGGAATTCTAACATTAAAAAACTTCAATACTTGATTTACAACATTGAAAAGAGGGGTGACCAAGTCTTTGATGCCAATGATTGAACTTAAAATCTGAATTTGACTTTTGTAATGACTCATCCGCAACTGTATTTGTAGCAATTGATGCAAGCTCAGTGGTGGCAGGTAGAAACTAATATAACCTGTTTAACTCAATACCTTGAAGCAATATTCGATGTGTTTCCAAGTCCTTTACATAGGAATAGTTTAGATAGAACTCAAAAAGCACTCTATTATCGTTTGCAAACTTTGAAATAGACAATAGATTTTTTTGAATATCAGGAACATACAACAAATCTTTAAGAAGCAAAGTGTTAGAACCAAAAGATAAAACAAATTTGCCAACATAAAAGTTAGTTATAGTATGACCATTACCTATAACCACCTTACTTGACCCATTGTACGAGCTACACTTAGTGAAATTAGTAGGGTCATTGGTCATGTGTGTCGTAGCCCTACTATCAAGGTACCACGGCTGGTCAAAAACAACAGGCGGAGTGGTTGTCATTGATGCAACATTGGCTTGCATTATTTTTGAAGCACTTATAGAAGCTAAGGAACTCTTAGATGGGTTAGATAAGGATAAATCAGTATAATGAGGATGAGGCTCAGACCAATAACACTCAAACGGTTCATAATTAATGTAGCACATGTAGGCTGAAGCAGTCTTGTGACTCAAGTGAGTAGATGGCCCAATAGAAGATGAGCCCATGTCCTCATATCTAAAACTAGGGTTTTCATTGTCATCATCATCATAGGCCGAATCATACCTGTAGAAACACCAACGAGTAACGTGACCAATCTTGCCACAAATTTGACATTGCAACTGTATTCCATCGCCAAATCGACCATGCCCTCGTCCTTGAAAAAAATCAGTTGCTCAATTAGACTGAAACAACTCAGGTGGTGGTTGTGCAGCATACGCAAGGACAGATGGAGAGGAAGAAGGTTTACTCATCATAGCAAGATTTGCCGAGAATGTGACATGAGACAAGTGGGCTTCTTAACGTGCTTTAACATCCAACAACACTATTGTGATTCCTTGTAGATCAAATGGTACACGACTTATTGTGATTATCGACACAACATGGTCAAAATCTGAGGGAAGGCTATTGAGAATTGTCGATTGATGCTCTTCCAAAGACATATGTTGACAACAACCCAACAAACAATCATACAAATGTTAAATTTCGACCAAGTACACTAACATAAAGTTTATTTTTCTTGAAATGATGGAGGATATGTACCTTATGGCTTTGGTTGTGGATTGTGTGCCAAAGATTCTTGTTAAAGTCTCGTAAAGTTCATATTCAGAAGAGAAATTGCCAACCAATTGATTATGTAGCGGAACATTTACTGTGGAAATGAGCCATGTCGATAAAGTCAAATCTTACTGTTTGTACTCGACATACATTTGATTTTCAACAAAAACACCATTATCACTAATAATAAGTCGTGGTGGCATAGTAATCGACCCATCAATGAACTGGTGTAATCGGTGAGTCTTGATTACAAGCAAGACATGATGTTTCCAGGACAAAATTACTATCATCTATAAGAATTACCACTTTTTGAGAAGCAAAGGCAATGGGTTTGAAGAACTTCCAATTTGTCGATTCTGCTGAGACTGTAGAACCTATGATTGAAGCAATGATCAACAAAAAAGTAACTTTGATACTATACTAGAAATATAAAAGAAAAAGAGTAATTCATTAATCATACTCTTAGAATATAGGGCCTTGTGTATTTATACACTAGAGGCTTAACATAAGTTATAACAAAAATGGATAACATAAATGAAAACTACTTATAACTAGATTTAGTTGAGCTTAAATTACAACAGTTGTAACAGTCCATTTTTCAGTAAAATCGGAACAATGGTTTCGAGACCACAGATCTGATCCGAAATATAAATTATTTTTATTTTATTATATGGTCCGTTATATGATAGATATGTCGTGTGAAAATTTTGATACGAAAATTTTATCGATTTAGTGCTTAATTACGAGAAGGACTAAATCGCATAAAATGTGAAAGTTGAATTCTAGTAGCTATAACGATCAAATAGCTATGAAGTTCAAAACTAGAGGTCCTTGTATGGTAATTAGACCATTAGAAAAGTATGTAGATTTTTCATGGTGACTCATCCATGGAATTATAGAAAAAGGTCAATGACTAAATTGGAAATAGCAAAAATTTAATTAATAAAAAGATGATAAAAGAAAATATCATCTTATTTTGTCATCTTAACCTTAAAAATACATGGAAATCCTAGGAGAGATAAAAGCAACTTTCAAGGCTTCATTGGGTAAGTTTTCTTGTCCTGTTTTTAGAAATTTTGGTATTTTTGAAACCGAGATAGCTTGATCTCTCTATTTGAAGGATTAATTTGAAAAGTTATCAAGGTATGAAAATGGTTCATGGATGTATATGTTGGAAATTAGAAATTTATGGTAGAAAATGAAAGATTATTGATAGATAAACAACTTTTACAAAGTGATTTTTGATGAAAACATGATTTAGGGACTAAAATGTAAAATTGTGAAATTGAAAGAAAAATTATGAAATTTTATGTATACATGTGCTGTAAATTTTGTAATGGGGCTTTGGTTAAGCTTGGAATAGAGAGTAATTTGCACAAGTTTCATTTTTCGGGCCTAAGGACAAAATCAAAATTTATGGAAAAGTTAGGTGCAAAATGGTAATTTTGCCTAGGACGTAATTTGAGTCCATTTAAATATGAAATGTATGAAATTTATAGTTAAATTCATTTATATAGATTCGAAAAACACAAACTCGAGGCTACATCGAGGAAAAGAAAGGATTTCAGATTAGTAGATTATTACGCGAAGAAGTGTCGAGGTAAGTTCGTGTAACTTAATTGGACATGTAATTATGTTAATTGAATGTTGTGTTTGTATGTAATGTGATTTATGTTAATGTGCTTTACTTGTATGTTATGATGGAAAATTTTCTACATGCTTGAATTGGTGATAAAGGTGTTTGTCCCGATTGAATGTTGAATTCTGATGATTTTATGCGCTTTCCCGAAACTAATAAGGTCCTGCATTTGTTGCGAATAGGATTTAGCCCGGACGAGTAATCCCATTGATCTTGTTATAAAAAGGATTTAGCCCGGACGGGTAATCCTAATATAATACCTCTCGAGTATACATTAAGATTAGGGTTTAGCCTGGACCGAAAATCCAAATCGAGCTCCTCCGAGCTTACGCTATATAAAGGATTTAGCCTGAATTGGTAATCCTGTTATACGATATGTGGCTCGAGAGTGTGTTTCTTGGTTAAGTGTCCTAAGGGGTACCATTGAATAAGAAATTGACAGATTATGGAATCGTACACTTCGAGTGTACTGCTTAAGCATCCATCAAAATTCAATGACTCGACAAACATAAAACTCTTGACATGGCATGAAAATATTGCTTGATGAGCTCGTCTATGTTACTTGATTAATATGAAGATTTTGGTGACTAACATGTTTGATTAAATGTATGTGATTAGGCAATTTAGCCAAATGGATGGAAACATAACGTTGTATGCCTAGATTTTAATAACAGGATTGGTAAGTTTAGTTTCCGTTATACGAACTTACTAAGCATGTAATGCTTACTCTATTTATTTTTCCCTTGTTTTATAATGCTCAGAAGCTCGTGAAGGTTAGAAGATCATTGGAGCATCGTCACACTATTAACTAGCATTTTGGGTATATTTAGTGAAATCATTTTGAGTATAATGGCATATATAGGATAACTTGGCCAATAATGGCTTAAAATGTTATTTTGTAACCTAGCCATTGGAATGGCTAGTATTGGTTCATTTTGGTATGACTAAGTAGATTATTATGATATACATATATACACATGTGTTATGTTGTGAATATGTTATCAAAGGTGGCTACTGCCTAAGTCAATCCAAGGTAAGTTTATAAACACATATGCATGTAGTGACATGCCTTGTTAAATGATGTGGATTGCCCAATTTGAATGCTTGAATTGGTTGGTATTGGATGTGTGTTTCAAGTGCAGGTCTTGGATGAAATTTTGGGTGAGAAATGAAGCTAGGAATGGCTTCATTTTGTCCATACGGGCAGACACACGGGTATGTGTCTAGACTGTGTGTAACACAAGGCCTGGTAACACGGGCATGTAGTTAGGCTGTGTGTCCCTTGCACTTTAATTTTGAGAAACAGGATGCTCAGAATTGGGCACACGGGTAGAGACAAAGGCGTATGTCTCAGCCGTGTGAAACACAGGTGTGTGTCTTGGCCGTGTGAAACCTGCACCTAATTCGAATTAATTTAATTAACCGCACGGCCTAGTACATGGGAGTGTGGCATGGCCGTGTGGCGCAAGTCAGAAAGCACCCTAAATCGAACACAACATGTAGCACAAGCGTGTTCCAGGGTCACATGGGCGTGTGAGTCCTTCACCTTAGAAAAATTTTGTAATTTTGCGAAAAATTCTTAGAGGTTCTGATTAAGTCCCGATTCGATTCTAATGCTCGTATTGGGCCTCGAGGGTCTATTTAAGGGATATTATAGATGATCTTGGTAAATGAATAGTAAATTTACGTAGTTTAATAGAAAAATGTTCTGAATGTTCTGGTAATGCTCTGAAACCCTGTTCCGGCGACGGGTACAGGTTATGGGTGTTACAACAGTTATCTAATTACTTCCTCTAATATTACATAGGTACAGGGAGGGGAACCAAGTAGCTAATAGTATGGTTGCCTTTGCTGGAAATCTCCCTTTACGCCTTCATGTTTATGCATCTCCCTATGACTTTATTTTAAAAGGCTCTATATGATGATTGTAGCATGGTTTTGCCTAAATTAGGTACTATGTAATTGTTTTATTTTCCCCATTTAAAAAAAAAATTCAATGATTGAAATGCAATCAATCATAAAAAAAAATTGATACATTTTTTTGGGTGTAAATTTAAGATGTTTGGAAGTTACATTTAGCTTGAGACGCAAGTTACTATCATTTACAAGAATTGCCACTTTTTGAGAAGCAAAGGCAAGGGGATTGAAGAACTTCCCATTTGTTGATTTTTTCGAGACTGCAGAGTCCATGATTGAAGCAACGATTGACAAAAAAATAGTTTCGATACCATACTAGAAATATAGAAGAAAAAGAGTAATTCATTAATAATACTCTTAGAATACAAGGGCCTTGTGTATTTATACATTGGAGACTTAATAGAAGTGATAACAAAAATGGGTAATAGAAATGGAAACTACTCATAACTAGATTTAGTTGAGCCTAACTTACAGAAGTTATCTAGTTACTTCCTCTACTATTCCATAGGTATAAGAAGGGGAACCGAGTAGCTAATATCATGGTTGTCTTTGATGGAAATCTCCCTTTACACCTTCATGTTTATTCATCTCTCTATGACTTTATTTTAAAAGGCCCTATATGATGATTGTAGCATGGCTTTGCCTAGATTAGTTATTGTGTAATTGTTCTATTTTTTTTAAAGAAAAATTCAACGATTGAAATGCATTCAATCATTAAAAAAAAAAATTGATACATTTTCTTTTGGTGTAAATTCAAGATGTTCGGAAGTTACATTCAACTTGAGACGCAACTTACTATCATTTACAAGAATTGTCACTATTTAAGAAGCAAATGCAAGGGGATTGAAGAACTTCCCATTTGTCGATTTTGTCGAGACTGTAGAATCCATGATTGAAGCAATGATCAGCAAAAAAATAGCTTTGATACCATACTAGAAATATAGAGTAAGAAAAGTAATTCATTAATCATACTCTTAAAATACAAAGGCCTTGTGTATTTATACACCGGAGGCTTAATAGAAGTGATAACAAAAATGGATAATAGAAATGGAAACTACTCATAACTAGATTTAGTTGAGCCTAACTTACAGCAGTTCTTCCTCTACTATTCCATAGGTACAAGGAGGGGAACCAAGTAGCTAATAGCATGGCTGCCTGTGTTGGAAATCTCCTTTTATGCCTTCATGTTTATGCATTTCTCTATGACTTTATTTTAAAAGGCTCTATATGATGATTGTAGCATGGCTTTGCCAGATTAGTTACTATGTAATCGTTCTATTCCCTCCTTTTTTTTTTAAAAAAAAAAATTAAATTCAACGATTGCAATGTAATGCTATCATGCAAAATAATTGATACATTTTTTCCTTTTCATTTGACATGTTTTCGAATTGCATTAACAAATGATTGTATGCAAATCTCCTTCGCTCACTCTTTCTTTTATTTTTGTTTTATTGTTTGATCAATTTTGTGATTGAACATGACATTGAACAGTCAAATTATACTTGCAGCAAAATAATGTGTTTTTTAATATTCCCTCATATTTTTTTAGTACTTCTTGTGCTTCCTCGGAATTGTTGGTACATCCTTATATTTTATGGTATTGCCTTATAATTTTTTATGCACCCTCATAATTTTTTATACTCCCTCATATTTTTTTTGATGTTCCCTCATAATTTCAAAAATGAGAATTTTAAACGAGATATAATTGTGGAGTTAAAAAATAATATTATTTTTGTATATTAAGAAATATCAATAAAATTTTTGAGACGAAAAAATAGGTAATTTTTAAAATAGTATTTTTCATTCTAATATTTGGTACAAACCAAATATTGATTTTTCCTATAATTTTTTTTACTATTTTAAAATTTATCCTTATATATAAAATTTTCCGTACCGAATATTAGTATGTGTAAAAAAAAATAGAAAAAAAAAATGAAGAACACACAGATTTTATGTGGAAACCCTTTCAGGAAAAACCACGGGCAGAGGAGAAGAAAATTCACTATGTCGAATTCGAATCAATTACAAGAGGAATAGACCATGTCTATTTATAGGCTTATAAAGCCATATTCTAATAGGAGTAGTAAGATTGAAACTCCTTATTCTAATCAATATCAAATAGATGGAGTTTAATAAGGTTTAAAAACCTTATTCAAAATAAAATAAAAGAAGTGTAATTCTATAGGGATTCTTCTTTTATTTTATTTAAATAAGAATTTGGGTCACTTAATTCTAACAATCTCCACCTTGACACGAATTCTCAATAAACAAGTTCTTCATCGCTGAACTTTCAACGAACAAGTTCTCCACCTCTTCCATAAAACCCCTTAAGGATTTAACTTCAACAATGAACACCAACCAAGTCTAAGCAATGCTTAAACTTGGTTATAGGAAGTGACTTAGTCATCATATCTGCGCAGGATTTTCATGAGTACTAATTTTGCTCACAACAATATCACCACGAGCAATAATATCACGAACAAAATGATACCGAACATCAATGTATTTTGTTCTCTCATGAAACATTTGATCTTTTGTAAGGAAGATGGCACTGATTGTCACAAAATATTGTGCTAATTTGAAGGTCTTCATTGAGCTCACTAAAGAGTCCCTTCAACCAAATAGCTTCTTTACAAGCCTCGATGAATCGCCATGTACTAAACTTGAGTGGTAGACAAAGCGATGTAGTTTGCAAAGTAGCTTTCAACTGATTGCACAACCTCCGATTGTAAAGACATAACGGTGAGAGATCTTCTTCTATCAAGGTCTCCGGCCAAAATCAGCATCAACATATCCAATGACTCCATCTCTAGTTCTTCCAAACTGTAAGCAAACATCGTGAGTACCTCGTAAGTATCTTAAAATCCATCAATCGCTTTCCAATGTTCTTTACAGGGATTCGCCATGTATCCGCTAATCGCACCGATCGCATATGATAAACCGGACGTGAACAAACCATAGCATACATGAGAGATCCCATCGCACTAGAGTATGGAACATGTGACATGTACTCAATCTCATCATCCGATTGTGGAGACAAAGCCGATGAAAGTGCGAAATGGCTACTAAAGGAGTACTAACAAAGCTTAGCACTCTGGATATTGAACCCGCAAAGAACTTTCTCAATGTACCCTTCCGACTTAGGTACAATTTACTTGCTTTTCTATCTCTCGAGAATCTTCATACCAAGTATCTTCTTTGTTGGTCCTAAATCTTTCATCTCAAATTCTTCACTTAGTTGGGCTTTGACCTTTCTTATCTCTCCTTTATCTTTTCTTTGCTATCAACATGTCATCAACATAAAGAAGTAGATACACAAAAGCACCATCACTGTTTTTCTTAAAGTAAACACAGCTGTCAAAACTACTTCTTTTAAAATCATGAGAAGTCATAAAGGAATCAAACCTCTTGTACCACTATCTTGGTGACTGTTTCAAACCGTAAAGAGACTTTTTCAGCAAGCAAACATAGTCCTCTTTTTCGAGGTTGTAAAACCCTCTTGGTTGTTGCATGTAAATATCTTCCTCAAGCTCTCCATGCAAAAATGCAGTTTTTACATCAAACTGCTCAAGCTCCAAATCTTGCATGGCCACAATACCAAGCAAAGCTCGAATCAAACTATGCTTCACAACCTGGGAGAACACATCAGTAAAGTCCACTCTGGAATTTGATCAGTAACCCTTTGCAACAAGCCTTGCTTTTTATCTAGGTTCTTCAACTCCTGAGTCCTTCTTTCTTTTTAAACGCCCATTTACAATGAACAACCTTTTTACCTTTAGGAAGTTTCACAAGATCCCATGTTTTGTTTTTGTGGAGTGATTCTATTTCCTCTTGCATAGAAAACATCCACTTTTCTGAGTCTTCACAGCTAACCGCCTCAGAATAATTTGACGGCTCTTGGTTTGCATCTATATCTTCACCACATTTAAAGCATAAGCAACTAGGTCACCTCAAAGATACTTCTTTGGAGGTTTAATTTCTCTTCTAGTTTCTGTTTTTGGCGATAGAGTATTACGGTGAAGAAGCAACTCTATTATCAATTTTCGTACTGGCTTGAAGAGTCGACTCTGTATTAATTTGATACTCCACCTTCTTTTAATTTTCTTTATTGGAAGAGCCTTTAAGAGATAAGTTAGGTAGCATAGCAATTTCATCAAAAACAACATCTCTACTAATCACAACTTTTCTATTTTCAGAACACCATAACTTATACCCTTTTACATCAGCTTTATAACCAAGAAAAACACATTTAATGGATCTTGGTTCCAATTTTCCATTATCAACATGAGCATATGCAGGACATTCAAAGATCTTTAAATCAGAATAATTAGCAGGATTACCAGACCATACCTCTTGTGGAGTCTTTTTCTCAATGGCAATGGATGGAGATTGGTTGATCAAAAAATATGCAGTAGAGGCTGCTTCGGCCCAAAACGACTTTGGTAAGTTGGCATTTGACAACATACATCGAACCTTCTCCATGATCGTTCTGTTTATTCGTTCTGCAACACCATTTTGCTGTGGAGTATGACGAACTGTCAAGTGTCTCACGATCCCTTCTAACTTGCACAGTTTATTGAACTCATCAAAACAAAACTCTAAGCCATTGTCTGTACGGATGTATTTTATTTGTTTTCCTGTCTGTTTTTCAATCATAGTTTTTCAAGACTTAAATGAGGAAAACACATCACTTTCTCGCGCTTGGGAAGAATGCCCAAACTTTTCTGGAAAAATCATCAATAAAAGTTAGCATATAATTAGCTCCACCTCTCGAAGGCACTCTTGATGGCCCCCACAGATCAGAATGAATATACTCTAATGTTCCCTTCGTGTTATGGATTCCTCTGGTGAATCGAACTCTCTTTTGCTTCCCAAAAACACAAAGTGCTCACGTAACTTGGTTTGCAAATTCCTTGCCCATCAAGAAGTCCTCTTTTGCTCAATTTCGCCATGCCATTCTCACTCATATGCCCTAGGCGCATATGCCAAAGTTTAGTAATATCATCGTCACAATGAAGAGGAAGCAACAATTTGCATCACCAATAAATGAGAGAACCCCGCAAAACATATAACTTGGCGTCTTTCTCGCCGCCTTTCATCACAATAAGGGAACCTTTGAAAATCTTCAACATCCCACTTTCACTTTGTGTATTTGTACCCTTTTGAATCAAGAGTACTCAACGAAATTAAATTTCTCTTCAATTCTGGAACATGTTTGACGTCACTAAGTGTTCGACAACTCCATCAAACATCTTAACTTTAATTGTTCCAACACATGCGATTTTACACGAAGCATTATTTCCCATCAAAACAACACCTTCAGACACCGTTTCGTAATTTGTAAACCAATCCCGATTGGGACTCATGTGGAAGGTGCGGCTGAATCAAGTATCCACTCCTCGCTCTCTTTAGAATTGTTTGTGAAGCGACTAGAAGTTTACCATTCATCGTAGTCTTCTACAATATCGACTTCACCGTAATTTTCTAGTTGTTTTCCCTTTTGATTTGCAGCCTCCCTTTTAATCTTGTTCTGTAGCTTGTAGCACTCAGATTTAATGTGCCCTTTCTTCTTGCAGAAGTTACAAGTTTTACCTCTGTTTGAAGACTTTGATCTACCCTTAGATTCACCGCGAGGATTTCGTTCTGTGTCCTTCCACGATCATCATCAAGCATTCCGATCTTGTCTCCCACGAACAATGAGACCCTCTCCCCGAGAGTCGAGCTTTTAACCACAAGATGCTTCATCTTATCATACGAGGTCAATGAATCATAAACCTCATCAACCGTGAGAGACTCATGGCTATATAAAATCGTGTCTCTAAAGGTTGAATAAGACGGAGGCAACGAACAAAAGCAGAATCAACCCTAGATCTTCCTTATCATACTTGAACCTCCATGGCCTCCAAGTTTGAGAGAATTTCTTTAAACATCTTTGTTAAGTGTTAGTGCACTGACGCACCTTCCTCCAAACGATGAGCATAAAGCGCGTTGCTTCATATGCAACTTGCTAGTTAAAGTTTTCGACATACATATTTGTTCTAGCCTCTTCTATAATCTTTGCAGCTTCTTTTCCTTCATCACATCCCGCAAAATTTCATTAGACAAATGTAGATGTAATCGTGTTAGTGCCTTTCGATCCTTGCGCTTCTTATCTTCCTCCGTCAATGTCGAAGGCATCTTATCTACCCTAAACAGGCTTCCTCTAAATCCATCTGCAAGAAGCGCTTACATCTTTATACGCCACAACGCGAATCGGTGTTGCGATCCAACAATGAATTTCATACTTCAAAGACGCCATTACCGTGTTCGAGAGATGAAAAAACCCAGGAAGCTCGATACCAATTTGTAAAAAAATAGAAAAAAATGAAGAACACATGATTTTACGTGGAAACCCTTTCGGGAAAAACCACGCTGCAGAGGAGAAGAAAATTCACTATGTCGAATTCGAATCAATTACAAGAGGAATAGACCATGTCTATTTATAGGCTTATAAAGCCATATTCTAATAGGAGTAGTAAGATTGAAACTCCTTATTCTAATCAATATCAAATAGATGGAGTTTAATAAGGTTTAAAAACCTTATTCAAAATAAAATAAAAGAAGTGTAATTCTATAGGGATTCTTCTTTTATTTTATTTAAATAAGAATTTGGGTCACTTAATTCTAACACTATGCAAAATTAATAATTTGATAATGACCAGTTTCTCCTCAACAAAATTTATTAATATGAAAATTTTCAATCATTTTGAAAGCATACCAAAACTAAATTAGGAATTACATAATTTAATTTCTAAAAAAAATTATTAGTATATATAAAAATATTAAAAATGTAAAAAAATATTTTTTATATCAAAAATTAAATTTTCATGTCAAAATTTAATTTTGAAAACATACTGAAAATTTTGATGGCATACTAAAATTTATGAAAAAAATATTAAAAATTATGAAGGAGTACCAGAAATCATTAAAAATCTTTCATAATTTTTTATCCTAATTACTCGATAAAATATTAACTTTTACAAAGAAACTTATTATTGGAAGATAATTGTAGTGAGCTTTCCTTGTATATTTCCTTTGTCGTTACGTGAATTCATAAAAAGGATGTCGTTTGTTTTAAAACACGTGCGATAAAAGAAACAGTGCAATCCGAGTAACCCTTTTCAAACATATTACATCATCGTACGATACCTCTACCCAACTCCATATAATTTAACCATTATCAAAATCTGTTCATATATATCTACATCCCATAATATCTTTTTTCTCCAGGTGCAGCGAGGGCCCCCGACCCCCTTGGTTAAATGGGTAATTTTTCCTTTAGTCTCTCCTAAAATTAAGTTTTCTAACTTCGCGTTTGTTAATAGCAGTAACTCATCTTCTCGTGGGTGCTTTTCAAAAAATAAAAAGTTAGATATAAAATTTATTCTATCTTTATAGATAAAGATCAAACCCTTTACTTCATGGTAAAAGATGAACAACCACTACTACTATATTCAAAATACAAAAACTAAAAAAACTAATCAAGTTAGAATTTGACCTTATTATTTTAATGTTAAGATTTTACTATAAAAGGACCAAATGTGTATAACAAAATAGAGTAAACAGTTGAATATTAAAAGAAAATAAAAAAGAGTAGAGAGAAATATGGCGTTGGCACCCCACAGCCTCATCCTCTGCAGTCCACGTCTGAATCCTAAGCAAGTAATGATCCCTACTAATATTTGTCGTCACAAAGTTGAATCTGATCATCCTTCGTTGATGAGTAGCTCCCGTATCTGCTGTGCTGTGCCGCCGCCCACCACTCAAGTTTCTAATTCTGATCACCCAAAAGATGGAAGAAGTTCAGCAAATTACCAGCCAACTATTTGGAGCTACGATTTCCTTCAGTCCTTGAAGAATGATCATGCCGTACGTAATTAACCTCCCTCACACTTTGTGATCATCAATTCCCTTCTTTGTTTGCTTAATTCTTTGGTGCTGAATTCGCAGGATATTATATACAAAGAGAGAGCAGCGAAGTTAGAGCAGGAACTGAGGTTTGCTCTTCATGATGAAAACGCAGAGCCAGTGAACTTGCTAGAACTGATTGATGACATCCAACGGCTGGGGTTAGGTCATCGTTTTGAGATTGATATCAATCGAGCCCTTGAGAAATTTGTGTCTTCAGATGACTATAGTGTCGCAACAAAGTATAGTCTGCATGCAGCGGCTCTAAGATTCAGACTCCTCAGGCAACACGGCTATGTGGTTTCTCAGGGTAAGACCCGTTGTTGAAATTTTAGCTCCTTAATTAAAATAATAAAACGAGATTTTAGATTCCTTAAAATTTAATGAATTTTTTTTTTAAATCCATTAAAAGTTGGTAACAGAAAAGTTAACCCTTAAAAGTTCGATTTTTTTTTTACCTCTTTAGAAGTTTAAAAAAATTGTTAGAGCCCTTAAAAACTGAAAAACAATATTTTGAACTTTTTCGGCCTTAGTCCTAGGCGGCCACATCTCCAGACGACACTTAGGGTCGGGCTTGCTAAAGGTAAGCTTTTTGCAACTTATTATATAATATATTTGGCAAAAAAGGACAAGTATTTGATAATATTGTGTGAATACAGGTGTGTTTAAAGCTTTCAAGGACCATAAGGGAAATTTCAAGGAATGCCTTTACAAGGATGTCAAAGGAATGTTGAGCTTGTATGAAGCTTCACGTCTTGCCTTCGAAGGAGAGTATGTAATGGATGAAGCCTTCTTGTTTACACGAATGCATCTCACGGATTTACAGGGTGTTAGTAATCTCGAAGAAGGTTTATTAGAACAGGTGATCCACGCATTAGAGCTCCCACTGCATCGAAGAATGGTCAGGCTAGAAGCTCGATGGTACATCGAAGCTTACAGCAAAAGTGCAGCTAGAAAACCTAACCTACTTGAATTGGCCAAACTGGATTTTAACATTGTGCAGTCAACACTTCAAGAAGATCTTAAAGAGATGACAAGGTAAGACGATTGATTAAGAACATAAACATTTCAAAACATTTTTCTTTTATCACTTGCAACTCTGACAACATCGCTTTCACTTGTTGATTAGATGGTGGATTGGTATGGGGCTATCGAGCAAGTTGAATTTCGCAAGGGATAGGCTCATGGAATGCTTCTTTTGGTCTGTTGGAATGGTCTCTGAACCTCAATTCAGGAATTGCCGAAAAAGTTTAACCAAAGTGGCTTCTTTAGTTACTATAATCGATGATGTTTACGATGTTTATGGCACTTTAGATGAATTAGAGTTGTTCACTGAAGCTGTTCAAAGGTTTAAATTTTTTTTATTAGAAATATATAAAACTCTCTCTTATTATTCAGTACTAATAACATTTTTAATATCTTGAATTTCAGATGGGATGTATATGCCATAAAAGATCTTCCCAAGTGTATGGAGCTATGCTTTCTTGCTCTGTACAACTCTGTAAATGAGATGGCTTATGAAGCTCTTAGAGACCATGGAGAAAACATCATTCCATACTTAACCAAAGCTGTATGGCAAAGAATCCATATTTAAATTATGATTGCAAAAACATTAAAATCGCTATCTATATGTGTGATTTTTATTTTTATGTTTTCTCAGTGGGCAGATCTATGCAAAGCATTCTTGAAAGAAGCAGAGTGGGCACGTAGTAAACATGTTCCAACATTCCAAGACTATCTTGAAAATGCATGGGTGTCTGTGTCTGGACATATTTTTCTAGTCCATGCCTATTTTTTACAGAGTCCAAACATCACAAGTGAAGCACTTGACGGCTTGGAACAGTACCATGATATCCTTCGTTGGCCATCTACTATTTTCCGACTTTGTAATGATTTGGGCACTTCGAAGGTATATATTGATTATCACATTATTACATCTTGTTCAAATTTCATTTAGCAACTTCTAGTTCATGAAATATATATATATTTATTTTTGGGTAATATAGGATGAGTTGGAAAGAGGTGAAAGTGCAAACTCGATAATATGCTACATGAAGGAAGTTGGTTGCTCGGAGGCAACGGCTCGCCAACATATAAGTGATTTGATTAATGATTATTGGATGAAAATGAACAAATTCCGAATTGAAGGTTCTCCATTTGCGAAACATTTGGTAGAAACAGCTACTAATTTGGCTCGAATTTCCCAATGCACATACCAGCATGGTGATGCACATGGATGTCCAGATAATCTATCTAAGAATCGAGTACAATCGTTGATTGTTGACCCTATTTCTATAAACTAGAAAGTAATTTCATCGATGTACATTTGAGATTTTATAACCATAAGGTATAATGTGGTAATTGTTCACCTCATCTCTTACTCATGTGGTCAGATGTTCGATATCCGTTCATAGGAATGGAGAATATTTTATAGCATGTCGTTTACCTCTTCAGAGAACATCCGCGGCGAGGAAATTAATTACTACTACAGATGATAGATATCTTGATTCCAACAAAAATATAAAACGAATTTTTTATTCACATTGCTTGGCCTTGTAAACTAATATTTGTTCAAATGTATTAGATTGCTTAATTTTGTGAGAAATACTTATGAATAAAATCTAGATAATCAAAATCAAAATAAACAATTGAGTATAAATGAGGCCCCAATAAAGTCTAGATGCACATATTGAAATTGTAAATACTGAAAATCTCTCTGAAATGTATAAGTCTCAACTAAAAATTGACCACCATGGAAAGATCTCTCTAATTAGAGACAATGGCACATGCATCTCCCTCAATGGTGCCTTTGGAGTTGGAAAATTTTAGTGCCAAAACTAAGGCACTAACCTCTACCATATCTAGAACAAGTGCATCATGCACATTATGTGCACATCCATCTACTACGAAGCCATCACAGTCGAACACTATAACACCTACACAACCAACTTTATCCTCGAGCTTGCAATCAATATTAACGTTGAATGTCTTTTTTTATTTCACAGGTAACTTTAAAATTTTGAATGCCTCTTTTTCATAAATATTTATTTTTTAATATCTTACTATATCTAAATAAAACACTTATCAACCTTCAAATTTTATTTGTGGTGTCTAAAAATAATTTTTCTTTTTATTAGAAGTATGAAATAGTACGGAGATTATAACAAACCAATGGAGAAGCAAAAGCATAGAAGGAGATTCTCTACGGACAAAAACCAGAATAAAAAATATTCTATTATTAGGTTGGGGGAATGGCTATTCTATTCTATTAGTCATTCAATGGAAGGAATATTTTTTTCTCCATCTCACCTGTAGTAGCAACTTTTTGTTATACCTAAGTATAGTTATTCAATGTAATATTAAATAGAAAAAAAGTTTAATTTTGTTCTTGTTCTTGAAGTATTTATATGATGAAATAAATAATAAATTAATAATATTAATTAAATAAACAATTATTTTATATTATATTAAATATAACTGTAAATAAATAAAAAGTATACTAAACTTTTACCTTCTATTATACAGGCACCAGAATTAGAGCTGAAACCGCTTCCTGAGCATCTGAAATATGCATTTTTGGGGAAGGATAATACTCTACTGGTCATAGTTTCCACTAGACTCTCCACGCACGAAGAGAAAAGTTTGGTCCAAGTACTAAAAAGTCATAAGGAGGCGATTGGTTGGACCATTGCCGACTTAAAAGGGCTAAGCCCTTTGACATGCACAGATAGGATTTACTTGGAGGAAAACACGAAACTGAGAAGAGAGGCGCAAAAACGGCTAAATCCGAATATGATGGAGGTAGTAAAAAAGGAAATAATCAAGCTGCTGGATGCTGACGTAATCTACCCCATTTCTGACAGTAAATGGGTAAGTCCGGTGCAAGTCGTGCCCAAGAAAACGGGCATGACAGTAAAGAAAAATGCTGAAGGTGACTTGGTACCTACCCGAGTGCAAAATGGGTGGCGTGTCTGCATTGATTACAGGAAGTTGAACTCTTACACTAGAAAAGATCACTTCCCTCTTCCTTTTATAGATCAAATGCTTAAAAGGTTAGCCGGAAAAACTCACTTTTTTTTTGTCTTGATGGATACTCAGGTTTCTTCCAAATCCAGTCGCACCGGAGGACCAGGAAAAGACCACTTTTACGTGCCCATTCGGTACATTTGCGTATAGAAGAATGCCATTTGGTTTTTGCAATACGCCGGCCACCTTCCAGAGATGCATGATGAGTATATTTTCTGAATATGCATGATGAGTATATTTTCTGAATATGTGGAAAAAATTATCGAAGTTTTTATGGACGATTTTGCTGTATATGGAAATTGTTTTGATGAATGCCTTAAAAACCTAACAATAATTTTGAGTAGGTGCATTGAATTTAATCTTGTCTTGAATTATGAAAAGTGTCACTTTATGGTAGACAAGGGTTTAATTCTGGGTCATGTAGTTTCATCTAAGGGAATTGAGGTCGATAAGGCCAAAATTGACATTATAAATTCTTTATCTTATCTCTCCACTATAAGGGAAATTCATTCTTTCCTTGGCCAGGCAGGGTTCTACAGGCGTTTTATAAAGAACTTCTCGAAAGTAGCTGAACCACTGTGTGAATTGTTGTAGAAGGATAAGAAATTTGAGTTTGGCCCAAAATGTAGGGAGGCTTTTGACACGCTCAAGCAAAAGTTGGTCTCCGCTCCTATAGTGCAACTGCCAGATTGGAAATACCCGTTTGAGATTATGTGAGATGCTAGCAAACGCAGTGTAGGGCCTGTTTTGGGGCAAAGGATAGACAAGGAACCTCATGTCATTTGTTATGCCTCAAAAACCCTAGATGCTGCGCAGAGCAACTACACCACTACGGAAAAAGAACTCTTAGCAGTTGTATTTGCTTTAGATAAATTTTGACCTTATTTATTGGGATTTAAAGTGATTATTTTTTTCTGATCATGCAGCTCTCAGGTACTTGATTGCGAAAAAGGAAGCAAAATCGAGGCTCATCAGGTGGATTTTGCTGCTCCAAGAATTTGACATCGAGATTCGAGACAAAAAGGGATGCAAGTACTTAGTGGCTGACCATTTAAGCAGAATAAAAGTAGCTTTCGATGACATACCTATTAAGGAATAATTCCCTGATGAGAGCCTATTCTCGACCAAGGCACGTCTCCCATGGTATGTAGATATGGTAAACTTTCTAGCCACAGGCTCGTTACCCACTAAGTTAGCACGTTCCGTAAGGGACAAGCTTAGACGAGAAGCTCGATATTACATTTGGGATGACCCATACTTGTGGAAACACTATTCAGATCAGATAATACGACTATGTGTTCCAGAAATTGAGGTAACTTCTATATTTAATTTTTGTCATGGTGAAGCTTGCGGAAGTCACTTTGGCCCTAAGCAGACTGCTCACAAGGTGTTAGAATGTGGGCTATATTGGCCCACAATTTTTTGAGACGCATATAACTTTTGCAAGTTTTGTAATAAATGTCAACATATAGGTAACATCACTAAACGAAATCAAATGCCCCTATCCCCGATTCATGTGTGTGAAATTTTTGATTTATGGGGCATCGATTTCATGGGCCCATTTATTTCTTCATTTAGCAATGTATATATAATTCTTGCAGTAGACTATGTTTCTAAGTGGATAGAACCAAAGCCTACTCGTAATGATAATGCCAAGACTGTTGTGGAGTTTTTAAAACAAACTATTTTTTCCAGGTTTGACACACTTCGAGCCCTAATCAGTGATTGTGGCACCCATTTT
Organism: Gossypium bickii; assembly: GCA_025503065.1. NCBI lineage: Eukaryota > Viridiplantae > Streptophyta > Magnoliopsida > Malvales > Malvaceae > Gossypium > Gossypium bickii. The sequence goes on from CP106717.1 coordinate 110,048,132, forward strand.
TGCAATAAAGTCATGGAGGCACTATGGACAAAATATGGAGTTCACCACCGTATAGCTATGGAGGCACTATGGACAAAATACGGAGTTCACCACCGTATAGCTACAGCTTACCATCCCCAAACGAATAGTCAAGCCAAAGTCTCGAACAGAGAAATAAAGACTATTTTGGAGAAAATAGTTTGACCCAACTGGAAGGATTGGAGTCTTCGGCTAAATGACGCACTTTGGGCCTATCAGACAGCGTATAAGGGACCAATTGGCATGACCCCGTACCGACTTGTTTTTGCCAAAGCTTGCCATCTTCCGGTGCTGTTTGATAATATAACATGGAGTTAGAACCTGTAGGAAGGGCAAGGAAATTAGATATCCAAGAGTTAGAAGAAATTCACAACAATGCCTACGAGAATGCTCACATTTATAAAGACAAGACGAAGTTGTTTCATGATAAGAGAATAGCTACGAAGCATTTTTTAGAAGGACAAAAAGTTTTGCTTTATAACTCTGTATTAAAGCTATTCCCAGAGAAGCTTTGATCTCGATGGCAAGGACCTTTTATTGTGACCCAAGTGTTCACACATGGTGCAGTTGAAATAGAGAGTGAAGAGACAAGAAAGTGGTTCGTAGTCAATGGCCAACGGCTGAAGCCATTTTACGAGAATTTTCAGGCCTACACAATCGAAAAAATTTAGTTAGAGCCACCATAATCCCATTCACAGCGTCAAGCTAACGACGTTAAACAAGCGCTTGTTGGGAGGCAACCCAATTTTTATTTATCTTTATTTTTATTCTATTTATTATTTATTTTAATTATTTATTATTTTATCTTAATCATTTAATACTTATTTTATTTTGGATATTAATAAAAATTCTCTTCTTCTAACTAGGTGGACCAAAATGAAAATAGAGAGAAAAAGACAAAAAGACAAAACCTGCAGCCAAACAGCTCTCGTTCCATTCCTATTCTAGCCTGGAATAGTGCATTCTTGCCCTAGATTCCCCAAAACCTGTAGTCAAACACCCCCTTTCAGCCAAACAAAAACCCCAAAAAAAAATTCCAATTTTTTTCACAAAACCTCCATAGCCGCCGAAACCCCTTCACCACCCCCTCCACCGTCGATTTTCCAACCACCATGGTACGAACCCACTCAGGCCCAACCTCCGATGACCGTTGAGCAACGCTTAGAGCGCATTGAGGACCGACTTGACACTTGTGGCCAGCAACTAACCGAGCTCATTGCCATTATGCGCGAACGACAGTAACTACACGGGGAGTTCTTCTAAACTTTTCCACCTTTTTTTTATTTATTTTCTTCCACATTGAGGACAATGTGTTTTAAATAGGGGGAGGTACTCTTTGTTATTACTGTAATTTTTTGTTGTGTTTTTGGTGTTGCTGCTTGATGCTCAATTTTGCCCAAAATTATTATTATTATTATTATTATTTTTAGAATATTCTGCCTTTTTTCATGCCCAAGATTTTTACCAGGATTTGCCCACTGTTTGACCTACATGCATGATTCTTGTCTTCTGAGAAAATTATGATTTTTCCATAATTGATGCTATCTCCTCTGTTTTATTTTTATTAGGCTAAAAATAATTGTGATTAATAGAGTTAACTCTATCTTGCTTTTTCTAAAATTGATCAAGTTTAATATAAAGTGGACACTTAATATGATTGCATACTAAATTTATGTTCATGGCTATTAGGTGATTATTGAAACTTATTCTTGGCACTTGATTGTTTTTCCTAAGTTCTCCAAAATTAAAATTCCGTTTAATGTTAACAATTTTTCCTCGGTTATGAGTGCAGCTTAAAAACGTAATTGATTGAGTAACCGGGGTAGGGTGCTTGGGTTGTCATCCTATTTTGCGTCAAAAGGTTGTGTGACGTGTTAGGTAAAACTCTGTTAACCGGAATTAATTTTTAAGAACATGTTGGGCTGAGTAACCGGGGTGAGGTGCTTGGCTGTTATCTCTTTTCGCGTCAAAAGGTTCAATATGTTCTTAAGAAAAAAATTATAATAAATTAGGAGTATGTTGGGCTGAGTAACCGGGGTGGGGTGCTTGGCTGTCATCTCTCTTCGCGTCAAAAGGTTCGATATATTCTTAAAAGAAAAAAAATAAATAATGAAAAAAATAAAAAAATAAAATAAAATTTGGGGACTAAAGGAGGAAACAAATAGGGTGTCTTGGTAGGTTTGGTAATTTACCTAATTTTCATGAAATAATTCAAGTCGATTCTAATTTCTGTGTGTATTAATTGGAAAACTTTTTCTGTTTTACTTAAAGCAAGCTTAGGGTTCTCTTTATTTTTCATGCGCATTTTTGACTAATTTTTATGAAACTTTGGAGTGGTATTTCTTTTATAGTAGATTCTAACTTTCACAGTGGATAAGAACCATACTTGAGGGAAAGCATGGGCTAAGTAGGGGGAATTTGATAATACTCTAGAACGACATATTTTTATGTATTAATTATATGTTTATTTTGAATATGATTCTACTAATTTGGGCTATTTATGGTCTTTTATCTTTTAGGGACTAAATTGACGGCAAAAGTAAATTTAAGGATGAAAAATGTGAATTTAGAGATAAAGTGGGCCAATATGCGACATAGAAAAAAAGGTGATGCCAAAAATGCAAGTATGGAAGATATAAGGACAAAAATGCAAAAGAATAGATTTTATAGCACAAGACTCTATTTAATGTTTAATTATATTAGGATAATTATTAAGGATTATTATTTAGATTTAATTTTAGGATTTATTTTCATTTATCTTTAATTATCTTTATTTGTACTTATCTTTTAGAATTTAATTAGGAATAGGCTAGGTTTCTTAGTACGATAAATAGGGGATGAAGTGACACAAAATGGGATCGATCTTTGGCTGTAACACTCTCCCTTTCATAAAGTTTAGCCTTTTGTTCTTTCCATATTTTTTTCCAATAAAAATTCTATTTCCATTATATTTGTTTCTTTCCTAAAAATCATGAGCCACTAAATCCATCTAGCCAAAGGTTGTCGAAATTCTCCAAAAAGGATCATGAGGCTTAGAATCCGCGCTTAGCCTTTTCAACAGTGCATTCATCGCTTCTCCGCATTACGGGGCTGACGCTTCCGTCCAAGTCCCTTAATAGGTAATTTTTTCAACTTGTGAAAGAAATGACCGCTTTGTACGTTTTGGGAAGGTTGCACAGTCAGTTCGTTGACTTTCTGCGTCAGAGGTTGGCGAGTCCAAGAGACAAAATGGCATGGTATTCGCCATTGGGAAGTGATGATCTAGCAGAAGATAATCCCACAAAAGCGATTATTGGCTAGAGTCAGGTTCCACCAAATCTTAAGTCTAAATTCTTGGAGCTGGTGGTCGTAGGCATCCTCTTCCACTATAACTGGTTTATTCTACTTGAAAAGGATCACTTAAAAGTCAAGGATTAAACCCAAGGCGAATCGAGACAACCGGAGGCTGAAAAATCACCATAAGAAATCTTTTTCTCAACTTTACTTTTACTTTTAATTTCCGAAATTTCCATTCAACTTTTAATTTCGTTTTTATTTTATTCCCAGATCTAAACTTTAAATTCTTTTTTATTTTTTCAGGAACGCAAGTTTTCTTGGGCACGATTCTGCCCAGGATTTCGAGAAACAAGCATTCGTGCAATCCGGTCTCTGAGGATTCGACCCTACTTTCCCTTTACTGTTCTTTTCATTATTTTATAGGGAATAGGATATTTTTGGTGCTCTCAACTACTGCATCATTAGTTCTCTATTTTCATTCTAAAATTTCAAAGATGAAGAGTATCGAAACCATTTTTATATTTTGAAAAAAAACGGGGATCGACTTTAAAATGAAAATGGAGTCCCCACCAATCCTTTTTGCTTAGGTGTGATCGGATCACCTTATAAAACGTTTTATTTCAAAACATTGATTTTGGCCTACGAAATTCAAGAAAAAGTGTTCAGGAGTCGGTTACGTACGAGGAAGGATTAGCACCCTCGTGACACCCAAAATTGGTACTGGATTGATTAGTTATTGTCCTAATGTTTAAATGTCGAAAAGATCTGAAAACATGATTTGTTTAAAAACTTGAACAATTTGAGTTGGAACTTGAGATTCCTTTGTTCCGAAAGCATACAAACATCACATCCAACACGTTAGGACATGATGTTTTAAACCCTCGTAACCAAAATCATCTCATGATTTACAAAATTCATTAAAAGGATATTTAGTTATTTAGTCAAACAGAAAATCGAAACCCAGCACATTAGGGCACTATTTCCCGAATTTTTAAACACAAAACATTGCCTTATTTAAGAAAAACTTTTGGATAAAATGTGGTAATTAAAAGAGATAGATATTTTTAAACAAAGATTTGAAAAAAGTAAGATTAAGTTATTACAAAAAGTACAATTTACTAAAGTTACAGGTCATATTGACAATTAGCACTAACATAAACAATTAAGTAAAAGAATGACAAGCAATAATAATAATGTTAAGGTAAACAAAGATAATGGATTAAAAAAATGAACAATAAAAATAGAAAATATAGAGTAGATAATAGCAATTTTAAAAGAATCTATGAAAAAATTAAGGAAAAAAATTTATTCACAAGATTAAATTCATGTATAAAAAATAATAATATAAGGTAAATAATATACTCAAAACAATTAATGAAGATTATAACAATTTTTTAGAAAAATAAAAAAAGTATAAAAATGATATGGCTAAAAAACTAAGATGAATAATATATGTACATGATAAAATAAATAATAAATTTTTTTAAAAAATAAATAGAATATATAAAAACTTTAACTATAAAGAAATATAAGGGAAAGCATATATAATATAATAATAGTCTATTATATACACAAAAGAATAATATACATGTTTAAAATAAACAATAAATGGAAAATTTTGCCTTAATAATAAAACAATTTAGAATGATGTACGACATACAAATTTTCAAATAATACATAATATGATTGAAGTTAAATAATATATAATATATAGATAATATATAACAAATAAAAAAATAATATATATGATAAAACAATTTAACGTAAATAAGGAAAAGTAAAAAAGAAAAACAAGTTTAAAATAATTAAAATAAAAGAATAAATAATGATTAAGCAATTAAATGGATAAAAAAAAGTTAAAAAACGCATAAGTCAACCTAACTCCCGCAATATGAGGATTCAACGAAATTCCTCCACCAAAATCTAACTCAAACGGAAGCAACTTAAAAAGAAAAGAAGATGAGCGAAGAACAAAATAAGAACAACCCACAGAAAATAAAAACGCAAAAGAGAGAGAAATTTGAGTGAATGCTCAAGAATTTTTATTACTCAAAATTCAAGTCCCTTTACAATGGAAGGGAGAGGCCTTTATTTATAGTTGAGCCTCCCCAAATCCAACGGTACAGATCAATTACATCAACGGCTAAGATTAAAAGGTATCTACAAATTAAATCTCTAAGAATACAAAATCATATCTTCTAAGATTGCATACCATATCTTCTAGGATTGCATATCATATCTAAGATTTGCATATCATATCTTCTAGGATTGCACATCATATCTAAGATTTGCATATCATATCTAAGATTGCATATCCTTGAAGATTGTGTTCCCATATACGTCAAGCTTGTAGATGGACCTTAAATCTTTTCAAGTAATGGGCCATTCTGATCGGGCCGAATGATTTATTTTGGACTGCACTTGGACTTTGTTTTATTATTTTGGGTTTATTATTTTTTTGTATTGGGCCCGGGCTAAATTGGCCTATTACAGCTGCCCCTCTTTGCTCATTATCGTGTAACGAGAATGGAGCAAAGACAATAAAAGGACCAATTTTGCCTGGTCTTGCCGAGCCTTAACTTTTTTATCCTCATCTTCTTCAAGTAGTCTCTAACCCAACTGCAACTTCAAGAAGATTGAATCTGTAGCTTTAATCTTATTCTACTGCAACTTTAGGGAGATAAGACCTGCTATTGTAGATTTAATCCATCCTACCGTAACTTCAGGAAAGTGAGACTAGTATCATTGATCTTGATTCACTGTAATATTCAGGAAGACAAGATCTACTATCTTCAATTTGCTCCACTGCAAACTCAGACTGGTATCTTCAATCCGCTTCGCTGCAAACTCAGGAAGACAAGATCTGCTATCTTCAGTCTGCTCCACTGCAAACTCAGGGATGCCAGACTGGTATCTTCGATCTGCTTCACTGTAAACTGAGGAAGACAAGATCTGCTATCTTCGGTCTGTTCCACTGCAAACTCAGGGATGCCAGACTAGTATCTTCGATCCACTTCACTGCAAAATCAGGAAGACAAGATCTGCTATCTTTAGTCTGCTCCACTGTAAACTCAGGGATGCCAGACTAGTATCTTCAATCCACTTCATTGCAATATCAGGAAGACAAGATCTGCTATCTTCGGTCTGCTCCACTGCAAACTCAGGGATGCCAGACTAGTGTCTTCGATCCGCTTCACTGCAATCTCAGGAAGACAAGATCTGCTATCTTTGTCTGCCCCACTGCAAACTCAGGGATGCCAGACTGGTATCAGACTGGTATCTTCGATCTGCTTCGCTGCAAACTCACGAAGACAAGATCTGCTATCTTCTATCTGCTCCACTGCAAACTCAGAGGTGCCAGACTGGTATCTTTGATCTGCTTCGCTGCAAACTCAGAAAGACAAGATCAGCTATCTTTGATCTTCTCCACTGCAAACTCAGGGATGCCAGACTAGTATCTTCGATCCGTTTCACTGCAAATTCAGGAAAACAGGATCTACTATCTTCGGTCTGCTCCACTGCAAACTCAAGGATGCCAGACTAGTATCTTCGATTCGCTTCGCTGCAAACTCAGGAAGACAAGCTATCTTCATTCTGCTCCACTGCAAACTCAGGGATGCCAGACTAGTATCTTCGATCTGCTTCACTGCAAACTGAGGAAGACTAGATCTGCTATCTTTGGTCTGTTCCACTACAAGCTCAGGGATGCCAGACTAGTATCTTCGATTTGCTTCACTGTAAAATCAGGAAGACAAGATCTGCTATCTTTAGTCTGCTCCACTGCAAACTCACGGATGCCAGACTAGTATCTTCGATCTGCTTCACTACAATCTCAGGCAGATAAGATCTGCTATCTTCGGTCTACTCCACTGCAAACTCAGGGATGCCAGACTAGTGTCTTCGATCCGCTTCACTGCAATCTTAAGAAGACAAGATCTGCTATCTTCGGTCTGCTGCACTGCAAACTCAGGGATACCAAACTGGTATCTTCGATCTGCTTCACTGCAAACTCAGGAAGACAAGATCTGCTATCTTGATCCGCTCTCTCATGTAAACTCGGGGATGCTAGGATGGTATCTTCAATCGGCGGCGCAAACTCAGGAAGACAAGATCTGCTATCTTCGGTCTGTTCCACTGCAAACTCAGGGATGTCAGACTAGTATCTTCGATCCGCTTCACTACAATCTCAAGAAGAAAAGATCTGCTATCTTCAGCCTACTCCACTGTAAACTCAGGGATGCCAGATTGGTATCTTCAATCCGCTTCACTGCAATATCAGGACGACAAGATCTGCTATCTTTAGTCTGCTCTACCGTAAACTCAGGGATGCGAGACTGGTATCTTTGATCTGCTTCGCTGCAAAGAAAGACAAGATCTGCTATCTTCAGTCTGCTCCACTGCAAACTTAGGGATGCCAGACTAGTATCTTCGATCTGCTTCACTGCAATCTCAGGAAGACAAGATTTGTGAATTCACCGATGTTGCGACACCGTCCTCTAGGGGACCTATCCTGTAAAATTGGTTTTATGTGTTTATGCTTATGCAAAATAGTTAGGATGCTATGATCTGAACGAATCAACTGCTCCTAATCGAATGACATATGTACGAATGCAAAATGTCACGAGGACGATTCTTTTTAAGAATTAGGTTGTGACCACTTGTTGCTCATCCGGGCTCTATCGTTAACATAGTACACTGCCTTCCTACTGTAACACCCCAAACCCGGCCCATGCGTTACGAGCGAATTTGGTATGTCACATGAAGAAAATGAAAAACATCTTTGTGATTCGTACAAAAATAGGTATTGCTTTGTTAAAATCAAGAAAACAAGTTTGGTTTGATAAAATACTACTAACCTCAAAGATTTGATTGATAAATCGATAAATTTGAATGAATGATCTTACAAAACCGTGTCTTTTGAAAATATCGTTTATAGTTCGATAGAAAATATCCGTGTTAAAAATATTTGTAAAAGTTTATTTTGAAAATCCATTTGTTAATCGGTTTTGAAAACCATTATTTAAGTTTTTAGAAAATTCCCTTTTTAAACAATTTAATAAAAATAATAAAAACATCCTAACCATAAAGCAAAAAAAAAAAAAAAAAAATCCAGAGGCCTTATTACATCATTTAACCCAAAATAGTAAAGTAATAAAATAAACGAGAAAGAAGTCTAAAGTCCAAATAAACCATTTATGAAGTATGGCCTCCACCGAGTCATCCATGGCCCAAGTCCACGTCACTGAGCATTACCTGAAAGGGATAGGAGAAGGAGGTGAGTTACAAGAACTCAGTGTATAATCCTCTTACTGTTGTCCACTGGGCTTGATCCCGTTTAGCAAAAATTTGGGCCTGAGCCCATATAACAATAACTTGAGCCGAAGCCCATTTACAAAACAGAATATATCAAATGAATCAAATGAATGTAATGCAATCCCAAACCAATCCTAATAATCCATCCGCTACACACCACCCGTACCAACCAACACACCTATGGGGATCAAGTCAACCCACGTCGCCAACACACCAATTGCATGCATTATGCCTTTTATAACAAATTTAATTTTGGACAAGCCACCGGAATAACAGAATATACGTGGCATTGCCACTATACAGATTTGTGGCAGAGCCACCAAAATATGTGGCAGAACCACCAGAATTTCTCTTCGATATTATCCCATCCCAAGCAAAATCATGTATATAATGCATATCAATTCATGATTTTTACAATATAACAACAGTAATTTATTCAGATATTCATTACAAACGTACGGCCCATTATAACAATTTATCAAATTGGCCCATTGAAACACCCCACACCCGGCCCACGAGCCTGAACCGGATCTGGTATGTTCCTTAAGTAAACCAGTTTCAAATTCTTTTATTTCTAGGGGAAAACTTGTGTGATTTAAAAAAAAATATTGTTTGGGTTGGGCTTGTGGTGAAACGGACTCGATTTTATTTTGGAAACCCCTTTTTAGTATCAAGTGATAAAACATTTAGGATTTAGTTTAAAGAAATTTCACTTAAACTTTAATAAATAAGGTTCATAAACATAACAAATAAAAATAAATGGAAAACAATTCAACTATGGCCTTATGGCCTTATTACAACAAATAATTTCCAAATAGTTCAAGTACTTAAAAACAAATAGTTCCATAAAAATAAAGACTTCATGTTGAGCATGGCCACCACAAGTTCTGCCGTCCCGGTCCATCACTGTTCATCACCTGAAACATGGTCCCACAACGAGGTGAGTCAAACAGACTCAATGTGTACACGACACTAAATCATAATAGAATCAGGCATACAAGAGTCACACATTCAAAACAATGAATACAAGTTATGATGCATTCCCAAACCCAAACCTAATTGTCCATCCGCTACACACCCCGTACCTGCCAATCACACCGCGGGGACTACTAAGTCGACCCTCCTTCCGCTACACACCAAATTGCAGTCTTAGGTCACCGTATTCGTGGTCTTAAGTCACCACGTTCAGATTACTGTGGTCTTAGGTCACCACTTTCAGATTACTGTGGTCTTAGGTCACCACTTTTCAGATTACTGTGGTCTTAGGTCACCACTTTTTAGATATCACGGTCTTAGGTCACCGTGTTCGTGGTCTTAAGTCACCACATTCACTTCCCCTTTCAAAACAAACCCATATGCCCCAAATAATAATAATATGCATAAATATGCCAGAGTTCACATCCTTATCATATTCTCATGTTACTAATAACATTTTTCATATTCCTAATAGGAGTAGGAAACGTACCTGAGTACTTAGTACCATAACATGGTACCTTAGCCATTTTCATATTCTTATTAACACATTTTTAATAAACATGGCCATAATACATATTATAACGTAGTGTGGGGTACACACCTGATTCGCTTAGAAATTCCTTGAGATCCCGAAAAGCTTGATCTAATGCTTAGATCCTTAATCCCTACATTTGATTTATCACTTATTACCTTAATAAAAAGCCATTCGGCTAAAATTCCAAATCCTAGTAGGATTAGTATTCTTACCTTGTTTGCCGATTTGATTAATAATCAAATCCCGAAATCTGTAGTATTCCTTCCTTAAGATCGGCTAGCCACCAAATCATTTAACTATGTCAGTTTCTGGCTTTTGAATAAATAGGGAATAGTGCTAAATACCAAAAATATAAGCCTTGGCCGAATACTTACCTTGTGGATTCTAAAATCCCGAATTGGATCCTTGCTTCCTTAATGCTGTCGAAATATCTATACACATATGTTAGATTCTAGTCTAACTTGAAATCATACTTATGGCCTATGGCCGAATATCACTTTATTGTCTTACCTTGATGCCTTAAATCCCGAAAATCCTTCTTACAGTCGACTTGAGACAGATCTCGAAAGAGTTCTTCATATTTCGGCCAAAATACAATATGAGAGATTAGTTTCCAAATTTCGACAGGCTTAAAAAGAAAAAGAATGGAAACCGAGTCTAGATCTTACCCTTACTTGGAGAAATCGGCAACACCCTTCTGTCACAATCAAAGATTCGGCTTTGGCTTTAGTGAACAATCGGCTAGGTTCCAACAAATACTTAGTTTCAGCTTGACAAAAGAAGAAAAAGAAAAGAAGAGAGGAGAGCACTAAGAATTCGGTAGAGAGAAGAGGAAGAAGAAAAAAATTGATGAGTAGCCCTCCTTCCTTCCTATTATAGCCGAAATTGTCATCTAAGGAATCCCTTACTTGGCCACCACTCATCTTTATTTGATAGCTTTATCTCTTTAATTTAAAATAATTAAGAATAATCCTTTATTATCCTTTGAAAATAATCCAAATTAAATCCCTTATTTATCACCTTATTAATCGAATATTAAAGAGAATAAAATTTCTCCTTTCTAGAAGGCTTGTGTCGTCCACCTCAGGCTTCTGGAAGCAAAAATAAAACTTCTTTTATTTGCTTCCCAAGTGACTCGAACTCAGGCCCAACACCTCGCATGTGGCGCCATTTCCAGAGGCTCTAAGTGGCATCTTCAGGCCACTTTTTCAAGCCTGTTTGTGTGTCAAATTTCACAAACTTTTTCTTTTAAGGCCACCTTGCCTTAATTTCCTCTTTTAAATCTTAAAACTCGACATTTCTAAGTCATTTCTAAGTTTCCAAAAATTTTTCGTTCGGCTCTGTCAACTTGACATTTTCTTACATTTCAAGTTTCGTAAATGTTCACTTTCCTCTTTTGAATCATTTCCTTACATTTCCAAGTTTCCAGAAATGTTCACTTTCCATTTTTAAACTTAACATTTCCATACATTTTCAGGTTTCCAAAAATGTTCATTTCCAAATCATTTCCATTCATTTCCGGGTTTCCAAAAATGTTCAAAATTTATTCTTAGTACATAAAACATGTCACTTCGTACAATTAAACCAAAAATGCATAGGCCCTTTTCAGGATGTTATAGTTCTACCCCCCTTAAAATAATTTCGTCCTCGAAATTTCCTATCTAAAACAATTGAGGGTATTGTTGTCACATCGTCTCTTCTGGTTCCCACGAAGCTTCTTCCGATCCATGGTTGCGCCATAACACTTTGACTAGAGGAACTGGCTTCTTCCGTAGTACTTTCACATCACATTCCAATATCTGAATCGGCTCTTCCTCGTACGATAAGTCTGGCCTTAGCTCCACTTCTTCAACTGGTATCACATGAGATGGATCCGATCGGTAACAACGTAGCATGGATACATGGAATGCATCGTGCATCTGCTGCAACTCTGGTGGCAACTCTAACTGGTATGCCACTGGTCCAACTCGCTTCAGTACTCGATAGGGCCCTATAAACCTTGGGCTTAACTTCCCTTTGTGACCGAACCTCATTACCTTTTTCCAAGGTGAAACTTTCAGAAACACTTGGTCTCCCACTTCAAACTCTATTTCCTTCCGCTTAAGGTCTGTGTACGACTTCTACCTATCAGAGGCTTCCTTTAATCGTGCTCGAATCATCTCAACCTTCTCTTCAATTTCTGCCACTAACTCCGATCCTAAAACTTGACGTTCTCCTAACTCGGTCCAACAAGTAGGAGTTCTACACTTCCGACCATATAATGCTTCATATAGTGCCATCCGAATGCTAGCCTGATAGCTGTTGTTGTAGGCGAACTCAGCTAAAGGTAAGTAATCTTCCCAACTTCCTCGAAAATCCATCACACAGCCTCTCAACATATCTTCCAACACTTGTATAACTCGTTCAGACTGCCCGTCTGATTGTGGATGGAAAGCCGTAGTGAAGTCCAACTTAGTGCCTAAAGCTTGATGAAGTGCCTTCCAAAACCGAGACGTAAACCTTGGGTCTCTATCGGAGATGATCGACATCGGTACTCCGTGTAACCTCACGATTTCCGCCACATATAGCTTGGCCAACTTCTGAAGAGAATAATCAACTCTTACTGGGATAAAATGCGCGGACTTGGTCAAACGGTCCACTATCACCCATACCGAGTCCTTCTTAGTAGGCGTAAGGGGAAGCCCACTAACAAAGTCCATGGTAATTCTCTCCCACTTCCACTGCGAAATCTCGATTGGTTGAAGCAATCCTGATGGAACTTGGTGTTCAGCCTTAACTTGCTGACACGTCAAACATTTCCCCACAAATTCAGTCACTTCTCGCCTAAGATCAGACCACCAAAATTGCTCCCTTAGATCTTTGTACAGCTTAATGCCTCCGGGATGCACAGCATAACTGCTACTATGCGCCTCCCGAATAATCCTTTGTCTTAACTCCTTGTCCTTCGGCATACAGACTTTTCCTTTGTAACACAATACTCCTTTATCATTAACGCCATAGTCCTTTAATTTTCTGTTCTGTACTTGCTGAAACATAGCACTTAGGTCCTTATCAGCCGACTGTCCCTCTTTCACCTCCTTCAGCCATGTGGGCTTGACTTGCAACTCTGCCAACAGGCTTCCATCATCGTACAAACTTAAGTGAGCGAATATAGCCCTTAGATCCGACACAACCTTCCGACTTAGGGCATCAGCTACCACATTCGCTTTGCCCGGATGATATTCTATCGAACAATCGTAGTCCTTCAACAACTCCACCCACCTTCGTTGCCTCAAGTTCAACTCCTTCTGAGTCAACAGATACTTAAGGCTCTTGTGGTCGGTGTAGATCACTGACCTTTCTCCATAGAGGTAGTGCCTCCAAACCTTAAGGGCGAAACCACTGCTGCCAGTTCCAAATCATGAGTTGGGTAGTTAACCTCATGAGGCCTTAGTTGCTGAGACGCATACGCGACCACCTTTCCATCTTGCATTAGCACACATCCTAATCTCGTATGCGAAGCGTCATAGTACATCACAAAATCCTTCCCAGCCTCCGGCTGAATTAACACCGGAGCCTCCGTCAACACCTTCTTAAGCTTTTCAAAGCTCTCCTGCTGCTTATCAGTCCATTCAAAGGGTACTTCCTTCCTTAGCAACTTTGTCAAAGGCGTGACTATTGACGAGAACCCTTCCACGAACCTTCTGTAATAGCCTGCCAAACCTAAGAAACTTCGGATTTCAGCCACGGACCTAGGTGGTTTCCAATCCAACACTGTCTCTATCTTCCTAGGATCCACTCTTATTCCCTCTGCGGATACTACATGTCCTAGGAATGCCACCTCCTTAAGCCAAAATTCACACTTGCTGAATTTGGCATAGAGCTTCTTCTCCCTTAATACTTGCAGCACAACTCAGAGATGTTCATCATGCTCCTCTTCAGACTTGGAGAACACTAAAATATCGTCGATGAACACAACGACGAACCGATCCAAGTAGGGTTGGAAAACTCGATTCATCATATCCATGAACGCGGCTGGAGCGTTCGTTAATCCAAACGGCATTACCACAAACTCAAAATGGCCGTATCTTGTCCTAAAAGCAATCTTATGGATATCTGCCTCCTTCACCTTCAGCTGATGATATCCCGACCTTAAGTCGATCTTTGAAAATACTGCGGCCCCCTTCAGCTGATCGAACAAGTCACCGATCCTTAGCAAAGGATACTTATTCTTGATGGTCAGCTTGTTCAACTGACGGTAATCTATGCACATCCGCATAGTTCCGTCCTTCTTCTTTACAAACAGGATCGGTGCTCCCCATGGAGACACACTGGGTCGAATGAACCCACGATCCAACAATTCTTGGATTTGAGCCTTGAGCTCAACTAACTCCTTTGGCGCCATTCGGTATGGAGCGATTGACACAGAAGCTGTTCCCGGTAGCAAGTCTATTCCAAATTCCACCTCCCTATCTGGGGGTATTCCTGGTAATTCCTCCGGAAAAACATCCTCAAAGTCCCTTACGGTTCTAACTCCACTGACACCTTCTTCCTTTCCAGCCAACGCACTTACGAAGGCTAAGAACGCCTTGCACCCTTTCCTAACAATTTTCTCAGCCTTTAACGCCGAAACTACATAAGACAAGTAGTTTCTCCTTTCTCCGATCATTACTACTACTTCATCCTCCGGGGTCCTTAATTCCATTCGTTTAGTCGGACAATCCAACACGGCTCGGTGCTCTACTAGCCAGTCCATTCCAAGTATAAGTTCAAACTCTCCAAAGGGTAGTTCCATTAAGTCAGCCCGAAAATTCACTCCCTGAATCTCTAGGGGTACATTCCGAAAGATCTTATCCACCACTACAGTTTGGCCAATGGGCTTACTACAGTCATCTACCTATCAGAAAGTTCAGAGTCTAGGCCTAGTGTTTCCACTACACTACATGAAACATATGAATGGGTCGAGCCCACATCAATTAGAGCAAAATAGGGCTTGCCAAAAATAAAGAACGTACCGGTGATAACATCCGGCGCGTCTCCATCTTCCCTCCGGCGAACCGCATAAACCAAACCCGGTTGCCTTGCCTCAGCATTAGCAGCACCTCTGCCCTGTGTTCCACGTCCTCTGCCAGCACCACTACCTCGGTTACTCGAACCACAACCTCGTTGAGGCCACGGTCCTCCTCTACCAGCCTGACTAACATTCTGAGCTGCTGGTCGGCTTTCCTCTGAGTTCTTGGGACAATCCTTGACCACATGGTCCTTGGACCTACACCTAAAACATCCTCCTGTTTTCTTCCAGCACTCTCCCAAGTGCTTCTTTCCACACACATCACAAGGTCGATACCGCCCCGCCGACCGACCCAAATTAGCGACCTCGCGGCCCATCAACTCTAGGCCTCTTATGAACCTTTCCAGGTGACTCGAAACCTCTTTTGGGCCTATTCCTATCCATAGCCTGCTTTGTAGAATCCTTGATTCCCTCGGCCACCTTAGCCTTTTCTACCAAAGCAGAGAACTTCCGCTCCTGATGCGGTGCTATCAACAGTCTCAAATCATCTCTTAGCCCGTCCTCAAAACGGACACAGCGCATACCGGCTCAACCTCAGGAATTCGACCTCATATTCTGCAACAGACTTATTCCCTTAAACCAGCCCCAGAAATGCTTTCCTTTGCTCATCAGTATACCTGGTTCCAACATACTTCTTTTGATAAGCTTCCTTAACATAGTCCCAGGTCAGATCCTCCGCTGTGGCACCATCCCGAACAGTTAACCACCATTGATGCGCTTCATCGTGTAACAATGCCACCATTCCTTTTAACTTCTCCTCAGGGGTCAGGTCAAGCTCATCCATGATGCGCTCAGTTGCTTCCAACCAGTACTCAGCTGTACTGGGTGCTACTCCATACACTCTACGAAACATTTCGGCTCTATTAGCTCGAAGCCGTTCAGGCACAGACTTTCGGGTTCCTGAATTTCCTCCTACACCAGCCACCAATTCCAAAACTCGCAGCACAGCCTGCGATACAGCATCTTCCCCCGTCTGAGCTTGTTGCTTAACACCAACAGCTGGGGGTGGTGGTGGCGGTGGTATCTCGTTGTCAGACCTCTGACCCGATTTAACGGGTTCTGACACGGTCATCCTTCCTCTACCTCTTCCACGACGACCACATCCTCTAGAGCTCATTTCTAACATCGAAATCTGATTAAGAAGTTTTATGAATTAGTCATTGTTCCACTTGTTTACCCGCGAAGCAGTTTTATGAAAAAGTATTTAAGAGTGGTTCTTTCGTATTCATACATGCACACAGTCTTTTCATTCATACATTCATCCATCAAACAAGTATGAACTTTCGTTCATTCAGAGAAACGTTGTAGTTTTCATTGTTGTTGCTTTTCCACTACCCATGGGTATTTTCGTAATTTTGCCTTATAGGGGTATTTTCGTAATTTTTCAAAAGAAAAGTTTCTTGGTGATTTGCCGACAAGTATTTTGGAAATTTTAAATTTTCGGGGGTATTTTGGCCAAATTTTGAAATCCGGGAGTATTCAGGTAATTTTAGACCTCGGGGTATTTTGGTAATTTTTCACAATCCGGGGTAAATTTGTGAAATTTGACAAATCAAGGATATTTCAAAGGTTGCAAAACTTTGAGGGTTCTTTGTGAGAATTGTACTTTCCAAAACGATGGTGTTGTAAAAATTTTAAAAATCAGGGTCATTTTAGTAATTTTGTGAATTAAGGGCAATTTTGTAATTTTTCTCCAAATCAAGGTATTTTTGATAGTTTGCAAGTTGGGGTTTTTGAACACTTATAAAATAATGAAATTTTTGCAAAACTGTTGAGTATTTTGTAAATCAAGGGCATTTTTGTAATTTTAAAAATTGAAATTTTTTTGGAAAATTTTGAAAAGATGGTTTTCACAAGTTTAAAGGATAGTTTTAAGAGTTTTAAAACTAAGGTTTGTTGTTTTTATAGAAAAACACGGCTAGTTCCCTTTCGGGTTTTAGTCATTGTGTTTAGCCTATGACCGAGTCCTCTTGGTCAGGGTGAACCAAAGCTACGCACCAGGTAGGATTCGAGTGGAGAGGAGGTGAGTCACGCGGACTGCTTAAATACCAAGCTCCCACCGAAACCATTCCTAGACATGCGTACAGAGGTTGCCACACCTACTGAGCCCTCTAGGTTAGGATGAACCGGAGCTACGCACCAGGTAGGATTCCTGCGAAGAGGAGGTGAGTCAGTAGGACTGCTTAAATACCAAGCTCTTCCGGATCCAATCCTAGACATGCGCACAGGGGTTACCACACCCTAACTCAGTGACTTAGCCATAGGTTTGTTAAGTGCATTAAGTCTTATGTATTTGTGTTTGAGTAGACTAGTCCTAGGGTTCAAGTTCCTATCATACTATTCTACGTTCCATGCCTTTTCTACCCTTCCATAATTCATAAATCACATAATCATACAGATGGTTAAGGTACTTACCTGGTGGACTGCGGGTCGGAGACTTAGGTGCCATGCCAGAAAACCTGCTTATTTTCAGTAATACTTCATAAAAACTCATTTGGGCTCACTTTGAAAATGTTTTGGGCCTTAGCCCACAGGCAGAGAGTTTTAAAACTGGGCTCTGATACCAAACTGAAACACCCCACACCCGGCCCACGAGCCTGAACCGGATCTGGTATGCTCCTTAAGTAAACCGGTTTCAAATTCTTTTATTTCTAGGGGAAAACTTGTGTGATTTTAAAAAAATATTGTTTGGGTTGGGCTTGTGGTGAAACGGACTCGATTTTATTTTGGAAACCCCTTTTTAGTATCAAGTGATAAAACATTTAGGATTTAGTTTAAAGAAATTTTACTTAAACTTTAATAAATAAGGTTCATAAACATAACAAATAAAAATAAATGGAAAACAATTCAACTATGGCCTTATGGCCTGATTACAACAAATAATTTCCAAATAGTTCAAGTACTTAAAAAATAATAGTTCCATAAAAATAAAGACTTCATGTTGAGCATGGCCACCACAAGTTCTGCCATCCCGGTCCATCACGGTTCATCACCTGAAACATGGTCCCACAACGGGGTGAGTCAAACAGACTCAATGTGTACACGACACTAAATCATAATAGAATCAGGCATACAAGAGTCACACATTCAAAACAATGAATACAAGTTATGATGCATTCCCAAACCCAAACCTAATTGTCCATCCGCTATACACCCCCGTACCTGCCAATCACACAGCGGGGACTACTAAGTCGACCCTCCTTCCGCTACACACCAAATTGCGGTCTTAGGTCACCGCATTCGTGGTCTTAAGTCACCACGTTCAGATTATTGTGGTCTTAGGCCACCACTTTCAGATTACTGTGGTCTTAGGTCACCACTTTTCAGATTACTGTGGTCTTAGGTCACCACTTTTCAGATATCACGGTCTTAGGTCACTGTGTTCGTGGTCTTAAGTCACCACATTCACTTCCCCTTTCAAAACAAACCCATATGCCCCAAATAATAATAATATGCATAAATATGCCAGAGTTCACATCCTTATCATATTCTCATGTTACTAATAACATTTTTCATATTCCTAATAGGAGTAGGAAACGTACCTGAGTACTTAGTACCATAACATGGTACCTTAGCCATTTCCATATTCTTATTAACACATTTTTAATAAACATGGCCATAATACATATTATAACGTAGTGTGGGGTACACACCTGATTCACTTAGAAATTCCTTGAGATCCCGAAAAGCTTGATCTAATGCTTAGATCCTTAATCCCTACATTTGATTTATCACTTATTACCTTAATAAAAAGCCATTCGGCCAAAATTCCAAATCCTAGTAGGATTAGTATTCTTACCTTGTTTGCCGATTTGATTAATAATCAAATCTCGAAATCTGTAGTATTCCTTCCTTAAGATCGGCTAGCCACCAAATCATTTAACTATGTCAGTTTCTGGCTTTTGAATAAATAGGGAATAGTGCTAAATACCAAAAATATAAGCCTTGGCCGAATACTTACTTGTGGATTCTAAAATCCTGAATTGGATCCTTGCTTCCTTAATGCTGTCGAAATATCTATACACATATCTTAGATTTTAGTCTAACTTGAAATCATACTTATGGCCTATGGCCGAATATCACTTTATTGTCTTACCTTGATGCCTTAAATCCCGAAAATCCTTCTTACAGTCGACTTGAGACAGATCCCAAAAGAGTTCTTCATATTTCGGCCAAAATACAATATGAGAGATTAGTCTCCAAATTTCGACAGGCTTAAAAAGAAAAAGAATGGAAACTGAGTCTAGATCTTACCCTTACTTGGAGAAATCGGCAACACCTTTCTGTCACAATCAAAGATTCGGCTTTGGCTTTAGTGAACAATCGGCTAGGTTCCAACAAATACTTAGTTTTGGCTTGACAAAAGAAGAAAAAGAAAAGAAGAGAGGAGAGCACTAAGAATTCAGCAAAGAGAAGAGGAAGAAGAAAAAAAAATTGATGAGTAGCCCTCCTTCCTTCCTTTTATAGCCGAAATTATCATCTAAGGAATCCCTTACTTGGCCACCACTCATCTTTATTTGATAGCTTTATCTCTTTAATTTAAAATAATTAGAGAATAATCCTTTATTATCCTTTGAAAATAATCCAAATTAAATCCCTTATTTATCACCTTATTAATCGAATATTAAAGAGAATAAAGTTCCTCCTTTCTAGAAGGCTTGTGTCGTCCACCTCAGGCTTCTGGAAGCAAAAATAAAACTTCTTTTATTTGCTTCCCAAGTGACTCAAACTCAGGCCCAACACCTTGCATGTGGCGCCATTTCCAGAGGCCCTAAGTGGCATCTTCAGGCCACTTTTCCAAGCCTGTTTGTGTGTCAAATTTCACAAACTTTTTCTTTTAAGGCCACCTTGCCTTAATTTCCTCTTTTAAATCTTAAAACTCGACATTTCTAAGTCATTTCTAAGTTTCCAAAAATTTTCGTTCGGCTCTGTCAACTTGACATTTTCTTACATTTCCAAGTTTCCAGAAATGTTCACTTTCCTCTTTTGAATCATTTCCTTACATTTCCAAGTTTCTAGAAATGTTCACTTTCCATTTTTAAACTTAACATTTCCATACATTTTCAGGTTTCCAAAAATGTTCATTTCCAAATCATTTCCATTCATTTTCGGGTTTCCAAAAATGTTCAAAATTTATTCTTAGTACATAAAACATGTCACTTCGTACAATTAAACCGAAAATGCATAGGCCCTTTTCAGGATGTTACACCCATCTAGCCATAATATCAGATTGGCCCATTTAGAAAAATATCAAATCGTCCCATCTAGCCATAATATCAGATTGGCCCATTTATCAAAATATCAAATTGGCCCATCTAACCATAATATCAGATTGTCCCATTTATCAAACTATCAAATTGGCCCATTAAGCAATATAACAAATCGACCCATTGCGAGCTCATACTTTGTGTAGGAGACGACTCAAGTAGTCTTCAAGCCCTCGACTCAGCCAGGTCATTAAAGACGAAGGTAAGAAAGAAAATTCTTTTGATAACCATCCAATTACACCCTCTTTTCAGGAACCACCAGAAAAAGGAACGATTGAACCGGATCCTCAGTTTGGTGCCAACAAAGAAATAACTTACGAGGCGCAAAAGATTCAATCCAATAACTTGGACGAGTGAAAAACGCACTTCAAGGAGAAACTAGGGTTACACAAGGAGCAAAGCTTTAGAGTCGACAAATTAGAAGAGCAACAGACATACGTCAAAGAAAAGCCGGATCCACACGAAGTAAAACTAAAGGAGCCAATAGAAGAGCTCGTGGGGACTACAAATTACTTTAAAATAGGAAACCAGGTACTGTTAGACAAATTCGATCCTCACATCACCACAACAGACCTGAAGACAAAAGGAGAATTTCTTCTTAAGATACACGATATCTTCCCACAAGGAATAGTCAAGGTAAGCAATCCGATACTCGGCAATTTTAAGGTAAACGCTTCTCAACTTCAACTTTGTCAAGGGAATAAAACCATAAGCATGAGGGAAGATATTCAAACCTTTAAACCTCCCTAAAAATTTTCAAAATATAAGGAAAAATCTAGCTTAAGACTATAAACGAGCGCTTCTCGGGAGGCAACCCAAGTACTAACCCTATTTCTTTTTGCATTTATTTACATTTTATTTTCTTTTTCTTTTTCTTCTCCTTTTAAACTAACCAAAAGTGCAGAATTCCAGACCATATGGCCTTACACATGGCCGTGTGGACCACTTGAACCACCACCCTGACAGGGCAGAGGCCGTGCAATTCAGTCCAACCACCCCCAACATCACGGATCTAACCACCCTTCCCACGGTCACCGAGAGAGAGGGCACGACCGCGCCCCCAACCTTGTGAAGCTACTGACTTATCGAACACGGTTAAGACACGCCCGTGCAGAACGACCGTGCCCAAAGAAAAACTTTACAAGCATGGGCATGGAGGGATTAAACACGGGCATAGGGTGACAATACCCTCTATAACACGACTGTGAGGAAGCCGTGTAAATCGACACACCCTAGGACCATGGCCGTGGGGAAGCACCAAATTTGACCCTCTATTTAAACCCCTTAACTCTTCCCCTTCCCTCCATCTGATTTCATCCTTATTTTCTTTGCTTTGCACTCTTCTCCTTCTTAGATTCTCCACTTACTAAAGACCCTAGATCCTTGAGCAAGCCCACACCATGCCGAAGAAGCGGAGGAAGCTAAGCATAGGCTCCTTAACAAAGAACGATCAACATGAATTCATGCCGGTAGCTTCGTCTCAGCACCAAGCCAAGGATCTTTGAGACCAATTAGTTTTTATTTTCCATTTCTCTTTCCTTTAATTCTCCTTTTCTTTAATAATCTTATGTTTAATTTATTTTAATTTTATTCAGTTTTGTAGAGTCAGGTTCAAAAGGCTACTTGGGAATCACGCTGGTCACCACAATAACCTCTTCACTTCCGCCACCGCTAGCAACTCCCCAGCCTTAGAAATCACACCCACCTTGCGAACCATCCATCAATAAGGACTTCACAGTCTATTAATATTTTCTTTTCATTTTAGTTTTCTTCTTAGTCTTCTTCCCTTTAGTTTATTTTTCTTTAATTTCATATTTAATTTATTTTTATTAGGTCTTAATAAAACCTGGCTACTTCTCAAGGCGCTACCCAATTTCTTCATCTAGTGTAGGTTCGCCATCCCGACCATCACCACCACCAAAGACACTCATCCGGGAAAACATCCAAAACTCAGGGAGTAATTCTTTCCCCTTATCTTTTGATTTTTCCATTGAATGTTATTCTCTATCTTTGTACTTGAGGGCAATGTACATCTTAAGTGGGGGGGGTGAATAGTTATTTTGAGAAAATGCCTAACTTTTTACATTGTTCTCAAATCTCTGAATTTAATCTTGTTTTAAAGTAATTTTCTCATATTACTAATTAGGATGAAATTTCTGATGATTTGTGATAATTATTGACATGTTTTAGAATAAGTCATAGTTAATTGTCCACTGATAATTAAATTTAAAGAATACTATAGAATCAAGCATGATAAGTCTATTTTTGCAGGAATTAAAATTTTTGCTAGGTTGTTGATCCAATTTTGATTATCACCTTGAAATTCGAATTTTATAAGGATGATGTCAAAACACCCATAATTTTTGTGAGTATTTGAACCATATAGAGCATACATTCTTTTTTATGTGCTCATTTTTTGATTATGAGTGTGTCAACTATGAACTGTTATTCTAGAACTTGCCTTGATTATACATGTTGAGACCACAGTTATGATTTGATATACCGAGATGATAAAGGCACCTAGGTTTTAACCCACTTACACCACTAAAAAGCTTATCCTTATAATTAAGCCCTAGTGAACCCAGTTGAGCCTAACAACCTTTTTATTGACTCACCCACTAATTTTAACCCAAATCTTATTGTATTTGTTATCACCATTTTTTTAATTACCCTTTTTGTCGAGATTTGGTTTTGAACAAGTTTCCTAACTATGTTCTATATTTCAGTTGTAAAAATTCTTCCTTATTATTTTGATATTTGATTTTTAAAAAAAAATTAGTAGTATGAAAAGTGAGCTTAAGAAAAGCTCGTATTAGTAGATTCATGGAATTCCAAAGAATTTAGGTAGGTACTTATCGAATCAATCTTGATTCTAACCCTCTAATTTCAGCCTGTGACCACACCTTTAACCCTAGCCCCGTTACAACCCTAACAAAGACATTTTGATCTGTTTGTCATATCATATTGCAGTGGTGGAGATTTGATTTTCAGGCAAGCCTATGGGATTAACTTTTCAGGTTCGGCTTATGAGCGATCTTTTTCTAAACCTTAAACACTTTAGAGTGATTTGAGTGAATCTTAAGTGAGGATATCAATCCTTTTCAGTTTTGAATTGAAAAGGTAGTTATATAAAAGATGGGAGACACCTATGTTTTCAATGTACAAAAATCATGACTTATCCAGTTTGAATCTTTAGGACACTTTGAATCAAATTATCCATGTATAAATTATCTATGAATTAGGATAAGACATTGTTGATAGGAATTATTAATCATGGAAAGTTCATTTTAATTGTGAGTTGAGAATTTTGCTTGAGGACATGCAAAAGCTTAAGTGTGGGGGTATTTGATAAACCATAAAAGTAACATATTTTAGGCCCACATTTAGCATGCTTTTGGATAATTTAAGCCTTGATTTATGTAAAAAGGTGCTCTTAATCCTTTCTTTTCATGTCTAATACTCAAGAAAGCGCCCAAGGATGAAAAGAAAGTAAAACAGGCTTAAAACGGGCCAAATGGGCCAATTCAAGAAATCGACATGGCTTGAACTTCAAGCCACACGGCCGTGCCTCATTAAATTCCAAGAACACGGCTTTCTCCCAATTTACACGGTCGTGCCTCATTAAAGAAATCCAAACACAACCTAACCACGTTTCACATGGGCGTGTGCCATGGTCGTGTCCCTGTCGCTGGAAAGAGCAATTACATTCGGGAAAGGATACCTGGAGGCAAAGAAACACATTCCGAAGCCTATTCAAACACCCTATTAGAAATTATACTTAAATTAGGATACTTAGGGGCTAAGTAAATCATCTCAAAGTCTATATAAACACTCAAGGGGGCAACTTGAAAGGGGAGTTTGGCAGAAGCCGAAATCGGGATCGAAAGGTAGGCCAAGGAGCCAAGCCGAGAAGGTCAGAGTTAGGGAAAAATGCGAGGGTAGCCAGTTGATCTATCCCAAGAAGCCTGAATTATACTCAAGACGGCGGAATTCTCCTTCAATTCCTTTAGGGGGTTTTAGGATTTTCTTATGTTTTGTTTTATCTTTTCTCTTGCGATGTTTTGTTTATTCATTATGAACTAAACCCCTCAGATACCTGAAGGGGATGAAACCCAGATGAATCTTTTTATTTTATTTTTTAAGTTATATGATAATTACTTAGTTTGTTCTTAATTATGTTGCTTAATTCAAATTTAATGTGCTTAGGTGGAGAAGGAATAGACCCTGCCTAAGAGTAGATCTAACATAATTAAGCAGAGTTGATCGAACGCCTAGAGATAGTGTAACACCCCAAACCCGGTCCAAACACCATGACCGAATCTGGCATGTTACGGGAAAAACGAGTTTGAAAACTTCGATTTTGTACCACATAGACTAAAAAAACTTTGTTCCTTTTTGAAACCAAGTTGTTTAATGGTGTTACTAAAAGATTTAGACGTAGTAAAAATTTGCCTTCAAGTTTGAAAACAATTGATTTTCGTAAACTTATAAAATCAGTGCGATACCCGATGGTATAGTTGAAAACATATCGTTAAAGTTTTGAAATCATTGTTGTGTCATGTTTTAGCAAATTAGCCCAATCAGTCTGTTAAAGCATATTAAAATCAAACTTAAAACATAATAATAAAAGGCATAATTTAAAGGCTTTCTTACAAGTCCGAAATAAACCCAAACAAAATTAAATAAACTAAAGTACTCAAATGCAAATGGCTGAGTAAACTTTTTATTAGAGCATGGCATGCGCACCCCGAGTCCATCCCGGCTCCATGTCCGCGTCTACGAGTCACCTGAAATGTCAAAGGAGAGGGTGAGTCGAGTGACTCAGTGTGTAAATCCCGCTCCCGATAAAGCAACATGCTAACACACATCATACATAGCAATCATAATCAATGCAACCCGATCCTAACCATCCATGCTCCTTTCTACCCCGTGTGGTACCAAACCACTGGTGACATACCGTCACGATGTGTTACCAAAACACTGATGTCCCAAAGACATAATATCCGTCAATGTGGTCCCAAACCACTGGTGTCCCAAAGACACAGTTGTGCTACCAAAGCACTGGTGACCGAAGTCACAAATCCAACGATGATGGGGCCAACCCATCGTGTGTTACCAAAACACTAGCAGACGATCCCGTATCTCAAGTGGGGCCAACCCACGGTGGTCAAACCACAGGGACAAGTCGCAATGTGGTGCCAAACCACTGGTGTCCCAAAGACACAATGTGCTATCAAAGCCTTTGGTGACCGTAGTCACAAATGCGTTGATGGGGCCAACCCATCGTGTGTTACCAAAACATCGGCGTCAATCCCGTATAATCATCCGTGGGGCCAACCCACTGTGGTACTAAGCCACTGGGACGAGACGCTGAGGTACCAAACCTCTGGAGGTGCCAAACCTCTGGTGACCCAAAGTCACAAAGTGTGCTACCAAAGCACTGGTGCTCGTCAGCACAAAACATCACTGCTCCCTCAACTCGTAATACCCATCAATATGCCATGCTCATGTAATCATGCATATTATATAATCATGCATCTCATGCTATATTTCATGTCACATATACCCCATGATCATGGTAACATATAACTCATCATTTAAAATAGTAATCTTGACTTACCCGAGTCGTAATCATACCCATTAGGGTATCATAACAATCATCACTGTATCATTAGTCATCACACTGCGGTTATCAATTATATTACTAGGTATAAGTGTGTTAGTTACACACCGATAATACGAGCCTAGAAATCGACCTAAGCGACCTAAGTCCTCGATTGCTAACTCCTACAATCGGCCAAACAAAGGGATTAGGCATCCATAGCATTCGGCCAAAGCTATCAAACCAAAGGGCTTCCTTTTAAACTCTTACCTTCACTCGGTTTGGTTTCCTACCAAACCCGAACCACGATGGTTCCTCCTTTAATCAACAATCGGCTACACCTTAAGAGAGAATGGTTAATCATTGCAACTCTTGTTTTAAACGAAATTAAAAGAATGAACTATCAACCCAATCGCTACCCTCAACTTACCAATCGGTCAACGTAAGAAAAACTCCTCTTGCTTGATTTCGTAGTCCAAGGCCCTATAACGAAGAGATTAGACCAAACAATTAACACCCTTTCAACTCC
Source organism: Gossypium bickii (assembly GCA_025503065.1). Classification (NCBI taxonomy): domain Eukaryota; kingdom Viridiplantae; phylum Streptophyta; class Magnoliopsida; order Malvales; family Malvaceae; genus Gossypium; species Gossypium bickii. Next base: position 110,074,697 of record CP106717.1, read on the forward strand.
GACCATAACCGGGCCTTAACCAAACAACCAACAAAGATCGTAAGAGAGGATATGGCCATTCGGCCTAGCACTTACCAACACCCAAATTCGGCCAAACCAATACTTCTAGGAGAGGAGAAATATTCGGCTATGTTGGAAACAATAGAAAGAAGCAATCGGCACTAGGTGTTCACTCTTCTATTTTCGGCTTGAGGGAAAAATGTGAAATGGGGATAGAATTTCGGCACAAAAAGAAAAGGGAAGGAAATGGAGGATTTGGCTTCACAAAAACAAAAGAAAGGAGATGAAGAAGAGAATAATCGACCACCCAATGGACACCAAAGATTGAAGATGTTTCGGCCAGCTTTTAGGAGTGTGGTATTTCGGTTCAAGAAGTGAAGAAAGATGAGAGAATTCTTTAGGATTTCAGCTTTGGGTTTGACACAAAAAGAAAGAAATTTGGTTGCCAAAGAGAAGACCGAAAATGCACCAAAGGCAAAAATACATTCGGCCTTCCCCCTAACCCACACTATGCCGTCACTTCCCCCCTCCAACTCCCCCAAAATTTCGGCCACAATCCCCCCAAAAGCTCCCATTCACTCATTTCAAATGAGTGGACCAAGTCACACTCCTAAATTCGCTCCCTACCTTTCATTCGAAAGTGATGATCAAGTCCAAGCTAGAGTTCAAATTTCATACACCTCTTCCCTCCTATGCCGTCCAAAATATAAGCCAAAAAGGAGATTTCTGCAGCTTGAACTCAAGACTTCTCCCCCTTACAGATGACGCCACACCAAGCTCCTCCTTTGCCACTCTGCCAGCTCTTCATTTATGCAATGAAATTCCATTTTATTTTCTTAAGCCCCAACTCTATCAGCTCCCCACACCTAAGGCCAAAATCTAAAATTTTCCTACTTACTCAGGCATTCACTTAGCCTATAATTAAACCCCTAAAACACCGAAATAGTAACGCAAAGACACCAACACATGCAATAACATGCAACAACAAAAATAGCCCCTAACCCGGGATATTACGGTTCTAATTTCTTAAGAATAATTTGGCCTCAAATTACCGTCAAAAGAGTTGCGGGTATTCTTTGTCTCATCGTATCCTCGGGTTCCCACGTGGCTTCTTCTCGCGCCATGATTCCGCCAAAGTACCTTAACCAAAGGCACGGACTTTCTACGCAGAACTTTCACATCCCGATCAAGAATCGCACGTGTTCTTCCTCTATGGTCATATCCGGGTTCACCTCGATCTCTTCCATTGCCACAACATGCGATGGATCTCGAACGGTACCTCCAAGCATCGAAACGTGAAAAACATCGTGAATCGGCTAAGCTCTGCTGGCAACTCCGGTGATCACGCCATCGTCCAACTCGTCTCAATACCTTATACGGCCCAATGAATCTCGGACTAAGCTTGCCTTTTTTCGCCAAACCTCAAGACCTTCTTCCAAGGCGAGACCTTTAAGAAAACCCGATCTCCACAAATGAACTCTATATCTCTTCGCTTAAGATCGGCATAAGACTTTTTGTCGGTCCAAGCTTCCTTTAAACGAGACTGAATCAACTTAACCTTGTCCTCGGTGCCTCAAGAACCAACTTCGGGTCCCAACAACCGACGTTCCCTAACTCGTCCAACATGTAGGTGAGCGACACTTCCTACCATACTGACGCCTCATATGGTGCCATCTTGATGCTTGCTTGGTAGCTGTTGTTAGGCGAACTCGCCAACGGCGAAACTCATCCCAAGCGCCTCAAATCCGAACACAACCTCTCAACATGTCTTCTAAGATCCGAATAACTCTCTCTCGATTGCCCGTCCGATTGCGGTGAAAAGCCGTCTTTGAAATCCAAACGAGTACCCAATGCTTGATGCAACGCTCTCCGAACCTCGGCGTGAACCTCGGATCCCTATCTCGAGATTATCGAAAGCGGAACACCGTGTAGTCTCACTATCTCTCGACACATAAAGTTTCGCCAATCTACGAAGTGAATAGTCCACTCACGGGAATGAAATGAGCCGACTTAGTCGACGGTCTACAATAACCCAAATCTGAATCCTTCTCGCTAGGCGTAAGCGATAAACCATCGACGAAATCCATAGTTATCCTCTCCCATTTCCACCGAGGATTTTCACAGTGAAGCAAACCCGACGGAATCGATGTTCAGCCTTGACCTGGCGACAAGTCGACACTTCCCAACAAACTCGGTCACCTCTTTCTTCAAGCCAGGCCACCAAAACTGCTCTTTAAGATCCCTATACATCTTGCTACCTCCGGGATGCATAGCATAAGGATCGCTATGTGCATCACGAAGAATCCTCGCCTTAGCTCAACATCTTTAGGCATACAAGCCTTACCTTGAAAACACGTAACCTCATCACTAGACAAGTCAGAACCCTCCAAACCACCGTTCGCACTTGTAACCTCCGCGCACTCGTAACCTCATCCTTCAACTGTTTCTCTTTGATCTGCTCAACCCAAGTAGGCTTAACCTGCAGCTCTGCCAAAATACTCCCGTCGTCAAACAAACTCAAATGGGCAAACAAAGCTCTTAAGTCCGACACAACCCCTACGGCTCAACGCGTCGCCACCACGTTAGCCTTGCCACGATGATACTCAATCGAGCGATCGTAGTCTTTCAAAGAACTCAACCCATCTACGCCGCCTCAAATTCAGATCCTTCGGGCAAGAGAGGTACTTTAAACTCTTATGATCTGTGTAGACGATTGACTTCTCCCCGCACAAGTAGTGCCTCCAGTTTTTAGAGCGAAGACTACGGTGCCGGCACTCCAAGTCGTCGCGTCGGATAGTTGACCTCGTGTGGCCTCAATTGCTGGAGAGAAGCGTAAGCCACAACCTTACCCTCCTGCGCATCAAGACACAACCCAAGCCCGTGTGTGATGCATCGCAAGACACCGTGGAATTCCTTACCGACCTCAAAGTTGAATTAAAACAGGAGCCTCAGTCAAGATCTTCTTCAACTTATCAAAACTCTCCTGCTGTTCCTCAGTCCAAACGAACGGAACTCCCTTCCTCAACAGCTTAGTCATCGGTGCTGCAATTAACGAGAAACCCTCAACAAATCTTCGGTAGTATCCTCGCCAAACCGGAAACTCGAATCTCGGTATGCCCGACTTAGGAGGCTTCCAATCCAAAACCGCCTCAACCTTCCGAGGATCTACCCTAATCCCCTCAGCTGATACTACATGACCCAAAAACGTCACTTCACTAAGCCAGAACTCGCACTTACTAAACTTAGCATAGAGTTGCTTCTCCCTCAAAACTTGCAACACCACTCTCAAGTGTGCATCATGCTCCTCTTCTGACCTTGAGTAACCCAAGATGTCGTCAATAAAAACCACGACGAACCGATCCAGATACTGCTGAAACACCCTATTCATCATATCCATAAAAGCTGCCGGAGCGTTAGTCAACCCGAACGGCATTACCAGGAATTCGTAGTGCCCGTACCGAGTCCGAAACGCTGTCTTATGGATATCCGCTTCCTTAACTTTCAACTGATGGTACCCAGACCTCAAATCGATCTTCGAAAACACCGATGCACCTTTCAGCTGGTCAAACAAGTCATCTATCCGTGGTAACGGATACTTGTTTTTAATCGTCACTTATTCGGCCATGTAGTCGATACACATCCGCATCGAACCGTCCTTCTTCTTGACGAATAACACCTGGCGCCCCACGGCGAAACACTTGGCCTAATGAAGCCTCGATCCAACAACTCCGAACCGAGCCTTAAGCTCCACCAATTCCTTTGGTGCCATCCTATATGGAGCAATAGACATCGGCGCGATCCACGGTAACAGATCTATCCCAAACTCTACCTCACGATCCGGTGGCAAACCGGAAGCTCCTCCGAAACACATCGACAAATTCCTTAACTGCATTTAACCTTCTCAACAAAGCAGACTCTTTAGCCTCCAAGGCATACACATGCACCACATACGCTTCACAGCCCTTCCTGACCATCTTTACAGCTTTCAAAGCCGATACCACATTGGATAAGTAATCTCTCCTATTACCTATCATAATCACTTCATCTCCCTTATCCGGCGATAAAACCATGCGCTTAGCCGCGCAATCCACCTTGGCCTGGTACTTCACCAGCCAGTCCATCCCGAGAATCAGATCGAACTCCTCAAGCGGCGGTTCCATCGGATCAAAGACAAAAATGACCCCTTGGAGTTCTAGGGGTACATCCTTGTACAACTTATCTACCACTACAGAGTGACCTAGAGGGCTAAGTACAGTCATCTGCCTAGAAGATATCTCAGAGTTTAAGTCCATTGTCTCAACTATACTACTAGCAACATACGAATGCGTGGAACCCAAATCAATTAAAGCAGTATAGGGAGAACCAAAAATCAAGAACGTACCGGTGATTACGTCAGGTGCATCGCGCTCCTCGCGGCGCCTGTCGCATACACCAAACCCAGCCGCCGTGCCTCGTAACTACCGCACCTCGCTCGGTGCTCCACGACCTCGACCAAATCCATTACCACCTCGCCATTACCACGGCCCTCGTGGTGGCGGTCCATTACCTCGAGGCGTTTTACCTACGACTCTCGATCGAATCTGGCCACCCACGCGGGCGATCCCGATGCGATGATCGAGAGAACCACACTCGAAGCAACCCTTACCTCCCGTCCAACAACCACCCCAATGAGTTTTACCACACCGATTACCGCTGCGGTGGTCCCCGCCAGTGACACCAAATCTAGCGATCGATTACGCCCACTCGGTCTAGCCTCTCTCGCGGATTACCCGACGAACGAGAAGACCCAAAGCTCCTCTTAAGCCTACTCTCGTCCATACTCGCCTCACCGAGCTCCTTAACACCTTCGGCTACCTTAGCCTTCTCGACTAAGACAGCAAACTCACGCGCCTCCTTTGTGGAGCAATCAGCGACCTCAACTCGTCTCGCGGACCATCCTCGAAAACGAACACACCTCTCATGCTCGGTGGCTACAATGCCCACGGCATACCTACTCACCGGGAACTCGGCCTCGTATTCAAAGAATGATTTACTCCCCGAACAAGCCTCAAAAATGCCTTTTCATTTGAGAGTCGATGTAACTAGCCCCGATGTACTTCTTTTGGTATGCGGCTCACGAAATAATCCCATGTCGGATCTCACCGCCACACTTTGTCCGAACCGTGAGCCACCAGCGATATGACTCATCCGGAGAAGCGATACAATCCTTCTTAAGTTTCTCCTCGATCGTCAAGTCGGATCGTCCATGATCCGCTCCGTTGCCTCCAGCCAATACTCAGCAGTGCTAGGAGCAACACCCGATACACCCCGGAAAAACTCGGCCCCGTTAGCCCGGAGCCTCTCAGGAACAGATTTCCTAACTCCGCTTTTCGCGCTACACCGGCTACCCGCTTCCAACACCCGCAAAGACGCTGTGACACTGCGTCATCTCCAGTCGATCTTGGAACTCACCACCTCCGGTGGTGGTGGGCCCGCATCTCATTTTCTGAACCCCGCCCGATCCTACGGGCTCAGAAACCGTCATTCTACCCCTACCTCTACCACGAGTATTACGACCGCGTCCGCCTCGAGTGCTCATGTCTAACGATCTACGTTTCTGATTAAAAAGATTTTTATGCATTAGTATCGTTCCACTTTCTTAACCGCAAAGAAATTTTATGAATAGAGTTTAATCAGGGGTTCTTTCGAGCAATCAAGGTTTCAGTCTTCTATCCTATTCATCCAAAGAGATTATACATACATTCCTTAACCCTTTCCATACCTATTCACTCTTCGGACATTGCTGCCCATTCTAACCCAGGGGTATTTTCGTCATTTTCCCTACAGGGCATTTTCGTAATAAAAGACATTTTAAAACTTTCGTAAAACCAGTCAAGTTGAAATTCCAAAAATTTGAGAGTGTTCTTTGAAAATTTTATAAAATACTTCGTTTTGGAAACCAGGGGTATTTTAGTAATTTTCACAAACTGAGGGCGTTTTCGTAAATTTTCCAAAATCAAAATTTTCGATTGATATTTTGTAAAACAGAGTGTTTGAATTTCGTAACATCATTGAAATTTTGGGGCAAAATCATTGAGTTGAGATTTCATAAACCAAGGGCATTTTAGTAAATTTACCCCTAAGGGCATTTTTGTAATTTTCCATAAAACAGATTTTTCGAGAAAATTGTTGTAAATGTGACATTTTCAGTTTTGAAAGAGTTTATTGCCAAAAAGTTTGGAAAACATTAGGATTGTTGTTGTATTTTCGAAAACATGGCTAATTCCTTTTTGGGTTTTAGTCGTTAGGTTAAGTCCATGACCGAGCCTTCTTGGTCGGGGTGAACTCGAGCTACGCACTGGGTGGGATACTGCGAAGAGGAGGTGAGTCACGGGGACTGCTTAAATACCAAGCTCTTCCGGTTCCTCTCCTAGACATGCGTACAGGAGTTACCACACCCTAGCCCCGTGGCTGAGTCATAGATTTGTTTAGTGCTTTAAGTCTTATGCTTTAGTTCAAGTGGTTGAGTAATCTAATCCTAAGGTTCAAGTCCTATAAATCTAACTACGTTCCATATCACCTACCCTTCTACAAATAATAATTCACAGAAGAGTTAGAATTACTTACCTGGGCGAACTGGTGCCGGAGACTCGGTGCCATGCCTTGTAAACCATGTATTCCACCCAAAAATACTTAAAACGAATTTTTGAAAACAATTTGGGCCTCAAGCCCACAGCCGAGCTTTTGAACTTAGCTCTGATACCACAATTGTAACACCCCAAACCCGGTCCAAACACCATGACCGAATCTGGCATGTTACGGGAAAAACGAGTTTGAAAACTTCGATTTTGTACCACATAGACTAAAAAAACTTTGTTCCTTTTTGAAACCAAGTTGTTTAATGGTGTTACTAAAAGATTTAGACGTAGTAAAAATTTGCCTTCAAGTTTGAAAACAATTGATTTTCGTAAACTTATAAAATCAGTGCGATACCCGATGGTATAGTTGAAAACATATCGTTAAAGTTTTGAAATCATTGTTGTGTCATGTTTTAGCAAATTAGCCCAATCAGTCTGTTAAAGCATATTAAAATCAAACTTAAAACATAATAATAAAAGGCATAATTTAAAGGCTTTCTTACAAGTCCGAAATAAACCCAAACAAAATTAAATAAACTAAAGTACTCAAATGCAAATGGCTGAGTAAACTTTTTATTAGAGCATGGCATGCGCCCGAGTCCATCCGGCTCCATGTCCCGCGTCTACGAGTCACTGAAATGTCAAAGGAGAGGGTGAGTCGAGTGACTCGATGTGTAAATCCCGCTCCGATAAAGCAACATGCTAACACACATCATACATAGCAATCATAATCAATGCAACCCGATCCTAACCATCCATGCTCCTTTCTACCCGTGTGGTACCAAACCACTTTGGTGACATACGAAATCACGATGTGTTACCAAAACACCGATGTCCCAAAGACATAATATCCGTCAATGTGGTCCCAAACCACTGGTGTCCCAAAGACACAGTTGTGCTACCAAAGCACTGGTGACCGAAGTCACAAATCCAACGATGATGGGGCCAACCCATCGTGTGTTACCAAAACACTAGCAGACGATCCCGTATCTCAAGTGGGGCCAACCCACGGTGGTCAAACCACAGGGACAAGTCGCAATGTGGTGCCAAACCACTGGTGTCCCAAAGACACAATGTGCTATCAAAGCACTGGTGACCGTAGTCACAAATCTGTTGATGGGGCCAACCCATCGTGTGTTACCAAAACACTGGCGTCAATCCCGTATAATCATCCGTGGGGCCAACCCACTGTGGTACTAAGCCACTGGGACGAGACGCTGAGGTACCAAACCTCTGGAGGTGCCAAACCTCTGGTGACCCAAAGTCACAAAGTGTGCTACCAAAGCACTGGTGCTCGTCAGCACAAAACATCACTGCTCCCTCAACTCGTAATACCCATCAATATGCCATGCTCATGTAATCATGCATATTATATAATCATGCATCTCATGCTATATTTCATGTCACATATACCCACAGTCATGGTAACATATAACTCATCATTTAAAATAGTAATACTGACTTACCCGAGTCCAGAATCATACCCATTAGGGTATCATAACAATCATCACTGTATCATTAGTCATCACACGGTTATCAATTATATTACTAGGTATAAGTGTGTTAGTTACACACCTGATAATACGAGCCTAGAAATCCTGACCCCAAGCGACCTAAGTCCCTCGATTGCTAACTCCTACAATCGGCCAAACAAAGGGATTAGGCATCCATAGCATTCGGCCAAAGCTATCAAACCAAAGGGCTTCCTTTTAAACTCTTACCTTCACTCGGTTTGGTTTCCTACCAAACCCGAACCACAGTGGTTCCTCCTTTAATCAACAATCGGCTACACCTTAAGAGAGAATGGTTAATCATTGCAACTCTTGTTTTAAACGAAATTAAAAGAATGAACTATCAACCCAATCGCTTACCCTCAACTTACCAATCGGTCAACAGAAGAAAAACTCCTCTTGCTTGATTTCGTAGTCCAAGGCCCTATAACGAAGAGATTAGACCAAACAATTAACACCCTTTCAACCTGACCATAACCGGTCCTTAACCAAACAACCAACAAAGATCGCAAGAGGGGATATGGCCATTCGGCCTAGCACTTACCAACACCCAAATTCGGCCAAACCAATACTTCTAGGAGAGGAGAAATATTCGGCTATGTTGGAAACAATAGAAAGAAGCAATCGGCACTAGGTGTTCACTCTTCTATTTTTGGCTTGAGGAAAAATGTGAAATGGGGATAGAATTTCGGCACAAAAAGAAAAGGGAAGGGAAATGGAGGATTCGGCTTCACAAAAACAAAAAGAAAGGAGATGAAGAAGAGAATAATCGACCACCCAATGGACACCAAAGATTGAAGATGTTTTGACTGACTTTTAGGAGTGTGGTATTTCGGTTCAAGAAGTGAAGAAAGATGAGAGAATTCTTTAGGATTTCAGCTTTGGGTTTGACACAAAAAGAAAGAAATTTGGTTGCTAAAGAGAAGACCGAAAATGCACCAAAGGCAAAAATACATTCGGCCTTCCCCTAACCCACACTATATCGTCACTTCACCCCCTCCAACTCCCCCAAAATTTCGCCACAATCCCCCAAAAGCTCCCATTCACTCATTTCAAATGAGTGGACCAAATCACACTCCTAAATTCGCTCCCTACCTTTCATTCGAAAGTGATGATCAAGTCCAAGCTAGAGTTCAAATTTCATACACCTCTTCCCTCCTATGCCGTCCAAAATATAAGCCAAAAGGAGATTTCTGCAGCTTGAACTCAAGACTTCTCCCCTTACATGGATGACGCCACACCAAGCTCCTCCTTTGCCACTCTGCCCGACTCTTCATTTATGCAATGAAATTCCATTTTATTTTCTTAAGCCCCAACTCTATCGACTCCCCACACCTAAGGCCAAAATCTAAAATTTTCCTACTTACTCAGGCATTCACTTAGCCTATAATTAAACCCCTAAAACACCGAAATAATAACGCAATGACACACCAACACATGCAATAACATGCAACAACAAAAATAGCCCCTAACCCGGGATATTACAGTTCTACCCCCCTTAAGAATAATTTCGGCCTCGAAATTACCTGGTCAAAAGAGTTGCGGGTATTGCTGTCTCATCGTATCCTCGGGTTCCCACGTGGCTTCTTCTGCGCCATGATTCCGCCAAAGTACCTTAACCAAAGGCACAGACTTTCTACGCAGAACTTTCACATCCCGATCAAGAATCTGCACAGGTTCTTCCTCTATGGTCATATCTGGGTTCACCTCGATCTCTTCCATTGCCACAACATGCGATGGATCTGAACGGTACCTCCGAAGCATCGAAACGTGAAAAACATCGTGAATCTGGCTAAGCTCTGCTGGCAACTCCAGCTGATACGCCACTGGTCCAACTCGTCTCAATACCTTATACGGCCCAATGAATCTCGGACTAAGCTTGCCTTTTCTGCCAAACCTCAGCACCTTCTTCCAAGGCGAGACCTTTAAGAAAACCTGATCTCCCACAGCGAACTCTATATCTCTTCGCTTAAGATCGGCATAAGACTTTTGCCGGTCCGAAGCTTCCTTTAAACGAGACTGAATCAACTTAACCTTGTCCTCGGTCTCAGCAACCAACTCGGGTCCCAACAACTGACGTTCCCCTAACTCTGTCCAACATGTAGGTGAGCGACACTTCCTACCATACAGCGCCTCATATGGTGCCATCTTGATGCTTGCTTGGTAGCTGTTGTTATAGGCGAACTCGGCCAACGGCAGAAACTCATCCCAACTGCCCCTGAAATCCAGAACACAACCTCTCAACATGTCTTCTAAGATCTGAATAACTCTCTCGATTGCGTCGATCAAGCGGGTGAAAAGCCGTGCTGAAATCCAAACGAGTACCCAATGCTTGATGCAACGCTCTCCAGAACCTCGACGTGAACCTCGGATCCCTATCTGAGATTATCGAAACTGGAACACCGTGTAGTCTCACTATCTCTGACACATAAAGTTTCGCCAATCTCTGAAGTGAATAGTCCACTCTCACGGGAATGAAATGAGCCGACTTAGTCAGACGGTCTACAATAACCCAAACTGAATCCTTCTTGCTAGGCGTAAGCGGTAAACCACTGACGAAATCCATAGTTATCCTCTCCCATTTCCACTGAGGGATTTTCACAGGCTGAAGCAAACCCGACGACAACTGATGTTCAGCCTTGACCTGCTGACAAGTCAGACACTTCCCAACAAACTCGGTCACCTCTTTCTTCAAGCCAGGCCACCAAAACTGCTCTTTAAGATCCCTATACATCTTGCTACCTCCAGGATGCATAGCATAAGGACTGCTATGTGCATCCTGAAGAATCCTCTGCCTTAGCTCAACATCTTTAGGCATACAAGCCTTACCTTGAAAACACAGAACCTCATCACTAGACAAGCTGTAACCCTCCAAACCACCGTTCTGCACTTGTAACCTCCGCGCACTCAGAACCTCATCCTTCAACTGTTTCTCTTTGATCTGCTCAACCCAAGTAGGCTTAACCTGCAGCTCTGCCAAAATACTCCCGTCGTCAAACAAACTCAAATGGGCAAACAAAGCTCTTAAGTCCGACACAACCCTACGGCTCAACGCGTCTGCCACCACGTTAGCCTTGCCCTGATGATACTCAATCGAACAGTCGTAGTCTTTCAAACAACTCAACCCATCTACGGCGCCTCAAATTCAGATCATACGGGGTGGTGAGGTACTTTAAACTCTTATGATGCGTGTAGGCGATTGACTTCTCCCCGCACAAGTAGTGCCTCCAGATTTTTAGAGGCGAAGACTACGGTTTGCCCGGCACTCCAAGTCGTGCGTCGGATAGTTGACCTCGTGTGGCCTCAGCTGCCGAGAAGCGTAAGCCACAACCTTACCCTCCTGCATCAGCACACAACCCAAGCCCGTGTGTGATGCATCGCAGTACACTGTGAATTCCTTACCAGCCTCAGGTTGAATTAAAACAGGAGCCTCAGTCAAGATCTTCTTCAACTTATCAAAACTCTCCCCTTTGTTCCTCGGTCAAACGAACGGAACTCCTTCCTCAACCGACTTAGTCATCGGTCGCGCAATTAACGAGAAACCCTCAACAAATCTTGGTAGTATCTCGCCAAACCCAGAAACTCGAGATCTCAATGATCGACTTAGGAGGCTTCCAATCCAAAACCGCCTCAACCTTCCGAGGATCTACCCTAATCCCCTCAGCTGATACTACATGACCCAAAAACGTCACTTCACTAAGCCAGAACTCGCACTTACTAAACTTAGCATAGAGTTGCTTCTCCCTCAAAACTTGCAACACCACTCTCAAGTGTGCATCATGCTCCTCTTCTGACCTTGAGTAACCCAAGATGTCGTCAATAAAAACCACGACGAACCGATCCAGATATCTTTGAAACACCTATTCATCATATCCATAAAAGTCGCGGAGCGTTAGTCAACCCGAACGGCATTACAGAATTCGTAGTGCCCGCATCGAGTCCAAACAATTTGTCTTATGGATATCCGCTTCCTTAACTTTCAACTGATGGTACCCAGACCTCAAATCGATCTTCGAAAACACCGATGCACCTTTCAGCTGGTCAAACAAGTCATCTATCCGTGGTAACGGATACTTGTTTTTAATCGTCAGCTTATTCAGTTGGCGGTAGTCGATACACATCCGCATCGAACCGTCCTTCTTCTTGACGAATAATACTGGCGCTCCCCACGGCGAAACACTTGGCCTAATGAAGCCTCGATCCAACAACTCCCGAACCGAGCCTTAAGCTCCACCAATTCCTTTGGTGCCATCCTATATGGAGCAATAGACACCGGCGCAGTCCCTGGTAACAGATCTATCCCAAACTCTACCTCACGATCCGGTGGCAAACCCGGAAGCTCCTCTGGAAACACATCGACAAATTCCTTAACCGTACGAACCTTCTCAACAGCAGACTCTTTAGCCTCCAAGGCATACACATGCACCACATACGCTCACACGACCTCTTCGACCATCTTTCTGACTTTTCAAAGCCGATACCACATTGGATAAGTAATCTCTCCTATTACCTATCATAATCACTTCATCTCCTTATCCGGCGATAAAACCATGCGCTTAGCGCGCAATCCACCTTGGCACTGGTACTTCACCACCCGGTCCATCCCGAGAATCGATCGAACTCCTCAAGCGGCGGTAGCTCCATCGGATCGGCGGCAAAAATGACCCTTGGAGTTCTAGGGGTACATCCTTGTACAACTTATCTACCACTACTGAGTGACCTAGAGGGCTAAATACGGTCATCCGCCTAGAAGATATCTCGAGTTTAAGTCCATTGTCTCAACTATACTACTAGCAACATACGAACGCGTGGAACCCAAATCAATTAAAGCAAAGATAGGAGAACCAAAAATCAAGAACGTCACGGTGATTACGCCGGCGTGCGTCGCCCCTCCTGGCGGCGCCTATTTGCATACACCAAACCAGTGTCGTGCCTCGTAACTACTCGCACCTCGCTCGGTGCTCCACGACCTCGACCAAATCCATTACCACCTGCGCCATTACCACGGCCCCTCGTGGTGGCGGTCCATTACCTCTGGCGGTTACGCCACGACTCTCGGGTGATCGAATCTCGCCGCCCTACGCGGACGATCCACGATGCGATGATCCAGAGAACCACACTCGAAGCAACCCTTACCTCCCGTCCAACAACCACCCCAATGAGTTTTACCACACTGATTACACTGCGGTGGTCCCTGCCTAGCAGCACCAAATCTAGCAGACTGATTCTGCCCACTCGGTCTAGCCTCTCTCGCGGATTACCCGAGCGAACCGAGAAGACCCAAAGCTCCTCTTAAGCCTACTCCTGTCCATACTCTGCCTCACCGACTCCTTAACACCTTCGGCTACCTTAGCCTTCTCGACTAAGACAGCAAACTCACGCTCCTGCTGTGGAGCAATCAGCAGCCTCAACTCGTCTCGCAGACCATCCTCGAAACGAACACACCTCTCATGCTCAGTGGCTACAATGCCCCTGGCATACCTACTCAGCTTCAGGAACTCAGCCTCGTATTCAGCAACAGATTTACTCCCCTGAACAAGCCTCAAAAATGCCTTTCGCTGAGAGTCGATGTAACTAGCCCCGATGTACTTCTTTTGGTATGCAGCTCTGAAATAATCCCATGTCAGATCCTCAGCTGCCACACTGTCCCGAACCGTGAGCCACCACTGATATGACTCATCCCGGAGAAGCGATACAATCCCCTTAAGTTTCTCCTCAGTCGTCAAGTCCAGATCGTCCATGATCCGCTCCGTTGCCTCCAGCCAATACTCAGCAGTGCTAGGAGCAACACCCGATACACCCCGGAAAAACTCGGCCCCGTTAGCCCGGAGCCTCTCAGAACGATTTCTAACTCCCGCACTCCCGCTTACACGGCTACCCTTTCCAACACCGCAGATCGCTCTGTGACACTGCGTCATCTCGATCCCGATCTTGGAACTCACCACCTCCGGTGGTGGTGGGCAAGCATCTCATTTTTCGAACCCCCGCGCCCGGATCCTACGGGCTCGTAAACCGTCATTCTACCCCTACCTCTACCACGAGTATTACGACGCGGGCCCGCCTCGAGTGCTCATGTCTAACGATCTACGTTTACGATTAAAAAGATTTTTATGCATTAGTATCGTTCCACTTTCTTAACCGCAAAGAAATTTTATGAATAGAGTTTAATCGGGGTTCTTTTCGAGCAATCAAGTTTTTGATCTTCTATCCTATTCATCCAAAGAGATTATACATACATTCCTTAACCCTTTCCATACCTATTCACTCTTGGACATTTCGCCCATTCTAACCTGGTGGTATTTTCGTCATTTTCCTACTGAGGCATTTTCGTAATAAAAGACATTTTAAAACTTTCGTAAAACCAGTCAAGTTGAAATTCCAAAAATTTGAGAGTGTTCTTTGAAAATTTTATAAAATACTTCGTTTTGGAAACCAGGGGTATTTTAGTAATTTTCACAAACTGAGGGCGTTTTCGTAAATTTTCCAAAATCAAAATTTTCGATTGATATTTTGTAAAACAGAGTGTTTGAATTTCGTAACATCATTGAAATTTTGGGGCAAAATCATTGAGTTGAGATTTCATAAACCAAGGGCATTTTAGTAAATTTACCCCTAAGGGCATTTTTGTAATTTTCCATAAAACAGATTTTTCGAGAAAATTGTTGTAAATGTGACATTTTCAGTTTTGAAAGAGTTTATTGCCAAAAAGTTTGGAAAACATTAGGATTGTTGTTGTATTTTCGAAAACATGGCTAATTCCCTTTTTGGGTTTTAGTCGTTAGGTTAAGTCTATGACCGAGCCTTCTTGGTCAGGGTGAACTCGAGCTACGCACCAGGTGGGATACCTGCGAAGAGGAGGTGAGTCACGGGGACTGCTTAAATACCAAGCTCTTCAGGTTCCTCTCCTAGACATGCGTACAGGAGTTACCACACCCTAGCCCCGTGGCTGAGTCATAGATTTGTTTAGTGCTTTAAGTCTTATGCTTTAGTTCAAGTGGTTGAGTAATCTAATCCTAAGGTTCAAGTCCTATAAATCTAACTACGTTCCATATCACCTACCCTTCTACAAATAATAATTCACAGAAGAGTTAGAATTACTTACCTGGGCGAACTGGTGCCGGAGACTCGGTGCCATGCCTTGTAAACCATGTATTCCACCCAAAAATACTTAAAACGAATTTTTGAAAACAATTTGGGCCTCAAGCCCACAGTAATGAGCTTTTGAACTTAGCTCTGATACCACAATTGTAACACCCCAAACCCGGTCCAAACACCATGACCGAATCTGGCATGTTACGGGAAAAACGAGTTTGAAAACTTCGATTTTGTACCACATAGACTAAAAAAACTTTGTTCCTTTTTGAAACCAAGTTGTTTAATGGTGTTACTAAAAGATTTAGACGTAGTAAAAATTTGCCTTCAAGTTTGAAAACAATTGATTTTCGTAAACTTATAAAATCGATCACGATACCCGATGGTATAGTTGAAAACATATCGTTAAAGTTTTGAAATCATTGTTGTGTCATGTTTTAGCAAATTAGCCCAATCAGTCTGTTAAAGCATATTAAAATCAAACTTAAAACATAATAATAAAAGGCATAATTTAAAGGCTTTCTTACAAGTCCGAAATAAACCCAAACAAAATTAAATAAACTAAAGTACTCAAATGCAAATGGCTGAGTAAACTTTTTATTAGAGCATGGCATGCGCACCCCGAGTCCATCCCGGCTCCATGTCCAAGCGCTCACGAGTCACCGAAATGTCAAAGGAGAGGGTGAGTCGAGTGACTCGATGTGTAAATCCCGCTCCAGATAAAGCAACATGCTAACACACATCATACATAGCAATCATAATCAATGCAACCCGATCCTAACCATCCATGCTCCTTTCTACCCCGTGTGGTACCAAACCACTGGTGACATACCGTCACGATGTGTTACCAAAACACTGATGTCCCAAAGACATAATATCCGTCAATGTGGTCCCAAACCACTGGTGTCCCAAAGACACAGTTGTGCTACCAAAGCACTGGTGACCGAAGTCACAAATCCAACGATGATGGGGCCAACCCATCGTGTGTTACCAAAACACTAGCAGACGATCCGTAGATCTCAAGTGGGGCCAACCCACGGTGGTCAAACCACAGGGACAAGTCGCAATGTGGTGCCAAACCACTGGTGTCCCAAAGACACAATGTGCTATCAAAGCACTGGTGACCGTAGTCACAAATCTGTTGATGGGGCCAACCCATCGTGTGTTACCAAAACACTGGCGTCAATCCCGTATAATCATCCGTGGGGCCAACCCACTGTGGTACTAAGCCACTGGGACGAGGCGAGGTACCAAACCTCGGAGGTGCCAAACCCTCGTGACCCAAAGTCACAAAGTGTGCTACCAAAGCATTTGTGTGCTCGTCGACAAAACATCACCGCTGCTCCCTCAACTCGTAATACCCATCAATATGCCATGCTCATGTAATCATGCATATTATATAATCATGCATCTCATGCTATATTTCATGTCACATATACCCACAGTCATGGTAACATATAACTCATCATTAAAAATAGTAATACTGACTTACCCGAGTCCAGAATCATACCCATTAGGGTATCATAACAATCATCACTGTATCATTAGTCATCACACGGTTATCAATTATATTACTAGGTATAAGTGTGTTAGTTACACACCTGATAATACGAGCCTAGAAATCACGACCCCAAGCGACCTAAGTCCTCGATTGCTAACTCCTACAATCGGCCAAACAAAGGGATTAGGCATCCATAGCATTCGCCAAAGCTATCAAACCAAAGGGCTTCCTTTTAAACTCTTACCTTCACTCGGTTTGGTTTCCTACCAAACCCGAACCCTGATGGTTCCTCCTTTAATCAACAATCGGCTACACCTTAAGAGAGAATGGTTAATCATTGCAACTCTTGTTTTAAACGAAATTAAAAGAATGAACTATCAACCCAATCGCTTACCCTCAACTTACCAATCGGTCAACAGAAGAAAAACTCCTCTTGCTTGATTTCGTAGTCCAAGGCCCTATAACGAAGAGATTAGACCAAACAATTAACACCCTTTCAACCTGACCATAACCGGTCCTTAACCAAACAACCAACAAAGATCGCAAGAGGGGATATGGCCATTCGGCCTAGCACTTACCAACACCCAAATTCGGCCAAACCAATACTTCTAGGAGAGGAGAAATATTCGGCTATGTTGGAAACAATAGAAAGAAGCAATCGGCACTAGGTGTTCACTCTTCTATTTTCGGCTTGAGGGAAAAATGTGAAATGGGGATAGAATTTCGGCACAAAAAGAAAAGGGAAGGGAAATGGAGGATTCGGCTTCACAAAAACAAAAAGAAAGGAGATGAAGAAGAGAATAATCGACCACCCAATGGACACCAAAGATTGAAGATGTTTCGGCCAGCTTTTAGGAGTGTGGTATTTCGGTTCAAGAAGTGAAGAAAGATGAGAGAATTCTTTAGGATTTCAGCTTTGGGTTTGACACAAAAAGAAAGAAATTTGGTTGCCAAAGAGAAGACCGAAAATGCACCAAAGGCAAAAATACATTCGGCCTTCCCCCTAACCCACACTATGCCGTCACTTCCCCTCCAACTCCCCAAAATTTCGCCACAATCCCCAAAAGCTCCCATTCACTCATTTCAAATGAGTGGACCAAGTCACACTCCTAAATTCGCTCCCTACCTTTCATTTGAAAGTGATGATCAAGTCCAAGCTAGAGTTCAAATTTCATACACCTCTTCCCTCCTATCAGTCCAAAATATAAGCCAAAAGGAGATTTCTGCAGCTTGAACTCAAGACTTCTCCCCTTACTGATGACGCCACACCAAGCTCCTCCTTTGCCACTCTGCCTGTGACTCTTCATTTATGCAATGAAATTCCATTTTATTTTCTTAAGCCCCAACTCTATCAGCTCCCCACACCTAAGGCCAAAATCTAAAATTTTCCTACTTACTCAGGCATTCACTTAGCCTATAATTAAACCCCTAAAACACCGAAATAGTAACGCAGCACACCAACACATGCAATAACATGCAACAACAAAAATAGCCCCTAACCCGGGATATTACAGATAGGGTTACGAGGTTTTACTGAATTAGGGTGAAACCTAATATGGGAGTACGTTGATCGATTTTTTGCTATCCTAGGGGGTTATTATAAGCAAACGAGAGTTCCTCTAATTAACCTAGGGTTACACGTTATTCGTCTCGAGAGAGGCTTTAATATAGGTTAGGGAGTTTTACGGATCAAGCTAAGTAAAAGAAATCATATAATTTAGGGTTAGATAACAAGTGAAGTCTAGGTGGATTCTTCTTGAAGTTATCGTCGTAATCAACTGAGTTTTCCTTCAAAGTTATTTTCCTATTCGTCCTTTTTGTCTTTGTGTCCTTAGTTTAGTCTTCGTCAATATAGTTTAAAAGCAGCTTCACTCTATTTTTAAGGCTAAATAATAAAAAGAAAGTTAGTATTAGTACTCTTAGTTCCTTTGGGTTCGATATCTGGTCTTGCCTAAGCTATACTACTGTTTGATAGGTACACTTACCTTTAATCGTTGTCAGAGTTAGTTTCCAGGTTCGATCACATTCTTTATAAATTTTAAAACTCTGATTTATAGCGATCAGTATGACTTATCTTGTTTGAATCTCTAGGACTCTTTGCATTGAATTATCCATGTATAAATTATCTATGAATTAGGATAAGGCATTGTTGATAGGAATTATAAATCATGGAAAGTTCATTTTAATTGTAAGTTGAGAATTTTGCTTGAGGACAAGCAAAAGCTTAAGTGTGGGGGTATTTGATAAACCGTAAAAGTAACATATTTTAATCCCACATTTAATATGCTTTTGGATGATTTAAGCCTCGTTTAGTATAAAAAGGTGCTCTGAATCCTTTCTTTTCATGTCTTATACCCAGGAAAGCACCCGAGGACAAAAAGAACATAAAATAGGCCCAAAACAGAGTAAATGGGCCTTAGCACGAAATCGACACGGCCTGGCCCAAATCCTACACGACTGTGCCTCACTGATCACCTAGAGCACGACTTGATTCCCAACTTACACGGCCGTGCCTCAAGTTAGAAACCCGAACACGGTTTGAAGTTGATCCACATGGGTGTGTGCCATGGTCGTGCCCCTGTGGCTGGAAAGAGCAATTTCAGTCGGAAAAGGATACTTAGGGAGAAAGAATCATATTCCAAAGAGCCTATATATATCCCCTAAGTACCACCATTGAGGAGGCATCGAGCTAGGCCAAGGAGCTAAGCCTAAAAGGTCAGAATTGTGGGAATCGCTCGAAGTTAGCCAGTTGATCCATCCCAAGAAGTCGGAATTATACTCAAGACGGCGAAACTCTCCTTCAATTCTTTCAGGGAGTTTTAGGGATTTCTTATGTTTTTTTTATCTTTTCTCTTGAGATGTTTTCTTTATTCAGTATGAACTAAATCCCTCAGATACCTGAAGGGGGTGAAACCTAGATGAATCTTGTTATTTGATTTTTGAATTATATGATAACTATTTAGTTTGTTCTTAATTATGCATGTTTAATCCAAATCTGATGTGCTTAGGTGGAGGAGGAATAGACCCTATTTAAGAGTAGATCTACTATAATTAAGCGAAATTGATCGAACGCCTAGAAATAGGGTTACGAGATTTTACCGGATTAGGGTGAAATCTAATATAGGAATCCATAGATTGATTTACTACTATTCTAGGGGGTTATTATAAGAAAACGAGAGTTCCACTAATTAACCTAGGGTTAGACGTTATTCGCCTCGAAAGAGGGTTTAATATAGGTTAGGGAGTCCTACGGATCAAGCTAAGTAAATAAATCATATGATTCAGGGTTAGATAACAAGTGAAGTCTAGGTGGATTCTTCCTGAGGGTATCGTCGTGATCAATTGAGTTTTTCTTCAAGTTATTTCCCAATTCGTTCTTTTTGTCTTTGTCCTTAACTTAGTCATCGTTAACTTAGATTAAAACAACTTCACTTTATTTTTAAGGCTAAATAATAAAAAGAAAGTTAGTATTAATACTTTTAGTTCCTTTGGGTTTGACAATCTGGTCTCGCCTAAGCTATACTACTGTTCGATAGGTACACTTGCCTTTAATCATTGTCAGAGTTAGTTTTCAGGTTCTCATTCTTTTATAAATTTTAAAGTTCTAATTTCAGCAATCAAGATAACACCCAAGGAAGAATCCACCTAGACTTCACTTGTTATCTAACTCTAAACCAGACGATTTATTCATTTGACTTGATTCGTAAGATTCCCTAAGTTATATTAATCCCTCTCTCGAGGCGACTAACGTCTAACCGTAGGTTGATTAATTGAAATCTCTTTCTAATTAAAACCCCTAGAATCGCATTAACTCGATCTATGGGCTCCCATATTAGGTTTTACCCTAATCCGGCAAAATCTCGTCACCTTATCTCTAGGCGTGCGATCAACTCCGCTTAATTATGTTAGATCTACTCTTAGGCAGGGACTTTTGGTCCTCCACCTAAGCACATAATACTTGAATTAATATCCCGAAAATATCAATACAAGAATTAAGAACACATAATTAAGAGCAAGTCAAATATTTATCATATAGTTCAGAAAACAATAACAAGATTCATCTTAGGTTTCATCCCCCTCAGGTATCTGAGGGTTTAGTTCATAACAATAAAAGAAAACATCGCAAAAGAAAAGATAAAACAAAACATAAGAAATCCCTAAAACCCCCTGAAGGAACTGAAGGAGAGATCCTCTGTCTTGAGTATAATTCTGGTTTCTTGAGATGGTTTAACTGGCTCTCTTCGAGTAAATCTCCACAAATCTGCCTTCTCTGGCCTAGTCAAACGCCCCCTGCCTAAAGCCTTGGGTTCCCCCCTTTCTGGTCATACTTAGGGTGTTTATATAGGCTTTTAATTATTTTTCTTTACCCCTAAGTATCCAAATCTGAGTGAAACTCTTATTTCCTACGACAGGGACACGCCCGTGTAAGTCATGGCCAGGCCGTGTTCGAACCTGAGGATTGAAGCACGGCCATGTGGTCTTGGGCCCAGGCCGTGTGGATTTCATTATATGGCCCATTTACTCTATTTTGGGCCCGTTTTCCGTTTTTTTTCATCGTCCAGTGCTCTCCTGAGTATAAAACATGAAAACAAAGGATTAAGAGCACCAAATTACACTATTCAAGGCTTAAATCATCCAAAAGCATGCTAAATGTGGGCTTAAAATATGTTACTTTTACTGTTTATCAAATACCCCCACACTTAAGCTTTTGCTTTTCCTCAAGCAAAATTCTCAACTCACAATGAAAACGAAATTCCTTGATTCATAATATTTATTAATAATGTTTCATCATAATTCATAGATAATTTATACATGGATAATTCAACTCAAAGGGCCCTAAAGATTCAAACAATCAAAGTCATATATTTTTAGCTTGAAAACATAGGCGTTTCCCTTTACCTGAATAGTTACCTCTGATTCAAAATCGGCAAGAGTTGACATCCTCACTAAAGATTCACTCAAATCACTCAAAGTGTTTAAGGTTCAAAATTAAGCACTCAATAAGTCAATCATGAAAAGTTAATCTTATATGCTTGCATGAAAATCTAATCTCCACCACTGTAAAATGAGATGATACACAAATCAAAAAGGTCTTTACAGGGTTGTAACGGAGCTAGGTTAAGGGTATGGATATAGGCTAAATTAACAGGTTAGAATCGAGATTGACCTGATAAATTACCTAACTAGAGAAATAAACTAATCTTAGATAATTACATCAATTCAAAACTAATAATACGAGCTTTTTCTTCAAGATTTGAAATTTATAAATATAAGCTCAGCTTAATCGTAGAACTAATAATGAACATACTTTGATTTTTTTTAAGAACAAATCATGTAATAATAGGAAAGAGCTTTTACAACTGAAATATAGAACATAATTAGGTAACTGCTCAAAATCAAATCTCGACAAAAAGGGTAATCAAGAAGAATAGTAATAACAAATACAAAAGGCTTTGGGTTAATATTAGTGGGTAAGTCAATGAAAAGGGTTGTTAGGATCAAATGGGTTCACTGGGGGTTAATTTATGAGGGTTAGTGGTGTAAGTGGGTTAAATCCTAAGTGCCTTTATCATCTCTGTATATCAAATCAAGAGTGTGGTCTCAACATGTATAATCAATGCAAGTTCTAGAATAACAAATCAATGTCGACACACTCATAATAAAAAAGTGAGCATGAAAAAGAATATATGCTCTATAAGGCTCAAAGTTTCACAAAAAATTATTGGTTTTTGATGTCAACCTCGTAAATTTCAAACTTCAAAGTAATATTCAAATTCAAGTAGACAACCTAGAAAAAAAAATTTAATTTTTGAAAAATAGAGTTATCATGCTTGATTCTCTAGTATCCTTCAAATTTAATCATCAATGTACAATTATCAATGACTTAATCCAAAACACATCAAAAAGAATCATAAATGTAACACCCTGAATATTTGGGTCTGTGTATTTTATGTGATTGTTTGCTTAAAATATTTGAGGAGCAAATGGGGCTCAGGTTTGGGCTGAAGCTTTAAATAAATATTTTGTTTAGACACTTTAGGGGCTTAAATTAAAGTTTTAGTAGTTTAAGTGGCATATTGGGCTTGTGGCCCAGCAACTAGGAGCACAGTAGAGGGGAGCTTTAAGTGGCGTCACTTGTGCATGAGGAAAGCCCAAATTTTGGCAGCTTGAAGCCCAAGTTTTTAGGGCTAAAATTCGACACTTAAATGAGTAAGGGGGGACGGCACAAGGCTATTTTTTTAGGGATTTTTAATGTTTATTTTATGATTAATTATAAGGATAATAGGCAGATAATGAAGAGAGGAATTAGGGCTATTTTTAAGGAGATAAGGGATCAAGATAAGGGAAAGGATGAGAGCTCATCCAAGCGGCTAGAGTTGGCCGAAAATTTGACTCTGTAAAGGGGAAAGAATCGGCTCTGTATAGGCAACAAGGTGTTCCGAATTCTTCATTATGTTCTCTAAAAATTCTCTCAAAATCTCTCTTTTTATTTTCGGTAAACTTGAACTCTCTCTTCTCTTTTCTTGATTCTGATAGAAACCAAAAGTTCTTAAAATCTCAATTACCGAAACCCCACCATTCTTGTTCTCTTTGGCCGAATCTTTTTATCCATTCTTTGCTTATCTTCTCAAATCCTTTGTTTTTCCAAAAGCCGAAATCCCTAGGATCTCACCTCCTGAAGTTGCCGAATCTTCTTTAGTGGAGCTTGCTTGTGCCGAAAGTTGAAGGGAATTTTAGGTAAGTATCGATTTGTCCTTAGCCGAATGGCTATTAGAAACTAATCTCTTATTTCACTCTTATTTTCAGCATTCTGGGATCTGAAAAGGAGTCAATCGCGAAGATCTCTAAGTCATAAGTTCAGTAATACTCGAATCGTGGTACTTTTGGGATCCCAAGGTAAGAAAATCTATTGATTTTTGTGTGTAAAATCGGGTAGAACACTAACCGTGGTCGATTATAGGAGAGGCCCTATTTTCACATCTTTTTGGCTTTTCGAGCAAAGTTGTAGATCGGTTTAGCAGGGGTATCGACATTAATCAGGTGTGTAACTCTCTACACCATCTAGATCTGCTTGTTAAATATATGATTATAAGTCTTATATGTTCTGTTAAATGCCGAAATCTCGGCACAACGTTTGAAACCCAAAGAGGGTAAAGAAAATCACCAGTTTAGTGATACCTGTCGTTCTAAATGAATGTTCTGATTAAATGATATGGGTATACCGATTTTCTATAATTGCATGGGTTGGGTTTGATGAAAGGAGGAAGTTATATGTTGTAGCAATTTTTACCATGATTTATTGTAGCGGTTCTTTACTGTGATCTATTGTAGCGGCTTTTGCCGTGATCTGTTGTAGTGGCTACGGCCATGATCTGATGATGAGCAGCACGACTGCCATCAAGGCGTGTAGCGGTGTGGGTTGGTTGTAGAAATCCCCAATGGTGTGTATGGCTGGTACGGGTGGCGTGTAGCAGATGGATACCTAGGAAATGGGTTGGGCTTTGCACATCATTTGTTATATACATGAATTTATTATCCTGTTCTGTGGGGTTAAGGCCCAAATCTAATGGTGCATGAGTGTTACACACTGAGTCTCGCGACTCACCCTTTTAATTTAACAATTTAAGGTGACACCTAGTGCATCAGACCGGGTCAGAAAGGAACGCGAGGTGGCCATGCAAAAGAGCAATTGGATTCAGCTAAAAGGCTTTTAGTTTATTATTTTTATAACTTTAATTTAATGGGTTCTAAATTTCCTTGTAATAAGGCCACGGGCCACTAGACTATTATTTTTGTTTGGGTTTTATGTTGGGCTTTTAAGTTTTATGTTTCCAATTAAGTTAAGACATGTATGAAATTTCAATTTTTATTTAAAATCCATCAAGATAATTTATAGCTTAATATTTTATACTTTAATGAATTCTTAAGCTTTCGGAATAAAGGTTTAAACCTAGTAATTGTTTTTCCAAAATGCGACATGTTTTGTAAAATCCCTTAAGTGACATACCAGATCCGGTCGTAGCGTTTGGGCCGGGTTTGGGGTGTTATAATAAATCAAAGGAAATTTCATTCTAATCATAATATGAGAGACTTACTTTAAAACAAGGCATAATTTAGGGATTTTCAAATAATACTATAGTTAACCCCCCACACTTAAGATGTACATTGCCCTCAATGTACAAAGATAGATAATATCCAAATAATCATAAAATCACAAGATAGGGAGAGAAGTGAAACTTCCTGAATTATGGATGAGGTCCTTGGAGGAGGTGGAAAATACGTTGGAGGTAATTGTGGGGTAGCGCCTTGAAGCGTTTGAAATTGAATCCTCGAAGCAGTTGGTTGAATTTTATTGTGTCCTAAGCTAAATCTAAATGACGTAAATACTAAAAAGAAAATGATAAAAATAAAAGCATAAAAATAAAATAAAAATAAAAATAAAAATAAAAATAAGGGTAAAAATAATAAAAAATGAAAATAAAAATAAAAGTAAATAATTAAATAATGATATGGTCCACGCCATTGTTCCGACCCATGGTGTTAACACGGCCACGGCCACGGCCGTGTGCAAGGCCGTGTGGGTATGGAAACCTGTGTCTAAATATGAAAAGAAATTAAACTCAACTAATTAGTAGGGTTACTGCTCTGGTTGCCTCCCGAGAAGCGCTCGTTTATAGTCTTAAGCTAGACTTTACCTCTTATTTGTATGATCAAGGTGGTTTGAGGAGGTGAAAATCCTTTTTCATGCGATCAATTCGGTTATGGATATAGAGTTTAAGTCGAGTAATGTTTACCTCAAAAGTGTTGAATCTAGGTTGCTTACCTCGACTTTGCCGTATAGGAAGACATTAAGTACCTCAAAAGTGATTTCTTCGTTTGCCTTGAGGTCTGAATTGGTGATTCGAGGGTCTTCCTTATTCAACAATACCTGATCCTCTATTTTGATGTGATTTGTTGTTCCTATCAGCTTGTTTGGGGTCTCCTTCGGTTTCACTTCGTGCAGTTCCTGTTCCTCTTTCATTTGTGTTTCCTCCTCTTTTAGTTTGTCAACCCTAAGGCTTTGTTCCTTAGGTATTTCTTCTTTGTTGGCACGAGGTCTAAGATCTAGCTTAGCTAAGTGATTTCGCGATGCTTCCTGTAAAGAAGGTTGAACCAAATAATTATCAATAGAATTAACGTTTGTACCTTTGTTACTTGATGTCCTAGCTGAGTCAAGAGCTTGAAGAGTGATTGCTTCGTCGTCTTCATGAAGTGTGAGTTCACCGAATTCTTCCTCTGTGTAGTTTTTCTTTATTGCATCGGGATATAGCACACGAGGTTGGTATTCTTTATCACTTGATGTTCTGGCCGAGTCAAGAGCTTGAAGAGTGACTATCTCGTCGCCTACGCAAAATATGAGTTCACCTGCATAGATATCAATTTTAGCTCTGGCAGTTGCTAAAAAGGGTCTTCCTAAAATTAAAGGAATATTATTGTCCTCATCCATGTCTAAAATGACAAAGTCTACTGGGAATACGAATTTATCAATTTTGATTAGAACATTTTCTATTATACCCCTAGGAATTTTGATAGTTTTATCAGTTAATTGTACATTTATCCTAGTTTGTTTGGGTTTCCCTAGACCTAGTTGTTTAAACAGTTTATAAGGCATAACATTTATGCTTGCCCCTAAATCGGCTAACGCATTTTCTATAGATAAACTACCAATTATGCATGAAATTGTAAAACTCCCTGAATCTTTTAATTTCTGTGGTAGTCTATTTTGTAGAATTGCCGAGCACTTTGCGTTGAGTTCCACATGTGATTCCTCGTTTATCCTTTGCTTTTTTGTTAACAGTTCCCCTAAAAATTTTCTAGAGTCTGGCATCTACGAAAGAGCTTCAAGAAGAGGTAAGTTGATATGTAATTTGTTTAAAAGTTTAAGAAACTTACCGAACTGTTCCTCTGTATCGTCTCTCTTTAATGCTTCGGGGTAAGGAATGCGAGGTTGGTATTCTTTGAATACCGGTTTTGGCTTTTCTTGTGTCACCTCAACTTTACCTTCTTCTACCTCGCTTTCTTGTTTTGAGATGGGTTCGTCTAACCTTTTACTATCATGAGCTGTGATGGCTTGGATTTGCTCCTTTGGGTTAATCTCCGTGTTACTTGGTAGACGTCCTTGCGGTCATTTGGACTTTAACTTTGCAAGTTGTTCGACTGCCTTAGTGACTTCCCTTACTGACTTAGTAACTACCTCTAATCGGTTCTTGTTCTCTTCAACTGGAGTTTGTTGACTTTTAAATGTTTTCTCAGTGTCTTGGAGACGGGTATCTGTGGTTGCCATGAATTTTGCCAGCATCTCTTCAAGGTTGGACTTATCTTCCTGTTGGTGAGGTGGTTGTTGAAAATTTGGAGGAAGTTCCTGTCTTTGGCTACTTTGATCATTCCACGAGAAATTGGGATGGTACCTCCAACCTACATTATAAGTGTCATTATAAAAATTATTTTGAGGTCTAGAGTAGTTACCCATATAGTGGACTTGTTCGTTCTCTATGCCATATCCGTAAGGTGGGTACTCAAGATTTGCCATGCCTCCTGGATTCGAATCATATTGCATTACTGGGTGCACCTGCGAGAGACTACACAAACCATCGATCTTTTTATTCATCATCTCTAGCTGGGTAAATAACATGGTGAACACGTCGAGGTCGAAGGCATTGGCTGCTTTAGTAGGAATTGTCCTCATGACTTGCCACTGATAATTATTCTGTGCCATCTTCTCTATAGACTAAAATTATCTGCCAAAAGCAAAATAGATGAAAAATTAGCAAAGTAAAAAATAAAAATAAAAATAAAAAATAATAATGAAAATAAATTGTAATAATAATAAAAAATGGCTAAAGTAATAAAAATAGAGCTTTCTTAATATTTTAGTTCACAGGCAACGACGCCAAAAACTTGATCGCTGAAATCAGAGCTTTAAAATTTATAAAAGAATGATCAAACCTGAAAACTAACTCTAACAACGATTAAAGGCAAGTATACCTATTGAACAGTAGTATAGTTTAGGCAAGATCGAATATCAAACTCAAAGGAACTAAAAGTACTAATACTAACTTTCTTTTTATTATTTAGCCTTAAAAATAAAGTGAAGTTTGTTTTAATCTAAATTAACGACAACTAAGCTAAGGACACTTAAGACAAAAAGAACGAATTGGGAAATATCTTGAAGAAAAACTCAATTGATCACAATGATACCCTTAGGACGAATCCACCTAGACTTCACTTGTCATCTAACCTGAATCATATGATTTATTTACTTAGCTTGATCTGTAGGACTCCCTAACCTATACTAAACCTCTCTCGAGGCGAATAACGTCTAACCCTAGGTTAATTAATGGAACTCTCGTTCTCTTATAATAACCCCCTAAATAGCAGTAAATCGATCTGTGGATTGCCATATTAGGTTTCACCCTAATCCGGAAAAATCTCGTAACCCTGTCTCTAGGCGTTCGATCAACTCCGCTTAATTACGCTAGATCTACTCTTATGCAGGGTCTATTCCTCCTCCACCTAAGCACATCAGATTTGGATTAAGCATGCATAATTAAGAACAAACTAAGTAATTATCATAAAATTCAAAAATCAAATAGCAAGATTCATCTAGGTTTCATCCCCTTCAGGTATCTGAGGGGTTTAGTTCATAACTAAGAAAGAAAACATCTCAAGAGAAAAGATAAAACAAAACATAAGAAATCCCTAAAACTCCTTGAAGGAATTGAAGGAGAATTTTGCCGTCTTGAGTATAATTCCGGCTTCTTGGGATGGATCAGCTGGCTAACTTCGAGCGATTCCCACAATTCTGACCTTTTCGGCTTGGCTCCTTGGCCTAGCTCGACTCCAATTTCGGCTTCTGCCGAACTCCTCTTTTTAAGTTGCCCCCTTAGGTGTTTGTATAGACTTTGAGATGCCTTACTTGGCCCCTAAGTATCCTAATTTAAGTAAAATTCCGAATAGGGTGTTTGTATAGGCTTTGGAATGTGTTTCTTTGCCTCCAATTATCTTTTCCCAAATGAAATTACTCTTTTTAGCGGTAGGGACACGGCCATGGAACATGCCCGAGTGAATCGTGGCCAGGCCGTATTTGGACTTTCTAGCTTGAGGCACGACCGTGTAAGTTGGGGGTCAGGCCGTGCTCTAGATGATCGGCAAGGCACGGCCGTGTGGGATTTGGGCCAGGCCGTGTCGATTTTGTGCTGAGGCCAATTTACTCCGTTTTGGGCCCATTTTTTGTTCTTTTCATCCTCGAGTGCTTTCCTGGATATAAGACATGAAAATAAAGGATTCAAAGCACCTAATTACATAATTCAAAGCTTAAATCATCTAAAAGCATGCTAAATGTGGGCTGAAAATATGTTACTTTTACGGTTTATCAACAACCTAACAAAATTGAAAAATAGACTTATCATGCTTGATTCTCTAGTATTCTTCAAATTTAATCATCAATCCATAATTATCAATGACTTAATCCAAGACATTTCAAAAAAATAATCATAAATCAAGGGAAGTTTCATTCTAATCATAATATGAAAAACTTACTTCAAGACAAGGCATAATTCAGGGATTTGAGAATAATGAAGAAAGTTAGGCACTTTTTTGAATTAACTATTCACCCCCACACTTAATATGTACATTGCCCTTAATGTACAAACATGTATATGCAATTTAAGAGAGAGGGAGAGGTGAAACTTCCTAAATTTGGATGGTTTCCTGGAGTTGGAAGTCGATAGTGGTGGTGGCTACCGAGCTCTGTGGTAGATGAAGAAATTGGGGAGCTCGTAGAGAATTAGCCAGGAATTATTAAGAGAAAGAGAAAGACAAGAAAACTAAAATAAACTAAATATATAGTTAAAGACAAGAAAGAGAAAGAGAAAGAAAATAGAAATGTAAATAAAATTAAAATGAAAGATGAATGGACCGAAGAGTCCTTATTGTTGGATGGTTCGCGAGGTGGGTGTGACTTCTAAGGTTGAGGTAGTGCTGGCGGTGGCGGAAGTGGCGTGATTCCCAAGAAGCCTTTAGAACCTGACACTAAGAAACTAAAATAAAATAAACTAAATTAAGCAAAAGATAGTCAAAGAGAAGCAAAATAAAGGAGAAGATTAAAGAAGAAGAAAAATTAAATGGCCTCAAAGATCCTTGGCTTGTTGTTTGGATGAAGCGGCTGGCATGAACTTATGTAGACTGGTCTCCCATTGGGGGACTGTGCTTAGATTCTGCCGTTTCTTCGACATTGGGTTTTTGGGCATCGGGAATTGGGGAAGGATTAAAGAAGAGAAATATGGAAGGGGAGAATTCTGAAGAATAGGATGGAAGAAAGGGGATGGGAAGTGGTTGAGAAGAGGGAGGGAGGGTTGGTTTATATAGAATTCCAAATCTGGTACATCCCCACGCCCGTGTACCCTAGGCGTGTCGATTCACATGGCCATGTCGCACAGCTGTGGTGGGCTTCGTTCATTTCTCCCACGCCCATGCTCAGGTCGCCACGCCCGTGTGTGATCTAACTATGTTGACCACGGTCGCATCGCACGACCGTGGGGTTTTGTCGGTGTCCGTGGAGTAGTGGTTAGAGTCCGTGACTCGAAGATATTATTTGTTTTGACTCATACCGTTTCTTCCATGTCAGTACAGAGATTCTTTGTACCCACACGGCCACGGCCACGGCCGTGTGTAAGGTCTTGTGGTTTGAAATTCTGTATTTTTGATTAGTTTATAGTTAGGTGCTATATGGAAAGAATAAAATAAAATAAATAAGATGAAAAATGTAGGAGTTAATGGGGTTAGTACTCGGGTTGCCTCCCGAGAAGCACTCGTTTATAGTCTTAAGCTAGACTCTCCTCTCCTTTATGTATTCATGGTGGTTTGAGGAGTTGAAAGTCCTTCCTCGTGCTGGCAGTTCCATTAACATGATAGAGTTTAAGACGGGTGGCATTTATTTTCAAAGTGCCAAACATAGGGTTACTTACCTCGACCGTTCCGTATGAGAAAACATCGATTACCTTGAAAGGTATTTCCTTGCTGGTGTTAGGATCAAGAGGGGACACTCTTGGATCTGTTTTATCTAGCAATACCTGATCTCTAATTTTTAACTTGTTTGTCTCGTAGAGTGGCATTGGTTCTGCTTTGGGCATCCCTAGTTCTTTCTTAAGGTGCGTCTTCCCCTCTTCTAGTTCATCGATCTGAATCTCTTGTTCCTCATGAGTTATTTCCTTGTTGGCACAGGGTCTAGGATCGGACTCAGTTGTGTTCTTTTGTGGTGTTTCTGAAAAATAGGATTAACCGAATGGTTATCAATATAATTTACTTTCTCACCTTGGTTACTTGATGTTCTAGCTGAGTCGAGAGCTTGAAGAGTGACTGTCTCCTCACCTACACAAAGTATGAGTTCGCCTGCATCAACATCAATTTTAGTCTTGGCAGTTACTAAAAATGGTCTTCCTAAAATTAGGGGGATAGTGTTGTCTTCATCCATGTCTAAAATGACAAAGTCTACTGGGAATACGAATTTATCAATTTTCACAAGTACATCTTCAATTATACCCCTAGGAACTCTAATAGTTTTATCAGCTAATTGAATGCTCATCCTAGTTTGTTTGGGTTTCCCTAGACCTAGTTGTTTAAACAATTTATAAGGCATGGCATTTATGCTTGCCCCTAAATCAGCTAACGCATTATCAATAGATAAACTACCAATTAAGCATGGAATTGCAAAACTCCCTGGATCTATTAGTTTTCATGGTAGTTTATTTTGCAACATTGCTGAGCATACTGCGTTAAGCTCCACATGTGATTCCTCATCTATCTTCCGGCTTATTTGTCAATAGCTTATTTAAAAATTTCCCGAAATCTGGCATTTGTGAAAGAGTTTCAAGAAACGGTAAGTTAATATGTAATTTCTTTAAAAGTTTAAGAAACTTACCGAATTGTTCCTCTGTATCGTCTTTCGTTATTGCTAGGGGATATGGTATGCCAGGTTTGTACTCTTTAATTACTGGTTTTGGCTTGTTATTGACCTCAACCATATCTTCTTCTACCGTATTCTTTTACTTTGAATTAGGCTTGTCTAACCCTTCACTTTCTTGAGCTATTATGGCTTGAACTTGCTTCCTTGGGTTAGTCTCGGTGTTGCTCGGTAGTCTTCCCTGTGGTCTCTCGGAGTTTTGCCTAGCGAGTTGCCCGATTTGATCCTTGAACTCTTGTGCCAATGCCTCAAGTTTTGTTTCTATCTTTCGGAGACGTGTTTCTGTATTTTGGGAACGTATTTCTGAGGCTGCTATGAAGGTTGTCAGCATCTTTTCAAGGTTCGACTTCTTTTCCTGTAGGTAGGGCTGTTGTTGCTTTTGATTTCTTTGATCGCCCCATGAAAAATTGGGGTGGTTCTAACAACCTGGATTATAAGTATTATTTTAAGGGTTATTGTTAGATTGGAAATTGTTACCCATATAGTTCATTTGTTCGCTCTCCATGCCCTTTTCGTAGGGTGGGTACTCAGGATTCACCACTCATTCACTTGCGTTGCACTACATAACTGGATATGCCTGTGAAGAACCATATAAACCATCAAATTTTTTATGTAGCAGTTCTACCTGGTTTGATAGCGCGCTTACTGCTTCATGGTTGAAAACTCCGGCTGCTTTGGCTGGCCTTGTCCTTGTAACTTGCCACTGATAGTTATTCAGTGACATCTCTTCTATAAACTCGTAGGCTGCTTTAGGAGTTTTGTTGTTCAGGGTTCCACTGGCAGCTGAATCGATTAGTTGCCTTGTTGAGGGGTTCAAACCGTTGTAAAAAGTTTGGACTTGTAGCCACAAGGGTAATCCATGGTGTGGACACCTTCTCAACAAATCCTTGTATCTCTCACATGCATCGTAAAGTGTCTTTGAATCTATCTGCACAAAAGAAGAGATATCTTTCCTTAATTTGGCCGTTTTGGCCGGTGGGAAATATTTTAATAAAATTTTTTTGGTTATTTGATCCCATGTAGTGATTGACCCTCGTGGAAGAGAATGCAACCACTGTTTGGCTTTATTTCTCAGAGAAAAAGGAAATAGCCGAAGACGGATGGCATCATCAGAAACGCCATTTATCATGAAGGTATCACAAAATTCTAGAAAATTCGCTAAGTGTGTGTTAGGATCCTCATCCTGCAAACCATAAAATTGAATAAATTGTTAAATCATCTGTATAGTGTTAGGTTTCAGTTCAAAATTATTTACAGCAATAGTAGGCCTAACTATACTAGATTCAATTCCTGTTAAACTAGATTTAGCATAATCATACTGTAACATCTTCAAAATTGGGGTGTTTGCATTTTGTGCGGTTGCATGTGGATAGTATGGTTGTTGTGTTAGTTTAGGCTATTTTATGGTCTAGGTGTGAGCTTTGGGGTGGGCTAGAACCTTAGCAAAAATTTATTTTTGAGTACTTAGAAGGGGGAGCTGAAGGAGTTAGGTGTTAAGGATAATTGTTAGCAAGTTCTGACACAAGAAGTGCCTTGGAAAAGTGGCAAGGAGGCGCCACTTGAGGCCAAGGGAAGTGACGCCTCAGGTAAGTGGGAGAGCCTTGGTTTGAGCTGCGAAGGTCCCTTTCTGCTTATTCTTTTTGACACCAGGACCTGGAGGAGATGTGCTCAGGATGGACTCTGGTGGATAGCTGTTGAAGAAGTCAACAGATTCAAATAAGTAGAGGAGAGGAATTTTTGGAGTTTGAAGCATTCAAACTCGTTTGAATAAATGGTCAAGAGAAAATCAAGGTGAAAAAGAAGGGATTGAAAGGGGAGTGTGTTTAGCCAAATTTTTGAAGGTAGGTTGGGCAAGGGGAGCATTCGGTTTTGAGGTGCTAGCTAGGGAGGTGGCCGAATGTGGTATAGGCCTTGGTGGGGTTGTGGTATTCGGCTAGTTGGAAGCACTTAAGGCCTTACTCTTTTATTTTCTTTTGGTGCCGAATTGTGCTACTTTCCTAGTTCACATTTTACATTTGTGCCGAAATACCTAAACTTGTCTTCTCTTTTCTCATCTCTTGACCATAGCCGAAACCCCTTGATTCTCATCACCTTGACTTAGATTTTCTTTCAATCACTAGAAGCCGAAGACCATACCTTCTATTGCTCTTAGCCAAATCATTGAAGGATTGGTAAGATCTCTGTCGTTTCTTCATTGCAATATCTCTTTCTTTCTCATCTTCATTCCAAATCGAATCACTTTCTTATTATCTGGATGGTTGATTCTTTCTTTTCACTCTTTAACCTTAGAAGCCGAATATTCTTGTGGTGTCTGCCTTGTCGAATTTTCTCCTATTCTGGGATAGTGCCGAATTCTCTTAAGTGCCAAAGGGATCTCTTGTGATTAAGGTTAGTGATGTTCTTTTGAATCGATTATCTTCTTTTTCGGGATTTCCATGCCAAAGCCGAATGGCTAATTGGCCTAAGGTGTGGGTGTTTGGCCAATTGTAGGAGGAAGTGTTGCCGCATTCTTTTGATCTCCGGGATTCGTTTGGCTTGTGAATCAAGCCTAAAGGCTTCAAGAGTTGTCGATCTAGGTAAGGGCCTTAGCCTAAATCGTTAATCTCTTTTGGTTCGTTTTCTTTGCTTTAATTCGGTTAGTGACTAAGGTGTGTTATGGACTCGAAGGCTAGCCAAACGTTAGGAGGGGTTGGATCTGAGACCTCAGCCCCTAAGTTCAAAAAGAGGGCAGTGTCGGCTGTTCGCGATTGGCCACCGGGGTGTAGACCGGCATCTGAGTAAAGTAGTAGACAGATAGCGGTAGTGTCGATTAACAACGATGCATCGACATAGAAAAAGCGTCAGACACGGGTAATCAGGTGTGTAACTCTTACACACATCATTAGTTAATATGTTTATCATGTGTGTTGTCAAAAGCTGGATTTACCGTTGAAATTGTTAAGTTACTCTTGTGGGTAAGATCGAGGACTCCGGGTAAGTCCACTATTGATTGAATAACGATAAATGCCTCTATACTATTTGCATATGCCATACCATGTGATGTTAGTATGTTAAGCATGTTTGTTATGCCATGAAAAGCATGTTCATAAAGTTGGGTATGATGAGAGGAGGGGGAAGGAATGAATCTAGACTGTCACCAGTGGTTTTGACCACACAGTGGGTTGGCCCCGCTTTCTATATTATTATTGTGACTAGGTCTCAGTGGTTTTGACCACATATTGCTATCTTTGTGACTCGTCCCAGTGGTTTGGCACCACAGTGAGTTGGCCCCACATATCGATATACGGGATTGTCACCAGTGGTTTTGACCACAAGGTGGGTTGGCCCCACCCATATTATTTGTGACTACAGTCACCAATGGTTTTGACCATACATATATTATTTGTGACTACGGTCACCAGTGGTTTTGACCACCAGTGGTTTTGACCACACGGGGTAGATTCAGGAGTTTCAGATGGTTAGGCTTTGGGGTTGCATGACATAGTTATTGACTTATGAAATTGTGTATGAGCATTGATATCTTCGGGATGGGGAATTATACACTCAGTCTCGGTGACTCACCCTTTCCTTTACCTTTTGTAGATAATGCATAGATCGCGGATACGGAGCCGGGGCGGACTCGAGGTGGCCATGCGCAATTTCTTTTTCGGGTTTTGTTTAACTACTATTTCGGTTTTACTTTACTTTAAATTTGGTTTTGGGTTGAAATAAGGCCACTAATTTTTATTTCTGGGATTATTTATCTGTTTTAAACTTTCACTAAATTTTGCCTAAGCTAAAATAAAACGGCATGCCTAAATACCCTATAAAATGAACGTCTTCCAAACTTTCACAAATTATCGGGATTTTTCCTAAAACATTACCATTGGGTAACAACAAATAAGTGGTAACAATAAGTTAACTCAGTTTTCCTTAAACTAAATTGCAAATATTCTAGCAACTAAACTCAAACTAACTCGGCTTTTCATAAAATCAAAAGTTTTCATAAGATAGAGACGGCAACTTGTTTTCAAAATACAGTTCTTTACATAATCTTATGAACAACTCGTTTTCTTTAAAACTAATTTTGAAACGGTTTTAGCAACTTACTTAAAACAACACGAGTTTTACTAAATGCGAAGTTTCTTTTTAATTTAAGAACAAAAACTTGTTCTTCCAAAAACGTTTTTCTTTCCTGTGACATACCAGATTCGGTCGTAGCGTTTTAACCGAGTTTGGGGTGTTACACATACATAGTACGTGAAGCATGATGTTTGGCCATCTCTGGAGGTGGCAGATTATTTTCAGCCATCTCTTCCATGGTATTTATTTTAGCTTCTTGCTCCTCGTCTATGTAGTTAAAGCTTCGCCTTATTTCTCTGCGATTTCTACGAATGGTACCTTCAATATCACTGTTGTAGAGTAAGGGTCCTATCGGGTTCCTTCTAGTCATAAACTAGAGGTACCTGAAAGGAACAAAAGAAAGAAAGAAAATTTAGAAAAATAAAAATAAAATTTAATTGCAAAAATAAAAATAAATATGGCTAAAGTAATAAAAATTAAACTTTCTTAATATTTTAGTTCCCCGGCAATGGCGCCAAAAACGTGATCGTTGTTTCGCGAAGTCAAAGTCTTAAAATTTATATAAAGAATGATCAAACCTGGAAACTAACTATGACAATGATTTGAGGCAAGCGTACCTATCGAACAGTAGTATAGTTAAGGCAAGACTGGAATGTCGAACCCAAAGGAACCAAAAGTACTAATACTAACTCTCTTTTTATTATTTAGCCTAAGAATTAAATGAATTTTTATCTAATCTAAAATTAACTAACAACTAAACTAAAGACTCTAAGACAAAGAAGAATGAAATTGGGAAATAACTTGGAAGAAGAACCAATTGACTAAGACGACACCCAAGATAGAATCCACCTAGTATTCACTTGTTATCTAACTTCGATCCTGACGATTTATTCATTTGACTTGATCCGTAAGATTCCCTAAGTTATATTAATCCCTCTCTCGAGGCGACTAACGTCTAACCCTAGGTTGATTAATTGAAATCTCTTTCTAATTAAAACCCATAGAATCGCATTAACTCGATCTATGGACTCCCATATTAGGTTTCACCCTAATCCGGCAAAATCTCGTCACCCTATCTCTAGGCGTGCGATCAACTCCGCTTAATTATGCTAGATCTACTCTTAGGCAGGGACTTTTTCTCCTTCACCTAAGCACATCATACTTGAATTAATATCCCGGAAATATCAACATAAGAATTAAGAACACATAATTAAGAACAAGTCAAATATTTATCATATAGTTTAGAAAACAATAAGAAGATTCATCTTAGGTTTCATCCCCCTCAGGTATCTGAGGGTTTAGTTCATAACAATAAAAGAAAACATCTCAAAAGAAAAGATGAAACAAAACATAAGAAATCCCTAAAACCCCCTGAAGGAATTGAAGAAGAGATCCTCCGTCTTGAGTATAATTCTGGCTTCTTGAGATGGATTAACTGGCTCTCTTCGAGTAAATCTCCACAAATCTGCCTTCTCTGGCCTAGTCGGACGCCCCCTGACTAAAGCCTTAGGTTCCCCCATTTCTGGTCATACTTAGGGTGTTTATATAGGCTTCTGAATATGTTTCTTTGCCCCTAAGTATCCAAATCCAAGTGAAATAGTTCTTTCCTACGACAGGGACACGCCCATGGTACACGCCAGTGTAAGTCGTGGCCAGGCCGTGTTCGAACCTATGGATTGAAGCACGGTCGTGTGTCTTGGGCCCAGGCCATGTGGATTTCATGATATGGCCCATTTACTCCGTTTTGGGCCCGTTTTCTATTCTTTTCGTCATTCGGTGCTCTCCTGAGTATAAAACATGAAAACAAAGGATTAAGAGCACCAAATTACACTATTCAAGGCTTAAATCATCCAAAAGAATGGTAAATGTGGGCTTAAAATATGTTAGCTTTACGGTTTATCACTCTCATTCACATATTCATGGTGGTTTGAGGAGTTGAAAGTCCTTCCTCATGCTAGCAGTTCCATTATCATGATAAAGTGTATGACAAGTAGCGTTTATTTTCAAAGTGCCAAAAATAGGGTTACTTACCTCGACTCTTCCGTAAGGGAAAACATTGACCAACTTAAAAGGGATTTTTTTGTTTGTGTTAAGATCAAGGGGAGGTATTCGTAGGTCTACTTTATCTAACAATACCTGATCACCAATTTTGAACTTGTCTGTCTCGTAGAGTGGTTTTGATTCTACTTCATGTATCCCTAGTTTTTCTTTGAGATACGACTTCCACTCGTTCATCGATCTGAATCCCTTGTTCCTCATGAGTTAT
Source organism: Gossypium bickii (assembly GCA_025503065.1). Classification (NCBI taxonomy): domain Eukaryota; kingdom Viridiplantae; phylum Streptophyta; class Magnoliopsida; order Malvales; family Malvaceae; genus Gossypium; species Gossypium bickii. The sequence continues at coordinate 110,112,747 of CP106717.1, forward strand.
TTCTTTGTTGGCACAGGGTCTAGGATCGGGATCATGCTGTGGTGCTTCCTAAAAAGATGGGTGGTTATTAATAGAATTTACTTTCTCACCTTGATTATTTGATGTCCTAGCTGAATCGAGAGCTTGAAGAGTGACTGTCTCGTTACCTACATAGAATATGAGTTCGCCTGCATCAACATTGATTTTAGTTCTGGCAGTTGCTAAGAATGGTCTTCCTAAAATTAGATGAATCGTGTTGTCCTCATCCATGTCTAAAACGAAGAAGTCTACTGGGAATATGAATTTATCGATTTTCACGAGTACATCTTCGATTATACCCCTAAGAATTCTAACAGTTTTATCAGCTAATTGAATGCTCATCTTAGTTTGTTTGTGTAACACCCTTTACCCGTGTCCAACTCCGGAACAGGGTTCGAGGCATTATCGTACTTCAACATTCACAATCATACAAAACTGGGTTACCAAATTTCGTCCAAAATTAAAACTTTTCAAACACATGCATTTGACCTTGTCATCTATTTAATCACTTATACCACATAACAAGACATTAACACATACCATGGACAAATAGGCTTATAAGGCAAAATCATTATAAGCCATATCTCATGGCGATAATCAACAAATCACTATAAGCCAATACATTTGGCTAATCACAACAACATCCATCTTAGAAAAACTAAGTCCCTATACATGCCACTCACTTGAAAACATTTAACATACACATGCCAATACTCCAAGGATAATGGCCCGATAGTGTGATGTTGCCTTCGACGATCTCCAACCCTGAGCTGACCTGACAAAACTAAAAGAAATGGAAATGAGGGAGTAAGCTTTACGCTTAGTAAGCTCGCATGAAAATAATAAGCAATGCAATAACACGCTATTTTCATATTCTTCCTATTTATTCAAATTCCAGTTAAGCTATTTTCTTGAGTGACAGTCATTAAATTATTTATATCGGGAGCTACGGAACTCCAAATTAAGATCCGTTAATTTTTCCCGAAACTAGACTCATTTATATTCTTACCATAAAACTTTCAGAATTTTTGGCTTAGCCAATTAGTACAGTTTTTTCATAAAAATTTCCCCTATTTTACTATTCGACTATTTTGACCTCTCTTCACTATGAATCAATTTTATCCTCGTACAGAGTTCATATAACCTTCTTATTTAGTTCATTTGAAAATAGATTCATTTAAGATTTCAGGCATATAAATTATATCTCATAATTATTTTTATACAATTTTTAATGATTTTTCCAATGCAGAACAGGGGGTCACATAATCATTCTGAACCAGTCAAATATTTATCATATAGTTCAGCAAACGATAACAAGATTCATCTTAGGTTTCATCCCCCTCAGGTATCTGAGGGTTTAGTTCATAATAATAAAAGAATACATCTCAGAAGAAAAGATAAAACAAAACATAAGAAATCCCTAAAACCCCCTGAAGGAATTGAAGGAGTGATCCCCGTCTTGAGTATAATTCCGGCTTCTTGAGATGGATAAACTGGCTACCTTCGAGTAATTCCCCACAAATCTACCCTCATTGGCCTAGCTGGATGCCCTCTGACTAAAGCCTTAGGTTCCGGCTTCTGCCAAACTCTCCGCTTAAGTTGCCCCCTAGGGTGTTTATATAGGCTTTGAGATGCCTTACTTGGTCCCTAAGTATTCTAATCCAAGTGGAATTCCTACTAGGGTGTTTAAATTGACTTTGGAATGTGTTTCTTTGCCTCCAATATCCTATTCCGAGTAAAACTCCTCTTGGTCGCGGCAGAGACACGCCCATGGCACACGCCCATGTAAGTCGTGGCCAGGCCGTGTTCAAGTCTGTTGAATGAGGCACGACCGTGTGGTCTTGGGCTCAGGCTGTGTTGATTTCGTGATATGGCCCATTTACTCTGTTTTGGGCCCGTTTTCTGATCTTTTCATCCTCGGGTGCTCTTCTGAGTATAAAACATGAAAGAAAAGGATTAAGAGCACCAAATTACACAATTCAAGGCTTAATTCATCCAAAAGCATGCTAAATGTGGGCTTAAAATATGTTACTTTTACAGTTTATCAATTCACTCAAATCACTCGAAGTGTTTAAGGTTCAGAATTAAGCATTCAAAAGTCAAACATGAAGAGTTACTCCCATAGGCTTGCATGAAAATCAAATCTCCACCACTATAAGATGAGATGATACACAAATCAAAAGGTCTTTAACAGGGTTGTAAAGGGGCTTAGGTTAAAGGTGTGGATATAGGCTGAATTAGAGGGTTAGAATTGAGATTGAATTGACAATTTACCTAACTATAAAAATGAACTAATCAATTGAAAACTAACAATACAAGCTTTAAGATTTGAAATGTAAACTCACTTAGTTGCACTAATAATGAATATATTTTATTTTTTTAAGAACAAGTCACAAATAACGAACTTTAACAACTGAGATATAGAACATAGTTAGGTAACTGCTCAAAATCAAATCTCGACAAAAAGGGTATTTAAGAAGAATGGTGATAACAAATACAAAGGGTTTTGGGTAAATATTATTGGCTGAGTTAATAAAAAGGGTTGTTAGGATCAGCGGGGTTTACTAGGGGTTAATTATGATGGTAGGCTTTTTAGTGGAGTGAGTGGGTTAAAACCTAGGTGCCTTTATAATCTCCGTATATCAAACCAAAGATGTGGTCTCGACATGTATAATTGATGTAAGTTCTAGAATAACAAATCAATGTTGACACACTCATAATCAATAAAGTGAGCAAGAAAAAGAATATATGCTCTAAAAGGCTCAAAATCTTACAAAATTTTATGGGTGTTTGATATCAACCTCGTAGATTTCAAACATCAAGGTAACATTCAGATTTAGGTAGACAACCTAGAAAAATTTTTAATTTCTGAAAAATAGACTTATCATGCTTGATTCTCTAGTATCCTTCAAATTTAATCATCAATGCACAATTATTAATGACTTAATCTAAAACATATCAATAAAAATTATAAATCAAAGGAAATTTCATTTTAATCATAGTATGAAAAACTTAATTTAAGACAAGATGTCATTCAGGGATTTGAGAATAATGCAGAAAGTTAGGCACTTTCTCGAAATAAATATTCACTCCCCACACTTAAGATGTACATTGCCCTCAATGTACAAAGATATATGAAATTTAAGAGAAGGAGAGAGGTGAAACTTCCTGAATTTGGATGGTTTCCTTGAGTTGGGAGTCCCGAGGTGTGGTAGCTGCTACCAAGCTCTGCGCTAGATGAAGAAATTGGGAAGCTCATAGAGAGTTAGCCAGGAAATATTAAGACATATTTAAAATAAACTAAATATATAATTAAAGAAAAGAAAGATAAAGAGAAAGAAAATAGAACTGTAAATAAAATTAAATTGAAAGATGAATGGATAGAAGAGTCCTTATTGTTGGATGGTTCACGAGGTGGGTGTGACTTCTAAGGCTGTAATGGGTTGGTGGTCGTGGTTCCGGTGTGATTCCCTAGTAGCCTTTAGAACCTAAAACAAAAAAACTAAGATAAAATAAACTAATTTAAGCATAAGATAGTCAAAGAGAAGGAAAATAAAGGAGAAGAGTGAAGAAGAAGAACAATTAAATGGCCTCAAAGACCCTTGGCTTGTCGAGTGGTTGAAGCGGCCGGCATGAACTTATATAGATCGGTCTCCCACAGGGAGACTGTGCTTGAACCCTTCCGCTTATTCGACATAGGTATTGTGGAGATCAAAGGCTAGAAAAATAATATGAAAGGAGAAAGATCTGGAAGAGAAAAAGGGAAGGAAAATGGCATGGAAGAAAAGAGATGGAGAGTATGTGAGAAGAGGGAGGGGTGGGGTGGTTTAAATAGAGTTTTGGGGTTTGGTACATGATCGTTGTTTTCGCGATGTCAAAGTATTAAAATTTATAAAAGGAATGATCAAACCTGGAAACTAACTATGACAACGATTTGAGGCCAGCACACCTATCGAACAGTAGTATAGTTAAGGCAAGGCCGGAATGTCGAATCCCAAAGGAACCAAAAGTACTAATACTAACTCTCTTTCTATTATCTAGCCTAAGAATTAGAGTGATTTTTATCTAATATAAAATTAACTAACAACTAATCTAAAAACTCTAAGACAAAGAAAAATGAAATTGTGAAAATAACTTGAGGAAAAACCAATTGATTTAGATGACACCCAAGGAAGAATCCACCTAGACTTCACTTGTTATCTAACTCTGAACCAGACGATTTATTCATTTGACTTGATCCGTAAGATTCCCTAATGTGTATTAAACCCTCTCTCAAAGCGAATAACGTCTAACCCTAGGTTGATTAATTGAAATCTCTTTCTAATTAAAACCCCTAGAATCGCATTAACTCGATCTATGGACTCCCATATTAGGTTTCACCCTAATCCGGCAAAATCTTGTTACCCTATCTCTAGGCGTACGATCAGCTTCGCTTAATTATGCTAGATCTACTCTTAGGCAGGGACTTTTGCTCCTCCACCTAAGCACATCAAACTCGAATTAATATTCGCGAAATATCAACACAAGAATTAAGAACACAAAATTAAGAAGAAGTCAAATATTTATCATATAGTTCAGCAAATGATAACAAGATTCATCTTAGGTTTCATCTCCCTTAGGTATCTGAGGGTTTAGTTCAGAACAATAAAAGAAAACATCTCAAAAGAAAAGATAAAACAAAACATAAGAAATCCCTAAAATCCCCTGAAGGAATTGAAGGAGAGATCCTCCGTCTTGAGTATAATTCCGGCTTCTTGAGATGAATCAGCTGGCTATCTTCAAGTGAATTCCCACAACTCTGCCTTCTCTGGCCTAGTCGGACGGCCCCTGACTGAAGTCCTGGGTTCTCCTTTTCTGGTCACACTTAGGGTGTTTATATAGGCTTCGGGATATGTTTCTTTGCCCCTAAGTATCCAAATCTGAGTGAAATTCTTCTTTCTTGCTACAGGGACACGCCCATGGCACACACCCGTATAAGTCGTGGCCAGGCCGTGTTCAAACTTGTTGAATGGGGCACGGCCGTGTGGATTTGGGCGCAGGCCGTATGAATTTCGTGATATGGTCCATTTACTCCATTTTGGGCCTGTTCTCCATTCTTTTCGTCATTGGGTGCTCTCGTGTGTATAAAACATGAAAACAAAGGATTAAGAGCACCAAATTACATAATTCGAGGCTTAAATCATCCAAAAGCATGCTAAATGTGGGCTTAAAATGTGTTACTTTTACGGTTTATCAAATACCCCCACACTTAAGCTTTTGCTTGTCTTCAAGGAAAATTCTCAACTTACAATTAAAACGGACTTCCTTGATTCATAATATTCATCAATAATGTTTCATCATAATTCAAAGATAATTCATACATGGATAATTCAACTCAAAGAGTCCTGAAGATTCAAACAATCAAAGTCATACATTTATAGCACAAAACATAGGTGTTTCCTCTCATCTAAATAATTACCTCTGATTCAAAATCCTCAAAAATAGACATCCTCACTAAAGATTCACTCAAATCACTAGAAGTGTTTAAGGTTCAAAATTAAGCACTCAAAAGTCAAACATGAAGAGTCAATCCCATTGGCTTGCATGAAAATCAAATCTCTACCACTATAATATGAGATGATACACAAATCAAAAGGCCTTTAATAGGGTTGTAACAAGGCTTAGGTTAAGGGTATGGATAAAGGTTGAATTAGAAGGTTAGAATCGAGATTGACTGACAAATTACCTAACTAGAAACAATGAACATATCTTGAATAATTATATCAATTGAAAACTAATGCTACTAATAATGATACTCTAATATGAGCTTCTTCTTCAACATTTGGAATTTAAACATGTGAGCTCACTTAATTATAGAACTAATAATAAATATACTTTGTCGTTTTTTTTAAGAACAAGTCAAATGATGACTTTACTACTGAAGCAAAATAATTAGGCAACCGACCAAATCAAATCTCGACATGAGGGTAGTCAAAAGGAATGATGATAACAAATACAAAGGGTTTTGGGTTAATATTAGTGGGTGAGTCAATAAAAAGGGTTGTTAGGATCAACGGGGTTCACTAGGGGTTAATTATGAAGGTAGGTCTTTTAGTGGTGTGAGTGGGTTAAAACCTAGGTGCCTTTATCATCTCTGTATATCAAATCAAAGGTGTGGTCTCGACATGTATAATCGATGCAAGTTCTAGAATAACAGATCAATGTTGACACTCTCATAATAAAAAGTGAGCACGAAAAGGAATGTATGCTCTATAAGGCTCAAAGTCTCACAAAATATAATGGGATTTTGATGTCAACCTTGTAAATTTCAAACTTCAAAGTAATATTCAAATTCAGGTAGACAACATAGAAAAATTTATAATTCTGAAAAATAGACTTATCATGCTTGATTCTCTAGTATCCTTCAATTTTAATGATCAATGCACAATTATCAATGACTTAATCTAAAACATATTAATAAAAATCATAAATCAAAGGAAATTTCATTCTAATCATAATATGGGAAACTTACTTTAGAACAAGATATCATTTAGGGATTTTCAAATAATACTATAGTTAACCCCCCCACACTTAAGATGTACATTGCCCTCAATGTTCAAAGATAGATAATATCAAGATAATAAAATCATAAGATAGGGAGAGAAGTGAAACTTCCTGAATTTGGATGGTTTCCTTCAGTTGGGAGTCCCGAGATGTGGAAACTTTCTACCGAGCTCTGCGTTTAGATGAAGAAATTGGGAGCTCGTAGAGAATTAGCCAGGAAATATTAAGACACATTTAAAATAAACTAATATATAATTAAAGACAAAGAAGAGAAAGAAAAAGAAAATAGAAAAAGGAAAAGAAAATATATTAGATAGGGACACGCCTATGGCACACGCCCGTGTTCGAACCTCTTGAATGGGGCACGGCCGTGTGGATTTGGGCGCAGGCCGTGTGAATTTTATGATATGGTCCATTTACTCTGTTTTGGGCCTGTTTTCCATTCTTTTCGTCATTGGGTGCTCTCATGGGTATAAAACATGAAAACGAAGGATTAAGAGCACCAAATTACATAATTCAAGGCTTAAATCATCCAAAAGCATGCTAAATGTGGGCTTAAAATATGTTACTTTTGCGGTTTATCAAATACCCCCACACTTAAGCTTTTGCTTGTCCTCAAGCAAAATTCTCAACTTACAATTAAAACGGACTTCCTTGATTCATAATATTCATCAATAATGTTTCACCATAATTCAAAGATAATTTAAAGAGTACCAAATTACATAATTCGAGGCTTAAATCATCCAAAAGCATGCTAAATGTGTGCTTAAAATATGTTACTTTTACGGTTTATCAGTACATTCCCACGCCTGTGTACTATGGGCGTGTGGCATCACACGGTCGTATCGCATGGCCGTGTTGTGCTTTGTTCGCTTCTCCCTGATCGCGTGTCTATCGAGTTTTAAAATTTATAAAGAGAAAGATCGAACCTGGAAACTAACTCTGACAATGATTAAAGGCAACTGTACTTATCGAACAGTAGTATAGCTTAGGCAAGACTAGATTATCGAACCCAAAGTAACTAAAAGTACCAATACTAACTTTCTTTTTATTATTTAGCCTAAAATAAAGTGAAGTTGATTTAATCTAATCTAAATTAACTACTAAGTTAAAGGCACAAAGACAAAAAGAATGAATTGGGAAATAACTAGAGGAAAAACTCAGTTGATCTAGATGATACCCTCAGGCAAAATCCACCTAGACTTCACTTGTTATCTAACATTGAACCATATGATTTATTCACTTGACTTGATCCGTAGGACTCCCTAACGTATATTAAACCCTCTTTCGAGGCGAATAACGTCTAACCCTAGGTTAATTAACGGAAATCTCTTTCTCGAATAATAATTCCCTAGAATAGCAGTAAATCGATCTATGGACTCCTATATTAGGTTTCACCCTAATCCAGCAAAATCTCGTCACCTTATCTCTAGGCGCGCGAACGACTCCGCTATAATTATGCTAGATCTATGAATAGGCAGGGTCTATTCCTCCACCACCTAAACACATCATACTTGAATCAATATCCGCGAAATATCAACACAAGAATTAAGCACACATAATTAAGAACAAATCAAGTATTTATCTTATAGTTCAGAAAACAATAACAAGATCCATTATAGGTTTCATCCCCTTCAGGTATCTGAAGGGTTTAGTTCATAACAAATAAAGAAAATATCTCAAGAGAAAAGAGAAAACAAAACATTAGAAATCCCTAAAACTCCCTGAAGGAATTGAAGGAGAGATTCGCCGTCTTGAGTAGAATTTCGGCTTTTTGGGATGGATCAACTGGCTATGTTCGAGTAAATTCCACAACTCTCACCTTTTCGGCTTGGCTCCTTGGCCTAGCTTGACGCCCTTTCAAAGGTGGTACTTAGGGGGTATACATAGGCTCTTGGAATGTGTTTCTTTACCCCTAAGTATCCCTTTTCCGAATGAAACTCTTATTCCAGCGACAGGGCCACGGCCGTGTCACACTCTCGTGTGACATGTCTTTGAGCCGTGTTTGGATTTCTTTAATGAGTCACGACCGTGTAAACCGAGGGTGTGATCGTGTTCTAGTAGATTGGCGTGGGACGGCCGTGTGGTCTTGGGCCCAGGCCGTGTGGATTTCGTGATATGGCCCATTTACTCCGTATAAGACATGAAAAGAAAAGGATTAAAAGCACCTTTTTATATGAATCAAGGGATAAATCATCCAAACGTAAGCTAAATGTGGGATTAAAATATATTACTACTACGGTTTATCAAATACCCCCACACTTAAGCTTTTGCTTGTCCTCAAGCAAAATTCTCAACTTACAATTAAAACGAACTTTCCATAATTCATAATTCTTATTAACAATGCGTTATCATAATTCATAGATAATTTATACATGGATAATTCAACTCAAAGAGTCCTAAAGATTCAAACAAGATAAGTCTTGAAGTTTTAGCTCGAAAACATAGGTGTTTCCCCGTATCTAAATAATTACCTTTAATTCAAAACCGACAAGGATTGACATCCTCACTAAAGATTCACTCAAAGCACTCAAAGTGTTTAGGGTTTAGGATAAAAGCACTCATAAGTCAAACTTGAAAAGTTAATCCCATAGGCTTGCCTGAAAATCAAATCTCCACCACTATAAAATGAGATGATAAACAGATCAAAAGGTCTTTATCAAGGTTGTAACGGGGTTAGGGTTAAAGGTGTGGATAAAGGCTAAATTAGAAGGTTAGAATCAAGATTTAATTGACAAGTTATGTAACCCCCCAAACCCGGTCAATACACCACGACTGAATCTGATATGCTACGGGGAAAAACGTATTTGAGAGGGTAGGTTTCCGTTTAAAAGTTTGATGAAACACTTTGCTATATTTTGTACTTGTAGAAATCTTGGGCATGATTGTTTAAAAACTGCCATTTCTTTTTGAAAATCCAGAAATTTTGATAACTTGATTAAGAAACTGATATCATTTAGAAATTCAAATACTTCCTTTTTTTTTGTTGCTTAAAAACAATTTGAACATAGTGAGAAAATGAATTCAAGTTTGGAAAGTGTTCACTTTGATTTTCATTTATTTATAAATTCGATGTGATAATTCGATGGTAAAATTTAAAACATATCGCTTTGTAGTTTGAAAACTTTATCTTTCCAAGTTTTAGCAAAATTTAACCCAGTAATTTGTTAAGGCATATTTAAAATCCAAACTAAGCATACAATAACAAAAACATAAGTTTAAAAGGCCTTTCACAATCCAAGTAAAACCAAATGAAAGTAAACGTAATAAAGTACCAAGTTTAAATCAGAGCAAATCCCATTTTATTCATGGCATGAGCACCTCGAGTCCATCCCGGCTCCATGTCCGCAACTAGGTGTCACCTGAAATGTCAAAGGAGAAGGTGAGTCGCATGACTCAGTGCATAAATCCCTCTCCCAATATATGCAACATACTAACACACATCAACAGAGCAATACAATTAATGCACCCGATCCTAACCATCCATAACACCTTTCTACCCCGTGTGGCACCAAACCACTGGTGGTGCCAAACCACTGGTGACCCAAAGTCACGAATAATCCAATGATGGGTCCAACCCATCGTGTGATACCAAATCACTGGCGACAATCCCGTATCTCAAAAGTGGGGCCAACCCACGGTGGTGTCAAACCACAGGGACGAGTCGCTATGAGATGCCAAACCTCTGGTGTCCCAAAGACACAAGTGTGATACCAAATCACTGGTGACCGTAGTCACAAATTGAATGATGGGGCCAACCCATCGTGTGATACCAAATCACTGCCGTCAATCCCGTAATATCAACTGTGGGGCCAACCCACTGTGGTGCTAAGCCACTGGGACGAGACGCTGAGGTGCCAAACCTCTGGTGTCCCAAAGACACAATAATCAATCTATGGTACCAAACCACTGGAGGTGCCAAACCTCTGGTGTCCCAAAGACACGGTGTCCCAAAGACACGGATATCATATTCCACCTCCTCTCATATCACCCATACATGTCATACTGACTTATGTACAATATGCAATTCATGCAAATCATGCGGTCATGTTAATATGTTTAATATTGCATCTCATATCACATACATCAGCAACCATGATATCATAAACCACTAATAGAACTCATAATAATACGGATGTACCCGAATCCGTATGCATACCCCATTGGGTATCACATCAACCAACCGTATTGTTTCAACCTTAATAAGTAATCAGGTTATTAATCATATTACTAAACAAGAGTGTGTTAGTTTACACACCTGCTAACACGAAAGCCTTAGTTCCAAAGAACCGGTCTAAATCTCTCGATCACCTTGCTCCTAGAATCGGCCAAACACGGGATTAGCAACCTAGACCATTCGGCTAAAGCTATCAAACCAAAGGGGTTAATATTGAGCCAATACCTTACTATTGATTTGGTTTCCTACCAAATCCTGAACCAACCTATGGTTCTTCAGACCGTCGGCCTCCCCTTGAAACACAAACAATTAATCCTTTAATAACTTGACTTAATGAAAACTAAAAGAATATACTAAAAGAACTCGTTCTTACCACCACTTACCAAACGGTTAACAAGGAAAGAAGGCTCCACTTGACTGTATCCCAAAATCCGAATGTCCTATAATAAAATCGATTAAACACAAGAGATTAACACCCTTCACCCAATGCCGAAATCGGCCTTTAATCAAACCCAAATCGATTAAGAACAAGAAAGAGAGAAAATGACCATTCGGCCAAACCTTTACCTACTGCCAGCCGATTGCAACCAAGCACCCAACAATAACCAATATTCGGCCAACAAAACACTAGGAGGAGGGAAATTCGGCTAAGACTTTGAACCAAAAGAAGAAGAAGATTCGGCCTAGATGTTTAACACACACACTACATTCGGTTTGAGAGAAAAAGAAAGAAAAGAAGATATGAGATGAGAATAGGGTTTCGGCAATAAGGTTTGAGAAAAGAAAATGAAAGTTTGAGGGGGCAAGAGGAGATGGTTTCGGCTCAATAGAAAATGGAGGAACAATTTGAGAAAATCGGCTACTTGAGAAAAGAGGGATATACAAGATGAATGGAGGATGTACTTTCGGTTTTGAGAAAGAAAAGAAATGATGAAGGTGTTTGGGAGGTGAAAGTTTCGGCTATCAAGGTTCAACAAAGGAAGAAAAATGTGGAAAAGAGAAAATACCAAATTCGGTTTACACAATTGACAAAAAGGAGAAAAACAAGAGAACATTCGGCCAACAAAAAAAACAAAAGAAAAGAACTTTGTTTGACACTCCCTATGACCGAAAATGCACAAATTGGCAAGGTAAATTCGGCACTACCCCACACCCACACTAAGCCGTCCACTCCTCCCCCCAAAATCTCTCCAATATTCGGCCACTTCCACCATGCACTCACCACCACTCATTCAAAACACTTTGAACAAGTCTCCTTCCTAAATTCACTCTTCACTCACCATTCAACCCCTTGACTTGGTCCATGGCAGAGTTTGAACTGCCAACAACTCTCCTCTTCTATGCCGTCAAAATGGAGGCCAAAATGTGGAATTTTCGCAGCTTGAACACAAGATCTTCTCCCTTGCACTTGACGCCAACACAAGCCCCCAAGTGGTGCATGCTCTGCCACTACACCAGCTCATTTCTTTGTGCTAAAATTCACCAATTAATAACTATAAGCCCCAGCTCCTTCAGCTCCTCTCACATAACACTTAAAACTAAAATTTTTCCTACCACTCAGGCTTACAATAAGCTTACAACTAAGCCCCAAAACAATAAAAATAACAACATTGCACACCAAACACATGCAACCAAATGCAATAATAAAATAGCCCCTAACCCGGGATATTACAGTTCTACTCCCCTTAAAATAATTTCGACCTCGAAATTACCTGATCAGAAGAGTTGCGGGTATTGCTGTCTCATCATAACCTCGGGTTCCCACGTCACTTCTTCCACGCCATGATTTCGCCATAGCACCTTTACCAAAGGCACAGACTTCCTACGCAGAACCTTCACATCCCGATCTAGAATCTGCACCGGTTCTTCCTCTATAGTCAAATCTGGGTTTACCTCGATCTCTTCCACTGCTACCACATGCGATGGATCTGAACGATAACGCCGAAGCATCGAAACGTGAAATACGTCGTGAATCTGACTTAGGTCTGCTGGCAACTCAAGCTGATACGCTACTGGGCCCACTCGTCTCAGTACCTTATACGGCCCAATAAACCTCGGACTTAACTTGCCATTCCTTCCGAACCTCAACACTTTCTTCCATGGCGAGACCTTCAGAAGAACTTGATCCCCCACAGCAAATTATATGTCTCTCCGCTTAAGATTGGCATAAGACTTCTGTCGGTCCGAAGCTTCCTTCAATCGAGCCTGAATCAACTTAACCTTGTCTTCGGTCTCAGCAACCAACTCTGGTCCCAACAACTGGCGTTCACCTAACTCCGTCCACCAGGTAGGTGAGCGACACTTCCTACCATACAGCGCCTCATATGGTGCCATCTTGATGCTTGCTTGGTAACTATTGTTGTAGGCGAACTCAGCTAATGGCAGAAACTCCTCCCAACTACCCCTGAAGTCCAGAACACAACCTCTCAGCATATCCTCTAAGATCTGAATAACCCTTTCCGACCGCCCGTCAGACTGCGGGTGAAAAGCAGTGCTGAAATCCAAACGCGTACCCAAAGCGTGATGCAACGCTCTCCAAAACCTCGACGTAAATCTGGGATCCCTATCCGAGATGATCGATACTGGCACACCGTGCAGCCTCACTATCTCTGACACATACAGCTTCGCTAACTTCTGAAGTGAGTAGTCAACTCTCACCGGAATAAAGTGAGCTGATTTAGTCAGACGATCCACAATTACCCGAACTGAATCTTTCTTGCTTGGCGTAAGCGGTAAACCACTGACGAAATCCATGGTTATCCTTTCCCACTTCCACTGTGGAATCTTCACTGGCTGAAGCAACCCTGACGGACACTGATGTTTAGCCTTGACCTGCTGACATGTCAGACACTTTCCAACAAACTCTGTCACTTCTCTCTTCAGACCTGGCCACCAAAACTGCTCTTTGAGACCTCTATACATCTTACTACCTCCAGGATGCATAGCATAAGGGCTGCTATGTGCGTCCTGAAGAATATTCTGCCTCAGCTCAACATCCTTAGGCATACAAGCTTTTCCTTGAAAACACAGCACCCCATCACTAGACAAGCTGTAACCCTCCAAACCACTATCCTGCACCTGCAACCTCTGCGCACTCAAAACCTCATCCCCTAACTGTTTCTCTTTAATCTGCTCAACCCCAAGTGAAGCTTAACTCGTAACTCTGCGAGAATACTTCAGTCGTCATACAAACTCAAATGGGCAAACATCGCTCTTAAATCCGAAACAACCTTACGGCTCAACGCGTCTGCCACCACGTTAGCCTTGCCCGGATGATACTCAATCGAACAGTCGTAGTCTTTAAGCAACTCAATCCATCTGCACTGCCTCAGATTCAAATCCTTCTGAGTCAAAAGGTACTTCAGACTCTTGTGATCTGTGTAGACTATCAATCTCTCTCCGTACAAGTAGTGCCTCTAAATCTTCAAAGCGAAAACTACAGCCGCTAACTCCAAGTCGTGCGTCGGATAGTTGACCTCATGTGGCCTCAGCTGCCGAGATGCGTAAGCCACAACCTTTCCTTCCTGCATCAACACACAACCCAATCCCGTATGTGATGCATCGCAATACACTGTGAATTCCTTACCAGCCTCAGGTTGAATCAAGACCGGAGCTTCTGTCAGAATCTTCTTAAGCTTATCGAAACTTTCCTGCTGTTTCTCAGTCCAAACAAATGGAATCCCTTTTCTTAACAACTTGGTCATCGGCGCTGCGATCAACGAAAAACCCTCTACAAACCTCCGGCAGTATCCTGCCAAGCCCAGAAAACTCCGAATCTCAGCCACTGACTTCGGCGGCTTCCAATCCAAAACTACCTCAATCTTCCGGGGATCTACTCTAATCCCCTCAGCCGACACTACATGACCCAAGAAAGTCACTTCTCTAAGCCAGAACTCGCACTTACTAAACTTAGCATAAAGCTGCTTTTCCCTCAAAATCTGTAGCACCACTCATAAATGCGCATCATGCTCTTCCTCTGTCCTTGAGTACACCAAGATGTCGTCTATGAAAACCATAACGAACTAATCCAAAAACTGCTGGAACACCCTATTCATCATATCCATGAATGCTGCTGGCGCGTTAGTCAACCCGAATGGCTTTACCAGAAATTCATAGTGCCCATACCGAGTCCGAAACGCTGTCTTGTGAATATCCGCCTCCTTCACCTTTAACTGGTGATACCCCGACCTCAGGTCGATCTTCGAGAATATCGCTGCCCCCTTTAGCTGATCAAACAAGTCGTCTATCCGTGGCAACGGATACTTGTTTTTAATCGTCAGCTTATTCAACTGGCGGTAGTCTATATACATCCACGTCGTACCATCTTTCTTCTTGACAAAGAGTACCGGCGCACCCCACGGCGAAACACTTGGCCTGATAAAACCCCGATCTGAGCCTTAAGCTCCACTAACTCCTTTGGCGCCATCCTATACGGAGCAGTAGACACTGGCGCAGATCCGGGTAACAGGTCTATCCCGAACTCTACCTCACGATCCGGTGGCAAACCCGGAAGCTCCTCTGGAAACACATCAGTAAACTCCTTAACTGTCCGAACCTTCTCTACAGCAGACTCCTTAGCCTCCAAGGCATACACATGAACCACATACGCTTCACAGCCCTTCCTGACCATCTTCTCAACTTTCAGAGCAGATACCACGTTTGATAAGTAATCTCTCCTATTACCTATCATAACCACTTCCTCACCCTCAGACGTCTTAAGAACCATGCGCTTAGCCGCGCAATCCAATCTCGCCTGGTACTTAACCAACCAGTCCATCCCAAGAATCAGATCGAACTCCCCAAACGGCAGTTCCATCAGATTAGCCACAAACACTACCCCTTGAAGTTCTAGGGGTACATCCTTAAATAGCTTATCTACAACTACAGAGTGACCTAGAGGGCTAATTACAGTCATCTGCCTAGAAGTAGTTTCAGAGTCTAAGTCCATGATCACTACTATACTACTAGCAACGTAAGAATGCGTCGAACCCACATCAATCAAAGCAGTAAATGGAGAACCAAAGATCAAGAACGTACCGGTTATGACGTCCGGTGCGTCGCCCTCCTCTCGGCGCCTCACTGTATACACTAATCCCGGCTGTCTGGCCTCAGAACTACCCGCATTCCGCCCGGTGCTCCACGGCCCCGACCAGAACCGTTACCTCCTCTGCCATTACCACGGCCTCTCTGCGGTGGCAGTCCATTATTCCTGAACTGAGTACGGCCCTGACCCTCAGACTGAATCCTAGCCAACTTACACGGACAGTCCCTCACACGGTGATCCAGAGAACCACACTCAAAACAACCTTTTCCACCGGTCCAGCAGCCTCCCCAATGAGATTTCCCACAACGGTTACACTGCGGCAGTCCTTGATTAGCAGCAACAAACCTACCAGACTGATTCGGCCCACTCTGTCTAGCCTGTTTCTGATGATTACCTGATGACCCAGAAGATCCAAAGCTTCTCTTATGCCTGTTCCTGTCCATGCCTTGCCTTACAGACTCTTTCACACCCTCGGTTACCTTAGTCTTCTCAACCAGGACAGCAAACTCACGCTCTTGCTGAGGAGCAATCAGCAACCTTAACTCGTCTCTCAGACCAACCTCGAAACGAACACACCTCTCGTGTTCAGTAGCCACAATGCCCCTAGCATACCGACTCAGCTTCAAGAACTCAGCCTCATACTCTGACACAGACTTACTCCCCTGAACAAGACTCAAAAATGCTTTTCGCTGAGCGTCAATGTAGCTAGCTCCAATGTACTTTTTCTGGTAAGCAGCCTTAAAATAATCCCACGTAAGATCCTCTCATCGCAAAGATCGTCTCCGAACCGTGAGCCACCAGCGGTATGACTCATCCCGAAGAAGCGATACTACTTGCCCTTCGACTTCTCTTCAAGCGATCAGTCTAAATCATCCATGACCCGCTCTCGTCGCCTCCGGCCAATACTCGGCCCGTCTTTGGAGCAACACTAGAAACACCTCGAAAGAATTCGCCCCGCTTTTGCTGGAGTCGCTCGAGCACGCATTTCCTAGCTCTGCGCCACCACCTACTCGGCTACCCTTTCTAAAACTCGGCGTAAATGCGCGACACTCGCATCATCGATCGATCTTGAAACTCACCACCTCCGGTGGTGGCGATCACCGTATCTCATTTTTTCGACCCACGACCGGATCTTACGGGTTGTAAAGCGTCATCCTACCACGACCTCGTCCACCTCGAGCACTCATGACTAAAATCTCTACGAACTCGATTTAGGAGTTTTATGCATCGATAATTATTCCACTGTTTTAAAGCAAAGTCTTATGAATATTTAAGAAGCTTTGTTTTCGCGAGTTCACAGAATCCTATCAGTTTCAGTTTCTAAAGTAATCTTACTATTGCTAATCATCCAATCACATTACATCCAACAAGTCACAAGCAATAGGAAGGGTACTTACACAGGCGAATCAGTGCAAGACTCGGTGCCATGCCTTTCAAACCATAAGAACACTTAAAACAGACTTTTGAAAACATTTTAGGCCTCAGGCCCACAGCCGAGCCTTTGAACTTGGCTCTGATACCACAATTGTAACACCCCAAACTCGGTCAATACACCACGACCGAATCTGGCATGCTACGGGGAAAAACGTATTTGAGAGGGTAGGTTTCCGTTTAAAAGTTTGATGAAACACTATGATATATTTTGTACTTGTAGAAATCTTGGGCATGATTGTTTAAAAACTGCCATTTCATTTTGAAAATCCAGAAATTTTGATAACTTGATTGAATCCATAAGTAAAAGAAATTGATATCATTTAGAAATTCAAATACTTCCTTTTTTTTTGTTGCTTAAAAACAATTTGAACATAGTGAGAAAATGAATTCAAGTTTGGAAAGTGTTCACTTTGATTTTCATTTATTTATAAATTCAGTGTGATACCCGATGGTAAAATTTAAAACATATCGCTTTGTAGTTTGAAAACTTTATCTTTCCAAGTTTTAGCAAAATTTAACCCAGTAATTTGTTAAGGCATATTTAAAATCCAAACTAAGCATACAATAACAAAAACATAAGTTTAAAAGGCCTTTCACAATCCAAGTAAAACCAAATGAAAGTAAACGTAATAAAGTACCAAGTTTAAATCAGAGCAAATCCCATTTTATTCATGGCATGAGCACCTCTAGTCCATCCCAGCTCCATGTCCGCAACTAGGTGTCACCTGAAATGTCAAAGGAGAAGGTGAGTCGCATGACTCAGTGCATAAATCCCTCTCCCGATATATGCAACATACTAACACACATCAACAGAGCAATACAATTAATGCACCCGATCCTAACCATCCATAACACCTTTCTACCCCGTGTGGTACCAAACCACCGGTGTCGCTAAACCTTTGGTGACCCAAAGTCACGATATCCATAAGTGTGGTGCCAAACCACTAGTGACCCAAAGTCACGAATAATCCAATGATGGTGCCAACCCATCGTGTGATACCAAATCACTGGCGACAATCCCGTATCTCAAAAGTGGGGCCAACCCACGGTGGTGTCAAACCACAGGGACGAGTCGCTATGAGGTGCCAAACCTCTGGTGTCCCAAAGACACAAGTGTGATACCAAATCACTGGTGACCGTAGTCACGAATCGAATGATAGGGCCAACCCATCGTGTGATACCAAATCACCGCCGTCAATCCCGTAATATCAGCTGTCAGGGCCCAACCCATTGTGGTGCTAAGCCACTTTGGGACGAGGCCGAGGTGCCAAACCTCGGTGTCCCAAAGACACAATAATCAATCTGTGGTACCAAACCACTTTGGAGGTGCCAAACCTCGGTGTCCCAAAGACACGGATATCATATTCCCCTCCTCTCATATCACCCATACATGTCATACTGACTCATGTACAATATGCAATTCATGCAAATCATGCGGTCATGCTAATATGTTTAATATTGCATCTCATATCACATACATCAGCAACCATGATATCATAAACCACTAATAGAACTCATAATAATACGGACTTACCCGGATCTGTATGCATACCCCATTGGGTATCACATCAACCAACCGTATTGTTTCAACCTTAATAAGTAATCAGGTTATTAATCATATTACTAAACAAGAGTGTGTTAGTTTACACACCTGCTAACACGAAAGCCTTAGTCCAAAGAATCGGTCTAAATCTCTCGATCACCTTGCTCCTAGAATCGGCCAAACAAGGGATTAGCAACCTAGACCATTCGGCCAAAGCTATCAAACCAAAGGGGTTAATATTGAGCCAATACCTTACTCTTGATTTGGTTTCCTACCAAATCCTGAACCAACCTATGGTTCTTCAGACCGTCGGCCTCCCCTTGAAACACAAACAATTAATCCTTTAATAACTTGACTTAATGAAAACTAAAAGAATATACTAAAAGAACTCGTTCTTACCACCACTTACCAAACGGTTAACAAGGAAAGAAGGCTCCACTTGACTGTATCCCAAAATCCGAATGTCCTATAATAAAATCGATTAAACACAAGAGATTAACACCCTTCACCCAATGCCGAAATCGGCCCTTAATCAAACCCAAATCGATTAAGAACAAGAAAGAGAGAAAATGACCATTCGGCCAAACCCTTACCTACTACCAGCCGATTGCAACCAAGCACCCAACAACAACCAATATTCGGCCAACAAAACACTAGGAGGAGGGAAATTCGGCTAAGACTTTGAACCAAAAGAAGAAGAAGATTCGGCCTAGATGTTTAACACACACTTCTGTTCGGTTTGAGAGAAAAAGAAAGAAAAGAAGATATGAGATGAGAATAGGGTTTCGGTAATAAGGTTTGAGAAAAGAAAATGAAAGTTTGAGGGGGCAAGAGGAGATGGTTTCGACTCAATAGAAAATGGAGGAACAATTTGAGAAAATCGGCTACTTGAGAAAAGAGGGATATACAAGATGGATGGAGGATGTACTTTCAGTTTTGAGAAAGAAAAGAAATGATGAAGGTGTTTGGGAGGTGAAAGTTTCGGCTATCAAGGTTCAACAAAGGAAGAAAAATGTGGAAAAGAGAAAATACCAAATTCGGTTTACACAATTGACAAAAAGGAGAAAAACAAGAGAACATTCGGCCAACAAAAAAAACAAAAGAAAAGAACTTTGTTTGACACTCCCTATGACTGAAAATGCACAAATTGGCAAGGTAAATTCGGCACTACCCCACACCCACACTAAGCCGTCCACTCCTCCCCTAAAATCTCTCCAATATTCGGCCACTTCCACCATGCACTCACCACCACTCATTCAAAACACTTTGAACAAGTCTCCTTCCTAAATTCACTCTCCACTCACCATTCAACACATTGACTTGGTCCATGGCAGAGTTTGAACTGCCAACAACTCTCCTCTTCCATGCCGTCAAAATGGAGGCCAAAATGTGGAATTTTCGCAGCTTGAACACAAGATCTTCTCCCTTGCACTTGACGCCAACACAAGCCCCCAAGTGGCGCATGCTCTGCCACTACACCAGCTCATTTCTTTGTGCTAAAATTCACCAATTAATAACTATAAGCCCCAGCTCCTTCAGCTCCTCTCACATAACACTTAAAACTAAAATTTTTCCTACCACTCAGGCTTACAATAAGCTTACAACTAAGCCCTAAAACAATAAAAATAACAACATTGCACACCAAACACATGCAACCGAATGCAATAATAAAATAGCCCCTAACCCGGGATATTACAAGTTACCTATCTAGAAATACTGGAACGATAATAAATAATTACATCACTAAAAAGTAATAACCCTAATAATACGAGCTTTTCCTTCAAGATTTGATATTTAAACATGTAAGCTCATTTAATTGCATAACTAATGAATATACTTCGTTTTTTAAGAACAAATCAAATAATAAAAGATAAAGTCGACTATTGAAATAATATAATTAGATAGCTAATCAAATCAAATCTCAATATAAAGGTAGTTAAAAAGGAATGGTGATAACAAATACAAGGGGTTTTGAGTTAAAATTAGTGGGTGAGTCAATAAAAAGGGTTGTTAGGCTCAACGGCGTTCACTAGAGGTTAATTATGAAGGTAGGCTATTTAGTGGAGTGAGTGGGTTAAAACCTAGATGCCTTAATTATCTCTGTATATCAAATCATAAATGTGGTCTCAACATGTATAATCGAGGCAAGTTCTAGAATAACAGTTCAAAGTTGACACACTCATAATCAATAAAGTGAGTATGAAAAAGAATATATGCTTTATAAAGCTCAAAATCTCACAAAAATTATGGGTGTTTTTGATGTCATCCTTATAAATTTCAAATTTCAAAGTAATTTTCAAATTTAGGTTAACAATGAAACACCCCAAACCCGGCCCACGAGCCCTGACCGGATCTGGTATGTTCCTTGAGAAAACATTTGAAAGTCTGTTCTTTACTTAGGAAAAATTCGTGTGGTTTTGGGAGAATTTAATATTTCTTTGGGTTGGGCTTAAGTTGGAAATAAGTTGTTTCTTAAAATCCAAGTTTTTATAAGACTTTAAATCAGAGAAATATCGAGTTGTTTTACAGTTTGCTATAAATTGAAAACCATTTGTTTAGGGTGTCCGAATCACTTAGAGTCATTTTAAAAATAAAATTTACTTAATCCTTAATTTGATAAAAATTCGTAACATCATAAAGACAAATAAAAGCATGCATAAATCAGTTCATACTATGGCCTTATTGCATAAAAAATGAAACCCCAAAATAAATTCAAAATACTTAAAATAAAACAAGTTCAAAAAAAAAATAGAATCCAAACTGAACATGCCACCACTAAGCTCCTGCCGACCCGGTCCATCACTGATCGTCACCTGAAAAATATTCCCACAACGGGGTGAGTCATATATACTCAATGTGTAACCAACACTAAATCCAAACAGATTCAAGCATATCAGATCATATATATTTATATAGTATTTAAATAAAATGATGCAAACCCGAACCCAAACCTAGGTACCATCCACTACACATCACCCGTACCAACCTGTACACTGTGGGGACTACTAAGTCTACCCTCCATCTGCTACACATCATCGAAGGCAGTCACTGCAGTCGACGTGCTCATCGCCCTTATAAAATTTGTGGCATAGCCACCAGATAAAATATTTGTGACATGAGTCACCACATTTAGATAATGTGACCGAAATCACCACATTCATATATCGTGGTATAAAACCACCACATTCACTTCCCCTTTCATAATAATCCATATGCCCATGTCATACAAAACATGCATTATCATGCTAAATTCTTTATTCACATTCTTATAGTTTCATATATGTGCCATAACAGATATTTATCATCTCATACTCATAGTAGGAGTAGGAAAATGTACCTGAGTACTTTGTACCATAACATGGTACCTTAGCCATAGCTTTCACATTCTTATTAACATATTTAATGAAACACAAACATAAACCTATCGAGAAATAGTGTGGGGTACACACCTGGTATATTTATCGGTTCACTGATTTCCCAAAAACCCGATCTAATGCTTTAGATCCTTAATTCCTTGTTGCCGATTTGATTACCAATCAAATCTTTTGATGCTTTCCTCTTGTAATCGGCTAATCACTTGATCCATTGACTTGATTAGTTTTCGATTTAAACAAATAAGAAACAGATCTGAAATACCAAAATAGGGCCTTGGCTGAATGTCAGATTCACTTACCTTATGAATCTTAATTCCCGAAAATTGTCACTTCTTTGTAGTACTGTCGAAAATCCTATAGTTATATGTTAGATCAATTTCTAACATTAAAACACAATACATGGCCTTTGGCTGAATATCACTTGTGGCTTACCTTGGATTCTTAAAATCCCGAAGATCTTCTATTGTAGTCGACTTAGCAGAAAACTCGAAAATCCTCCTTCAAAGGTTCGGCCAAAGATCATTAAGGAGTTAGAATTTTGATTTCGGTTAAAAGAAAAGAGATAGAATGACAACAATAGGATCCCTTTCCCTCAATATTGGAATCGGCAACCCCCTTTACTTGAATCCACACGCTATTCGGCTATGGCCTAAATTGATTTCGGCTTTTAGATAAACACTTTAGAGGGTTTCGGCTTCAACAAAGATGAAAAGGAAAAGCTTGAGGGTTTCGGCAATGGTGGAATATAGATTCGGCTAGCACAGGGAATATTTCGGCTTAACAAAATAAAAGAGAAGAGGAGAATTTTTGCCAGAGAATTTCGGTAGATGAACAAGGGAGAAAAGAATGAAGATTGGCCTCTCTTTTCCTCTTTCAGCCGAAATTACTACCCCAAGACTCCCTTATTCAGCCAACACTATCAAATTCCTTGCTCTTCTCCTATCTCTTTATTTAAAATTAATAATAATCCATTATTTATCTTTTACCCTACTTAATTATCACCCTTTATCTCTTAAAATAAAAGGATAAAAGCTCCTAAAATATAGCCTTAGTCTTTGTCCTTCCCTTGTCTAATCTCTCTGCTGCAAAATAAAACTTTTATTTTGCTTCCCCTGCACCTCGAACCTTGGCCCAAATAACGCTGCATGTGGCGTCATTTCCAGAGGCCCTAAGTGGCGCCTCCAAGCCACTTTTCCAAGCCCGTTTGTGCGTCATATTTTCCCTACTAATTCTCTTAAGGCCACCTTGCTTCAGTTCCCCCTTTTTAAACTCAAAACTTAATATTTTCTAAGGCATCTAACTACACACTAAGGTTCACAAAATTCATTGAACACATTATAACACACAAAGGCATGCTACTTCATTTAATTTAGTACTAATGCATAAGCCATAATCTAGGAAATTACAGTTCTACTCCCTTAAAATTACCTGGCTGAAATAAGTGAGGGTATTGCTGTCGCATTGCCTCTTCTGGCTCCCACGAAGCTTCCTCCGATCCATGATTGCGCCATAACACTTTGACTAGAGGAACTGATTTCCTTCGTAGCACTTTCACATCTCGCTCCAAGATCTGCATCGGCTCTTCCTCGTAGGACAAATCTGGCCTTAGCTCCACCTCTTCAACCGGAACTACATGAGATGGATCCGATCGATAACGACGTAGCATGGACACATGGAATACGTCGTGCATCTGCTTCAATTCCGGAGGCAACTCTAACTGGTATGCCACTGGTCCAACTCGCTTCAATACCCAATAAGGTCCTATAAACCTTGGACTTAACTTCCCTTTCCGACCAAATCTCATAACCTTCTTCCAAGGTGACACTTTAAGAAATACTTGATCTCCCACATCAAATTCTATTTCCTTCCGTTTGAGATCTGCATACGACTTCTGCCTATTCGATGCTTCCTTCAACCGTGCATGAATTATCTCAACGTTCTCCTCGGATTCCGCCATAATCTTTGGACCCAAAACTCGACGTTCCCCTAATTTCGTCCAACACGTAGGAGTACGACACTTTCGTCCATACAACGCTTCATACAGTGCCATCCGAATACTGGCCTGATAGCTGTTATTGTAAGCAAATTCTGCTAGAGGCAAATATTCCTCCCAACTTCCTCTGAAATCCATCACACAGCCCCTCAACATATCCTCTAACACTTGGATTACCCGTTCTGACTGCACGTCCGACTGTGGATGAAAAGCCGTAGTGAAATCCAACTTAGTGCCTAAAGCTTGATGTAGAGCCTTCCAAAATCGAGAAGTAAATCTTGGGTCCCTATCCGAGATAATCGACACCGACACTCCATGCAACCTTACAATTTCCACCATATACAACTTTGCCAACTTCTACAAAGAATAATCAACCCTTATCGGAATGAAATGCGCGGACTTGGTCAAACGGTCCACTATTACCCATACTGAGTCCTTCTTAGTAGGCGTAAGAGGAAGCCCACTAACGAAGTCCATGGTAATTCTCTCCCACTTCCACTGCGAAATCATTATCGGTTGAAGCAATCTTGACGGAACTTGGTGTTCAGCCTTAACTTGCTGACACGTCAAACACTTGCCGACAAATTCTGTAACTTCCTTCTTCAGACCAGGCCACCAAAACTGTTCCCTTAGATCTCTGTACAACTTAGTGCCTCCAGGATGCATAGCATAAGGGCTACTATGCGATTCCTGAAGAATCCTCTGCCTCAATTCCTCATTCTTCGGCATACAGACCTTACCCTTGAAACACAATACTTCATTACTGGACATACTGTAATCCTCTAAACCACCATTCTGAATTTGCCGCATCTTACCACTTAAATCCTCATCCGCCAACTGACCCTCTATTACCTCCTTCAACCACATCGGCTTGACTTGCAACTCTGCCAACAAACTTCCATCGTCATACAAACTCAAATGTGCAAACATCGCCCTCAGGTCCGACACCACTTTCCGACTTAGAGCATCTACGACCATATTCGCCTTGCTTGGATGATACTCTATGGAACAATCATAGTCCTTCAATAACTCCACCCACCTTCGCTGCCTCAAGTTCAACTCCTTCTGAGTCAACATGATACTTAAGACTCTTGTGGTCCGTGTAGATCACTGACTTTTCTCCATAAAGGTAGTGCCTCCACACCTTAAGAGCAAAGACCACTGCCGCCAATTCTAAGTCATGAGTCGGGTAGTTAACCTCATGAGGCCTTAGTTGCCGAGACGCATACGCGACTACCTTCCCGTCTTGCATCAATACACACCCTAATCCCGTGTGAGAAGCATCACAGTACACCACAAAATCCTTTCCTGCCTCAGGCTGAATCAACACTGGAGCTTCCGTCAACACATTCTTAAGCTTCTCAAAGCTTTCCTGTTGCTTATCTGTCCATACGAAAGGTACTTCCTTCCTCAACAGCTTCGTTAAAGGTGCGGCTATCGATGAGAATCCTTTCACAAATCTTCTGTAGTAGCCTACCAAACCCAAAAAACTACGAATCTTAGCCACCGACTTAGGTGGTTCCCAATCCAACACTGCCTCAATCTTTCTAGGTTCCACCCTTATTCCTTCAGCAGACACCACATGCCCTAAGAAAGCAACTTCCTTCAGCCAAAATTCACACTTGCTGAATTTGGCATAGAGCTTCTTCTCCCTTAATACTTGCAACACTATCCGGAGATGCTCATCATGCTCCTCCTCAGACTTCGAGTACACTAGGATGTCGTCGATGAATACAACGACGAACCGATCCAAGTAGGGTTGAAAAACCCGGTTCATCATGTCCATGAACGCAGCTGGGGCGTTCGTCAACCCAAACGGCATTACTAAGAACTCATAATGGTCGTACCTTGTCCTAAAGGCTGTCTTATAGATATCTGCCTCCTTTACCTTTAACTGATGATATCCCGACCTTAAATCCATCATTGAAAATACTGCGGCCCCCTTAAGCTGATCGACCAAGTCATCTATCCTTGGCAACGGATACTTGTTCTTGATGGCCAGCTTGTTCAACTGACAATAGTCTATGCACATGCGCATAGTTTCGTCCTTCTTCTTCACAAACAAGACCGGTGCTCCCCACGGAGACACACTAGGTCGAATAAACCCACGATCAAGCAACTCTTGGATTTGAGCCTTGAGCTCAACCAACTCCTTTGGTGCCATTCTGTACGGGGCAATTGACACACGAGTCGCTCCCCCGTGACAAGTCAATTCCAAACTCCACCTCCCTATCTGGGGGTATTCCTGGTAATTCCTCCAGAAACACATCTTCAAAATCCCTTACCACTCTAACCCCACTAACTCCCCCTTCTTTTCCATCTAACGCACTTGCGAAGGCTAAAAACGCCTTGCACCATTTCCAAACAATCTTTTCAGCCTTTAGCGCCGAAACTAAATTAGACAAGTAGTTTCTTCTTTCCCCTATAATAAGTATCACCTCACCCTCCGGGGTCCTTAACTCCATTCGCTTAGCTGCACAATCCAACACAGCCCGATGTTCCACGAGCCAGTCCATACCAAGTATGAGATCGAATTCTCCGAAGGGAAGTTCCATCAAGTCGGCAGAAAATACTACGCCTTGAATTTCTAAAGGTACACTCCGAAAGATCTTATTCACCACTACAGTTTGACCTAGTAAGCTTACTACAGTCATCTCCCTATCAGAAAGTTCAGAGGCTATGTCCAGAGTTTCAACTACTCTACATGCAACATAAGAATGGGTCGAGCCCACATCAATTAAAGCAACATAAGGCTTGCCATAAATAAGGAACATACCGGTTATAACGTCCGGTGCATCTCCATCCTCCCTCCGGCGAACCGCATAAACTAAACCAGGCTGCCTTGCCTCAGTATTAGCAACACCTCGGCCCGGTGTTCTACGTCCTCTGCCAGCACCATTTCCTCTGTTATTCGGACCACGACCTCGCTGAGGCTGCTGTCCACCTCTACCAACATGATTAACATTCTGAGCTGCTGGTCGATTTCCTTCTGGTTTCATAGGACGGTCCGTAATTATATGATCATTGGACCCACACTTAAAGCATCCTCCCGTCTTTTTCCAACACTCTCCTAAGTGCTTCTTCCCACGCTGATCACAAGTACGATACTGCCCTCCTGTAGCAGCTTGCTAACCTCGTGGCTCATCAACTCTAGGCCTCTTTTGAACATTCCCAGACGATCCTGACGATCCAAAACCTCTCTTTGGCCTATTCCGATCCGTATTCTGCCTCACTGAATCCTTAATCCCTTCAGCTACCTTAGCTTTCTCAACTAACGCAGAAAACTCCCGCTCCTGATGTGGAGCTATCAACAACCTCAGGTCATCCCTTAATCCGTCCTCAAACCGGACGCATCGCTCATGCTCGTAGCTACCACTCCTCGAGCATACCGACTCAACCGTAGAAATTCAGCTTCGTACTCTGCTACGGACTTGTTCCCTTGAACCAGCCCCAGGAATGCCTTCCTCTGCTCATCAGTATAACGCGTGCCAACATATTTCTTCTGATACACTGCCTTAACATACACCCAGGTCAGATCCTCAGCCGTGGCACCATCCCGAACTGTTAACCACCATTGATACGCTTCATCGCATAACAGTGCCACCATTCCTTTCAATTTCTCCTTAGGGGTCAGATCGAGCTCATCCATAATTCGCTCGGTTGCCTCCAACCAATATTCAGCCGTACTGGGTGCTACACCAGATACATCACAGAATACCTCAGCTCCGTTGACTCGGAGTCGCTCGGGTACAGACTTTCGAGCTCCCGAATTTCCTCCTGCACCAGCCACCAACTCAAGAACTCGCAAAGACCTGACCTACAATACGACGATCGTCTCGCGTCGATCTTCTTGCATTCAAAGACCATTTGGTGGTGGTGGTGGTGGTGGCGGTACCCCATTTTCAGATCCTTGCCCCGATCTAACGGGCTACGACACGGTTATCCTACCTCTACCGCGTCCTCGAACATTACGACCACGTCCCCTAGAGCTCATTTCTACGATCGCGCTTTAATCTGATTAAGAAATTTTATGAATTAGTACTTGTTTCACAGATTATCCGCGAAGAAATTTTATGACAGAGGTTTAATAGTAGTTCTTTTGATCAATCAGAGTTTCAAGTCTTCTATCCTAATTCAGAGGAGCACATTTATTCAAACATTCATTCAGTAGCATCTATCACACACATTCACTATTTCTATATTTTTGTCTATTCCTACCCCAAGGGTATTTTCGTCATTTTTCCTATAGGGATATTTTGGTAATAATTCGGGATTAATTTGAAAAGTTCCTAGAAATCAAAGGTATTTCAAAATTTGCAAAAACTTGGGGTTATTTTTGAGAGTTTGCTTTCCAAATCGGTGATGTTGCGGAAATTTTGGAAATCGGGGTTATTTTGGTAATTTTGTAAGTCAGGGGTATTTTAGTAAATTTTCCCAAATAGAGGTGTTTTGATATATTGCAAAACAGGGTTTTTGGATAAAGTAAGGAAATTTTGATAATAACTGTGGGTAGTTTGGACATTTTATAAATCAAGGGCATTTTTGTAATTTTACAGCCAAGGGTATTTAGGTAATTTTGTAACTTAGAAATTTTTAGAAAATTTTCAAAAATAATAATTTTCACAATTCAAAGGGTAGTTTGTTGACTTTTAAAAACTAGGGTTTCCATGAAATTGTGGCTAGTCCCTTTCGGGTTTTAGTTATTGTGTTTAGCCTGTGACTGAGTCCTCTTGGTTAGGGTGAACCGAAGCTACGCACCAGGTAGGATTCCAGCGAAGAGGAGGTGAGTCACTAGGACTGCTTAAGTACCAGGCTCTTCAGGATCCAATCCTAGACATGCGCACAATGGTTGCCACACCCTAACTCCGCGACTTAACCACAGGTTGGTTTAATTAGGCACTTAAGTCTTATGTATTTGTCGAGGTAAACTAATCCTAGGGTTCAAATACTTAATATTCTAATCTACGTTCCATTTCTACCCTTCTACAATTCATACTATAATTCACATAATAAATAGGGGTACTTACCTGGTGGACTGCGAGTCGGAGACTTGGGTGCCATGCCAGAAAAACCTGCTTAATTTCACAAAACTTTCACAAAAAGTCTTTTGGGCCTAAATTTTAAAACATTGTGGGCTTTAAACCCTAGGCCGAGAGTTTAAAACTGGGCTCTGATACCAAGCTGAAACACCCCAAACCCGGCCCACGAGCCCTGACCGGATCTGGTATGTTCCTCGAGAAAACATTTGAAAGTCTGTTCTTTACTTAGGAAAAATTCGTGATGTTTTGGGAGAATTTAATATTTCTTTGGGTTGGGCTTGAGTTGGAAATAAGTTGTTTCTTGAAATCCAAGTTTTTATAAGACTTTAAATCAGAGAAATATCGAGCTATTTTACAGTTTACTATAAATTGAAAACCATTTGTTTAGGGTGTCCGAATCACTTAGAGTCATTTTTAAAGTAAAATTTACTTAATCCTAAATTTGATAAAAATTCGTAACATCATAAAGACAAATAAAAGCAAGCACAAATCAGTTCATACTATGGCCTTATTACATCGAAAACGAAACCCCAAAATAATTTCAAAATACTTAAAATAAAATAAGTTCAAAATAAAATAGAATCCGAACTGAACATGGCCACCACTAAGCTCCTGCCGACCCGGTCCATCACTGATCGTCACCTGAAAAATATTCCCACAACGGGGTGAGTCATACAGACTCAATGTGTAACCAACACTAAATCCAAACAGATTCAAGCATATCAGATCATATATATTCCTATAGTATTTAAATAAAATGATGCAAACCCGAACCCAAACCTAGGTACCATCCGCTACACATCACCCGTACCAACCTGCACACCGTGGGGACTGCTAAGTCTACCCACCATCCGCTACACATCATCGAAGGCAGTCGCTGCAGTTGACGTGCTCATCGCCCTTATAAAATTTGTGGCATAGCCACCAGATAAAATATTTGTGACATGAGTCACCATATTCAGATAATGTGACCGAAATCACCACATTCAGATATCGTGGTATAAAACCACCACATTCACTTCCCCTTTCATAATAATCCATATGCCCATGTCATACAAAACATGCATTATCATGCTAAATTCTTTATTCACATTCTTATAGTTTCATATATGTGCCATAACAGATATTTATCATCTCATGCTCATAGTAGGAGTAGGAAAATGTACCTGAGTACTTTGTACCATAACATGGTACCTTAGCCATAGCTTTCACATTCTTATTAACATATTTAATGAAACACAAACATAAACCTATCGAGAAATAGTGTGGGGTACACACCTGATATATTTATCGGTTCACTGATTTCTCGAAAACCCGATCTAATGCTTTAGATCCTTAATTCCTTGTTGCCGATTTGATTACCAATCAAATCTTGTGATGCTTTCTTCTTGTAATCGGCTAATCACTAGATCCATTGACTTGATTAGTTTTCGATTTAAACAAATAAGAAACAGATCTGAAATACCAAAATAGGGCCTTGGCCGAATGTCAGATTCACTTACCTTGTGAATCTTAATTCCCGAAAATTGTCACTTCTTTGTAGTACTGTCGAAAATCCTATAGTTATATGTTAGATCAGTTTCTAACATTAAAACACAATACATGGCCTTTGGCCGAATATCACCTGTGGCTTACCTTGGATTCTTAAAATCCCGAAGATCTTCTATTGTAGTCGACTTAGCAGAAAACCCAAAAATCCTCCTTCAAAGGTTCGGCCAAAGATCATTAAGGAGTTAGAATTTTGATTTCGGTTAAAAGAAAAGAGATAGAATGACAACAATAGGATCCCTTACCCTCAATATTGGAATCGGCAACCCCCTTTACTTGAATCCACACGCTATTCGGCTATGGCCTAAATTGATTTCGGCTTTTGGATGAACACTTTAGAGGGTTTCGGCTTCAACAAAGATGAAAAGGAAAAGCTTGAGGGTTTCGGCAATGGTGGAATATAGATTCGGCTAGCACAGGGAATATTTCGGCTTAACAAAATAAAAGAGAAGAGGAGAATTTTTGCCAGAGAATTTCTGCAGATGAACAAGGGAGAAAAGAATGAAGATTGGCCTCTCTTTTCCTCTTTCAGCTGAAATTACTACCCCAAGACTCCCTTATTCAGCCAACACTATCAAATTCCTTGCTTTTCTCCTATCTCTTTATTTAAAATTAATAATAATAATCCATCATTTATCTTTTACCCTACTTAATTATCACCATTTATCTCTTAAAATAAAAGGATAAAAGCTCCTTAAATATAGCCTTAGTGCCGTCCCTTGCTGCTAATCTCTGCTGCAAAATAAAACTTTTATTTTGCTTCCTCTGCAGCTCGAACCTTGGCCCAATTACCCCTGCATGTGGCGTCATTTCCAGAGGCCCTAAGTGGCGCCTCCAAGCCCGTTTGTGCGTCATATCTTCCCTACTAATTCTCTTAAGGCCACCTTACTTCAGTTCCCCCTTTTTAAACTCAAAACTTAATATTTTCTAAGGCATCTAACTACACACTAAGGTTCACAAAATTCATTGAACACATTATAACACATAAAGGCATGCTACTTCATTTAATTTAGTACTAATGCATAAGCCATAATCCAGGATATTACAAACAACCAAGTAAGAATTTTAATTCTGAAAATTAGACTTATCATGCTTGATTCTGTAGTATCTTTAAATTTCAATCATCAATGCACAATTTACTATGATTTACTCAAAAACATGTCAATAACAATCATAAATCATCAGAAATTTCATCCTAATTAGTAATATGAGGAAATTACTCAAAACCAAGGTAAAATTCAGGGATTTGAGAATAATGAAAAAAATTAGGCATTTTCTCGAAATAACTATTCACCCCCACACTTAAGATGTACATTGCCCTCAATGTACAAAGATAGATAATATATAATAGATAAATCAAAAGAGAAGGGGAAAAGTGAAACTCCCTGAATTTGGATGGTTTCCTTGAGTTGGCAGAGGTCGTAGTTACGGATGACTTATGTGGTAGTGGATTACTCCTAGTGACTTGTTTGTTTAAATGGAGTGCTTCAATTGATGCTGCAAAGTCATCAGTTAGAAATCTCGAAGGCATAATTAATGAAGTACATGTTAGGAATACTCGAATAGTTAGATAGCCAATCATAATAATAAAAGTTTTCAATATAAAACAAAAGACAATTTCAAAATAAAATAAAAACTTAAAATAAAGAAAAGAAAATTAAGATTAAGACAAATAAGAGGACTCAAAGGTCCTCATCATCGGCCGGGTCCTGTGGTGGTGTCCGTGATGAGATATAGAAGTGATTCCATATCTGCTGGAGGGTGGCCTCTATCCCATCAAAACGTCGAGTGCAGTACTGCTCAAACTGGGTGAGGCGTGCAGAAATATCCGACGATGAAGCTGTTGTGTTGAAGGGCCGCTGGCTCAGGGCCGGTGCCTCCTGTGGGACATCGTCAGGAATGCCCTCTGGTTCCTCCTCGTCAGTAGATGGTGCTTATCGATATTGAGGAGGGTCGGTTCCATGATGATATTTAACCATTCTCATATGTAGGATCGTCCGAATGCCCTGAGGTACCATCTGGCCCATCAATGTAAGTGAAGAGATTTGGTCGTCTGTGTCGAGAAGACCAAAGTGTCGAGCTAATCGTGTGATGTATGGCCCCATTGATAAAATCCCATTTCTGTGTTGCTCTGTCTGATGTTGCATTGCACAGGCTATAAAGTAAGCGAGGTAAAAAACATGCCCTTCTGACATGCACGATAAGTAGTAGACATCGTGCTTATTCACTACGTCGACCTGTGATAGTGTGAGCTAGAATGGCATGGATATACCTCAGGGGAGGGACAAGGGCTGTCGCCTTAGAGTGACTGGGGTCGTAGACGCCCGTAGTGGGGCCTAAGCTACGCCAACAGTTGAGGGGAGTGTAGTGAAGCTAACGGTTTAACTCGAAAAGTGGATTTTTTGCTATAAACTCCTCCGTGTAGAGTTCGAGTGATGTGCCGAATTGTGGTACGCTTAGTCGACGTGTCGTGCCTCCTAAATAGAATTGGACTGTGCCCGGGCCGTCATATTGGGCCATCACTGTCTGTAAGGTAAAGGTGGCACAGAACTCGAGTGTGAGTTCCAAATATGTGGGCTCGATGATAATGAGAAATCGCTCCCACGGCTCAGTCGAAATGAGGGCTCGAATATCGCTGTCAAGTTGGACCTGCTCTAAAGCGGCCTAGTCGATACATCTGCCGGTGCCTAGGGGTCACGTACGTAGTAATGTATAACTGTCCTCTTGGAGCCCTGGAGGGAATTGAAGGAACGGATGGTGAACTTCGGTGGATGCTCTTGAGGATGATGATCCGGGGCCTTTTCGGTTTTTCGAGCTCAGGGCTGTTGGTCTCTTTCCTCTAGATGTCGACATTGTACCTAAAAATAATGAATATTAAAGTAATGTTTGTACTAATTTGTCATCTAGACTTGAGATATTTAGAGACCAAATAAGATTTCTCTAATTATCACCGACCAATTCTCTAACTTTTCAAAATCAAAATTTTCATTATAATGATTAAAATTGGTTTTGCAAGAAAGTAAATAACATTCATATAAAATAAACTAAATACCATGAAAGATTGAATTATGTTATGAAGTTTTAATGAATGATTCTAGAGGAAAACACTAAAATAAACAAAGATTATTAAATAGTTAGTGAAGAAAAATGGAGTAGTGAAGGGAACCAGGGGGTTGTAGTAGTATGAGTCATCAGAACACGGGCGTAGCACGGCGGTGCTGCGATTTTTTTCAGGTGCACGATTGTGGCGATAGCGTGGGCTGCTGCAGCACAGTGGTGGTGAGGGCATGGGCATGGTTTAAGTGTGTTTTTTTTTTTTTTTTTTACAGAAGAGAAGGTTGAGAGGTTTATAGGGAAATGGAGGGTGTGGGTGTAGCCGATTTTGGGAGAAAGGAAGCTGAGAAATCGGTTTTAGGGTTGAATTAGGGGAGATGAGCGGTTAAGTTGCTTAAATAAGGGTGGTGGCACGAGCAGGTGCCACGCCCGTGCTTAATTTTAATCAGCCCGTGTTTTTTGGGATGTTGAATTTTAGGTGTGTTTCAGATGGCACGCCCGTGTTCTTCTTCACACGGTTGGTTGGAACGGGCCTGTTTAGCCCGTGCTCGACAAGTCAGTAACCTTGCATGAATGTAAAGCACGACCGTGTCTCGCCTATGCTAATCAAGTCAGTAACCTCGCATGGTTGTAAGGCACGACCGTGTCTTGCCCGTGCTCATCAAGTCAGTAACCTTGCACGGGTAGTCGACACAGGCGTGGGCTTTTATCGCAGACCGTGTTTGGGAAAACAAATTTTTCTTTGTTGTGCACGACTATTGGCCCGCCCGTGGTTTGTCTCGTGTCTTCTACACGACCACGGGCACGCCAGTGTGCAAGGCCGTGTGGTCTAAAACCTGCGCTTTATTAGATTAATTAGTATGAAGTTAGATGCGGAGCAATTAAAAGTATAATGTTAGGGAAGTTAGTGCTCGGGTTGCCTCCCAAGAAGTGCTTGTTTAAAGTCCTAAGCTAGACTTTCCCTGCTTTCATTTTTAAAAGAAGGTTCACTGAGCCGAAACTCCTCTCTCATATCCTTAAAATCTGCACCATTATAAATTTTAAGTCGGTGACCATTTACCTTGAATGTGCCCTTAGTAGGGTGAGTTACCTCATTGTGCCATATGGAAAAATTATTTTTATCATGAATGGGCCTGACCATCTTGATTTCAGCTTCCCAGGAAATAATTTAAGCCTTGAGTTGTATAGCAGGACCAAATCCCCTACTTTGAATTGTTTCAATATTTTTAGACGAACATCGTGGCGTCGCTTTGTTGCCTCCTTGTATAGTTTCGAGTTCTCATAAGCCACAGCTCTCCATTCGTCTAGCTCATTCATCTATATCATTCTTTTCTTTCTTGCAGTTTTAAGATCGTAATTTAAAAATTTTATAGCCCAAAAAGCTGTGTTCTAGTTCGAATGGTAGATGACAGCTTTTCCCGTAGACAAGTTTGTATGGGGATGTTCCTAGGGGGTTTTAAACGCTGTTCTATAGGCCCATAAGGCATCATCTACTTTTAATGCCCAATCTTTTCTGTTTGAATCAACTGTTTTTTCTAGGATGCATTTAAGTTCTCAGTTTGCTACTTCAACATGCCCACTGGTTTGAGGGTGATATGGGGTAGCTATCCTATGGTGGACTCCATATTTTTTTAAGACTTTGTCTAATTGAGTATTACAGAAATGAGTGCCCCTATCACTAATGACGGCTCTAGGTGTTCCAAATCGAGAGAATAGTTTCTTGAGGAAATTGTCTACTACTCTAGAATCATTGGTGGGTAAGGCTTCGGCTTCTACCCATTTTGACATGTAATCTACTACCACTAGGATGTATTTATTTCCAAATGAACTAGGGAATGGACCCATAAAATCAATACCCCATACATCAAATATTTCACATGATAACATATATGTTTGAGGTATTTCATCGCGTTTAGAAACATTACTTGCTCGTTGGCATTTATCACATGAAGCGACATACCTGTTGGCATCCTTGAATAGAGTGGGCCAATAAAAACCTGATTCGAGTATTTTATGTGCTGTCTTAATGCCACTGTAGTGTCCTCCTGAAGGTCCTGAATGGCAATGTTCAAGGATTTTGCTTGCTTCTGCCTTTGTAACGCATCTTCGAATCACCTGATCTGTACATATGCGAAAAAGAAAGGGATCTTCCCAAAATTAGTTTTTTGCATCAGTAAAGAATCGCTTCTTTTGGTGGTGTGTTAGTCTTTTTGGCAAGATGTTAGCGGCTAAATAATTCGCAATATTTGCAAACCATGGTACCTTAGAATGTGTAATAGAAAAAAGTTGTTCTCCGGGAAACGAGTCGTTTATCTCACTTTCATTGAGTTCTTCGATATGTGGATTCTCAAGTTCCAAGAGGTGATCTACTGCAAGATTCTCAGCTTCTTTCTTATCCTGTATTTCTAAATCAAATTCCTGTAAGAGTAAAATCCATCGTATGAGTCGAGGTTTTGCATCAGATTTAGTTAAAAGATAACAAAGAGCTGAATGGTCAGTGTAAATGACAACATTAGACAATATTAGATACTGCCTAAATTTATCAAAAGCAAAAACTACAGCTAGCAATTCTTTCTCTGTGGTGGTGTAGTTTTCTCGTGCGGGTGTTAATGTTCTTCTAGCATAATAAATTGGCTGAAAATGTTTGTCCCTTCGTTGTCCCAAAACTGCACCTACTGCAAAATCACTTGCATCACACGTTAGTTCAAAGGGTAAATTCCAATCAGGTGCAATTATAATCGGAGCATTTATTAATTTATCCTTAAGGATATTGAAGGCATCAAAACATTCCTAATTGAAATTGAAAGGGACATCTTTTTCTAGTAATTTTGTTAAAGGCTTAGTTATTTTAGAAAAATCCTTAATGAATCTTCTATAGAATCCTGCATGTCCTAAAAAACTTCTAATAGCCTTAACTGAACTAGGGGGAGGTAATTTTTCTATGGTTTCAATCGTTGCTTTATCTACCTCAATCCCTTTACTAGAAATCTTATGTCCTAACACAATCCCTTCTCTAACCATAAAGTGACATTTTTCCCAATTTAAAACAAGGTTTGTTTCCTCACATCTTATTAAAACTCTTTTTAAATTTTTAAGGAAAAGATGGAAAGAATTACCGAATATTGAGAAATCATCCATAAACTCATCCAGAAGTTCGTCGAAGATTGCCAACATGCAGTGTTGAAAAGTAGCAGGATCATTACATAATCCAAAAGGCATTCTACGATAAGCAAACGTACCGTATGGGCATGTAAATGTTGTCTTCTATTGATCTTCAGGAGCTATTGGGGTTTGGAAGTAGCCGGAGAGTCCGTCTAAGAAACAGTGGTACATATGCCCAGAAAGTCTTTCTAACATTTGATCTATGAAGGGTAGAGGGTAGTGGTCTTTTCTGGTGGCATCGTTCAGCTTCCTATAGTCTATACAGACTCTCCAACCTGTAACTATTCTTGTAGGGATTAACTCATTCCTTTCATTGGGTACCACAGTCAGACCTCCTTTCCTTGGGACTACCTGCTGATTGCTGTAAATCAGAGTTTTAAAATTTATAAATGAATGATCAAAACCGGAAAACTAACTCTGAAAATGATTAAAGGCAAGTGTACCTATCGAACAGTAGTATAGCTAAGGCAAGACCGGATATCGAACCCAAAGGAACTAATAGTACTCATACTAACTTTCTTTTTATTATTTAGCCTTAAAATTAGAGTGAAGTTACTTTAAACTATATTGATGAAGACTAAACTAAGGACACAAAGACAAAAAGGACGGATAGGAAAATAACTTTGAAGGAAAACTCAGTTGATTACGACGATACTCTTAAGAAGAATCCACCTAGACTTCACTTGTTATCTAACCCTAATTTATATGATTTCTTTTACTTAGCTTGATCCGTAAGACTCCCTAACCTATATTAAACCCTCTCGTTCGCTTATAATAACCCCCTAGGATAGCAATAAATCGATCAATGGACTCCCATATTAGGTTTCACCCTAATCCGGCAAAATCTCGTAACCCTATCTCTAGGCGTTCGATTAACTCCGCTTAATTATGTTAGATCTACTCTTAGGCAGGGTCTATTCCTCCTCCACCTAAGCACATTAGATTTGGATTAAGCAACATAATTAAGAACAAACTAAGCAATTATCATAGAACTTAGAAATCAAATAACAAAATTCATCTAGGTTTCATCCCCTTCAGGTATCTTAAGGGTTTAGTTCATAATGAATAAAAAGAACATCACAAGAGAAAAGATAAAACAAAACATAAGAAAACCCTAAAACCCCCTGAAGGAATTGAAGGAGAATTCCGCCGTCTTAAGTATAATTCCGGCTTCTTGGGATGGATCAACTGGTTATCCTCGTGTTATTCCCTAACTCGGACCTTCTCGGCTTGGCTCCTTAGCCTAGCTTTGATGCCGGTTTTGGCTTCTGCCAAACTCCCTTTTCAAGTTGCCCCCTTGGGTGTTTATATAGACTTTGTGATGCTTTACTTGGCCCCTAAGTTTCCTAATTTAAGTAGAATTCCTGCTAGGGTGTTTGAATAGGCTTTGAAATGTGTTTCTTTGCCTCCAAGTATCCTTTCCTGAATAAAATTTCTCTTTCCAGCGACAGGGACACGGCCATGGCGCACGCCCGTATGAATCGTGGCCAGGCCGTGTTCTAGTAATTTAATGAGGCACGACCGTGTGGCTTGAAGTCCAGGCCGTGTCGATTTTGTGAATTGGCCCATTTGGCTCGTTTTAAGCCCGTTTTACATTCTTTTCATCCTTGGGTGCTTTCTTGAGTATAAGACATGAAAAGAAAGGATTAAGAGCACCTTTTTACATAAATTGAGGCTTAAATTATCCAAAAGCGTGCTAAATGTGGGCCTAAAATATGTTACTTTTACAGTTTATCAAATACCCCCACACTTAAGCTTTTGCTTGTCCTCAAGCAAAATTCTCAACTTACAATTAAAACGAACTTTCCATGATTCATAATTCTTATCAACAATGTCTTATCATAATTCATAGATAATTTATACATGGATAATTCAATTCAAAGAGTCCTAAAGATTCAAATAATATAAGTCATACAATTGTAGCACGAAAACATAAGTGTTTCCCTTCATCTAAATAATTACCTTTAATTCAAAATCTACAAGGATTGACATCCTCACAAAAGATTCACTCAAATCACTCAAAAAGTGTTTAAGGGTAAAAATTAAGCACTCATAAGTCGAACCTGAAAAGTTAATCCCATAGGCTTACCTAAAAATCAAATCTCCACCACTGTAAAATGATGTGATAAACAGATCAAAAGGTCTTTGTTAGAATCGAGATTGAATTGGTAAGTTACCTATATAAAAATTTCTAAGATAATAATTACATCAACTGAAAATAATAATAATCCTACTAATACAAGCTTTTTCTTTTGATAATTAGACTTTAACTTGTATAAGCTCACTCTTCATAATACAAATACTAAATATACTTTGCTTTGGTTTTTTTTTTAAGAACAAACTAATAAAGGCAACTTCAACTCATAATAAAAACTTAGGTAACTAGTCAAATCATATCTCGTTTAAAGGGTAGTCAAAAAGAATGGTAATAACAAATACAAAGGGTTTTGGGTTAATATTAGTGGGTGCGTCAATAGAAAGGTTGTTAGGCTCAACAGGGTTCACTAGGGGTTAATTATGAGGGTAGGCTTTTTAGTGGTGTAAGTGGGTTAAAACCTAGGTGCCTTTATCATCTCGGTATATCAAATCATAACTGTGGTATCAACATGTATAATCAAGGCAAGTTCTAGAATAACAGTTTATAGTTGACACACTCATAATAAAAGAATGAGCATGAAAAGGAATGTATGCTCTATAAGGCTCAAAATCTCACAAAAATCA
The DNA here is from genome assembly GCA_025503065.1 of Gossypium bickii. Lineage (NCBI taxonomy): Eukaryota > Viridiplantae > Streptophyta > Magnoliopsida > Malvales > Malvaceae > Gossypium > Gossypium bickii. The sequence continues at coordinate 110,152,397 of CP106717.1, forward strand.
TGGGCGTTTTTGACATCAACCTTATAAATTTCGTATTTCAAGATAACATTCAAATTCAGGTTAACAACCTAAAATTTTAAATTTTTGAAAATTTAGACTTATCATGCTTGATTCCCTAGTATTCTTCAAATTTAATTATCAATGCACAATTATCAATGACTTAATCTAAAACATATCAACAGAAATCATAAATCAAAGAAAATTTCATTCAAATCGTAATATGAGAAACTTAATTTAAGATCAAGGCATAATTCAGGGATTTTCAGATAATACTGTAATTAACCCCCCTCACACTTAAGATGTACATTGACCTCAATGTACAAAGACAGATAATATCAAAATAATTATAAAATCATAAGATAGGGAGAGAAGTGAAACTTCCAGAATTTTGGATGAAGTCAACGAAAAGAAATCGGATAGGATTGGAGGTGAACATGGGGAAGCGTCTCGAATCGTTTGAAATTGAGTCCTCGAAGTGGCCAGTCTGATTTTATTGTATCCTAAAATAAATCTAAATATCATAAATAATAAGAAGAAGAAAATAAAATAAAGTAAAAAAATGAAATGAAAATAAAATTAAAATAAAAACAAAAATAAATAATGAAAAATGAAAGACAATTGGAAGAAGGGAGAATGAGTTTTAAACAGAGATGTAGCTCGTGTTTTGGAATTTTGAATTTTGGGTGCGTTCAGGGTGTTCGGGCACGGCCGTGGGTGTAGTCGCACGCCCGTGTCTTTTTTCATACAGTCATTTAATACGGGCGTGCTCCTCCCGTGTTCGATAAGTCAGAATGTTGGCACGGTTGGTAGGCACGGTCGTGTTTAACCTGTTCTTAACAAGTTAGTAACCTCGCACGGGGCGTTGGCACGGGCGTGGACTATTATCACCACCCGTGTTGGGAAAAGAATTTTTTTCTATGTCGTGCACGACTACTAGCACACCCAAGGTTCATCCCCTGGCTTCCACACGGCCATGAACACGCCCGTGTGTAGGGCCATGTGGCCTAAAAATCTGCTCTTTGGTTAGCTTATGGTTAGGTGCTAAAAGGAAAAAAATAAAAGTAATTAAAAAATAAAAAAATAAAAAAAATGGGGTTAGTGCTCGTGTTGCCTCCAGAGAAGCGCTCATTTATAGTCTTAAGCTAGACTTTACCTCTCATTCGTATGGTCATGGTGGTTTGAGGAGGTGAAAATCCTTTCTCATGAGATCACTTCGGTTATGGATATATAGTTTAAGTCGAGTAATGTTTACCACAAAAGTGTTGAATTTAGGATTGCTTACCTCGACTGTGCCGTATAGGAAGACATTAAGTACCTCAAAAGTGATTTCTTCGTTTGATTTGAGGTCTGAATTGGTGATTCGAGGGTCTTCCTTATTCAACAATACCTGATCCCCTATTTTGAAATGAGTTTTGTTCATATCAGCTCGTTTGGGGTCTCCTTCGGTTTCACTTTGTGTGGTTCCTATTCCTTTTTGATTTGTGTTTCCTCCTCTTTTAGTTTGTCAACCCTAAGGCTTTGTTCCTTAGGTATTTCTTCTTTGTTGGCACGAGGTCTAAGATCTAGCTCAGCTAAGTGATTTCGTGATGCTTCGTGTACAGAAGGTTGAACCAAATAATTATCAATAGAATTAACGTTCGTACCTTTATTACTTGATGTCCTAGCTGAGTCAAGAGCTTGAAGAGTGATTGTTTCGTCGTCTTCTCGAAGTGTGAGTTCACCAGATTCTTCCTCTGTGTAGTTTTTCTTTATAGCATCGGTATATGGCACACGAGGTTGGTACTCTGTATCACTTGATGTTCTGGCCGAGTCAAGAGCTTGAAGAGTGACTATCTCATCGCCTACACGAAATATGAGTTCACCTACATAGATATCAAATTTAGCTCTGGTAGTTGCTAAAAAGGGTCTTCCTAAAATTAAAGGAATATTATTGTCCTCATCCATGTCTAAAACGACAAAGTCTACTGGGAATACGAATTTATCAATTTTGATTAGAACATTTTCTATTATACCCCTAGGAATTCTAATAGTTTTATCAGTTAATTGAAAGCTCATCCTAGTTTGTTTGGGTTTCCCTAGACCTAGTTGTTTAAACAGTTTATAAGGCATAACATTTATGCTTGCCCATAAATCGATTAACGCATTATCTATAGATAAACTACCAATTATGCATGGAATTGTAAAACTCCCTGAATCTTTTAATTTCTGTGGTAGTCTATTTTGTAGAATTTTCGAGCACTTTACGTTGAGTTCCACATGTGATTCCTTGTCTATTTGCTTTTTCGTTAAAAGCTCCCCTAAAAATTTTCTAGAGTCTGGCATCTGCGAAAGAGCTTCAAGAAGAGGTAAGTTAATGTGTAATTTCTTTAAGAGTTTAAGAAACTTACCGATCTGTTCTTCTCTATCGTCTCTTCTTATGGCTTCGGGATAAGGTCTGTGAGGTTGGTACTCTTTATGAAACACCCCAAACCCGGCCTATGAGCCTGGACCGAATCTGGTATGTTACTCAAGCAAACCAATTCAAAGTTCGTTTGTTTCTTGGGAAAAACTTGTGCGATTTTAAGAAAAATATCGTTTTGGGTTGGGCTTGTGTTGAAAACCAAGTTATCTTATATTGAATTCCATTTAATTAAGGTGACAAAACAATTAGGGTTTGTTTTAAAAATAAATTTAACTAAACTTTGATTGATAATAATTCGTAAACATAATAATTAAAAATAAAAATAAGGAAAATTCAACTATGGCCTTATTACATCAAGTAAAAACCCAAAATAGAATTCTTAAGTACTTAGATAAAATAAATTGTCCATAATGAATAAAACTTCTAGCTAAGCATGGCCACCACAAGTTCTGCCGTCCTGGTCCATCACTGCTCATCACCTAAAACATGTTCCCACAACGGGGTGAGTCAACAGACTCAATGTGTACCCAACACTAAAATTTAATAGATCAGGCATACCATACGTATCACATGCACATTCATATACAGATAAAATAATGATGCAACCCATACCCAAAACCTAGATGCCATCCGCTACACATCCCCGTACCAACCTGCACAACGTGGGGACTACTAAGTCGACCCTCCATCCACTACACACCATCGAAGGCAGTCGCTGCAGTCGACATGCTCATCGCCCATATAAAATTCGTGGCATAGCCACCAGATTAAATAATTGTGTCATGCGACACCACATTCAGATAATGTAACCGAAGTTACCACATTCAGATATTATGACCGAAGTCACCACATTCAGATAATGAGACCGAAGTTACCACATTCACTTCCCCTTTCTCATATAACCAGAATGCCCATATATCATGCATATCATACTTAGAATCACATTCATGTCACTTTTCACATGTTAAGTATAACATATTTTGTAATCCTAGTAAGAGTAGGAAACGTACCTGAGTACCTTTGTACCACATTAGGGTACCTTAGCCATATTCGCATTCTTATGCGTACATACATTAGATATTGCCATATAACGTATTAAAAGATAGTGTGGGGTACACACCTGATTTGCTTAATGAATTCCTTGAAATCCCGAAAATAAATCTATTGCTTTAGATCCGTTATCCCCTATATTCGGCCAATCATTTAAACATATTAATAAACCTATTCGGCCACAATCCAAATCCTAGTAGGATTTACACACTTAAAACTTACCTTTGATGCCGATTTGATGACTTTTCAAAGCCCGAAATTCCAAAATCTCTCTTCCTTAAATTCGGCTAGCACTAAATTTTTGAGTTGGTTAGTTTCAGTTTTTGAATGAATCTTAATTATGAAATAGACCTTTGGCCGAATGTACATCTATGTACTTACCTTGCTTTTTAAATCCCGAAAACAATCTCTTGGCTATGGAGATGTCGACAATGACAGAGATCCCGGAGAACCCTTCAAATTTTGGCCCAAAATTCATTAATGGGATTAATACCTTGATTTCGACAAGCCAAAAAATAAGAGAATAAAAATCGATAACCACTTACCTTACCCTTGACCTTGTAATCGACGGCTCCCTTGCTTGAATCCTTAAGAATTCGGTCTTGAGGCTTAGAAAGAATCAATACTAACTAAATTTTTGGAAGAAGTTTCGGCTAGAACATAGAGTATTTTGGCTTGGCAAAAAGAGAAGAGAAGAGAAGAGAGGAGAGCACTAAGAATTTTGGCAGAGAGAAGAGGAGGAAGAAAAATTGATGAGTAGCCCTATTTTCTTCCTTTTATAGCCAAAATTACTACTCAGAATCCCTTACTTGGCCACCACTCTTCTTTATTTGATAACTTTATCCTTTGAATTATCACTCTGTTTAATAATAATAATCCTTCTATTATCTCTTCTTTTATCCATTAAAAAAATAAAAGAAATTAATCCACAATTATCTCTTGAAAATAATCCAAATTAAACTCTTTTATTTATCCCCTAATTAGCCGAATTTTAAAGAGGATAAAACTCCTCTTTTGCAAGCCTTGTGCCGTCCACCTCTGGGCTTCTAGAAGCAAAAATAAAACTTCTTTTATTTGCTTCCCATGTGACTCGAACTCAGGCCTAAACCCTTGCATGTGGCACCATTTCCATAGGCCCTAAGTGGCATCTTCAGGCCACTTTTCCAAGCCCGTTTGTGTGTCATATTTCACATACTTTTTCTTTTAAGACCACCTTGCCTCAATTTCCTCTTTTAAACTTTAAAACTCGACATTTCCAAGTCATTTCTAAGTTTCCAAATATTTTCGTTTGGCTCTTTAAACTTGACATTTCCTTACATTTCCAAGTTTCCAGAAATGTTCACTTTCCTCTTTTGAATCATTTCCATACATTTCCAGGTTTCCAAAAATATTCATTTCTAACTCATTTCCATTCATTTCTAGGTTTCCAAAAATGTTCAAAATTTATTCATAATACTTAAGACATGTCATTTCGTACAATTAAACCGAAAATGCATAGGCCCTTTTCAGGATGTTACAGTTCTACCCCCTTAAAATAATTTCGTCCTCGAAATTTCCTATCTAAAACAATTGAGGGTATTGCTGTCGCATCATCTCTTCTGGTTCCCACGAAGCTTCCTCCAATCCATGGTTGCGCCATAACACTTTGACTAGAGGAACTGACTTCCTCCGTAGCACTTTCACATCACGTTCCAATATCTGAATCGGCTCTTCCTCGTACGATAAATCTGGCCTTAGCTCCACTTTTTCAACTGGTACCACATGAGATGGATCCGATCGGTAACGTCGTAGCATGGATACATGGAATACGTCGTGCATCTGCTGCAATTCCGGTGGCAACTCCAATTGGTATGCCATCGCCCAACTCGCCGATGACTCGATAGGGCCCTATAAACCTTGGGCTTAATTTCCGCTGCGACCAGAACCTCATTACCTTCTTCCAGGCGAGACCTTCGAAACACTTGGTCTCCCACTTCAAACTCTATTTCCTTCCGCTTAAGGTCTGCGTATGACTTACGCGCTATCAAAGGCTTCCTTTAACCGAGTGCTCGGATTGTCTTAACCTTCTCTCTTGTTTACGCCACTAACTCGGACCCAAAACTTGGCGTTCTCCTAACTCAGTCCAACAAGTAGGAGTTCTACACTTCCGACCATACAATGCTTCATATGGTGCCATCCGAATGCTAGCCTGATAGCTGTTGTTGTAGGCGAACTTAGCTAAAGGCAAATAGTCTTCCCAACTTCCTCGGAAATCCATCACACAGCCTCTCAACATATCCTCCAATACTTGTATAACCCGTTCAGACTGCCCGTCTGATTGTGGATGAAAAGTGGTAGTGAAGTCTAACTCAGTGCCTAAAGCTTGATGAAGTGCCTTCCAAAACTGAGACGTAAACCTTGGGTCTCTATCAGAGATGATTGACACCGGCACTCCGTGTAACCTCACAATTTCCGCCACATATAACTTGGCCAACTTCTAAAGAGAATAATCAACTCTTACTGGGATAAAGTGCGCGGACTTAGTCAAATGGTCCACTATCACCCATACCGAGTCCTTCTTAGTAGGCGTAAGGGAAAGCCCACTAACAAAGTCCATGGTAATTCTCTCCCACTTCCACTGCGGAATCTCGATTGGTTGAAGCAATCCCGATGGAACTTGGTGTTCAGCCTTAACTTGCTGACACGTCAGACATTTTCCCACGAATTCAGTAACTTCTCGTTTAAGATCAGACCACCAAAATTGTTCCCTTAGATCTCTGTACAGCTTAATGCCTCTGGGATGCATAGCATAAGGGCTACTATGCGCCTCCCGAAGAATCCTTTGTCTTATCTCCTCGTCTCTCGGCATACAGACTTTTCCCTTGTAGCACAATACTCCTTCATCATTAACGCCATAGTCCTTTAATTCTCCGTGCTGTACTTGCTGTAACTTAGCACTTAGGTCCTTATCAGCCAACTATCCCCTTTTTACCTCATTCAGCCATGTGGGCTTGACTTGTAATTCCGCCAACAAAGCTTAGTCATCATATAAACTTAAGTGAGCGAACATAGCCCTTAGATCCGACACAACCTTCCGACTTAGGGCATCAGCCACTATGTTTGCCTTGCCCGGGTGGTACTCTATCGAGCAATCATAATCCTTTAACATCTCCACCCACCTTCTCTGCCTTAAGATCAACTCTTTCTGAGTCAACAAGTACTTAAGGCTCTTGTGGTCTGTGTAAATTATTGACCTTTCTCCATAAAGGTAGTGCCTCCAAACCTTAAGGGCGAAAACCACCGCTGCCAGTTCCAAGTAATGAGTTGGGTAGTTAACCTCATGAGGCCTTAACTGCCGAGACGCATAAGCGACCACTTTTCCTTCTTGCATTAGCACATAGCCTAATCCCGTGTGCGAAGCGTCACAGTATACCACAAAATCCTTTCCTGCCTCCGGTTGAATTAACACTGGAGCCTTCGTCAACACCTTCTTAAGCTTTTCAAAGCTCGTCTGTTGCTTATCAGTCCACTCAAAGGGTACTTCCTTCCTTAGCAACCTTGTCAAAGGCGTGGCTATTGACGAGAACCCTTCCACAAACCTTCCGTATGCTTTGCCAAACCTAAGAAACCGGATCTCGACCACGGACCTAGGTGGTTTCCAATCCAACACAACTGCCTCAATCTTCCTAGGATCCACTCTTATTCCCTCTGCGGATACCACATGTCCTAGGAATGCCACCTCCTTAAGCCAAAATTCACACTTGCTGAATTTGGTATAGAGCTTCTTCTCCCTTAATATTTCCAACACAACTCGTAGGTGTTCATCATGCTCCTCTTTAGACTTGGAGTACACCAAGATATCATGGATGAATACAATGACGAACCTATCCAAGTAGGGTTGGAAAATGGGTTCATCATATCCATGAACGCGGCTGGAGTGTTTATCAATCCAAACGGCATTACCACAAACTCATAATGGCTGTATCTGGTCCTAAAGGTGGTCTTATGGATATCTGCCTCCTTCATCTTCAACTGGTAATATCCCGACCTTAAGTCTATCTTTGAAAACACTGTGGCCCCCTTCAGCTGATCGAACAAGTCATCGATCCTTGGCAAAGGATACTTGTTCTTAATGGTCAGCTTATTCAACTGACGGTAATCTATGCACATACGCATAGTTTCGTCCTTCTTCTTTACAAACAGGACTGGTGCTCCCCATGGAGACACACTAGGTCGAATGAACCCACGATCCAGCAATTCTTGAATTTGAGCCTTGAGCTCAACCAACTCCTTTGGTGCCATTCGATATGGAGCGATTGACACAGGAGCTGTTCCCGGCAGTAAGTCTATTCCAAATTCCACCTCCCTATCTGGGGGTATTCCTGGTAACTCCTCTGGAAATACGTCTTCAAAGTCCTTTACCGTTCTAACCCCACTGACATCTTCTTCCTTTCCACCCAACGCACTTACGAAGGCTAAGAACGCCTTGCACCTTTTCTTAACCATTTTCTCAGCCTTTAACGCCGAAACTACGTTAGACAGGTAGTTTCTTCTTTCTTCGATCATTACAACTACTTCATCCTCCGGGGTCCTTAGTTCCATTCATTTGGCCGCACAATTCAATACGGCTCGGTGCTCTACTAGCCAGTCCATTCCAAGTATGAGTTCAAACTCCCCAAAGGGTAGTTCCATTAAGTCAGCCCGAAAATTCACTCCCTGAATTTCTAGAGGTACACTCCGAAAGATCTTATCCGCCATTACAGTTTGGCCTAATGGGCTTACTACAGTCATCTGCCTGTCAGAAAGTTCAGAGCCTAAGCCTAGTGTTTCCACTACACTACATGCAACATAGGAATGGGTCGAGCCCACATCGATCAGAGCAAAATAGGGCTTGTCATAAATAAAGAACGTACCGGTTATGACATCCGATGCGTCTCCATCCTCCCTCCGGTGAACCGCATATACCAAACCTGGTTGCCTCGCCTCAACGTTAGCAGCACCTCTGCCCTGGGTTCCACGGCCTCTGCCAGCACCATTACCTCTGTTACTCGAACCACGACGTCGTTGAGGCTGCTGTCCTCCCCTACCAGCCTGATTAACATTCTGAGCGGCTGGTCGATTCCCGTCCGGTTTCACGGGACAATCCTTGAGCATATGGTCCTTGGACCCATACCTAAAACATCCTCCCGTCTTTTTCCAGCACTCCCCTAAGTGCTTCTTTCTACAATGATCACAAGAACGATACTGCCATCCTGTACCAGCTTGCTGACCTTGTGGCCCATCAACTCTAGGCCTCTTTTGAACCTTCCCAGGCGATCCAAAACCTCTCTTGGCCCTATTCCGATCCAAAGTCTGCTTGGTAGAATCCTTGATTCCCTCGGCCACCTTGGCCTTTTCCACTAACGCAGAAATTTCCCGCTCCTGATGTGGTGCTGTAATATGATCTCAGATCATCCTCGGTCGAGTCCTCAAAGCGGACACGGCGCTCATCATGCTCGATTGCCACTACTCTCGGGCATCCGGCTCAACCTCAGAAATTTAGCCTCATATTCCGCCAGTGACTTGATCCCTTGAACCAGCCCCAGAAATGCCTTCCTTTGCTCATCTGTATACCTGGTTCCCACATACTTCTTTTGATACGCCTCCTTAACGTACTCCTAGGTCAGATCCTTGGGCGTGGCACCATCCCGAACAGTTAACCACCGTTGGTACGCTTCATCACATAACAGTGCCACCATTCCTTTTAACTTTTCCTCAGGGATCAGGTCAAGCTCATCCATGATGCGGTCAGTTGCTTCCAACCAGTACTCAGCTGTACTGGGTGCCACACCCGATACTCCACGAAACATTTTGGCTCCATTAGCTCGGAGCCATTCAGGCACAGACTTACGATTTCCCGAATTTCCTCCTGCACCAGCCACCAATTCCAAAACTCACAGCACAGCCTGCGATACAGCATCTTCTCCTGTTTGAGCTTGATGCTCAACACCCACAGCTGGGGGGTGGTGGTGGCGGTATCTCATTGTCAGACCCTTGACCCGATCTAACAGGTTCTGACACAGTCATCCTTCCTCTACCTCGTCCACGACGACCACGTCCTCTAGAGCTCATTTCTAACATCGTGATCTAATTAAGAAGTTTTATGAATTAGTCTTTCTTTCACTTGATTACCCGCGAAGAAGTTTTATGAAAAAGGAATTTAGGGGTGGTTCTTTCGTATTCATACATGCACACAGTCTTTCCATTCATTCGTACATCCATCAAACAATTATGAACTTTCGTTCATTCAGAGAAGACGTTGTAGTTTTCATTGTTATTGTTTTTCCACTACCCAGGGGTATTTTCATAATTTTGTCCTACAGGGGTATTTTCGTAATTTTTCAAAAGAAAGAGTTCCTTGGTGATTTCGTCACAAGTATTTTGGAATTTTTAAATTCCAGGGGTATTTTGGAAAAATTTTGAAATCCGGGGCCTTTCGTTAATTTTGAAATTCCAGGGGTATTTCGGTAATTTTTCACAAACCAGGGTAAATTTGTAAAGTTTAATAACTCAGGGGTATTTCAAAAGTTGCAAAACTTGGGGGTTCTTTTTGAGAATTTGTTTTCCAATTCGGTAATGTTGCAAAAATTTTGAAAGTCAGGGTCATTTTGGTAATTTTGTGAGTTAGGGGCAATTTTGTAATTTTCCAAAATCAAGGTATTTTGATAGTTTGCGGATTAGGGTTTTTGAGCGTTTATAAAATAATGAAATTTTGGTAAAATTGTTGGGTATTTTGGAAATCTCATAAATCAAGGGCATTTTTGTAATTCACCACTAGGGGTATTTTTGTAATTTCATAAATTGAAAATATTTCAGAAAATTTTGTAAAGATGGTTTTCACAAATTTTAAAGAAAATTTTAAGAGTTTTGAAACTAGGGTTTTGTTGTTTTTATAAAAACACGGCTAGTTCCCTTTCGGGTTTTAGTTATTGTGTTTAGCCTATGACCGAGTCCTCTTGGTCAGGGTGAACCAAAGCTACGCACCAGGCAGGATTCGAGTGGAGAGGAGGTGAGTCACGCGGACAGCTTAAATACCAAGCTCCTACCGAAACCATTCCTAGACATGCGCACAGAGGTTGCCACACCTACTGAGCCCTTTGGGTTAGGGTGAACCGAAGCTACGCACCAGGTAGGATTCCTGCGAAGAGGAGGGGTGTCACTAGGATCGCTTAAATACCTGTGCTCTTAGGATCCAATCCTAGACATGCGCATGGGGTTACCACACCCTAACTTCGATGACTTAGCCATAGGTTTGTTAAGTGCATTAAGTCTTATGTATTTGTGTTTGAGTGGACTAGTCCTAGGGTTCAAGTTCCTATCATACTATTCTACGTTCCATGCCTTTTCTACCCTTCCATAATTCATAAATCACATAATCATACAAATGGTTAGGGGTACTTACCGGGTGGACCGCGGGTCAGAAACTTAGGTGCCATGCCAAAAACCTGCTTATTTCATAAAATACTTTAAAAAAACTTACTTGGCTCGATTTGAAAATGTTTTGGGCCTTAGCCACACAGCCGAAGTTTAAAAGCGGGCTCGATACCAAAATGAAACACCCCAAACTCGCCCACGAGCTGGGGTGAATCGGTATGTTCCTCAAGCAAACCGATTCAAAGTTCATTTGTTTCTTGGGAAAAACTTGTGCGATTTTAAGAAAAATATCGTTTTGGGTTGGGCTTGTCTTTGAAAACCAAGTTATCTTATATTGAATTCCATTTAATTAAGGTGACAAAACAATTAGGCTTGTTTTAAAAATAAATTTACCCAAACTTTGATTGATAATAATTCGTAAACATAATAATTGAAAATAAAAATAAGGAAAATTCAACTATGGCCTTATTACATCAAGTAAAAACCCAAAATAGAATTCTTAAGTACTTAGATAAAATAAATTGTCCATAATGAATAAAACTTCTAGCTGAGCATGGCCACCACAAGTTCTGCCGTCCCGGTCCATCACTGCTCATCACCGGAAACATGTTCCCACAATGGGGTGAGTCAACAGACTCAATGTGTACACAACACAAAAATTTAATAGATCAGGCATACCATAACGTATCACATGCACATTCATATACAGATAAAATAATGACGCAACCCATACCCAAAACCTAGATGCCATCCGCTACACATCCCCGTACCAACCTGCACACCGTGGGGACTACTAAGTCGACCCTCCATCCGCTACACACCATCGAAGGCAGTCGCTGCAGTCGACGTTGTGACACCCCAAACCTGGTCAATACGCCATGACCAAATCTGGCATGCCACAGAGGAAAACATTTTGAAAAGAATCGAGTTTAACAGATAAATTTTTAATGAGAAACTCTTTGTAATTCTATATTTGTAGAAATCAGGTGTAAAATAAGTTAACACCGAAAATTTACTTGAAATTTCATAAATAAAAACTTTAAAACGTAGTCGATAAATCATAGGATAGAAAACATTTATATCTTTTAAGAAAAATCCGAATTATTACTTTGGAAACCGATGGCATTTGATTATAGAAACTTGAATTTTGGAAATCACTTAAATTGTAGAAAACACTTAATTTATAATTTTGCCAATAAACAATTTGTATTACCCGATGGTAAGATTTTTAAACCATTGCGATTTTATAGTTTAGAAAACTTTGGGTTCAATTGTTAAATTAACCAAGTAATTTATAAATCACATTTTAAAACATGTCCAAAACATATAAATAATCCAAAAACATAATTTAAAGAGGCCTTATTACAAAGGCCTCCTCGAGTTCATCCGGCTCCTCGTCCGCAATCTCACGAATCACCTGAAATGATAAGGGAGAAGGTGAGTCACCAAGACTCAGTGCATAATCCCTCCCTCGAGTAAATGCCACATACTTACACAAATTATAACAAAGCAACATATATGTATAATGCACCCAACCTAGGCTTCCATAACTCCTTTTCTACCCTGTGTGGTACCAAACCACTGGTGGTGCCAAACCACTGGTGTCTCAAAGACACAAATGTGATACCAAATCACTGGTGACCGTAGTCACAAATAATCCATCTGTGGGGCCAACCAACGTGTGATACCAAATCACTGGCGACGATCCCATATCTCAAATGTAGGGCCAACCCACGGTGGTGTTAAACCATACGGACAAGTCGCTATGAGGTGCCAAACCTCTGGTGTCCGAAGACACGAATGTGATACCAAATCACTGGTGGTGCCAAACAACTGGTGACCGAAGTCACGAATTATCAAGTTGTAGGGCCAACCCACGTGTGATACCAAATCACTGGCAACAATCCCATATCTCAAAAGTGGGGCCAGCCCACGGTGGTGTTAACCACAGGGACGAGTCGCTATGAGGTCCCAAACCTCTGGTGTCCGAAGACACAAATGTGATACCAAATCACTGGAGGTACCAAACCTCTGGTGTCCGAAGACACAATATCAATCTTCCCCCTCCTCTCATATTGCCCATACCAATGCAATAGATAGACAAATCATGTCAATATACTTTGATATAAATCACATAATGAAAATATCATAAATCGTAGATCATGATTTCAATCCACATATATCAACAACATATAGAAACGGACTTACCCGAATCCTCATTCATACCATCATGGTATCATATCAAGAGCTCATCGTATTTCCCACTTTGTTAATATGATTGGTAAATTAATAATATTATAAGTACATATACAAAACTGAGTTATAAAGTGTGTAAGGTACACACCTTTCACCAAAAGCAAATACTAACGTCCGACGATCCGATCTACCACACTAGATCGCTTGTCCTACAATCGGCCGAATCACAATATTTTAAACAAAGGCCATTCGGCCATACTACTAAATCCCAAAGAGTTATCGCTTCGAAATACCAATCTTACCTAAAAGCTTACCCAAAACGAGAGACGAAGATACGAGGCTTAGATTGATTGCTTCCAACGTCCCGAGGAACCTAAAAGAAATCGGTTCCCAGAATGGTTAGAACCTTGCAACAAATGCCCATAGGTTCGGCCCTTGTCCGCAAGAGAATGACATAGAAAAGAGAGAAAAAATGAAGGAAAAACGGTTATGAACACTTACCCTTTTTATCCAAAATCGATTGAAGAAACCAAAGAGAGTCTACCCTTGAATAATCGGCCAAACTAAAACTAAAAAGGAAGTAGAAGATTCGGCTATTTGGTTATGAGAGAAGAAAACAATTGATTTGAGTCTAATAGGATATAAAATACGAAAGTAGAAGAGAAGATAAAATGAGAGAGAGAATTCAATTTTTAGCAACAATGGAAGAAAGAAAAATGAGTTTGGAGAAGAGAGAGATTCCGCCAACTCCTTGTTTGCCAAAAAAAAAAAGTGCACAAAATGACAAAATGAACTTTTGGTTTCAAAAGCAAAGATGAAAGAAAGGAAATAGCATTTTTGGTTCAACAAAATGAAGGCTAACACAAAAGCAAAATTTGCACAAATTGCACAATATACATTCGGCCAAGGTGGAAGTTTTTGGAGAGGAAAAACAAAAATACAAAAAGATGCACAAAAGAAAAATTGGCCAACTATCCCCCCAGGCTACCTATCAAAATTCGGCCACTCCCCTAGCCTTGCATGCCGTCCACATACATGCTCTAAAGGCCTAGGAATACTTTCCAAAACATCCTCCTAAAACCAAGCCTTATGTCTCCCCAACCTTCCATAACTTTAAGATTCTTATCCCCAATTTCATGCTTTCCTTAAACCAACATTCAACTTACCAAAAGATGAAAGTCCAACCTATCATAAACATAGGTTGACTGTCCATAAATGCTATGAAGAAAAATAAAATCCTCAAAATGCTTTCCATGCTACTCGAACCACTAACCTCAAGCAACCCTTCAAGCATCCTAACCACCTTGCCACTAACTCCTCTTGTGCTTTAATTAACACTTAAATTAACTTAGTGCTAAGCTCACTTAATCCACTTCATTAAATAAACCATACTAAAAATTATTCTAACTTCCTAAATAAAATCAAGCCTTCACAAGACCATGCTAACACACAAAATCCATACCCGAGCCAACACAAATGATACTCAAATTTTGGGATGTTACAATTCTACCCCCTTAAGAAAATTTCGTCCTCGAAATTACCTGCTCAAAAGAGTTGAGGATACTGCTGCCTCATCGCATCCTCTGGTTCCCACGTAGCTTCTTCTACGCCATGATTTCGCCATAAGACCTTCACTAAAGGAACTGTCTTCCTACGCAAAACTTTCACATCTCGATCTAGAATGCGCATGTGTTCCTCTTCCATCATCAAACTGGACTCACTTCTATTTCCTCTACTGCCACGACATGCGATGGATCAGAACGATAATTTCTAAGCATGGATACATGGAACACATCGTGAATCTGACTCAATTCCGCTGGCAACTCAAGCTGATAAGCTACTGGTCCCACTCGTCTCAACACCTTAAACGGTCCAATGAACCTTGGACTTAACTTGCCTTTTCTTCTAAATCTTAACACTTTCTTCCATGGCGAGACCTTCAGAAAAACTTTGTCACCCACGGCAAACTCTATATCCTTTCGCTTGAGATCGGTATACGACTTTTGCCTATCCGAAGCTTCCTTCAGACGAGCCTGAATCATCTTAACCTTATCTTCAGTCTCCGCAACCAACTCTGGTCCTAACAACTGGCGTTCACCCAACTCTGTCCAACACGTAGGTGTGCGACACCTCCTACCATACAACGCCTCATATGGAGCCATCTTAATGCTTGCCTGATAACTATTATTGTATGCGAACTCTACTAACGGCAAAAACTCTTCCCAGCTGCCCCTGAAGTCCAAAACACATCCTCTCAACATATCCTCTAAAATCTGAATAACTCTTTTCAACTGCCCGTCAGACTGTAGATGAAATGCGGTACTGAAATCCAACCGTGTACCCAAAGCCTGATGCAACGCTCTCCAAAACCTCGACGTAAATCTGGGATCTCTGTCTGAGATGAAACGACACAGGCACACCGTGCAACCTCACTATCTGTACCACATACAACTTAGCTAACCTCTGAAGCGAATAATCCATCCTAACCGGAATGAAATGAGCTGACTTAGTCAGACGATCCACAATCACCCATACTGAGTCCTTCTTACTAGGCGTAAGAGGTAATCCACTGACAAAGTCCATAATGATCCTCTCCCACTTCCACTGTGGAATCTTCACCGGCTGAAGTAACCCAGACGGCAACTGATGTTCAGCCTTGACTTGCTGACACGTCAGACATTTACCCATAAACTCGCCATTACCTCCCGCCTGGACACTGCCACCAAAATCGCTCTCTTAAATCTCGATACATCTTGTTACCTCCAGGATGCATAGCATATGGGCTGCTATGTGCGTCCCAAAGAATCCTTTGCCTCAACTCAACATCTTTCGGCATACAAGCTCTCCCTTTAAAACACAAAACTCCAACACTGGACAAACTATAATCCTCTAAACCTCCGTTCTGAACCCGCAACCTCCGATCATTCAAACCATCATCCTCTAATTGTTTCTCCTTGATCTGATCTAACCAAGTCGGCTTGACTTGCAATTCTACCAAAAGACTCCCATCGTCATACAAGCTAAGACGAGCAAACATCGATCTTAAATCCGATATAACCTTACGGCTCAACGCGTCTGCCACCACGTTAGCCTTGCTGGGATGATACTCAATCGAACAGTCGTAGTCCTTCAACAACTCGATCCATCTACGCTGCCTCAAGTTCAAGTCCTTCTGAGTCAAAAGGTACTTAAGACTCTTGTGATCCGTGTAGACTATCGACTTCTCTCCATACAAATAGTGTCTCCAAATCTTCAAAGCGAAAACCACAGCAGCTAATTCTAAGTCATGCGTCGGATAATTAGCCTCATGTGGTCTCAAGCGCAGAGATGCGTAAGCCACTACCTTCCTTCTTGCATCAAGACACATCCTGCATCAAGATGTGATGCATCACAAGAAACCGTGAATTCCTTGCCTGCCTCAGGTTGAATCAAAATCGGAGTTTTAGTCAAAATCTTCTTCAACTTGTCGAAACTTCCTTGCTGCTTCTCGGTCCAAACGAATGGAACTCCTTTCCTCAACAACTTGGTCATCGGTGCAGCGATGAAAGAAAATCCTTCCACAAATCTTCGATAATACCCCGCGGACCTAGGAAACTCCGAATCTCACCATCGACTTAGCGGCTTCGGTCCAACATCGCCTCAATCTTCCGAGGATCCACTCTAATCCCTCGGGTGATACAACGCGTGACCCAAGAAAGTTACCTCCCTAAGCCAAAATTCGCACTTACTAAATTTGGCATACAGCTGCTTTTCCCTCAAAATCTGCAACACTACTCGCAAATGCGTATCATGCTCCTCCTCCGACTTCGAGTATATCAAAATATCGTCTAAAAAACCACAACAAACCGATCCAAAACTCTTTGGAATACCCGATTCATCATATCCATGAATGCTGCCGGCGCGTTAGTCAACCCAAAAGGCATCACCAAAAACTCGTAGTGCCCATACCAAGTACGAAAATCCGCCTTATGGATATCAGCCTCTTTCACCTTTAGCTGATGATATCCAGACCTTAAACCTATCTTGAGAAAACCGCATGTTTCTTTAAGTCGATCAAACAAGTCATCTATCCTTGGCAAAGGATACTTGTTTTTGATCGTCAACTTATTTAACTGGCGGTAGTCTATACACATCCGCATCGTACCATCTTTCTTCTTGACAAAAAGTACCGGCGCTCTCCATGGCGAAACACTTGGTCAAATGAAACCTCGATCCAACAACTCCTGAATCTGAGCCTTCAATTCCCCTAATTCGTTCGGTGCCATCCTATACGGAGCTATAGACACTGGCGCCGTTCCAGGTAATAGATCTATACCGAATTCAACTTCACGATCCGGAGGCAGTCCCAGAAGTTCTTCAGGAAATACGTTAGCATATTCCTTTACAGTTCAGACATTCTCTACCGAAGACTCCTTAGCTTCCAAAGCACACACATGAACTACAAGCGCCTCGCAGCCCTTCCTGACCATTTTCATGGCTTTCAACGCAGATACCACATTAGATAGATAATCTCTTCTATTACCTATCATGACCACCTCTTTACCCTCAACTATCTTCAAAACCATGCGCTTAGTAGCGCAATCCAAACTTGCTTGGTACTTGACCAACCAGTCCATCCCAAGAATCAGATCAAACTCCCCAAACGGCAGTTCCATCAGATCAGCAACAAATACTACCCCTTGGAGTTCTAGGGGTACATCCCTATACAACTTATTTACTTTTACAGAATGACCTAGAGGACTAAGTACTGTCATCCTCCTAGAAGCAGTCTCAGAAACTAAGCTCATAGTCTCTACTATGCTACTAGAAACATATGAATGCGTCGAACCCACATCAATCAAAGCAGTATATGGAACACTAAAGATTAAGAACGTACCGGTTATAACGTCCGATGCGCCGCCCTCCTCTCGACGCCTCGCAGCATACACCAAACCAGGCTGCCTAGCCTCAGTGCTACCAGCACCTCTGCCAGATGCTCCGCGGCCTCGACCAGAGTCATTACCTCTTCTACCATTACCACATCCTCTCTGCGGTGCTGGTCCTTCCATTCTGAACTGAGCACGACCTTGACCCTCAGACTGATTCCTGGCTAGCTTACATGGACAGTCTCTCACACGATGATCCAGCGAGCCACACTCAAAACATCATTTTCCTCCGGTCCAACATTCGCCCCAATGAAATTTCCCACATCGATTACACTGTGCTGGCCTCTGATTAGCAGTAACAGGCCTTCCATATTGATTCGACCCACTCTGCTTAACCCTCTTCTGAGCATTATCGGCTGACCCAGATGATCCATAACCTCTCTTATGCTTATTCCGGTCATAACTCTGCCTTGCAGATTCCTTTATCCCTTCAGCAATCTTAGACTTTTCAACCAACGTAGCAAACTCTCGCTCCTAATGTGGAGCAATCAGCAACCTCAGCTCGTCTCTCAAACCGTCCTCGAATCGGACACATCGCTCGTGATCCGAAGCCACAATACCTCCAGCATACCAGCTCAATCTTAAGAATTCAACCTCATATTCTGATACAGATTTACTCCCTTGGACCAAATTCAGAAATGCCTTACGCTGCGCATCAACGTAATTAGACCCAACATATTTCCGCTGATACGCTGCCTTGAAATAATCCCAAGTGAGATCCTCCATTGCAGTACCATTCTGTACCGTGAGCCACCACTGATATGACTCATCACGAAGAAGCGATACAATCCCTTTCAGCTCTTCCTTCGCATTCAGATCCAGATCGTCCATGATTCGCTCCGTCGCCTCTAGCCAATATTCAGCCTAACTGGGAGCTACATCCGAAACACCTCGAAATACCTCGACTCCGTTGGCTCGGAGTTGCTCGGGTACAGATTTTTGAGCTCCGCTTGAAACACTGCGTCATCCCCCGTTTGGTCCTGATGCTCAACTCCAACCGTTGGTGGTGGTGGTGGTACCTCATTTTCGGATCCTTGACCAGACCTCATTGGTTCAGACACAGCCATCCTACCACGATCGCGTCCACGAGTAATACGACCTCGACCTTGAGTACTCATGTTTAAAATCTCGACTTATCTAAGTTAAAAGTTTTATGAATTAGTCAATATTCCACTTTCTTTAAAGCACAGTTTTATGAAAAATTTTAATAAGAGGTTGTTTCGCAAGTACATAAAACCTATAGTTTTGGGTCTCTAAAGTAGTTCCTACTACTATACAGTCATGCCAACATCATCATATCATCAAAATCAACAGTTTGATGTACTTACGAAGCGAGATCGGTCTTTGGAGACTCGGTGCCATGCTTTTCCAACCATAAAATTTTAAACAATAACATTTTAAAACCATACTTTAAAACATTTTGGGCCTCGGGCCCACAGCCGAGCTTTTGAACTTGGCTCTGATACCAATTTGTAACACCCCAAATCGGTCAATACGCCATGACCGAATCTGGCATGCCACAAAGGAAAACATTTTGAAAAGAATCGAATTTAACAGATAAATTTTTAATGAGAAACTCTTTGTAATTCTATATTTGTAGAAATCAGGTGTAAAATAAGTTAACACCGAAAATTTACTTGAAATTTCATAAATAAAAACTTTAAAACTTAGTCGATAAATTATAGGATAGAAAACATTTATATCTTTTAAGAAAAATCCGAATTATTACTTTGGAAATCGATTGCATTTGAGTATAGAAACTTGAATTTTGGAAATCACTTAAATTGTAGAAAACACTTAATTTACAATTTTGCCAAATAAACAATTTGTATTACCCGATGGTAAGATTTTTAAACCATTGCGATTTTATAGTTTAGAAAACTTTGGGTTCAATTATTAAATTAACCAAGTAATTTATAAATCACATTTTAAAACATGTCCAAAACATATAAATAATCCAAAAACATAATTTAAAGAGGCCTTATTACAAATCCATAAAATATGAAAACCAAATAAAATAAGTACCCAAATGGAAATTCATATAAAACTAACTTTTATTGCATGGCCTCCTCGAGTTCATCCGGCTCCTCGTCCGCAATCTCACGAATCACCTGAAATGATAAGGGAGAAGGTGAGTCACCAAGACTCAGTGCATAATCCTCTAGGGTAAATGCCACATACTTACACAAATTATAACAAAGCAACATATATGTATAATGCACCCAACCTAGCCTTCCATAACTCCTTTTCTACCCCGTGTGGTACCAAACAACTGGTGGTGCCAAACCACTGGTCTCTCAAAGACACAAATGTGATACCAAATCACTGGTGACCGTAGTCACAGATAATCCATTTGTGGGGGCCAACCCACGTGTGATACCAAATCACTGGCGATGATCCCATATCTCAAAAGTGGGGCCAACCCACAGTGGTGTTAAACCACAGGGACAAGTCGCTATGAGGTGCCAAACCTCTGGTGTCCGAAGACACGAATGTGATACCAAATCACTGGTGGTGCCAAACCACTGGTGACCGAAGTCACGAATCATCAAGTTGTGGGGCCAACCCACGTGTGATACCAAATCACTGGCAACAATCCCATATCTCAAAAGTGGGGGCAACCCACGGTGGTGTTAACCACAGGGACGAGTCGCTATGAGGTCCCAAACCTCTGGTGTCTGAAGACACAAATGTGATACCAAATCACTGGAGGTACCAAACCTCTGGTGTCCGAAGACACAATATCAATCTTCCCCCTCCTCTTGTATTGCCCAGACCAATGCAATAGATAGATAAATCATGTCAATATACTTTGATATAAATCACATAATGAAAATATCATAAATCGTAGATCATGATTTCAATCCACATATATCAACAACATATAGAAACGGACTTACCTGAATCCTCATTCATACCATCATGGTATCATATCAAGATCTCATCGTATTTCCCACTTTGTTAATATGACCGGTAAATTAATAATATTATAAGTACATATACAAAACCGAGTTACAAAGTGTGTAAGGTACACACCTTTCACCAAAAGCAAATACTAACGTCCGAAGATCCGATCTACCACACTAGATCACTTGTCCTACAATCGGCCGAATCACAATATTTTAAACAAAGGCCATTCATCCATGCTACTAAATCCCAAAGAGTTATCGCTTCGAAATACCAATCTTACCTAAAAGCTTACCCAAAACGAGAGACGAAGATACGAGGCTTAGATTGATTGCTTCCAATGTCCCGAGGAGCCTAAAAGAAATCGATTCCTAGAATGGTTAGAACCTTGCAACAAATGCCCATAGGTTCGGCCCTTGTCCGCAAGAGAATGACATAGAAAAGAGAGAAAAAATGAAGGAAAAACGGTTATGAACACTTACCCTTTTTATCCAAAATCGATTGAAGAAACCAAAGAGAGTCTACCCTTGAATAATCGGCCATACTAAAACTAAAAAGGAAGTAGAAGATTCGGCTATTTGGTTATGAGAGAAGAAAATAATTGATTTGAGTCTAATAGGATATGAAATACGAAAGTAGAAGAGAAGATAAAATGAGAGAGAGAATTCGATTTTTAGCAACAATGGAAGAAAGAAAAATGAGTTTGGAGAAGAGAGAGATTCGGCCAACTCCTTATTTGCCAAAAAAAGGAAAAGTGCACAAAATGACAAAATGAACTTTTGGTTTCAAAAGCAAAGATGAAAGAAAGGAAATAGCATTTTTGGTTCAACAAAATGAAGGCTAAAACAAAAGCAAAATTTGCACAAATTGCACAATATACATTCGGCCAAGGTGGAAGTTTTTGGAGAGGAAAAACAAAATTGCAAAAAGATGCACAAAAGAAAAATTGGCCAACTATCCCCCCCAAGCTACCTATCAAAATTCGGCCACTCCCCTAGCCTTACATGCCGTCCACATACATGCTCTAAAGGCCTAGGAATACTTTCCAAAACATCCTCCTAAAACCAAGCCTTATGTCTTCCCAACCTTCCATAACTTTAAGATTCTTATCCCCAATTTCATGCTTTCCTTAAACCAACATTCAACTTACCAAAAGATGAAAGTCCAACCTATCATAAACATAGGTTGACCGTCCATAAATGCTATGAAGAAAAATAAAATCCTCAAAATGCTTTCCATGCTACTCGAACCACTAACCTCAAGCAACCCTTCAAGCATCCTAACCACCTTGCCACTAACTCCTCTTGTGCTTTAATTAACACTTAAATTAACTTAAGTGCTAAGCTCACTTAATCCACTTCATTAAATAAACCATACTAAAAATTATTCTAACTTCCTAAATAAAATCAAGCCTTCACAAGACTATGCTAACACACAAAATTCATACCCGAGCCAACACAAATGATACTCAAATTTTGGGCTGTTACAGTCGTGCTCATCGCTCATATAAAATTCGTGGCATAGCCACCAGATTAAATAATTGTGTCATGCGACACCATATTCAGATAATGTAACCAAAGTTACCACATTCAGATATTGTGACAGAAGTCACCACTTCAGATAGTGAGACCGAAGTCACCACATTCACTTCCCCTTTCTCATATAACCCGAATGCCCATATATCATGCATATCATACTTAGAATCACATTCATGTCACTTTTCACATGTTAAGTATAACATATTTCGTAATCCTAGTAAGAGTAGGAAACGTACCTGAGTACCTTTGTACCACATTAGGGTACCTTAGCCATATTCGCATTCTTATGCATACATACATTAGATATTGCCATATAACGTATTAAAAGATAGTGTGGGGTACACACCTGATTTGCTTAACGAATTCCTTGAAATTCCAAAAACCAATATATTACTTTAGATCCGTTATCCCCTATATTCGGCCAATCATTTAAACATATTAATAAACCTATTCGGCCACAATCCAAATCCTAGTAGGATTTACACACTTAAAACTTACCTTTGATGCCGATTTGATGACTTTTCAAAGCCCGAAATTCCAAAATCTCTCTTCCTTGAATTCGGCTAGCACTAAATTTCTGAGTTGGTTAGTTTCGGTTTTTGAATGAATCTTAATTATGAAATAGACCTTTGGCCGAATGTACATATATGTGCTTACCTTGCTTTTTAAATCCCGAAAACAATCTCTTGGCTATGGAGATGTCGACAATGACAGAGATCCCGGAGAACCCTTCAAATTTTGGCCCAAAATTCATTAATGGGATTAATACCTTGATTTCGACAAGCCCAAAAATAAAAGAATAAAAATCGATAACCACTTACCTTACCCTTGACCTTGTAATCGACGGCTCCCTTGCTTGAGTCCTTAAGAATTAGGTCTTGAGGCTTAGAAAGAATCGATACTAACTAAATTTTTGGAAGAAGTTTCGGCTAGAACATGGAGTATTTTGGCTTGGCAAAAAGAGAAGAGAAGAGAAGAGAGGAGGGCACTAAGAATTTTGGCAGAAAGAAGAGGAGGAAGAAAAATTGATGAGTAGCCCTATTTTCTTCCTTTTATAGCCGAAATTACTACTCAGAATCCTTTACTTGGCCACCACTCTTCTTTATTTGATAACTTTATCCTTTGAATTATCACTTTGTTTAATAATAATAATCCTTCTATTATCTCTTCTTTTATCCATTAAAAAAATAAAAGAAATTAATCCACAATTATCTCTTGAAAATAATCCAAATTAACTCCTTTATTTATCCCCTAATTAGCCGAATTTTAAAGAGGATAAAACTCCTCTTTTGCAAGCCTTGTGCCGTCCACCTCTGGGCTTCTAGAAGCAAAAATAAAACTTCTTTTATTTGCTTCCCATGTGACTCGAACTTAGGCCTAAACCCCTTGCATGTGGCGCCATTTCCATAGGCCCTAAGTGGCATATTCAGGCCACTTTTCCAAGCCCGTTTGTGTGTCAAATTTCACATACTTTTTCTTTTAAGTCCACCTTGCCTCAGTTTCCTCTTTTAAACTTTAAAACTCGATATTTCCAAGCCATTTCTAAGTTTCCAAAAATTTTCGTTTGGCTCTTTAAACTTGACATTTCCTTACATTTCCAAGTTTCCAGAAATGTTCACTTTCCTCTTTTGAATCATTTCCATACATTTCCAGGTTTCCAAAAATGTTCATTTCTAACTCATTTCCATTCATTTCTAGGTTTCCAAAAATGTTCAAAATTTATTCATAATACTTAAGACATGTCATTTCGTATAATTAAACCGAAAATGCATAGGCCCTTTTCAGGATGTTACACTTTAATCACCGGTTTTGGCTTTTCTTGTGTTACCTCTACTTTACCTTCATCTACCTTATTTTCTGGTATTGGGTTAGGTTCATCTAACCCTTTACTGTCCTGAGCTGTGATGGCTTGAATTTGTTCCTTAGGGTTAATCTCGGTGTTACTTGGTAGATGTCCTTGCGGTCATTCGGACATTAACTTTGCAAGTTGTCCATCTGCCTTAGTGATTTCCCCAACTTGGCTCTTGATCTCTTCAATCAATGTTCGTTGGTTTGTTTCAGTGTTGCTAGGCAAGTTTTCTTGTGGTTGTTCTAAGATTAGTTTAGCAGGCTGACCTAACTGATCCTCGATCCCTTGAATCGATGCTTCTTATTTTGTTTCTTTATTTTGGCAGCGTGTTTCTGTGTTTGCTATGAATTTTGCCAGCATCTCTTCAAGGTTGGACTTATCTTCCTGTTGGTAAGGTGGTTGTTGAAAATTTAGAGGAAGTTCCTGTCTTTGGCTACTTTGATCATTCCACGAGAAATTGGGATGGTACCTCCAACCTGCATTATAAGTGTCATTATAAAAATTATTTTGAGGTCTAGAGTAGTTATCCATATAGTGAACTTGTTCATTCTCTATGCCATATCCGTAGGGTGGGTACTCAGGATTTGCTACGCCTCTTGGATTCGAGTCATATTACATTACTGGGTGTACCTGTGAGAGACTACACAAACCATCGATCTTTTTATTCATCATCTCTAACTGGGTAGATAAGCTGGTGAACACGTCGAGGTCGAAGGCACTGGATGATTTAGTAGAAATTGTCCTTATGACTTGCCACTGATAATTATTCAGTGCCATTCCACTGATAATTATTCAATGCCATCTTCTCTATAGACTAAAATTATCTGCCAAAAGCAAAATAGAGGAAAACTTAGCAGAGTAAAAATAAAAATAAAAAATAAAAAAAATAATGAAAATAAATTGCAAAAAAAAATGGCTAAAGTAATAAAAATAGGGCTTTCTTAATATTTTAGTTCCCCGGCAACAGCGCCAAAAACTTGATCTCTGTAAATCAGAGTTTTAAAATTTATAAAAGAATGATCAAAACTTGAAAACTAACTTTGACAATGATTAAAGGCAAGTTTACCTATCGAACAGTAGTATAGCTTAGGCAAGACCGGATGTCGAACCCAAAGAAACTAAGAGTACTAATACTAACTTTCTTTTTATTATTTAGCCTTAAAATTAGAGTGAAGTTACTTTAAACTATATTGACGAAGACTAAACTAAGGACACAAAGACAAAAAAGACGAATAGGAAAATAACTTTGAAGGAAAACTCAGTTGATTACGACGATACCCTTAGGAAGAATCCACCTAGACTTCACTTGTTATCTAACCCTAAATTATATGATTTCTTTTACTTAGCTTGATCCGTAAGACTCCCTAACCTATATTAAACCCTCTCTCAAGGCGAATAACATCTAACCCTAGGTTAGTTAGTGGAACTCTCGTTCGCTTATAATAACCCCCTACGATAGCAGTAAATCGATTAATGGACTCCCATATTAGGTTTCACCCTAATCCGAAAAAATCTCATAACCCTATCTCTAAGCATTCGATCAACTTCACTTAATTATGTTAGATCTACTCTTAGGCAGGGTCTATTCCTCCTCCACCTAAGCACGTTAGATTTGGATTAAGCAAAATAATTAAGAACAAACTCAGCAATTATGATATAACTTAGAAATCAAATAACAAAATTCATCTAGGTTTCATCCCCTTCAGGTATCTTAAGGGTTTAGTTCATAATGAATAAAAAGAACATCATAAGAGAAAAGCTAAAACAAAACATAAGAAAACCCTAAAACCCCTTGAAGGAATTGAAGGAGAATTCTGCCATCTTGAGTATAATTTCGGCTTCTTGGGATGGATCAATTGGCTATCCTCACGTTATTCCCTAACTCGGACCTTCTCGTCTTGGCTCCTTGGCCTAGCTTTGACGCCGGTTTCGGCTTCTGCCGAACTCCCTTTTCAAGTTGCCCTATAAGGTGTTTATATAGACTTTGTGATGCTTTACTTGGCCCCTAAGTTTCCTAATTTAAGTAGAATTCCTACTAGGGTGTTTGAATAGGCTTTGGAATGTGTTTCTTTGCCTCCAAGTATCCTTTCCTGAATGAAATTTCTCTTTCCAGGGACAGGGACACGGCCATGGCACACACCCATGTGAATCATGGCCAGACCGTGTTCTAGTAATTTAATGAGGTACGGCCATGTGGCTTGAAGTCCAGGCAGTGTCGATTTCGTGAATTGCCCATTTGGCTCGTTTTAAGCCCGTTTTACGTTCTTTTCATCCTTGGGTGCTTTCCTGAGTATAAGACATGAAAAGAAAGGATTAAGAGCACTTTTTTACATAAATTGAGGCTTAAGCTAAATGTGGGCCTAAAATATGTTTTTTTTTTTACGGTTTATCACCTGCACAGGACTTACCCAAGTACTGTCAGAAATAGGATAAATTATCCCTGCATCTGGAAGTTTAATTACCTCGGCTTTGACCACTTCTTTCATGTTAGGGTTTAACCGTCTCTGAGGCTGCACACACGGTTTGTATTGCTCTTCCATTAGAAATTTGTGGGTGTAGAATGCTAGGCTTATGCCTTTGATGTCAGAAATTTTCCAAGCTATGGCCTTTTTATGTTCTCTTAGTACCTGTATCAACTCTTCTTTTTCCTTGGGTTTTAGTTCTAAAGAGATAATCACCGGTAGCGTAGAATTGTCCCCAAGGAATGCATATTCTAAGTGTTTCGGCAATTGTTTTAGTTCCAATTTGGGTGGCTCATCAATGGAAGGTTTTTGCTTTAGATCATCATTGATTTTAATGTTTTCTTCTTATGTTTGTCTTGATGAAGATGTTTTCAGTTCGTTGACTTCATCTTCTTCCCTCTCTTCTTGAGTCAGGCACAGTTCCATCGTGTCATCATGTATGAGTTCCTGTAATGAATCTTGAATAATATGATCAGTAGTATCAATGAAGTAACATGAATCATCTTGTTCGCTAGAATATCGCATTGCATCATATATTTGAAAAGTAATTTCTTCATCACCTATCCTTAATGTAAGCTTACCATTACCGACATCGATAATACCTTTAGCAGTAGCTAAAAAAGGGCGCCCTAGAATTAAGGGGACCTCAATGTCCTCATCCATGTCAAGTACAACAAAATCAACAGGGAAAATAAATTTATCAATTTTTAACAAGACATCTTCAATAACCCCTCTAGGATATTTAATAGATCTGTCGGCTAACTGAATACTCATCCTAGTGGGTTTTGGTTCCCTGAGGTCTAGCTGCTTAAACATTTTATAGGGCATTAGACTAATACTGGCACCTAAATCAGCTAATGCTTTCTTAATATTTAAGCTACCAATTAAACAAGGAATAGTAAAACTTCCTGGGTCCTTTAATTTAGTTGGTAACTTGTTTTGGAGGATGGCTGAACATTCTTCATTGAGTTCCACCGTCGATACTTCTTCAAGCTTCCTTTTATTTGTCAGAAGTTCCTTTAAGAATTTTACGTACGTCGGCATATGTGAAATAGCTTCAACAAAAGGTAAGTTCATGTGTATTTGTTTACAAAGTTCAAGAAACTTACCGTATTGGGCATCCAATCATTCTTTCTTTAACTTTGCTGGAGATGGGATTGGTGGTTTACTTTCTTTGCGTACTGGGTTTACATCCTCAACTTTCTCATCTTTTGTTTTGTTGTCTTCGTGTGGTATATTTTTCTTTGGTTCGACTAACTCCTTTCCACTTCTTAGTGTGACTACCTTTACCTGTTCTGGTTCTTTCGAAAAAAATTTTGACCGTATTTCACAAATCATCTCAGTAAATAGTCCCACTGATTCAGTGAGTTCCCTGACAGTCTCAGTGAATTCCCCAACATGGTTCTTAGTCTCTTTAACTGATGTTTGTTGGTCTTAAAGTGTTTTCTCTGTATCTTGGAGACGATTTTTTGTGGCTGCCATGAATTTTGTCAGCATCTCTTCAAGGTTTTGCTTCTTCTCTTGCGGATATGGCTGATTTTGGAAATTATGAGGATTGATTTCCTTGATTTCCTTGGCCTCCCCATGAAAAATTTGGGTGGTTCCTCCAACCTGGATTGTAAGTATTACTATAAAGATTATTATTGGATTTGAAATTATTACCTATATAGTTCATCTGTTCGCTCTCTGCTCCCAGTTGGTAGGATGGGTACTCAGGATTTGCCACAGTTCCACTTGCGTCGCACTGCATTACTGGGTGTACCTGCGAAGAACACAAACTATCAAGCTTTTTATTCATCATATCCATCTGTGTTGATAGCATGGTTACTGTGTCGATGTTGAAAGCTCCTGCTGATTTCGTCGGTTTCGTCATTGTAACTTGCCACTGATAGTTATTTAGTGACATCTCTTCGATAAACTCATAGGCTGCTTCAGGAGTTTTGTTGTTTAGAGTTCCGCCAGTGGCTGAATCAATCAATTGCCTCGTTGAGGGGTTTACACCGTTATAGAAAGTTTGGACTTGTAGCTAGAAGGGTAAACCATGGTGTACACCTTCTCAAGAGATCCTTGTATCTCTCCCATGCGTCGTATAATGTTTCTAAATCCATCTGCACAAAAGAAGAGATATCATTCCGTAATTTGGCCGTTTTGACCGGTGAGAAATATTTTTAATAGAAATTTTTCGGTCATTTGTTCCCATGTAGTGATTGATCCTCATGGTAACGAGTTTAACCACTATTTGGCTTTATTCTTTAATGAAAAGGGAAATAATCGAAGTCATATGGCATCATCAGAAACGCCATTTATTTTGAAGGTATCATAGAACTCTAAGAAATTAGCTATATGAATATTTGGGTCTTCGTCCTGCAAACCATCAAATTGAACAAACTGTTGAATCATTTGTATTGTGTTAGGCTTTAATTCAAAATTGTTAGCAACTATAGCAGGCCTAACAATACTCGATTCTGCTCCTGTTAAATGCGCTTTAGCATAATCAAACATAGTACGTTGAGCATTGTGTTCCCCCACATCATGGGTTGTGGAATATTCTCGTCCATCCCTTCAGTAGGATTGGGTCTGCTTTCTTGATTTTCCTCGGTGTAATTTAGGGCTCGCCTAATTTCTCTGCGGTTCCTTTGAGCGGTAGCTTCAATATCACTGTCGTATACTAAAAGTCCTCTCGGGTTCCTTCTAGTCATAAACTAGAGGTACTTGAAAAGAAAAGAAAGAAAGAAAAGTTAGCAAAATTAAAAATTTAACCTAAAAATAAATTTTGGAAAATAAAAATAATGGCTAAAGTAATAAAAATAGAGTTTTCTTAATATTTTAGTTCTCCGACAACGGCGCCAAAAACTTGATCGTGTGTCTATCGAGTTTTAAAATTTATAAAGAGAAAGATCGAACCTAGAAACTAACTCTGACAACGATTAAAGGCAACTGTACCTATCGAACAGTACTATAGCTTAGGCAAGACCGGATTATCGAACCGAAAGGAACTAAAAGTACTAATACTGTCTTTCTTTTAATTATTTAGCCTAAAATAAAGGGAAGTTGATTTAATCTAATCTAAATTAACTACTAAGCTAAAGGCACAAAGACAAAAAGAATGAATTGGGAAATAACTAGAGGAAAAACTCAGTTGATCTAGACGATACCCTCAGGAAGAATCCACCTAGACTTCACTTGTTATCTAACACTCAACCATATGATTTATTCACTTGACTTGATCCGTAAGACTCCCTAACGTATATTAAACCCTCTCTCAAGGTGAATAATGTCTAACCCTAGGTTAATTAACGAAAATCTCTTTCTCGAATAATAACCCCCTAGAATAGCAGTACATCGATCTATGGACTACCATATTAGTTTCACCCTAATCTGGCAAAATCTCGTCACCCTATCTCTAGGCGCGCGAACGACTCTGCTATAATTATGCTAGATCTATGAATAGGCAGTGTTTATTCCTCTACCATCTAAACACATCATACTTGAATCAATATCTGTTAAATATCAACACAAGAATTAAGCACACATAATTAAGAACAAATTAAGTATTTATCTTATAGTTCAGGAAACAATAACAAGACCTAACATAGGTTTCATCCCCTTCAGGTATCTGAAGGGTTTAGTTCATAACAAATAAAGAAAACATCTCAAGAGAAAAGATAAAACAAAACATAAGAAATCCCTAAAACTCCCTGAAGGAATTGAAGGAGAGATCCACCGTCTTGAGTAGAATTTCGGCTTCTTGGGATGGATCAATTGGCTATCTTCAAGTAAATTCCACAACTTTGACCTTTTCGGCTTGGCTCCTTGGCCTAGTTTGACGCCCTTTCAAAGGTGGTACTTAGGGGGTATATATAGGCTCTTGGAATGTGTTTATTTGCCCCTAAGTATCCCTTTTCAGAATGAAACTCTTATTCCAGTGACAAGGGCACGGCCATGTCACACGCCCGTGTGACATGTCTTTGAGCCATGTTTGGATTTCTTTAATGAGGCACGGCCGTGTAAATCGAGGGTGTGGCCGTGTTCTAGTAGATTGGCGTTGCACGGCCGTGTGGTCTTGGGCCCAGGCCGTGTGGATTTCGTGATATGGCCCATTTACTCTATTTTGGGCCCGTTTTATGCTCTTTTAATCCTTGGGTGCTTTCTTGGGTATAAGACATGAAAAGAAAATGATTAAAAGCACCTTTTTATATGAATCAAGGGATATATCATCCAAAAGTAAGCTAAATGTGGGATTAAAATATATTACCATTACAGTTTATCACTCCCACGCCCATGTTCGGATCTCCACGCCCGTGCAATTATCTAATAGTGTCGACCACGACCGCATCGCAAGGTCGTGGCGTGGTAGTTGGAGTCCATGACTCGAAGATATGATTCGTTCTGACTCGTTCCATCTGCCATGTCAGTATGGAGATTCAGTGCATCTACACGGCCACGGTCACGGCCGTGTGCAAGGCTGTGTGGATCGAAAATTTGCACTTTTGGTTAATTTACAGTTAGGTGCTGATGTAAAAAAAATTAAAGGAATGTAAAAGTTAATAGAATTAGTGCTCGGGTTACCTCCCGAGAAGCGCTCTTTTATAGTCTTAAGCTAGACTTACCTCTCATTCGCCTATTCATGGTGGTTTGAGAAGTTGATAGTCCTTCCTCATGCTAGCAATTCCATTATCATGATAAAGTGTAAGACGAGTAGTGTTTATTTTCAAAGTGCCAAAAATAGGGTTACTTACCTCGACTATTCCGTAAGGGAAAACATTGACCACCTTAAAAGGGATTTCTTTGTTTGTGGTAGGATCAGGGGGAGGTGTTTGTCGGTCTGCTTTATCTAATAATACCTGATCTCCGATTTTGAACTTGTCTGTCTCATAGAGTGGATTTGGTTCTGCTTCATGTATCCCTAGTTTTTTTTTAAGATACGTCTTCCACTCTTCTAGTTCATAGATCTAAATCCCTTGTTCCTCATGAGTTATTTCTTTATTGGTACGGGGTTTAGAATCGGGTGCATGCTGTGGTGCTTCCTGAAAAGAAGGGTTAACTAAATGCATCGACATCGATTTTAGTCCTGGCAGTTGCCAAGAATGGTCTTCCTAAAATTAAGGGGATCGTGTTGTCCTCATCCGTGTCTAAAACGAAAAAGTCTACTGGAAATACGAATTTATCAATTTTTATGAGTACATCTTCAATTATACCCTTAGGAATTCTAACAGTTTTATCAGCTAATTGAATGCTCATCCTAGTTTGTTTGGGCTTCCTTAGACCTAGTTGTTTAAACAATTTATAAGGCATGAGATTTATGCTTGCCTCTAAATCAGCTAACGCATTATCAATAGATAAACTACCAATTAAGCATGGAATTGTAAAACTCGCTGGATCTTTTAATTTCTGTGGTAGTTTATTTTGCAACATTGGTGAGCACACTGCGTTCAGTTCCACATGCGATTCCTCATCTATCTTTCGCTTATTTGTCATTAGCTTCTTTAAAAATTTCCTAGAATCTGGCATCTGCGAAAGAGCTTCAAGAAACGATAAGTTAATATGTAATTTCTTTAAAAGTTTAAGAAACCTACCGAACTGTTCCTCTGTGTCGTCTTTCGTTATTGCTTTGGGATATGGTATACGAGGTTTGTACTCTTTGATTACTGGTTTTGGTTTTACCTCAACCTTTCTTTCTTCTACCATATTCTTTTACGTTAAATTGGGCTCGTCTAACCCTTCACTATCTTGAGCTATTATGGCTTGAATTTGCTCTTTTGGGTTAGTCTCGGTGTTGCTCGGTAGTCTTCCCTGTGGTCTCTTAGAGATCTGCTTAGCAAGTTGCCCGATTTGATCCTTGAGCTCCTGTGTCTATTTTTCAAGTTAATTTTTAAAAGTTGTCTTAGTATTCTTAAAACGTGTTTCCGTGGCTGCCATGAATTTTTTCAGCATCTCCTCGAGGTTTGGCTTCCTTTCTTGTGGGTAGGGCTATTGTTGGAAGTTTTGGGATGATTGTTGTCTTTGATTTCCTTGGCCACCCCATGAGAAATTCGGGTGGTTCTTCCAACCTTGATTATAAGTATTATTATAAGTGTTATTGTTAGATCGAAAATAGTTACCCATATAGTTCATTTGTTCACTCTCCATGCCCTATCTATAAAGTGGGTACTCAGGATTCGCCACTCCTTCACTTGCGTCGCACTGCATAACTGGATGTGCCTGCGAAGAACCATATACACCATCAAATTTTTATGTAACAATTCTACCTGATTTGATAGCGCGGTTACTGCATCGAGGTTGAAAACTCTGGCTACTTTGGCTGGCCTTGTCCTTGTAACTTGCCACTGATACTTATTCAATGACATCTCCTCTGTAAACTCGTAGGCCGCTTCAGGAGTTTTGTTGTTCAGGGTTCTATCGATGGCTGAATCAATTAGTTGCTGTGTTGAAGGGTTCACACCATTGTAAAAAGTTTAAACCTGTAGCCACAAAGGTAATCCATGGTGTGGGCACCCCCTCAACAAATCTTTGTATCTCTCCCATGCATTGTAAAGTGTCTCTAAATCCATCTGTACAAAAGAAGAGATATCATTCCTCAATTTGGCCATTTTGGCCGATGGAAAATATTTTAATAAAAATTTCTCGGTTATTTGATCCCATGTAATGATTGACCCTCGTGGAAGAGTGATAAACCGTAAAAGTAACATATTTTAATCCCACATTTAATATGCTTTTGGATGATTTATCCCTCGATTTATGTAAAAAGGTGCTTTTAATCCTTTCTTTTCATGTCTTATGAAAGCACCCGAGGATGAAAAGAACATAAAACAGGCCCAAAATGGAGTAAATGGGCTATATCACGAAATCGACACGGCCTGGCCCAAAGACCACATGGCCGTGCCTCATTAAAAGTCTGAACATGGCCTGGCCACGATTCACACGGGTGTGTGCCATGATCGTGTCCCTGTCGCTGGAAAGAGCAATTTCATTTGGGAAAGGATACTTGGAGGCAAAGAAACACATTCCAAAGCCTATTCAAACACCCTACTAGGAATTCTACTTAAATTAGGATACTTTGGGGCCAAGTAAGGCATCTTAAAGTCTATATAAACACCCAAGGGGGCAACTTGAAAGCGGGTTCGGCAGAAGCCCTCTATCGGAGGAGTCGAGCTAGGCCAAGGAGCCAAGCCGGAAAGGTCAGAATTGTGGGAATCGCTCAAATTCAGCCAGTTGATCCATCCCAAAAAGCCGAAATTATACTCAAGACGGTAGAATTCTCCTTCAATTCCTTCAGGGAGTTTTAGGGATTTCTTATGTTTTGTTTTATCTTTTCTTTTGAGATGTTTTCTTTCTTAGTTATGAACTAAACCCCTCAGATACCTGAAGGGGATGAAACCTAGATGAATTTTGTTATTTGATTTTTGAATTATATGATAAATACTTAGGTTGTTCTTAATTATGCATGCTTAATCCAAATTTGATGTGCTTAGGTGGAGGAGGAATAGACCCTGCTTAAGAGTAGATTTAGCGTAATTAAGCGGAGTTGATTGAACGCCAAGAGATAGGGTTACGAGATTTTGTCGGATTAGGGTGAAACCTAATATGGGAATCCATAGATCGATTTACTGCTATTCTAGGGGGCTATTATAAGAGAACGAGAGTTCCACTAATTAACCTAGGGTTAGACGTTATTCGCCTCGAGAGAGGGTTTAGCATAGTAAATAAATCATATGATTCAGGGTTAGATAACAAGTGAAGTCTAGGTGGATTCTTCTTGAGGGTATCGTCGTGATCAATTGAGTTTTTCTTCAAGTTATTTCCCAATTCGTTCTTTTTGTCTTTATCCTTAGCTTAGTCGTCGTTAATTTAGATTAAAACAAACTTCACTTTATTTTAAGGCTAAATAATAAAAGGAAAGTTAGTATTAGTACTTTTAGTTCATTTGGGTTCGATATCTGGTCTTGCCTAAACTATACTACTGTTCGATAGGTACACTTGCCTTTAATCGTTGTAAGAGTTAGTTTCCAGGTTCGATCATCCTTTTATAAATTTTAAAGCTCTGATTTCAGCAATCAAAGAGAATGTAACCACTGTTTGGCTTTATTCTTCAAAGAAAAGGGAAATAACCGAAGACAGATGGCATCATCAGAAACGCCATTTATTTTGAAGGTATCATAGAATTCTAGAAAATTTGCTAAGTGTGTGTTAGGATCCTCGTCCTACAAACCATCAAACTGAACAAACTGTTGTAGCATCTGTATAGTGTTAGGTTTCAGTTCAAAATTATTTGCAGCAATAGTAGGCCTAACAATACTGGACTCAGTTCCTATTAAACTAGGTTTAGCATAATCATACATAGTTCGAGGAGCATGATTTTCGGCAATCTGTGCAGGTGGCGGATTGTTTTCAGACATCTCTTCTATAGTATTTATTTTGGCTTCTTGCTCTTCTTCTATGTAGTATAGGCTTCGCCTTATTTCTCTGTGATTTTTGCGAACGGTACCTTCAATATCACTGTCGTAAAGTAGGGGTCTTGTCGGGTTCCTTCTAGTCATAAACTAGAGGTACCTGAAAGGAACGAAAAGAAAAAAAATTAGAAAAGTTAAAAATAAAAGTAAATTGCAAAAATAAAAAAAAATTTGGCTAAAGTAATAAAAATTAAGCGTTCTTAATATTTTAGTTCCCCGGCAACGGAGCCAAAAACTTAATCGTTGTTTTTACGATGTCAAAGTATTAAACTTTATATAAAAAATGATCGAACCTGGAAACTAACTATGACAATGATTTGAGGCAAACGCACCTATCAGACAGTAGTATAGTTAAGGTAAGACTGGAATGTCGAACCCAAAGGAACCAAAAGTACTAATACTAACTCTCTTTTTATTATCTAGCCTAAGAATTAAGTGGATTTTTATCTAATCTAAAATTAACTATCTAATAAACTAAAGACTTTAAGACAATGAAGAATGAAATGGGGAAAATAGCTTTGAGGAAAAACCAATCGATTAAGACGACACCCAAGGAAGAATCCACCTAAACTTCACTTGTTATCTAACTCTGAACCAGATGATTTATTCATTTGACTTGATTCGTAAGATTCCCTAAGTTATATTAATCCCTCTTTCGAGGTGACTAATGTCTAACCCTAGGTTGATTAATTGAAATCTCTTTCTAATTCAAACCCCTAGAATTGCATTAACTCGATCTATGGACTCCCATATTAGGTTTCACCCTAATCCGGTAAAATCTCGTCACCCTATCTCTAGGCGTGCGATCAACTCCGCTTAATTATGCTAGATCTACTCTTAGGCAGGGACTTTTGCTCCTCCACCTAAGCACATCACACTTGAATTAATATCCCAGAAATATCAACACAAGAATAAAACACATAATTAAGAACAAGTCAAATATTTATCATATAGTTCAGCAAACGATAACAAGATTTATCTTAGGTTTCATCCCCCTCAGGTATCTAAGGGTTTAGTTCATAACAATAAAAGAAAACATCTCAAAAGAAAAGATAAAAGAAAACATAAGAAATCCCTAAAACCCCCTGAAGGAACTAAAGGAGAGATCCTCCGTCTTGAGTATGATTCCGGGTTCTTGAGATGAATCGACTGGCTATATTCAAGTAAATCCCCACAAATCTGCCTTCTTTGGCCTAGCTAGACGCCCCCTGACTAAAGCCTTGGGTTCCTCCGGTAAAAGCCCTGGCAGAAGGCTTTCTGCCGAACTCCCCTTTAAATTGCCCCCTTAGGTGTTTATATAGACTTTGAGATGCCTTAATTGGTCCCTAAGTATCTTAATTCAAATAGAATTCCTACTAGGATGTTTGAATAGGCTTTGGAATGTGTTTCTTTACCTCCAAGTAACCTATTCTGAGTAAAACTCCTCTTGGCTGCGGTAGGGACACGCCCATGGCACACGCCCGTGTGAATCGTGGCCAGGCCGTGTCCAGGTCTGATAAGGAGGCACGGCCGTGTGGTCTTGGGCCTAGGCCGTGTCAATTTCGTGATATGGCCCATCTACTCCGTTTTGGGCCTGTTTCTCGTTCTTTTCATCATCCTGTGCTCTTTTGAGTACAAAACACGAAAATAAAGGATTAAGAGCACCAAATTACACAATTCAAGGCTTAAATC
Source organism: Gossypium bickii (assembly GCA_025503065.1). Taxonomy (NCBI): domain Eukaryota; kingdom Viridiplantae; phylum Streptophyta; class Magnoliopsida; order Malvales; family Malvaceae; genus Gossypium; species Gossypium bickii. The sequence goes on from CP106717.1 coordinate 110,189,238, forward strand.
ATCCAAAAGCATGCTAAATGTGGGATTAAAATATGTTACTTTTACGGTTTATCAGGCTCTCTTGAGCTTCCTGTTATTTGGCTCTCACGAGCTTCCCGATAATTGGCTCTCATGAGCTTTCTAATTAATGGCTCTTCGGAGCTTCTCGATATTAGCTCACATGAGCTTCCCGATTACAGCTCTTATGAGCTTCCCATTACATGGCTCAGATGAGCTCCCCATTTACATGCTCGTACGAGCATACATGTATATGAATTAACAGATGACATTTTTGTACACCTTGTGTGTACTACCGGTGTATGCATCGATATTATAAATGATTGAACGGGTAAAATTCTGATATGAACAATTTGAATATGAAATGAATTATTATATGTATATACCTGAAATACATGGAATTGATATTTACTTGATATATTAAAACATGAAATGAGAAATGCATGTATATGAAACATGTTTGGTGATTATGTTCATCCATGTTTATGGATTAATATATGTGTTTACATAGCTAACATGATGAGGATATGTGTTAGGGCTTTTGGCCAATTTGATTTGAATATACATTGAATGCTTACCTTAAATTGTGATTATATGGTAAGTTAAATTCCATGTTATACGAACTTACTAAGCTTAAATGCTTACTCTATTTTATTTCCCCTGTTTTATAGTAACTCGAAAGCTCGTTAAGGTTGGAAGTTGGTCAGAGCTACATCACACTATCCATTGGCCTTTTCAATATATATAGCAAACTAATTTTGGTTATAATGAAATGTATAACTTAATTCAGCCAATGATGGCATATAAGTGTTTTGTTGAGACTAGCCATTGGTATGGCTTGTGATTGGTATATTTTGATATGTATGTATATAAGGCCTTAACACGTTTGATGTGTGTTTGAAATGGTTGAATGGTGAAAATCATGTAAGTAAATTGATGATTAGTTTGAGATAATATATTTGGTTAATTTGGCAAGTTTCGATACTTGAATATATGTGATTATATGTTATGTACAAAACTTGATTTTGGCTTGATTTGAAGGTTCTGTTGTGGCTTGTGAAGGTGCAAATTGTATTGTTTAGGTTGATGACAATTTGGGTGAGAAATATGGCTTGGAAATTGGCTCATTTTTGTCCACATGGGTAGAGAAACAGGCGTGTGTCTCAGCCATGTGTGACACACGGCCGTGTGTCCCCTGTATCTTACAAATTTGCACGAGCCAATATACTCAAAATTGTTCGCACGGCCTAGCACACGGGCGTGTGGTTTGGCCATGTATCCACTACATCTATTAAAATTACAAAATAGAATGCTCACACGGCTTAACACAGGGTCATGTGGAATGGTCGTGTGACCCTTGCATCTTATTAATGCAAGTCAGTATGCTCATACGGCCTAGCACACGGGCATGTGGCTTACCCGTGTGACCTAAGTCAGAGAGCTCCCAAGTTTGGGCACGGGCTGGGGCACGGTCATGTGTCCCTACTTCAAATGCCCACACGGCCTAAGACACGGGCGTGTCTCTTGACTGTGTGAGCTACACGGCCTAACCATACGGGCGTGTGTCCCTTGCACCTTTGAAAATTTTTAATGTTTTCTGAAAAATTTTCGGAGTATCTGGTTTAGTCCCGACTTGTTTCTAATGTGTATTTTGGACCTCGATGGCACATAAGGTGTAACGACCTGAAATTTACGGTTATCGAAAAGTGCATTTTCAGGTCTCTGTTTTCGAAAAACGAATTCGTAAATATTTATTAAAAATATTTATGAAGTTAGTTATGTGGTTAATTAGGTTTTGATTAGGTTAATTTGTTAAATTAAGAGTAATTAGGTATAATGGTTAGATTGCATAAAGGGTAAGAGTTGAATTATAGACTAGAGAAAATTGAAGGGACTAAATTAGTAATTAAGCCATGAGTGACAGGTGTGTGGTAATAGTGAAATACATGTGGTAAAATAAAATACATATATTTAAATAATAATCTATATACTTATTATTTAAGTATGTTATATTATTATATTATATTATATTATATTAATATATTATATTATAATAAAAGAATAAAACAAATAAATGAAACAAAAGAAAAAGAAAGAAATAATAATATAATAGAAAATGAAACAGGGGAGAAAAAGGAAAGAAAGAAAAAGGAGAAAAGCTTAGGGTTTTAAGGTTCAAACTCAAATTGGTAAGTCAATTTAATCATTTTTGTTGTAATTTTGATGTTTTTAGAATCCTAGAACAAAATAATACTTGATTTATATTGAAATTTTAGAAGTTAGTGAATTTTTAGAAGTTGTTTGATAAACCGTAAAAGTAACATATTTTAGGCCCACATTTAGCATGCTTTTGGATGATTTAAGCCTTAAATTGTGTAATTTGCTACTCTTAATCCTTTGTTTTCATGTTTTATACCTAGGAGAGCACCAAAGGATGAAAAGAACGGAAAACGGGCCCAAAACGGAGTAAATAGGCCATATCACGAAATCCACATGGCCTGGGCCCAAGACCACACGACCGTGCCTCACTCAACAGTCTCGAACATGGCCTGGCCACGATTCACATGGGCGTGTGCCATGGGCGTGTCCCTGCCGCGGACAAGAGGAGTTTTACTCAGATTTGGATACTTGGAGGCAAAGAAACACATTCCAAAGCCTATTCAAACACCCTAGTAGGAATTCTACTTAGATTAGGATACTTAAAGGCCAAGTAAGGCATCTCAAAGCCTATATAAACACCCAAGGGGGCAACTTAAAGAGGAGTTTGGTAGAAGCCAGAACCCAGGGCTTTAGTCTGGGGGTGTGCAGCTAGGTCAAAGAGGGCAGATTTGTAGGGATTTACTCGAAGATAGCCAGTTGATTCATTTCAAGAAGCCGAAATTATACTCAAGACGGAGGATCTCTCTTTCAATTCCTTCAGGGGGTTTTAGGGATTTCTTATGTTTTGTTTTATCTTTTCTTTTGGGATGTATTCTTTTATTATTGTTATGAACTAAACCCTCAGATACCTGAGGGGATAAAACCAAGATGAATCTTGTTATCGTTTGCTGAACTATATGATAAATATTTGACTTGTTCTTAATTATGTATTCTTAATTCTTGTGTTGATATTTTCGGGATATTAATTCAAGTGTGATGTGCTTAGGTGGAGGAGAAAAAGTCCCTGCCTAAGAGTAGATCTAGCATAATTAAGCGGGGTTGATCGCACGCCTAGAGATAGGGTGACTAGATTTTGCCGGATTAGGGTGAAACCTAATATGGGAGTCCATAGATCGAGTTAATGCAATTCTAGGGATTTTAATTAGAAAGAGATTTCAATTAATCAACATAGGGTTAGACGTTAGTCGCCTCGAGAGAAGGATTAATATAACTTAGGGAATCTTACGGATCAAGTCAAATGAATAAACCGTCTGGTTCAGAGTTAGATAACAAGTGAAGTCTAGGTGGATTCTTCCTTGGGTGTCGCCTTAATCAACTGGTTTTTCCTCAAGTAAGTTTCCCAATTTCATTCTTCTTTGTCTTAGAGTCTTTAGATTTGTGTTAGTTAATTTCAGATTAGATAAACAAATCCGTTAATTCTTAGGCTAAATAATAAAAAGAGAGTTAGTACTAGTACTTTTGGTTCCTTTAGGTTCGACAATCTGGTCTTGCCTTAACTATACTATTATTCGATAGGTGTGCTTGCCTCAAATCGTTTTCATAGTTAGTTTCCAGGTTCGATCATTCTTTTTATAAATTTTTAAGACTTTGACATCGCATAAAACAACGATCATTGTTCATGTTGAATAAATTGAAGTGTTAGGGGTTAAATTGATAGAATTTCAAGTTAGAAGTGAAAAAGGGATTGAATTGTAAAATAAATCATAAGTTTTGAGTAATACGGACTAAATTGAGAGAATTTTGAAATTAGGGTTATTGGTGAAATTTGAAAGTCGAAATTAGTCTAAAGTGAGATTTGAATGAAAACATGAAATTAGTTTTAAATAAAATAAAGTTAGTTTTGATTAGGGACTAAATTGAAGTGTGAGCAAAAATTGAATAATAATTGAAATTTTTAATGTGAAATTGTGTGTATTAATGATTTTAAATTGTTTTAATTTCCATAGCTAACGTTGAGCCAGAGACCTCGGCTAAGAAAGGAAAAGACAAGGTTAACGAGGAGTAGCTCGAGAATTACGGTTTGTATTTCTATAATCCAAATTTAGTAATTTTCATTTGTTGTATTTTAAATTAATGTGTACGGTAAGTAATTAAAGTGGGTGTTGATTATTATTATTTGGATAATGAGTGGAGATTATATGAATTTGTGATTGATGAAATTATTGATTGATAATTGAAATGTGAATATTGTGGCAATTGAATATTGAATTTTGGTTATGTTGAAAAGTGAATTGAAAACCCTATAAATTGTCTCGGGCTGAGTTGGATATAGTTGGTATGCCATAGGATTGGAAGTATTCAGGGATACTTTGACCACAAGTCAATGAGACATTGGGTGCCAAACCATTACTTCGGATAACTTCGATGAGGTACTGGGTACCAACTTACTTCGGCATGGCTGATGAGATAGTAGGTGTTAACTTATTACTTCGAATTATATGATGAGGCAGTAGTTGCCAAACTGGTGTGTTTTGGTTGGATCTGTGTATCCGTCCAAGTTCGAGTCTTGTTAATAGGGGTAAATGAATAATAAAGTCTTACAATTGATATTGAAATGAAATGATATGTGAAATGGAAGTAATATAGTGAATTGAAAATAGAATGTGAAATATGTTGACAATACATGGAATATATAAGTTATATACTCATGAACTGAGTATGGTATGAAATGATGTATTCATGAATTGAGTACTGCATGACTGATGCCATTGTACGAATAAATATGGTTGATATGTGAATATTCATTTATATAGCAATTGCGTGAATTAGGATATTGTTTAATAAATGAAAAATGGTAGTTATGATATGACACTAGACATTAATATGTCCTTATAAATTTAATTGTGCCTATTATTATATTATAATGTTTTTAAATATTCAGATTATTGAAATACCACTGAGTTTTTACTCAGCGTACGATTTGTTTTCCGTATGCAGATTAGGTACAGTGATTTTGAAGAGTTGTAATCGAGGTTGTGACCATTCATCTCATCACATCTCCAAGTGCCAGAAGGGTATGTTTCAAAATTTTCAATAGAATGGCGTGCACTTAGGAAGATCAAGTATATTCCAAGTAGTAGAGACTAAAATATAAATTATACAAATTTATTATTATTAATTTTAATGTTCAAATATATTAGTGGTTTGCCAAAATCACTTTGGCATCAAATGTAATATTCCTATATCAGGTTCCTTGGGTCGAACCTGTAACACCCCAAACCCAGCCTGGAAATTATGGTCGAATCTGGCGGTGTCCCATGATTGTGCTTTAGAAAACGTAATTACAGTAATGCCATTTTCGATATTCTAGGTTACTGTCAAAAACATGTCGTTTATTCATTAACCGTTTTCAAAATGTAACACCCCAAACCTGGCCTAGACATTACGACCAGATCTGACATGTCACATCGAAATGTCATTTGAAAATCGGGCTTGTCGATAAAAGTTCGTTACTAAATTTTAAATCCCATTTAAACAATTGCTGTTGAAAATGTTAGTGTTGTAAAATCAAATCATGTTGTCCAATTATAGGTCATTATCAATTGTTATCAGTTTATCAACCTAGAATAAAACCGCGAAAGCCATTTCTAGTTGTAAACTTTAAGATTTGAAAAACGTGATTTTCTTAAGAAACAGTTATTGTTTTAAAAACCCATGTTTCCTATTCTAACAGGTTGAAATAAAAAGAAAACACCAAATAAAAGTTAAAACCTCAAATGGCCTTATTACATAATTATTAACCCAATATTAAAATAAAATAACTAAGTCTAAGATAAAATCATAACAAGCGTGTGGCCACCTCCGAGTCCCTCGCAGCTCCAAATCATCTAAGGCTGGGGATTACCTGCACAGTTAAAGGAAAGGGTGAGTTATGAGAACTCAGTGTGTAATCCCCAGTCATGCAGTAATAGTCTAGGCCTAAGCCTTATTCAGTATCAGATCAATTTAGGGTTTAGCCTTATACAGTAGCAGTGTGGGCCTAAGCCCAAATAATTACAGAACAGAACAGTGATGCAACCCAACCCAATCCAACCAACATGATCGTGTGTCAGAGTCTTAAAATTTATAAAAAGAATTATCCAGCCTAGAAACTAACTGTGACAACGATTGAGGCAAGTGCACCTATCGAACAGTAGTATAGTTAAGTGGCAAGACTGGATTGTCGAACCCAAAGGAACCAAAAGTACTAATACTAACTTTCTTTTTATTATTTAGCCTAAGAATTAAGGGAATTATTAATTAATCTAAAACTAACTAACTACTAAGCTAAAGATGCTAAGACAAAGAGAAGGAATTGGGGAAAATACTTTTGGGAAAAGCCAATTGATTAGGACAATACCTGAGGAAGAATCTACCTAGACTTCACTTGTTATCTAACTCTAAACCAGACAATTTATTCACTTGACTTGATCTGTAGGATTCCCTAATTTATATTAATACCTCTCTCGAGGCTACTAACGTCTAACCCTAGGTTGATTAATTGAAATCTCTTTCTAATTAAAACCCATAGAATTGCATTAACTCGATCTATGGACTCCCATATTAGGTTTGACCCTAATCCGGCAGATTTTCGTCATCCTATCTCTAGGGTTGCGATCAACTCCGCTTAACTATGCTAGGTTAGATAGGGTCTATTCCTCCTCTGCCTAAGCACATCAATACTTGAATCAATATCTTGAAATATTAAAACAAGAATTAAGAACACATAGTTAAGAACAAATCAAGTATTTATCATATAGTTCAAAAAACAATAACAAGATCAGTCTTAGGTTTCATCCCCCTCAGGTATTTGAGGAGTTTAGTTCATAATAATAAAAGAATACATCTCAGAAGAAAATATAAAACAAAACATAAGAAAATCCCTAAAACCCCCTGAAGGAAATCGAAGGGAAGATCTTCCATCTTGAGTACGATTCCAGCTTCTTGAGATGAATCAACTAGCTTTCTTCGAGTGAATCCCACAATTCTGGCCTTTTTGGCTAGGCTCCTCGGCCTACCTGAAGTGCCCCCCTTTTAGGTCACACTTAGGGTGTTTATATAGGCTTCCGGAATGTCTTTCTTCCCCCCTAAGTATCCTAACTGGCAGGGACACGCTCGTGGTACACGCCCGTGTAAGTCGAGGCCAAGCCGTGTTCGGGTCTTTTAAGGAGGCACGGCCGTGTGGCTTGGGCCCAGGCCGTGTCAATTTCGTACTTTGGCCCATTTTCTCTGTTTTTGGCCCGTTTCTCCTTCTTTTCATCCTCCGGTGCTTCCCTAAGTATAAAGCATGAATTTAAAGGATTAGGAGCACCAAATTCCACAATTCAGGGGATAAATCATCCAAAAGTATGCTAAATGTGGGACAAAAATATGAACATATTACGGTATATTAAATACCCCCACACTTAAGCATTTGCTTTTCCTCAAGCAAAATTCTCAACTCACAATTAAAATGAACTTCCCCAATTCATAATATTCATCAACAGTGTTTCATCATAATTCAAAGGTAATTCATACATTGATAATTTAAGTAGAAGGGTCCTAAAGATTCAAACAATGAAAGTCATAGTTTTTGTAGCACGAAAATATAGGCATTTCCCCTTACCTAAATAATTACCTCTGATTCGAAATCGACAAGAGTTGACATCCTCACTGAAGATTCACTCAAATCACTCAAAGTGTTTAAGGTTTAAAATTACGCACTCAAATGTCGAACATGAAAAGTTAATCCCATAGGCTTGAATGAAAATCAAATCTCCACCACTATAAAATGAAATGATACACAAATCAAAAGGTCTTTAAAAAGGGTTGTAATGGGGCTCGGGTTAAAGGTGTGGATAAAGTCTAAATTAGAAGGTTAGAATCGAGATTGAATTGACAATTTACCTAACTAGAAAAAGGAACTAATCCCGAATAATTACATAAATTGAAAACTTGAAACACTAATAACACGAGCTTCTTCTTCAAGATGTGGAATTTAAACGTATAAGCTCACTTACATAGAACTAATATTGAATATGCTTCGTTTTTTTAAGGACTGTATTTACAATAATAAGAAAGAACTTTAACAACCAAAATATAGAATATAGTTAGGCAATTGCTCAAAATCAAATCTAGACAAAAAAGGTGTAACAGCCCGAATAAGACCCTAATCGGAACAGTGGTTTCGGGACCACGAATCCGAGTTAGAAAAATATTTTAATTATTTACTTGATATCTATGTTATGTGTTTGAGCATGTGTTGAAATATTGTGAGATAATTTGATTGCATGTATGTTCAATTCAAGGAAAAGGATTAAATTGCATGAGTGGTAAGAATTAGCTATTTACTCAATCAGGGGGGTTAAATTAGTAAGTCTTTTTAATCAAGGGATTTTATGTTGCAATTATCCCTATTTCTCTTGTAGTGGACGGCAAGATGGGATAATATTATATGTTTGTTTGTTTTATGCATTAAATATATGAATATATTAATGTTATATTATATTTAATTAGCACGGTGGAATAAACATAAAATAAAATAGAGAGTGAGTGGCTTTGTTTTTATCATCATCTCCTTCCTCTTGCCGAAACTACAAAGGGGAAAAGAAAATTTTAGCTTTCAAATTTTGGTCACATGGAGCTTAATTAAAGTAACCATTTAGCTTAAATTGAAATAATTCTTGCATTTTTGAGCATGTTGTTTTGAGCTTTAACTAGCGCATGTGGTAATTTGAAGTTTGGTTGAACTTTTCATGAGATACCATTGAAGGAGGATTGATGATCTTGATGATTAATGGTAAAATATTGATGATAGGTGATAGAGTAGTAATTTTTGTTCTTGAACTTTAAGTAAAATTGAGTAAATTAGAATTTAAATGTTAAAGTAAATTTGTTGAGGGATTAAAATGTTAAATAAGTAGTTTGTATGGACTTAAATAAGTTAGAAGGATATTCAGCCCTTATGAAATGAGCTCAAATTTCATGTAAATTGTGTTTTATGCTTGAAGGACTAATTTGTAAAAATTGTAAATACTAGGGGTAAAATGGTAAATTTTGTAATTATGAGTTTTTGGATTAAATTGAATAAAAATGTATTTGAATGAGTCCAATTTTGGATTATTTAGATCAAGAACAAAAGGAAATGGGATTGGATCGGGGAAAAACGAAGTTGCACGAATAGTCGGGAAGCTCTAGTTCATCGACCTCCGAGGTAAGTTTATAAGCAATCGGTTTAATTGAGTGGTTTTTATAAATGAATGTATATGTGCAAATGAATTTAAGGTTTCAATTATTAGGTTGTCGAATGGGATATGGATTTTTGAATGTAAAGATGAAATGTGATTTATTATGTACATGTATATGGATTTATCTCTTGAATTAATTGAAATTAGTTTTAAAAAAATCAATGTTGTCGAATCCGATATGGTATGGGAACAAATATATATATAGCTTAGCCGAATGCTAAGTTGAATAATATATACATGTATAAGTGTGGATGCATTGAGTGCTTTGAATGTATATGTATATATATGATTTAGAAAGGAGCTAAATATGAATATGAAATGAGATGGATATTTGTACCGAATGTATGGTTAATCATACATATTTGTGTATATGTATTTGGTTTGTGCCGAATGTGAAAGTATGACATAGGGAAATTGGATTGTTGCTATTGGGTAATTGTATAATTGATATATTTATATATATATATATATACATGAGTTTGAAATTATAAGCGTTTGTTTACACAAAGAAAGGTTCAGTTGAGGGGCACTTTGTGTGCGAGCTTGAGTACCGAGAACTATGTGTGCGAAATCGGTCTAATGGCACTGTGTGTGTGCGGAAGAAATAAGTAATGGCACTAAGTGTGCGATATGTTACATAGATTGCACTGTGTGTGCAGAAGAAATAAGTAACGACACTAAGTGTGCGATACGTTACATGAATTGCACTGTGTGTGCGGATTATTTGATTTTCAAGAACTTGAATAAACTAGTGGAATTAATTGAAAATGACATGAAGGTAAATTATGCATGGAGTTAAGTAGTTGGTGTTATAATAAGAACTAAATTTGTAGCATTTCACTCTATAAATTCGGTCATAGTATCCATGAAACATGCACATATAATACATATATGATTTTGAGTGAGAATATATATATAGGTATATAGATGATTCGATGTGACATGAATTTTTGGTGTGAGTTGTTTGTTTAAAGTGATTGATACTTTGTTGGTAAAAATGAATTTTGGCAATGTGCATATTCGGTCATGGTGAATAAATTTCCAATTGAATAGAAATTTATACCATTTGAAATTTATTATTATGTGTAATTGGTATGTTAGACCCGTGAGTTATATATATATTATATATATATATTATATATGTATGTATGTAAATGTTTTAGTATTCAATGACATCGGTTATGGTCAAATTGAAAGATGTATTGCTATGTTAAAATGGTTAATATGTATATGCCGATTTGGGAACTTATCTAGTAATACCTCGTAACCCTAATCCGGTGACAGAAACGGGTTAGGGGTGTTGCATTTGATTGGTATCAGAGTTACGGTTTAGTCGGTTCTCGGACTAACGTAGCGCGTGTGAGTCTAGCTATACATGCCATATATTTATGCTGTGATAGTGTGATGGCTTCTGACAGTGAAATGTGTTTATTTCTTTTATATAGTAATGGATCCCGATCCTAAGCGAGCTGTAGCTGATGACGTCGAGAGTGTGGCATCCGTTCCCACACAAGGGACCGCTCCAGAGGAATCTCGACGGGCTACAAGTAATCCAGATGAGGGGACCTGACAAGCCTTCTTTTCCATGATGAATGATTGGTTCAGTCTGTACATGCGAACCAATCCGGCTATTCAACTACCCCTGAATCCGAACATTCCTCCTGTAGTACCGGTAGTACCCCCGATTATAAACCCTGAGAGAATAAGCAAGCCTCCGGTTGATCGCATTAGAAAGCACGGAGCTCAAGAATTTAGAGCTGAGGATGATGACGATGCAGAGCGAGCTAAATTTTGGCTCGATAATACTGTTCGTGTTTTCGACGAGCTGTCCTGCACACCCGATGAGTGTCTGAAGTGTGCCATATCATTATTACAGGATTCTGCTTATTATTGGTGGAATACACTCGTGTCAGTTGTTCCAAAAGAGAGGGTTACTTGGGACTTCTTTCAGACGAAATTTCGTAAGAAGTATGTAAGCCAGCGCTTCATAGACTCTAAGCGCAAAGAATTTCTTGAGCTTAAACTGGGTCGTATGACCATATCAGAATACGAGCGCAAGTTTGTGTGACTTAGTCGCTATGCTCGCGAGTGTGTTTCGTCGAAGGCAGCTATGTGACGGAGGTTTGAAGATGGTTTAAATGAAGACATGAAGCTTCTGGTTGGCATTCTTGAGATTAATGAGTTCGTTGTACTAGTTGAACGAGCTTGTAAAGCTGAAGAGTTAGGGAAAGAAAAACAGAAAGCTGAACTTGAATCTAAAGATTTCCGTAAGAGATCAGCGAGTAAATTTTCGCATATAGCAACGAAAAAGTTCAAGAATGATGGTAGCCGATCTAAACCTAATACAAGGATTTCTATACGAGAATGACCACTAGTGAGTTCTCAGGCTACATCTGTGGCTAGTGTTGGCAATGCTCGATTGAGCAAACCTGAGTGTCAGCAGTGCAGTAGACAGCATTTTGGAGAGTGCTGGGGTAAATCTATTAATCGCACTTGTTATAAGTGTGGTTCACAGGATCACTTTATTCGGGATTGCCCGGAGACTGTAGAAAAGGGTACTGCTCAGAGCGCGAGACCGAGCGGCACTACAACTAGAGGTAGACCATCTCGTATTGGGGGAGGTAGGAGTGGTACACAAAGGGGGACTACAGATGCGGCTATTTGATTAGAGGCCCGTATATCGGCTAGAGCTTACGCCATCCGTGCTAAAGAGGATGCCTCATCTCCAGGCGTCATTACCGGTATTTTCACCCTCTTTGATACTAGTGTAACTACTTTGATTGATCCTTGTTCAACTCATTCATATGTGTACGAGACATTGGTATCCAATAAGACTCTACCTGTTGAGTCTACTGAGTTTGTGATTCAGGTTTCAAACCCCCTAGGTCGATGTGTATTAGTTGATAAAGTGTGCAAGAACTGCCTTTTGATGATTCGAGACATGTGTTTTCCGACTGATCTGATGTTATTACCTTTCGATGAGTTCGACATCATTCTCGGTATGGATTGGTTGACAGTTCATGATGCGGTAGTTAATTGCAAACGAAAGACTATTGATTTAAGATGCTAGAATAATGAGATAATCCGAATTGAGTCCGCGATCTGAATGGACTACCTGCTGTGATATCTTCAATGTTGGCTCAACAGTATTTGAGAAGGGGTTGCGAAGCCTATCTTGCGTACATGATTGATAACAAGGTAACTCAAAAAAAGATTGAACCGGTACCGGTTGTTAGTGAATATCCAGATGTGCTCCCGGAGGAATTACCGGGATTGCCACCTGTTCGTGAGTTAGAGTTTGGTATTGAGCTAGTGCCAGGACCACTCCGATTTCGATAGCTCCATATAGAATGACACCGATTGAATTAAAAGAGTTGAAGGCTCAGCTGTAAGAATTGATAGATAGAGGTTTCGCCCGACCGAGTTTTTCTCCCTGGGGTACGCCCGTTTTATTTGTGAAAAAGAAAGACGAAACATTGAGAATGTGCATTGATTATCAACAGCTTAATAAGGTGATCATAAAGAACAAATACCCATTACCACGTATCAACAATTTATTCGAACAACTTAAGGGAGCCTCAGTGTTCTCAAAAATTGATTTGAGGTCGGGATATTATCAGCTGCGAGTTAGGAATCAGATATACCAAAGACTGCTCTTCGGACGAGATATGGTTACTATGAGTTCTTAGTGATGCCGTTTGGGCTCTCTAATGCCCCTGCAGTGTTCATGGATTTGATGAATCGGGTATTTAGACCGTATTTAAATCAGTTTGTAGTTGTATTCATAGATGATATACTGATCTATTCGCGAAACAAAACCGAACATGCTGAGCATTTGAGGCTAGTGTTATAGATTTTGCGTGATAAGCAATTATACGCAAAATTCAGTAAATGTGAGTTTTGGTTGAAAGAAGTCAGTTTCCTGGGGCATGTTATTTCATTGTCGGGTATTCGGGTTGACCCGAGTAAAATCTCGGCTATATTGGATTGGAAACCTCCACAGAATGTTTCTGAGGTACGTAAATTTTTAGGGCTTGCAGGATATTACAGATGTTTCATGAAATGATTCTCGATGATAGCAATCTCGATGACAAAACTATTACCAAAAGAATGTGAAATTTGAGTGGTCAGAAAGGTGTCAGAAGAGTTTTGATCAACTGAAGACCTTGTTAACGGAAGCTCCAGTACTCGTTCAGCCAGAGTCGGGTAAAGAGTTTGTTATTTTCAGCGACGCATCATTAAATGGGCTGGGTTGTGTATTGATGTAGGAGGGTAAAGTTGTAGCCTACGCCTCGAGACAGTTGAAGCCACACGAGAGGAATGATCCGACGCACGACCTCGAATTGGCCGCTATAGTTTTTGCTTTGAAAATATGGCGTCATGATCGCTGAAATCATAGCTTTAAAATTTATAAAAGAATGATCAAACCTAGAAACTAAAGGCAAGTGTACCTATCGAACAGTAGTATAGCTTAGGCAAGACCGAATATCGAACCCAAAGGAACCAAAAGTATTAATACTAACTTTCTTTTTATTATTTAACCTTAAAAATAAAGTGACGTTTGTTTTAATCTAAATTAACGACGACTTAGCTAAGGACACTTAAGACAAAAAGAACGAATTGAGAAATATCTTGAAGAAAAACTCAATTGATCACGACGATACCCTCAGGACGAATCCACCTAGGTTTCACCCTAATTTGGCAAAATCTCGTAACCCTATCTCTAGGCGTTCGATCAACTCCGCTTAATTACGCTAGATCTACTCTTAAGCAGGGTCTATTCCTCCTCTACCTAAGCACATTAGATTTGGATTAAGCATGCATAATTAAGAACAAACTAAGTAATTATCATAAAATTCTGAAATCAAATAACAAGATTCATCTAGGTTTCATCCCCTTCATGTATCTGAGGGGTTTGGTTCATAACTAAGAAAGAAAACATCTTAAGAGAAAAGATAAAACAAAACATAAGAAATCCCTAAAACTCCCTAAAGGAGTTGAAGGAGAATTCCGCCGTCTTGAGTATAATTCCAGCTTTTTGGGATGGATCAACTAGCTAACTTCGAGCGATTCCCACAATTCTGACCTTTTCAGCTTGGCTCCTTGGCCTAGCTCGACTCCCCTTCAAAGGTGGCACTTAGGGGATATATATAGGCTCTTTAGAATGTGATTCTTTCTCCCTAAGTATCCTTTTCCGACTAAAATTGCTCATTCCAACGACAGAGGCACGGCCATGGCAAACGCCCGTGTGGCTCGACTTCAAGCCGTGTTCAGATTTCTACTTTGAGGCATGGCCGTGTGGTCTTTAGGCCAGGCCGTGTCGATTTCATGATATGGCCCATTTACTCTGTTTTGGGCCTGTTTTACGTTCTTTTCATCCTCGGGTGCTTTCTTGGGTATAAGACATGAAAAGAAAGGATTAAAGGAACCTTTTTATATAAATCAAGGGATAAATCATCCAAAAGTAAGCTAAATGCAGGATTAAAATATGTTATAATTACGGTTTATCAAATACCCCCACACTTAATCTTTTGCTTGTCCTCAAGCAAAATTCTCAACTTACAATTAAAACGAACTTTCCATGATTCATAATTCCTATCAACAATGCCTTGTCCTAATTCATAGATAATTTATACATGGATAATTCAATTCAAAGGGTCCTAAAGATTCAAACAAGATAAGTCATTCATTTATCGCACGAAAACATAGGTGTTTCCCTTCATCCAAATAATTACCTCTTGATTCAAAATCGACAAGGATTGACATCCTCACAAAAGATTCACTCAACTCACTCAAAGTGTTTAAGGGTCAAAATTAAGCACTCATATGTCGAACCTGAAAAGTTAATCCCATAGGCTTGCCTGAAAATCAAATCTCCACCACTGTAAAATGATATGATAAACAGATCAAAAGGTCCTTGATAGGGTTGTAACGGGGCTAGGGTTAAAGGTGTGGATAAAGGTTGAAATTAGAATGTTAGAATAGGGATTGAATTGATAAGCACCTACCTAAAAAAATTTCTTAGATAATAATAAACTAAAAGTAATAATAAAGTTAATGATACGAGCTTCTTCTTTTGATAATTTTGACTTTAAATGTATAACCTTACTCTTCATAATACTAATACTGAATATACTTTGATTTGATTTTTTTTAGAACAAAATAAACTAAGTCATGACAACTTCAAATAATAATAATTCATAAAAACTTAGGTAACTAATCAAATCATATCTCGATTAAAGGGTAGTCAAAAGGAAGGGTGATAATAAATACAAAGGGTTTTGAGTTAATATTAGTGGGTTAATCAATAAAAAGGTTTGTTAGTGTAGCAGCCCAATTACGACCCTAATCGGAAAGGTGGTTTCGGAACCCCGAATCCATATTAGAAAAAAAATATTTTATTTATTAAATTGATGTCTATGATATGGGGTCAAGCATGTGTTAAAATATTAATTGCTAATTTGTGTGTTTGGGTGATTAATTTAAGTGAAAGGATTAAATAGTTAAAGTAGTAAAAGTGACCTTTTAGAGGATTTAATTGAAATGGTTCGTACATGAATGGACTTGCATGTCAAATAGTCCAATTCTCATAGTAGTGGATGGCATAATGATTAGTTTATATATTAAATTAAGTTAATTTTTAGTTAGTGACATTTTATTTATTTTATAATATGAATAAAGTAAAGAAATAAAAAAAAAGAGAGAAGTATCATCTCCTTCCTTCTTCCATCATCGAAATTTAAAGAAAAGAGCTAAAAGGAGAGCTTTAACTTTCGGCCATTGCATGCTTCTTAAGGTTAGGGATTTAACACGATCTTGGTAATTTCCTTATAGTTTTAGTTAATATCCTTGTATATTTACAAAACCATGTGGAAAATTTTTGGTATAAAGCATGATTTAGATTCGGCTCTTGTTGAATATTGGTGATTTGTTGTGTTTGATGGAAGAAAGGAAATATATGTTTGAAGGTTACATGTTTAAAGTATGAAAATTCATATGAACTTGAGTGTAAGGCCTTAAATTTCAAAAATGGATAATTAAAAGATTATATGCTAAATAATTAATTTGTATGGATGTATAGGTCCCTTAGAGAGATTCGGCCCTAAAGGAAGTTGAACTAATTTTGGATAATTCATGTATATTGCATTAGGGACTAAATTATAGATATTATAAAAGTTAGGGGTAAATTTGTAAAATTCGTATAGTATGTATTCATGGATCAAATTGATTGAAAATGTTTTTAAAGGAGTTTAATTGAAATTTGTTTAGATCAAGATCCAAGGGAGAAAGGGTTGGACAAAGGAAAAACCAAATTAATCAAATAGCCGGAACACTCGAATTCATCAACTCTCAAGGTAAGTTTATAAACAATTGGGTTGATAAAAATTTTATGTTATATCAAAATGCATATGATAAAGTAAATTAATAGATTAAATTGCACTAAGCCGATTATGACATGAGAAACATTTGTTATGTTTGAAAGTGAGATTAGTGAGTATTTTTGTGTATGTAAGCATGGATAAATTGTGTTGATTGAATATGGGTATATGTTCTAAAGAATAAAGATTTATAAACAATGGGGTGTGAGGAATGATTGAGATTGAATATGTAAATATATGTTTATGTTATTACATATAAGAGTGTTGCCAAATGTAATGTTGTGTGATAGAAGAAATGATTTGTTTTGAAATCTTTAATTATAGATGTACTTATATGGACGAAAATGAAATCATATGATTGTTTGGTTCGAATAAGGAGATGGGTTGAAAGGCACTGTGTGTGCGGAAATTTAATCACCAAGCACTGTGTGTGCGAGATCGGTTGAAAGGTACTGTGTGTTCGGAAATTTAATCACCGAGCACTGTGTATGCGAGACCGGTCAGAATGCACTGTGGGTGCGGAAAATTAATCATCGGGCACTGTGTGTGCGAGATCATTTGAAATGCACTGTGTGTGTGGATTTTTGGATTTCTTCAAGGACAGAGACAATTATTAAAAGTAAATAAAGGTGTCAGGTATGTCTTATTGGCAGATGGGTTATTATCTTGATGTAAAACTAAGTTATTTCATTATGGGTATGAGGCATATGACTACATAGTTACTTTATTTTTTTTTGGAATCAAATGAGCATGGGATTGATGAATGTTAATCTAGTCTATGTGTTGACTGGATAAATTATTCTATGATTAGATTGAAAATTAATAGAAAAATGGTGTAATGCGTACTTGTATATCTTACCTTCTTGCTTATAACTTACTAGGCTATTTAAGCTTACTTGGTGTGGTTGTTTCATTGTGTTATAGCTCTTTAAAGTAGCAGCTCGAACTCGGGGATCCTTGTCAAAGTCAAGCACACTATCGAAGTTTTTGGTACTTTTGTAAATAAGCTTTAAGTCAATGGCATGTATAGGCTAAACTACAAATGTTGAACATATCTTTTGAATTAGATGTTATAATACCATGCAAAAATGGTTTTACTTCTTCCATGAATTATGTGAAGATGTTGAATTGGTGTATATATATATATATGTGTGTGTGTGTGTGTGTGTGTGCATGAATTTTTGGTTGAGTAGATTTGTTTTGCTTAACATGATAAATATATATGTATATATATATATGTGCATTATAGGTTTGGCTTGGAGCATATTATTTTATGGTCATATGAAATGGGTTAAATTAGCATACTTATTTGGCTATGACAAAAATGTTCAATGTTGTTGACATGGTTAATGGAATTTCTAAGTTGATGGAAATTTGGAAATGATGAGTCATCTATCAAGGTTGCTATTTAGGTTCTTTTATCATATCGTGCCTTGAATAATTGTATAGAAGTCATGAGTAGCTAAATGCGCTTCTATTAAAAATGTACATGGGTTAAGATTATTGTGTGTATCATGGAGTATATATATATGCTTGGATGTATGGTAGTATTATAAGAGATAAGCGTTTAATGTTCATATATGCATTAAATCGGCTAATATTTAGACTTAATCAGGTAAAGTTTACTTCATTTATGAATCAATTGAAATGAGTGAAAATATGCATGTTAAGTCAGTCAAGTGAAACGATGTGAATTTAGCTTGGGATAATATATTGAATGCTTTGTATCGATATTAATAAATGTAAGGCCTGTAACCCTAATCCGGTGACAGATACGGGTTAAGGGTGTTACAGTTAGGATCAACGGGGTTCACTAGGGGTTAATTGTGGAGGTAGGCTTTTTATTGGAGTAAGTGGATTAAAACCTAAGTGTCTTTATCATCTCGGTATATCAAATCATAACTGTGGTCTTGACATGTCTAATCAAGGCAAGTTCTAGAATAACAGTTCATAGTTGACACACTCATAATCAGAAAGTGAGCATGAAAAGGAATGTATTCTCTATAAGGCTCAAAATCTCACAAAACTTATGGGTGTTTTTGACATCAACCTTATGAATTTCAAACTTCAAGATAACATTCAAATTCAGGTTAAGAACCTAAAATTTTAGATTTTTGAAAATTAGACTTATCATGCTTGATTCCCTAGTATTCTTCAAATTTAATCATCAATGCACAATTAACTATGACTTATTCAAAAACATATTAATAAAAAATCATAAACCATCAGAAATGTCATCTTAATTAGTAATATGAGAAAATTACTTTCAAACAAGATTAAATTCAGGGATTTGAGAACAATGCAGAAAGTTAGGCATTTTTATCCTCAGGGTTTGAGAATAATAAAGAAAGTTAGGCATTTTCTCAGAGTAGCTATTCACCCCCCACACTTAAGATGTACATTGCCCTCAATGTACAAAGATAGAGAATGACATTTAAGGGATAAATCAAAAGAGAAGGGGAAAGAATTACTCCCTGAGTTTTGGATGTTTTCCTGGAGGAGTGTCTTTGGTGGTGGTGATGGTCGATCTGGATGACGAACCTGCGCTAGATGAAGAAATTAGGTAGCGCTCTGAAAAGTAGCCAGGATTTATTAAGACCTAATTAAACTAAACTAAGTATAAAATTAAAGATAAGAAAAATAAAGAAAGAGGGAACAAAAATGTAAACGAAATGAAAATAGAAGATAAATAGACTGAAGAGTCCTTATTGTTGGATGGTTCACGAGGTGGGTGTGACCTCTAAGGCTGGGGAGGTGCCGGCAATGGCAGAAGTGGCGTGGTTATCGTGGTAGTCGGCGTGATTCCCAAGCAGTCTGGCGAACCTGACACTATGAAACTAAACTAAGTTAAACTAAATTAAGCACAAGATTATCAAAGAAAAGGAGAATGAAAGGAAAGAGAAACGAAAAATATAAACTAAATGGTCTCAAAGACCCTTGGCCTATTGTTTGGATGAAGCGGCCGGCATGAGCTTATGTGTAGGGTCTTCGTTAAGGAGACTATGCTAGGTTGCTTCCGCTTTTTCGGCATGGTTCTTGTGTGGTGTAACACCCTGAACCCGGCCCAAAACACCACGGCCGAATTCAGACTGTTACTGGGAAAAGGGTTAGAAAAGATTTCGATTTTCAAAGTGGGAATAATAAGTTTCAAATTCTAAAACAAATACTTTGTTTGAAAGGGGTTTCTCGTTTAAACTTAGTGATTTGTCAGCGAGTAAAACTTTCGAGTCATGTAAAGTTCGAATCGTTATTCATGCTTGAGTTTCAAGAAAACGTTGGTTTATAGGCGATCCAAAATTTAAATAAAACTTCATTTGTTACTCTGGTTTTATAAATATCTTAAAACCTCTTTTTAATTAATTAACAGATATTAAATCCGACTTAACCCATGATATCTCAAACATTTAGAGCAGCCTTATTACAATAAAAATACCCCAAAAAGTAACGCAAAGTTTAAAATGAAAATAGAAATAAAAAATAAATAGCTTCTGCATGGCCACCTCGAATTTGCTCCAGCTCGGTCCAAAGTTTCATGTATTACCTGTATTGTTTGAAAAACAGGGTGAGTCATTTTGACTCAGCGTGCAATTAGTCCACACATATCCACAATTGGGCTTGGCCCAAATCCACATTAAACCACATACTACGCATGATGATGCAATATGTTAACCCCTCCCAACCTAGTATCCAACCGCTACACACCACCCGTATATCCACCCACCACACACTAGGGGATTACTAAATCGACCTTCCATCCGTTACACACCTCTTTGGCAGAACACTGCTCCAAATTCACCTAGTGCTCTAGCCACTGATCCACGTGATTAAATCACAAATATCCACGATAAGACTCATGGTCGTCATCAATGCATGATGAGGCACGAGGCCAACATCAATCCATGTACATAAATGTACACACTTCCCCTTATTTAATATATCCCGAACCCCATGCACACACAGCATATTATAATGATATGGCAATATAACCTATGAACATACCAGATAGGCACATATGACATGCTTACATGTATCCATAACAATTAACCACAACCACAACATAGATAGTATACTAACCTGATTACCGGATTACCCAAATCAGGTAATAGCATCATCATAGCCACTATTTTGGCTACCACTCATACTACATATTTTAATTAAAGCAAGTAAGTAAACAGTGTGTTAATTACACACTTGATAACTCGCAACACCACGCCCTCTATGTCGATTACTTTGTCACTAAAGCGACACTCTCGCTATTTGCCTACGATCCCGCTCCTCTCGTGGCCCATACCCGGTGGCCAATCTCGAATCGTGGCCGACCGCTTCTTGAATTTAGGGGTAGGGACTACGTGTCCAACCCCTTTCTGTCCTTGGCTGGTGATCGCATCCATCAAACAAAGTCTTGGTCAGAAGACCCGGGTTAAAACATTAAATCAGATCTAACCGAAACTAAATAAGATCTTAATCGAGTATCCTTACCAAAGTCGACCCAAATCCTGAAGGCTCTGACTTGATCTTGAAGGTTGTCGAAATCCCTACATTAGCCATGTTAGGATCGGCTCTAACACTTATGGACAAAAGAAATGGCCTTCGGCCAAACGCTACAATCATCTTACCTTGATTGATCGAATCCCAAAAGATCTCCCCCCTTAATGTTGGTTTAAACAAAAGACCCGAACTCAAACCTTCATGGTTTCGTCCACACAAAAGAACAAGGTTAGATCCTTGGTTTCGACAAACCAAAGAGAAAAGAAAGAGATTTGGATGAATAGATATTCCTTACCACCACTTCTAGGATCTGCAAGAGAAGATTGACAGAGAGAGTCACCACCCAAGAGATGCTCAGCCTTACTAGATTCAACCAAGAAATAAGGCTTGAAGATTAAACCCGAGTTGAGGAAGAAAAAAAGAATAAGAATGAAAGGTAGAGAGGAGTAATGGTGAATAAGAGATCCGGCCAAGGTTCAAAGGAGTAGAAGGGTTATTCGGCTTTAGAAGGAAAAAGATATTAAAAAAGAACAATGGTAGAGGTTTCGGCTTCAGAGAAGAGAGAAGAGAAGATGAATGAAAATGCATAAAAAGGGTTCTCTCACTTTGGGCTTTTGAGGATGAGAAAAGAAGTTGAATCAGAATGACCCTATTGGTCCACTTGATTTCGGCTATGAATCAAAAAGAGATGAAGAGTTGACAAGCTAGGTGATTTCGGCACAAGAGAGAATGAGAGCACTACCAAAAAAAAAGATGAAAAGCACCACTCAAATGCCGAAAAAGAATGGCCACCACTAGCACCAACTTCCGGCACCCTCCTCTTAAGCTCAAAACCGAACACTCTCCCTCATCTCAACCCCTCAAGAATTTGACTAACACTCACCTAGCCAACACCCTCCACGAATCTCTCCTTAATTCCCTCTAAATTACCCATTCGAATGTGTTTGAATGCTTTAAACTTCATGCTTAGCTCTCCACCACACATTCAAAATGTTTGACCATTTCAAACCTCCTACACTCAAGTGTCCCAGCCGAAACCACCTCTTCACTCTCCATGCGTAAAAATAAACTCCAAAATGCTATCTCTACGGCTCGAACTCCCATCCCCTTGATCTCCCTCATTGTAGGGTTACCCCCTTGCTCCTAGGCGTCACCTGGCCACTCCACCACTGCACTTGCTGTGTCCTTAACTACCTTATTAAATCCCTTAAGGCCTAGCTCCCCTAGCTCTCCCCCCAAGGCTTCTGAAACACCCCAAACCCGGCCCACGAGCCTTGACCGGATCTGGTATGTTCCTTGAATTAAACGATTCAAAACTTTTTCATTACTTTGAAAAATTCGGATGGTTTTGAAGAAAGATTTGCTTATGTTGGGTTCAATTGAAAACTTTGATAATTTTGGAATCAGAGATTTATTAAAAACTTTGTTTTTATATTAAATGACATGTCGGTTTTGTTTTAAAGATTTTTACCCATAAATTAAGAATCAATTGAATTTAAGTGTCAAAACATTTAAAGACTTATTTTTACAAAATTGTTTCAACCTCGATTTAACATCAATCATATCGTAATAAAAGAATTAAAATGCATGCATAAACAGTTTATAACTATGGCCTTATTACATCAAAACAAAACCCGAAATAAATTCAAAAATACTTAAAATATATAAAAAGTTCAGATTAAAATAAAATCCCGAACTGAGCATGGCCACCACTAAGCTCCTGCCGACCTGGTCCATCCCTGATCGTCACCTGAAAAATATTCCCACAACGGGGTGAGTCATACAGACTCAATGTGTAACCAACACTAAATCTCATCGATTCAGGCATGTCATATCATATCATACAAATATATAACAGATAAAAGTAGTGATGCAAACCCGAACCCAAACCTAGATAACCATCCGCTACACATCACCCGTACCAGCCTGTACACCGTGGGGACTACTAAGTCAACCCTCCATCCGCTACACATCATCGAAGGCAGTCGCTGCAGTCGACGTGCTCATCGCCCTTATAATATTCGTGGCATAGCCACCAGATAACATATTTGTGACATGAGTCACCACATTCAGATAATGTGACCAAAGTCACCACATTCAGATATCGTGGTATAAAACCACCACATTCACTTCCCTTTTCCATATAACCTATATGCCCTACATCATACATATCATGCAACATCATGCCTTATTTCACATTCTTATCACTGTTCACATATGAGTCATAACATGTATTCATAATATAATAACTACCGTAGTAGTAATTTAACGTACCTGAGTACTTTGTACCATTGCATGGTACCTTAGCCCACTTTGCACATCATTATAACACATATATTAAATTTAATGCCTTAAATCTATTAAGACTTAGGGAAAGGCTACACACCTGGTATACTTAGCAAGTTTACTGAAGTCCCGAAAACCCGATCTAACGTCCTAGATCCTTAGTTCCTTGTTGCCGATTGGACTACTAGTCAAATCCCGAAACTTGTAGTGTTTCCTCCTTATAATCGGCTAATCACTAGATCCATTGGCTTGGTTAGTTTTGGCTTAAACAAATAAGAAATAGATCTAAAATACCACTATGGTTTTGGCCGAATACATATGTCCACTTACCTTGTGATACAATTCCCAAAATTGATCCTTGCTTCCTTAATGATGTCGAGATTCCTATAGACACATGTTAGATTTAATCTAACATTAAAACACAATAGAATGGCCTATGGCCGAATCTTATATTCACCTACCTTGAATATTGAAATCTCGAAAATAGTCACTTGACGTAGATCTTGAGATCCCGAATGATCTCCTCCTTGTAGTCGACAACTGCCGAAATCCGGAAAGAGCCTTCAAGGTTTCGGCCAAAGAATTCTAAAGGGGTTAGATTCCTATATTTCGGCTAAAAGAGAGATTGAAAATCAAATAGCAATTGATCTTACCTTTAATACTATAGTCGACTATAGCAAAATCCCGGAAGAATCCCTTTGAATTGAAATCGGCAACTCCCTTACTTGCACCCACAAAGCTATTCGGCTATAGCCTAGATCTTAACAAGCTTTTGGCTTTTGGAGCTTAACAAGAAATCGGCTAGAGTTTACCTGTGTTGTCGGTTTTGTCAAGATAAAAGAGAGGGAAAAGAGTCACTAGAGAATTCGGCAATGGTGGAATAAGGAGAAGGAGAATTCGGCTAGAACAATTAGAAGAGAAAGAAGAGAAAAGTGCTAACTTGGAGAGAAAAGAGTTAACAAAAGGGAGATTAAAATCTTTTAATGAAATTCGGCTTACTCCCCTCTCTAATTTAGCCGAAAATCACCCCTAGAAGGAGTCCCATATTGGGCCACTACATCCTTCCCTTTCACAAGCCTTATTTTTCTCCTCTTTTCTCTCTTTTCACCCATTCAAAAATAATTCAAAAACCAATCATCAGTTATCCCTTTCTTAGCCGAATTTTAGAGAGAGTTTAATCACATCTAAAGCTCCTCCTTCAGTCTCCCCTTGCCGTCCATTACTTCCCTTTGTGCCGCAAAAATAAAAGCCTTTATTAGCTTCCCATGTGACTCGATCCTAGGCCCTTCCTCATAGCCCATGGCGTCATTTCCAGAGGCCCTAAGTGGCGCCTCCAAGCCACTTAACCAAGCCTATTTGTGTGTCATAATCTCCCCTATATTTTCTCTTAAGGCCCCTCTGCTTCAGTTCCCTCTTTTAAACTTTAAATCGAATAATTCCTAAAGCATTCACTACACTCTAGGGTTCACAAAATTCCTAAAACACATTATAACACATAAAGACATGCTATTCCATATTAAGCAAAATGCACAAGCCCAATTTCAGGATATTACAGTTCTACCCCCTTAAAATAATTTCGACCTCGAAATTACCTGGCTAAAACAAATGAGGGTATTGCTGTCGCATTGCCTCTTCTGGCTCCCACGAAGCTTCCTCCGATCCATGATTACGCCATAACACTTTGACTAGAGGAATTGATTTCCTTCGCAACACTTTCACATCTCGTTCCAAGATCAGAATCGGCTCTTCCTCGTAGGACAAATCTGGCCTTAGCTCCACCTCTTCAAACGGAACTACATGAGATGGATCCGGTCGATAACGACGTAGCATGGACACATGAAATACGTCGTACATTTATTTTAATTCCAAAGGCAACTCTAGCTGGTATGCAACTGGTCCAACTCGCTTCAATACCCGATAAGGTCCTATAAACCTTGGACTTAACTTCCCTTTGCGACCAAATATCATCACCTTCTTCCAAGGCAAAACCTTAAGGAATACTTGATCTCCCACATCAAATTCTATTTCTTTTCATTTGAGATCTGCATACGACTTCTGCCTATCCGATGCTTCCTTCAACCGCGCCCGAATTATCTCAACCTTCTCCTCGGATTCTGCCACAATCTCTGGACCCAAAACTCGACGCTCCCCTAATTCGGTCCAACATGTAGGAGTTCGACACTTCCGACCATACAACACTTCATATGGGGCCATCCGAATACTGGCCTGATAGTTGTTGTTGTAGGCAAACTCTGCTAAAGGCAAATATTCCTCCCAACTTCCTCTGAAGTCCATCACACAGCCCCTCAACATATCCTCTATCACTTGGATTACTCGCTCAGACTGGCCGTCCGATTATGGATGAAACGCCATAGTGAAATCCAATTTAGTGCCTAAAACTTGATGTAGGACTTTCCAAAACCGGGACGTAAACCTCGGATCCCTATCTGAAATGATTAACACCGGCACTCCATGCAACCTTACAATCTCTGCCATATACAACTTTTCCAACTTCTGCAAAGAATAATCAACTCTTACCGGAATGAAGTGCGCGGACTTGGTCAATCGATCCACTATCACCCATATCGAGTCCTTCTCAGTAGGCGTAAGGGGAAGCCCACTAACGAAGTCCATGGTGATTCTCTCCCACTTCCACTGCGGAATCTTGATTGGTTGAAGTAATCCTGATGAAACCTGGTGTTCAGCCTTGACTTGCTGACACATCAAACACTTGCCGAAAAATTCTGTAACATCCCTCTTAAGACCAGGCCATCAAAACTGTTCTCTTAAATCTCTGTACAACTTAGTACCTCCAGGATGCATAGCATAAGGGCTACTATGCGATTCCTGAAGAATCCTCCGCCTCAACTCCTCATTCTTCGGCATACAGACCTTACCCTTGAAACACAATACTCCATCACTGGACATACTGTAATCCTCTAAACCACCATTCTGAACTTGCCGCATCTTAGCACTTAAGTCCTTATCCGCCAACTGACCCTCTTTTACCTCATTCAGCCACGTCGACTTGACTTGCAACTCTGCCAACAGGCTTCCATCGTCATACAAACTCAGATGTACAAACATCACCCTCAGATCTGACACCACTTTCCAACTTAGGGCATCTGCCACTACATTCTCCTTGCCCGGGTGATATTCTATGGAACAATCATAATCCTTCAAAAACTCTACCCACCTTCGCTGCCTCAAGTTCAACTCTTTCTGAGTCAACAGATACTTAAGACTCTTGTGGTCTGTGTAGATCACCAACTTTTCTCCATAAAGATAGTGCCTCCACACCTTGAGAGCAAAGACCACTGCTGCCAATTCCAAATCGTGAGTCGGATAGTTAACCTCATGTGGCCTTAATTACCGAGACGCATACGTGACTACTTTCCCGTCTTGCATCAATACGCACCTTAATCCCGTGTGAGAAGCATCACAGTACACCACAAAATCCTTCCCTGCCTCAGGCAGAATTAGTACCGGTGCTTCAGTCAAAACCCTCTTAAGCTTCTCAAAGCTCTCTTGTTGCTTATTCGTCCATACAAAAGGTACCTCCTTCCTTAACAACTTCATCAAAGGTACGGCTATTAACGAGAATCCTTCCATAAACCTTCTATAGTAGCCTGCCAATCCCAAGAAACTTTGAACCTCAGCCACAGACTTAGGTGGTTTCCAATCTAGCACTGCCTCGATCTTCCTAGGATCCACCCTTATTCCTTCCGCGGATACCACATGCCCTAAGAATGCAACTTCCTTCAGCCAAAATTCACACTTGCTGAATTTGGCATAGAGCTTCTTCTCCCTTAGCACTTGCAACACAATTCGAAGATGCTCATCATGTTTCTCCTCAGACTTGGAGTACACTAGGATGTCGTCGATGAACACAACGACGAACTGATCCAAGTAAGGTTGAAAAACCCGATTCATCATATCCATGAACGCGGCTGGGGCGTTCGTCAATCTAAACGGCATTACTAAGAACTCATAATGGCCGTACCTTGTCCTAAAGGCTGTCTTATGGATATTTGCCTTCTTTACCTTCAACTGATGATATCCCGACCTTAAGTCGATCTTTGAGAATACTGCGGCCCCCTTAAGCTGATTGAACAAGTCATCTATCCTTGGCAAAGGATACTTGTTCTTGATGGTCAGCTTATTCAACTAACGATAATCTATGCACATACGCATAGTTCTGTCCTTCTTCTTCACGAACAAGACCGGTACTCCCCATATAGACACACTGGGTCAGATAAACCCACGATCCAGCAACTCTTGGATTTGAACCTTGAGCTCAACCAACTCCTTTGGTGCCATTCTGTATGGAGCAATTGACACAGGAGCTGTTCGTGGCAGCAAATCAATTCCAAACTCCACCTCCCTATCTAGGGGTATTCCGGGTAACTCCTCCGAAAACACATCTTCAAAATCCCTTACGGCTCTAACTCCACTAACTCTCCCTTCTTTTCCATCCAACACACTAATGAAGGTCAAAAACACCTTGCACTCTTTCCGAACCATCTTCTCAGCCTTTAGCGCCGAAACTACGTTAGACAAGTAGTTTCTTCTTTCTCCTATCATGATTATCACCTCATCCTCTGGGGTCCTTAACTCCATTCATTTAGCTGCACAATCTAACACAGCCCGATATTCCACTAGCCAATCCATGCCAAGTATAAGATCGAATTCTCCGAAAGGTAGTCCATTAAGTCAGCAGTGAATACTACTCCTTGAATCTCTAGAGGTACTTTCCGAAACATCTTATTCACAACTACAGTTTGACCTAATGGGCTTACTACAGTCATCTCCCTATCAGAAATTTTAGAGGATATGCCTAAAGTTTCCACTACTCTACATGCAACATAAGAATGGGTCGAGCCCACATCAATCAAAGCAACATAAGGTTTGCCACAAATAAGGAACGTACCGGTTATAACTTCCGGTGCGTCTCCTCTTCCTTCTGGGTGAATCGCATATACGGACTACGGTGGCTTGCCTCGATAGATAGCAACACCTCTGCCCGGTGTTCCACGTCCTCTGCCAGCACCACTTCCTCTGTTATTCGGACCACGACCCCACTGAGGCTACTGTCCACCTCTACCAGCCTGATTAACATTCTGAGCTGCTGGTCGATTCCCATCTGATTTCATAGGACAGTCCTTAATCATATGATCCTTGGACCCACACTTAAAGCATCCTCCGGTTTTCTTCCAACACTCTCCTAGATGCATTTTCCCACACTGGGTACAAGTACGATACTGCCCTCCTGAACCAACTTACTGACCTCGCGGCCCATCAGCTCTAGGCCTCTTTTGTACATTCCCTGACGATCTAGACGACCCAAAACCTCTCTTTGGCCTATTCCGATCCGTATTCTGCCTCACTGAATCCTTAATCCCTTCGGCCACTTTAGCCTTCTCTACTAGCGCAGAAAACTCCCGCTCCTGGTGGGAAGCTGTCGATAACCTCAGGTCATCCCTTAGTTCATCCTCAAACCGGATACATCGTTCATGCTCTGTAGCCGCTACTCCTCGAGCATACCGACTCAACCTCAGGAATTCAGCTTTGTACTCTTCCAAAGACTTATTTCCTTGAACCAGCCCCAGAAATGCCTTCCTTTGCGCATCAGTGTAACGTGTGCCAACATACTTCTTCTGATATGCCGCATTAACATATTCCCAAGTCAGATCCTCAGCTTTGGCACCATCCCGAACTGTGAGCCACCATTGATATGCTTCATCCCGTAGCAGTGACACCATTCCTTTCAGTTTCTCCTCAAGGGTCAGATCAAGCTCATCCATAATTCGCTCAATTGCCTCTTACCAATATTCTGCCGTACTCAGTGCTACACCAGATACGCCATGGAACACCGCAGCTCTATTGGCTCGCAGTCGCTCGGGTACAGATTTTCGAGCTCCCAAATTTCCTCCAGCACCAGCCACCATTTCAAGAACTTCGCGGCCACGGCTGCGATACAAAGATCATCCCCCGTCGATCTTCTTCATTCAAAGACCAATTTGGTGGTGGTGGTGGTGTGGCGGTACCTCATTCTCAGACCCTTGACCCGATCTAACGGGTTCTGACACGGTCATTCTACCTCTACCGCGTCCTCGTACATTACGACCACATCCCCTAGAGCTCATATCTACGATCGTGCTTTAGTCTGATTAAGAAATTTTTATGAATTAGTCCTTGTTTCACTGATTATCCGCGAAGAAATTTTATGAAAGAAGTTTAGAAGTAGTTCTTTCGATCAATCAAAGTTTCAAGTCTTCTGTCCTAATTTAGAGGAGCACATTCATTCAAACATTCATTCAGTAGCATGTATCACACACATTCACTATTTCTATATTTTTGTCTATTCCTACCCCAGGGGTATTTTCGTTATTTGTTATACAGGGGTATTTTGGTAATAAATTAGGGTCAATTTGAAAATCTTAATAAATCAGGGCACTTTGATATTTTCAAAACTCGAGAGTACTTTTGAAAATTTTCTCAATTCAGAGGTATGGCAGAAATTTTGGAGATCAGGGTCATTTTGGTATTTTTTTAAGTCAAGGGCAATTTCGTAAATTTCCCAAATTGGAGTATTTTTAATACTTTGCAAAAATAGAGTTTTTGGACATTTTATAAAGTAAAGAAATTTTAATAAAACTGTGGGTAGTATGGACATTTTATAAACCAAGGGCATTTTTGTAATTTTACAGCTAGGGTTATTTAGGTAATTTTGCAAATCGAAAATACTTTGAAAATTTTCCAAAATAATTTTTTGCTACTATTTAAAGGGGTAATTTGGTGATTTTAAAATCGAAGTTTTTATGGAAATACAGTAATCCCTTTCGGGTTTTAATTATTGAGTTTAGCCTGTGACTGAGTCCTCTTGGTTAGGGTGAACCGTAGCTACGCACCAGGTAGGATTCCAGCGAAGAGGAGGTGAGCCACTAGGACTGCTTAAATACCATGCTCTTTCGGATCCAATCCTAGACATGCGCACAATGGTTGCCACACCCTAACTCGGCGACTTAGCCATAGGTTTGTTTAATTAGGCACTTAAGTCTTATGTGATTGTTGGGGTAAACTAGTCCTAGGGTTCAAGTACCTATCATGCTATTCTACGTTCCATTGATACCCTTCTACAAGTCATACTATAATTCACACAATAGATAGGGGTACTTACCTGGTGGACTTTGGATCGGAGACTTAGGTGCCATGCTAGAAAACCTGCTTATTCACAAAAATTTTCACAAAAACTCATTTGGGCCTCAATTTCAAAACATTGTAGGCTTTAAACCCAAGGCTGAAAGTTTAAAACTGGGCTCTGATACCAAGCTGAAACACCCCAAACCCGGCCCACGAGCCTTGACCGAATCTGGTATGTTCCTTCAATTAAACGGTTCAAAACTTTTTGATTACTTTGAAAAATTCGAATGGTTTTGAAGAAAGATTTGCTTATGTTGGGTTCAATTGAAAACTTTGATAATTTTGGAATTAGTGATTTATTAAAAACTTTGTTTTTATATTAAAAGACATGCCAGTTTTGTTTTAAAGATTTTTACCCATAAATTAAGAATCAATTGAATTTAAGTGTCAAAACATTTAAAGACTTATTTTTATAAAATTGTTTTAACCTCGATTTAACATCAATCATATCGTAATAAAAGAATTAAAATGCATGCATAAACAGTGAAACACCCCAAACCCGGCCCACGAGCTTTGACCAGATTTGACCAGAATCAGGCATACAAGAGTTACACATTCAAAACATAGAATTCAAGTCATGATGCATTCCCAACCCAAACCTAATTGTCCATCCGCTACACTACCCGTACCAACCTGCACACCGTGGGGACTACTAAGTCGACCCTCCTTCCGCTACACTCCAAATTGCGGTCTTAGGTCACCGCATTCGTGGTCTTAGGTCACCACGTTCAGATTACTGCGGTCTTAGGTCACCACTTTTAGATTACTGTGGTCTTAGGTCACCACTTTCAGATATCACGGTCTTAGGTGACCGTGTTCGTGGTCTTAGGTCACCACATTCACTTCCCCTTTAAAATAAAACCCATATGCCCATAACGTATTATGCAATAACGTGCCAAAGTTCACATTCTTGTTTTATTCACATGTTACAAATAACATATTTCATATTCCTAGTAGCAGTAGGAAACGTACCTGAATACTTTGTACCATAACATGGTACCTTAGCCACTTTCATATTCTTAATATCGCATATTTTAATAAACATTGCCATAATACATATTATAAAATAGTGTGGGGTACACACCTGATTCGCTTAACAATTTCCTTGAGATCTCGAAATTTGATCTACCGCTTAGATCCTTAAACCCTACATTTGATTCATTACTTACTACTTTAATAAAACATTCGGCCATAAATCCAAATCCTAGTAGGATTAGTATTCTTACCTTGTTGCCGATTGAAACACCAACAAATCCCGAAACTGATCTTTGTTTTCCTAGGAATGTCGAAATCCCTAAAACCTTACGTTAGATTTAATCTAATCACCAAAACATAAAGCAAGGCCTTTGAATCTTATAGTTTCTTACCTTAGATCCTTATGAATCCTGAAATATTCCTCCTTATAGTCGACAGTTGTAGAAACCCGAGAGATCCTTTGTAGATTCAGCCATAAAACAATAGTAGAGATTAGATCTTAGATTTCGACAAGCCTAAGAGAAAAGAAGGAGAACCGAATTGGATCTTACCCTTTTATATGGAAATCGGCAACATCTATGCTTGAAGCCCCTCCAAGATTCAGCTTTTGAATGGATTGGAATAAAAGAAATAGGAAGAAGAGAAAGATAAAGAAATTGGCTTGCTTTACTAGAGTTTTTGGTTTTAGCAAAATAGCAGGGAAAAGAGAGAATTTGCTAAGGAAAATATCGGCAGAGAGGGGAGAATTCTTTAGGGAATTTCGGCCAAGGAAAAGAGTGGATGGAAACTAGCCTTGCTTTTCCTCCCTTAGCCGAATTTACTAGGCTAGAGTCCCCTACTTGGCCACCACTCTTTCTTTGTGATAACTTTATTTCTTAATTTAAAATAATTAAAGAATAATCCTTATTTATCTCTCCAAAAATAATCCAAATTAAATCCCTTATTTATCCCTTTAATTAGCCGAATTTTAAAGAGGATAAAACTCCTCCTTTCTAGAAAGCTTGTGCCGTCCACCTCTGGCTTCTGGAAGCAAAAATAAAACTTCTTTTATTTGCTTCCCTTGTGACTCGAACTCAGGCCCAACCCCTTGCAGGTGGCACCATTTCCAGAGGCCCTAAGTGGCATCTTCAGGCCACTTTTCCAATCATGTTTGCGTGTCAAATTTCACATACTTTTTCTCTTAAGGCCACCTTGCCTTAATTTCCTCTTTTAAACTTTAAAACTTGACATTTCTAAGTCATTTCTAAGTTTCCAAAAATTTTCGTTTGCCTCTTGAAACTTGACATTTCCTTACATTTCCAAGTTTCCAGAAATGTTCACTTTCCACTTTTGAATCATTTCCAAATCATTTCCGGGTTTCTAAAAATGTTCATTTCTAAATCATTTCCATGTATTTCTAGGTTTCCAAAAATGTTCACTTTCCTCTTTTAAACCTAACATTTCCATACATTTCCAGGTTTCCAAAAATGTTCAAAATATATTCATAACACATAAGACATGTCATTTCGTACAATTAAACCGAAAATGCATAGGCCCTTTTCAGGATGTTACAGTTCTACCCCCTTAAAATAATTTTGTCCTCGAAATTTCCTATCTAAAACAATTGAGGGTATTGCTATCACATCATCTCTTCTGGTTCCCACGAAGCTTCCTCCGACCATGGTTGCGCCATAACACTTTGACTAGAGGAACTGACTTCCTCCGTAGCACTTTAACATCACGTTCCAATATCTGAATTGGCTCTTCCTCGAATGATAAGTCTGGCCTTAGCTCCACTTCTTCAACTGGTACCACATGAGATGGATCCGATCGGTAACAACGTAGCATGGATACATGGAATACGTCGTACATCTGCTGCAATTCAGGTGGCAACTCCAATTGGTATGCCACTGGCCCAACTCGCTTCAGTACTCGATAGGGCCCTATAAACCTTGGGCTTAACTTCCCTTTGCCAAGGCGAGACTTTCAGAAACACTTGGTCTCCCACTTCAAACTCTATTTCCTTCCGCTTAAGGTCTGCATACGACTTCTGCCTATCAGAGGCTTCTTTTAACCGTGCTCGAATTGTCTTAACCTTCTCTTTAGTTTCTGCCACTAACTCCGGACCCAAAACTTGACGTTCTCCTAACTCAGTCAAACAAGTAGGAGTTCTACACTTCCGACCATACAATGCTTCATATGGTGCCATCCGAATGCTAGCCTGATAGCTGTTGTTGTAGGCGAACTCAGCTAAAGGCAAATAGTCTTCCCAACAGCCTCTCAACATATCCTCTAATACTTGTATAACCTGTTCAGATTGCCCGTCTGATTGTGGATGAAAAGCCGTAGTGAAGTCCAACTTAGTGCCTAAAACTTGATGAAGTGCCTTCCAAAACCGAGACGTAAACCTTGGGTCTCTATCAGAGATGATCGATGCTGGAACTTCATGTAATCTCATGATTTCCCCCACATATATCTTGGCCAACTTCTAAAGAGAATAGTCAACTCTTACTGGAATAAAGTGCGCGGACTTGGTCAAACGGTCCACTATCACCCATACAGAGTCCTTATTAGTAGGCGTAAGGGGAAGCCCACTAACGAAGTCCATGGTAAATCTCTCCCATTTCCACTGCGGAATCTCGATTGGTTGAAGCAATCCCGATGGAACCTGGTGTTCAGCCTTAACTTGCTGACACGTCAAACATTTCCCCACGAATTCAGTCACTTCCCGCTTAAGATTAGACAACCAAAATTGTTCCCTTAGATCTATATACAGCTTAATGCTTTCGGGATACATAGCATAAGGGCTACTATGCGCCTCCCGAAGAATCCTTTGTCTTATCTCCTCGTCTCTCGGCATACAAACTTTTCCCTTGTAGCACAATACTCCTTTATCATTAACGCCATAGTTCTTTAATTCTCTGTGCTGTACTTGCTGTAACTTAGCACTTAGGTCCTTATCAGCCAACTGTCCCCTTTTTACCTCATTCAGCCATGTGGGCTTGACTTGTAATTCTGCCAACAGGCTTTCCTCATCATATAAACTTAAGTGAGCGAACATAGCCCTTAAATCCGACACAACCTTCCGACTTAGGGCATCAGCCACTACGTTTACCTTGCCCGAGTGGTACTCTATCGAGCAATCATAATCCTTTAACAACTCCACCCACCTTTTCTGCCTTAAGTTCAACTCCTTTTGAGTCAACAAGTACTTAAGGCTCTTGTGGTCTGTGTAAATTATTGACCTTTCTCCATAAACGTAGTGCCTCCAAACCTTAAGGACGAAAACCACAGCTGCCAACTCCAAATCATGGGTTGGGTAGTTAACCTCATAAGGCCTTAGTTACCGAGACGCATAGGCGACCACTTTTCCTTCTTGCATTAGCACACAGCCTAATCCCGTGTGTGAAGCATCACAGTATACCACAAAATCCTTTCCTACCTCTGGTTGAATTAACACTGGAGCCTCCGTCAACACCTTCTTAAGCTTTTCAAAGCTCTTCTGTTGCTTATCAATCCACTCAAAGGGTACTTCCTTCCTTAGCAACCTTGTCAAAGGCGCGGCTATTGACGAGAACCCTTCCACAAACCTTCTGTAATAGCCTGCCAAACCTAAGAAACTTCAGATCTCAGCCACGGACCTAGGTGGTTTCCAATCCAACACTGCCTCGATCTTCCTAGGGTCCACTCTTATTTCTTCTACGGATACCACATGTCCTAAGAATGCCACCTCCTTAAGCCAAAAATACACACTTGCTGAATTTGGCATAGAGCTTCTTCTCCCTTAATACTTCCAACACAACCCGTAGGTGCTCATCATGCTCCTCTTCAGACTTAGAGTACACCAAGATATCATCGATGAACACCACAATGAACCTATCCAAATAGGGTTGGAAAACTCGGTTCATCATATCCATGAACGCGGCTGGAACGTTCGTCAACCCAAACGGCATTACTACAAACTCATAATGGTCATATCTTGTCCTAAAAGCGATCTTATGGATATATACCTCCTTCACCTTTAACTAGTGATATCCTGACCTCAAATCTATCTTTGAAAATACTGCGGCCCCCTTCAGCTGATCGAACAAGTCATCGATCCTTGGCAAAGGATACTTGTTCTTAATGGTCAGCTTATTCAACTGACGGTAATCTATGCACATACGCATAGTTCCGTCCTTCTTCTTTACAAACAGAACTGGTGCTCCCCATGGAGACACACTGGGTCGAATGAACCCACGATCCATCAGTTCTTGCATTTGAGCCTTGAGCTCAACTAACTCCTTTGGCGCCATTCGGTATGGAGCGATTGACACAGGAGCTGTTCCCGGTAGCAAGTCTATTCAAAATTCCACCTCCCTATCTGGGGGTATTCCTGGTAATTCCTCCGAAAACACATCTTCAGAGTCTCTTACGGTTCTAACTCCACTGACACCTTCTTCCTTTCCACCCAACGCACTTACGAAGGCTAAGAACGCCTTGCACCCTTTCTTAACCATTTTTCGGCCTTGGTCTTTGAAACTACGTTAGACAGGTAGTTTCTCCTTTCTCCGATCATTACTACTACTTCATCCTCTGAAGTCCTTAACTCCATATGTTTAGCCGCACAATCCAATACGGCTCGGTGCTCTACTAGCCAACCCATTCCAAGTATAAGTTTAAACTCCCCAAAGGGTAGTTCCATTAAGTCAGCCCGAAAGTTCACTCCCTGCATCTCTGGGGTACATTTGAAAGATCTTATCCACCACTACTGATTTGGCCTAATGGGCTTACTACGGTCATCCGCCTATCGAAAGTTGAGCCTAAGCCTAGTGTTTCCACCACACTACATGCAACATAGGAATGGGTCGAGCCCACATCAATTAGAGCAAAATAGGGCTTGTCAAAAATAAAGAACCTACCGGTTATAACGTCCGGCGTGTCTCTATCTTCCCTCCGGCGAACCGCATAAACCAAACCCGGTTGCCTTGCCTCAGCATTAGCAGCACCTCTGCCCTGTGTTCCACGGCCTCTGCCAGCACCATTACCTCTGTTACTCGAACCACGACCTCGTTGAGGCTGCGGTCCCCCTTTACTAGCCTGATTAACATTCTGAGTTGCTGGTCGGCTTTCATCTAGGTTCTTAGGACAATCCTTGATCACATGGTCCTTGGACCCACACCTAAAACATCCTCCTGTTTTCTTCCAGCACTCTCCTAAGTGCTTCTTTCCACACACCTCACAAGGATGATACCGCCCTTCGGAACCAACTTGCTGACCTCGCGGCCCATCAACTCTAGGCCTCTTATGAACCTTTCCAGCTGATCCAAAACCTCTTTTGGGCCTATTCCTATCCATAGCCTACTTTGTAGAATCCTTGATTCCCTCAGCCACCTTGGCCTTTTCTACCAAAGTAGAGAACTCCCGCTCCTGATGCGGTGCTATCAACAGTCTCAGATCATCCCTTAGCCCTTCCTCAAAACGGACACAGCGCTCATGCTCAGTTGCCACTACCCCTCCAGCATATCGGCTCAACCTCAGAGATTCAGCCTCATATTCCGCAACGGACTTGTTCCCTTGAACCAGCCCCAGAAATGCCTTCCTTTGCTCATCCGTATACCTGGTTCCAACATACTTCTTTTGATACGCCTTTTTAACGTACTCCCAGGTCAGATCCTCGGCCGTGGCACCATCTCGAACAGTTAACCACCATTGGTACGCTTCATCGCGTAACAGTGCCACCATTCCTTTAACTTCTCCTCAGGGGTCAGGTCATGCTCATCCATGATGCGCTCAGTTGCTTCCAACCAAGATTTCACCGGTATCTTTGGGTGCCACACCGACATCTTTGACGAAACATTTTGGCTCCATTAGCTCGGAGCCGTTCAAGCACAGACTTACGATTTCCCGAATTTCCTCCTGCACCAGCCACCAATTCCAAAACTCGTAGCACAGCCTATGATACAGCATCTTCTCCTGTTTGAGCTTGCTGCTCAACACCCACAGCTGGGGGTGGTGGTGGCGGTGGTATCTCATTGTCAGACCCTTGACCCGATCTAACGGGTTCTGACACAGTCATCCTTTCTCTACCTCGTCCACGACGACCACGTCCTCTAGAGCTCATTTCTAACGTTGTGATCTGATTAAGAAGTTTTATGAATTAGTCTTTCTTTCACCTGATTACCCACGAAAAAGTTTTATGAAAAAGGAATTTAAGGGTGGTTCTTTCGTATTCATACATGCACACAGTCTTTCCATTCATTCGTACATCCATCAAACAATTATGAACTTTCGTTCATTCAGAGAAACGTTGTAGTTTTCATTGTTATTGTTTTTCCACTACCTAGGGGTATTTTCGTAATTTTGTCCTACAGGGGTATTTTCATAATTTTTCAAAAGAAAGAGTTCCTTGGTGATTTCGTCACAAGTATTTTGGAATTTTTAAATTCCCGAGGTATTTTGGAAAAATTTTGAAATCCAGGGCCTTTCGGTAATTTTGAAATTTCAGGGGTATTTCGGTAATTTTTCACAAACCAGGGTAAATTTGTAAAGCTTAATAATTCAGGGGTATTTCAAAAGTTGCAAAACTTGGGGGTTCTTTTTGAGAATTTGTTTTCCAATTCGGTAATGTTGTAAAAATTTTGAAAGTCAGGGTCATTTTGGTAATTTTGTGAGTTAAGGGCAATTTTGTAATTTTCCAAAATCAAGGTATTTTTGATATTTTGCAAATTAGGGTTTTTGAGTGTTTATAAAATAATGAAATTTTGGGTAAAATCATTGGGTAGTTGGACATTTTATAAACCAAGGGTATTTTGGTAATTTTACCACTAGGGGCATTTTTGTAACTTCATAAATCGGAAATCTTTCGGAAAATTTTGTAAAGATGGTTTTCACAAATTTGAAATAAAATTATAAGAGTTTTGAAACTAGGGTTTTGTTGTTTTTATAAAAACACGGCGAGTTCCCTTTCGGGTTTTAGTTATTGTGTTTAGCCTATGACCGAGTCCTCTTGGTCAGGGTGAACCAAAGCTACGCACCAGGCAGGATTCGAGTGGAGAGGAGGTGAGTCACACGGACTGCTTAAATACCAAGCTCCCACCGAAACCATTCCTAGACATGCACACAGAGGTTGCCACACCTACTGAGCCCTTTGGGTTAGGGTGAACCGAAGCTACGCACCAGGTAGGATTCCTGCGAAGAGGAGGTGAGTCACTAGGACTGCTTAAATACCAGGCTCTTAGCCATAGGTTTGTTAAGTGCATTAAGTCTTATGTATTTGTGTTTGAGTGGACTAGTCCTAGGGTTCAAGTTTCTATCATACTATTCTAAGTTCTATGTCTTTTCTACCCTTCCATAATTCATAAATCACATAATCATACAAATGGTTAGGGGTACTTACCTGGTGGACTGCGGGTCGGAGACTTAGGTGCCATGCCAAAAACCTGCTTATTTCATAAAATACTTTAAAAAAACTTACTTGGCTCGATTTGAAGACGTTTTGGGCCTTAGCTCACAGGCCGAGAGTTTAAAACTGGGCTCTGATACCAAACTGAAACACCCCAAACCTGGCCCACGAGCTTTGACCAGATTTGGTATGTTCCTCAAGTAAATCGGTTTCAAATTCTTTTGTTACTTAGAGAAAACTTATGCGATTTTTAAGAAAATATCGTTTGGGTTGGGCTTGTGTTGAGAACGAATTCAATTTTTTTATATTAAAACCCTTTTTATCTTAGGTGACAAAATATTTAGGGTCTTGTTTAAAAGAAATTATTACTTAAACTTTAATACATAAAACTCATAAACAAAATAAATAAAAATAAATGAAAAACAATTCAACTATGGCCTTATGGCCTTATTACATCAAATAATTTCCAAATACTTCAAAGTACTTAAAAGTTATCAGTCCATAAAAACAAAGACTTCATGTTGAGCATGGCCACCACAAGTTCTCATTGTTTAGGTCCATCACTTTGTTCATCACTGAAACATGGTCCCACAGCACGGGTGAGTCAAACCGACTCAATGCGTACACGACACAAAGTCATAATAGAATCAAGCATACAAGAGTTACACATTCAAAACATAGAATTCAAGTCATGATGCATTCCCAACCCAAACCTAATTGTCCATCCGCTACACTCCCCCGTACCAACCTGCACACCGTGGGGACTACTAAGTCGACCCTCCTTCCGCTACACTCCAAATTGCGGTCTTAGGTCACCGTATTCGTGGTCTTAGGTCACCACGTTTAGATTACTGTGGTCTTAGGTCACCACTTTCAGATTACTATGGTCTTACGTCACCACTTCCAGATATCACGGTCTTAGGTGACCGTGTTCGTGGTCTTAGGTCACCACATTCACTTCCCCTTTAAAATAAAACCCATATGCCCATAACATATTATGCAATAACGTGCCAAAGTTCACATTCTTGTTTTATTCACATGTTACAAATAACATATTTCATATTCCTAGTAGCAGTAGGAAACGTACCTGAATACTTTGTACCATAACATGGTACCTTAGCCACTTTCATATTCTTAATATCGCATATTTTAATAAACATTACCATAATACATATTATAAAATAGTGTGGGGTACACACCTGATTCGCTTAACAATTTCCTTGAGATCTCGAAATCTGATCTACTGCTTAGATCCTTAAACCCTACATTTGATTCATTACTTACTACTTTAATAAAACATTCGGCCATAAATCCAAATCCTAGTAGGATTAGTATTCTTACCTTGTTGCCGATTGGAACACCAACAAATCCCGAAACTGATCTTTGTTTTCCTAGGAATGTCGAAATCCCTAGAACCTTACATTAGATTTAATCTAATCAACAAAACATAAAGCAAGGCCTTTGAATCTTATAGTTTCTTACCTTAGATCCTATGAATCCCGAAATATTCCTCCTTGTAGTCGACAGTTGTAGAAACCCGAGAGATCCTTTGTAGATTCAGCCATAAAACAATAGTAGAGATTAGATCTTAGTTTTTGACAAGCCTAAGAGAAAAGAAGGAGAACCGAATTGGATCTTACCCTTTTATATGGAAATCGGCAACATCTATGCTTGAAGCCCCTCCAAGATTCGGCTTTTGAATGGATTGGAATAAAAGAAATAGGAAGAAGAGAAAGATGAAAAGATTGGCTTGCTTTACTAGAGTTTTCGGTTTTAGCAAAATAGCAGAGAAAAGAGAGAATTTGCTAGGGAAAATTTCGGCAGAGAGGGGAGAATTCTTTAGGGAATTTCGGCCAAGGAAAAGAGTGGATGGAAACTAGCCTTGCTTTTCCTCCCTTAGCCGAATTTACTAGGCTAGAGTCCCCTACTTGGCCACCACTCTTTCTTTGTGATAACTTTATTTCTTAATTTAAAATAATTAAAGAACAATCCTTATTTATCTCTCCAAAAATAATCCAAATTAAATCCCTTATTTATCCCCTTAATTAGCCGAATTTTAAAGAGGATAAAACTCCTCCTTTCTAGAAAGCTTGTGCCGTCCACCTCTGGCTTCTGGAAGCAAAAATAAAACTTTTTTTATTTGCTTCCCTTGTGACTCGAACTCAGGCCCAACCCCCTTGCAGTGGCGCCATTTCAGAGGCCCAAGTGGCATCTTGGGCCACTTTTCCAAGCTTTGTTTGCGTGTCAAATTTCACATACTTTTTCTCTTAAAGCCACCTTGCCTTAATTTCCTCTTTTAAACTTTAAAACTCGACATTTCTAAGTCATTTCTAAGTTTCCAAAAATTTTCATTTGCCTCTTTAAACTTGACATTTCCTTAACATTTCCAAGTTTCCAGAAATGTTCACTTTCCACTTTTGAATCATTTCCAAATCATTTTCGGGTTTCCAAATCATTTCTAAATCATTTCCATGCATTTCTAGGTTTCCAAAAATGTTCACTTTCCTCTTTTAAACCTTACATTTCCATACATTTCCAGGTTTCCAAAAATGTTCAAAATATATTCATAACACATAAGACATGTCATTTCGTACAATTAAACCGAAAATGCATAGGCCCTTTTCAGGATGTTACAAACAGTTTATAACTATGGCCTTATTACATCAAAACAAAACCCGAAATAAATTCAAAAATACTTAAAATATATTAAAAGTCCAAATTAAAATAAAATCCCAAACTGAGCATTGCCACCACTAAGCTCCTGCCGACCCGGTCCATCACTGATTGTCACCTGAAAAATATTCCCACAACGGGGTGAGTCATATAGACTCAATGTGTAACCAACACTAAATCTCATCGATTCAGGCATGTCATATCATATCATACAAATATATAACAGATAAAAGTAGTGATGCAAACCTGAACCTAAACCTAGATAACCATCCGCTACACATCACCCGTACCGGTCTGCACACCGTGGGGACTACTAAGTCAACCCTCCATCCGCTACACATCATCGAAGGCAGTCGCTACAGTCGACGTGCTCATCACCCTTATAATATTTGTGGCATAACCACCAGATAACATATTTGTGACATGAGTCACCACATTCAGATAATGTGACCAAAGTCACCACATTCGGATATCGTGGTATAAAACCACCACATTCACTTCCCCTTTCCATATAACACATATGCCCCACATCATACATATCATGCAGCATCATGCCTTATTTCACATTCTTATCACTGTTCACATATGAGACATAACATATATTCATAATATAATAACTACAGTAGTAGTAATTTAACATACCTGAGTACTTTGTACCATTGCATGGTACCTTAGCCCACTTTGCACATCATTATAACACATATATTAAATTTAATGCCTTAAATCTATTAAGACTTAGGGAAGGGCTACACACCTGGTATACTTAGCAAGTTTACTGAAGTCCCGAAAACCCGATCTAATGTCCTAGATCCTTAGTTCCTTGTTGCCGATTTGACTACTAGTCAAATCCTGAAACTTGTAGTGTTTCCTCCTTATAATCGGCTAATCACTAGATCCATTGGCTTGGTTAGTTTTCAGCTTAAACAAATAAGAAATAGATCTGAAATACCACTATGGCCTTGGCCGAATACATATGTCCACTTACCCTGTGATTCAATTCCCGAAATTGATCCTTGCTTCCTTAATGACGTCGAGATTCATATAGACACATGTTAGATTTAATCTAACATTAAAACACAATAGAATGGCCTATGGTCGAATCTTATATTCTGTAACAGACCAATTTTGACCCAAATCAGAACGGTGGTTTCGGGACCACGAATCCGAGCCTGAGAAATATTTTAATATTATAGTTCGTGTTTATTATATGTGATTTAGTGAGTGTGAAAGTTTCGTAGAAAAATTTAGTCGTTTAAGTGCTCAATTTGATAAAAAGGATTAAATCGCGAAAAGCGTAAAAGTTGCATACTAAAGTGAAATGTACGAATTTGCTTGTGGCTTTTTAAGTGGGTGTCCTAAAAGGACAATTAGCCCATAAACCATGGTGATGGACGGTAATGGGCCAAGCTAGCCTAATATATATGTTAGTTTAATTTTATTTATAAGGTTATGTTAGTTTATTAATAATAATAAAAAAATAATGTTAGTGTATATATTAAACAAAACATAAAACAAAGCCATTATCATCTACATTCTCTCATGGCCGAATGTGAGAAAAGAAAACCCCATTTTTGGAGCTTGAAATTTCGGCAATTGGGAGCTTAATTTGGGGTATGTATTTTGTTTAGTTTTTGATAATTTTTACGTTTTTGAGATCGTTGTTTCAGTATATTACCCGACCCATGTCTAAATTTTTGAAAATACCATGTATATAAGATTCAGCCATTAACATGTTTAGATAGTTTTGATGTTTAATGGTTTTAGATTAAAGGTATGTTAAGGATTTACAAGTTTTGTATTGGAGTTTTTGATGATTTTGAGTATATAGGGCTAAATTGAAAAGAATAAATTTGTGAAGGATTAAAATGTCAAATAGATGAAATGCATGGACACCCATGGCTATGGGGAAGATTCGGCCTAGCCATAGTGTTAGGAAATTTTGCATATTTTGAGTTTTATGTAAATTGGACCAATTTGTAAAAATGGAAAACATTAGGGGCAAAATGGTAAATTTCCCATTTGTGCATTTTGGAACTAATTTGAGATGAAATGAGATTAAATGAGCTAAATTCTAATGTGTTTTAGATCAAGAGCAAAGAAAAACGGAATTAGACCGGGGAAAGACGAAGGTTCTCGAATAGCCGATTCGCACGGACTATCGACAACCGAGGTAAGTCCTTTAGCTAAAATATGTCAATAAATTAATTATTAACTTAGTGAATGATGAATTGTGGAAATTTAGAGTATAAATTCATGATATAGCCGAATGTGAATGTATAGTATTGAAGTGAATTTATTTTGGCTAATGCAAGGTGAATAAGTAAGTTCTTGAGCTACCTTATGTTTAAAGGTTATTTACAAATCTAATGAATGAAAAAAAAATTTGTATAAGTTTGGTGTAAAACCATGAGTTGGCCGAATGTGATGATGATGGATTGGATTGATTTCAAATATTTTTAATGCAATGTGAATAAATGCATATGGTTCGATATGTGATAGTGAAATGTGAAAAGCATGTAAAACTATTTCGACATTCGGGCTTCAAGCCTACTTGAGCCTCGTGTCGGTGACATAATCGGGCTTTATGCCCCAGCGTGCCTTGTGCGGTGTTATTTATCGGGCTTTACGCCAGCGTGCCTTGTGCTTAGGTGTTACTTTTGAGCTTTTATGCCTAGCGGGCCTTGTGCTGCGGTGTTTCTTATCGGGCTTTTATGCCTAGCAGTGCCTTGTCTTTGGTGATTCTTATCGGAGCTTTTTAGAGCTTAATGCCTGGTGACATAGTTTACAAAAGAGAATCGAATATTCTTCAAGGTA
Organism: Gossypium bickii; assembly: GCA_025503065.1. NCBI lineage: Eukaryota > Viridiplantae > Streptophyta > Magnoliopsida > Malvales > Malvaceae > Gossypium > Gossypium bickii. The sequence goes on from CP106717.1 coordinate 110,233,781, forward strand.
AACCTTAATTATGGTATTTAGTTAACGGCTCAGGTAAGTATGTAAGGTATGTTATGCGTAATATTAATTGAGTCAAGTTAATACTATGAGAACTATGTTATGTATATTTGAGTTTATGATGGATATGAATGCTCTAATTACATGATTTGGAGTATGTGATTCTTGGAATATATTTAATTGTGATTTGAAAGTAATACTGAGTTTATGAAATGAAGTGCAATTATTTGGGTTGATGAACTAATAGTAATTGGCCTTGTTAAAATTTACATATTTTTTAATGTATACGTGCAATGTCATAAGTTGAATATTTTAAATGTTATATTATCATGAACTTAGGACTTACTAAGCTAGTAAGCTTAATTGCGTAAAATATTTCCCCTGTTTTATAGATTGAGTACAAGCTACAAGCTCGTCGGGATCGTTCGAAAAGTCGCCCACACTATCAATCTATATTTTGGTACTCTTTCATTTTGGTTTTAGAATGAAGGCATGTATAGGAAAGACTTTGTCTTTGTTTTGAGAAAAACTTAAGGTTCATGTATATATAATGACCATGCGAATATGGCTAAATTTTTAGTTATGTATGCTTTTGTGTTTTTGATACGAATGTCGGGTTATGTTGGCGATGTTTATGCATTTTTTTAATCGAAGTTCAATCGTTTTTGATAAGGAAATGTATGTATATGAAATGAATCCTTGAATTAGGGATGTGGGTATGTTAGGTTAGAAGCTAGTTTTTCCATAAATTGCAAATAAACAAACATGTAGTAAAGAAGAGTGATGTGATTTTGAAAAATCACCAAAAAAATAGGGTATATTGAATTAGAAAGTGAATTAGACATGAAATTAAACCTTATTGTGTCTATTTTTACATGAAAGAAACAGAGTAGGAAAAGGATTTTTCTATTATGAGATATTTAAGTTTTAGTGAGACTTGCGCTAAATGAATTCGTGAGTCGCTGTTCTGTTTTGGAAAAATTGTTATAAGTTGTACAAAAATAATTATGAAGCATGGTTTATGTTTAGAATCCTTAATGAGTCTATTTTTGATTGGTATAAACAAGAACATTATTGAAAATTTGTACAATGAGATAACTGTACTAATTGGCCACATGAAAAATTCTGGAAAAATTATGGTAAATTCTTATATGAGTCTAGTTTCCGGGAAAATTTACGGATCTCGAATTTCGAGTTTTGTAACTCGAGTTATGGTCAATTTAGTCGCATGACGCAGCTTTTGATGACTTTAAATTTTTATGTCCTGAACTTCTAGTCAAGTCTCGTAATGCCACATACTCGATTCCGTGAAGGTCTCGGGTAAGGGTGTTACATTTTATTGGTATCGAGCTACGGTTTAGTCGATTCTAGGACTACAGTAGCGCGTGTGAGTCTAGCTATACATGCCTTTATCATATATTGATAGCGTGGTGACTTCGACCGCTGAACTTTGTTTTATATAGTAAATGGACATAGATCCGAAAGAGCCAGTAGGTGATGATGTAGAGAGTGTAGCGCCTCCGTGCACAGATCGTGGCCAGTAGACTCTCGACTGTTTGGGTAGCCACGAAGGAGAGACTAAACAAGCCTTTTATCAGATGATGAATGAGTGGTTTGCCCAATTTATTCGAACTAACCCGGCTGTACACCAACCTCCACCCCCAAATAATCCAACTCCGATTCCTTCAGCAACCCCGATGATAGATCCGGTGAGATCTAGTAGGCCCCCAGTTGATAAAATCCAAAAATTTGGGGCTGAAAAATTTAAAGCCAATGATGACGATGATGCAGAGCGAGCCGAAATGTGGCTTGATAATACTATACGGGTACTTGATGAGCTATCTTGTACTCCGGATGAATGCCTGAAGTGTGCTATATCTTTATTGAGGGACACTGCATATCACTGGTGGAACACACTTGTATCAGTGGTTCAGAAAGAAAAAGTGACATGGGATTTCTTCCAAAATGAATTTCGTAAGAAGTACATCAGCCAAAGATTTATTGATCAAAAATGAAAGGAATTCCTTAAGCTGAAACAAGGACGAATGACCGTGACGGAATATGAACGGAAATTTGTCAGACTCAGTAGATCTGCTAGAGAGTGTGTTTCTACTGAAGCTATTATGTGTAAAAGATTTGAAGATGGCCTGAATGAGGATATAAAGATGTTTGTTGGCATTCTTGAAATTAAAGAGTTTGTGACTTTAGTTGAAAGAGCTTGCAAAGCTGAAGAGCTCGGGAAAGAGAAAAGAAAGGCTGAGATTGAAGCTAGAGACATTCGTAAAAGATCTTGGGTAAGGTCTTTCATTCCACAACCAAGAAGTCGAGAGATGACTACAACCAATATAAAGCGCACACAGATCCACCTAGGCGGGATCGACCCCTATGAGCTCTCGAGCTACTTCGATAGCTTGATGTTGGTAACGCCCTCGAATAGAGTTGAATGCGACGAGCCTTTGTGGGAAATGGCACTCGGGAGATGTAGATTTCATGATCGGTCTTGCTATAAATGTGGATCGTCGGATCATTTTATTAGAGAATATCCGAGGTTAACTGAGTAGAATACAGTTCAGAACACTAAGCCGAGCAACATATCAATGCGAGGGAGACCACCCAGACATTCTGGCAATGTAGGTGGTAGTCAGAAAGGAACGAAGAACACTACAGTTCGATCTGAGGCTAGAGCTCCAGCTAGAGCTTATGCTGCACGAGCGAGAGAGGATGCTTCCTCCCCCGATGTCATTACCAGTACTTTCACCCTTTATGACACTACTGTAATTGCATTAATTGATCCTGGTTCGACTCAATCATATGTGTGTAAAACTTTAGAATTTGAAAAGACTCTGCTAGTTGAGTCTACTGAGTTTGTGATACGTGTGTCCAACCCATTGGGTAGATATGTGCTTGTAAATAAAGTGTGTAGGGGTTGCCCATTGATGATTCAGGATTATTGCTTTGCAGCTGATTTAATGTTGTTGCCCTTTGATGAATTTGATATAATCTTGGGTATGGACTGGTTAACTTCACATGAGGCAATAGTGGATTGTAAAAGAAAGCTTATCGATTTGAAATGTCGAAATGGTGAGACCATCGAATTAAATCTCGTGGCGTAAATGGGTTGCTACTGATGTAATATCTTCAATGTTAGCTCGAAAGTATATGAGAAAAGGTGTGAAGCTTATTTGGCTTATGTTTGGATAATAAAATGTCCGAGAAACAAATTGAATCAGTATCGGTGGTGTGCGAATACCCGATGTGTTTCTGAAGAAGAACTCTGGGTTTACCCTCGAACGAGAGATTAAGTTCGGCATTGAATTAGTGCCAGGTGCGACTCCGATTTCGATAGCTCCGTACCGAATGGCACCTACCGAATTAAAAGAATTGAAAGAGCAGTTGCAAGAGTTGACAGATAGGGGCTTCGCGCGACCGAGTTTTTCTCCGTGGGGTGCACCGATTTTATTTGTGAAAAAGAAAGATGGGACTATGCGAATGTGTATCGACTACCGGTAACTAAATAAGGTAACTATAAAGAATAAGTACCCGTTACCTCGGATTGATGATTTATTTGATCGGTTGAAAGGGGCTTGATGTTTTGAAAATAGATTTGAGATCGGGCTATTATCGATTCTGAGTCGAGATTCAGATATGCCAAAGAGCGCATTCGAACGAAATACGGACATTATGAGTTTTTGGTTATGCCTTTTGGACTCACTAATGCACCTGCTGTTTTTATGGACCTAATGAACCGAGTCTTCCGATAGTTTTTGGATCGATTTGTGGTAGTGTTTATTGATGATATACTGATCTACTCCAAAAATGAAAGCGGAACATCTTTGAACATTTGAGGCTAGTACTACAAACTCGAGAGATCAACGATTGTATGCAAAGTTCGATGAAGTGTGAATTCGGATGAATGAAGTCGACTTCTTGGGTCATGTTGTTTCGGTGTCAGGTATTCGGGTGGATCCAAACAAAATAGCAGCTATACTCGATTGGAAACCACCAAATAATATTTCTGAGATCCGAAGTTTCCTAGGCCTTGCAGGATATTACAGAAGATTTGTAAAAGGTTTTTCTGTTATAGCTACACCTTTGACGAGACTACTACAGAAAGATGTCAAATTTGAGTGGTCAAAAAGGTGTCAGAAAAGTTTCGAACAGTTGAAAGCCCTTTTGACCGAAGCCCCAGTGTTAACTCAGCCTGAATCGGGTAAAGAATTTATTATTTTTAGCGATGCTTCCTTGAATGGGTTGGGTTGCGTTTTAATGCAAGAAGGCAAGGTGATAGCCTATGCTTCGAGACAATTAAAGCCGCATGAAAAAAATTATCCAACTCACGATTTGGAGTTAGCAGCAATTGTGTTCGCTTTAAAAATTTGGCGTCACTATTTATTCGGTGAAAAGTGTCATATTTATTCAGATCATAAAAGTCTAAAGTATTTAATGACTTAGAAAGATCTAAATTTGAGACAACGCAGATGGTTAGAGTTGCTGAAAGACTATGACTTAGTAATTGACTACCATCCGGGAAAAGCTAATGTTGTTGCGGACACGTTAAGTCGAAAATCATTATTTGCTCTTCGTGCATTGAATGCACAAATGGCTATGTCTGATGATGGTTCGATCGTAGCCGAGTTACAAGCAAGGCCGATGTTTATTCAACAAATTTGTGATGCATGAGAAAGTTGATGAAAATTTGGTTGCTATTCGATTCGGTGTGAAAATGCTACGTAATCGATTTTTGATTGATGCAAATGATGGTTTGAATTATAAAAGTCGATTGTGTGTTCCTAAGAACTCGATTTGATCTGAGATGATTCGAGTGAGGCCCATAATGGTCGAATGTCGATACACCCGGGTAGCACGAAAATGTATAACGATTTGAAAGCAGATCTATTGGTGGCTGGCATGAAACGAGATATATCTCGAATTCGTTTCCAAGTGCTTAATCATCAACAAGTGAAAGTGAGCATCGGTACCATCCGGATTACTTCACCAATCATGATACCCGAATGGAAATGGGATAGAATTACAACGGATTTTGTATCCGGTCTTCCTATGACACCTAGTAAGAAAGATGCCGTATGGGTTATCGTTGATAGACCGACTAAATCATCTCATTTTATCTTTGGTGCGCACCGACTATTCACTTGATAAGCTTGCCGAATTGTATGTGTCATGATTGTAAGGTTACACGGTGCACAGAGTTCTATTGTTTTTCGATAGGGACCCAAGATTCACATCGCGATTCGGAAGAAATTGCAAGATGCTTTAGGTACTAAACTTCATCTTAATCTGACCTTCCATCCTCAAACAGACGGTCGACCGAGCGAACTATTTTGATACTTGAGGACATGTTGAGGTGTTGCGTTCTCGAGTTTGAAGGTACGTGGGAACGATACTTACCTTTGGTTGAATTTGCTTACAATAACAGTTTCCAATCTAGCATAAAAATGGCGCCTTATGAAGCCTTATATGGACGAAAATGTCGCACACCATTGTATTGGGTGAGCTCGGTGAGAATAAGATACGGGGTTGATTGGATTAAAGAAACAGTAAGAAGGTGGTTGTTATTAGGAGTAATTTGAAAGTCGCCGGATCGTCAAAAGTCCTATGCCGATTTGAAACGTAAGGACATTGAATTTCAGTCGGAGATCGGGTGTTCTTAAAAGTTTCTTCGTGGAAGAAAATACTCCGATTTGGTCGAAAGGCAAGTTGAGTCCGAGATTTATCGGACCGTATGAAATCATAGAGCGTATAGGGCACTGTTGTTTATAGATTGAAATTTCCCCTTGACTTAGAAAAGATACACAATGTATTTCATGTTTCGATGCCATGCAAATATAGATCAGATCCGTCCCATGTGATTGCAATCGTCGAGATTGAAATTAGATCCGATTTGACATATGATGAAGAAACCGATCCGTATCTTAGCTCTGGAAATAAAAGAGTTGAGAAACAAAAGGATTCCATTAGTAAAGGTTTTATGGAATAAATCACGGAGTTGAAGAGGCTACGTGGGAGCACGAGGAGTCAATGACGCAACAATATCCGAACTTATTTATGAAGAAGATTTTCGGGGACGAAAATCCTTAAGGGGGAGAGTTATATGAGATCAATTTTGACCCAAATCGGAGCGGTGGTTTCGGGACCACGAATCCGAGCACGAGAAATATTTTAATATTATATTTCGTGTTTATTATATGTGATTTAGTGAGTGTGAATGTTTCGTAGAAAAATTTAGTCGTTTAAGTGCTCAACTTGATGAAAAGGATTAAATCGCGAAAAGCGTAAAAGTTGCATACTAAAGTGAAATGTGCTAATTTGCTTGTGGCTTTTTAAGTGGGTGTCCTAAAAGGACAATTAGCCCATAAACCATGGTGATGGACGGCAATGGGCCAAGCTAGCCTAATATATATGTTAGTTTAATTTTATTTATAAGGTTATGTTAGTTTATTAATAATAAAAAAAAAATAATGTTAGTGTATTTATTAAACAAAACATAAAACAAAGCCATTATCATCTACATTCTCTCATGGCTAAATGTGAGAAAAGAAAACCCCATTTTTGGAGCTTGAAATTTCGGCAATTGGGAGCTTAATTTGGGGTATGTATTTTGTTTAGTTTTTGATAATTTTTACGTTTTTGAGATCGTTGCTTCGTATATTACCCGACCCATGTCTAAATTTTTGAAAATACCATGTATATAAGATTCGGCCATTAACATGTTTAGATAGTTTTGATGTTTAATGGTTTTAGATTAAAGGTATGTTAAGGATTTACAAGTTTTGTATTGGAGTTTTTGATGATTTTGAGTATATAGGGCTAAATTGAAAAGAATAAATTTGTGAAGGATTAAAATGTCAAATAGATGAAATGCATGGACACCCATGGCTATGGGGAAGATTCGGCCTAGCCATAGTGTTAGGAAATTTTGCATATTTTGAGTTTTGTGTAAATTGGACCAATTTGTAAAAATGAAAAACATTAGGGGCAAAATGGTAAATTTCCCATTTGTGTGTTTTGGAACTAATTTGAGATGAAATGAGATTAAATGAGCTAAATTCTAATGTGTTTTAGATCAAGAGCAAAGAAAAATGGAATTAGACCGGGGAAAGACGAAGGTTCTCGAATAGCCGATTCGCACGGACTATCGACAACCGAGGTAAGTCCTTTAGCTAAAATATGTCAATAAATTAATTATGAACTTAGTGAATGATGAATTGTGGAAATTTAGAGTATAAATTCATGATATAGCCGAATGTGAATTTATAGTATTGAAGTGAATAAGTAAGTTCTTGAGCTACCTTATGTTTAAAGGTTATTTACAAATCTAATGAATGAAAAAAAAAATTGTATAAGTTTGGTGTAAAACCATGAGTTGGCCGAATGTGATGATGATGGATTGGATTGATTTCAAATATTTTTAATGCAATGTGAATAAATGCATACGGTTCAATATGTGATAGTGAAATGTGAAAAGCATGTAAAACTATGCTGACATTCGGGCTTCGAGCCTAGCAGGCCTCATGCCGGTGACATAATCGGGCTTTATGCCTAGCAGGCCTTGTGTCGGTGTTATTTATCGGGCTTTACACTTAACAGGCCTTGTGCCGGTGTTACTTTTCAGGCTTTTATGCCTAGCAGGCCTTGTGCCGGTGTTTCTTATCGGGCTTTTATGCCTAGCAGGCCTTGTGCCGGTGATTCTTATCGAGCTTTACGCCTAGCGTGCTTAATGCGGTGACATAGTTTACAAAAGAGAATCGAATATTCTTCAAGGTAAACCTTAATTATGGTATTTAGTTAACGGCTCAGGTAAGTATGTAAGGTATGTTATGCGTAATATTAATTGAGTCAAGTTAATACTATGAGAACTATGTTATGTATATTTGAGTTTATGATGGATATGAATGCTCTAATTACATGATTTGGAGTATGTGATTCTTGGAATATATTTAATTGTGATTTCGAAGTAATACAGGTTTATGAAATGAAGTGCAATTATTTGGGTTGATGAACTAATAGTAATCGGCCTTGTGAAAATTTACATATTTTTTAATGTATATGTGCAATGTCATAAGTTGAATATTTTAAATGTTATATTATCATGAACTTAGGACTTACTAAGCTAGTAAGCTTAATTGCGTAAAATGTTTCCCCTGTTTTATAGATTGAGTACAAGCTACAAGCTCGTCGGGATCGTTCGAAAAGTCGCCCACACTATCAATCTATATTTTGGCACTCTTTCATTTTGGTTTTAGAATGAAGGCATGTATAGGAAAGACTTTGTCTTTGTTTTGAGAAAAACTTAAGGTTCATGTATATAACAGCCATGCGAATATGGCTAAATTTTTAGTTATGTATGCTTTTGTGTTTTTGATACGAATGTCGGGTTATGTTGGCGATATTTATGCATTTTTTTAATCGAAGTTCAATCGTTTTTGATAAGGAAATATATGTATATGAAATGAATCCTTGAATTAGGGATGTGGGTATGTTCGGTTAGAAGCTAGTTTTTCCATAAATTGCAGCAAAACAGCATGTAGTAAAGAAGTGATGATGTGATTTTGAAAAATCACCAAAAATAGGGTATATTGAATTAGAAAGTGAATTAGACATGAAATTAAACCTTATTGTGTCTATTTTTACATGAAAGAAACAGAGTAGGAAAAGGATTTTTCTATTATGAGATATTTAAGTTTTAGTGAGACTTGCTCTAAATGAATTTGTGAGTCGCTGTTCTGCTTTTGGAAAAATTGTTATAAATTGTACAAAAATAATTATGAAGCATGGTTTATATGTTTAGAATCCTTAATGAGTCTATTTTTGATTGGTATAAACAAGAACATTATTGAAAATTTGTACAATGAGATAACTATACTAATTGGCCACATGAAAAATTCTGGAAAAATTATGGTAAATTCTTATATGAGTCTAGTTTCCAGGAAAATTTACGGATCTGAATTTCGAGTTTTGTAACTCGAGTTATGGTCAATTTAGTCAGCATGATGCGTTTGTGACTTTAAATTTTTATGTCCTCGAACTTCTAGTCAAGTCTCGTAATGCCACATACTCGATTCCGGCGAAGGTCTCGGGTAAGGGGTGTTTCATCTTCACCTACCTTGAATATTGAAATCCCGAAAATAGTCACTTGGCGTAGATCTTGAGATCCCGAATGATCTCCTCCTTGTAGTCGAGAACTGCCGAAATCCGAAAAGACCTTTCAAGGTTTCAGCCAAAGAATTCTAAAGGGGTTAGATTCCTATATTTCGGCTAAAAGAGAGATTGAAAATCAAATAGCAATTGATCTTACCTTTAATACTATAGTTGACTATAGCAAAATACCGGAAGAATCCCTTTGAATTGAAATCGGCAACTCCCTTACTTGCACCCACAAAGCTATTCGGCTATAGCCTAGATCTTAACAAGCTTTTGGCTTTTGGAGCTTAACAAGAAATCGGCTAGAGTTTACCTGTGTTGTCGGTTTTGTCAAGATAAAAGAGAGGGAAAAAAGTCACTAGAGAATTCGGCAATGGTGGAATAAGGAGAAGGAGAATTCGGCTAGAACAATTAGAAGAGAAAGAAGAGAAAAGTGCTAACTTAGAGAGAAAAGAGTTAACAAAGGGAGATTAAAATCTTTTAATGAAATTTCTACTCCCTCTCTAATTTAGCCAGAAAATCACCCCTAGAAGGAGTCCCATATTCGCCCACTACATCCTTCCCTTTCACAAGCCTTATTTTTCTCCTCTTTTCTCTCTTTTCACCCATTCAAAAATAATTCAAAAACCAATCATCAGTTATCCCTTTCTTAGCCGAATTTTAGAGAGAGTTTAATCACATCTAAAGCTCCTCCCTCTGTCTCCCCTTGCTGTCCATTACTTCCCTTTGTGCCGCAAAAATAAAAGCCTTTATTAGCTTCCCATGCGACTCGATCCTAGGCCCTTCCTCATAGCCCATGGCGTCATTTCCAAAGGCCCTAAGTGGCGCCTCCAAGCCACTTAACCAAGCCTATTTGTGTGTCATAATCTCCCCTATATTTTCTCTTAAGGCCCCTCTGCTTCAGTTCCCTCTTTTAAACTTTAAATCGAATAATTCCTAAAGCATTCACTACACTCTAAGGTTCACAAAATTCATAAAACACATTATAACACACAAAGACATGCTATTCCATATTAAGCAAAATGCACAAGCCCAATTTCAGGATATTACAGCTTCAAAACAAAAATTTTCACTAAGGTCGAAACTTAACCTCAAGGTTTCCCGAAGCCCCCAAACACACTCACTGTAACATCCCAAAATTGGGCCTAGGAGAACTGAGCCCAATGGGCCTTAGGCGTAGTAGCGTTTAAAATTTTTGAGAACGGCATTAATGCAAGTTAGACTTATTAGATAAGTGATTTTGGAAGGTTAAAGGGCTTCTATGAAGTTCCGAGATCAAATATTGGCTTTGGGGATATTTTGGTTTTAGGTGAAAAAAAACCCTGAAAGTTGGCAGGTAGGCCTTAAGAATAAAATATGGAGAAAAATGACACAAGTGGAGTGTGTGGTGTAGTGGCAAAGTGACGCCACATAAGAGGCAAGGGAGTGACGCAACAAGGAAGGAATGAGGTCTAAGGTTCAAGTCTTGGCTTTTGCATTTTGGTTTCTTTTTACTTGGATCTTAGAATTTGGGCCATAGTTTATATTTAGTTGCGCATGGTTTAAGACACAAGAGGAGCTTGTGGCCAAGTGGTTAGCGGCGTGGATTATGTTGCAAGGGAGCCTGGGTTCAAATCTCGTGAGAAGGAAAGAAGTATTTATTTTGCGAATTGGACGGCAAGAGTTTCAGTTGAATTTAAACTCTACTGACGAAGGGATCCCACATCGGAAAGACACAAAGAATGAAGGTGAAGAGCTAGCTATATAAAGAGCATTCCAGGAGGAGAGTTAACATACCTTGGTGGGCATTTGGGCACAAGAGTGGTCGGAGCGCGGATTAGCACTAGATTCCTATCAGGTGTGTGTGTACTTCTCTACTCTAGCTATATAGCGGCAAAATGCCGAAATGCCGGACACACGGCATTAGTAGCCACACGAGCGTGCAAGCGTACGTGTGGGGCTTCGACGCGATAGTTGAGGCCATCAGTAGTGTTCGTGTGGGTTGGGGTTGCTTGAGCCTCGATGGGCCAAAGTGGGCCTAATGGGCCCGTGGGTCCATATGAGTAAATTGTATGATTGGTTAGTATATGTTGAACTAGACTAGGTGGAACTTATATACGTGGCTAGATTCGTGCTAGGTGGGCCACACGAGCGTGTGTGCCCAGATGGGCCGAAATTGGGTTTTGGGCCCAAACGTCCGGTACGACCGAAAATGGTAGCTGAGTCGCTAGTGGTGACATTAGGCCTTCATAAAGGCCATTGCAGGTGCGAATTTACGAAAATACCCTTGGTGGGTAAATTACGAAAATAACCTTGGTAGGTAAAATTACGATTATACCCTTAGAGTTTGATTAGCTTGATTTTGTTGTTTTATGTCTATCTGATTATGATGGTAACTCATGTTATTCTTGTATTTGATATATGTTTTACATACATGACACATTGTATAATATCTGAATAATATGTATGTTGCATGGGCATATGGGTGATATTGATATAGGGGAAGTGTTCCGGTGGTTTTTACCATATTATCCGGTGACTTATGTCACATATTATGTATCCGGTGACTTTTGTAACATATTATGAATTCGGTGACTCTGTCACAATTATCTGGTGGCTATGCCACGATTATAAGGGCGATGTGCGATTGATCGCAATGATCGTATCTTCGATGGTGTGTAGCGGATGGAGGGTCGATTTAGTAATACCACCCACGGTGTGATTGGCGTGCATGGTGGTGTGTAGAGGATGGATACCTAGGTGGGTTCGGGACTGCATTGTCATTCTTATATGTACATGTGATTTAATATGCTATGGTTCGATATGCTATGTTATGGGCTTATGGCCGAATATGACTAAAGAATGGGTTTTGCATCATTTGGCATGTGTTATCTGCTATACTGTGATATTAGGGCTACGGCCCGATTCGATTTATGTGTGCTTCGGCCAAGTATGTTATTGTGAGGGCTAAGGCCCAATCTGCTTTTGTGGGCTTAGGCCCAGTTATCACTCGTAAGGGGAAACACATACTGAGTTTTCGTAAACTCACCCCCTCTTTTTAAATGTTTCAGGTAACCATTAGACTGCAGATTTGGGGAGCCGAGGTAGACTTGTGGTGGCCCTGCAATGTTTTCTCGTAAACTCGTTTCTTATATTTAAACTTACTTTTAATTTTGGGATTTTGATAAGTAATAAGGCCTTTGGTATTTTATTTGGTTTTAGCTTTCAATTTGGTTACTGTTTATTAATTAATGTTCAATATGGGATTTTCCTGAAATGATAATAACCGTTTTTATTCAAAATTACTTAAACTCGATTTTCACAACAAATAAATTTTATTCAGATTAATAACAACTTTGTAATGTAGGCATTAAATGAATCGGCTTTTATAAGCAAACCACAAAACGCGGAGTTTCAAAAAGAATACGAACTTTTTAACAAACGCACAGTTTTTAAATAACCCTTTTATGTGACATGCCAGATCCGGTCGTAACATCTAGGCCGGGTTTGGGGTGTTACAATTATGGTATCATAGCCTAGGTTCAAAAACTCGGCTGTGGGTTTGGGTTCAAAAATGTTTTCAAAGGATGGTTTAGAAAAAATATAGAAAAAATATATATCTCTCTCTTTTCTGTAAGTATGGCACCCGAGTCTCCGGCACCAAATTCGTAAGTTTCCTTTTTACTATATTCTATTATATGCTGAATGATTGTATTTATTCTGTGATGTGTGGATCTGATGCTTGAATATAGGAATTGTATGTATGTCTGGGAAATATCTGTTTGCTTCGGTGTTAGGTAGTTGGTTATGTGAAGGGTTCCAAGATTTAGTTAGAAAGTATATTAGTTTTATTAAGATCAGAGTACGCAGCGTGAGCGTAGTGTTGTAGGTTAGGATGTGTGACTGTACCTATCGTTGGAAATTTCGGGGACAAAATTTCATTAAGGAGGGTAGATTTGTAACATCCTGAAATTGGGCATAGGAGAATTGAGTCCAATGGGCCTTAGGTGTAGTAGCGTTTAAAATTTTTTAGTACGGCATTAATGCAAGTTAGACTTATTAGATAGGTGATTTTGGAAGGTTAAAGGGCTTCTATGAAGTTCCGGGATCAAATATTGGCTTTGGGGATATTTTGGTTTTAGGTGGAAAAAAACCCTGGAAGTTGGCAGGTAGGCCTTAAGAATAAAATATGGAGAAAAATGACACAAGTGGAGTGTGTGGTGTAGTGGCAAAGTGACGCCACATAAGAGGCAAGGGAGTGACGCCACAAAGAAGGAAGGAGGTCTAAGGTTCAAGTCTTGGCTTTTGCATTTTGGTTTCTTTTTACTTGGATCTTAGAATTTGGGCCATAGTTTATATTTAGTTGCGCATGGTTTAAGACACAAAAGGAGCTTGTGGCCAAGTGGTTAGTGGCGTGGATTATGTTGCAATGGAGCCTGGGTTTGAATCTCGTGAGAAGCAAAGGAGTATTTATTTTGCGGATTGGACGGCAAGAGTTTCAGTTGAATTTAAACTCTACTGGCGAAGGGATCCCACATCGGAAAGACACAAAGAATGAAGGTGAAGAGCTAGCTATATAAAGAGCATTCTAGGAGGAGAGTTAACATACCTTGGTGGGCGTTTGGGCACAGAAGTGGTCGAAGCGCGGATTAGCACCAGATTCCTATCAGGTATGTGTGTGTACTTCTCTACTCTAGCTGTAGAGCGGCAAAATGCCGAAATGCCGGTCATACGGCATTAGTAGCCACACGAGCATGCGAGCATACGTGTGGAGCTTCAACGCGATAGTTGAGGCCATCAGTAGTATTCGTGTGGGTTGGGGTTGCTTGGGCCTCGATGGGCCGAAGTGGGCCCAATGGGCCCGTGGGCCTATATGAGTAAATTGTATGATTGGTTAGTATATGTTGAACTAGACTAGGTGGAACTTATATACGTGGCTAGATTCGTGCTAGGTGGGCCACACGAGCGTTTGGGCCCGGATGGGCCGAAATTGGGTTTTGGGCCCAAACATCCGGTACGACCGAAAATGGTAGCTGAGTCACTAGTGGCGACATTAGGCCTTCATAAAGGCCATTACAGGTGTGAATTTATGAAAATACCCTTGGTGGGTAAATTACGAAAAAACCCTTGGTAGGTAAAATTACGATTATACCCTTAGAGGTTGATTAGCTTGATTTTGTTGTTTTATGTCTATCTGATTATGATGGTAACTCATGTTATTCTTATATTTGATATATGTTTTTCATACTTGACACATTGCATAATATCTGAATAATATGTATGTTGCATGGGCATATGGGTGATATTGATAAAGGGGAAGTGTTCCGGTGGTTGTTACCACATTATCCGGTGACTTATGTCACATATTATGTATCCGGTGACTTTTGTCACATATTATGAATCCGGTGACTCTGTCACAATTATCTGGTAGCTATGCCACGATTATAAGGGCAATGTGCAGTTGACTAGAGCGACTGCCTTCGATGGTGTGTAGCGGATGGAGGGTCGATTTAGTAATCCCCCCGGTGTGATTGGCAGGTACGGGTAGTGTGTAAAGGATGGATACCTAGGTGGGTTCGGGACTGCATTGTCATTCTTATATGTACATGTAACATCCTTAAATCGGGGTCTCTGCATCTTGCATGTGTTTGCATGTGATGGTTTGGTTATTGTGTTTGTTTGGTATGTTTTGGGGCTTAGGCATGACCTCGGGTTAGTCCTGGGTCATGGCCAAAATTTTTGTTTTAATGCTTGGGAAGAGGGAGCTAGGTGAGTTAGGTGTTAAAAGAATTAATGGGAGGTTTATGACACAAGAACTGAGTTGGAAAAAGTGGCAAGGAGGCGCCACTTAAGGGCAAGGAAGGTGACGCCACAGGGAGCAAGGGGGACCTGGGTTCGAGCTGCAAAAATCCCTGCCTGCTTATTTATTTTTGACGCCACAGGTAAGGAGAGGAGTGCTCAGGTGGGACTCTTTCGAATGGATGGAGAAGAGAAATTTGAGGAGTTTGACCAGTTCAAACAGATTTGAATTGATGGAGGGGAGTAAATTTAGGAGTTTGAATTATTTCAAACTCATTTAGGAAGAGTTGGCCGAATGGTGGACTATGGGCAAGGGAGGCTATCGGTTTTGGAAGGCTAGGTGTGCGGAATCTTCATAGCCTAAAGGGGTTTTCTTTTCTTTTCTTTTCGTGAGGTGCCAAAACCGAAACACTAGGAGCTTGTTTTCTTCTTTCAATTTCGGTAACTCTAGCTGTTGGCCGAATTATCCTTTTTTCAAGTTTTGCCAATGTGCCGAAACTCAATGCTCACACTTCCTTTTTACACCTTTTTGGTCATTCATTGTTAGCCATATTGCCGAATTCACCTTTCTTCTTCTTCTTTTTATTTTGTTCAAAAGTCGAACCAACACCACCCCTCAGTCGACTTCCTTCACTTGTTCTTTTTCCAATCCCTTGTGTCGAAATCTCCTTTCATTTACCTTTGCCGAATTCTTTCTTTCTCTATTCTTATTTTCTTCTTCATCTTGATTATTCTCACAAGCCGAAACCTTGTTGTTGTTCTCCTTTTGGCCGAATACCTTGCTCATAAACCCCTCTCTTTTTTTGTTTTCCTTTCATCATCTCAAGTGCCGACAGTTACCTCTTCTTTGGTTCTCTTTGTCGAATCCCAAAATTTGGTGTGGTAAGCCCTTGTTATTCCATCTTTATTTCTCTCTTTTTCTTTCGGGATTATGGCCGAATATTTTAGTAGCCTTATGTTTTCTTTTGATTGCTGATTTCCCCTTACTTTGGTGCTAGGGGCTGAACCTCTTTTGGTACTGAAGGGATCTCTTGTGTTAAGGTAAGTTTAGCTCTTGTGGTTTACTCTTTTCGGGATTTATGTCATGGCCGAATGGCCCTATGATTCGTAACGATATGTTAAGGTCGATTGTAGGGAGAAGTATAGCCGAACGCAGTGGAACTTCGGGTTTCAATTTCCGATCTAGGTAAGGGTCCAACGTTTAGATCTATTCCTTATTCGTTCAAAAGCCGAAGGCTAATCGTTTACGTGCAGCAGTGTGTGGCCGATTGCAAGGTGGTTCATTCTGTGGCTTCGGGATTTGATTGGAAACCAAATTGGCTTAAGGTGAGGGCCACATGTGGGCGGCATATCCTTCGAGATTTCTAATAGAGCCGAATAGGCTTTCTAGTCACTAACAAGGTGTTGGCCGATTGTAGGAAAGAGAAACAACGTTTCAGGATTTCGCTGAGTTCGTATAGTTTTGGAATTTTCGCTTAGATCTACGTTTAATTAGGTGTGTAAACACTTACACACTTTATTAGTACAATGATGCTTATTATGTTACTGTATAACCTTTGGTATTAGTGACTTTGCCTTGTGGGCATGAGCTTGGATTCCGGGTAAGTCCCTTGTTATATGGTATTTGATATATATTATCATGTTCTGTTAAATGCTATGTTATATGATATTTGCATGATCATTCGATATTATGACAAGTATGTGATGAACATGATGATGGGTGATGAGAGGAAGGGGATGATATATTTGGACTGTCACCAGTGGTTTTGACCACAAGATGGGTTGGCCCCATCAGTTGATTTGTGACTACGGTCACCGGTGGTTTTGACCAAACTATTGATATGATTTGTGACTAAGTCCCAGTGGTTTTGACCATACTAATGATATTTGTGACTACGGTGACCAGTGGTTTTGACCATATCTGGATATTGTGACTCGTCCTAGTGGTTTGGTACCATAGTGGGTTGGCCTCACATGTTATATTACGGGATTGTCATCAGTGGTTTTGACCACACGATGGGTTGGCCCCATCACTTGATTTGTGACTACGGTGACCAGTGGTTTTGACCACACCGATATATGATATTGTGACTTCGGTCACCAGTGGTTTTGACCACACGGGGTAGAGAAAGGAGATCGGATGGTTAGGTTATGGGTTGCGTGATTTGCATGTTTGCTAATGATCTGTGTAAGTGGTTGACTTATCGGGTTGGGGATTTATACACTGAGTCTCGGTGACTCACCCCTTCCCTTATATTTTGCAGATGAGGCATAGATCGCGGATATGGAGCCGAGGAGGACTCGAGGTGGCCATGCACTCTAGTTGGTTTTTACTTTAAATCACATTTTCGATTTTATTTATTTCTTTTAAATTTGGTTTCGGGTTGTAATAAGGCCGCTAGTATTATTTTGGGTTTTTAATTACTTGTTTTTTATTTTAACTATTTTATACATATAACAGATATATGGACTTGTTAAAATAACCGGTAAAAAGCAATGTTTTTAAAACTATAACTCTTTCGGGTTTTTAACCGTTACATCGGGTAACATAACTTATGAGATGATAACAAGGGTAACTTAAATGGTTTACAAATTTTAAATTTCTAAACCACTCCAAATGTAAAGGGTTTTATACTTGTCAATACTCGTCACACATTGTTTTTAACAAGTACCAAATGTTTTTCTAATATCGAGGATAACAAATAGATTTGTTCAAACATAACTTTGCTAGGTTTAAAGCAACATCAAAAATGATTTCAAACTTCACTTCATATGATGTTTTCTAAACTTTAAACGATAAAAGGGTTCCAATAAAATTTTTAACCGGTAACTAGTTTTATTTAAATGTTTTCACTCCGTAACATACCGGATTCGGTCGTCGTGTGTTGACCGGATTTGGGGTGTTACAATTGTGGTATCAGAGCCAGTTTCAACAGCTCGGCTGTGGGCCAAGGCCCAAAAATGTTTTAAAATGGTTTATAAAAGGCTTTTATGGGAAAAGTGCAGTGGTGAAAGCATGGCACCAAGTCTCCGGAACCAATCCGCCCAGGTAAGTACCCCGAACTATTTCTTGTGATGATATGATTATGTGCTTATAACGATGGCATGACTGAGTAGTAGTAGGAACTACATTAGAGACATGAACCATAGGATGATGTGTACTCGCGAAATAACCCCTTACTAAAACTTTTCATAAGACTGAGCTTTAATAAATAGTAGAATAAAAGTCTAACGCATAAAATTGTTAATCAGCTCGAATATATAGATATGAGTGCACGTGGACGTGGGCATAACACTCGTGGACGAGGTAGGGGTAGGATGACGGTCTTAGAACCAATAGGGCCCGAACATGGGTCGAAAAACGAGGTACCACCGCCGCCAGCTGTGGGCGTGGAATATCAGGATCAGACGGGTGGCAATGATGCAGTGTCGCAGGCTGTGTTGCGAGTATTGGAGAGGGTTGCGAGTGCAGGAGTTGGAACTGGAGCTCGAAAATCTGTGACCGAGCGACTCAAGGCTAATGGTGCAGAGGTATTTAGAGGTGTATCTGGAGTGGCACCTAGTACAGCGGAATACTGGTTAGAGGCGACAGAACATATCATGGATGACCTGGATTTTTCAACTGAGGAAAAGCTGAAGGGTATAGTATCTCTGCTGCGAGATGAGTCATATTAGCAGTGGCTCACAGTTAGGGATGGAGCGATGGCAGATGACCTCACTTGGGAGTTCTTTAGGATAGCTTATCAGAGGAAATACATAGGGGCTAGTTATGTTAATGCAGCGCAGGGCGTTCTTAAACTTGGTTCAGGGAAATAAGACGGTAGTGGAATATGAGGCGGAATTCCTTCGGCTGAGTCGGTATGCACGGGGTATTGTGGGTACTGAGCATGAGCGCTTTGTCAGATTTGAGGATGGGCTGAGAGAGGAGCTACGGATGATAATTGCCCCACAGCAGGAACGGGAATTCACCGTTCTAGTGGAGAAAGCTAAGGTTGCTGAAGAGGTAAGACAGTCTGTAAGGCGGAATCAGGATAGGGGTTGGAATAAAAGGAGTTTTGGATCATCTGGGTTTTCTAGGAATCAGCAGAAAAGGGCTAGATATAGTGGGCCGAATCAAGCTGCTAGGTCTGCTGCTACTAATACTCAGTGGCCGCCGCGGTGTGATCGATACGGAAAGTCTCACACAGGAGAGTGTTGGACTGGTAACAGGGGATGCTTTGAGTGTGGCTCGATGGGGCATCGAGTTAGGGATTGTCCACAGAGATCAGCAAGGCTGCAGTCTGAGGATCAAAATCGTACACAGTTTAGGAGGTATAATTAGCAGCCATAGAGGGGCCGTGGTTTAGTTGGGGGAGGTAATATCTCAAGTAGAGGCCGTAGAGCACCGGGTAGAGGTGCAGGTAGTACAGAGGCGAGACAGCCTGGGTTGGTCTACGCAGCGAGACATCGAGAGGAGGGCGACGCACCGGACATCATAACTGGTACGTTCTTAATTTTTGGAGTACCTTATAATGCTTTAATTGATGTTGGTTCGACGCACTCGTATGTTGCTAGTAGCATAGTGGGAACCATGAATCTAGACTTTGAGATTACTTCTAGGAAGATGACTATGATAAGCCCTCTAGGTCACTCTGTAGAAGTAAGTAAACTATATAGGGATGTACACCTAGAACTTCAAGGGGTCGTGTTTTCTGGCTGACTTGATGGAACTACTGTTTGGGGAGTTCGATCTGATTCTCGGGATGGATTGTCTAGTTAAGTATCAAGCTAGCCTAGATTGTGCATCTAAGCGAATGGTGTTGAAGAACATAGAAGGTGGGGCGGTGGTGATGATAGGTAATAGCACAGACTACTTGTCTAATGTTGTCTCTGCACTGAAGGCTGAGAAAATGGTTAGAAAGGGTTGTGAATCATTTTTGGTACATGTGTGCTTTGGAAGCTAAGGATGCAGCAGTGAAGAATGTCTGAACTGTAGGGGAATTTGCCAACGTTTTTCCAGAGGAACTCCCGGGTATACCGCCTGACCGCGAGGTTGAGTTCGGTATAGACTTGTTACCCGAAACTGCGCCAATATCTATTGCTCCATATAGGATGGCGCAAAAGGAATTGGTGGAATTAAAGGCCCAGATTCAGGAGTTGTTGGACAGAGGTTTCATCCGACCGAGTGTATCATCTTGGGGAGCTCTAGTGCTTTTTGTTAAGAAGAAGGATGGTACGATGCGGATGTGCATAGACTACCGCCAGTTGAACAAGTTGACAATCAAGAACAAGTATCTGTTGCCTAGGATTGACGACTTGTTTGATCAACTCAAGGGTGAATCGGTTTTCTCTAAGATTGATCTTAGGTCGGGGTATCATTAGCTCAAAGTGAAGGAGGCTGATATTCATAAGACGGTATTTTGTACTCGGTATGGGCACTACGAGTTTCTGGTAATGCCTTTTGGTTTGACCAACGCACCGGTAGCATTCATGGACATGATGAATCGGGTGTTTCAGTCGTATTTGGACTGATTTGTTGTAGTGTTCATAGACGACATCTTGGTGTACTCGAAATCTGAGGAGGAACATGACGCGCATCTTCGAGTGGTTCTGCAGGTTCTGAAGGAAAAGCAGTTGTACGCCAAGTTTAGTAAGTGTGAGTTCTGGCTTAAGGAGGTAACTTTCTTGGGTCATGTTATAGCAGCTGTGGGAATTAGTATGGATCCTAGGAAGATCGAGGTAGTGTTGGATTGGAAACCACCTAAGTCGGTTGCAGAGATTCAGAGTTTTCTGGGTTTGGCAGGATACTACAGAAGGTTTGTAGAAGGGTTTTCCTTGATTGCAGCACCGTTGACTAAGCTGTTGAGAAAAGGGGTTCCGTTTGTATGGACTGAGAAACAACAGGAGAGTTTTGATAAGTTAAAGAAGATTCTGACTGAAGCTCCAGTGTTAATCTAGCGTGAGGCAGGGAAGGAATTCACGGTTTATTGTGATGCATCACATACTGGCTTAGGGTGTGTGCTGATGCAAGATGGAAAAGTGGTTCTTATGCATCTAGGTAGTTGAGGCCTCATGAAGGTAACTATCCGACACATGACTTGGAGTTGGCTGTAGTGGTTTTGCCTTGAAGATTTGGAGGCACTATTTGTATGGGGAGAAGTCGATAGTATATACAGATCATAAGAGTCTGAAGTACCTCTTGACTCAGAAAGACTTAAATTTAAAGCAACGAAGGTGGATCGAATTGTTGAAAGATTACGACTGTTCGATTGAGTACCATGCGGGAAAGGCTAACGTAGTAGCTGATGCTTTGAGCCGTAAGGTGGTAGCGGACTTGCGAGCGATGTTTGCTCACCTTAGTCTCTATGAAGATGGGAGTCTTTTGGCAGAATTGCAAGTTAAGCCGTCTTGGATTGATCAGGTTAAGGAGAAACAGCTGACAGATGAGGTTTTGAGTGCTCGGAGGTTATAAGTACAGAATGGTGAATCTGAGGGTTACAACCTGGATAGTGATGGAGTACTGTGTTTTCAAGGGAAGGTATGTATGCCTAAAGACGTCGAGTTGAGACAGCGAATTCTTCAGGAAGCTCATAGCAGCCCATACGCTATGCATCCTGGAGGCAGTAAGATGTATCGTGATTTGAGGGAGCAGTTCTGGTGGCCAGGTCTTAAGCGTGAAGTAACTGGGTTTGTGGGCAAGTGTTTGACATGCCAGCAGGTTAAAGTTGAGCATCAGTTGCCATTAGGGCTGTTGCAGCCGGTAAAGATCCCACAGTGGAAGTGGGAAAGGATTACGATGGATTTCGTTAGTGGGCTTCCCCTTACGCCTAGTAAGAAGGATTCAGTATGGGTAATAGTGGATCGTTTGACTAAATCGGCTCATTTCATACCGGTGCGGGTTGATTATTTGCTGCAGAAATTAGCCAAGTTGTATGTGGCAGAGATAGTGCGGTTACATGGGGTACCAGTGTCCATTATCTCGGATAGGGATCCCAGGTTCACGTCGAGGTTCTGGAAAGCTTTACATCAGGCTCTGGGTACAAGGTTAGATTTCAGCACGGCTCTTCATCCGCAGTCTGACGGGCAGTCTGAGAGGGTAATCCAAATCCTGGAAGATATGTTGTGAGGCTGTGTTCTAGACTTTGGTGAAAGTTGGGAGGAGTATCTACCTTTGGCAGAGTTTGCTTATAACAATAGTTATCAAGCGAGTATTCAGATGGCACCATGTGAGGCCCTATATGGACGGAAATGTCGTACTCCTACGTGTTGGACAGAACTGGGTGAACGACAGATGTTGGGTCCAGAGTTAGTGGTAGAAACAGAGGACAAGGTTAAGGTGATTCGGGCTCGTCTTAATGAAGCGTCGGACAGGCAGAAGTCTTATGCTGATCTTAAGCGCAGGGATGTTGAGTATGCAGTGGGTGATAAGGTTTTTCTGAAGGTGTCGCCTTGGAAAAAGGTGTTGAGATTTGGTCGGAAGGGCAAGCTAAGCCCTAGGTTCATTGGGCCCTATACTGTGTTGAAGCGAGTGGGACCGGTAGCTTATAAGCTCGAGTTACCAGCAGAGTTAAGACAGATTTATGACGTCTTTCATGTTTCAATGCTTAGGCACTATCGATCAGATCCGTCACATATTGTACCAGTTGAGGAGATAGAGGTGAGTCCTGATTTGTCTTTCGAGGAGGAACCAGTACGGATTTTGGATCGGGATGTTAAGGTTCTGCGACGGAACTTAGTACCACTGGTGAAAGTATTATGGCGGAACCATGGCACGGAGGAGGCCACGTGGGAACCGGAGGACCTCGGGTTAGTCCTGGGTCATGGCCAAAATTTTTGTTTTAATGCTTGGGAAGAGGGAGCTAGGTGATTAGGTGTTAAAAGATTTAATGGGAGGTTTATGACACAAGAACTGAGTTGGAAAAGTGGCAAGGAGGCGCCACTTAAGGGCAAGGAAGGTGACGCCATAGGGAGCAAGGGGGACCTTGGTTCGAGCTGCAGAAATCCCTGCCTGCTCATTTATTTTTGACGCCACAGGTAAGGAGAGGAGTGCTCAGGTGGGACTCTTTCAAATGGATGGAGAAGAGAAATTTGAAGAGTTTGACCAGTTCAAACAGATTTGAATTGATGGAGGGGAGCAAATTTAGGAGTTTGAATTCTTTCAAACTCATTTAGGAAGAGTTGGCCGAATGGTGGACTATGGACAACGGAGGCTATCGGTTTTGGAAGGCTAGGTGTGCCGAATCTTCATAGCCTAAAGGGGTTTTCTTTTCTTTTCTTTTCCTGAGGTGCCAAAACCGAAACACTAGGAGCATGTTTTCTTCTTTCAATTTCGGCAACTCTAGCTGCTGGCCAAATTGTCCTTTTTGCAAGTTTTGCCAATGTGCCAAAACTCAATGCTCATACTTTCTTTTTGTACCTTTTTGGTCAGTCATTGTTAGCCATATTGCCGAATTCACCTTTCTTCTTCTTCTCTTTATTTTGTTCAAAAGCTGAACCAACACCACCCCTCAGTCGACTTCCTTCACTTGTTCTTTTTCCAATCCCTTGTGCCGAAATCTCCTTTCATTTACCTTTGCCGAATTCTTTTTTCTCTATTCTTATTTTCTTCTTCATCTTGATTATTCTCACAATCCGAAACCTTGTTGTTGTTCTCCTCTTGGCCGAATACCTTGCTCATAAACCTCTCTCTTTTTGTGTTTTCCTTTCATCATCTTAAGTGCCGATAGTTACCTCTTCTTTGGTTCTCTTTGCCGAATCCCAAAATTTGGTGTGGTAAGCCATTGTTATTCCATCTTTATTTCTCTCTTTTTCTTTCGGGATTATGGCTGAATCTTTTAGTAGCCTTATGTTCTCTTTTGATTGCCGATTTCCCCTTACTTTGGTGCTAGGGGCCGAACCTCTTTCGGTACTGAAGGGATCTCTTGCGTTAAGGTAAGTTTAGCTCTTGTGGTTTACTCTTTTCGGGATTTATGTCATGGCCGAATGGCCCTATGATTCGTAACGATATGTTAAGGCCGATTGTAGGGAGAAGTGCACCCGAACGCAGTAGATCTTCGGGTTTCGATTTCCGATCTAGGTAAGGGTCCAACGTTTAGATCTATTCCTTATTCGTTCAAAAGCCGAAGGCTAGTCGTTTACGTGCAGCAGTGTGTGACCGATTGCAAGGGGGTTTATTGTGTGGCTTCGGGATTTGGTTGGAAACCAAATCGGCAAGGTGAGGGCCACATGTGGGCGGCATATCCTTCGGGATTTCTAATAGAGCCGAATAGGCTTTCTAGTCAGTAACAATGTGTTAGCCGATTGTAGGAAAGAGAAACAACGCTTCGGGATTTCGCTGAGTTCGTATAGTTTCAGGATTTTCGCTTAGATCTACGTTTAATCAGGTGTGTAAACACTTACACACTTTATTAGTACAATGATGCTTATTATGTTACTGTATAACCTTTGGTATTAGTGACTTTCCCTTGTGGGCATGAGCTTGGATTCCGGGTAAGTCCCTTGTTATATGGTATTTGATATATATTATCATGTTCTGTTAAATGCTATGTTATATGATATTTGCATGATCATTCGATATTATGACACGTATGTGATGAACATGATGATGGGTGATGAGAGGAAGGGGATGATATATTTGGACTGTCACCAGTGGTTTTGACCACAAGATGGGTTGGCCCCATCAGTTGATTTGTGACTACGGTCACCGGTGGTTTTGACCAAACTATTGATATGATTTGTAACTAAGTCCCAGTGGTTTTGACCACTAGTGGTTTTGACCACACTAATGATATTTGTGACTACGGTGACCAGTGGTTTTGACTATATTTGGATATTGTGACTCGTCCTAGTGGTTTGGTACCACAGTCGGTTGGCCCCACATGTTATATTACGGGATTGTCATCAGTAGTTTTGACCACACGATGGGTTGGCCCCATCACTTGATTTGTGACTACGGTCACCAGTGGTTTTGACCACACCGATATATGATATTGTGACTTCGGTCACCAGTGGTTTTGACCACCAGTGGTTTTGACCACACGGGGTAGAAAAAGGAGATCGAATGGTTAGGTTATGGGTTGCATGATTTACATGTTTGCTAATGATCTGTGTAAGTGGTTGACTTATCGGGTTGGGGATTTATACACTGAGTCTCGGTGACTCACCCCTTCCCTTATATTTTGCAGATGAGGCATAGATCACGGATATGGAGCCGAGGAGGACTCGAGGTGGCCATGCACTCTAGTTGGGTTTTACTTTAAATTACATTTTCGATTTTATTTATTTCTTTTAAATTTGGTTTGGGGTTGTAATAAGGCCGCTAGCAATATTTTGGGTTTTTAATTACTTGTTTTTTATTTTGACTATTTTATACATATAACAGATATATGGACTTGTTAAAATAACCGGTAAAAAGCAATGTTTTTAAAATTATAACTCTTTCGAGTTTTTAACCGTTACCATCGGGTAACATAACTTATGAGATAATAACAAGGGTAACTTAAATGGTTTACAAATTTTAAATTTCTAAACCACTCCAAATGTAAAGGGTTTTATACTTGTCAATACTTGTCACACATTGTTTTTAACAAGTACCAAATGTTTTTCTAATATCGAGGATAACAAATAGATTTGTTCAAACATAACTTTGCTAGGTTTAAAGCAACATAAAAAATGTTTTCAAACTTCACTTCATATGATGTTTTCTAAACTTTAAACGATAAAAGGGTTCCAATAAAATTTTTAACCGGTAACTAGTTTTATTTAAATGTTTTCACTCTGTAACATGCCGGATTTGGTCGTCGTTTGTTGACCGGGTTTGGGGTGTTACAATTGTGGTATCAGAGCCAGTTTTAACAGCTCGGCTGTGGGCCGAGGCCCAAAAATGTTTTAAAATGGTTTATAAAAGGCTTTTATGGGAAACGTACAGTGGTGAAAGCATGGCACCGAGCCTCCGGAACCAATCCGCCCAGGTAAGTACCCCGAACTATTTCTTGTGATGATATGATTATGTGCTTATAACGATGGCATGACTGAGTGGTAGTAGGAACTACTCTAGAGACATGAACCATAGGATGATGTGTACTTGTGAAATAACCCCTTACTAAAACTTTTCATAAGACTGAGCTTTAATAGACAGTAGAATAAAATTCTAACGCATAAAATTGTTAATCAGCTCGGATATATCGGTAGATATGAGTGCACGTGGACGTGGGCGTAACACTGACGAGGAACATGACGCGCATCTTCGAGTGGTTCTGCAGGTTCTGAGGGAAAAGCAGTTGTACGCCAAGTTTAGTAACTGTGAGTTCTGGCGTAAGGAGGTAACTTTCTTGGGTCATGTTGTAGCAGCTGCGGGAATTAGTGTGGATCCTAGGAAGATCGAGGCAGTGTTGGATTGGAAACCACCTAAGTCAATTGCAGAGATTCGAAGTTTTCTGGGTTTGGCAGGATACTACAGAAGGTTTGTAGAAGGGTTTTCCTTGATTGCAGCACTATTGACTAAGCTGTTGAGAAAAGGGGTTTCATTTGTGTGGACTGAGAAACAACAAGAGAGTTTTGATAAGTTGAAGAAGATTCTAACTGAAGCTCCGGTGTTAATCCAACCTAAGGCAGGGAAGGAATTCACGGTTTATTGTGATGTATCACATACTGGCTTAGGGTGTGTGCTGATGCAAGATGGAAAAGTGGTTACTTATGCATCTAGGCAGTTGAGGCCTCATGAAGGTAACTATCCGACACATGACTTGAAGTTGGCTGCAGTGGTTTTTGCCTTAAAGATTTGGAGGCACTATTTGTATGGGGAGAAGTCGATAGTATATACGGATCATAAGAGTCTGAAGTACCTCTTGACTCAGAAAGACTTAAATTTAAGCAACGAAGGTGGATCGAATTGTTGAAAGATTACGACTGTTCGATTGAGTACCATGCGGGAAAGGCTAACGTAGTAGCTAACGCATTGAGCCGTAAGGTGGTAGCAGACTTGCGAGCGATGTTTGCTCACCTTAGTCTTTATGATGATAGGAGTCTTTTGGCGGAATTGCAAGTTAAGCCGTCTTGGATTGATCAGGTTAAGGAGAAACAGCTGACAGATGAGGTTTTGAGTGCTCGAAGGTTATAAGTACAGAATGGTGAATCTGAGGGTTACAACCTAGATAGTGATGGAGTACTGTGTTTTCAAGGGAAGGTATGTGTGCCTAAAGACGTCGAGTTGAGGCAGCGGATTCTTTAGGAAGCTCATAGCATCCCATACGCTATGCATCCTGGAGGCAGTAAGATGTATCGTGATTTGAGGGAGCAGTTCTGGTGGCCAGGTCTTAAGCGTGAAGTAACTGGGTTTGTGGGCAAGTGTTTGACATGCCAGCAGGTTAAAGTTGAGCATCAGTTGCCATCAGGGCTGTTGTAGCCGGTAAAGATCCCACAGTGGAAGTGGGAAAGGATTACGATGGATTTCATTAGTGGGCTTCCCCTTACGCCTAGCAAGAAGGATTCAGTATGGGTAATAGTGGATCGTTTAACTAAATCGACTCATTTCATACCGGTGAGGGTTGATTATTCTCTGCAGAAATTAGCCAAGTTGTATGTCGCAGAGATAGTGCGGTTACATGGGGTACCAGTGTCCATTATCTTCGATAGGGATCCCAGGTTCACGTCGTGGTTTTGGAAAGCTTTGCATCAGGCTCTAGGTACAAGGTTAGATTTTATACGACTTTTCATCATGATTTTGACGGCGATCGAGAGAGGTAATCCAAATTCTGGAAGATATGTTGTGAGGCTGTGTTCTGGACTTCAGTGGAGGTTGGGAGGAGTATCTACCTTTGGCAGAGTTTGCTTATAACAATAGTTATCAAGCGAGTATTCAGATGGCACCATATGAGGCGCTATATGGACGGATATGTCGTACTCCTACGTGTTGGATAGAACTGGGTGAACGACAGATATTGGGTCCAGAGTTAGTGGCAGAAACAGAGGACAAGGTTAAGGTGATTCGGGCTCGTCTTAAGGAAGCATCGGACAGGCAGAAGTCTTATGCTGATCTTAAGCGCAGGGATGTTGAGTATGCAGTGGGTGATAAGGTTTTTCTGAAGGTGTCGCCTTGGAAAAAGGTGTTGAGATTTGGTCGGAAGGGCAAGCTAAGCCTTAGGTTCATTGGGCCCTATACTGTGTTGAAGCGAGTGGGACCGGTAGCTTATAAGCTCGAGTTACCAGCAGAGTTAAGTCAGATTCATGACGTCTTTCATGTTTCAATGCTTAGGCGCTATCGATCAGATCCGTCACATATTGTACCAGTTGAGGAGATAGAGGTGAGTCCTGATTTGTCTTTCGAGGAGGAACCAGTACGGATTTTGGATCAAGATGTCAAGGTTCTACGATGGAAGTCAGTACCACTGGTGAAAGTATTATGGCAGAACCATGGCACGGAGGAGGCCACGTGGGAACCGGAGGATGTAATGCGACAACAATACCCCAACTCTTCTGACCAGGTAATTTTGGGGCTGAAATTATTTTTAAGGGGGTAGAACTGTAACATCCTTAAATCGGGGTCTCTGCATCTTGCATGTGTTTGCATGTGATGGTTTGGTTATTGTGTTTGTTTGGTATGTTTTGGGGCTTAGGCATGACCTCGGGTTAGTCCTGGGTCATGGCCAAAATTTTTGTTTTAATGCTTGGGAAGTGGGAGCTAGGTGAGTTAGGTGTTAAAAGAATTAATGGGAGGTTTATGACACAAGAACTGAGTTGGAAAAGTGGCAAGGAGGCGCCACTTAAGGACAAGGAAGGTGATGCCATAGGGAGCAAGGGGGACCTTGGTTCGAGCTGCAGAAATCCCTGCCTGCTCATTTATTTTTGACGCCATAGGTAAGGAGAGGAGTGCTCAGGTGGGACTCTTTCGAATGGATGGAGAAGAGAAATTTGACTAGTTTGACCAGTTCAAACAGATTTGAATTGATGGAGGGGAGCAAATTTAGGAGTTTGAATTCTTTCAAACTCATTTGGGAAGAGTTGGCCGAATGGTGGACTATGGGCAAGGGAGGCTATCGGTTTTGGAAGGCTAGGTGTGCAGAATTTTATAGCCTAAAGGGGTTTTCTTTTCTTTTCTTTTCGTGAGGTGCCAAAACCAAAACACTAGGAGCTTGTTTTCTTCTTTCAATTTCGGCAACTCTAGCTGCTGGCCAAATTGTCCTTTTTGCAAGTTTTGCGAATGTGCCGAAACTCAATGCTCACACTTTCTTTTTGTACCTTTTTGGTCATTCATTGTTAGCCATATTGCCGAATTCACCTTTCTTCTTCTTCTCTTTATTTTGTTCAAAAGCTGAACCAACACCACCCCTCAGTCGACTTCCTTCACTTGTTCTTTTTCCAATCCCTTGTGCCGAAATCTCCTTTCATTTACCTTTGCCGAATTCTTTTTTCTCTATTCTTATTTTCTTCTTCATCTTGATTATTCTCACAATCCGAAACCTTGTTGTTGTTCTCCTCTTGGCCGAATACCTTGCTCATAAACCCCTCTCTTTTTGTGTTTTCCTTTCATCATCTCAAGTGCCGATAGTTACCTCTTCTTTGGTTCTCTTTGCCGAATCCCAAAATTTGGTGTGGTAAGCCATTGTTATTCCATCTTTATTTCTCTCTTTTTCTTTCAGGATTATGGCTGAATCTTTTAGTAGCCTTATGTTCTCTTTTGATTGCCGATTTCCCCTTACTTTGGTGCTAGGGGCCGAACCTCTTTCGGTACTGAAGGGATCTCTTGCGTTAAGGTAAGTTTAGCTCTTGTGGTTTACTCTTTTCGGGATTTATGTCATGGCCGAATGGCCCTATGATTCGTAACGATATGTTAAGGCCGATTGTAGGGAGAAGTGCAGCCGAACGCAGTGGATCTTCGGGTTTCGATTTCCGATCTAGGTAAGGGTCCAACGTTTAGATCTATTCTTTATTCGTTCAAAAGCCAAAGGCTAATCGTTTACGTGTAGCAGTGTGTGGCCGATTGCAAGGGGGTTCATTGTTTGGCTTCGGGATTTGGTTGGAAACCAAATTGGCAAGGTGAGGGCCACATGTGGGCGGCATATCCTTCGGGATTTCTAATAGAGCCGAATAGGCTTTCTAGTCACTAACAATGTGTTGGCCGATTGTAGGAAAGAGAAACAACGCTTCGGGTTTTCCCTGAGTTCGTATAGTTTCGGGATTTTCGCTTAGATCTACGTTTAATCAGGTGTGTAAACACTTACACACTTTATTAGTACAATGATGCTTATTATGTTACTGTATAACCTTTGGTATTAGTGACTTTGCCTTGTGGGCATGAGCTTGGATTCCGAGTAAGTCCCTTGTTATGTGGTATTTGATATATATTATAATGTTCTGTTAAATGCTATGTTATATGATATTTGCATGATCATTCGATATTATGACACGTATGTGATGAACATGATGATGGGTGATGAGAGGAAGGGGATGATATATTTGGACTGTCACCAGTGGTTTTGACCACAAGATGGGTTGGCCCCATCAGTTGATTTGTGACTACGGTCACCGGTGGTTTTGACCAAACTATTGATATGATTTGTGACTAAGTCCCAGTGGTTTTGACCACCAGTGGTTTTGACCACACTAATGATATTTGTGACTACGGTCACCAGTGGTTTTGACCACATCTGGATATTGTGACTCGTCCCAGTGGTTTGGTATCACAGTGGGTTGGCCCCACATGTTATATTACGGGATTGTCATCAGTGGTTTTGACCACATGATGGGTTGGCCCCATCACTTGATTTGCGACTACGGTCACCAGTGGTTTTGACCACACCGATATATGATATTGTGACTTCAGTCACCAGTGGTTTTGACCACCAGTGGTTTTGACCACACGGGGTAGAAAAAGGAGATCGGATGGTTAGGTTATGGGTTGCATGATTTGCATTGTAAGTGGTTGACTTATCGGGTTGGGGATTTATACACTGAGTCTCAGTGACTCACCCCTTCCCTTATATTTTGCAGATGAGGCATAGATCGCGGATATAGAGCCGAGGAGGACTCGAGGTGGCCATGCACTCTAGTTGGTTTTTACTTCAAATCACATTTTCGGTTTTATTTATTTCTTTTAAATTTGGTTGCGGGTTGTAATAAGGCCGCTAGTATTATTTTGGGTTTTTAATTACTTGTTTTTTATTTTGACTATTTTATACATATAACAGATATATGGACTTGTTAAAATAACTGGTAAAAAGCAATGTTTTCAAAACTATAACTCTTTTGGGTTTTTAACCGTTACCATCGGGTAACATAACTTATGAGATGATAACAAGGGTAACTTAAATGGTTTACAAATTTTAAATTTCTAAACCACTCCAAATGTAAAGGGTTTTATACTTGTCAATACTCGTCACACATTGTTTTTAACAAGTACCAAATGTTTTTCTAATATCGAGGATAACAAATAGATTTGTTCAAACATAACTTTGCTAGGTTTAAAGCAACATCAAAAATGATTTCAAACTTCACTTCATATGATGTTTTCTAAACTTTAAACGATAAAAGGGTTCCAATAAAATTTTTAACCGGTAACTAGTTTTATTTAAATGTTTTCACTCCGTAACATGCCGGATTTGGTCATGGTGTGTTGACCGGGTTTGGGGTGTTACAGTACATGTGATAATATGCTATGGTTGGATATGCTATGTTATGGGCTTATGGCCGAATATGACTAAAGAATGGGTTTTGCATCATTTGGCATGTGTTATCTGCTATACTGTGATATTAAGGCTACGGCCCGATTCGATTTATGTGTGCTTCGGCCAAGTATGTTATTGTGAGGGCTAAGGCCCAATCTGCTTTTGAG
Source organism: Gossypium bickii (assembly GCA_025503065.1). Classification (NCBI taxonomy): domain Eukaryota; kingdom Viridiplantae; phylum Streptophyta; class Magnoliopsida; order Malvales; family Malvaceae; genus Gossypium; species Gossypium bickii. The sequence goes on from CP106717.1 coordinate 110,265,522, forward strand.
GGCTTAGGCCCAGTTATCACTCGTAAGGGGAAACACACACTGAGTTTTCGTAAACTCACCCCCTCTTTTTAAATGTTTCAGGTAATCATTAGACCGCGGATTTGGGGAGCCGAGGCAGACTTGTGGTGGCCCTGCAATGTTTTCTCATAAACTCATTTCTTATATTTAAACTTACTTTTAATTTTGGGATTTTGATATATAATAAGGCCTTTGGTATTTTATTTGGTTTTAGCTTTCAATTTGGTGACTCTTTATTATTTAATGTTCAATATGGGATTTTCCTGAAATGATAATAAACCATTTTTATTCAAAATTACTTAAACTCGATTTTCACAACAAAAACAATTTTATTCAAATTAATAACAACTTTGTAAAGTGGGCATTAAATGAATCGGCTTTTATAAACAAACCACAAAACGCGGAGTTTCAAAAAGAATACGAACTTTTTAACAAATGCACAGTTTTTAAATAACCCTTTTATGTGACATGCCAGATCCGGTCGTAACGTCTAGGCCGGGTTTGGGGTGTTACACTCACACAGTATACAGAGCATACTAACACATAAATATGAACTAAAATACAAGACCCCCAAATCCTGGATGTTACAGTTCCACCCCCTTAAAGAAATTTCGGCCCCAAAATTACCTCGTCAAAACAGATGAGGGTATTGCTGTCGCATCGCCTCCTCCGGCTCCCACGAAGCTTCTTCTGAACCATGGTTCCACCACAACACCTTGACTAGAGGAACTGATTTCCTCCGTAATACCTTCACATCCCACTCCAATATCTGAATTAGCTCCTCCTCATATGATAAATCTGGCCTCAACTCAACTTCCTCCACTGGCACCACGTGAGACGGATCCGATCTGTAATGTTGTAACATCGAAACGTGGAACACATCATGCATCTGTTTCAATTCTGAAGGCAACTCTAACTGATACGCCACTGGTCCAACTCGCTTCAAAACCCGATAAGGCCCTATAAACCTGGGACTTAGCTTACCCTTATGTCCAAATCTCATCACCTTCTTCCACGGCGAAACTTTCAGAAACACACGATCACCCACTGCACATTCCACCTGTTTCCGCTTAAGATCTGCATACGATTTCTGTCTGTTAGATGCCTCCTTCAACCGAGCCTGAATTACCTTAACCTTTTCCTCTGACTCTGCCACTATCTCCAGACCTAAAACATGACGTTCACCCAACTCTGTCCAACAAGTAGGAGTCTGACACTTCTGCCCATACAGTGCCATCCGAATACTAGCCTGATAACTGTTGTTGTATGCGAACTCTGCTAAGGGCAAGAATCCCTCCCAACTACCTATGAAGTCGATAACACACCCCCTCAACATATCCTCTAATACCTGAATTACCCTTTCAGACTGGCTATCCGTCTGTGGATGAAATGCAGTGCTAAAATCCAATCTGGTGCCCAAAGCCTGATGCAACGCCCTCCAAAACCGCGACGTAAATCTAGGGTCCCTATCTGATATGATTGACACTGGCACCCCGTGTAGCCTCACAATTTCTGCCACATACAGCTTCGCCAACCTTTAAAGAGAGTATTCAACACGAACAGGTATGAAATGAGCGGACTTTGTCAATCGATCCACGATCACCCATACCGAGTCTTTCTTAGTAGGCGTAAGAGGAAGCCCACTAACGAAATCCATCGTGATTCTCTCCCACTTCCACTGCAGAATCTTCATTGGTTGCAGCAACCCCGAAGGCACTTGGTGTTCAGCTTTGACCTACTGACACGTCAAACACTTCCCCACGAATTCCGTAACTTCCCGCTTTAATCCAGGCCACCAAAACTGATCATGTATATCCCTATACAACTTACTCTCTCCAGGGTGCATAGCATAAGGGCTACCATGCGATTCCCGAAGAATCCTCTGCTTCAACTCCTCATCCTTCAGCATACAAACCCTACCACGGAAACACAAAACTCCGTCGCTATTCATACTGTAGTCCTCTAATCCCCCATTCTGTGCTTGTAGAAATCTCGCACTTAAAACATCATCCACCAACTATTTCTCTTTTACCTGACTTATCCATGTCGGCTTCACCTGCAGCTCCGCTAACAAACTCCCTTCATCATAAAGACTAAGATGAGTGAACATCACCCTCAGATCCCATACTACTTTCTGGCTTAGCGCATCCGCCACCACATTTGCCTTACTCAAGTGATATTCAATCGAGCAGTCGTAATCCTTCAATAGCTCTACCCACCTTCGCTGCCTCAAGTTCAGCTCCTTCTGAGTCAACAGATACTTCAAACTCTTATGGTCCGTGTAGATCACCGACTTCTCTCCATACAAATAATGCCTCCACACTTTCAAAGCAAAAACCATCGCAGCTAACTCCAGGTCATGCGTCGGATAGTTAACTTCATGAGGTCTTAACTGTCGAGACGCATAAGCAACAACCTTCCCTTCTTGCATGCACACAACCTAACCCCATGTGAGAAGCATCACAATACACCACAAAATCTTTCCCAGCTTCAGGTTGAAATAAAACCGTAGCCTCTGTCAAAACCCTTTTAAGCTTCTCGAAACTCCCCTGCTGCTTATCTGTCCATACAAAAGGTACCTCTTTTCTCAACAACTTAGTCAAAGGTGCGGCTATCGAAGAAAACCCTTCAACAAATCTCCTATAGTTGCCTGCTAACCCCAAGAAACTGCGGATCTCTGCCACCGACTTAGGTGGTTTCCAATCCAATACGGCCTCAATCTTCCGAGGATCCACTTTTATCCCTTCCGCAGATACCACATGACCTAGAAAAGCAACTTCTCTCAACCAAAATTCACACTTGCTAAATTTGGCATACAACTTCTTTTCCCTTAAGATCTGCAGCACTACTCGAAGATGCTCATCATGCTCCTCCTCCGACTTGGAATACACCAGGATGTCGTCTATGAGCACCACGATGAACTGGTCCAAGTAGGGTTGGAAAACCTGGTTGATCATATCCATGAATGCAGCTGGGGCATTCGTCAACTCGAACGGCATTACTAGGAATTCATAGTGCCCGTATAGAGTCCGAAAAGCCGTCTTGTGGATATCAGCTTCCTTCACCTTAAGCTGGTGATATCCCGACCTCAGGTCTATCTTCCAAAACACCGCAGCCGCTTTGAGCTGATTAAACAAGTCATCTATCCTCGGCAGCAGGTACTTGTTCTTGATCGTCAGCTTATTCAACTGGCGGTAATCTATGCACATATGCATAGATCTATCTTTCTTCTTTACAAACAACACCGGTGCTTCCCATAGAGACACACTGGGCCAAATGAAACCGTGATCTAACAACTCTTGGATCTGGGCTTTAAGTTCAACCAACTCCTTTGGTGCCATCCTATAAGGAGCGATGGACACCAGCGCTGTACCCGGCAACAGGTCGATTCCAAACTCCACCTCACGATCCGGAGGCAACCCTGGAAGTTCTTCCAAAAAAACATCCACAAACTCCTTTACTGTTCTAACCTCCCCCACAGCTGTTTCCTTTGCATCCAAAGCATTGATAAATATGAAGAAAGCCAAGCACCCCTTCTTCACCATCTTTTCTGCCTTAAGAGCAGACACTACATTAGACAAGTAGTCTCTCCTCTCACCTATCACCAACACATCATTGTCCTCGGGACTCTTCAACAACATGCGCTTAGCAGCATAGTCCAAATTTGCTCGGTACCTTACTAGCCAGTCCATGCCTAAGATCAAGTCAAATTCTCTGAACGGTAGCTCCATCAAGTTAGCCGAAAACACTGACCCCTGAACTTCTAAAGGCACGTCTCTAAAAAGTTTATCTACCACTATTGATTGCCCTAAAGGACTAAGTACTGACATCTTCCTAGAGACAGTTTTAGAATTCACATTCAAGGTTCCAGACACCATACTAGCAATGTAAGAGTGAGTCGACCCAACATCAATCAATGCAATAAAAGGTAACCCAAAAATGAGAAACGTACCCGTGATCACATCTGGTGCATCCCCTTCCTCATGACGTCTGGCTGCGTAAACCAACCCAGGCTGTCTTGCATCTGAGTTCTGTCCGGTGCTCTACGACCTCGGCCAAAACCATTCCATCCTCGGTTCAGACCATGACCTCTCGACATCTGTTGACCACTCTTTCCTGGCTGCACATACCCCTGACCCACTGTCCGAGTCCTATCCATGTCCTGAGGACAGTTCTAAACCAAATGATCCTTCGACCCACACCTGTAACACTCCTTATTCCTTCCCCAATACTCTCCTACATGAGACCTCCCACACTGAGCACACGGACGAAACTTCCAGTAGATGGCACAGGAATGTGAGCAGAACTCTCAACCATAGGCTTTTTCTGAAAATCCCCAGATGATGCTAAGGGTCCAAAACTCCTCTTATTCCTGCCTCTGTCCTTATCTCTGTTCTGTCTCTCAGTTCGCTTAACCTCCTTGGCTATCCGAGCTTTTTCTACCAAAGTAGCAAAGTCCCTTTCCCATTGAGGAGCTATCAACACCCGCAGCTCATCTCGCAGCCCATCCTCAAATCTCACACAGCGCTCGTAGTCAGTAGCAATAATTCTCCGAGCATACTGACTCAGTCGCAAGAATTCTGCCTCATATTCAGCTACTGATTTACCCCATTGTACTAGGTTCAGGAACGCCTTCCTCTGTGCGTCCACGTAACTAGCCCCGACATACTTCCCTTTGAACTTTACCTTAAAGAAACCCCAATCCACTCGGTCCGCTGGAGTACCTTCTCTAACAGTGAGCCACCACTAGTAGGCCTCATCCCGAAGTAAGGAAACAGCGCCCTTCAACTTCTCCTCAGCATGCAGTCCAAGTCATCCATGACCCTCTCGACTACTTCTTACCAATACTCTGCCACATTTGGAGCTACCGCAGAGACGGCCCTAAATATCTCGGCTCCATTCGCAGAAACTAACTTCTAGGCCCCAGTACCCATGTTTGCTCCCGCAACTCTCTCCAAAACCCGCAGCATAGCCTGAGACACTACGTCGTCTCCACCCGTCTGATCTTGAAATTCAGCCTCCGCAGCTGGCGGCGGCGGCTCATTCCCTGATCCATGACCAGACCTAACCGGTTCCGATACAGCCATTCTGCCTCTACCACGCCCACGCGCATTACGACCACATCCCCTAGAACTCATCTCTATCGTCACTTTTTAATCTGTTTTAAAAAGTTTTATGCATTAGCTTTCTTTCCAGTGTTAGATTAAAGGAGAAGTTTTATGATATAAAATCTCAAGTCATTCTTTCGTAAAGGGCACACATCCCTAAAAGTTTCAGTCTCTAGAGAGAATACCCTAAATTCTAACAGCCACAACAAAGCATTATATATCCACTTCCACTCAATTCATTTAACAATCAGAAGACTTACCTAGCAGACCTGGGCGGAAGATTCGAGTGCCATGCCTTCACAAATCCATTCTACGGAAAAATTTCTTCCAACTAATTTTGAATACCAATATTTTGAAAATGTTGTGGGCCTCAAAACCCAAAGGCCGAGTTAAAAAATTTGGACTCTGATACCAAATTGTAACATTCTGAATTCAGCCGTGGTGTTTTGGGCCGGGTTCGGGGTATTACACGTGGATTAAGAGTCTGAATACCTGTAACACCCCTAACCCGAAAACCTTTGCCGGAGTCGAGTATATGGCATTACTAGACTTGACTACTAATTCGGGGCATAAAAAATTTAAAACTGTCCAACTGCGTCATGCTGACTAAATTGACCATAACTCGAGTTACAAAACTCGAAATTTAGATCTGTAAATTTTCCTTGAAACTAGACTCATATAAATTTTTATCATAATGTTTCCAGAATTTTTCATGTGTCCAATTAGTACAGTTTATTCATCAAAGTTACCTCTATTTCACTAGTTGATGATTCTGACCTATCTTTACAAAAACTCAGTTATCTCATTGTACAAAATTTCAATAAGGTTCTTGTTTATTCCAATCAAAAATAGACTCATTAAGGATTCTAAGCATATAAACTATGCTCCATGATTATTTATGTACAATTTTGAACAATTTTTCCAAGATAGAACAGGAAATCACGAATTCATTCAGAAAAAGTCTCACTAAAATTTAAATATTTCATAATATGAAATTCCTTTGCCTACTTTGTTTCTTTCATATCAAAATAGACACAATAAGCTTTAATCCTATATCTTATTCACTTTCTAATTCAATTTATCCTATTTTTGGTGATTTTTCAAAATCACATCACTGCTGCTAACTAAAAACTATTTCATTGCAAAAATATGATTAACTAGTTTATAACCTCCTTACTCAATTTTATTTAAACTCTATACATTAACCATACATATATATACCAAAAACAATTCCAACAAACACACAACCAAACATAATCATCAAGCCAAAATATAAAATTCAAAATATAACAACGATACATAACGATGAAAATAGCCATGTTCGCACGGCTATATTTACAAACAAAATTAAACATCATATGTTTCAATACTTAGCCTAACCTATACATGCCTTCAAAATCATGACCAAAATTTAAAATACCAAAAAGAAGGCGATAGTGTGGATGACTTTCTTGACGATCCCTCTCGAGCTCGTAGCTTTAATCAAAATCTATAAAACAAAGGAGAACATTTCACACTAGTAAGCTTACTAGCTTAGTAAGTCCTGAATTCGTAATAATTAAAATAATTCAACTCGTACGTTTGTACTCACATTTACTTTCAAACTTTCAATTTCAAAGTTATATAACGTATAAATCTATAGAACAATTGCTCTTCAATCGAATGCTTATGATCAAATTATTTACTCATAATCCCACCTTCCAAGACCAAAATGTCATCATTTAACCATGTGTATAAACATTCATATACTTAAAGTTCAATTATTATAATATAGCATCAAATACACAACCATCCATGTGGCCGAATATGCCTAGTCTTGTATCCACATATTAGAAGACCAAAGCCACAATATTCATATCATTCATTAGTAAAACCGAGAACACATATTAAAACTATACATATATACACATATATAAATCTCATTTGTAACACATACAATTTGAAATAAATGACTGAATTACGTGCTTACTTTATTATAAATAGGTAAGAAGTTTAATTCCTACCTTACATGCTTACCTGAGCCGTTGACTCAATAAATTAGCTTTAATTTACCTTGAACAAAAATTCGGTTTCTCTTTTGTAAAACACATCACGGCATCAAGCCTGCTAGGCGCAAAGGCCCGACAAGTGACACCGGCACAAGGCCTGCTAGGCGTAAAAGCCCGATAAGTAACACCGGCACAAAGCCTGCTAGGCGTAAAAGCCCAATAAATAACACCGGCACAAAGCCTCCTAGGCGTAAAAGCCCGAGACATATCAATGTAGTTAAACATTCCCAACACACTCTTCATAACTATTATATACGTATGTCCAATTCAATTGGACTTGCTCACATTAAACCAATAGGATCATTATATCATTATGTAACCCAACAATTCACATCACATAACCAACTTAAATCATCAACCTAGTATACCTATATACATTCGGCCATGATATAAATGGGTACAAAAATTCATCAATTCATACAATTTAATATAATCGTAATTAATTCCTTGACATGTTTTAGTTAAAGGACTTACCTCGGTTGTCGATAGTCCGTGCGAATCGGCTATTCAAGAACCTTCGTCTTTCCTCGGTCTAATTCCGTTTTTCTTTGCTCTTGATCTAAAACACATTAAAATTTAGCTCATTTAATTTCATTTCATCTCAATTTAGTCCTAAAACACACAAATGGGCAATTTACCATTTTGCCCCTAATGTCTCCCATTTTTACAAATTGGTCCTATTTACACAAAACACAAAATATGCAACATTTCCTAACACCATAGCTAGGCCGAATCTTCCCCATAGCCATGTGTGTCCATGCATTTCATTTATTTGACATTTTAACCCTTCGCAAATTTATTCTTTTCAATTTAGCCCTATTTACTCAAAATTATCAAAAACTTCAACACAAAACTTATAAATCTTTAACATATATTTAATCTAAAACCATCAAACATCAAAACTATCCAAGCATGTTAATGGCCGAATCCTATATACATAATATTTTCAAAAATTTAGGCATGGGTCGGGTAATATACGAAGCAACGATCTCAAAAACGTAAAAATTATCAAGAACTAAAAACCGACCATACCTTAATCAAGCTCTTTATATTGCCGAAAATCAAGCTTCAACAATGGAGTTTTCTTCCTCCTACATTCGGCCAAGAAGAAGAACAAGGTATGTTCTCTTTCTTCCCACTTGTTTTTATTATTAAATGTTGTATTTAACACATATATTAACATTATTTATTAATACACTAATATAACTTATAATAAAACTAAAATAACATATAATTTGTAATTGGAGTGGCCCATTGCCGTTCCTTCTTGTTGTATATGGGCTAATTGCCCTTTTAGTACATCTACTTAAAAAGCCACAATCAATTTAGTGCCTTTCACTTTAGCATACAAGTTTTGCGCTTTTCTCGATTAAATCCTTTTTATCAAATTAAGCACTTAAACGACTAAATTTCTACGAAACTTCCACACTCACTAAATCACATATAATAAACACAAAATATAATATTAAAATATTTCTCGGGCTCGGATTTATGGTCCCGAAACCACCATTCCGATTAGGGTCAAAATTGGTCTGTTACAATACCTTTTCTAAGAAAATGGAAAAAATTTTGAATGTAAAAAAAGGAAGATTGAAGATGGGGAGAGGGGGAAGGGCTTCTGGGGTTTAAATAGAGTTCAAATCTGGCATGCTCCCATGCCCGTGGACCGAGGGCATGTCGATTTACACTGTCGCTTCGCACGACCGTGTATTGGAGTGTGTTGTTACCCTATGCTTGTGCTTCAGCCATCCACACCCGTGCTTCAGAAGTCAGTATGTAGGAACGGTTGGGAGCCACGGGCGTGTTTTGGATCTGCTATGTAAGTCAGTAGCTTCACACAGTCGAGGGGCACGGCTGTGTCATTCTGTCAGTGTCCGTGAAGAAGAGTGGTTGGATCCGTGACGTCGGGAGGTGGTTGAACTGGTTCGCACGGCCTCTACTTTTTTAGTATGAAGATTCCGGTGGTCCACACGGCCACGGACACGGCCATGTGTAATGAAACACCCACACCCGGCCCACGAGCCTGGACCGGATCTGGTATGTTCCTCAAGTAAACCGGTTTCAAATTCTTTTGTTACTTAGAGAAAATTTGTGCGATTTTTAAAAAAATATTGTTTGGGTTGGGCTTCTATTGAAAACCAATTTATCTTACATTAAAATCTATTTATTTAAGGTGACAAAATATTTAGGGTTTAGTTTTAAAAAAAAAAGTTAATACTTAATACTTTAATAGATAAATCACATAGACATAATAAATAAAAATAAATGGAAAACAGTTCAACTATGGCCTTATGGCCTTATTACATCAAATAAGTTCCAAATAAGTCAATTACTTAAATAAAAATAATAGTCCATAAAATAAAAACTTCATGTTGAGCATGGCCACCACAAGTTCTGCCGTCCCGGTCCATCACTGCTCATCACCTGAAACATGGTCCCACAATGGGGTGAGTCAAACAGACTCAATGTGTACACGACACTAAATCATAATAGAATTAGGCATACAAGAGTTACACATTCAGAATAATGAATACAAGTTATGATGCATTCCCAAACCCAAACCTAATTGTCCATCCGCTACACACCCCCGTACATGCCAGTCACACCGTGGGGACTACTAAGTCGACCCTCCATCCGCTACACACCATCGAAGGCAGTCGCTGCAGTCGACGTGCTCATCGCCCATATAAAATTTGTGGCATAGCCACCAGATAATTGTGTCATGAGACACCACATTCAGATAATGTAACCGAAGTTAACACATTCAGATAATGTGACCGAAGTCACCATGTTCAGATAATGTGACCGAAGTCACCACATTCAGATAGTGAGACCAAAGTCACCACATTCACTTCCCCTTTCTCATATAACCCATATGCCCCAAATCATATATTATGCATTAATATGCCAATTTTCACATTCTTATAACTTTTCACATGTTAAAAATAACATATTTCATAATCCTAGTAGGAGTAGGAAACGTACCTGAGTACTTTGTACCATTGTATGGTACCTTAGCCATACTTTTCATATTCTTAAAATCACATACATATATTTAAACATTGCCATAAAACTTATTAAGAAATAGTGTGGGGTACACACCTGATTCGCTTAGCAAATTCCTTGAGATCCCAAAAAGCTTGATCTAATGCTTAGATCCTTAATCCCTACATTTGATTAATCACTTACTACTTTAATAAAAAGCCATTCGGCCACAAATCCAAATCCTAGTAGGATTAGTATTCTTAAACTTACCTTGTTTGCCGATTTGATTAATAATCAAATCCCGTAATTTGTAGTATTCCTTCCTTAAAAATCGGCTAGCCACCAAATCATTTAACTAGGTCAGTTTTCGACTTTTGAATAAATAGGAAATAATTCTAAATACCAAAAATAAGCCTTGGCCAAATACTTTATATGCTTACCTTGTGGATTTTAAATCCCGAAACTCACCGAATAACTAGGGAACACGTGGCCTATGGTGTACCTTCAGGAAAAGAACTTTTCCTTCCTTGTAAATCCCGAAAGATCTCCTTACTTGAAGAAATCGATTGCACCTTCACTTCAATCTTCAGAGATTCGGCTATGGCTAGATGATGATCTCACAACTTTCGGCTTTTGGAGGGATTAGAGAAGGAAGAATAAAGATGGAGGATTCGGCTAGAACACAAGGTATTTCGGCTTGGCAAAAATAAAAGAAGAAGAAGATTTGGTGAAGAGAATTTGGCAAAGGCTTTCAAAGAACAGAAAATAATGCAGAATGGCCTCTCTTTTCCTTTTATAGCCGAAATTACTAAGCTAGAGTCCCTTACTTGGCCACCACTCTTCTATTTTGATAGCTTTATCCCTTTAATTATCATAAATAAAAGAGTTTAATCCAACATTTATCTCTTCAAAATAATCCAATTTAAAAATCCTTTATTTATCACCTTTTTAATCGAATATTTATGAAACTAAAACACCTCCTTTCTAGAAGCATGTGCCGTCCACCTCAGTCTTCTGGAAGCAAAAATAAAACCTCCTTTATTTACTTCCCAAGTGACTCGAACTCGGGCCCATTCCTCTTGCATATGGTGCCATTTCCATCCATAGCCCTAAGTGACATCTTCAGCCACTTTTCCAAGCTTTGTTTGTGTGTCAAATTTCACAAACTTTTTCTTTTAAGGCCACCTTGCCTTAATTTCCCCTTTTAAGCTTTAAAACTTGACATTTCTTTTCATTTCCAAGTTTCCAAAAATTTTCGTTCGACTCTTTAAACTTGACATTTCCTTACATTTCCAAGTTTCCAGAAATGTTCACTTTCCTTTTTTGAATCATTTCTAAATCATTTTCCTAGTTTCCATAAATGTTCACTTTCATCTTTATTCCTTTACATTTTCAGGACATTTCCCCTACATTTCCAAGACAAGACATTTCCTTACATTTCCTTGCATTTCCTTACATTTCCATACATTTCCTTACATTTCCATACATTTCCACACATTTCCTTACATTTCCTTACATTTCCTTACATTTCCTTACATTTCCTTACATTTCCTTACATTTCCTTACATTTCCTTATTTCTAGAATTCACATAACACATTTATAATTCATAAAACATGCCATTTTACCACATGGTTCCTTGTGTCATGCTTCACATGGAGTTTCTTTTAAAGCCTCATTTACCTGGCTCCCCTTTTTACTTAAAAACCAATAATTTTCCAAAGCTTTCTTCTTCCATCCTAGAATTCTAAAAACCCTTAATACACTTCCAACACTTCCAAAACCTACTAACTCATGAATTAGGCACGAACGCATAACCCCTAATCTAGGATGTTACATGTAAGGCCGTGTGGCTTGGAAATATGCGCTTCTGGTTAGTTTAAATGAGAAAAGAAAAAGGAAAAATAATGTAAAATGAAAATAAATGCAAAATTCAGTAGGGTTAGTGCTCGGGTTGCCTCCCGAGAAGCGCTCGTTTATAGTCTTAAGCTAGACTGTCCTTGTGTTTAAAAAATTTCAAAGAGGTTTAAAGGTTTGAATGTCTTCCCTCATGCTGAAAGTTCTGTGTTCTTGATGAAGTTCAAATTGGGAAGTTTTTACCTTAGAAATGTCGTATGTTGGGGTGCTTACTTCGACTGTCCCGTGTGGGAATACATTAATTACCTTAAAAAGGATTTCCTTGTTTGTGTCAGGGTCTGGAGGAGATAGTCGTAGGTCTAATAATACCTGATCTTCGCTTTTGGAGTTGTCTATCTCGTAGAGTGGTTTTGGCTCTATTTCTTATATCCTTAATATTTTCTTGAAGTGCGTTTTCCACTCGTCTAATTCATCGGGTTGAACCTTTTGTTCCTCATGATCTATTTCTTTGTTGGCACTGTATTCAAGATCAGGTTCAATCGTGCCCTTTTCTGGTACTTCCTGAAAAGAAGGGTTAATCGAATGGTTATCATTGGATTTTTCTTTCTTACCTTGGTCATTTGATGTCCTGGTTGAATCGAGAGCTTGAAGAGTGACTGCCTTATTACCTACACAAAGTATGAGTTCACCTGTGGCAACATCAATTTTAGTCTTGGCAGTTGCTAGAAAAGGTCTTCCTAAAATTAAGGGGATTGAATTATCCTCATCCATGTCTAAGACAACAAAGTCTACTGGAAAAACAAATTTATCAATTTTTACGAGAACTTCTTCAATAATGCCCCTAGGAATTCTAACAGTTTTATCAGCTAATTGAATACTCATCCTAGTCTGTTTGGGCTTCCCTAAACCTAGTCGTTTAAACAATGTATAAGGCATGACATTTATGCTTGCCCCTAAATCAGCTAACGCATTATCAATAGTTAAACTACCAATTAAACATGGAATTGTAAAACTCCCTGGGTCTTTTAATTTCTGTGGTAGTCTATTTTGTAAAATTGCTGAGCACTTTACGTTGAGTTCTACATGTAGCTCTTCATCTAATTTACGTTTGGTTGTCAAGAGCTGTCTTAAAAATTTCCTCGCGTCTAGCATCTGAAAAAAAGCTTCAAGAAGAGGTAAGTTAATGTGTAATTTCTTTAAAAGTTTAAGAAACTTACCGAACTGTTCTTCTGAATCGTCTCTTTTTAATGCTTCGGAATAAGAAATGCGAGGTTGATACTCTTTGATTACCGATTTTGGCCTTTGTTGTGTTACCTCTACCTTTCCTTCGTCTACCTTGTCTTCTTGTTTTGTGAAGGGTTCGTCTACCTCTGCATTTTCCAGAGCTGCTATGGCTTGAATTTGCTCATTTGGATTAATCTCAGTGTTGCTTGGTAGACGTCCTTGTAGTCGTTCTGACATGAGCTTTTCGAGTTGTTTGACTGCACTGGTGACTTCTTTGACTGACTTAGTAATTTTCCCGATTCGGCTCTCGTTGCTTTTGATTGTTCTCTCAGTTTTTTGATACGTTTTTCTGTGTCTGCCGAAAATTTTGCCATTATTTCTTCGAGGGTTGGTATCTTTTGTTGTGGATAGGGCTGATTTTGGAAGTTTTAAAGAGGTTGTTGCCTTTGATTTCCTTAATTTCCTTGGCCTCCCCATGAAAAATTTGGGTGGTTTCTCCAACCTAGATTGTAAGTATTACTATATGGATTATTATTGGATCTGAAATTATTACCTATAAGTTCATCTGTTCGCTCTCTGCTTCCGGTTGGTAGGGTGGATACTCAGAATTCGCCACAGTTCCACTTGCATCACACTGCATTACTGGATGTACCTACGAAGAACACAAACTGTCAAGCTTTTTATTAATTATCTCCATTTGTGTTGATAGCATGGTTACTGTGTCTATGTTGAAGGCTCCTGCTGATTTCACCAGTTTCATCCTTGTAACTTGCCACTGATAATTATTCAGTGACATCTCTTCAATGAACTCGTACGCTGCTTCAGGAGTTTTTTTGTTCAAGGTTCCACCGGCGGCTGACTCGATTAGTTGCCTCGTTGAGGGGTTTACACCGTTATAGAATGTTTGGACTTGTAGCCACAAGGGTAGACCATGGTGTGGACACCTTCTCAAGAGATCTGTGTATCTCTCCCACGCATCGTATAATGTCTCTACATCCATCTGCACAAAAGAAGAGATATCATTCCGTAATTTAGCCATTTTGGCTGGTGGAAAATATTTCATTAAAAACTTTTCGGTCATTTGATCCCATATAGTGATTGACCCTCGTTGTAACGAGTTTAACCACTGTTTGGCTTTATTTCTCAATGAAAAAGGGAATAACCGAAGACGTATGGCATCATCAGAAATGCCATTTATTTTGAAGGTATTACAGAACTCTAAGAAATTAGCTATATGAGTGTTTGGATCTTCGTCCTGCAAACCATCAAATTGAACAAACTGTTGAATCATTTGTATTGTGTTAGGCTTTAATTCAAAATTATTAGCAGCTATAGCGGGCTTAACAATACTCGATTCTGCTCCTCTTAAATACGGTTTAGCATAATCAAACATTGTACGTGAAGCGATGCGTTCCCCCACATTGTGTGATGGTGGATTAATCTCGTGTATCCCTTCAGTAGGATTGGATCTGTCTTCTTCCTCTCTTTCTGTATAGTTTAGGGCTCGCCTGATTTCTTGGCGATTCTTTCGAGCGGTAGCTTCAATATCATTGTCGTATACTAAAGGTCCTCTCGGGTTCCTCCTAGTCATAAACTAGAGGTATCTGGAAAGAAAAGAAAGAAAGAAAAATTAGCAAAATTAAAAATTAAACTAAAAGCAAATTAATTTGTTGAAAATAAAAATAATGGCTAAAGTAATAAAAATAGAGTTTTCTTAATATTTTAGATCCTCGGCAACGACGCCAAAAACTTGATCGCTGAAATCAGAGCTTTAAATTTTATAAAAGAATAATCAAACCTGGAAACTAATCTAACAACGATTAAAGGCAACTGTACCTATCAAACAGTAGTATAGCTTATTAAAGGCAACTGTACCTATCGAATAGTAGTATAGCTTAGGCAAGATTGGATATTGAGCCCAAAGTATCCAAAAGTATTAATACTAACTTTCTTTTTATTATTTAGCCTTAAAAATAAAGTGAAGTTTGTTTTAATCTAAATTAACGATGACTAAGCTAAGGACACTTAAGAAAAAAAGAACGAATTGGGAAATATCTTGAAGAAAAACTCAATTGATCACGACGACACCGTCAAGCCGAATCCACCTAGACTTCACTTGTTATCTAACCCTAAATCATATGATTTATTTACTTAGCTTGATCAGTAGGACTCCCTAACCTATATTAACCCCTCTCTCGAGGCGAATAACGTCTAACCCTAGGTTAATTAGGGGAACTCTCGTTCTCTTATAATAACCCCCTAGAATAGCAGTAAATCGATCTGTGGATTGCCATATTAGGTTTCATCCTAATTCGGCACAATCTCATAACCTGCGTTCGATCAACTCCGCTTAATTACGCTAGATTTACTCTTAAGTAGGGTCTATTCCTCCTCCACCTAAGCACATTCGATTTGGATTAAGCATGCATAATTAAGAACAAACTAAGTAATTATCATAAAATTCAGTAATCAAATAACAAGATTCATCTAGGTTTCATCCCCTTCAGGTATCTGAGGGGTTTAGTTCATAACTAAGAAAAAAAACATCTCAAGAGAAAAGATAAAGCAAAACATAAGAAATCCCTAAAACTCCCTGAAGGAATTGAAGGAGAATTCCATCGTCTTGAGTATAATTTCGGCTTCTTGGGATGGATCAACTGGCTAACTTCAAGCGATTCCCACAATTCTGACCTTTCCGGCTTGGCTCCTTAGCCTAGCTCGACTCCCCTTCAAAGGTGGCACTTAGGGGATATATATATAGGCTCTTTAGAATGTGATTCTTTCTCCCCAAGTATCCTTTTTCGACTGAAATTGCTCATTCCAGCGACAGAGGCACGGCCATGGCACATGCCCGTGTGGCTCGACTTCAAGCCGTGTTCAGATTTCTACTTTGAGGCACGGCCGTGTAAATCGGGGGAGGGGCCATGTTCTAGATGCTCAACAAGGCACGGCCGTGTGGTCTTTGGACCAGGCCGTGTCGATTTTATGATATGGCCCATTTCCTTCGTTCTGGGCCCATTTTACGTTCTTTTCATCATCGGGTGCTTTCCTAGGTATAACACATGAAAAGAATGGATTAAAAGCACCTTTTTATATAAATCAAGGGATAAATCATCCAAAAGTAAGCTAAATGCGGGATTAAAATATGTTATAATTACGGTTTATCACGTCACTATCTATTCGGTGAAAAATGCCACGTCTACTCGGATCATAAGAGTCTAAAGTATTTAATGACTCAAAAGGATCTGAACTTGAGACAGCGACGGTGGTTAGAACTATTGAAAGATTACGAGCTCGTGGTTGATTATCACCCGGGGAAGGCTAATGTGGTTGCTGATGCACTTAACCGAAAGTCGCTATTTGCTCTTCGCGCAATAAATGCGGATATAGTTATGACTGAGGATGGTGCGATCATTGCTGAGTTAAAAGTGAGACCGTTGTTTGAGCAGCAGATTCGAGAAGCCCAAGAGGTTGATGATGATTTAAAAGCAAAAAGGAGTCATTGTGGCTCGTGTACGGATTCAGACTTTCAGATAGATGCTGAAGGATGTTTAAGGTTCATGAATTGGATCTGTGTACTGAAGAACCCTGATTTGATTCGAATGATTTGTGATGAAGCTCATAGTAGTAGATTGTCGATTCATCCAGGTAGCACAAAAATGTATAACGATCTGAAACAGCATTACTGGTGGCATGGTATGAAACGAGACATTTCAGTCTATGTGTCAAAGTGTTTAGTGTGTCAACAAGTGAAAGCTGAGCATCAAGTGCCTTTAGGACTACTTCAGCCGATTATGATACATGAATGGATGTGGGATCGAGTCACTATGGACTTCATATCGGGTTTACCTTTGACGCCAAGTAAAAAGGATTCAATCTGGGTTATTATTGATAGATTGACGAAATCGGCTCATTTCATTCCGATACGTATGGATTTCTCACTCGATAAATTAGATGAGTTGTACCTATCACGGATCGTACAGTTGCACGGAGTACCTGTATCTATTGTTTCGGATAGAGACCCGAGGTTCACATCACAATTTTGGAAGAAACCGCAGGATGCTTTGGGTAGCAAGTTACACTTCAGTACAACTTTTCACCCTCAGTCGGATGGTCAATCCGAGCGTGTTATTCAAATACTCGAGGATATGTTGAGATGTTGCGTTCTTGAGTTTGAGGGTACATGGGAACGATACCTACCTTTGATTGAATTTGCATATAGTAATAGCTTTCAATCAAGTATTAAAATGGCATCCTACAAAGTATTTTACGGTCAAAAATGCCGTACACCTTTATATTGGACGGAACTAAGTGAAGGCAAGATACACGGGGTTGACTTGATCAGAGAGACAAAGCAAAAAGTTAAAGTAATTCGGGAAAATTTGAAAGCTGCATTAGATCGACAAAAGTCATACGCGGATTTGAAACGAAAAGATATAGAGTTTCAAGTGGGTGATCGAGTGTTCTTGAAAGTATCGCCGTGGAAAAAGATACTTAGATTTGGTCATAAGGGAAAGCTGAGTCAGAGATTTATTGGGCCTGTAACATCCTGGAAAGGGCCTATGCATTTTCGGTTTAGTTGTATGAAATGACAAGTCTTAAGCATTATGAATAAATTTTTGATATTTTTGGAAACTCAAAAATGTATGAAAATGCATGGAAATGGAAATGAACATTTTGGAAACACGAACATTTTGGAAACACGGAAATGCATTAGGACATGAACATTTTAGGAAACCAGAAATGTAAGGAAATGGTTCAAAAATGGAAGGTACACATTTTTGGAAACTAAGAAATGAAAATGGAAATGATCCAAAAATGGAAAGTATACATTTTAGGAAACTTGGAAATGTAAGAAAATGGCAAGTAAACAGAGCCGATCAAAAATTTTAGGAAACTTAGAAATGATGCAGAAATGTCAAATTTTAAAGTTTAAAATAGGAAATAAGGGCAAGATGGCCTTAAAAGAAAAAGTTGGTAAAATTTGACACACAAACGGGCTAGGAAAAGTGGCCTGAAGATGGCACTTAGGGCCTATGGAAATGGCGCCATGTGCAAGAGGCATGGGCCTGGGTTCGAGTCACAAGGGAAGCAAATAAATGAAGTTTTATTTTTTGTTTCCCAGGCTAAGGGGTGGACGGTACATGTGTTTAAAAAGAGAGGTGTTTTATTTCCATTAATATTGCATAATAATGTGATAAATAAAAGCTTTTTAATTTGGATTATTTAGAAGAGATAAAAAGGATTTTTCTTTATTTATTTTTAAATAAGGTGATAATATTATCACAAGGAAGAGTGGTGGCCAAGTCAAAGACTCTTGGCCTAGTAATTTCGGCTAAAGAAGGAGAATTAAAAGATTTTCTCTCATCTTTTCCAAGTGTGGCCGAAATTTCCCTAAGCAAACCCTCTCTCTGCCGAATTTTCTTCTCCTCTTCTCTTCTTCTCTTTTCTTCATCTGTCAAGCCAAAAGTCTTTTCTTTTGATACCTGATTAAACTCCATAGCCGAATCTCTGTGACTCTAAGCAAGGAAGTAATCAACTACAGCATCAAAAGGGGTAAGATCTGTGGTCAATCGATTTGTATTCCTTCTCTTTTTATTGAAAATCATGGTACTAATTCTATTATCAATTTTGGCC
This sequence comes from Gossypium bickii, assembly GCA_025503065.1. Taxonomy (NCBI): domain Eukaryota; kingdom Viridiplantae; phylum Streptophyta; class Magnoliopsida; order Malvales; family Malvaceae; genus Gossypium; species Gossypium bickii. The sequence goes on from CP106717.1 coordinate 110,284,397, forward strand.
GAATCTACAAGGGATCTCTCAGGTTTCTACAATTGTTGAATACAAGGGTCAAGGATCTAAGGTAAGAACAATGAATTTTTGTTCTTCTAAATTCTTTTAATCAAGATCTAGGAAATAATCCCTTTTGTGTTTCTTGGCCGATTACCAAAGGAGGAATTTTGGGATTTCAGATCTAAGGGATTTCAACATCTCCATAAGCCAAGGGTTACTTTTTGAGATTTAGAATCACAAGGTAAGTGCTAAGAAATTCGGCTAAGGCTTATGTTACATGTTTGGATTTATTATTTAGCCGAAAACTAACCTATGAAGTAATATAGTGTTTAGCCGAATTCACAAGGGAGGAAAACAAAGATCCGGCACTTGATTCTTAAAATCAATTCAGTTACAAGGTAAGTAATACAAATCCTAGTTGTATTTGGAAAAGTGGCCGAATGGTCTTTTAAAGTGATTAACTTATGTAGGATTTGAGATCTAAACTGTGATCGATTCTCTTGAGATTTCAAGGAATCTATTGTTTAATCAGTGTGTACTCACGCTAACTTTCAATATATTATGGCAATAATTATTTTAATATATGAAGATGCATAAGAATGAGAATGTGGCTAAGTACCACAAATGTGGTAAAGAGTACCCAGGTACGTTTCTTACTTCTGATAGGATTACGAATATGATATATTTTGAACATGTGAATAGTAACATGAATGAGAAATAAGTATGTTATGCATGATATAATCATATTTGGGGCATTTTGGGCTATATGTGAAAGGGGAAGAAGGTGTTGACTTGGTCTCACTAACGGAATATGGTGACTACGGTCACATAATATGAATATGGCAACCGGTTACATTATCCGAATTTGGTAACCGGTTACATTATTCGAATATGGTGTCTAATGACACAAATTATATGGGCGATGAGCACGCCGATCATTGCAAATGATCGCCTTCGATGGGTGTGTAGCGGATGGAGGGTTGACTTAGTAGTCCCCACGGTGTGATTGGCGTGTACGGGTGGTGTGTAGCGGATGGATAACTAGGCTTGGGTTTGGGTTGCATCATTTTTATATGAATATGTCTTTGATATGAACATGTATGCCGAATTGTTGATTGTTAGTTTGTGTACACATTGAGTCTCAGTAGACTCACCCCTTGTGGGACTATTTTTGTGTGATGAGCAAGAATGGACCGGGTCGGGCAGGAGTGAAGGTGGCCATGCAGGAGAAAAATAAACGATTTGGACTTTATTTTTGCTAAGTACTTTTCATTTTAATTTTGGAAATTATTGATGTAATAAGGCCATAAGGCCCAAATTTGATTGCTTCATTTCTGTTTAAATTTTTATTATTATGTTACGAATTATTTTAAAATTAATGATTGTTTTAAAACATATTTCTTAAATAAACCCTAGATTGTTTTTTTTTTGTGTCACTTTAAATAATTGTTCTTTTAAAATTAAGTAAACGGGTTTCCAACCTAAGCCCAACCCAAAACCAATATCTTTCGAAAAATACACAAATTATCTCTAAATAATAAAGAATTCAAAACCATTTTTCTTAAGGAACATACCAGATCTGGTTCAGGCTCGTGGGCCGGGTGTGGGGTGTTTCAGTTTGGTATCAGAGCCCAGTTTTAAACTCTCAGCCTGTGGACAAAGGCCCAAAACGTTTTTAATTCGAACCCAAATGATTTTCTTTGAAATAAAGCAGGTATTCTGGCATGGCACCTAAGCCTCCGACCCGTAGTCCACCAGGTAAGTACCCCTAACTATTTGGGTGATTATGTGAATTATATTATGAACTTTAGAAGGGTAGAAAAGGCATGGCACGTAGAATAGTGTGATAGGAATTTGAACCCTAGGACTAGACTACTCAAACACACAGAACCCATAAGACTTAATAAACTTAACAAACCTATGGCTAAGTCACTGAGATAGGGTGTGGTAACCCCTGTACGCATGTCTAGGATTGGATCCGGAAGAGCCTGGTATTTAAGCAGTCCTAGTGACTCACCTCCTCTTTGCGGGAATCCACCTGCAGTGCGTAGCTTCGGTTCACCCTAACTCGGAGGGCTCGATGGTGTGGCAACCTCATGCGCATGTCTAGGAATGGTTTCGATGGGAGCTTGGTATTTAAGCAGTCCGCGTGACTCACCTCCTCACCATTTGAATCCTGCCTGGTGCGTAGCTTTGGTTCACCCTGACCAAAGAGGGCTCGGTCATAGGCTAAACCTAAGGACTAAAATCCGAAAGGGAACTAGCCATGTTTTTTTAAAAAAGAAAAAAAAACAACAAAACCCTTGTTTTAAAACCTTTGAAATCACTCTTTTGATTTATGGAAACTCTCTTTACAAAATTTTCCAAAAAAATTTTCGATTGGTGAAAATTACAAAAATACTCTTAGTGGTAAAATTACCAAAATGCCCTTGATTCACAAATTGTCAAACTTCTCAACGATTTTGCCAAAACTTCATTATTTTATAAATGTTCAAAAACCCTAATTTGTAAAATATCAAAATACCCTGATTTTCAAAAATTACAAAATTGCCCCTAACTTACAAAATTACCAAAATGACCCTGATTCCCAAAATTTTTGCAATATCTCCATTTTGGAAGGAACAATTCTCAAAAAGAACCCACAAAGTTTTACAAGTTTTGAAATATCCCTAATTTATTAAATTTTACCAATTTACCCTGGCTTTTGGAAAATTACCAAAATACCCCCGAGGTCAAAAATTACCGACATACCCCTGGATTTCAAAATTTTTCCAAATTTACACCGGGACTTTAAAATTACCAAAATACTTTTGACAAAATCACCGAGGAACTTTCTGTTTTGCAAAATTATGAAAATGCCCCTGTAGGACAAAATTACGAAAATACCCATGGGTAGTGGAAAAACAACAACGATGAAAACTACAACGTTTCTCTGAATGAACGAAAGTTCATACTTGTTTGATGGATGGATGAATGAATGGAAAAGACTGTGTGCTGTATGAATGCGAAAGAACCACTCTTAAATCCCTTTTCATAAAACTATTTCGCGGGTAAATAAGTGGAACAATGACTAATCCATAAAATTCCTTAATCAGATCTCGATGCTAAGAAATGAGCTCCAGAGGACGTGGTCGTCGTGGACGAGGTAGAGGAAGGATGACTGTGTCAGAACCCGTTAGATCGGTCGTGGTTACGACAATGAAATACCACCGCCACCACCACCCCTGGTGTGAGTCTTGCCGAAAGCAAGAAGCTCGACGGAAGATGATCGTGTGTCGCAGTCTTGGCCGCAAGTTTTGGAATTGGTGGCTGGTGCGGGTGGAAATTCAGGAACTCAAAAATCTGTGCCGGAACGGCTCTGAGCTAATGGAGCCGAGATGTTTCGTAGAGTGTCGGGAGTGGCACCCAGTACAGCTGAGTACTGGTTGGAAGCGATGGAACGCATCATGGATGAGCTCGACTTGACCCCTAAGGAGAAGTTAAAGGGGATGGTGGCACTGTTACGCGATGAAGCGTATCAATGGTGGTTAACTGTGCGAGATGGTGCCACACCGGAGGATCGACACAGGGAGTACGTTAAGGAAGCGTACCAAAAGAAATATGTGGGAACCAGGTATACGGATGAATAAAGAAAGGCTTTTCTGGGGTTGGTGCAAGGGAGTAAGTCTGTCGTAGAATATGAGGCAGAATTTCTAAGGTTGAGCCGCTATGCTCGAGGGGTAGTGGCAACTGAGCATGAACGCTGTGTCCGTTTTGAGGACGGACTGAGGGACGATCTGAGACTGTTGATAGCACCGCATCAGGAGCGGGAATTCTCTGCTTTGGTGGAAAAGGCCAAGGTGGCCGAGGGAATCAAGGATGCTACCAAGCAGGCTGTGGATAGGAATAAGCCCAAAAGAGGTTTTAGGCCATCTGGAAAGGGTCATAAGAGGCCTAGAGTTGACGGGCCACGGAATCAACAAGCTGGTACGGGCTGGCAGTATCGCCCTTGTGAGCATTATGGAAAGAGGCACTTGGGAGAATGTTGGAGAAAGACGGGATGATGCTTCAAGTGTGGGTCCAAGGACCATATGCTTAAGGATTGTCCTAAGCAACCAGATGAGAGCCGACTGGCAGCTCAGAATGTTAGTCAGGCTGGTAGAGGCGGACAGCAGCCTCAACGGGGTTGTGGTTCGGCCAACAGAGGTAATGGTGCTGGCAGAGGTCGTGGAGCACAGGGCCGAGGTGCTGTTAATGCAGAAGCAAGGCAACCGGGTTTGGTTTATGCGGTTCACTGAAGGGAGGATGGTGACGCACCGGATGTAATAACCGGTACGTTCTTTTTTTCTGACAAACCCTATTTTGCTCTGATTGATGTGGGCTCGACCCATTCCTATGTTGCATGTAGTGTAGTGGAAACACTAGGCCTAGACTCAGAACTCTCTGATAGACAGATGACTGTAGTAAGCCCATTAGGCCAAACCGTAGTGGTAGACAAGATCTTTCGGAATGTACCCCTAGAGATTCAGGGAGTGAACTTTTGGGCTGACTTAATGGAGTTACCCTTCGGAGAGTTTGAGCTTATACTTGGAATGGATTGGCTAGTAGAACATCGAGCCGTGTTGGATTGTGTGGCTAAACGTATGGAACTAAGAACCCCCGAGGATGAGGTAGTAGTGATGATCGGAGAAAGGAGGAACTTCTTGTCTAACGTGGTTTTTGCTACCAAGGCCGAGAAGATGGTTAAGAAGGGTGTAAGGCATTCTTAGCCTTCGTAAGTGCGTTAGGAGGTAAAGATGAAGGTGTTCATGGAGTTAGGACGGTAAGGGACTTCGTAGATGTGTTCCCAGATGAATTACCAGGAATACCCCCAGATAGGGAGGTGGAATTTGGAATAGACTTGCTACCGGGAACAGCTCCTGTGTCAATCGCTCCATACCGGATGGTGCCAAAGGAGTTAGTAGAGCTCAAGGCTCAAATCCAAGAACTGTTGGATCGTGGGTTCATTCGACCCAGTGTGTCTCCGTGGGGAGCACCGGTCCTATTTGTGAAGAAGAAGGATGGAACTATGTGAATGCGCGTAGACTATCGTCAGTTGAACAAACTGACCATCAAGAACAAGTATCCTTTGCCAAGGATAGACGACTTGTTCGACCAGCTGAAAGGGGCAGCTGTGTTCTCGAAGATAGACTTAAGGTCGGGATATCACCAGTTGAAGGTGAAGGAGGCTGACATTCATAAGACCGCTTTTAGGACAAGATACGGTCATTTTGAATTTGTAGTTATGCCGTTTGGGTTGACGAATGCTCCAGCCGCGTTCATGGACATGATGAATCGGGTTTTCCAACCCTACCTGGATAAGTTCGTCGTTGTGTTCATTGACGATATTTTGGTGTACTCGAAGTCGGAGGAGGAGCATGATGAGCATCTCCGAGATGTGTTGGAAGTGTTAAGGGAGAAGAAGCTCTATGCCAAATTCAGCAAGTGTGAATTTTAGCTTAAGGAGGTGGCATTCTTAGGTCATGTGGTATCCGCAGAAGGAATAAGAGTGGATCCTAGGAAGATCAAAGCAGTGTTGGATTGGAAACCACCTAGGTCCGTGGCTGAAATCCGAAGTTTCTTAGGCTTGGCAGGCTATTACAGAAGGTTTGTGGAAGGGTTCTCGTCTATAGCCGCGCCTTTGACAAAGTTGCTAAGAAAGGAAGTACCCTTTGAATGGACTAATAAGCAGCAGGAGAGCTTTGAAAAGCTTAAGAGGGTGTTGACGGAAGCTCCAGTGTTAATTCAGCCAGAGGCAGGCAAGGATTTCGTAGTATACTATGACGCTTCGCATACGGGATTAGGCTGTGTGCTAATGCAAGATGGAAAAGTGGTCGCTTACGCATCTCGGCAGTTAAGGCCTCATGAGGTTAATTATCCAACCCATGACTTGGAACTAGCAGCAGTGGTTTTCGCCCTCATGGTTTGGAGGCACTATCTTTATGGAGAAAGGTCAGTGATCTACATGGACCACAAGAGCCTTAAGTACTTGTTGACTCAGAAGGAGTTGAACTTGAGGCAACGAAGGTGGGTGGAGTTGTTGAAGGATTATGATTGTTCGATAGAGTACCACCTGGGCAAGGCGAATGTGGTAGCAGACGCCCTAAGTCGGAAGGTTGTGTCAGATTTAAGGGCTTTGTTCGCTCATTTAAGTCTGTATGAGGATGGAAGCTTTGTTGGCGAGTTACAAGTCAAGCCCACATGGTGAATGAGGTGAAAGAGGGCCGGTTGGTCGATAAGGATCTAAGTGCTAAGATTTGCAAGCAAGGAGCGAGCAGAGAATTAGGGGATTATGGTGTCAATGAAGAAGGAGTATTGTGCTACAAAGGAAAGGTTTGTATGCCGAAGGATAAGAAGTTGAGACAAAGGATTCTTCGGGAAGCGCATGGTAGCCCTTATGCTATGCATCCTGGAGGCATCAAGTTGTATAGAGATCTAAGGGAACAATTTTGGTGGTCTGATCTGAAACGAGAGGTGACTGAATTCGTGGGAAAGTGTCTGACGTGTCAGCAAGTTAAGGCTGAACACCAAGTTCCATCGGGATTACTTCAACCAATTGAGATTCCCCAATGGAAGTGGGAAAGAATTACCATGGACTTCGTTAGTGGGCTTCCCCTTACGCCTACTAAGAAGGACTCAATATGGGTGATAGTGGACCGTTTGACCAAGTTCGTGCACTTTATCCCAGTAAGAATGGATTATTCTCTTCAGAAGTTGGCTAAGTTATATGTGGCGGAGATCGTAAGGTTACATGGAGTACCAGTATCGATCATCTCCGATCGAGACCTAAGGTTTACGTCTCGGTTTTGGAAGGCACTTCACCAAGCTTTAGGCACCAAGTTGGACTTCACTACAGCTTTTCATCCACAATCCAACGGGCAGTCTGAATGGGTTATACAAGTGTTGGAGGATATGCTAAGGGGTTATGTTATGGATTTTCGAGGAAGTTGGGAGGATTATGTGTCTTTAGTTGAGTTCGCCTACAACAACAGCTATCAGGCTAGCATTCGGATGGCACCATACGAAGCATTGTATGGTCGAAAGTGTAGAACTCCTACTTGTTGGATTGAGTTAGGAGAATGTCGTGTTTTGGGTCCGGAGTTAGTGGCAGAAACTGAGGAGAAGGTTGAGATAATCCGGGCAAGGTTGAAGGAAGCCTCTGATAGGCAGAAGTCGTATGCAGACCTTAAGCAGAAGGAAATTGAGTTTGAAGTGGGAGACCAAGTGTTCCTGAAAGTCTCGCCTTGGAAAAAGGTTATGAGGTTTGGTCGCAAAGGGAAGTTAAGCCCGAGGTTTATAGGGCCCTATCAAGTACTAAAGCGAGTTGGACCAGTGGCATACCAAGTGGAGTTGCCACCAGAGTTGCAGCTAATGCACGACGTATTCCATGTATCCATGCTATGTCGCTATCGATCGGATCCATCTCATGTGGTACCTGTTGAAGAAGTGGAGCTAAGGCCGGACTTATCCTACGAGGAAGAGCCGATTCGAATCTTGGAACGTGATGTGAAAGTACTACGGAGGAAGTCAGTACCTCTAGTCAAGGTGTTATGGACCAACCATGGATCGGAAGAAGCTTCGTGGGAGTCAGAAGAGACAATGCGATAGCAATACCCTCAGTTGTTTAGTTAGGAAATTTCGAGGACGAAATTTTGTTTAAGGGGGGTAGAACTGTAACATCCTGGAAAGGGCCTATGCATTTTCGGTTCAATTGTATGAAATAAAAAGTCTTAAGCATTATGAATAAATTTTTGATATTTTTGGAAACTCAAAAATGTATGAAAATGCATGGAAATGGAAATGAACATTTTTGGAAACCTGAACATTTTTGGAAACCTGGAAATGCATTAGGACATGAACATTTTAGGAAAACCAGAAATGTAAGGAAATGGTTCAAAATGGAAAGTAGTACATTTTTGGAAACTAAGAAATGAAAATGGAAATGATCCAAAATGGAAAGTATACATTTTAGGAAACTTGGAAATGTAAGAAAATGGCAAGTAAATGTGAGCCGATCGAAAATTTTAGGAAACTTAGAAATGATGCAGAAATGTCAAATTTTAAAGTTTAAAATAGGAAATAAGGGCAAGATGGCCTTAAAAGAAAAAGTTGGTAAAATTTGACACATAAACGGGCTAGGAAAAGTGGCTCAAGATGGCACTTAGGGCCTATGGAAATGGCGCCATGTGCAAGAGGCATGGGCACTGGTTGAAGTCACAAGGGAAGCAAATAAATGAAGTTTTATTTTTGCTTCCTGTGCTAAGTGGGTGGACGGCACATGTGTTTAAAAAGAGAGGTGTTTTATTTCCATTAATATTGCATAATAATGTTATAAATAAAAGCTTTTTAATTTGGATTATTTAAAAGAGATAAAAAGGATTTTTCTTTATTTATTTTTAAATAAGGTGATAATATTATCACAAGGAAGAGTGGTGGCCAAGTCAAGGACTCTTGGCCTAGTAATTTCGGCTAAAGAAGGAGAATTAAAAGATTTTCTCTCATCTTTTCCAAGTGTGGAGAAATTTCCTAAGCAAACCTCTCTCGCCAAATTTTCTTCTCCTCTTCTCTTCTTCTCTTTTCTTCATCTGTGAAGCCAAAAGTCTTTTATTTTGATACCTGATTAAACTCCATAGCCGAATCTCTGTGACTCTAAGCAAGGAAGTAATCAACTACAGCATCAAAAGGGGTAAGATCCATGGTTAATCGATTTGTATTCCTTCTCTTTTTATTGAAAATCAGGGTACTAATTCTATTAGCAATTTTGGCCGAATCTACAAGGGATCTCTCAGGTTTCTTCAATTGTTGAATACAAGGGTCAAGGATCTAAGGTAAGAACAATGAATTTTTGTTCTTCTAAATTCTTTTAATCAAGATCTAGGAAATAATCCCTTTTGTGTCTCTTGGCCGATTACCAAAGGAGGAATTTTGGGATTTCAGATCTAAGGGATTTCAACATCTCCATAAGCCAAGGGTTACTTTTCGAGATTTAGAATCACAAGGTAAGTGCTAAGAAATTCGGCTAAGGCTTATGTTACATGTTTGGATTTATTATTTAGCCGAAAACTAACCTATGGAGTAATATAGTGTTTAGCCGAATTCACAAGGGAGGAATACAAAGATCCGGCACTTGATTCTGAAAATCAATTCAGTTACAAGGTAATTAATACAAATCCTAGTTGTATTTGGAAAAGTGGCGAATGGTCTTTTAAAGTGATTAACTTATGTAGGATTTGAGATCTAAAAGCGTGATCGATTCTCTTCGGGATTTCAAGGAATCTATTAAGTGAATCGTGTGTGTACTCACGCTAACTTTCAATATATTATGGCAATAATTATTTTAATATATGAATATGCATAAGAATGAGAATGTGGCTAAGTACCACAAATGTGGTAAAGAGTACCTGTGCACGTTTCCTACTTACGATAGGATTACGAATATAATATATTTTGAACATGTGAATAGTAACATGAATGAGAAATAAGTATGTTATGCATGATATAATCATATTTGGGGCATTTTGGGCTATATGTGAAAGGGGAAGAAGGTGTTGACTTGGTCTCACTAGCGGAATATGGTGACTACGGTCACATAATATGAATATGGTAACCGGTTACATTATCCGAATTTGGTAACTTCGGTTACATTATTCGAATATGGTGTCTAATGACACAAATTATATGGGCGATGAGCACGCCGATCGCAATGATCGCTTCGATGGTGTATAGCGGATGGAGGGTTGACTTAGTAGTCCCCACGGTGTGATTGGCAGGTACGGGTGGTGTGTAGCGGATGGATAACTAGGCTTGGGTTTGGGTTGCATCATTTTTATATGAATATGTCTTTGATATGAACATGTATGCTGAATTGTTGATTGTTAGTTTGTGTACACATTGAGTCTCAGTAGACTCACCCCCTTGTGGGACTATTTTTGGTGTGTGATGAGCAAGAATGAACAGGGCCTGCATTGCTAAAGGTGGCCATGCAGGAGAAAAATAAACGGTTTGGACTTTATTTTTGCTAAGTACTTTTCATTTTAATTTTGGAAATTATTTGATGTAATAAGGCCATAAGGCCCAAGTTTGATTGCTTCATTTCTGTTTAAATTTTTATTATTATGTTACGAATTACTTTAAAATTAATGATTGTTTTAAAACATATTTCTTAAATAAACCCTAGATTGTTTTTTTTTTTTTGTGTCACTTTAAATAATTGTTCTTTTAAAATTAAGTAAACGGGTTTCCAACCTAAGCCCATCCCAAAACCAATATCTTTCGAAAAATACACAAATTATCTCTAAATAATAAAGAATTCAAAACCGTTTTTCTTAAGGAACATACCAGATCCGGTTCAGGCTCGTGGGCCGGGTGTGGGGTGTTTCAGGGCCGTATGAGGTTATCGAGCATATCGGGCCGGTTACGTACAGAATGAGGTTGCCATCTGAGTTAGACAAGATTCATAATGTTTTCCACATGTTGATGCTTCGATGTTACAGATCCGATCCTTCTCATGTGATCACTCCATCAGAGATTGAAATTCAGCCCGATTTGACCTATGAGGAAGAACCGATTCGCATCTTAGCTCGTGAAGTGAAAGAGTTGCAAAAAAAGAAAATATCGTTGGTTAAAGTAATGTGGTATAAGCACGAGGTTGAGGAAGCAACTTGGGAAACTGAAGAATCAATGAAAGAACGTTACCCACACTTATTCACTGGTAAGATTTTCGGGGATGAAAATCCTTTAAAGGGGGAGAGTTGTAACAGCCTGAATACGACCCTAATCGGAACGGTGGTTTCGGGACCATGAATCCGAGTTAAAAAATATTTTAATTATTTATTTGATATCTATGTTATGTGTTTGAGCATGTGTTGAAATATTGTGAGATACTTTGATTGCATGTATGTTCAATTCAAGGAAAAGGATTAAATTGCATGAGTGGTAAGAATTAGCTATTTACTCAATCGGGGGGTTAAATTAATATGTCTTTTTAATTAAGGGATTTTATGTTGCAATTATCCCTATTTCTCTTGTAGTGGACGGCAAGATGGAATAATAATATACGTTTGTTTGTTTTATGGATTAAATATATGAATATATTAATGTTATATTATATTTAATTAGCATGGTGGAATAAAACATAAAATAAAATAGAGAGTGAGTGGCTTTGTTTTTATCATCATCTCCTTCCTCTTGCCGAAACTACAAAGGGGAAAAGAAAATTTTAGCTTTCAAATTTTGGTCACATGGAGCTTAATTAAGGTAACCATTTAGCTTAAATTGAAATAATTCTTGCATTTTTGAGCATGTTGTTTTGAGCTTTAACTAGCCCATGTGGTAATTTGAAGTTTGGTTGAACTTTTCATGAGATACCATTGAAGGAGGATTGATGTTCTTGATGATTAATGGTAAAATATTGATGATAGGTGATAGAGTAGTAATTTTTGTTCTTGAACTTTAAGTAAAATTGAGTAAATTAGAATTTAAATGTTAAAGTAAATTTGTTGAGGGATTAAAATGTTAAATAAGTAGTTTGTATGGACTTAAATAAGTTAGAAGGATATTCAGCCCGTGTGAAATGAGCTCAAATTTCATGTAAATTGTGTTTTATGCTTGAAGGACTAATTTGTAAAAATTGTAAATACTAGGGGTAAAATGGTAAATTTTGTAATTATGATTTTTGGATTAAATTGAATAAAAATGTATTTGAATGAGTTCAATTTGGGATTATTTAGATCAAGAACAAAAGGAAACGGGATTGGATCGGGGAAAAACGAAGTTGCACGAATAGTCGATAAGCTGTAGTTCATCGACCTCCGAGGTAAGTTTATAAGCAATCGATTTAATTGAGTGGTTTTTTATAAATGAATGTATATGTGCAAATGAATTTAAGGTTTCAATTATTAGGTTGCCGAATGGGATATGGATTTTTGAGTATGAAGATGAGATGCGATTTATTATGTACATGTATATGGATTTATCTCTTGAATTAATTGAAATTAGTTATAAAAAAATTCAATGTTGTCGAATTCGATATAGTATGGGAACAAATATATATATAGATTAGCCGAATGCTAAGTTGAATAATATATACATGTATAAGTGTCGATGCATTGAGTGCTTTGAATGTATATGTATATATTTGATTTAGAAAGGAGCTAAATATGAATATGAAATGAGATGGATATTTGTACCAAATGTATGTGTAACAAGCCAAACCCGGCCCAAACTTTAAGGCCGAATCTAGCTTGTTACAGTGGAAAACATTTTTGAGAAATTCGTTTTTCTAAATCAATTTAAGTTGTTGAAAACCTTTTGTTTGATTGTCTTGTAAAAACTTTATTTAGTGTCTATTAGGAAATTTATTTAAGCCAAGTTAATATAAAATTCCAAATGTGCCCGATGGCACGTTAAAAACAATTTTCGTTTTAACTTGGAAAACATGTGATTTTAATTCAATAATAATAACATAGCTTAAAACAAGTATCCAACATATGAAAAAATAAAAAAAGTGTCGGAGGCCTTATTACATTGAAATAAAATTTAAATCAACAATCCAAAAATAAATAAACCTGAAATTCAAAGTCTATTAAAATTTAAATCCCACTGCATGGCCACTTCGAGTCAACCCGGCTCCACATCCGCGATCTACGTGTCACCTGAAAATATAAAGGAGAAGGTGAGTCACCAAGACTTAGTATGTAACCCTTCTCCCGTATTTAAACAATTTCATACACAGCATATAATCAATCATCATGCACTAAGTCATGCACCCAACCTAGCCATCCAAACACCTTGTCTAACCGTGTGGTACCAAACCTTTGGTGGTGCCAAACCACGGTGACATATAGTCACAATGTGATGCCAAATCACCGGAGGTGCCAAACCTCCGGTGTCCATAGACACAATCGATTGATGGGGCCAACCCATCGTGTGATGCCAAATCACCGCGGCGTCAATCCCTTATGATAATGTGGGGCCAACCCATCGTGGTGCTAAGCCACCGGGACGAGACGCGATGAGGTACCAAACCTCGGAGGTACCAAACCTCACGTGACCGTAGTCACGCAGTGTGTTACCAAAACATCGGTGCCCGTCGGCACGAATACACTGCCGCCTCTACTCATCAATCCCACATCAAACATTTATATCACATAATTCATGCTACCATATACTTAATCACATGTACAGGTTTTATCATCAGCCGTATGCAACGTGTATTAAACATACCATGCTTCCCAAAAGCATCTTAAAATATTTCATAATCAACAAGGACTTACCTGGTTCCTTGCTTATACCATTCATGGTATTAGTCCCGAATCTACACAGATCCGGTTAGCACACACAACAATTTAGCACATTTAATTAATTATAAGTGTGTATGTACACACTGTCACCACCGAATGATCTAAATCCTAAAAGAGATGTTGGTCACCACAGTTCTCTCTGCACCTATATTCGGCCAACATAGGATTAGTACTATGGCCTAAACGGCCAAACCAAATATTTAAAAGGGTTCTCTTTTTGAACCCGAATCCTTACCTTCTTGCCTTAAAGTACTCACTTCGGCACACGGTTCACAAAACTGCTTCACTTCCTACAACCGGCCATTATCATTATTAGTAGCCTTCGGGTTAATCAAATACTAAAAAGAATAGATCCTTACCCAAACCGATTTACAGGGAGTGAGACTTGGGTCGAATACTTCAAAAATCCCGGGCACCTAGACAGAACCGATTTTAAACAGATACTTAGCACCTTGTGACTAAATGCCGAAATTGGCTCTTAATCCTTGAAAAGTCGACAAAAATAGGGAAAGGAATATAGACATTTGGCCAACCCTACTTACCTTCACAACCGAGAGAAATCCTGAAGCACCTATGCCACTGTAATATTACGCCAAAGTGAGTTAATAGGGAAGAAAGGAAATTTCGGTCACTAAGATAGGGGATAGATTCGGTTGGAGAGAAAGAAAAATAACGAGAAGAGAGGAGTGGGGAGTTTCGGCCAAAATATGAGAGAAGAGAGGAAGTTTGAAAACAAGAAAGAGAAGGGATGGAATGTGGGAGAGTGCCTAGTCGAATTTTGCCAAAAGAGTAACCAAGAGAATTCGGCCTCCCCCCCTTAACACCAAGTCTCCATGTCGTTTACTCCTCTTCAAAGAGTTTAAAATTCAATCAATGTCCTATATATTATCCTTTAATAATTAACAACTACTTTAATCCTTACGTCTTCAAATAATAATAAAATAGAAGAAGCCATGTGCTTAACAAATTCTTCCAGCCGAAATCAAAATTCAAAATGCTAAGCTTATCTTTATCCATTTGCACCAATAAAATAACATAGCAATTATCCTCCTATCACCACTTTAAGAACAAATAAAATAAAAATAATGATAATAATAATCCCATTTATCCAATTGAATTCTAAAAGAATTAAACAAGCATTTATCCTTCATCCAAATTGAAGCCCATGTGCGGACCATTTCGCCAACTTGCATGAAGAAAAAAATAAAATCCCAATTTGCGCATCTTGGGTTGAAACCAAGACCTCTCACTGCATGACCACTTTCTTCTACGCCCCTAGTCACTTCTTCCAGCCCAACTTTCTTGCCAATTTACCCCACCATTTAATTATAAGACCTCTCCGTGCCGTTTACCCAAAAATTAAAAAAATGCCAAACGCCGTTTCAAAGACTCTAACATGCGCCCAACAACCTCCAAGCCTCTAAGTAGCACACGCTAGCCACTTAGCCAACCCACTTTCATGTCAATAAGCCCTCCTAATTTAATTAAAAGGCCTTCCTAGGCCTAACGCCCAAAAACCCAAAAGGAAAAACATTTCCCCCTTGTTTCTTCCACGAATCGAACCCAAGGCCCCTAGCAAACTCTTAGGCGCCCCACGCCACTTATACCAAGCCCATCCTTTGTGCCTTAACTCGCCCAAAATTCTATTAAAGCCCTAACTAACCTAGCTCCTTCCTTTTACACACTTAAAAATAAATTTTTAATACTGGGCCAAGCTTAGCTCGAGTTATTTTTAGACCCTTAAACATGTCAAATAAATCCTAGAATTTAACTCTTCAAGCACACACATGGGAAAATATTTAAAATAATTAAATTCTCAACAACCCCTAATTTAGGGTGTTACAATTCTACCCCCTTAAAATAATTTCGTCCTCGAAATTACTTATTATCGTCCAATCGTGCATCCTTAACTCATCACACTACGCCATCTTTGCGCGCACTCTGATCTTAAAGAACTATCATACTCCCTAGAAACATTTCCTACGTTCATAATCCGAATTTATACACTTTACTAGCAATCATAAGAATGAACCAACGTAACCATAACCAAGACAATTGAGGGTATTCCGAAAATAAGAAACTTACCCGTTGTCATGTCTGGCACCTCTCCCTCCTCGCGACGGCCAACTGCATAAACCAACCTTGGTTGCCTCGCCTCTGCACCTTCAACACCTCGGCCACGCCCGTTACCTTTATCATTACTTCTAGCTACACCACGACCTCTCTGTGCTTGCTGGCCATCCTTCCTAAATCGACCACGTCCTTGATCCTCAGCTTGAGTCCTTGCCAACTTCCGCGGACAATCCCTTACCCGGTGCTCCATTGACCCACACTCAAAGCACCCTTTACTTCCAGCCAAACATTCTCCTGAATGGGGTTTCCCGCATCTACCACACTGAGGTGGCCACTGAGCAGGCTTTGTGGTTCTTCCCGATTCCCCAAATCTAGCCCTCTTCTCCACATTACTGTCCGATCCAGGCGATCCAAAGCCTCTCTTCTGGTTGTTCCTATCATGCTTCTGTCTTACGGTCTCCTTGATCCCTTCGGCTACCTTAGCCTTTTCCACTAGAGACGAAAACTCACGAACCTGTTGTGGGGCAATCAGCAACCTTAAATCATCTCTAAGCCCGTCCTCAAAGCGGACGCAACGCTTATGTTCAGATGACACAACCCCCCGAGCATAGCGGCTCAGCCTCAAGAATTCCGCTTCATACTCCGATACTGACTTATTCCCTTGCACTAACCCTAGAAAAGCCTTCGCTCATGGCGTCGGTGTAGTAGTGGTACCCACATACTTTTTTCTGGAAAGTAGCCTTAAAGTAATCCCATGTAAGATCCTCTGCCGTGGCTCCATCTCGGACCGTGAGCCACCACTGTACGCTTCATCCTTCAGAAGCGACACGGCTCCTTTCAACTTATTTTCGTTAGTCAGGTTAAGGTCGTCCACAATCCTTTCCGTAGATTCTAGCCAATACTCCGCTGCACTAGGTGCCACTCCTGACACGCCCCGAAATACCTCAGCTCCGTTAGATTGGAGTCGCTCGGGAACAGATTTCTGAGCTCCCAAATTTCCACCCGCTCCAGCCACCATTTCCAAGACTCGCAAAACAGCTTGCGATACAGCCTCACCACCGGTCTGATCTTGCTCCTCAGCTCTAAAAGTAGGAGGTGGCGGTGGCGGTGGTACCTCGTTTTCCGAACCTTGACCCGACCTGATGGGTTCAGACACCGTCATCCTACCCCTACCGCGTCCACGGCGTCCACGTCCTCTAGAACTCATTCTATCTACCGCGCTTTTAATCTGATTATGAAAATTTTTATGCGTTAGCATTTGTTCCACTTTGTTAATCGCGAAGAAGTTTTATGCAGAAAGTTTAGTTAGGGATTCTTTCGAGCAAATAAGTTTT
This sequence comes from Gossypium bickii, assembly GCA_025503065.1. Classification (NCBI taxonomy): domain Eukaryota; kingdom Viridiplantae; phylum Streptophyta; class Magnoliopsida; order Malvales; family Malvaceae; genus Gossypium; species Gossypium bickii. The sequence continues at coordinate 110,301,114 of CP106717.1, forward strand.
CAGTCTTCTATCCTAGTTCACACAAAGGAGTACATGCATCCATTCCCTAACACTTTCCATACCTATTCGCTCTTCGGACATTTCTGCCCATTTCTAACCCAGGGATATTTTCGTCATTTTCCCTACAGGGGTATTTTCGTAATAGAAGAAGTTGTAAAATTTAAATAAAACAAATCACTTTGAAATTCCCCAAAACTGGAGGATGGTTTCGAAAATTGGCAAAATTTAAAGATATGGCATCGTTTTGGAAACCAGGGGTATTTCGGTAATTTTGTCAATCAGGGGCAATTTTGAAATTTTGATAAATCGGGGATATTTCCACCAGTTGTAAAACTTCGAGGGTTCCCTTTTTGAAAACTTACCTTTTCAAGTGGTAATGTTTGTAAAGATCTTCAAAGATCAGGGTCATTTCGAAAATTTTCACAAATTGAGGGCGTTTTCGTAATTTTCCAAAACCAAAATATTTTATTGTTGATTTGCAGAGCAGGGTTTTGAATATTCGTAAAACCATTGAAATTTTTGGGCAAAACCATTGAGTTGATAGTTTTATGAATCAAGGGCATTTTGGTAATTTACCCTCCCTAAGGGCATTTTTGTAATTTTCCACAAATCAAGTTTTTCGAGAAAAACGTTGTAAAAATAATGTTCTCGGATTTGAAAAAAATTATTGCACAAGTTTTGAAAACATTAGGGTTTGTTGCTTCATTCTTTTCAAAAAAAAAACATGGCTAGTTCCCTTTCGGGTTTTAGTCATTATGCTAAGCCTATGACCGAGCCCTCTTAGTCAGGGTGAACCAAAGCTACGCACCAGGCAGAATTCGAGTGAAGAGGAGGTGAGTCACGCGGACTGCTTAAATACCAAGCTCTCACCGACCTTTCTAGACATGCGCACAGAGGTTGCCACACCACTGAGCCCTCTGAGTTAGGGTGAACCGAAGCTACGCACCAGGTAGGATACCTGCGAAGAGGAGGTGAGTCACGAGGACTGCTTAAATACCAAGCTCTTCCGGATCCACTCCTAGACATGCGTATAGAGGTTACCACACCCTAGCTCAGTGACTAAGTCATAAGTGGGTTTAGTTCTTTAAGTCTTATGTTTGGTTGGTGTGTTTGAGTACTCTAATCCTAGGGTTCAAGTTCCTATAAGTCTATCTACGTTCCATGCTTCCTACCCTTCTACAGAATATAATTCACAAGAGGTTTAGATGTACTTACCTGGGCGGATCGGTGCCGGAGACTCGGGCCATGCTGTTCAAAAACCAAAATCATTCCATAAGGCCTACCAAAACATTTTTGGGCCTTGGGCCCCCACAGTCGAGCTTTGAACTGGGCTCTAATACCAATTTTGTAACAACCCAAACCCGGCCCAAACTTTAAGGCCGAATCTAGCTTGTTACAGTGGAAAACATTTTTGAGAAATTCGTTTTTCTAAATCAATTTAAGTTGTTGAAAACCTTTTGTTTGATTGTCTTGTAAAAACTTTATTTAGTGTCTATTAGGAAATTTATTTAAGCCAAGTTAATATAAAATTCCAAATGTGCCCGATGGCACGTTAAAAACAATTTTCGTTTTAACTTGGAAAACATGTGATTTTAATTCAATAATAATAACATAGCTTAAAACAAGTATCCAACATATGAAAAATAGCAAAAATAAAGTGTCAGGAGGCCTTATTACATTCGAAATAAAATTTAAATCAACAATCCAAAAATAAATAATCTGAAATTCAAAGTCTATTAAAATTTAAATCCCACTGCATGGCCACCTCGAGTCAACCCGGCTCCACATCCGCGATCTACGTGTCACCTGAAAATATAAAGGAGAAGGTGAGTCACCAAGACTTAGTATGTAACCCTTCCCCCGTATTTAAACAATTTCATACACAGCATATAATCAATCATCATGCACTAAGTCATGCACCCAACCTAGCCATCCAAACACCTTGTCTACCCCGTGTGGTACCAAACCACTTTGGTGGTGCCAAACCACGGTGACATATAGTCACAATGTGATGCCAAATCCTTTGGAGGTGCCAAACCTCTGGTGTCCATAGACACAATCGATTGATGGGGCCAACCCATCGTGTGATGCCAAATCACTGGCGTCAATCCCTTATGATAATCTGTGGGGCCAACCCACTATGGTGCTAAGCCACTGGGACGAGACGCGATGAGGTACCAAACCTCTGGAGGTACCAAAAACCTCGGTGACCGTAGTCACGGTGTGTTACCAAAACATCTGTGTGCCGTCGCACACGAATACACTGCCCCCTCCACTCATCAATCCCACATCAAACATTTATATCACATAATTCATGCTACCATATACTTAATCACATGTACATGTTTTATCATCAGCCGTATGCAACGTGTATTAAACATACCATGCTTCCCAAAAGCATCTTAAAATATTTCATAATCAACAAGGACTTACCTGGTTCCTTGCTTATACCATTCATGGTATTAGTCCCGAATCTACACAGATCCGGTTAGCACATACAACAATTTAGCACATTTAATTAATTATAAGTGTGTATGTACACACCTGTCACCACTGAATGATCTAAATCCCGAAAAGAGATGTTGGTCACCACAGTTCTCTCTGCACCTATATTCGGCCAACATAGGATTAGTACTATGGCCTAAACGGCCAAACCAAATATTTAAAGGGTTCTCTTTTTGAACCGAATCCTTACCTTCTTGCCTTAAAGTACTACTCACTTGCACACGGTTCACAAAACTCCTTCACTTCCTACAACCGCCCATTATCATTATTAGTAGCCTTGGGTTAATCAAATACTAAAAAGAATAGATCCTTACCCAAACCGATTTCTGAGGAGTGAGACTTGGGTCGAATACTTCAAAAATCCGGGCACCTAGACAGAACCGATTTTAAGCAGATACTTAGCACCTTGTGACTAAATGCCGAAATTGGCTCTTAATCCTTGAAAAGTCGACAAAAATAGGGAAAGGAATATAGACATTCGGCCAACCCTACTTACCTTCACAACCGAGAGAAATCCTGAAGCACCTATGCCACTGTAATATTACGCCAAAGTGAGTTAATAGGAAGAAAAAGGAATTTTTGGTCACTAAGATAGGGGATAGATTAGGTTGGAGAGAAAGAAAAATAACGAGAAGAGAGGAGTGGGGAGTTTCGGCCAAAATATGAGAGAAGAGAGGAAGTTTGAAAACAAGAAAGAGAAGGGATGGAATGTGGGAGAGTGCCTAATCGAATTTTTCCAAAAGAGTAACTAAGAGAATTCGGCCTCCCCCCCTTAACACCAAGTCTCCATGCCGTTTACTCCTCTTCAAAGAGTTTAAAATTCAATCAATGTCCTATATATTATCCTTTAATAATTAACAACTACTTTAATCCTTACGTCTTCAAATAATAATAAAATAGAAGAAGCCATGTGCTTAACAAATTCTTCCAGCCGAAATCAAAATTCAAAATGCTAAGCTTATCTTTATCCATTTGCACCAATAAAATAACATAGCAATTATCCTCCTATCACCACTTTAAGAACAAATAAAATAAAAATAATGATAATAATAATCCCATTTATCCAGCCGAATTCTAAAAGAATTAAATAAGCATTTATCCTTCATCCAAATTGAAGCCCATGTGCAGACCATTTCAACTTGCATGAAGAAAAAAAATAAAATCCCAATTGCAGCATCTTGGGTTCGAAACCAAGACCTCACTGCTGCAGCCCTTTCTTCTACGCCCCTAGCCACTTCTTCCAGCCCAACTTTCTTGCCAATTTACCCCACCATTTAATTATAAGACCTCTCCAGGCCGTTTACCCAAAAATTAAAAAAATGCCAAACGCTGCTTCAGCAGCTCGAACATGCGCCCAACAACCTCCAAGCCTCTAAGTAGCACACGCTAGCCACTTAGCCAACCCACTTTCATGTCAATAAGCCCTCCTAATTTAATTAAAAGGCCTTCCTAGGCCTAACGCCCAAAAACCCAAAAGGAAAAACATTTCCCCCTTGTTTCTTCCTCGAATCGAACCCAAGGCCCCTAGCAAACTCTTAGGCGCCCCACGCCACTTATACCAAGCCCATCCTTTGTGCCTTAACTCGCCCAAAATTCTATTAAAGCCCTAACTAACCTAGCTCCTTCCTTTTACACACTTAAAAATAAATTTTAATACTGGGCCAAGCTTAGCTCGAGTTATTTTTAGACCCTTAAACATGTCAAATAAATCCTAGAATTTAACTCTTCAAGCACACACATGGGAAAATATTTAAAATAATTAAATTCTCAACAACCCCAAATTTAGGGTGTTACAGTATGGTTATCATACATATTTGTGTATATGTATTTGGTTTGTGCCGAATGTGAAAGTATGACATAGGGAAATTGGATTGTTGCTATTGGGTAATTGTATAATTGATATATATATATATACATGAGTTTGAAATTATAAGCATTCGTTTATACAAAGAAAGGTTCGGTTGAGGGGCACTTTGTGTGCGAGCTTGAGTACCGAGCACTATGTGTGCGAAATCAGTCTAATGGCACTATGTGTGTGCAGAAGAAATTAGTAACGGCACTAAGTGTGCGATACGTTACATAAATTGCACTGTGTGTGCGGAAGAAATAAGTAACGGCACAAAGTGTGTGATACGTTACATGAATTGCACTGTGTGTGCATATTATCTGATTTTCAAGAACTTGAATAAACTAGTGGAATTAATTGAAAATGACATGAAGGTAAATTATACATGGAGTTAAGTAGTTGGTGTTATAATAAGGACTAAATTTGTAGCATTTCACTCTATAAATTCGGTCATAGTATCCATGAAACATGCGCATATAATACATATATGATTTTCAGTGAGACTATATATATAGGTATATAGATGATTCGGTATGACATGAATTTTTGGTGTGAGTTGTTTGTTTAAAGTGATTGATACTTTGTTGGTAAAAATGAATTTTGGCAATGTACATATTCAGTCATGGTGAATAATTTTCCAACTGAATAGAAATTTATACCATTTGAAATTTGTTATTATTATGTGTAATTGGTATATTAGACCCGTGAGTTATATATATATTATATATATATGTATGTAAATGTTTTGGTATTCAATGATATTATAATATTATAAATGATGAAATCAGTTATGATCAAATTGAAAGATGTATTGCTATGTTAAAATGATTCATATGTATATGTCGATTTGGGAACTTGTCTAGTAATACCTCGTAACCCTAATTCGAAAATAGAAATGGGTTAGGGGTGTTACAAAAGGAGTCAAGGAATGGTGATAACAAATACAAGATGGGTTTGGGTTATTATTAGTGGGTGAGTCAATAAATGGGTTGTTAAGATCAAGGGGGTTCACTAGGGGTTAATTGTGAGGGTAGGTTTTTAGTGGAGTAAGTGGTTAAATCCTAAGTGCCTTTATCTTCTCTGTATATCAATTCAATGATGTGGTCTCAACATGTATAATCGAAGCAAGTTCTAGAATAACAAATCAATGTTGACACATTCATAATAAAAAAATGAGCATGAAAGAATGTATGCTCTAAAAGGCTCAAAATCTCACAAAAATTATGGGTTTTTGATATCAACTTGTAAATTTCAAACTTCAAGGTAATAAATAGATTCAGGTAAACAACCTAACAATTTTTTTTGATTTTGAAAATAGGCTCATCATGCTTGATTCTCTAGTCTCCGAAAGTTTAAATCATCACTGCATAATTATCAATCAGTTAATCCAAAAAATATCAATAAAAATCATGAATTAAAGGAAATTTCATTCCAATAGTAATATGAGAAAATTACTTAAAGAAAAAATATCATTCAGGGATTTGAGAATAATGCAGAAAGTTAGGAACTTTCTCAAAATAAAATTCACCCCCACACTTAAGATGTACATTGCCCTCAATGTACAAAGGTAGAGAATAACAATATAGTAGAAAATCGAAAGATAGGGAGAACTGAAACTTCCTGAATTTCAGATGGATTCTGATCGCGTGTCTATCGAGTTTTAAAATTTATAAAAAGAATGATCGAACTTGGAAACTAACTCTGACAACGATTAAAGGCAAGTGTACCTATCGAACAGTAGTATAGCTTAGGCAAGACCAGATTATCGAACCCAAAGGAACTAAAAGTACTAATACTAACTTTCTTTTTATTATTTAGCCTAAAAATAAGTGAAGTTGATTTAATATAATCTAAACTAACTACTAAGCTAAAGACACAAAGACAAAAAGAATGAATTGGGAAATAACTAGAGTTAGAACTTAGTTGATCTAGACGATACGCTCAGGAAGAATCCACCTAGACTTCACTTGTTATCTAACACTGAACCATATGATTTATTCACTTGACTTGATCCGTAGGACTCCCTAACGTATATTAAACCCTCTCTCGAGGTGAATAATGTCTAACCCTAGGTTAATTAACGAAAATCTCTTTCTCGAATAATAGCCCCCTAGAATAGCAATAAATCGATCTATGAACTCCCATATTAGGTTTCACCTTAATCCGGCAAAATCTCGTCACCCTAACTCTAGGTGCGCGAACGACTCCACTATAATTATGCTAGATCTATGAATAGGTAAGGTCTATTCCTCCACCACCTAAACACATCATACTTGAATCAATATCCGCAAAATATCAATACAAGAATTAAGCACACATATTTAAGAACAAATCAAGTATTTATCTTATAGTTCAGAAAACAATAATAAGATCCATCATAGGTTTCATCCCCTTCAGGTATTTAAAGGGTTTAGTTCATAACAAATAAAGAAAACATCTTAAGAGAAAAGATAAAACAAAACATAAGAAATCCCTAAAACTCCCTGAAGGAATTGAAGGAGAGATCCGTCGTCTTGAGTAGAATTCCGGCTTTTTGGGATGGATCAACTGGCTATCTTCGAGTGAATTCCACAACTCTCACCTTTGTAGCTTGGCTCCTTGGCCTAGCTTGATGCCTCCTCAAAGGTGGTACTTAGGGGGTATATATAGGCTCTTGGAATATGTTTCTTTGCCTCTAAGTATCCCTTTTTCGAATGAAACTCTTATTCCAGCAACAGGGACACGGCCATGTCACACGCCTGTGTGACATGTCTTTGAGCAGTGTTCGGATTTCTTTATTGAGGCACGACCGTGTGATTCGAGGGTCAGGCTGTGTTCTAGTAGATTGGCATGGCACGGCCGTGTGGTCTTGGGCCCAGGCCGTGTGGATTTCGTGATATGGCCCATTTACTCCGTTTTGGGCTTGTTTTATGTTTTTTCATCCTTGGGTGCTTTCCTGGGTATAAGACATGAAAAGAAAGGATTAAGAGCACCTTTTTATATGAATCAAGGGATAAATTATCTGAAAGTAAGCTAAATGTGGGATTAAAATATGTTACTATTACGGTTTATTAAATACCCCCACACTTTAGCTTTTGCTTGTCCTCAAGCAAAATTCTCAACTTACAATTAAAGACGGACTTTCCATAATTCATAATTCCTATCAACAATGCCTTATCATAATTCATAGATAATTTTTACATGGATAATTCAACATAAAAAGTCCTAAAGATTCAAACAAGATAAGTCCTAAAGTTTTAGCTCGAAAACATAGGTGTCTCCCATTATCTAAATAATTACCTTTAATTCAAAACCGACAAGGATTGACATCCTTACTATAGATTCACTCAAAGCACTCGAAGTGTTTAAGGTTCAGGATAACAGCACTCATAAGTCGAACATGAAAAGTTAATCCCATAGGCTTGCCTGAAAATCAAATCTCCACCACTATAAAATGAGATGATAAACAGATCAAAAGGCTTTTATCAGGGTTGTAATGGGGCTTAGGTTAAGGGTATGGATATAGGCTAAATTAGAAGGTTAGAATTGAGATTGAATTGATAAGTTACCTATCTAGAAATACTTGAAAGATAATAAATAATTACATTAATTGAAAAGTAATAACCCTAATAATACGAGCTTTTTCTTCAAGATTTGAGATTTAAACATGTAAGCTTATTTAATTGCATAACTAATAATGAATATACTTTGTTTTTTTTTAAGAATAAAAAAAATAATAAAAGATAAATTCAACTACTGAAATAATATAATTAGATAGCTAATCAAATCAAATCTTGATATAAGGGTAGTCAAAAAGGAATAGTGATAACAAATACAAAGGGGTTTTGGGTTAATATTAGCGGGTAAGTCAATAAAAAAGGGTTGTTAAGCTCAATGGGGTTCACTAGGGGTTAATTATGAAGGTAGGCTGTTTAGTGGAGTGAGTGGGTTAAAACCTTAATGCCTTAATCATCTCTGTATATCAAATCATAAATGTGGTCTCAACATGTATAATCGAGGCAAGTTCTAAAATAACAATTCATAGTTGACACACTCATAATCAATAAAGTGAGCACGAAAAAGAATATATGGTCTATAAGGTTCAAAATCTCACAAAAATTATGGGTGTTTTTGATATCATCCTTGTAGATTTCAAATTTCAAAGTAATATTCAAATTTAGGTTAACAACCTAGTAAGAATTTTAATTCTGAAAATTAGACTTATCATGCTTGACTCTATAGTATCTTTTAAATTTCAATAACAATCATAAATCATCAGAAATTTCATCCTAATTAGTAATATAAGGAAATTACTCAAAAACAAGGTAAAATTCAGGGATTTGAGAATAATGAAAAAAGTTAGGCACTTTTTCCAAAATTAACTATTCACCCCCCCACTCTTAAGATGTGCATTGCCCTCAATGTACAAAGATAGATAATATTTACTAGCTAAATCAAAAGAGAAGGGGAAAAGTAAAACTCCCTGAATTTGGATGGTTTCTTGGAGTTAAAGGTGAAAGATAAGTTGGAGGAGCCGGTCTGGATGACGATCCTGTGCTAGATGAAGAAATTGGGTAACTCACAGGAAATTAGCCAGGGTTTATTAAGACTCATTAAAAATAAACTAACTATATAAATAATGACAAGAAAGATAAAGGAAGAGGAAACAAAAATGTAAACAAAATAAAAATTAAAGATAAATAGACCGAAGAGTCCTTATTGTTGGATGGTTCGCGAGGTGGGTGTGACTTCGAAGGCTGCGGAGGTGCTGGCAGTGGCGGAAGTGGCGTGATTCCCTAGCAGCCTTGAACACCTCTAAAGCTGCTTTGAGTTGGTGGCCATGGTTCCAGCGCGATTCCCAAGCAGCATGACGAACCTAATACTAAGAAACTAAAATAAATAAAACTAAAATAAGCATAAAATAGTGAAAGGAAAGGAAATTGAAGCAAAAGAGAAAAGAAAAATAGGAACTAAATGGTCTCAAAGACCCTTGGCTTGTTGTTTGAATGAAGCGATCGGCATGAACTTATGTATTTCAGTCTCCATGATGGAGGCTGTGCTTCGATTTTTCCGTTTCTTTGACATGATTTTGGTGTAGCTCAAGAGTTATTGAGACTTTTTATGGAGAGGGAAGAGATTTGAGAGGAATGGAAGGGGAACAAGAAGTGAACAATTGCTAGAAAGAATGGGGAAGGGAGGCTTGGGTTTAAATAGAGGCACTATTCTGGTACTTCCCCACGCCCGTGGGCTGAGGGCGTGTCAATGTACACGGCCGCCTCGCACGACCGTGTGTCACAGCGTGTTAATTCTCCATGCCCATTTTTCAGTATGCTACACCCGTAGGTTTCAAGTCAGTATCTTCGCACGGCTAAAGGCACGGGTGTGTTCTGCCGGTGGTTGGCAAGTCAGTAGCTTCACACGGTCGTGGGACACGACCGTGCCACTTTGTCGGTGCCTGTGGTGGAGTGGTTGGGTCCGTGATTTCAAAAATTAGTTGAATCTGACTTGTACCGTCCTACCATGTTAGTACCAAGATTCTGGTGGTCCATACGGTCACGGACACAGCTCGTTTATAGTCTTAAGCTAGACTTTCCTTGTATTTAAAAAAAAAAATCATGGAGGTTTAAAGGTTTGAATATCTTCCCTCATGCTTACAGTTTTATTTTCTTGATAAAGTTTAAGTCGAGAAGTGTTTACCTTAAAAGTGCCAAAAGTTGGATTGCTTACCTCGACTGTTTCGTGTGGGAAGATATTGTGTACCTCAAGAGGAATTTTTTCGTTTGTTTTCAGGTCTGATATGGTGATGCAAAGGTCTGCTTTGTCTAACAGTACCTGGTCTCCTATTTTGAAGTGATTTGATGTTCCTATGAGCTCTTCTGGGGGCTCCTCTAGTTGGACTTCGTGTGGTTTTGGTTCATTTTTAAGGTGTGTCTTCCACTCTTTTAGCTTGTCGACCCTAAGGCTTCGTTCCTTATGTAATTCTTCTTTGTTAATACTGGGTCCATGATCCGGCTCAGGTTTGTAATCTTGTGGCGTTCCCTATGGTGAAGGTTGAACACTTTGATTATCAACTGGATTGACTTTCTTACCTTCATCAATTGTTGTCCTGGCCGAGTCAAGAGCTTGAAGACTGATTGATTTTTTACCTACACAAAGTATGAGTTCTCCTGTGGCAACATCAATTTTAGTCTTGGCAGTTGCTAGAAAGGGTCTTCCTAGTTTGCTTGGGCTTCCCTAGACCTAGTCGTTTAAACAATGTATAAGGCATAACATTTATACTTGCCCCTAAATCAGCTAACGCATTATCAACAGTTAGGCTACCAATTAAACATGGAATTGTAAAACTCCCTGGATCTTTTTGCTTCTGTGGTATTCTATTCTGTAACATTGTTGAGCATACTGCGTTCAATTCCACATGTGGCTCCTCGTCTAATTTGTGCTTGTTCGTCAAGAGCTGCTTTAAAAATTTTCTCGAGTCTGGCATCTTAAAAAGAGCTTCAAGAAAAGGTAAGTTGATATTTAATTTCTTTAAAAGTTTAAGAAACTTACTGAACTGTTCTTCTGTATCGTCTCTTTTCATGGCTTCGGGATAAGGTATGCGAGATTGGTACTCTTTGATTACTGGTTTTGGCTTTTCTTGTGTTACCTCTACTTTACCTTCTTCTACCTCGTTTTCTTGTATTGAGTTGGGTTCAGCTAACCCTTTACTATCATGAGTTGTGATGGCTTTGATTTTCTTTTTTGGGTTAATCTCTGTGTTACTTGGTAGACGTCCTTGTGATCGTTCAGACATTAACTTTGCAAGTTGTTCGACTGCCTTAGTGACTTCCCTTATCGGCTTAGTAAGTTCCCTGACTCAGTTCTTGTTCTCTTCAACTGATGTTTGGTGATTTTTAAGTGTTCTCTCCATATCTTGGAGACAATATTTTGTGGCTGCCATGAATTTTGTCAGCATCTCTTCAAGGTTTGGCTTCTTCTCTTGCGGATATGGCTGATTTTGGAAATTTTGAGGAGGTCGTTGTCTTTGATTTCCTTGATTTTCTTGACCTCCCCATGAAAAATTTGGGTGGTTCCTCCAACCTGGATTGTAAGTATTACTATAAGGATTATTATTGGATATGAAATTATTACCTATATAGTTCATCTGTTCGCTCTCTGCTCCCGGTTGGTAGGGTGGGTACTCAGGATTCGCCACAGTTCCACTTATGTCGCATTGCATTACTGGATGTACCTGCGAAGAACACAAACTATCAAGCTTTTTATTCATCATATCCATTTATGTTGATAGCATGGTTACTGTGTCGATGTTGAAAGCTCCTGCTGATTTCGTTGGTTTTGTCCTTGAAACTTGCCACTGATAATTATTCAGTGACATCTTTTCAATAAACAAGTAGGCTACTTCAGGAGTTTTGTTGTTCAGAGTTCCACCGGCGGCTGAATCAATCAATTGCCTCGTTGAGGGGTTTATACCGTTATAGAAAGTTTGGACTTGTAGGCACAAGGGTAAACCATGGTGCGGACACATTCTCAAAAGATCCTTGTATCTCTCTCATGCATCGTATAATGTCTCTAAATCCTTCTACACAAAAGAAGAGATATCATTCCGTAATTTGGCCGTTTTCGCTGGTGGAAAATATTTTAATAAAAATTTTTTGGACATTTGTTCCCATGTAGTGATTGATCCTCGTGGTAACGAGTTTAACCACTGTTTGGCTTTATTCCTTAATGAAATGGGAAATAACCGAAGTCATATGGCATCATTAGAAACACCATTTATTTTAAAGGTATCACAAAACTCTAAGAAATTAGCTATATGAGTATTTGGATCTTCGTCCTGCAAAACCATCAAATTGAACAAACTGTTGAATCATTTGTATTGTGTTAGGTTTTAATTCAAATTTATTAGCAGCTATAGCAGGCCTAACAATACTCGATTCTGCTCCTGTTAAATGCGGTTTAGCATAATCAAACATAGTACATGGAGCATTGTGTTCCCCCACATCATGGGGTTCTGGAATATTCTCGTCTATCCCTTGAGTAGAATTGGATCTGCCTTCTGTGTAATTTAGGGCTCGCCTGATTTCTCTACGACTCCTTCGAGCGGTAGCTTCAATATCACTATCGTATACTAAAGGCCCTCTCGGGTTCCTTCTAGTCATAAACTAGAGGTACCTTAAAAGAAAAGAAAGAAAAACTAACTACTAAGCTAAAGACACAAAGACAAAAAGAATGAATTGGGAAATAACTAGAGGAAAAACTCAGTTGATCTAGACGATACGCTCAGGAAGAATCCACCAAGACTTCACTTGTTATCTAACACTGAACCATATGATTTATTCACTTGACTTGATCCGTAGGACTCCCTAACATATATTAAACCCTCTCTTGAGGTGAATAACATCTAACCCTAGGTTAATTAACGAAAATCTCTTTCTCGAATAATAACCCCCTAGAATAGCAGTAAATCGATCTATGAACTCCCATATTAGGTTTCACCTTAATCTGGCAAAATCTCGTCACCCTATCTCTAGGCGTGTGAACGACTCCACTATAATTATGCTAGATCTATGAATAGGTAGGGTCTATTCCTCCACCACCTAAACACATCATACTTGAATCAATATCCACGAAATATCAACACAAGAATTAAGCACACATATTTAAGAGCAAATCAAGTATTTATCTTATAGTTCAGAAAACAATAACAAGATCCATCATAGGTTTCATCCCCTTCAGGTATCTGAAGGGTTTAGTTCATATCAAATAAAGAAAACATCTCAAGAGAAAAGATAAAACAAAACATAAGAAATCCCTAAAACTCCCTGAAGGAATTGAAGGAGAGATTTGCCGTCTTGAGTAGAATTCCGACTTCTTGGGATGGATCAACTGGCTATCTTTGAGTGAATTCCACAACTCTCAACTTTTCGGCTTGGCTCCTTGGCCTAGCTTGACGCCTCCTCAAAAGTGGTACTTAGGGGGTATATATAGGCTCTTGGAATGTGTTTCTTTGCCCCTAAGTATCCCTTTTCCGAATGAAACTCTTATTCCAGCGACAGGGAAACGGCCATGTCACACGCTCGTGTGACATGTCTTTGAGCCGTGTTCGAAGTTCTTTATTAAGGCACGACCTTGTGAATCGGGGGTTAGGTCATGTTCTAGTAGATTGGCATGGCACGGCCGTGTGGTCTTGGGCCCAGGCCGTGTGGATTTTGTGATATGGCCCATTTACTCTGTTTTGGGCCCGTTTTATGTTTTTTTAATCCTCGGGTGCTTTCATGGGTATATGACATGAAAAGAAAGGATTAAGAGCACCTTTTTAAATTAATCAAGGGATAAATCATCTGAAAGTAAGCTAAATGTGGGATTAAAATATGTTACTATTACAGTTTTTCAGATTCCTTGAGTTGGGAGTGTGGAAACTTGATTCGAAGGTGAAAGATAAGTTGGAGAAGGCGTCTTTTGTGGTCGTATAGTGGCCGCCAACAATCTCTGCGCTAGATGAAGAAATTGGGAAGCTCGTGAAGAAGTAGCCATGAAATAATAAGAATAATTCAAAATATACTAATTACATATTTAAAGAAAAGAAAGAAAAAAAGAAAAAAAATAGAAACTAAAATAAAATTAAAAGAAAAGAAAGTGTCCTTATTGTTAGATGGTTCGAAAGGTGGGTGTGATTTCTAAGGCTCGATGTGGTGATTCCTTAACAGCCTTTAGAACCTAAATCAAGGAAAACAAAATGTAAGAATAAAAATTAAAGACAAGAAAGATAAAGAGGAGGAAAATAAAGGAGAAGAGAAAAAAAAAGAAAAATGAAATGGACTCAAGGGTCCTTGTCTTGTCGAGTTAATGGAGCGGCCGCCATGAACTTATGTAGATCAGTCTCACAAAGGAAGACTCTGCAAGGATCCTTCTGTTTCTTCGACATGGATATGGTTAGATCTAGAGTTAGGGGGATGAAGAACAAATGAACATGAAAATGGAGAGGGGGTGTAAAGGATATGAAAGAAAAAGGGGAATGGGGAGTAGGTAAGAAGGGGAGAGGGGTGTTTTAGATAGAGATTTCAAATCTGGTACATCCCCACGCCCGTGTACTATGGGCGTGTTGAGTTACACGGCCGTGTCGCATGACCGTGTTGTGCTACGTTCGTTTCTCCCACGCCCATGGGCAGGTCGCCACGCCCGTGTTGATAAAACAGTGTCGACCACGACTGAATCGCACGGCCATGGTATTCAGTAGAGGGTAGTGGCTCATTCGATTTCGTACTATCTCTGCCATGTCAGTACGAAAATCCATAGTATCCATACGGCCACGGCCGTGTGTGAGGCCGTATGGTATGGAAATCTGTACTTTGGTTAGTTTATAGTTAGGTGCTAGAAAGGAAAAATAAAACTAAAAATAAAAATGTAAAAACTAATGGGGTTAGTGCTTGGGTAGCCTTCCGAGAAGCGCTCCTTTACTATCTTAAGCTAGACTTACCTTTCATTCGTACAGTCATGGTGGTTTGAGGAGTTGAAAAGCCTTCCTCATGCTATCAGTTCTATAGTTCAAGTTGAGTAGTGTTTACTTTAAAAGTACCAGATGTAGAATTACTTACCTCGACTGTTCCGTATGGGAAAGCATTGAGTACCTTAAAAGGGATTTCTTCATTTGTATGAAGGTCAGGAGGAGATATTCGAGGGTCTGTCTTATCTAACAATACCTGATCTCCGATCTTAAATTTGTTTGTCCCACGGAATGGCATTGGTTCTGCTTTGTGTATTCCTAATTTCTCTTTGAAGTGTGTCTTCCACTCGTCTAGTTCATCGATCTGAAGCCTTCGTTCCTCATGAGTCATTTCCTTGTTAGCACGAGGTCTAGGATCTGGCTCAGTTGTGTAGTTCCATGTTGCTTCTTGAAAAGATGGTTTAACCGAATGGTCATTAATAGAATTTATGTTCTCACCTTGATTACTTGATGTCCTAGCTAAATCAAGAGCCTGAAGAGTGATTGTCTCGTCACCTACACAAAGTATGAGTTCACCTGCGTCGACATCAATTTTAGTCCTCGCAGTTGATAAAAAGGGTCTTCCTAAAATTAAAGGAATATTATTGTCCTCATCCATGTCTAAAATGACAAAGTCTATTGGGAATACGAATTTATCAATTTTCCCGAGAACATCTTCGATTATACCCATAGGAATTCTAATAGTTTTATCAGCTAATTGAATGCTTATCCTAGTTTGCTTGGGTTTCCCTAGACCTAGTTGTTTAAACATTTTATAAGGCATAACATTAACGCTTGCCCCTAAATCAGCTAAAGCATTATCAACAGATAAACTACCAATTAAGCATGGAATTGTAAAACTCCCTGGATCTTTTAATTTTCGTGGTAGTTCATTTTGCAACATTGCTGAGCACACTGCATTTAGTTCCATATGCGATTCCTCATCTAACTTCTGTTTGTTTGTCAGAAGCTCTTTTAAAAATTTCCTGGAATTTGGCATCTGCGAAAGAGCTTCAAGAAACGGTAAGTTAATATGTAATTTCGTTAAAAGTTTAAGGAATTTACCGAATTGTTTGTCTGTGTTATCTTTCTTCAATGCATCAGGATATGGCACACGAGGTCGGTACTCTTTAATTACCAGTTTTGGCTTATCATGACTGATCTCGACCTTACCTTATTCTGCCACATTCTATTGGCTTACCTTGGGTTCATCTAACCCTACACTATCATGAGCTGTTATGGCTTGAAGTTGCTCCTTCGGGTTAGTCTCAGTGTTGCTTGGTAGGCTTCCTTGTGATCATTCAGAGAACTACTTAGCAAGTTGCCCTAATTGGTTCTCGATGCCTTGAATTGATGCTGGTTGATTTTTGAGTGCTATCTCGGTGTTTTAGAAATGACATCATGATGAATTTTATTAGCATCTCCTCAAGGTTCGTCTTTTTCTCTTGTGGGTAGAGCTGCTGTTGGAAGCCTGGGAGGGGTTGCTGTCTTTGGTTTCCTTGGCTACCCCATGAGAAATTGGGGTGGTTCCTCCAACCTGGATTATAAGTATTACTATAAGGGTTATTTTGAGGTTTAAAAATGTTACCCATATAGTGAACTTGCTCGTTTTTAGCGCTCGGGTTGTAAGGTGGATATTCTGTATTGCTCATCCCTCCTTCATTCATATCGCACTGCATAACTGGATGTACATGCTAAGAACCACATACACCATCAATCTTTTTATTTAACATCTCTACCTGATTTGATAGCATGGTTACTGCGTCGAGGTTGAAAACACTAGCGGCTTTTGTTGGCCATGTCCTCTTGACTTGCTACTGATAGTAGCCACAAGGGTAATCCATGGTGTGGGCATCTTCTCAATAAATCTTAGTATCTCTCCCATGCATCGTAAAGTGTCTCTAAATCCATCTGCACAAAAGAAGAGATATCATTCCTCAACTTGGCCGTTTTAGCTGGCGGAAAATATTTCAATAAAAATTTTTCGATCATTTGTTCCCATTTAGTGATTGATCCTTGTCGAAGAGAATTCAACCACTGTTTAGCTTTATTCCTCAAAGAAAAGGGAAACAACCGAAGATGAATGGCATCATTAGAAACGTCATTTATTTTGACAATGTCACAAAATTCTAGGAAATTTGCCAAGTGATTATTTGGATCTTCATCCTGCAAACCATCAAACTGAACAAATTGCTGTATCATCTGAATTGTGTTAGGTTTCAGTTCAAAATTATTTGCAGCAATAGCAGGTCTAACAATACTTGACTCAGTTCCTGTTAAATTAGGTTTAGCATAGTCATACATAGTTCGAGGAGCAAGATTTTCGGCCACCTCTAGAGGTAGTGGATTATTCTCAGCCATCTCTCAGGTAGTATTAATTTCGTTCTCTTGCTCTTCTTGTATGTACTGTAGGCTTTTCCTAATCTCCCTTTGATTTCTACGAACTGTGCTTTCAATTTCAGTATCGTAAAGTAGCAGTCCTGTCGAGTTTCTTCTAGTCATAAACTAGAATACTTTCCAGAAGCAAAGAAGAAAATTTAGAAAATTAAAAATAAAATTTAACTGCAAAAAAATAAAATATGGCTAATGTAATAAAAATCGAGCATTCTTAATATTTATGTTCCCCGGCAACGGTGCCAAAAACTTGATCGTGTGTCAGAGTCTTAAAATTTATAAAAAGAATGATCGAGTCTAAAAACTAACTATGACAACAATTGAGGCAAGTGCACCTATGGAACAGTAGTATAGTTAAGTGGCAAGATCGGATTGTCGAACCCAAAGGAACCAAAAGTACTAATACTAACTTTTTTATTATTATTTAAACTAAGAATTAAGGGAATTATTAATTAATCTAAAACTAACTAACTACTAAGCTAAAAATGCTAAGACAAAGAGAAGGAATTGAGGAAAATACTTTTGGGAAAAACCAATTGATTAAGACAATACTCGAGGAAGAATCCACCTAGACTTCACTTGTTATCTAACTCTGAACCAGGCAATTTATTCACTTGACTTGATCCGTAGGATTCCCTGATTTATATTAATACCTCTCTCGAGGCTACTAACGTCTAACCCTAGGTTGATTAATTGAAATCTCTTTCTAATTAAAACCCCTAGAATTGTATTAACTCGATCTATGGACTCCCATATTAGGTTTGACCCTAATTCAGCAGATTTTCGTCATCCTATCTCTAGGGTTGCAATCAACTCCGCTTAACTATGCTAGATCTACTCTTAGACAGGGTCTATTCCTCTTCTGCCTAAGCACATCAATACTTGAATCAATATCCTGAAATATTAAAACAAGAATTAAGAACACATAGTTAAGAACAAATCAAGTATTTATCATATAGTTCAGAAAATAATAACAAGATCCGTCTTAGGTTTCATCCCCCTCAGGTATTTGAGGGGTTTAGTTCATAATAATAAAAGAATACATCTCAGAAGAAAATATAAAACAAAACATAAGAAAAACCCTAAAACCCCCTGAAGGAAATCAAAGGGAAGATCTTCCGTCTTGAGTACGATTCTAGATTCTTGAGATGAATCAACTAGCTTTCTTCGAGTGAATCCCATAATTTTGTCCTCTCTGGCTCGGCTCCTTGGCCTACCTGAAGCGCCCCCTTTTAGGTCACACTTAGGGTGTTTATATAGGCTTTCGGAATGTCTTTCTTCGCCTCTAAGTATCCTAATCCGAGTGAAATTCAAATAGGTCACGGTAAGGACACGCCCGTGTAAGTCGAGGCCAGGCCGTGTTCGGGTCTATTAAGGAGGCATGGCCCTATGGCTTGGGCCCAGGCCATGTCGATTTCATACTTTGGCCTATTTTCTCCGTTTTTTGGCTCATTTCTCGTTCTTTTCATCCTCCTATGCTTCCCTAAGTATAAAACATGAATTTAAAGGATTAGGAGCACCAAATTCCACAATTGAAGGGATAAATCATCCAAAAGTATGCTAAATGTGGGATTAAAATATGAATATATTACGGTTTATCACAACACACCACCCGTACCAACCAACACACCATGTGGGGACTAAGTCGACCCACCCAACCAATATACCAATATCGCATCATAGCTGCTAATAGTAACGCAGTAAAGCTGCTAACGACAGTAAACGTGGCTGAGCCACTTAAATCAGAATACGTGGCAAAGCCACTAAAACAGTAAAAACGTGGCAGTGCCACTAGTACAGTACTCCATCCTAATCACGAACCCAACCCCAATGCAGAATGTTGTGTCATAAATATTACGTGTAAGTTGTAACACCCCTAACCCGAAAACCTTTGCCGGAGTCGAGTATGTGGCATTACTAGACTTGACTACTAATTCGGGGCATAAAAATTTAAAACTGTCCAACTGCATCATGCCGACTAAATTGACCATAACTCGAGTTACAAAACTCGAAACTTAGATCTGTAAATTTTCCTTGAAACTAGACTCATATAAATTTGTACCATAATTTTTCCAGAATTTTTCATGTGGCCAATTAGTACAGTTTATTCATCAAAGTTACCTCTATTCCACTATTTGATGATTCTGCCCTATCTTTACAAAAACTCAGTTATCTCATTGTACAGAATTTCAATAAGGTTCTTGTTTATTCCAATAAAAAATAGACTCATTAAGGATTCTAAGCATATAAACTATGCTCCATGATTATTTTTGTCCAATTTTTAACAATTTTCCCAAAACAGAACAGGAAATCACGAATTCATTTAGAACAAGTCTCACTAAAATTTAAATATCTCATAATATGAAATTCCTTTGCCTACTTTGTTTCTTTAATTTCAAAATAGACACAATAAGCTTTAATCCTATATCTTATTCACTTTCTAATTCAATTTATCCTATTTTTGGTGATTTTTCAAAATCACATCACTGCTGCTAACTAAAAACTATTTCATTGCAAAAATATGATTAACTAGTTTATAACCTCCTTACTCAATTTTATTTAAACTCTATACATTAACCATACATATAAATTCCAAAAACAATTCCACCAAACACACAACCAAACATAATCATCAAGCCAAAATATAAAATTCAAAATATGACAACGATACATAACCATGAAAATAGCCATGTTCGCACGGCTATATTTACAAACAAAATTAAACATCATATGTTTCAATACTTAGCCTAACCTATACATGCCTTCAAAATCATGACCAAAATTTAAAATACCAAAAAGAAGGTGATAGTGTGGATGACTTTCTTTATGATCCCTCTCGAGCTCGTAGCTTTAATCAAAATCTATAAAACAAAGGAGAACATTTCACACTAGTAAGCTTACTAGCTTAGTAAGTCCTGAATTCGTAATAATATAACATTTAAACATTAAACATTTAAATTAAAATAATTCAACTCGTACGTTTGTACTCACATTTACTTTCAAACATTCAATTTCAAAGTTATATAACGTATAAATCTATAGAACAATTTCTCTTCACTCGAATGCTTATGATCAAATTATTTACTCATAATCCCACCTTCCAAGACCAAAATGTCATCATGTAACCGTATGTATAAACATTCATATACTTAAAGTTCAATTATTATAATATAGCATCAAATACACAACCATCCATATGGCCGAATATGCCTAGTCTTGTATCCACATATTAGAAGACCAAAGCCACAATATTCGTATCATTCATTAGTAAAATCGAGAACACATATTAAAACTATACATATATACACATATATAACTCTCATTTGTAACTTTTACAATTTGAAATAAATGGTCAATTACGTGCTTACTTTATTATAAATAGGTAAGAAGTTTAATTCCTACCTTACATGCTTACCTGAGCCATTGACTCAATAAATTAGCTTTAATTTACCTTGAACAAAAATTCGGTTTCTCTTTTGTAAAACACATCACCGGCATCAAGCCTGCTAGGCGCAAGAGCCCGATAAGTAACACCGGCACAAAGCCTGCTAGGCGTAAAAGCCCGATAAGTAACACCGGCACAAAGCCTGCTAGGCGTAAAAGCCCGAGACATATCAATGTAGTTAAACATTCCCAACACACTCTTCATAACTATTATATACGTATGTCCAATTCAATTGGACTTGCTCACATTAAACCAATAGGATCATTATATCATTATGTAACCCAACAATTCACATCACATAACCAACCTAAATCATCAACCTAGTATACCTATATACATTCGGCCATGATATAAATGGGTACAAAAATTCATCAATTGATACAATTTAATATAATCGTAATTAATTCCTTGACATGTTTTAGTTAAAGGACTTACCTCGGTTGTCGATAGTCCGTGTGAATCGGCTATTCGAGAACCTTCGTCTTTCCCCGGTCTAATTCCGTTTTTCTTTGCTCTTGATCTAAAACATATTAAAATTTAGCTCATTTAATTTCATTTCCTCTCAATCTAGTCCCAAAACACACAAATGGGCAATTTACCATTTTACCCCTAATGTCTCCCATTTTTACAAATTGGTCCTATTTACACAAAACACAAAATATGCAACATTTCCTAACACCATAGCTAGGCCGAATCTTCCCCATAGCCATGTGTGTCCATGCATTTCATTTACTTGACATTTTAACCCTTCGCAAATTTATTCTTTTCAATTTAGCCCTATTTACTCAAAATTACCAAAAAACTTCAACACAAAACTTATAAATCTTTAACATATATTTAATCTAAAACCATCAAACATCAAAACTATCCAAGCATGTTAATGGCCGAATCCTATATACATAATATTTTCAAAAATTTAGGCATGGGTCGGGTAATATACGAAGCAACGATCTCAAAAACGTAAAAATTATCAAAAACTAAAAACCGACCATACCTTAATCAAGCTCCTTATATTGCCGAAAATCAAGCTTCAACAATGGAGTTTTCTTCCTCCTACATTCGGCCAAGAAGAAGAACAAGGTATGTTCTCTTTCTTCCCACTTGTTTTTATTATTAAATGTTGTATTTAACACATATATTAACATTATTTATTAATACACTAATATAACTTATAATAAAACTAAAATAACATATAATTTGTAATTGGAGTGGCCCATTGCCGTTCCTTCTTGTTGTATATGGGCTAATTGCCCTTTTAGTACATCCACTTAAAAAGCCACAATCAATTTAGTGCCTTTCACTTTAGCATACAACTTTTGCGCTTTTCTCGATTAAATCCTTTTTATCAAATTAAGCACTTAAACGACTAAATTTTTCTACGAAACTTCCACACTCACTAAATCACATATAATAAACACAAAATATAATATTAAAATATTTCTCGGGCTCAGATTCGTGGTCCCGAAACCACCGTTCCGATTAGGGTCAAAATTGGTCTGTTACAACTCTTCCCCCCTAAGAATTTTCGTCCTCGAAAATTTTACCGTTAAACAAGGCCGGATATTGTTGCCTCATTGACTCCTCAGGCTCCCACGTAGCCTCTTTAATTCCGTGACGATTCCATAGAACCTTTACTAATGGAATTCTTTTATTTCTCAACTCTTTTATTTCCCGAGCTAAGATACGAATCGGTTCCTCATCATATGTCAAATCAGATTGAATTTCAATCTCTGACAGTGTAATCACATGGGACGGATCCGATCGTATTTTATAAGCATCAAACGTGAAATACATTGTGTATCTTTTCTAAGTCAAGGGGCAATTTCAATCTATAAGCAAAGCAGGCCCTATACGCCGATAATTTCATACGGTCCGATAAATCTCGGACTCAACTTGCCTTTCCGACCAAATCGGAGTATTTTCTTCCACGGAGAAACTTTTAAGAACACCCGATCTCTGACCTGAAATTGAATGTCCTTACGTTTCAAATTGGCATAAGACTTTTGATGATCGAGCGACTTTCAAATTACTCCTAATAACAACCACCTTCTGTTCTGTTTCTTTAATCCAATCAACCCCGTGTATCTTATTTTCACTGAGCTCAGTCCAACACAACAATGTGCGACATTTTTGACCGTATAAGGCTTCATAAGGCGCCATTTTTATACTAGTTTGGAAGCTATTATTGTAAGCAAATTCAACCAAAGGTAGGTATCGTTCCCACGTACCTTCAAATTCGAGAACGCAACACCTCAACATGTCCTCAAGTGTCAAAATAGTTCGCTCGGGATCGACTGTCATTTGCGGATGGAAGGTGTACTAAAATGAAGTTTAGTACCTAGAGCATCTTGCAATTTCTTCCAGAACCGCGATGTGAATCTTGGGTCCCTATCTGAAACAATGGAACTCGGTACACCGTGCAACCTTACAATCTGCGACACATACAATTCGGCAAGCTTATCAAGTGAATAGTCGAGTGCGTCGCGGTACAAAATGAGGTGATTTAGTCGATCTATCAACGATAACCCATACTGACGTCTTTCTTACTTCGGTGTCATAGGAAGACTGGATACAAAATCCATTGTAATTCTATCCCATTTCCATTCGTGTATCATGATTGGTTGAAGTAGTCCGGACGGTACACGATGCTCGGCTTTTACTTGTTGATGATTAAACACTTGAAACAAACTCGGATATATCTGTTTCATGCCAAGCCACCAATAGAACTGTTTCAAATCGTTATACATTTTAGTGCTACCGGGGTGTATCGATAGTCAACCACTATGGGCCTCACTCAGAATCATCTGTATCAAATCTGAGTTCTTTGGAACACACAATCGGCTTTTATAATTCAAACAATCATTTGCATCAATCGAAAATCGATTCTGCACCCGTTTTTCACACTGAATCCGAATAGCAATCAAATTTTTGTCAACTTTCTGTGCATCACAAATTTGTTGAATAAACATCGGTCTTGCTTGTAACTCGGCTGTGATCGAACCATCATCAAACATAGCCATCTGTGCGTTCAATGCACGAAGAGCAAATAATGATTTTCGACTTAACGCATCTGCAACAACATTAGCTTTCCCCGGATGGTAGTCAATCACTAATTCATAGTCTTTTAGCAATTCTAACCATCTGCGTTGTCTCAAATTTAGATCTTTCTAAGTCATCAAATATTTTAGACTTTTATGATCTGAATAAATATGACATTTTTCACCGAATAAGTAGTGACGCCAAATTTTCAATGCGAACACAATGGTCGCTAACTCGGATCGTGAGTTGGATAATTTTTCTCATGCGGCTTCAATTGTCTCAAGCGTAGGCTATCACCTTGCCTTCTTGCATTAAAAGCGCAACCCAACCCATTCAAGGAAGCATCACTAAAAATAATAAATTCTTTTACGATTTGAAATTTGAGTTAACACTGGAGCTTTGGTCAAAAGGGCTTTCAGCTGTTGAAACTTTTTCGACACTTTTTTCGACCACTCAAACTTGACATCTTTCTGTAGTAGTTTCGTCAAAGGTGTAGCTATTACAGAAAAACTTTTTACAAATCGTCTATAATATCCCGCAAGGCCTAGGAAACTTCGGATCTCGGAAACATTCTTTGGTGGTTTCCAATTGAGTATAGCTGCTATTTTGTTTGGATCCACCCGAATACTGCTTTCTTTGAAACAACATGACCCAAGAAGCTGACTTCATTCATCCAGAACTCACACTTACTAAACTTTGCATACAGTTGTTTATCTCTCAAAGTTTGTAGCACTAATCTCAAATGCTCAACATGTTCGATTTCATTTTTGGAGTAGATCAGTATATCGTCAATAAACACTACTACAAACCGATCCAAAAGCGTCGGAAGACTCGATTCATTAGATCCATAAAAGCAAAGCAGTGCATTAGTGAGTCCAAAAGGCATAACCAAAAACTCAAAATGTCCGTACCTGTTCGAACGCAGATCTTTGGCACATCTGTACCTCGACTGCAGAATCGATAATAGCTCGATCTCAAATCTATCTTGAAAATACTGAAGCTCCTTCAACCGATCAAACAAATCATCAATCCGAGGTAACTTGGTACTTATTCTTTATAGTTACCTTATTTAGTTGCTTGGTAGTCGATACACATTCGCATAGTCCCATCTTTCTTTTTCACAAATAAAACCGGTGCACCCTAAGGAGAGAAGCTCGGTCGTGCAAAGCCTCTATCTGTCAACTCTTGCAATCGTGCTTTCAATTCTTTTAACTCGGTAGATGCCATCCGATCACGGAGCTATCGAAATCGAGTCGCCCCGATACTAATTCAATGCCGAACTTAATCTCTGCATCTTTGGGGGTAAACCGGTAGTTCTTTAGGAAACACATCGGGTATTCACATACAAGCGATCTGATTCAATTTGTTTTCGGACATTTTATTATCCAATTACATAAGCCAAATAAGCTTCACACCCTTTTCTCACATACTTAGGGCTAACATTGAAGATATTATCAGAGGCAACCCATTTACATCACAGGATTTAATCCTGATGGTCTCACCGTTTCGACGTTTCAAATCAATAAGCTTTCTTTTACAATCCACTACTGCCTCATGTGAAGTTAACCAGTCCATACCCAAGATTATATCAAATTCGTCAAAGGGCAACAACATTAAATCAGCTGGGAAGCAATAATCCCGAATCATCAACGGGCAACCTCTACACACTTTATTAACAAGCACACATCTACCCAAAGGGTTGGACACATGAATCACAAACTTGGTAGACTCAACTAGTAGAGTCTTGCCAAATTCTAAAGTTTCACACACATAAGAATGAGTCGAACCAGGATCAATTAGTGCAATCACAGTAGTATCATAAAGAGTGAAAATACCGGTAATGACGTCAGGGGAGGAAGCATCCTCTCTGGCTCGTGCAGCATAAGCTCTAGCCGGAGCTCTAGCCTCAGATCGAACTATAGTGTTCTTCGTTCCTTTCTGACTACCACCTACGTTTCCTGAATGCCTGGGTGGTCTACCTCGCACTGACGTGTTGCTCGGATCAATGTTCTGAACTGTATTCTACTCAGCCAACCTCGGACATTCTCTAATAAAATGATCTGACGACCCATATTTAAAGCAAGACCGATCATGAAATCTACAACTCCACGAGTGCCATTTTCCTGAGTGCTTGCATTCAACTCTATTCTATGGGCGTTACCAACATCAAGCTATCGAGGTAGCTCGAGAGCTCATAGGAGGTCGATCCTGTCTAGGTGGATCTGTAGTAGCTTTATGTCGGCTGTAGTCCTCTCTGAACTTCTTGGTTGTGGAATGAAAGACCTTACCCAAAGGTCTTTTACGAATGTCTCTAGCTTCTGTCTCAGCCTTTCTTTTCTCTTTCCCGAGCTCTTCAGCTTTGCAAGCTCTCTCAACTAAAGTCACAAACTCTTGAATTTCAAGAATGCCAACAAACATCTTTATATCTTCATTCAGGCCATCTTCAAATCTTTTACACATAATAGCTTCAATAGAAACACACTCTCTAGCGTGATCTCATTGAGCGACAAATTTTCTTTTCATTACTATTACATGTCATTCGCCCCGTTTTGACTTAAGGAACTCCTTTCGTTTTTGATCAACGAATCTTTGATCGATATATTTCTTTCATGAATTCATTCTGGAAGAAATCCCATGTCACTTTTTCTTTTGGAACTACTGATACTAGTGTATTCCAACAGTGATATGCACTGTCCCGCAGTAAAGATGTAGCACACTTCAGGCATTCATCTGGAGTACATGATAGCTCATCAAGTACCCGAATAGTGTTATCGAGCCACATTTCAGCTCGCTCTGCGTCATCATCATCATTGGCTTTAAATTCTTCGGCCCCAAATTTTCAGATTTTATCAACTGGGGGCCTACTAGATCTCACCGGATCTATCATTGGGGGTGCTGAAGGAATCGGAGTTGGATTATTCGGGGGTGGAGGTTGGTGTACAGCCGGGTTAGTCTGAATAAACTGGGTAAACCACTCGTTCATCATTTGATAGAAGGCTTGCTTAGTCTCTCCCTCATGACTACCCGAAACAGGTCAAGAGTCTATCGGCACTGATTCATGTGCATGGTCAGGCGCTACACTCTCTACATCATCCGCTACGGCTCTTTCAGGATCAGTATCCATTTACTATATGAAACAGAGTTCAAGCTGTCAGAAGTCACCACACTATCAATATATGATAAAGGCATGTATAGCTAGACTCACATGCGCTACGGTAGTCCTAGAATCGGCTAAACCGTAAGCTCTGATACCAATCAAATGTAACACCCCTAACCCGAAAACCTTTGCCGGAGTCGAGTATGTGGCATTACTAGACTTGACTACTAATTCGGGGCATAAAAATTTAAAACTGTCCAACTGCATCATGCCGACTAAATTCACCATAACTCGAGTTACAAAACTCAAAATTTAGATCCGTAAATTTTCCTTGAAACTAGACTCATATAAATTTTTACCATAATTTTTCCAGAATTTTTCATGTGGCCAATTAGTACAGTTTATTCATCAAAGTTACCTCTATTTCACTATTTGATGATTCTGACCTATCTTTACAAAAACTCAGTTATCTCATTGTAAAAAATTTCAATAAGGTTCTTGTTTATTCCAATAAAAAATAGACTCATTAAGGATTCTAAGCATATAAACCATGCTCCATGATTATTTTTGTACAATTTTTAACAATTTTCCCAAGACAGAACAGGAAATCACGAATTCATTCAGAACAAGTCTCACTAAAATTTAAATATCTCATAATATGAAAATCCTTTGCCTACTTTGTTTCTTTCATATCAAAATAGACACAATAAGATTTAATCCTATATCTTATTCACTTTCTAATTCAATTTATCCTATTTTTGGTGATTTTTCAAAATCACATCACTACTGCTAACTAAAAACTATTTCATTGCAAAATATGATTAACTAGTTTATAACCTCCTTACTCAATTTTATTTAAACTCTATACATTAACCATACCTATATATTCCAAAAACAATTCCACCAAACACACAACCAAACATAATCATCAAGCCAAAATATAAAATTCAAAATATAACAACGATACATAACCATGAAAATAGCCATGTTCGCACGGCTATATTTACAAACAAAATTAAACATCATATGTTTCAATACTTAGCCTAACCTATACATGCCTTCAAAATCATGACCAAAATTTAAAATACCAAAAAAGAAGGCGATAGTGTGGATGACTTTCTTTACGATCCATCTCGAGCTCGTAGCTTTAGTCAAAATCTATAAAACAAAGGAGAACATTTCACACTAGTAAGCTTACTAGCTTAGTAAGTCCTGAATTCGTAATAATATAACATTTAAACATTAAACATTTAAATTAAAATAATTCAACTCGTACGTTTGTACTCACATTTACTTTCAAACTTTCAATTTCAAAGTTATATAACGTATCTATAGAACAATTTCTCTTCAATCGAATGCTTATGATCAAATTATTTACTCATAATCCCACCTTCCAAGACCAAAATGTCATCATGTAACCATATGTATAAACATTAATATACTTAAAGTTCAATTATTATAATATAGCATCAAATACACAACCATCCATGTGGCCGAATATGCCTAGTCTTGTATCCACATATTAGAAGACCAAAGCCACAATATTCGTATCATTCATTAGTAAAACCGAGAACACATATTAAAACTATACATATATACACATATATAACTCTCATTTGTAACACATACAATTTGAAATAAATGACTGAATTACGTGCTTACTTTATTATAAATAGGTAAGAAGTTTAATTCCTACCTTACATGCTTACCTGAGCCATTGACTCAATAAATTAGCTTTAATTTACCTTGAACAAAAATTCGGTTTCTCTTTTGTAAAACACATCACCGGCATCAAGCCTACTAGGCGCAAGGGCCCGATAAGTGACACCGGCACAAGGCCTGCTAGGCGTAAAAGCCCGATAAGTAACACCGGCACAAAGCCTACTTGGCGTAAAAGCCCGATAAGTAACACCGGCACAAAGCCTGCTAGGCATAAAAGCCCGAGACATATCAATGTAGTTAAACATTCCCAACACACTCTTCATAACTATTATATACGTATGTCCAATTCAATTGGACTTGCTCACATTAAACCAATAGGATCATTATATCATTATGTAACCCAACAATTCACATCACATAACCAACTTAAATCATCAACCTAGTATACCTATATACATTCGGCCATGATATAAATGGGTACAAAAATTCATCAATTGATACAATTTAATATAATCGTAATTAATTCCTTGACATGTTTTAGTTAAAGGACTTACCTCGGTTGTCGATAGTCCGTGCGAATCGGCTATTCGAGAACCTTCGTCTTTCCCCGGTCTAATTCTGTTTTTCTTTGCTCTTGATCTAAAACATATTAAAATTATTTCATTTAATTTCATTTCCTCTCAATTTAGTCCCAAAACACACAAATGGGCAATTTACCATTTTGCCCCTAATGTCTCCCATTTTTACAAATTGGTCCTATTTACACAAAACACAAAATATGCAACATTTCCTAACACCATAGCTAGGCCGAATCTTCCCCATAGCCATGTGTGTCCATGCATTTCATTTATTTGACATTTTAACCCTTCGCAAATTTATTCTTTTCAATTTAGCCCTATTTACTCAAAATTACCAAAAACTTCAACACAAAACTTATAAATCTTTAACATATATTTAATCTAAAACCATCAAACATCAAAACTATCCAAGCATGTTAATGGCCGAATCCTATATACATAATATTTTCAAAAAATTTAGGCATGGGTCGGGTAATAAACGAAGCAACGATCTCAAAAACGTAAAAATTATCAAAAACTAAAACCAACCATACCTTAATCAAGCTCCCTTATATTGCCGAAAATCAAGCTTCAACAATGGAGTTTTCTTCCTCCTACATTCGGCCAAGAAGAAGAACAAGGTATGTTCTCTTTCTTCCCACTTGTTTTTATTATTAAATGTTGTATTTAACACATATATTAACATTATTTATTAATACACTAATATAACTTATAATAAAACTAAAATAACATATAATTTGTAATTGGAGTGGCCCATTGCCGTTCCTTCTTGTTGTATATGGGCTAATTGCCCTTTTAGTACATCCACTTAAAAAGCCACAATCAATTTAGTGCCTTTCACTTTAGCATACAACTTTTGCGCTTTTCTCGATTAAATCCTTTTTATCAAATTAAGCACTTAAACGACTAAATTTTTCTACGAAACTTCCACACTCACTAAATCACATATAATAAACACAAAATATAATATTAAAATATTTCTCGGGCTCGGATTCGTGGTCCCGAAACCACCGTTCCGATTAGGGTCAAAATTGGTTTGTTACATAAGTAGTATGTCATATTCATAAGCAGTCATATAGATAGCATACACACATCAACTAAACTACAACTAGGGGTATAATGGTCATTTCATCGGTTAAGGGTAAAATGATAATTTCACCCCTTAGGGTATTTCGGTAATTTTACCCTTCGAGGGTATTTCGGTAATTTTACCTTTTGAGGGTATTTCTATAATTTTATCTTTTGAGGGAATTTCGATAATTTTACCCTTCGAGGGTATTTCAGTACAGTTTAGGCCTTTCCAAAGGCCTACAGTCGTCTCGAACGACTCGAACAACTTATATGGCCAAAGCAGTGTAATTAGGCCTAAGGCCCGTTACTCCGCTCGAATGGGCCCACACGCTCGTGTGGCTCGTTCAGCCCACATTCCGCCACGGCTATGCGAACCTCATAGCCCAATCCCTTATCAGTCACTTACCGTGGATTTCGTCCCTGTGGGGCCCATAAGCCCATTGGGCCCACATGCCCCATTTTGGCCCAACGAGGCCCACTGCGACTTATGCCCACAAGAATGTTCATGGCGGCCTCTACGGTCTATCGCCAACGATTGTGGCTCGATTTTTCCCTACGAGCGTTCGCACGCTCATGAGCCCTCAGATGCCGAAGTTTCTGCTTTTCGGCTTTAGCCGATTCACAATTACGCAGGGGTGCAAATACACACCTTCATCCATCATTTTTACCGAAACAACACTGGGTGTACGATTACACACCATGTTATGGGTTGTAGTTTGAAGCGCTTCCAAGATTAAACACCTATGATACAACAGCCCCATCAATTAGTCTCAAACCCTTGTTAATCCATCACCATAATATTGAAAACGTTTTAATCAAACTAACTCTACTTACCACGAATCAAGATATCTCTTGCAAGGGAAAAGTAATCAGCCTACCCCTTGGTTAAGGAAAACGAGTCCCTAGCAACGTTTGAACGAAAAAGAAGGTGTTAGCTAAACTTATCTCTACCGTAACAAAGAAAAATAAAATAGCCTTTCGGCCCAAGAGATACAGAACCGAGCATAGAAAAAGAAGCGAACTAAGATTCGACTAGAGTATCCACTTACCACAAAATCGAAGAGATACAGAATTGAGCATAGAAAAGGAAGCCAACTAAGATTCGGCTAGAGTATCCACTTACCACAAAATTGAAGAGATTTAGAAATGGTTAGGAACGAAGAAAAGAAGATGTTTAGGCCTCAACAGATTCGGTCAACATAAGAAGAAAAAAGAGAAAGGAAATGGATTCGGCAAAGAAGGAATTAAGGGAAGAAGAAAAGAGGAATGCCGAGTCGGCAAAGGGATGAAGAAGGAGAAGAACTTTGAGGGAAACTCAGCACTCGAAATTTAAGTTTTGGAGAAGAGTGGGCAGCAATTGAGAATAAAGATGGAAAGGGAAAAAGGCCCGAATGGTAGGAATGTTGTATGAGATGCCACAAAAGAAATAAATCCCGAAATGGCACAGAGGATTTTCAATTTCTACTCTCTCACAAGGTTGTCGAAAATGCACAAATGACTCCCTTAGCCGAAATCCCCCTACTCAAGCTCTCCCATTCGTCAAGACTCTCTTCACCTCCAAACTCCTTGAAAGTCTCCATCGATTCTTCCTTGAATTGCTCTCAGCCTCCTATTCAAATTTGTTGACCAAGTCTCCAACCTCCTCTGCAGAGTTTGATTCAAACTCTACCTCTCACACCACTAAGTCATAAAATAAAAGCCTCCTATTTGCATGCCATGGGATTCGAACCCCAATTCCCTTACCATCTTAGTGACACCACAACCATCAAGCCACAAGCTCTCTTTGTGTTCTAACACAACACCGCTTATTATATAAACCCTTTAAGCTAACTTCCAAATTTCCCTAAAGAGCAAAAATCAATTTTTTTCCAAATGCCATACTTGAACCCAGGCTTCCTAAAATCCCCAAAACACACTCAAAACACTTAGCCATTGAAGCAAACAAGCAATTTGGTCAGAGTATGAAAAATTAAAGACCCTATAATTTGGGGCGTTACATAAAACATTATACGTTGCGAAAGCTTTTAAAAAATGATTTGCAGATTCGTGTGGTTTTTGGTAAAACTTTTGTTTATTTTGAAAACTCACGTTTTATCCTACTACTAGTAGTTATCAATAAAAATCCCAAAGTTAAATGATAATCTGTAAAAGCCATAGTTACATAAAACTTCCCAAATATAATCAAAACCATAAATGAAAGTAAAAACAGGTCCAGATTTGTGGTCACCACTGAGTCCTCTGCTGCATCGATCCGTCTACTGCTGGGGATTCCCTGAACAGATTAAATAGAAAAGGGTGAGTTTTCGCATAATCAGTGTGTAATCCCACGGAAAACATGCACGTATAATATCAGAAAATGGACATAAATTTACAGTTTGGGTTTGAGCCTTTTACAGAAACGGTGTGGACCTTAGCCCACTCAGATACAGAATCAGACATATTATAGGGCTTTAGCCCATTTCAGACAGAATATGTAGAAAACAGAGTCCTACCCACCAGCCTCTACACACCAACTCCGTCCAACCCTACACACTATGTGGGGATAAAATCAACCCACCCAGCCCTATACACCATGTTGTACCGAATGCGACACATAATTAGAGATTTGTAGCTGAGCTGCCAGATAGCAAACTTAAGAGCCTTTCAGATACTTCCTCCAAACATAATCAACCAACCCCAATGCAATGCAACATACAAGAATGACATGCTATTATGCAATTAAAACTCATATATTTAGATCACATACATGCTTAGTACAGAAACCAGACAGACAGATCATTCATTTAGGGGTCTAAGTATTGTTTACTGACCTTACGGTAGGTCTATAGTCAACTTGGGCGACCCGTGCAACATTACCGAGTTTTTCAAAAAAATGGGCCCACACACCCATGTGGCTGACCCGTGTGAGCCCACACGAGCCTTGGCCCAGAATCCCACACACCCGTGTGGCCCACACGACCATATTGGTTGAGCCCGTGTGTCACACATGGCCTTGCCCAGCCATTACACGGTCGTGTCACTCACGCACGGCCTGGCTCGTCGATCACACGGCCGTGTGGTGACTTACAGTCTTGCACACGGCCTACCACACGGGCGACCACATGCCCGTATGGCATTGACAGAGAGGTTTTTAGCTTTTTCTGAAACCTCGTTTTATGCATTTTCGAGTACACACTTGGTATCAAATTGACGCTAAAGCAACCACAGCGCTCCAGAACCTAAAAATCCATAATCCAAACCCGATTTCAGTGATACCAACGAAATCTTAACGGAACCCATAATGAGGTATTAAATCTTTACCAATAAAACCTTGCCCTCGAGCAAGAATAAGAATTCCACACACTTTAAAATGTCTATGACCAAACTTCAGCCCTTCAATTAATCCCTAACATCAAATGAAACCCTTCATTAACACTTAACCACAACAAGTTAAGGTTTACAAAACTAAACTTACCAAATACGTGAAGTCCATGATGTACAAGAGAATCGAAAAGTAAAGAAACGGAAGAGGGAAAGGATGAGGGGAGAACAAAATTTTAGCAAAAGAAATTGGGAAAGGAGGAAGATAGGGCCGAATTTTGCTATTGTTTGGGAGGGGAAAAATGAACAGATTTTTCTGATATCCCCCTATCATCTTCCCAAATCTCTCCTTACTATCAGATTTCTAATCTAACACAAACACTCGGGACGTGACAGGCAAAAATAATGCTCACGCAGAGATTCGAACTCACAACCTCTAACAAATCAACACTCCACCTAGCCACCAGACCAATAGGCCCATTCTGTTAAAAACTTACACACTTTTACTTATAAGCCTACTAACCAGAGATAGGTTTTATTTATAAAAATACCAAAATTAACCCAAGTAAGGCTTGAACTTGGGACCTTTCACACATACCCAGAACACATAACCACTGAAGCAGATAGATATTGTGTCTCAAAATTACAAAAGTCAAAATAAGAAAATCGGGGCGTTACAGAACTGGGTATAGGGGTTACATTTAGTGGTATCAAAGCTTTTGCTTTATAATTTTTGGGTAAAGAACGAGTCTAGAAGTACATGCCATATAGGATATATCGATGTGATGAGATGTTATATCAATATTAGAAGTATTGATAAGTTTGAAAATATGAATTGTTATTGATAAGGAAATGATTTTGAATTAGTTAGTAATGACTCAAGAGGGAAATAGATAAATACTAAAATTTGATTAAAAAAAATTATTTTCTATCATAGATATTGGAAGAAATAGCAGTAAATTTGATATTGCCTGATGAGATAAAAACTTCAGCAAAGAAGGAGAAAGTTGATAGGATGATGAGAGAAGTACAAGATTATAGAATGAAACCAGAGGAAGACATTGTTCAACACCTAATTACTGTAAATCAAAAGATGCAAGAAGTGTTATGGAAGGGTCATGAATTGATTAGAAAGAATAAGGTGCAATACTTGACCCTTAGAGGGACATTAATAGAACGAGAGCATCAAATGATTTTAGACCAACTTTCGAATACATTGATACCACGAACTTATTGGAATATAGTTATATACTATGTGAAGTTTATAATCTCTCATGGAGTAAGGAAAATAGTGAGATAAAGTGTAGGTTCACGAAAATTGACTGGGAAGCAAAATGTCTTTGATATGCCATGGATGGAAAAAATTAGTTGTTAGAAAATTACCAAGAGGATTTATAGATTCAATACCCGTTATAAAGATGGAAGAGGAAAAAGATCCTAAGAAATATCCAATTTGGATTGTAGGAGATGAATTTGAAGAGAATTTAGAACTTAATATAGAGAATTTTACGGGGAAGATTCAGAATCAGAGATGGAAGAAGATGCAGAAATGGAATTAAGTGGTTAAAAGTAAAAGTTAGGGACTAGTGTGTGAAGGAAAATGAGTATATATGTATATATAGTTATACATGTACAGAATGAAAACTTAGAAAGTCAGAGCTTTTAAATAAAAAGTTTGGTATATTAATATAAGGTTAGTGTCGAAACATTTTTTTCGAGTTTTTAGAAATGGGAATCGACTTGGGTTTTGAAAATAAAACGAGGAGTCGCCACCGATCTGCATTTGGTGTGATCGGATCACCTTTGTTTTAATAAACGTTTTGATTTATTAAAACAGTGTTTTTGATCTACGAAATTCGAAAAAAACGGGTTCGGGAGTTGGTTACGTGCGAGGAAGGGTTAGCACCCTCGTCACGCCCAAAATTGGTACCAAATTGATCAATTATTGTCCTTATGTCGAAAGTTGTAAATTGTGAAATGATTTTTAAAAATATGATTCCTTTAAAAATATTTGAATTTTTTCGAATTGAATACCAAGATTTTCTCGTTCCGAAGGAATAAAATATCACATCCAATACTTTAGGATACGATAATTTAAATCCTTGAATCCAAGATCGTCTCGTGGTTTTCTCGAATTAAACATCAAGATTTTCTCGTTCCGAAAGAATAAAATATCGCATCCAATACTTTAGAACATGATAATTTAAATCTCGAATCCAAGATCATCTCATAATTTTTCGAATTGAATACCAAAACTTTCTCATTCCGAAGGAATAAAAAATCACATCCAATACTTTAGGACACGATAATTAAAATCCTCGAATCCGAGATGAATATCGCTTTATTTTGAAAACCTTAAATAAAGTGTTAGTTTTGCAAAAGTGTATTTTTAACAAAAATCCATGTGACAACATTGTATTCACATTATCGAACATTCATATTGAAAACAATTATGATATGCTAACATTTAATATAAGTAATGAAGAAATAATAACGAGAGATGC
This sequence comes from Gossypium bickii, assembly GCA_025503065.1. NCBI lineage: Eukaryota > Viridiplantae > Streptophyta > Magnoliopsida > Malvales > Malvaceae > Gossypium > Gossypium bickii. The sequence goes on from CP106717.1 coordinate 110,337,017, forward strand.
GATGAATAAGAATTCCTATGCTAGGGCAATTACTAATGTTCGATGACGTAGAGACAAATACATTAAACAATGAAAAAATATAAACATATTCCATGCAAGTTTAAATAATGAACAGAGACATTCATATGATATAAACGATGTAGGCAATGCATGAAATAAAAGAATATACAGTGTTTTTAAATAAATGAATATAAAACTATATATAAAAAAAACAATATAAACAGAAATACTTTATAAAACATAAATAAATTTTAGCTAAAAATAATATACAACATAATACGATATAATATATAATTTGAAAACATATAATGTATAAAAAGACTAATGGAACATTTTTGAGCTAAGTAAAAGTAATAAACAATAATTAAGAAGTACATATGTATTTATACTTTTGATACACTAATATATAAATAATAAATGATATGGACAATATAATATATCGTAAAATAATAAAATAAGGTAAAAGTCGGTAGTAGTAATGGTAAGTGATAAGCGAACAATAATATATACGTATATATAAAAATAATATAATAGTAGTAACGATAATAACAAAAATACCAATAATGATGATACAAAATGTGTATAATATAATAATATAAATACAGCAATGATAATAATAATGACAGTAATGGTAAGAAATTAGTAACCATGATAGTGTTACGGAGTATGTACAGTATACTAACATAATAATAATGATAGGAAGCTAGTTAAAGGTAATGAAAATAACGATAACAATACATTTACAAAAATAGATGAGAAAAGGCTAAGTTGTAGTCAAAATAAAATAAAGGGGATTAAAGTAGCAATTAATTGAAATGGAAGGGGATTAGGGGGTAAAGTGTAAAGTGCGCGCGACCTGGAGAGACTACAATGGCAATAAAACCTACATGGTGAAACGAAATGTCCAAAAGAGGACCTAATTGGAACATTGGGTAAATATTTGTGCCAAATCGAAAATAGCTCAAACTGCCATGGGACACAGTTAAAACAGCTCGCAAGAAGGGAGGACTGAGCACAGAAATATTCCAAAACAAAAGGAAAACACGCGGATCGTGTCGGGTCGGGGCATGTGCGCGCGGGTCATGTTGTGAAATGGCGTCGTTTTGGCTTATGGACTAAAGGCCTAAAACGACACCGTTTCGCTTGCTTATAAAAGGGATTTTTCCTTAAAAAATTTTCGCTTTAGCAGTCTGATTTTGTTTAAAAAAAAAGAGAGAGAGAGGGTTTCTGGGTTTTCTCTGGACAAAGTCCAGATTCCATCCAAGGGCCTCCGTAACCTCGCCGCCGCTGCGGTGGTCGGAAAGGGTGAAAGTCTCCTTTTTCCCTCCCTTTTTTTATATATTTAATGTGTAGATTTGTATATGCATGTATGTGTGATTTTGAGAAAGAAGGAATGTTAAAGCATATTACTTTGAAAAAGAAAAAGAACGAAAGAAAATACAATATAAATACCTTCGTTTTTTGCTTCTGATTTCTCATAACGCGTGAGTGTTCGTAAAAAAAAAAAATCAGAAGAAGATACAAGATAGGTTTGCTTCAATTTATATCCCCGATTTACAGATTCTTTTTTCTTTTTTATTGCTTCGTTCTTTGTTGTTTTGCTTTCGTAGGGCATGGGCGAGACGCGCAGGAGATGGAGGCCGAGGCGCATGGGCGCTGAAGTGTCAGAAGCATGTAAGATCGCAATGTGGGGAAGAGCGCTGGAACGACGCGCGTGGGCACGAGGAACGACACTTGTGTGAAGTCGATGCGCGTGTGGGGGGACGCGCGGATCTATAGAGGTGCGCGTGGTGTCCGCAGGGGGGGCCGAAGGTTGGCGGCGCATTAGGGCACTAGGGTTTTTGGCTTGTTTTTCTGTTAACGGGCTTGGGTCTGTCATTGTTTGGGTTTTCCTTGATCTGGGTCTATTTTAGTCACTGGGCTTAGGGTTTGGACTTTTAATTAGGTTTAAATTTGCGCTTGGTTGTTGGGTTAGCTAATTTGTTTGTACATGGACTGCTATTAGTGGACTTTTAAATTTTTTATTTTATTTTTTTATGGGCCCTGGGTTTTGTAATTGGGCCGGGCAAAAATTGGTCATTACAGCTGCCCCTCTTTGCTCATTGTCGTGAAACGAGAATAGAGCAAAGACAATAGAAGAACCAATTTTTGCTCGGTCTTGGCCAAGTCTTGATTCTTCAGTGCTCTTGTCCTTCAGATGGCCTCATGTCAATCTACTATTCCCTTGTCGCTTCGACTCACTTCACTGACTCACTGCGACTTTGAGGTGATAAGAATTCAGAAAGAAGTGGTTCGTGATTTTAATCTTCTAACTAAAACTTCTCAAAATTTTGAGTTTCATCCTTAATACGCTCGATAAGGAGGGATTCGTAGGCTTGACCTGCTCCGCTGGAACGTTGAGGTGATAGGAATTCGGAGAGAAGAGATCGTAACTTTAATCTTCCCATTGAAACTTCTCGGAAAGGTTGATCCCTAATACACTCAAGGAGGAGGGATTAGTAGTTTTGTCCTGCCCCCTTGAGACTTTGGAGTGACAAGAATTTAGAAAGAAGAGATCCGTAACTTTGATCTTCTCACTGAAGCTTCTCGGAAAGGTTGATCCTCAATACACTCAAGGAGGAGGGATTAATAGTTTTGTCCTGCCCCCTTGAGACTTCGAGGAGATAAGTCTAAACTTTTCAATTTGCTTCCCTACTATCTTCAGGAAGACTTCAATCTTTAGACTGCTCTGTTGGAACAAAATCTGAACTTCGATATTGTTGTACTATTTCTTTTTTTTCTTTTGAGGAACCTGTCCTGTAGAGTATGCTTATGTTTATACAAATGATGAGGATGTTATGATCGAGATGACTCAAATGCTCCTAACTATATGTGCTATGGATGACATTTACATGAATGTTGAATGTCATGAGAATGATGATTTTTTTCAGTGTAAAAATGACTAGGATGTAATGATCGCAATAAATCAAATGCTCCTAACTGGATGCGTATGAATGTATGAGAAAGACCCCTTTTATGGTTTGGGTTGTCATTGCTCATAGTTCAGCAAGGTTCTATCACTGATGCACTACGATTACTTTCTTGTTCAGCAGATATCTTTGACAAGAAACCCAAAGAAACGATCATATTCTATTAGCAAGTTTGCCCCGCTGTAATTTCATTGTCCCTTCCACTGTACACTCTGAGACATAAAGTTCGTACCTCTTACCGCAACCTCAGGAGAGTAACATTTGTTTTCTTCTAACCCTCTTGCTGTGACTCTGAGGTATAGGATCAATTACTATTTACTGGGTATAATGGTATCATGACTTCATTATGTACCTAGATCGGCATTGCCCGTTATTTGTCAAGGTCGTATCACCGACGAGGTGTCTGGTCTTTGTTCAAATAGATGATCATTTTTTCTCCAACATTTCTAAACCTTAGGTGGAATAAATTTTGAACAATAGTCATGTTTCAGGTCCTTGTATTATTCAGAGGCTTTCAGAGTAATAGAACTCCTTTTATGAAAGTATTATTAGTTCCGTAATCATTATTTCATTGTAAAATGCCCAGAAAGGATTGTAAGGAGGAAATTGATTGGGAGTATAGCTCGAAACAAAACAGGTTAATCCAAACTGGCAAATGCAAACAAGAAAGAAATTCATTGAATAAGATAATCACAAATTACAAATTTAAAATGGGTAAAATGGAAATTAGGTGCCCCAGATATCGCAGCCTAAGCTTCTCTGCTTGAGCATTTGGAAGACCATTTTGAGTTTGATATGTGCTTAGGAGATCTTGAGTATTTTGTTGATGCACCGAGACGCAACATACCCCTTCCTTGTCCATTCGATTGCAGCGGGGTTTTTCCCTCACAGTTCAAGCCGTCTTTTTCAGGTTTTAGACTCAAATCCCTTTTGGTCTCAAAGCGCTCTTCGCGGGTTTTCACCTTGGCCTCTCCCTTTTTTTTTTTTTAGGGAATCAAGGTGTCCTTGGTGGGTTTTCGTCTTAGCTTGTTCAAGCGAAGTATCTTTTGACTGAATCTGAATTTACGGGGTTGGGCAAGCTTTTCCCATCCATTTCTGTTAGAATCAGTGCACCTCCGGAGAAAGCCTTCTTCACCACGTACGGTCCTTCCCAATTCGGCATCCATTTTCCCCTGAAATCCTTCTGTATAGAGAGGATCTTTTTTAGTACCAGGTCTCCCTCGTGAAACTCTCTTGGGCGAACTTTTTTGTCATAGGCTCGTATCATACGCTTTTGATACATCTGACTGTGACGAATAGCCCTTAGCCTCTTTTCTTCGATTAGGTTCAATTGATCGTATCAAGCCTGAATCCATTCAGCTTCAACCAGCTTTACTTCTATCAAAACCCGAAGAGAAGGTATTTCCACTTCGATGGGTAGGACTACCTACATCCCGTAGACCAGTGAGAAAGGTGTTGCCCCGGTAGAGGTTCTGACGGACGTTCGATAAGCATAAAGTACAAATGGTAATTTCTCATGCCAATCCTTGTAAGTCTCTGTCATCTTCCCCACTATCTTCTTGATGTTCTTATTTGCTGCTTCCATTGCCCCATTCATTTTTAGATGGTACGGAGATGAGTTATGATGTTTAATGTTGAATTGACGAAAAACATCTGCTATCGTGCTGTTGTTCAAATTCAATGCGTTGTCTGATATGATCCCTTTAGGCATCACATATCGGCAAATGATCTCCTTCTTTAAAAACTGACTAACCGCTGATTTAGTGACGTTAGCATATGAAGCAGCTTCTATCCATTTCGTTAAGTAGTCAATGACCACGAAGATAAATCGATGACCGTTCGAAGCTTTTGGCGAGATTGGTCCGATGACGTCCATGCCCCACATAGAGAATGGCCACAGGGAAGTCATAACATGCAACGGCGAAAGGGGAACGTGAGTCTTGTCCCCGTATATCTGGCATTTGTGACATGTCTTAGCACACTTGATACAATCCCCTTCCATAGTAGACCAATAATATCGAAATCTTATGATTTGTCTAGCCATTGTGAAACCATTTGCATGTGTTCCGCAAACACCCTCGTGGACTTCTCCAAATATTTTCTTAGCTTCCACTGTATCGACATATCTCAACAGTACTTGATCCTTCTTTCTTTTGTACAGGACCTCCCCGTCCAGGACATAATCACAGGCTAACCTTCTCAGTGTCCTTTTTTCATTCTCAGTTGCTTGTTTGGGGTATTCGCGATTTCTCACATATCGTAATATATCTTGGTACCAGGGGTGATCGTCCCTTTCTTCTTCCTCTATGTGGCAACAATAAGCTAGGGCCTCATAAACACTCATTTAAATGGGCTTTACATCTTCTTGCTTGCTCGCCTTAATCATGAAAGCTAAAGTAGCCAAAGCATCCGCCATCTGGTTTTCTTCCCGTAGGAGATAACTAAAAGTGATATCGTCAAACTCCTCGATTAACCCCATGACTACCCTTCAATAGTTGATCAATTTGGGGTCTCTTGTCTCCCATTCTCCCCTTAGTTGGTAGGTCACTAATGTAGAATCTCCATATACTTCCAGCGCTTCAACTCTACGTTCTATAGCAACGCGGAGTCCCTGATACATGCTTCGTATTCTGCCATATTGTTTGTACAATCAAAATCCAACTTGCCTGTGAACGGGTAGTGATCTCCATTTGGGGATACCAAGACTGCCCCAATCCCATTTCCAATAGCATTTGAGGCTCCATCGAAATTCAATTTCCAAAGGCCATCTTTTGCAGTGTCCTCTTTCGTAGCTGCCACATACATTAGATCCTCATTGGGAAAATCAAAGTTCAACGGCTCATAATCTTCTAAAGCTCTGCTAGCTAGGAAGTCGGCTATTGCGCTCCCATTTACAGCTTTCTGGCTCACATATACAATATCAAATTCAGATAGTAGAATTTGCCATCTAGCCATCCTTCCGTTCAAAGCGGTTGCCTCCACCATATACTTTAGGGGGTCTAATTTTAAGATTAGCCAGGTCGTGTGATACAGCATGTATTATCTCAGTCTCTGAGTCGTCCAAATCAACGTACAACACAGTTTTTCGATTAGCGAATATCTCATTTCGCACTCAGTGAATTTCTTACTGAGGTGGTATATCGCCTTTTCTTTTCTTCCTGAATCATCATGTTGACCTAGCACACAACCCATAGGTGATTAAGCACTATTAGATTTAGGATTAATGGCTTGTCTGGGCATGGAGTTGACAGTACTGGAGGGTTTGACAGGTACTGTTTGACCCTATCGAAAGCTTCCTGACATTCGTTATTCCATACGCCTGGGTTTCTTCAAAAGACGAAATATGGGATCGCATTTCTCGGTTAACTGTGAGATAAACTGAGCAATGTAATTTAGTCTTCCAAGGAAACCTCGAACTTCTTTTTGAGTGCGCGATGGAGGCAATTCTTGTATAGCCCGGACCTTGTCTGAGTCGATCTCGATCCCCTTCTTACTGACTATGAAGCCCAACAGTTTGCCAGATCTAGCTCCAAAGGTACATTTCGTAGGATTGAGTCTCAATTGGAATTTCCTTAACCTCAGAAATAGTTTCTGCAAAACTTGGATATGTTTTTCTTCCGTTCTAGACTTTGCAATCATGTCATCCACATAAACCTCAATCTCCTTATGCATCATATCGTGGAACAATGTCACCATGGCCCTTTGGTATGTAGCTCCCGCATTTTTCAACCCAAATGGCATTACTTTATAACAGAATGTGCCCCACAATGTTATGAAGGTAGTCTTTCCCATATCTTCAGGGTACATTTTTATCTGATTGTATCCGGAGAAGCCATCCATGAAGGAAAATAGTGAAAAGTCTGCTGTGTTGTCTACTAGAGTATCAATATGGGGCAAAGGAAAGTTATCCTTTGGGCTAGCCTTATTTAGGTCTCTATAATCCACACACATTTGTACCTTCCCGTCTTTTTTCAGGACAGGCACGATAATGGCTACCCATTCTGAATATTTGATCTCTTACAAGAATCCAGCATCAAACTGCTTTTGGACCTCTTTCTTTATTTTCAGCATAATACCTGGTCTCATCCTTCGGAGCTTCTGCTGAACCGGCTTGCAATCCCTCCTTATGGGTAAATGGTGTACTGCTATATCGGTGCTTAAACAAGGCATATCTTCATAATACCATACGAAGACATCCTTGAATTCCTACAATAATTTGATAAGATTCTGCCTTGTTTCCCCGGCTATACATGTTCCAATGTTTACCGCTTTCCCTTCCTTCAACATTACAATCTCTACTGCTTCCTTATGAGGCCAAAGTTGTCTCTCCTCCTGCTCTACTATTCTTAACAAATCAGGAGACAGGTCACCATCTGTGTCATCTTCAAAATCCTGTAATTTTCCTAAGCATATGTCTTGCTCAAAAGGATATTTCAAATCCAAGGCGGCACTGCTCAAGTCATTGATATCCAGGGACTTGTTGCAATTTAAGAAAATATGGGCGGAATGAATGAATTTGTAAATGGACAATTGTATGTATGATAATGACGAAAGAATGATTGTAAAACAAAGAAAGGAAATGTTTGCTTCAAATGATGGTGAAAATGCACTTCATTGATATAATAATACTTGAACATGCGCCTATTTCACAAAAGAAATCTTGTTGCTCTTAGGCTTAAAGCAACAAGTGTGTCTTGGGCGTTACTCTGAATAAGCCCTAAATACTACAGGGATTTCCTCTACAGTCCAATTGTTCAAGACGCTTCCTGATTCATAAGGCTGAATATTTGACAAGATTTCTCCTTCAGTTGCCTCCTCAGATATGGCACTAATGTAGACATCACCCATCATTGCTGCGATGTCCTCTTTCTTCCGTGTCTTCGGCTCAGAGTGAATTACCCCTCTCGACACAAAGGTTTTGGATTTGTGCGGGATTATCATGGGTTCCCACTTGGTTTCCTTTCCACTTAAACGAGCGCTTCTTCTTTCCTACCTCCTTTCTAACTCCTTCTTCTTTTGTCTTACATCTGGTCTGAATCCCAAGCCAAAGCGGTCTTATTTCTTTCTCAACATCGGGGCTGCCATTCTCCCCTGAAGGTACTTTCCTAGTCCTCTTCCCGGTAAAGCGCCTTTCCCCACAGTTAATTTCAATCCCATCCTTGTAGTCTTGGAGATTCTTGGTTTCAAGATTCTGTTTCCTTCCATAACAAACATTGCGTTCACGAACTCGAGAGATCGAAAAGAACATTCGGTTGCCTCATCGTTTATCTTTAAGTAGGGCATATCGCTAGTCACGGTTGCAATAATGTCCTCCTCAGCTTTTATCGTTACCAGCTGCCCATCCGCTATTAACTTCACCTTCTGATGTAATGATGAAGGCACTGCCCCTGACGAATGTATCCATAGTCTCCCTAATAGGCAGTTATAAGAAGGCTCGATGTCCATCACCAGAAAATCTACTTCGTAAGTAGTTGGGCCAATTAATAAGGGTACCTCAATCCTCCCCATGACCCTTCTTTGGGTGCCGTCAAATGCCTTTACCACGCTCTGGCACTCCTTCATGTGCAAACTGTCCACCGGTAATCTGTTGAGGGTGGACAAGGGTAACACATTTAATGCAGACCCGTTGTCTATCAAGACCCCTGGTAGTATGTGCCCTTTGCATCTAGCGGTAACGTGTAAAGCCTTGGTGGATCTTCTACCACCTAGTGGTATTTCATCATCATTAAAATAAATGAAGTTGTCCGCACTTATGTGGCTAATCAATCGATCCAATTTATTAACCGAGATGTCACTAGTGATGTAGGTTTCATTTAAAGCTTTCATCAGCGTGTTCCTGTGCACTTCTGAGCATTGAAGCAAAGCCAACACGGATATGCGCGCTGGTTGTTTGTGCAGCTATTCTACCACACAATATTCACTATGTTTTAGAAACTTTAGGAACTCTTTAGCCTCTTTCTCAGTCACTGGTTCCTTGGTCCTCTACTCAGGCTCAGCTGGCTTTCCTTTCTCCTATTCCACCATTGGAGCTTTCCCCTTTATTAAGTCGTAGCGTCTCCTGCTTCGAGTATGGAAGCCTTCATCTGAATCCTCCTTCATCTCATTAGTCGAGCTCTTTTTTTCTGTGACTGCTACATTACACTCATAGTTCCAGGGAACTTCCTTGCTATCTTTGTAAGCAAAGGCAGTGGGCCTCTGTATTTTTACTTTTAGTGTTACCCGTGTTCCCGCCTCATTGCTACCTGAATTCTCCTTTTCGGGGACTGCTATATCACACCCATGATTCCGAGGAGCCTCCCTATTATCTTTAATGACAGTGGGCCTCCGTATTACCACTCTCGGCGCTACCTGCGTCCCTGCTTTATCACTTTTGGGACGTGAAATAATGATCATTGGAAGGCTAACTTTCGAACTTTTTACTATTGACTCTGACGCGCATATGCTCCTATCTTCTGTGCCTTTATCATAAAATTCGACTTTTTTATTGTCCATTAAGTTTTGCACCAGAGTTCTGAATTCTCCACAAGTCTGAATCTCATTTCCCAACTCCTGATGGTTCTCACAATAATTTGTCAGCTCTTCTTGACTCTTTTCCACAATAATTAATCCATGTTTGACCATTTCCTTCCAGACCCATCTTAAGGGAGTCTTAACCTCCGCGACATTTGTTTTGATTCTTTTTTCTGAACTTTCGCTAATTGCGTTGATTCCGCCTTTAGCGTGATTAGGTAAAGGATTTGTTATGTTTGGCATGTCATCCAACTCGACCACACCCATGTTGATAAATTTCTCCACCAATTTCTTGAAAGCCAGGCAGTTCTCTATTGAGTGCCCTGTGATTCCTGCATGGTATTCACACTGTGCATTCGAGTCGTACCACTTGGGGTACGGAGGTTGCATTGGTTTTAGATGATAAGGGGACACAATATGCGCATCGAACAGGGTTTGATACATCTCCTTGTACATCATCAAAATTGGCGTGAATTAAAGTTTCTCATTATTTAGTCTTGAGGTGCCAGGTTCTTTCTTGGGTAACCCCTGCTGCCCCGTGGCCACTGCTTTCGGCTGATTAATTGTGATTGACTTCGGGTGTCCTATGCTCGCGTTATTTACCTCACTTTCTTTCTTCCTTGGGGGTATTCTTTTGGACTTCCCTTGTCTCAATCCCTCTGCTTTTTATAATGTTCTCGATCATTTCTCCGGTCGTTACGATGTCCGAAAAGCTCTGGGTTGCACTTCCTATCATATGCATGAGAAATGGGGCTTTCAGTGTGCGGATGAAGAGCATTGTGGTCTCTTTCTCCAGAAGTGGTGCCTGGACTTGGATGGCAACCTCCCTCCAACTCTGTGCATATTGCCTAAAGCTTTCGTTCCCTTTCTTTTCCATGTTTTGAAGAGTGATCCTATCGGGGGTCATGTCTGTTACGTGAATGTACTGCTCCAAGAATGCTTGAGCCAAATGATTCCATGAACCAATTTTGGCACGACTCAACTGATTGTACCATCTGGCTGCAGCTCCCACCAGGCTATCTTGGAAAAAATGGATCAGAAGTGGGTCATTATTAGTGTAGCCCGTCATCCTTCTACAAAACATAGTAATATGGGCCTCTGGGCAGCTTGTCCCATTGTGCTTTTCGAACTCAGGCATCTTAAAATTGTACGGGAGCACCAAGTCGGGGACCAAGCTTAAGTCATTGGCATCTATTCCCCGACGTTTACCGGCATTTTCTATAGCTTTGAATTTCTCCTCCAACCACTTATATTTATCCTCTAGCTGCTTTGGTAGTTCTAATTTTGCCCTTTCAGCCATCTCATCCAAATTAAGGACGTTGGGATTGATCAGACTTTCTCCTGGGTTGGTACCCGAACCTGTCGGGAAGTGTGTCGGTATTGTGGTATTAGCCTGATATTGTGACCTGATAGTGACAGATGCCCTTTAGGGATACGTATCTAGTGGCATTTGGGTATTCAGCGGGGTAAAAGAGGGGTTATCACTATCGTTCCTTGAGCTAGTGGCAATGCCCTTCTCCTTCTCACGTTCTTTAGACATCAATTGCGCTAGCTGGTTCATCATGTTATTCTGGGATTCTTGCATTCGCTCCATCATGTCTTCCTGGATTTTGGCCAGCTGCTCTTGTAATTGCGCTTGTCCTTTCATTTGATCCTGGATTTCTTTTTACATCTGTTTTAGTCTTTCCATTCTTTGATCCATTATTCTTGTTTTGCCTCTTGTACCATAGTGATAATCCAGGGTAACTGCCATAATTTTAGGATCCTTTTGTGAGATTCAATATGTATGATGCAATGTAATGCTGATGTATGAGATGTATGCAAAAATGTTGATTCCAATTCGATTTCCATTAGAATAGCTTTTTCTAGAAAACAAGTTTCTTCACATAAAATGGATTACATATAAGGCCTGGCCCTAGTACTTAACGCCTTGACTTTCTCAAGAAGCCAAGCTAACTCTCGACCCTTCTCTGACTCTGACTCGTACATCAAACCTAATACATCAGCTCGAACTGCCAAAGTTTGCAAGTGGTCCGCCACCCCTCGTATTTGAGCCACGGCTTCTTCCATAACATAATCTCGGCTTCTAACTCGGCCCTGAGAGTGATGTAGTTGTTGCTTCCATTGCTCCTCATTGGCTTCAAAAAGTTCTTCCTATAGCTCATAGCCATGTAAGGCAGATTCTAGCTCTTCAATTCTTGCTTTCATTTCTTCAATTTTGCTCAGACTAGCCTTTAGTTCGGCTATGGAATTACGGCTACGATATTGATACAGTGATCTTTTCAATTCTGACACCCGCATTCTTAATTTCTCTTTCTCATTTTGACTTTCCATCAAACTCCTTTTTAGGGTATCTTCTCGCTCACAGGTATCTCGGAGTTCCTTTTCCCACTGACTCGCTCTGTTCTTTTCTTTAATTTCTTGACGCAATTGCTCTGACGTTTTTCCAAGTCCCGCAGTTCTCATCGACCTTCGTAGCTTCTTGTAGTCAGTCTTCAAGCCATCCAAATCTTCTTCAGCTTTAGTCTTCCCTTTCCTCCACTTCTCGGCTTCTAGTTTTTGAATATCGACATCCAAGCCTAGCTGCATTTTCTCTTCCTCTATTGTTCTATCCTTTTCCTTAATTCCTGGTTCCTTTCTTCGAAGTCCTGTTTGATGATTTCAAGCTCGGAAGGGATCACCTGTAAGTGCTCTTCTAGTGATCGGGTGTCTTCTTGGTCTGTTGTGGGGATGTTATCGTTGATTCTTTGACTTTGCCATCGGTCATACTCAGGGGTCGTCATCGGATTGGCAGCGAACCTTTTCATTCTATGAATTTGGCTCCAGGCTTTTGATATCTCACGAACTCTCCTTTTGTAATCTTCTCCTTTATATTCAAACTCGTACTGGGTGTAACACCCCAAACTCGGCCCAAACATTACGACCGAATTTGGTATGTTACAGAGGAAAACTCTTTGTAAAATCTCTTTAACCGATTTAATTTTTAGTGAAAACACCTCATTTTTAATTATCTTGTCAAAAACACTAAGGTGTATGAAGAAAACATTACTTAGTGTTGTTTTAAAAATATACTAAATCAGGTTGAAACAGAATTCAAATGTACCCGATGGCACAATAAAACATTTTCCGTTTGATTTTGAGAAAACATGTGTAATCACTTTAAAGTCATTAAATGGTTTAAATAAATTATCCAAACATGTAAAATAATAAAAATGCAATCTTAGGAGGCCTTATTACAACTTGAACAAATAAATCCAAAATAAAACAAAAACAACTCAAAGTTCATTTAGTTCACATTGTGACTGCATGGCCATCTCGAGTCCATCCGGCTCATCATCCTTGATCTACGTGTCACCTGAAAAATGTTAAAAGAGAAGGTGAGTCACCAAGACTCAATGTGTAACCCTTCCCCCGGTTTAATGCCACATCATACACAATTTATAACGAATAATCATGCACTGAGTTTAACATGCACCCATCCTAGCCATCCAAACGCCTTTCTCTACCCCTTGTGGTACCAAACCACTGGTGGTGCCAAACCACTGGTGACTTAAAGTCACGATATCCATCATATTGTGGTGCCAAACCACTAGTGGGGCCAACCCACATGTGATACCAAATCACTGGCGTCAATCCCATAATATAAATCGTGGGGCCAACCCACTGTGGTGCTAAGCCACTGGGATGAGACGCTATGAGGTGCCAAACCTCTGGAGGTGCCAAACCTCTGGTGACCGAAGTCACGAAATGTGGTACCAAACCACTGGTGTCCGTCGACATGAATATCACTCCCCCCTCCACTCATATATCCCACATCAATCCATGATATTTAACAGAAATCATGCCAACATACTTATTTAGCAACATACACTGGATTTATCATTAACCAAATATTTAAGTCACATATACCAAATATGTCATGCTTCCCAAAAAAGCATCATAAAGGACTCATAACGACAAGGACTTACACGAATCCTTGCTTATACCAGTATGGTATTAAATCCGAATCTACACAATCCGATTAAGCATACACATAACACTTAGCACATTAAATAGTTATAAAGTGTGTATGTACACACTGATGCCAACGATAGCTCTAAACCCGAAGAAACCAATCGCCACACACAAGATTCCCTTGCCCTATATTTGGCCATTACCCAAAGTTAGTACCAAGGCCATTCGGCCAAACCAAAATAATCTCAAAGGGTTATCATTTGAAACCGAGACCTTACCAACACGCCTTTTGATTATCAACCACACACACACTATGTGTGAATCAAACTTCACTTCCTACAATCGGCACTTATCCAAATTAATAGCCTTGGCTTTTGAATATATATACATAAAAGAACCGATGATCTTAAAATGAAGCCTTACCACCACTTACCAAAGTCGACTGCCAGAGAATAGAGCTTAGATCGTCTGTTTCCAAATATCCCGGAGACCCTACAATATATCAGTTTCAAAAGAGTATTAACACCCTTGCTATCAAATGCCAAAATTGGCTCTTACCCTTGTAAAAGTCGACAGAGAATAGAGAGAGGAAGAAATAGGCATTCGACCAAACACACTTACCTTCTCCAACCGATTGAAAGAGAAAATCCAAAGAGATCAACACCACACTTAATATTCGGCCAAGGTGAGTTTAATAGAAAGGAAGAGATTTCGGCACATAGATAAGGAGTGGATTCGGCTAGAGAGGAAGAAAGAATTAATGGCAAAAGGAGATAGGAGTTTCGGCTATGGTTGTTTAAAATAACTCTCAAGGTTTGGCTTTGAGTGAAAAAGAGGAAGAGAAGGAAGTGGATTAGGAGTTTCGGCAAAAATCAAAAAAAAAAAAAAGGAGATGCTAGCCCGAAAATTATGAAGAAAAGACTAAGAAAATTCGGCACTATCCCCTATACTCGACTTCCTTGCCGTCCACTCCTCCCATGAGGAGTTCAAAATTTCGGCAACACCTAAAATTTCTCTTGGCCAATAGTTTAAAATAATTCAAAATAATTTGAATACTCAAACTCCTTCTTTTTCTCCTTGCCACCCTTTTGAGATTATTCACATAATATCTAGTTAAATCCTTATTTATCCTTATTATCAAAATGAATTTAAATTGAGCCTTTTTCTCTCTCCCTTTGCCGTCCAAAATAAAGAGCAAAAAAGGGAATTCCGCAACTCGAACATAGGCTCCCCTTGCTCCCTTGATGGCGTCAACTCTATCACCTAAGTGGCCTCCCTTTTGCCACTTTTCCAAGTCCTTTTTAATGTCAAATGTTCCCTTTTTTAACCTTGTAACCCCTACTTACTAAGGCTCCCTATCTTTAAAGCTTCCAAATAATTTTTTTCTCTGTTTAAGAGCCTACTCAAGATCCATAATTAAATCTTATTACACTACGAATAACACCACAGCAATTCAATCACAAGCAAATTAATTCAATCACAAATAACCCCAATTTTAGGATGTTACACCGGGCTAACCCTTGTGTTGGCAGTGTAAATTGTCTCGACCTGTCCTGTCTTAACACGAGGAGAGGAGCATACCCGGTGGCTCCCCATATTCCGAGCATGGGGACATAATCAAAGTCTCCACAATTATATAAGATTTCGTCAGGAATCATCCAAGGAGCTCTCCACTCTACATCTTCTTCTTGTAGGCTTTGTAAAATCATCATCCAGCTTTCTTCCGTGATATCATCTCGTCTAGGCGTTGCTACCATATTTTTTAGCGGAGAATAGTCCTCGGTGAATATTAGACACGATACCTTTTCCGTTTTCTAAAAATGACCGTGAAACCATGCTAGTAAGAGTTGGACGCAACCGATGAATCTCCTTTCGCCCGCTCTTCGGTACGCGCTTAGGGACCTAAAAGTTTCGACAAGAATCGCAGGAATAGGAGTGATCCCTCTGTCTAACTTGTCAAATAGATCAGACACTGCCTCATCAACATATCCTAGAGCTTTGGGGAAGATGACCAATCCGTAAATGCTCAAAGCTAAAACATCAACCCTCTTCTTTTCCTCAGGATGTGCTATGATCAAGTCCCTCAGATTTCTCCAAGGTATGCACTTGCAATCTCCCTTTTGTTTTGTCTGGGCCGTAACCCACTGCTCGCTCATCCCCGTGATGTTCATCAGCTTTTTTGTGAATGTGGGGACATTAACGGCCCTCAAATAAGCCTTATCAGTTTGAATTCTTGGGCAGCGGATCAGGGCTGTGTACTCCTCTATGGTAGGAACCAAATCCACTTTCCCAAAAGTGAAGCAACCGTACGCAGGATTCCAAAACTGGGCCATTGCTCGAAACAAGTGTTGGTCTATCTTGATGTCAAGTAGATAAGGCAAATCGCCATAATGATAGTGAAATAGCTGCTTGATCCTGTCGTCCCACTGACTCCAGATTTCCCTTATTTCTTGAAGATTATTTTGAGTTACACTGATGCGTGTGTAATCCCATAACTCTGATATGTACCCCTCTGTAAGGCTATCCCCCTTCTCTCGTTGTACTGTCTCGGCCCATATCCGGACGACCGTATTGTCTTCCACTTTATCAAGAAACCCCTTTACCATGATAAGCTACCTATTCAGCAATCGAACAGGAATCAATACCTTTTTGATGCATATGCCATGCAAAAATGAAGATAAAGCAAGTTATTATTTTATACACAATAAGCAGCAAATGAAATACTTAATCGGGTAACCACTAGGGTTTGGCATGGCTCTATCTAGGGTGGTTCTTACGGTTCACTATATGGGGTTCGGTTCTAGAGTAAAGGTACCTAAACCAGCAGATTCCTCAATCCCCACCCATTATAGGCTCACACGGACCGAGTTCGGTTCAGGGGAATACATTTCCCTATGGCTGCACGGAGATGAAAATCTCACGAAGACATAGGTACAGATGTATCCCGAAAGCGATCCACTATCTTGCACGGAGGTGAAAACCTCACGAAAGAGTAGCTTCTCACTCCCAGTTAAAAGGGTGTGACCCAACGGTCATGCAATATGATGAAACAATGTTATACGAGACTCGAACCATATGACCAGATAAGATGACGCAAGCAAAAGCAATAAAAAGAATCGTATTTTTCAAATCAAATTTTTGACTTTCAACAAAAGGACAGAAATTAATCAATTTATGGCCAGACTCTCTTTCAATGTCCCCAATGGAGTCGCCAAGCTGTCGAAACCATTTTTTTCGAGTTTTTAGAAATGGGAATCGACTTGGGTTTTGAAAATAAAACGAGGAGTCGCCACCGATCTGCATTTGGTGTGATCGGATCACCTTTGTTTTAATAAACGTTTTGATTTATTAAAACAGTGTTATTGATCTACGAAATTCAGAAAAAATGGGTTTGGGAGTCGGTTACGTGCGAGGAAGGGTTAGCACCCTCGTCACGCCCAAAATTGGTACCAAATTGATCAATTATTGTCCTTATGTCGAAAGTTGAAAATTGTGAAAATATTTTTAAAAATATGATTCCTTTAAAAATATTTGAATTTTTTCAAATTGAATATCAAGATTTTCTCGTTCCGAAGGAATAAAATATCACATCCAATACTTTAGGATACGATAATTTAAATCCTTGAATCCAAAATCGTCTCGTGGTTTTCTCGAATTAAACATCAAGATTTTCTCGTTCCGAAGGAATAAAATGAAACACCCCAAACCCGGCCCACGAGCCTTGACCGAATCTGGTATGTTCCTCAATGTAAACCGGTTCAAAATTCTTCTGTTACTTTGGAAAAACTGTGTGTTTTGAAAGAAAGTTTGTTTTTAGGTTGGGCTTGAGTTGAAAACAAGTTTATCTTATATTGAAAACCCTTTATTTTAGGTGACAAAACATTTAGAGTTTATTTTAAAATAAATTTACTTAATCCTTTAATTGATAAAAATTCGTAACATAACAAATAAAAGTAAAATAAAGTAGTTCAACTATGGCCTTATTACATCAAATAAATCCCAAAAATTAAATTCAAAGTACTTAAAATAAAAAGTTCAAATATAATAAATTCCTTGTTGAGCATGGCCACCCCTAAGCTTCTGCCGACCTGGTCCATCACTGATCGTCACCTGAAAAATAACCCCACAACGGGGTGAGTCAACAGACTCAATGTGTAACCACAACACTAAGTCCTAACAAATTCAGGCATAACAAATCATACATGTACATAAAGCATTTAAATAATATGATGCAAACCCAAACCCAGATGCCATCCGCTACACATCACCCGTACCAACCTGCACACCGTGGGGACTACTGAGTCAACCCTCCATCCGCTACACACCATCGAAGGCGATCATTTGCGGTCGGCGTGCTCATCGCCTCTTATAAATATTGTGGCATAGCCACGGATAATATTTTGTGTCATGAAACACCGTGATTCGAGATAATTGTGACCGAGGTCACCACATTCGAATATCGTGACATAAGTCACCACATTCACTTCCCTTTCATAATATCCCATATGCCCCCTAAATCATTCATATCATGCAATCTCATACCATAGGCCTTATTTCACATTCTTATCATTATTGACACATGTACCATAACGGATCTTATTATAATCCTAGTAGGAGTAGGAAAACGTACCTGGATACCTTGTACCATAACATGGTACCTTAGCCATAGCTTTCACATCATTATAACACTTATATTAAATGTAATGCTTTAAATTTATTAAGTCTTAGGGAAGGGTACACACCTGATTCACTTAGCAAGTTCACTAATTTCTCGAAAATCTGATCTATTGATTTAGATCTCAAGTTCCTTGCTGCCGATTTGACTACTAATTAAATCCCGAAACTGTCACTTGCTTCTTGAGTAGTCGAAATCCCTGTCTATCAACTGTTAGAATCGGCTTATATATAAATCTATGGAAAATGGCCCTTGGCCGAATACCATGGCTCACTTACCTTGTGGATCTAAATCCTGAAATATCACTTGTCCTTGGTTTCTGTCGAGATTCCTACAAGCACTATGTTAGATCTGATTCTATCATTTGAATGCATGGCCTTCAGCCTAACCCACACGTTACCTTACCTTAGATCTTGAAATCCCGAAGGACTCCCCCCTTGTAGTCGACGATAACAGAATCCCGAGACCCTCCTTCAAAGTTTCGGCCATAGAGCAACAATGTGATTAGTTCCTATGTTTCGGCTAAAAGAATAAGAAAGGAAATCGAATAATATTCAGTCTTACCCTTAATATTGTAGTCGACGGCACCCTTGCTTAAATCCACAGAGATGTGCGGCTATGAAGGCTAAGTAGTGATCAACAAGTTTCGGATTTTGAAGCTATGAAGAAATCGGCTAGGGTACCTTGAGATTCGGCTTTTGGAGAATCAAAAAGGAGAAGAGAAGAGAGTGTATGAGGCTTAGAGAAAATCGTCAATGGTGAATTAGGTAGAAGAATATTTCGACTAAAGAAAAAAAAAGAGAAGATGACGGTTTTGGAAAAAATTAAAAGAGAAGAGGAGATGCACTAGAGAATTCGGCAGAGAGAAAAGGAGAAAGAAAGAAAATAATGAATGGCCTTATTTTTCCTCCTTTTGCCGAAATTACTAACCTAGAGTCCCTTACTTGGCCATCACTCTCATATCCTTATTTCCCTCTTTATCTCCTTATTTAAAATTAAAGAATAATCCATCATTTATCCCTTGAAAATAAAAGGATAAAACTCCTAAAATCTAGCCTTAGTGCCGTCCCCCTATTCCCCTCTCATTGACGTCACATGCAAAAATAAAAGCCTTAAAATTTTGCTTCCCACGCGACTCGAACATAAGCCCTTCCTCACATGCTGGTGGCGTCATTTCCAGGGCCTTAAGTGGCACCTCCAAGCCACTTTACCAAGCCCATTCATGTGTCATATTCTCCCTACTAATTCTCTTAAGACCACCTTGCTTAGCTTCCTCTTAAAACTTAAAACTTAACATTTCTAAGGCATTTCCTTACATTTCCAAGATTCTAAAAATGCACACAACACATCCATAACACATAAGACATGCTATTTCATAAAATTAAGCAAAAATGCACAAGCCCAATTTCAGGATATTGCATAAAATATCGCATCCAATACTTTAGAACATGATAATTTGAATCTCGAATCCAAGATCATCTCATAATTTTTTGAATTAAATACCAAAACTTTCTCATTTCGAAGGAATAAAAAATCACATCCAATACTTTAGGACACGATACTTTAAATCCTCGAATCCGAGATAAATATCGCTTTATTTTGAAAACCTTAAATAAAGTGTTAGTTTTGCAAAAGTGTATTTTTAACGAAAATCCATGTGACAACATTGTATTCACATTATCGAACATTCATATTGAAAACAATTATGATATGCTAACATTTAATATAAGCAATGAAGAAATAATAACGAGAGATGCGATGAATAAGAATTCCTATGCTAGGGCAATTACTAATGTTCGATGAAGTAGAGACAAATACATTAAACAATGAAAAAATATAAACATATTCCATGCAAGTTTGAATAATGAACAGAGACATTCATATGATATAAACGATGTAGGCAATGCATAAAATAAAAGAATATACAGTGTTTTTAAATAAATGAATATAAAACTATATATATAAAAAACAATATAAACAGAAATACTTTATAAAACATAAATAAATTTTAGCGAAAAATAATATACAACATAATACGATATAATATATAATTTGAAAACATATAATGTATAAAAAGATTAATGGAACATTTTTGAGCTAAGTAAAAGTAATAAACAATAATTAAGAAGTACATATGTTTTTATACTTTTGATACACTAATATATAAATAATAAATGATATGGACAATTTAATATATCGTAAAATAATAAAATAAGGTAAAAGTCGGTAGTAGTAACGGTAAGTGATAAGCGAACAATAATATATACGTATATATAAAAATAATATAATAGTAGTAACGATAATAACAAAAATACCAATAATGATGATACAAAATATGTATAATATAATAATATAAATACAGCAATGATAATAATAATGACAGTAATGGTAAGAAATTAGTAACAATGATAGTGTTACGGAGTATGTACAGTATACTAACATAATAATAATAATGATAGGAAGCTAGTTAAAGGTAATGAAAATAACGATAACAATACATTTACAAAAACAGATGAGAAAAGGCTAAGTTGTAGTCAAAATAAAATAAAGGGGATTAAAGTAGCAATTAATTGAAATGAAGGGGATTAGGGGGTAAAGTGTAAAGTGCGTGCGACCTGGAGGGACTACAATGGCAATAAAACCTACACGGTGAAACGAAACGTCCAAAAGAGGACCTGATTGGGACGTTGGATAAATATTTGTGCCAAATCGAAAATAGCTAAAAATGCCATGGGACACAATTAAAACAGCTTGCAAGAAGGGAGGACTGAGCATGGAAATATTCCAAAACAAAAGGAAAACACGCGGATCCTGTTGGGTCGGGGCATGTGCGTGTGGGTCATGTTGTGAAACAGCGTCGTTTTGGCTTATGGACTAAAGGCCTAAAACGCCGCCGTTTCGCTTGTTTATAAAAGGGATTTTTCCTTAAAAATTTTTCACTTTAGCAGTCTGATTTTGTTTTTTAAAAAAAAAAAGAGAGAGAGGGTTTCTGGGTTTTCTCTGGACAAAGTCCAGATTCCATCCAAGGGTGTAACACCCCAAACCCGGTCAATACACCACGATCGAATCTAGTATGTTACAGGGGAAAACGAGTCATTTAAAACAGGTTATTGTTTAAAAATTCATTTGAGAAAACTCCTTGTTGTAGTTAAAATCTTAAGTATGATTATTCAAACTGATGGTGTATTTTAAAACCCGGAACTTTGGAAAACTTAGGTGTATCCGTAAGTAAAACCAATTAGAAAACCAAGTAATTTCATTTAGTTGCTTAAAACATTATGAACTTAGTGGGGGGGAATCTTGAATTTGGAAAACATTTGGGTTTCATTCATTTTAAATTACCGTGTTCTACCCGATGGTAGAGTTTAAAATGTATCGCGTTGTTGTTTTGAAAACCCCTTTTATTTCCAAGTTTTATCGGATTTATTAAAACAGTAATTTGTTAAGGCACATTTGAAATCAAATCCAAGCATATAATTAATCAAAGCATAATCTTAAAGGCCTTTTACAACCCAATAAACCAAATAGGAATAATGAAATAAAGTACCAAGTTTCAAAACAGTGCAAGTCCAATTTATTCATGGCATGGTCACCTCGAGTCCACCCGGCTCCATGTCCGCGATCTATGTGTCACCTGAAATGATAAGGGAGAAGGTGAGTCACAAGACTCAGTGCATAAATCCCTCTCCCGATTAATACAACATACTAACACACACCGTACATAGCAATACAAGCAATGCACCCAATCTTAGCCATCCGTACTCCTTTTCTACCCCGTGTGGTACCAAACCACTGGTGGTGCCAAACCACTGGTGACCCAAAGTCACGATATCCATAAGTGTGGTGCCAAACCACTGGTGACCCAAAGTCACGAATAATCCAATGATGGGGCCAACCTATCGTGTGATACCAAATCACTGGCGTCAATCCCGTAATATCAACTGTGGGGTCAACCCACTGTGGTATGAAGCCACCAGGGACGAGACGCTATGAGGTGCCAAACCTGCGGTGTCCCAAAGACACAATGTGATACCAAATCTTTGGTGACCGAAAGTCACGAATCCAATGATGGGGCCAACCCATCGTGTGATACCAAATCACCGGCGTCGATCCGTAATATAAAGCGTGGGGCCAACCCACGTGGTGCTAAGCCAACGGGGCGAGACGTTTGAAGGTGCCAAACCTCGGTGACCCAAAGTCACAATAAGTCGATCTGTGGTACCAAACCACTTTGGAGGTGCCAAACCTCGGTGTCCCAAAGACACGGATATCATATTCCCCCTCCTCTCATATCACCCAATAACATCTCATATCGATGCAAAATCATGCAACTCATGCAATCATACTAACATGTTTAATGCTGCATCTCATAGCGCATATATCATAATCATGATATCAATATATATCAACAACATAGCTCGTAATGAAACGGACTTACCCGTATCCGTGCTCATACCCCACAGGGTATCATATCAATCACCCATACTGTAGCGGCTTATTAACAATCAGGTTATTAACATATTACTAAGCAAGAGTGTGTTAGTTTACACACCTGTTAAACGAAAAGCCTTACCCCAACAAACTGATCTAAGTCCCTTGATTACCTTGCTCCTAAAATCGGCCAAACATAGGTTAGTCACTTATACCATTCGGCCACCACTAATTAAACCAAAGGGGTTAACGTTTAACCCTTACCTTGCAGATGGTTTGGTTCCCTACCAAACCCCGAACCAAACGGTGATTCCTCTGACAATCGGCCCTCCTCTAAAGCACAAATAATCAGTCTCACAAGGCTACGCCTTTAACAAAAAAAAAAGAATAGACCAAAAGAACCCAATCTTACCACCACTTACCAATCGATTTACAAAGAAGGAAGACTCCTCTTGTTTGCTTCCCAAAATCTCAGTGTCCTATAACGAAAAGATTAACAACAAATTAACCCCTTCAACCAAAACCAACATAGGCTTTAACCAAACCGAAACCAACAAAGCACTTAGAGAGGAGAGAAATGGCCATTCGACCAATCACTTACCTAACACCAACCAATATTCGGCCAATAAAACCACTAGGAGAGGAAAGATTCGGCCAACTTTTAAAACAAGGTGGAAAAAAAGAGGATTCGGCTAGGGTGGTTTATAATGATCAACAAGATTCAGTCAGAGTGAAAGAAAAGAGAAAACGAAATGAAAAAGGATAGGGGTTGATATTCGGCCAACAACAGAAATGGGGAAAAGAAGAAGAAATGGCAAGGTATAGGTGGGTGAAGTTTCGGCTTTGTAACACCCCAAACCCGGTCCAAACACCACGACCGAATCTGGTATGTTACGGGGAAAACGGGTTTGAAAATTTCGAATTTGTACTAAATAGAATTGATAAAACTTTGTTTCGTTTGAGAAACGGTGGTTTAATTTTGTTACTAAAACATTTAGACTTAGTAAAAATTTGCGTTCAAGTTTGAAAACCATTGATTTTCATATGCTTATAAAATCAGTGCGATACCCGATGGTATAGTTTAAAAACACTTTGCGTTATAATTTGAAATCATTATCTTTCCAAGTTTTAGTAAACTTCATACCAACTTATTTATTAAGGCATATTAAAATCAAACTTAAAACATAATATCAAAAGGCAGAATTTAAAGGCTTTTTACAAATCTGAAATAAACCCAATGAAAGTAAATTACTAAAGTACCCAAAACATAACATCCAGGTAAAACTTTTATTCCACATGGCATGAGCACCCGAGTCCCTCCCGGCTCCATGTCGCGTCTCACGAGTCACCTAAAATGTCAAAGGAGAGGGTGAGTCGAGTGACTCGATGTGTAAATCCCGCTCCCGATAAAACAACATGCTAACACACATCATACATAGCAACATAATTAATGCAACCCGATCCTAACCATCCATACACCTTTTCTACCCCGTGTGGTACCAAACCACTGGTGACGTATAGTCACAATGTGTTACCAAAACACTGGTGTCCCAAAGACACATTATCTATCAATGTGGTCCCAAACCACTGGTGTCCCAAAGACACAATTGTGCTACCAAAGCTGGTGTGACCGAAGTCACAAATCCAAAGATGGGGCCAACCCATCGTGTGTTACCAAAACACTAGCAGACGATCCCATATCTCAAGTGGGGCCAACCCACGGTGGTCAAACCACAGGGACTAGTCGCAATGAGGTGCCAAACCTCTGGTGTCCCAAAGACACGATGTGCTACCAAAGCACTGGTGACCGTAGTCACAAATCTGGTGATGGGGCCAACCCATCGTGTGTTACCAAAACACTGGCGTCAATCCCGTATAATCATCTGTGGGGCCAACCCACTTTGTGGTGCTGAGCCACTGGGACGAGATCCGAGGTACCAAACCTCTGGAGGTGCCAAACCTCTGGTGACCCAAAGTCACAAAGTGTGCTACCAAAGCATGGTGCTCGTCAAAGACAATATATCACTGCTCCCTCCTCTCTCGTATCACCCATATATATCATACTCATGGGGTTATGCATCTCATACAAGCCACGCATATCATGCTAACATATCAAGCATTACAACTCATAACATGTATAACATAAATCATGATATCATGTATTATCATTAATACTCATCATAGAAACAGACTTACCAGAATCGTATACAATCCCCTTTTTGGGTATCCAATTATCCTTCTCCTTTGTTTCAATCTTATTAAGCAATCAAGTTTATTAACAACGTTACTAAGTAGAGGGTGTGTTAGTTACACACACGATAATACTGAGTCCAAAGATCCCTACGAACGATTTATGCCCTTCGATTGTCAAGCCCTAAAACAATCGGCCAACATAGGATTTAAGCACTAAGACCATTCGGCCAAAGACATATAAACCCAAAGGGGTTAATTTCAATCCTTTACCTTGAAGGTGATTTGGTTTCCTACCAAATCCGAGTCAAGCGATGATTCCTCTTCCAACAATCAAGACCTAATAAACCAATAGTTAATCACTAATCACTTTAAACTTAATCGAAATCAATCGACCATAATCGGCCCTTAACCAACCAAACGATCAAGAATAGAACAAGAGAAGAAATGGCCATTCGGCCAAAAGCTTACCACCACCAACGATTGAAGCAAGGACCCCAACCCTTTATCGCTATTCGGCAAAAAGAGACTACTAGGAGAAGGAGAATATTCGGCTATGTTGGAACCAATAGAAAAAGAAATCGGCACTAGGAGTTTAACTTTTCTATTTTTCGGCTTTGAGGAAACAATGTGAAATGGGAGCGAGTTTTGGCAATTAAGCTTAGGAAAAGAAAATGGAATTTGAGAAGTAAGATGATGGTAGTTTCGGCACAAAAGAAATGGGGAGAGCAAATGGGTGATTCAAGCTAACACGGTTTCAAGAAGAAAAGAGAGTTGAAGTAAGGAAGAAACAAGTTTCGCTCACTAACCCCAAAAGGTAAAACAATTTCGGCCAAGGAGAGCTTATGTTTGGTTTGCAAAAGAAAAGATGGAGTCACTCACTTGGATTTTTGGTTTCAAGAAGTAAAGAAAATGAGAAGATACCTTGAGAAAATTCGGCTACAAGTATCAAAAGGGACTTTTTGCTATACCAAAAGTGACCAGAAAATGCCAAAATTTCCAAATGAAATTCGGCACTCTTCAACTCCTCACACTACTATGCCGCCGTCACTCCCCTCCCTACTCCCCTAAAATTCGCCATAATCCCACCAATTGCTCACCTCCATTCATTCAAAATTGGTTGAACAAGTCAACCTCCTAAAATCACTCCCCACCTATCATTCGAATGTGAAAACCAAGTCAATGGCGAGTTTGAACCGCCACAAACTCCTTCCTCCATGCCGTCAAAAAGAGTGCCAAAAGTGGCCACTCCATGGCTCGAACACAAGGCCTCCACCTTGCTTTAGGCGTTACCCACTCCAAGCCTTAGTGGCGCCTTCATTGCCACTCCACCAACTTGTTTCTTGTGCTAACAAACACCCAAAATAAATTTAAAAGCCCCGACTTCCTCGGCTCCTAATACCTTAGCTCAAAAACTAAAATTTTCTACCTACTAGGAGCTTACTTCTAGCCTACAATTAAACCCCGATACAACACAAACAACAACGCAAAGATACCAAACACATGCAAAACATGCAACAACAAAAATAGCCCCTAACCCGGGATATTACGGTTCTACCCTCTTAAGAATAATTTCGGCCTCGAAATTACCGGTCAAAAGAGTTGCGGGTATTCTTTGTCTCATCGTATCCTCGGGTTCCCACGTGGCTTCTTCCACGTCATGATTCCGCCAAAGAACCTTAACCAAAGGCACGGACTTTCTACGCAGGACCTTGACATCTCGATCTAGAATCTGCACTGGTTCTTCCTCTATGGTCATATCTGGGTTCACCTCGATCTCTTCTCATCGCTACTACATGTGATGGATCTCGAACGATACCGCCAAGCATCGAAGCGTGAAAAACATCGTGAATCGCTAAGCTCGTGGCAACTCAAGCCGATACGCCATTGGTCCAACACGTCTCAAAACCTTATACGGCCCAATAAACCTCGGACTTGCTTGCCTTTTCTGCCAAACCTCAGCACCTTCTTCCAAGGTGAGACCTTTAAGAAAACACGATCTCCCACAGCGAACTCTATATCTCTTCGCTTAAGATCGGCATAAGACTTTTGCCGGTCCGAAGAAGCTTCCTTCAAAGAGGTGAATCAACTTAACCTTGTCTTCTGTCTCAAAGAACCAACTCGGGTCCCAACAAGCGGCGTTCACCTAACTCTGTCCAACATGTAGGTGAGCGACACTTCCTACCATCTGACGCCTCATATGGTGCCATTTTGATGCTTGCTTGATAACTGTTGTTGTAGGCAAACTCAGCTAATGGTAGAAACTCCTCCCAACTACCCTTGAAGTCCAGAACACAACCTCTCAGCATGTCTTCTAAAATCTGAATAACCCTTTACATTGACCGCCCGCCGATCGCGGGTGAAAAGCCGTCTTTGAAATCCAAACGAGTACCAGAGCTTGATGCAACGCTCTTCGAACCTCGGCGTAAACTCGGGATCCCTATCCGAGATTATCAAGCCGTACGCCGTGTAGCCTTACTATCTCGACACATAAAGCTTCGCCAATCTCAAGTGAATAGCCCACTCTTATCGGAATGAAATGGGCCGACTTAGTCAGACGGTCCACAATAACCCAAACCGAATCTTTCTTGCTTGGCGTAAGCGGTAAACCACCGCGAAATCCATAGTTATCCTTTCCCACTTCCATCGAGGAATCTTTCACAGTCGAAGCAAACCCGACGTGTGAATCGATGTTCCGCCTTGACTCACTGACAAGTCGGACACTTCCCAACAAACTCTGTCACCTCTTTCTTCAAGCCAAAGCCACCAAAATCGCTCTCTAAGATCCCTATACATTTTACTACCCCGGGATGCATAGCATAAGGACTGCTATGTGCGTCCTGAAGAATCCTCTGCCTCACTCAACATCTTTAGGCATACAAGCCTTCCCTTGAAAACACAGAACCTCATCACTAGACAAGCTGTAACCCTCCAAACCACCATTCTGCACTTGTAACCTTCGCGCACTCAGAACCTCATCCTCCAACTGTTTCTCTTTGATCTGCTCAACCCAAGTAGGCTTAACCTGCAGCTCTGCCAGAATACTCCCGTCGTCATACAAACTTAAATGGGCAAACATCGCTCTTAAGTCTGAAACAACCCTACGGCTCAACGCGTCTGCCACCACGTTAGCCTTGCCCGGATGATACTCGATCGAACAGTCGTAATCCTTGAGCAACTCAACCCATCTACGCGCCTCAAATTCGGATCCTTACGAGTCAATAGGTACTTCAGACTCTTATGATCTGTGTAGACGATTGACTTCTCCCCGTATAAGTAGTGCCTCCAGATTTTTAGAGCGAAGACTACAGCTGCCAGCTCTAAATCGTGCGTCGGATAGTTGACCTCGTGTGGCCTCAGCTGCCGAGAAGCGTAAGCCACCACCTTACCCTCCCTGCATCAAAGACACAACCCAAACCCATGTATGTGATGCGTCGCAAGATAATGTGTGAATTCCTTACCAGCCTCAGGTTGAATTAAAACAGGAGCCTCAGTCAAGATCCTCTTCAACTTATCAAAACTCTCCTGCTGTTTCTCAGTCCAAACGAACGGAGCTCCCTTCCTTAACAGCTTAGTCATCGGTGCTGCAATTAACGAGAAACCTCAACGAATCTTGGTAGTATCCCGCCAAACCCAGAAACTCCGAATCTCGCCGTGACCCGACTTAGGAGGCTTCTAGTCCAAAGCGCCTCAACCTTCCAAGGATCTACTCTAATCCCCTCGGTGATACTACATGACCCAAAAACGTCACTTCACTAAGCGAACTCGCACTTCATCGAACTTAGCATAGAGTTGCTCCTCCTCAAAATCGCAACACCACTCTTAAGTGTGCATCATGCTCCTCTTGTGACCTTGAATATACCAAGATATCGTCAATAAAAACCACGACGAAACGGTCCGAGATCATCTTTGAAACACCCCTATTCATCATATCCATAAAAGCGGCGGAGCGTTAGTCAACCCGAACGGCATTACGAGAATTCGTAGTGCGTCGCATCGAGTCCGAAACGCTGTCTTATGGATATCCGCTTCCTTAACTTTCAACTGATGGTACCCAGACCTCAAATCGATCTTCGAAAACACCGATGCACCTTTCAGCTGATCAAACAAGTCATCTATCCGTGGTAGCGGATACTTGTTTTTAATCGTCGACTTATTCGGTTGGCATGTAATCGATACACATCCGCATCGTGCCGTCCTTCTTCTTGACGAATAATACCGGCGCTCCCCCCACGGTGAAACACTTGGCCTAATGAAGCCTCGATCCAACGCTCTCACGAACCGAGCCTTAAGCTCCACCAATTCCTTTGGTGCCATCCTATATGGAGCAATAGACACTGGCGCAGTCCCTGGTAGCAGATCTATCCCAAACTCTACCTCACGATCCGGTGGCAAACCCGGAAGCTCCTCTCGAAACACATCCACAAATTCCTTAACGGTACGAACCTTCTCATCTCGGCAGATTCTTTAGCCTCCAAGGCATACACATGAACCACATACGCTTCACGACCCTTCCCGACCATCTTTACTGACTTTTAATGCCGACACCACATTGGATAAGTAATCTCTCCTATTACCTATCATAATCACTTCATCTCCTTATCCGTCGATAGAACCATGCGCTTGGCGCGCAATCCACCTTAGCCCGGTACTTAACCAACCAGTCCATTCCAAGGATCGGATCGAACTCCCAAACGGCGGTTCCATCGGATCGCAGCAAAAATGACCCTTGGAGTTCTAGGGTACATCCTTATACAACTTATCTCTACGACTACGAGTGACCTAGAGGGCTAAGCACGGTCATCTGTCTGAAGCGATTTACGAGTCTAAGTCCATGGTCTCAACTATACTACTAGCAACATACGAACGCGTGGAACCCAAATCAATTAAAGCGGTATAGGAGAACCAAAAATCAAAAACGTCACGGTGATTACGCCCGGCGTGCGTCGCCCTCCTCGTGGCGCCTAGTTGCACACCGCATCAGTGCCGCGTGCCTCCGAACTACCCGCACCTCTCGCGGTGCTCCACGACCTCGACCAAATCCATTACCACCTCGCCATTACCACCCCTGCGTGGTGGCGGTCCATTACCTCTGAACCGACACGGCCACGACTCTCGATCGAATCCTCGCCATCATCTACGCGGACGATCCCTAATGCGATGATCCAGAGAACCACACTCGAAGCAACCTTTTCCACCGGTCCAACAACCACCCCAATGAGATTTCCCACTGCTCGATTACACACTGCGGCGGTCCCCGCCTAGCGGCAACAAACCTAGCGGATCGATTTCGCCCACTCGGTGGCCTAGCCTCTTCTGCGGGTTTACGGATGATCCGGAAGACCCAAAGCTCCTCTTAAGCCTACTCTGTCCATGCTCGTCTTACCGGCTCTTTAACACCCTCGGCTACCTTAGCCTTCTCGACTAAGACAAGAACTCGCGCTCCCTGGCTGTGGAGCAATCAGCAGCCTCAACTCGTCTCTCGAGACCATCCTCGAAACGAACACACCTCTCATGCTCGGTGGCTACAATGCCCACGGCATACCTACTCACCGGGAACTCGACTCACTCGTACTCAAGAATCGATTTACTCCCGAACAAGCCTCGAAATGCCTTCACATTTGGGAGTCGATGTAGCTAGTCCCAATGTATTTCTTTTGATATACTGACTCTAAAATAATCCCATGTCGGATCCTCGTTTTGCCACACCGTCTCCCGAACCGTGAGCCACCACCGATATGACTCATCCGAAGAAGCGACACGATGCCCTTCAACTTCTCTTGGCCGTCAAGTCTAGATCATCCATGATCCGCTCGCTTGTTGCCTCGGCCAATATTCAGCAGTGCTCGGAGCAACACCCGATATACACCTCGGAAGAACTCGGCCCCATTAGCCCGAGTCGCTCAGAGCGATTTCTAACTCCGCACCACCACCTACGCCACCTACTCTTTCCAACACGCAAAGATCGCTCTGTGACGCTGCGTCGTCTCGATCGATCTTGGAACTCACCACCTCCGGTGGTGGCGGGCCGGCATCTCATTTTCTCGACCTTGACCGGATCCTACGGGTTCAAAAAGCGCCATCCTACCTCGACCTCGACCACGAGTATTACGGCCACGTCCTCCTCGAGTACTCATGACTAACGATCTACGTTTCTGATTAAGAAGATTTTTATGCATTAGTATCGTTCCACTTTCTTAACCGCAAAGAAATTTTATGGATGGAGTTTATTCAGGGGTTCTTTCGAGCAACCAAGGTTTCAATCTTCTATCCTATTCACCCAAAAGAGGTCATACATCCATTCCTTAACCCTTTCCATACCTATTCACTCTTCGGACATTGCTGCCCATTTCTAGCCCAAGGGTATTTTCGTCATTTTCCCTACAGGGTATTTTCGTAATTAAAAGATATTTTAAACTTTCGTAAAACCGGTCAATTTGAAATTCCAAAAATTTGAGAGTGTTCTTTGAAAATTTTGTAAAATACTTCGTTTTGGAAACCAGGGGTATTTTAGTAATTTTCACAAACCGAGGGCGTTCTTGTAAATTTTCCAAAATCAAAATTTTCGATTGATATTTTGTAAAACAGAGTGTTTGAATTTCGTAACATCATTGAAATTTTGGGCAAAATCATTGGGTTGATATTTTATGAACCGAGGGCATTTTAGTAAATTTACCCCTAAGGGCATTTTTGTAATTTTCACAAATCGGGAAATTCGTTATAAAAGTGACATTCTCAATTTTGAAAGAGTTTATTGCAAAAAGTTTGAAAACATTAGAGTTGTTGTTGTATTTTCGAAAACATGGCTAATTCCCTTTTCGGGTTTTAGTCGTTAGGTTAAGTCTATGACTGAGCCTTCTTGATCAGGGTGAACTCGAGCTACGCACCAGGTGGGATACCTGCGAAGAGGAGGTGAGTCACGAGGACTGCTTAAATACCAAGCTCTTAGGATCCTCTTCTAGACATGCGTCTCGAGTTAGTTACACACCCCAGCCCCGTGGTGAGTCATAGATTGGTTTAGTGCTTTAAGTCTTATGCTTTAGTTCGAGTGTTTGAGTGATCTAATCCTAGGGTTCAAGTCCTATAAATCTAACTACGTTCCATATCACCTACCCTTCTACAAATAATAATTCACAGAAGAGTTTAGAATTACTTACCTGGGCGAACTGGTGCCGGAGACTCGGTGCCATGCCTTGTGAACCATGTATTCAATCCCAAAACACTTAAAACGAATTTTTGAAAACAATTTGGGCCTCAGGCCCACAGCCGAGCTTTTGAACTTGGCTCTGATACCACAATTGTAACACCCCAAACCCGGTCCGAACACCACGACCGAATCCGGTATGTTACTGGGGAAAACGGGTTTGAAAATTTCGAATTTGTACTAAATAGAATTGATAAAACTTTGTTTCGTTTGAGAAACGGTGGTTTAATTTTGTTACTAAAACATTTAGACTTAGTAAAAATTTGCGTTCAAGTTTGAAAACCATTGATTTTCATATGCTTATAAAATCAGTGCGATACCCGATGGTATAGTTTAAAAACACTTTGCGTTATAATTTGAAATCATTATCTTTCCAAGTTTTAGTAAACTTCATACCAACTTATTTATTAAGGCATATTAAAATCAAACTTAAAACATAATATCAAAAGGCAGAATTTAAAGGCTTTTTTACAAATCCTGAAATAAACCCAACTGAAAGTAAATTACTAAAGTACCCAAAACATAACATCTGGGTAAAACT
This sequence comes from Gossypium bickii, assembly GCA_025503065.1. NCBI lineage: Eukaryota > Viridiplantae > Streptophyta > Magnoliopsida > Malvales > Malvaceae > Gossypium > Gossypium bickii. The sequence continues at coordinate 110,369,491 of CP106717.1, forward strand.
TTTATTCCACATGGCATGAGCACCCCGAGTCCCTCCCGGCTCCATGTCCGCGTCTACGAGTCACCTGAAATGTCAAAGGAGAGGGTGAGTCGAGTGACTCAGTGTGTAAATCCCGCTCCCGATAAAACAACATGCTAACACACATCATACATAGCAACATAATTAATGCAACCCGATCCTAACCATCCATACACCTTTTCTACCCGTGTGGTACCAAACCACCGTGACGTATAGTCACAATGTGTTACCAAAACATTGGTGTCCCAAAGACACATTATCTATCAATGTGGTCCCAAACCTTTGGTGTCCCAAAGACACAATTGTGCTACTAAAGCACCGTGACCAAGTCACAAATCCAAAGATGGGGCCAACCCATCGTGTGTTACCAAAACACTAGCGAGACGATCCCATATCTCAAGTGGGGCCAACCCACGGTGGTCAAACCACGAGGACTAGTCGCAATGAGGTGCCAAACCTCTGGTGTCCCAAAGACACGATGTGCTACCAAAGCATCTGGTGACCGTAGTCACAAACCGGTGATGGGGCCAACCCATCGTGTGTGTTACCAAAACATCGCGTCAATCCCGTATAATCATCTGTGGGGCCAACCCATCGTGGTACATCGAGCCATGGGACGAGACGCTGAGGTACCAAACCTCTGGAGGTGCCAAACCTCTCGTGACCCAAAGTCAAAAAGTGTGCTACCAAAGCACGGTGCTCGTCAAGACAATATATCATCGCCCTCCTCTCTCGTATCACCCATACATATCATACTCATGGGGTTATGCATCTCATACAAGCCACGCATATCATGCTAACATATCAAGCATTACAACTCATAACATGTATAACATAAATCATGATATCATGTATTATCATTAATACTCATCATAGAACAGACTTACCCGAATCGTACACAATCCCCTTTTTGGGTATCCAATTATCCTTCTCACTGTTTCAATCTTATTAAGCAATCAAGTTTATTAACAACGTTACTAAGTAGAGGGTGTGTTAGTTACACACCTGATAATACGAGTCCAAAGATCCCTACGAACGATTTATGCCCTTCGATTGTCAAGCCCCTAAAACAATCGGCCAACATAGGATTTAAGCACTAAGACCATTCGGCCAAAGACATATAAACCCAAAGGGGTTAATTTCAATCCTTTACCTTGAAGGTGATTTGGTTTCCTACCAAATCCGAGTCAAGCAGTGATTCCTCTTCCAACAATCAGCACCCTAATAAACCAATAGTTAATCACTAATCACTTTAAACTTAATCGAAATCAATCGACCATAATCGCCCTTAACCAACCAAACGATCAAGAATAGAACAAGAGAAGAAATGGCCATTCGCCAAAAGCTTACCACCACCAACGATTGAAGCAAGGACCCCAACCCTTTCATCGCTATTCGGCCAAAAGAGACTACTAGGAGAAGGAGAATATTCGGCTATGTTGGAACCAATAGAAAAAGAAATCGGCACTAGGAGTTTAACTTTTCTATTTTCGGCTTTGAGGAAACAATGTGAAATGGGAGCAGAGTTTGGCAATTAAGCTTAGGAAAAGAAAATGGAATTTGAGAAGTAAGATGATGGTAGTTTCGGCACAAAAGAAATGGGGAGAGCAAATGGGTGATTAAGCTAACACGATTTCAAGAAGAAAAGAGAGTTGAAGTAAGGAAGAAACAAGTTTGGCTCACTAACCCCAAAAGGTAAAACAATTTCGGCCAAGGAGAGCTTATGTTTGGTTTGCAAAAGAAAAGATGGAGTCACTCACTTGGATTTTTGGTTTCAAGAAGTAAAGAAAATGAGAAGATACCTTGAGAAAATTCGGCTACAAGTATCAAAAGGGGACTTTTGCTATACCAAAAGTGACCGAAAATGCCAAAATTTCCAAATGAAATTCGGCACTCCTCAACTCCTCACACTACTATGCCGTCACTCCCCTCCCTACTCCCTAAAATTCGGCCATAATCCCACCAATTGCTCACCTCCATTCATTCAAAATTGGTTGAACAAGTCAACCTCCTAAAATCACTCCCCACCTATCATTCGAATGTGAAGACCAAGTCAATGGCGAGTTTGAACCGCCACAAACTCCTTCCTCCATGCCATCAAAAAGAGTGCCAAAAAGTGGCCACTCATGCTCGAACACAAGGCCTCCACCTTGCTTTAGGCGTTACCCACTCCAAGCCTTAGTGGCGCCTTCATTGCCACTCCACCAACTTGTTTCTTGTGCTAACAAACACCCAAAATAAATTTAAAAGCCCCAGCTTCCTCAGCTCCTAATACCTTAGCTCAAAAACTAAAATTTTCTACCTACTCAGGCTTACTTCTAGCCTACAATTAAACCCCGATACAACACAAACAACAACGCAGCATACCAAACACATGCAAAACATGCAACAACAAAAATAGCCCCTAACCCGGGATATTACAGGCTTGCAAGAGAAGAAATGGAGAGAAGGTATTTTGGAGAAGGAAGTTTCGGCTATCAAAGTTCAACAAAGAAAGAAAAATATGGGAAAGAGAGAATACAAATTTCGGTTTACACAAATGACAAAGAAAGAAAAATGGAAGAAGAATATTCAGCCACAAGCACAAAATCAAGAAAAATAAGGCAATTTCGGCAAGTAAGTGTTTGGACTCTCGGTTTCACAAGAAGGAAATAATAAAGAACCCTTTTGAACTTTCAGCTAGTTTTGACAAAAAGGAGAATTTGGCTTACCAATTGCTTTTGGCCGAAACATGCACAAAATTGCCTATTGAATTTTGGCATTCTCTCTCCCCACTTACCAAAACCGGCCACTCTCTCCACAACCTCCCCCACATTCGGCCATCACCTACAAACACTCCAAGCCACCCATTCAAACTAGTTTGAACTAGTCAACCTCCTAAAAACACTCTCCACCCTTCCTTTGAATATTTGACTTGGTCCATGGCAGAGTTTGAACTGCCAACAACTTTTCCCCTCCATGCCGTCAAAATAGAAGCAAAAAGGTGGGATTTTCGCAGCTTGAACACAGGACCTCTCCCTCTTGCAAGTGACGCCAAACTCAAGCTCCAAGTGGCGCATACTTTGCCACTCTACTAGCTCACTTGTTGTGCTAACATTTACCAACAATTAATTATAAACCCCAGCTCCATCAGCTCTTCTCACCTAAGCCTTAAAACTAAAATTTTTCCTACCACACAGGCTTACACTAGGCTTACAACTAAGCCCCTAAAACATCAAAACAACCACATTGCAATATCAACCACGTGCAAACAATGCAATAACAAAATAGCCCCTAACCCGGGATATTACAAAGGGCCTCCGTAACCTCGCCGCCACCGGCCACCGCGCACAGGGGCCAGAAAGGGTAAAAGTCTCCTTTTTCCCTCCCTTTTTTTTATATATTTAATGTGTAGATTTGTATATGCATGTATGTGTGATTTTGAGAAAGAAGGAATGTTAAAGCATATTACTTCGAAAAAGAAAAAGAACGAAAGAAAATACAATACAAAGACCTTCGTTCTTTGCTTTTGATTTCTGATAACGCGTAAGTGTTCGTAAAAAAAATCTGAAGAAGATACAAGATAGGTTTACTTCGGTTTATATCCTCGATTTACAAATTCTTTTTTCTTTTTTATTGCTTTGTTCTTTGTTGTTTTACTTTCGCAGGGCATGGGCAAGGCGCGTAGGAGATGGAGGCCGAGGCGCATGGGCGCTGAAGCGTTAGAAGCGTGTGAGACCGTGACGTGGGGAAGAGCACTGGAACGATGCGCGTGGGTACGAGGAACGACACGCGTGTGAAGGCGACGCGCGTGTGGGGGGACGCGCGGATCTGAAAAGGCTCACGTGGTGTCTGCAGGGGGGCCCGAAGGTTGGCAGCGCATTAGGGCACTAGGGTTTTTGGCTTGTTTTTCTGTTAACGGGCTTGGGTCTGTTATTATTTGGGTTTGCCTTGATCTGGGTCTGTTTTAGTCACTGGGCTTAGGGTTTGGACTTTTAATTGGGTTTAAATTTGGGCTTGGTTGTTGGGTTAGGTAATCTGTTTGTACATGGACTACTATTAGTGGACTTTTAAATTTTTTATTTTATTTTTTTATGGGCCCCGAGTTTTGTATTTGGGCCGGGCAAAAATTGGTCATTACAGTTAGCCTTTTGGAAATAGAAGAGATAATAGAAAATGAGAAGTAGAACAGAATAGTAATATTTTCCAATTATTAAGATCAGAAAATGAAAATTTTTTTAAGAAAGAAGTATAGAAAGAAATAAAGACCTTAGTTAAGTAAATAATCAATATTAATAAGAGAATAAGAGAAAATAGAGGTTTTTGAATGAAAAGAATATAATAAGTCTAAGAGATTGATGGTATTAAATATTATAATGTATTGATACGGATAAGTTATAGTTAAGAAGCATAGTATTTTTATTTTAAAAAAATTCAAAATAGATTATAGAAGATAAGAATAGAATTGACCATGAAAAATAGTGTAAGTACTTTAGAGAATATAAAAAGGTAGTGAAATGATTTTAAGAATTTGTGAATAAAGAGTGATTTAAAGTGTGAAAAGAAGAAGAAGAAGAAAAAGAAAAAGAAGAAGAAGAAGAAGAAAAAGAAGAAGAAGAAGAAGAAGAAGAAGAAGAAGAAGAAGAAGAAGAAGAAGAAGAAGAAGAAGAAGAAGAAGAAGAAAAAGAAGGAAAATAAGAAGAAATAGCAAAGCTGTAAATTGTGTAATAAAAGAGGCAAGCCTTGGAAAGAATAGTTACCTCAAGGAGACTGTTACCAGTGGCCGGGCTAATAGATTTCTAAGAGGTTGGATTAAGAGTAATAAATCTGATCCATAACTGGAATAATCATTGTTTGCCTCAAAAAGAGAAAGAAAAGAAAGAAAATGAAAATGAAAATATAAAAGTATAACAAAGTAGATCTTAAAAAAATGTTAAAAAGAATAGTGTCGTGTTTTGTATGAGATAGTTGTGATAAAGAATAATAATAAAAATAAATGAAAAGAAAGGATAGACAATGAATATTTATAGAGATGATTTTAAGAAAATTAAATGAAGAAAGGACTTCTAGTTAAGTGGAAAGAAATGAAATAAGAGACCAATTGAGTAAAAAGGAAATATAGGATTATAAGAATAACTCTAAAGGTAATCTACTAAAGGTTTTCGGTTCTTATGGAAAGAATTTTTTCGTTTAAAGTGATGCTTCCTCGAGCAATCTTAGTTGTGTTTTGATGCAAGACAGGAAAGTGATTGCTTATGCATTTTGTGAACTAAAAATGCATGAACATAATTATCTGACACACGATTTAGAGCTATCTGCTATGGTTTTTGCTCTAAAGATTTGGAGATACTATTTGTATGATGAAAAGTGTTATACTTATATCGATCATAAGAGTCTCAAATACCTCTTATCTCAAAAGGAATTGAATTTGAGATAGCGTTGTTGAGTAGAACTTCTAAAAAATTTTGATTGTGTTATAGATTACCAATTTGGTAAAGCTAATGTTGTAGCTGATGCGTTGAGTAGGAAAGAAGCAATCAAAATACCAGCAATGTTTTCTCAGTTTAATATCAATGACGATGGAAGCTTATTAGCTGAACTAAAAATCAAACCGGTACGCAAATTCGGGGAGAATTTGCATCCTGGATGAGCGCAAATGTATCATAATCTGGGAGAATTTGATTGGTGGCTGGGAATGAAAAGAGATATGGTTGAATATGTGGCTAACTGTTTAACTTGTCAACGAGTTAAGGCAGAACATCAGGTTCTGATAAACCATAATTTATACATATTTTTACCCTATGCTTGGCTTATTTTTGGATGAATTTTCATTAGATTTGATGAATTCGATGCTCCTAATCCATTAATTTAATCCTCTACACTCAAGAGAGCTTAGGGAGTCGAAAAGAACGAGAAACGGGCTAAAAAGGGACAAAATGGGCCTACCTTGGAAATCAACATGGACTGGACTGTCGCACACGGGCAGACCACATGGCCATGTATGACGAGCAGAATCGAGCACAGCCCAAGCTATTAAACACGGCTGTGTGTGACGAGCAGAATTGAGCACGGCCTAAGTTGTCGTACACGAGCGTGCCATAAGGGCGTGTCCCTACTGAACCTAAGTCTAATTCTATTCAGAAAAGGGTACTTATGGGCCAAGAAAGGCGTCCCAAAGCCTATATAAACACCTTAGAGGAGGACCTAAGGGGTGACGAAGAGTAGAAGGCAGAAAATACTCGAAGACAACCATCGGGAGCAGCTTAGAACAAAGATCTCCATCAAGACTGAAGATCTCCCATTAATTTCTCTTGAAGTTTTTGGGTTTTCTTATGTTTTGTTGTTTTCTTTATTTTAAGATGTTTCCCTCTATCAGTATGAACTAAATCCCTTAAATACCTAAGGGGATGAAACTTAAGACGAATCTTATTACTATTTGATTTATAAGATAAATACTTGTTCTTATTCTTAATTGTGAGTTTTTATTCTTGTTTTGATAATTTACGTTATTGATTCAAGTCGAATGTGGTTATTTAGAGGAGCAAAAGTCCCTATTTAATAGTAGATCAACACAATTAAGCGGAGTTGATTGCAACCCTAGAAATAGGGCGACATAAATCTGTTGGATTAGAGTCAAATCTAATAAGGGGATCCATAAATCAAGTTAATGTGACAATAGGGGTTTTAGTTAGAAAGAGATTTCAATTAATCAACCTAGAGTCAGTTTTTCTTAGTCTCAAAGGAGGTATTAACATAAATCAGGGATTTCTACAGATTAAGTCAAGTGAATAAATCGTATGAATCAAAAGTAATAAGTGAAGTCTAGGTTAATTCTTCCTTAGGTATTGCCTCTTTCATAAAGTTGTCTAAAAGTATTTTCCCACTTCATTCTCTGTCATGCTTTTAATTAGTTTTAGTTTAAAAGAAATCAGTCCAATTCTTAGGCTAGATAATAAGAAGATAGTAATTACTAGTACTCTTGGTCCTTGTGGATACGATATTTCTGGTCTTACCATAACTATACTATTAAACGATAGGTGCGCTTGCATTTATTGTGATCATAATTAGTTAGAGACACATCAAGTTTTTGGCGCCGTTGCTGGGGACTAAGATTTTAGGAACACTAAATTTTTATTACTTTAGCCATTTTTATTTTTACTGCAATTTATTTTTATTTTTATTTTTATTGTTACTTTTCTAATTTTTCTTTTTCTTTGCTACTGGCAGGTATCTCTAGTTTATGACTAGAAGAAACCCGTCAGGACCATTACTTTTTTACAGTGATATAGAAGGTACTGCTCGGAGAAATCGTAGGGAGATAAGGCGAAGTCTACAATACATAGAGGAATAGCAAGAGGACGATACTAATACTATCGAAGAGATGGCTGATAATAATCCGCTACCTCCTTTGGTTGCCGCAAATCCGGTGAATCAAAATCCTGTTCCTCGTACTATGTATGATTATGCTAAGCCTACTTTAACAGGAACTGAATAAAGTATTGTTAGACCTGTTGTTGCTGCAAATAATTTTGAACTGAAACCTAACACTATTCAGATGATTTAGCAGTTTGTTCAGTTTGATGGTTTGCAGGATGAGGATCCAAACAGTCATTTGGCAAATTTTCTAGAACTCTGCGACACTTTCAAGATTAATGGCGTTTCTGATGATGCCATTCGCCTTTGGTTGTTTCCCTTTTCATTGAGGAACAAAGCTAAATAGTGGTTGAACTCATTACCAAGAGGATCAATCACTACATGGGAACAAATGACTGAAAATTTTTTACTTAAATATTTTCCGCTAGCTAAAACGGATAAGTTGAGGAATGATATCTCTTCTTTTGTGTAAATAGATTTAGAAACACTTTACGATGCATGGGAGAGATACAAGGATCTATTGAGAAGATGCCCTCACCATGGATTACCATTATGGCTACAGGTTCAAACCTTTTACAATGGTGTGAACCCCTCAACCGGGCAATTAATTGATGCAGCCACCGACGGTACACTAAACAATAAAACATCTGAGGCTACTTACAAAGTTATTGAAGAGATGTCACTGAATAACTATCAGTGGCAAGTTATGAGGACGAAGCCAACAAAGGCAGCCGGTGTTTTTAACCTCGACGCAGTCACCATGCTATCAAACCAGGTAGAGCTTTTAAGTAAAAGGATTGATGGTTTGTGTGGTTCTTCATAGGTACATCCAGTGATACAGTGCGATACGAATCGAGGAGGAATGGGTAATATAGAATATCAATCCCACAACCCTGGCATAGAAAGTGAACAGATGAACTATATGGGTAATAATTCTAGACTTCAGAACAATCCCTATAGTAACACTTACAATCCAGGTTGGAGGAACCACCCAAACTTCTCATCAGGTGGTCAAGGAAATCAGAGACAACAACCCCTCCAAGTTTCCAACCATCCTACAATCAAGAGAAAAAGGTGAACCTTGAAGATATGCTAGCAAAGTTTATTTCGGTGTTAGAAACTCATTTTTAGAATATCGAAACAACATTGAAAAATCAGCAAACATCAATTCAAAGGCTTGAGAATCAAATTGGATAAATGGCTAAGTTAGTTTCCAAAAGGCAACCAGGTAGTTTACCTAGTAACACCGAACCTAACCCAAAAGAGCAAGTGAAGGCAATTACACTAAGGAATGGGAACGTGTTGGTTGAAGTTGAAAAGAAGATGCCACAAGAAACTGATAAGGCAGAAGGTGAGGATAACCGAGAATGTAACACCGGTACTTAAAGAGTATAAACCACCGATCCCATATCCGTCAAAGTTGAAGAAAGACCGCATGGACGCACAATTTGGTAAATTTCTTGAACTTTTAAACAATTACATATTAACTTACCTTTTGTTGAAGCTATTTCGCAGATGCCGACATATGCAAAATTTTTAAAAGAGCTTTTAACAAATAAAAGGAAGTTTGAAGAGCTATCAACTATGGAGCTTAACGAGGAATGTTCAGCTATTCTCCAAAATAAGCTTCCAACCAAATTAAAAGATCCAGGAAGTTTCACTATTCCTTGTTTAATTGGCAGTTTAAATATTGAGAAAGCATTAGCTAATTTAGGTGCCAGTATTAATTTAATGCCTTATAAAATGTTCAAGCAGCTTGGTCTTGGGGAACCAAAACCAACTAAGATGAGTACCCAATTAGCTGATAGATCTATTAAATATCCTAGGGGAATTATTGAAGATGTTTTGGTAAAAGTCGATAAATTCATATTCCCTGTTGATTTTGTTGTACTTGACATGGATGAGGACGCTGAGGTACCTTTAATTTTAGGATGCCCATTTTTAACTATTGCTAGGGCTGTTATTGATGTCGGAGATGGTAAACTTGTGCTAAGGGTAGGTGACGAGGAAATTATTTTTCAAATTTATGATGCTATGTGATATTCTAGAGAGCAAGATGATTCCTGTTATTTTATCGATGCTATTGATCAAGATTCTTTTCAGGAAATCATACATAAAGACAAGTTGGAACTGTGTCTTGCCCAAGGTGAGGAGGTAGATGACGATACCAATGAGATTGGGGAGATAAAATTTGAGTTAAATTCTAATACTTCTTCCCCAAGACAAAAGAAGTATGAGGGCATTAAAATAAACGATAAACTAAAACAAAAACCCTCTATTGAAGAGCCTCCCAAATTGGAATTGAAACAGTTACCAAATCACTTAGAGTATGCATTCCTTGGAGACAATTCTACACTACCGGTAATTATTTCCTCAGAATTGTAACCTAATGAGAATGACGAGTTACTACAGGTACTAAAAGAGCATAAAAGAGCCATAGCTTGGAAGACTTTTGACATTAAAGGGATAAGTCCACTGTTTTGCACCCATAAAATTTTAATGGAAGATGAATATAAACCATGTGTGCAACCTTAAAGACGATTGAATCCCAACATGAAGGAAGTTGTTAAAGCTGAGGTAATTAAACTTCTAGATGCTGGAGTTATTTATCCTATTTCTGACAGTACTTGGGTAAGTTATGTGCAGGTTGTTCCAAAGAAGGGAGGCATGACTGTTGTAGCCAACGAAAAGAATGAATTAATTCCAACAGGAACAGTCATAGGTTGGAAAGTCTGCATTGACTATAGAAAGTTAAATGATGCCACGAGAAAATATCACTTTCTCTTACCCTTCATTGATCAGATGTTAGAAAGATTATCTGGGCATATGTACTATTGCTTCATAGACGGGCTCTCTGGCTACTTCCAAATCCATAGAAAAATTACCTCCTCCTAGTTCAGTTAAGGCTATTAGAAGCTTTTTAGGACATGCTGGATTTTATAGAAGATTTATTAAGGATTTTTCTAAAATAGCTAAGCCTTTAACGAAATTACTAGAAAAATATGTGCCTTTCAATTTTGATCAGAAATGTTTAGATGCATTTAATACCCTCAAAAATAAATTAATAAATGCTCCAATTATAATTGCACCTGATTGGAATTTACCCTTTGAACTAATGTGTGATGCGAGTGATTTTATAGTTGGTGCAATTTTGGGACAGCGAAGAGACAAGCATTTTCAGCCGATTTATTACGCTAGCAAGACATTAACGGCTGCACAAGAAAATTACACCACCGCAGAAAAAGAGTTGCTACCTGTGGTTTTTGCATTTGATAAATTTAGACAATATTTGATATTATCTAAAGTTATCGTTTACACTGACCATTCAGCCCTTCTGTAACATCCCGAAATTGGGCCTAGTAGGTTTGGGCCCAATGGGCCTTGGGCGTAGGAATGTTTAAACTTTTTGAGAACAAGAGAACGACATTATTTCAAGTTAGACTTTCTAAGAAGGTAATTTTGGAAAGTTACGGGGTTTTTATGAAGTCTAGGGTTCAAGTTAGGCTATAAGAAAATTTTATGTTTAAGTCTTTAAGGAGATAGAGTAAGTGAGCTTAAAGCTTATGGAAATAAGTGAGTAAATGGTTAGCATAAATGAGCAATTAGTAAAGAGGTTATGGTGCCACATGTAGTACCTTGAGGGAAGAGGTTCGAATCCTTTTGTGTGTAATTTTGACTTTTATTTTTGCATTCCTTCCTTAATGTCGGCCAAGGTATATATATGGCAAGGTTAACTTCTTTATATTTGGTATGGTGGCTAAAGGAATTAAGGAAAAGTTGAGGTTGGGGAAAGGAATCAAAAGGAAAAGGCAACTAAGGGGAACAAGTGGCTTATTTCATGGAGAATGCTATGGAAAGTATGGTTGGCAAAATTTTGACCCTTATGACTATGCATGTGGACGGTTTTGGGGGTAGATAGGTAGCTGAAATTTTACTTTGGCATTTGGTAGGGTCTTGGTATTGTTTTGGCCAAAAATCCCATTTGCAACTTTTGAGTCATCTTCTCCCAATTAGCTATTCTTTTTGCCGAAACCTACTAGCACAATAGTGCATTTTTTGGCAAAATTTTGACCCTTATGACTATGCATGTGGACGGTTTTGGGGGTAGATAGGTAGCTGAAATTTTACTTTGGCATTTGGTAGGGTCTTGGTATTGTTTTGGCCAAAAATCCCATTTGCAACTTTTAAGTCATCTTCTCCCAATTAGCTATTCTTTTTGCCGAAACCTACTAGCACAATAGTGCATTTTTTCTTCTCTTTTGAATGATCACATATTCATCTTTTGTCCAACTTCCTTGATAGCTGAAACTTCAAGTTGATTATAAGCAAATTCTTTTTCTTTCTTCTTGCCGAATGTACCTAAGCCATTGAGACCATATTGCTCTCTTTTCTTTTTACAAAATTTTCCAAACACCTTTCTTCTTCCTCTCAAATCAATATTTTTCATAACCGAGTATTAATGTTTCTTTTTACCCCATAGTCAAATATCATTGTTCATTTTCCCTTATAGCCGAATCTTCCATCTCATCCATATTTTCTTCTCAACCGTATTACTACTCATACTTTGATCAATCGGTAAGTGATTCATTTCAACATTTTATTTATTCCTCTTAGTGCCAAATCTATGACTTGGTATGGGATGGCCATATTGATCGAGACCATCACTTTGTTCTAGTTTCTGAATCGAGATCGTTTTTCCCACATAATTTTGGTGGCTCTGCCACAAATCTGTAAAGTGGCAATGCCATGTAAATCATGTTAATCTGGTGGCTTGTCCACAATTATATTTGATATAAATGGCTTAATGCCTGCGATTGGTGTGTTGGCGGGGTGGGTTGTCTAAAGATCCCCACAGGTGTGTTGATTGGTACGGGTGGTGTGTAGCGGATGGATTATTAGGATTGGTTTGGGAATTGCATTTCATACACATGTTATATTTGTTACATTATTGTTATTGTAAATGGGCTTAGGCCCAAAATATTGCTAAATGGGTTTCGACCCAATGGATAACGGTAAGGGGATTTCACACTGAGTTCTTGTAACTCACCCCCTTTCTTTACCCTTGTAGGTAATGCTCAATGACGAGGACTTGGGGCTATGGATGACTCGGTGGAGGCCATATTTCAGAAATGGTTTTTAATTTTGAATTTTAGATTTCTATTTCTGTTCACTTTACTATTTTTGGGTTTTTATGTTGTAATAAGGCCTTTAGAGTATTTTATTATTTGCTTTATGTTTGATATACTTATTTTCTTACTTAAATTATTTTAAATGAGAATTTTGTAAAAACTTAAATAATGGTTTTTCCAAAATCGATTAACAAATGGATTTCAAAATAAACTTTTACAAATACTTTTAATACGGATATTTTCTCTCGAACTATTAATGATATTTTCAAAAGACTCGGATTCTCTTTCGAATTTTCAACGTCGTTTTCAAGATCACGGTTTTGTAAGATCATTAGTTCAAATTTATCGATTTATCAATCAAATCTTCGAGGTTAGTAGTATTTTATCAAATCAAAGTTGTTTTCTTGATTTTAACAAAGCAATATTTTAGTATGAATAAAAAGGGTTTAACATGTTTTGCTCGTGTGACATACCAAATCCGCTCATAACACATGGGTCGGGTTTGGGGTGTTACATTTTATGGTATTAGAGCCCAGTTGCAAAACTCAGCCATGGTTTGGGTTCAAAAAGCGTTTTCCAAAGCTGTTTAGAATTTTGATTTATAAATATATGTTCTAAAGGGAGTATGGCACCACGAGTATCTGGCACCAAGTCAAGTAAGTATTTGTTATCATTTTATGATTATTGTGTTATTACTGTGGTATGAAACTTTTACGAAATAGAATACTCTAGAACTGTTAGCTTTAGGAGTTGAAACTATAGAGACTGAGACTCTAGGATGCGGATTTGACACTCGAAAACAACTTTTCTACTCATATTCCATAAAACATCGTTTAATAAACCTCGAATAGTATACTGATTCATAAAACTCGTAATCAAGATTAAATCGACTTAGTGAACATGAACGCTAAAAGATGTGGACGCGGTTGACATGGACGTGCTAGAGGTCGAGGTGCTAGGACTAAATCTTCAGCATCGGGGCGTGTTTCTGAAAGGGAGACGTTGGCATCGCCAGTGGCTGAGATGGGATCTCGTGATCGAGCTGGGGTTAATGAGTTGACTCAGATAGTTAAGAAGGTATTGAATGAGGTTTAGGAGATCAGTGAAGCACTTCGAGTTGGGTCTGTGGACTGTAAGAAAAAAAAGAGATTGTGGTTCTTTTGGGTCGCAGTCTCGTTCCGTGAAGCGTGTCAAGGCACCTCCAAACTTTTCAGCTTGCGATTATTGTAGAAGGCATTATCCGGGAGAATGCCGGAGAAGGTTAAGAGCATGCTTGAGATGCGGGTCTAAGGAGCATAAGGCTCGAGATTGTTTCATCACCATCAAGTCAGGTATGTTTTGGTTGGACGTGATGATTAAATGTAGAAAATTCTAAGTATAAATGGTAGATAACTGTTTGCTTCTGTGGTTAGACGTTTGGTTGTGTGAAAGAGGATTCAAGATTATGTTAAAGGTACATTAGTGTTATTAAGATCAGAGTGCGCAGCGAAAGCTTAGTGGTGTGATTTGAATGGCCCGTTTAGTAGTTGGTTCAAAATTTCGAAGACGAAATTTCATTAAGGAGGGTAGAATTGTAACATCCCAAAATTAGGCCTATTAGGATTGGGCCCAATGGGCCTTGGGCATAGGAATATTTAAACTTCTTGAGAACAAGAGAACGACATTATTTCAAGTTGGACTTTCTAAGAAAGTAATTTTGGAAAGTTACAGGGTTTTTATGAAGTCTCGAATTCAAGTTAGGCTATAAGAAAATTTTATGTTTAAGTCTTTAAGGAGATAGAGTAAGTGAGCTTAAAGCTTATGGAAATAAGTGAGTAAATGGTTAGCATAAATGAGCAATTAGTAAAGAGGTTATGGCGCCATATGTAGTACCTTGAGGGAAGAGGTTCAATTCCCTTTGTGTGCAATTTTGACTTTTATTTTTGCATTCCTTCTTTAGTGTCATCCAAGGTATATATATGGCAAGGTTGACTTCTTTATTTTTGGTATGGTGGCTAAAGGAATTAAGGAAAGGTTGAGGTTGGGGAAAGGAATCAAAAGGAAAAGGCAAGTAAGGGGAACAAGTGGCTTATTTCATGGAGAATGCTATAGAAAGTATGGTTGGAAAAATTTTGACCCTTATGACTATGCATGTGGACGGTTTTGGGGGTAGATAGGTAGCTAAAATTTTACTTTGGCATTTGGTAGGGTCTTGGCATTGTTTTGGCCAAAAATCCCATTTGCAACTTTTGAGTCATCTTCTCCCAATTAGCTATTCTTTTTGCCGAAACCTACTAGCACAATAGTGCATTTTTTCTTCTCTTTCGAATGATCACATATTCATCTTTTTCCCATCTTCCTTGATAGCTGAAACTTCAAGTTGATTATAAGCAAATTCTTTTTCTTTCTTCTTGCCGAATGTACCTAAGCCATTGAGACCATATTGCTCTCTTTTCTTTTTACAAAATTTTCCAAACACCTTTCTTCTTCCTCTCAAATCAACATTTTTCATAACCGAATATTAATGTTTGTTTTTACCCCATAGCCGAATATCATTGTTCATTTTCCCTTATAGCCGAATCTTCCATCTCATCCATATTTTCTTCTCAACCGTATTACTACTCATACTTTGATCAATCAGTAAGTGATTCATTTCAACATTTTATTTTTTCCTCTTAGTGCCAAATCTATGACATGGTGTGGGATGGCCATATTGATTGAGACCATCACTTTGTTCTACTTTCTCAATCGAGATCATTTTTCCCTTTTGTAGTATTCTTACGGGAAGTCGAACATCATTCTAGCCTTAAGTTGAACGGAGAAATCGGATCCAATATTAATGAGGGACAAATCACTCGATATATTCTACCTTCGGACATATTGGTAAGTGATTCAAGTGTAAGTGATACGAAATCTTTTGGAAATTTGAGGCTAACTTTTTATTGGTATTGTTCTAGGTCATCGACGAGTGGTTCGTTAGGAAATTGAAATCAGGTGTGTAATCCCGTACCTTCCGAATACATATTTGAAATGGTGTGTAACCTCATACTTCTCTGAAATTTTGTATGAAATATTCTGTGAATCGGTCGAAATACCAAAGAAAACTGAAAACCGGCATCCGTGATCACTCAGGCGTGCGTATGATCATAGTGGTAATCATATTTTGTAATAAAATAGTTTCGGCTAGAAGCAGTGACATGTTTTTGAAAAATCACGAAAAATAGGAGGAAGGGAATTAGAAAGTGAATAAGATATCACATTAAAGCTTACTGTGTCTTTTTTAATATGGATGAAACAGAGAAGGAAAAGGATTTTTATATTCTGAGATATGTTAATTTTAGTGAGACTGGTTCTGAATGACTTCGTGGTTCCCTGATCTGTCTTGGAAAAATCGTATAAAATTGTAAAAAGGGAATTATTAGTTATAGTTTATATGTACAGATTACTTAGTGAGTCTATTTTCAATAGAAACAAGTGGTAGCAACATATGAAAACTGTACAGTGAGATATTTAAATTTTGGGTAAGAGAGGTTAGAATTGTTGGTTAGTGAAACAAGGGAAACTTTAAGGAATAAACTATACTAAATGGTTAAGTCAAAAATTCTGAAAAAATTGTAGTAAGAAGATATATGAGTTTAGTTTCAAGAAAAAATTACAGATTTAGATTTTGAGATTCCTAACTCAAGTTATAGTCAATTTAGTCAGTACGACACAGATGGATAGTTTTAAATTGTTATGCCCAAATTAGTAGTTAAGTCTAGATTGTGAAATTAGCGAATTACCCTTAGTGGGTAAATTACCGAATTACGAAATTGCCCTTACGGGCCGAATTATGGAAATGCCCTAAAGGGCCAAAATACGAAATTGCTTATGGGCCGAAAGGACATATTGATTAATGGGCCAATCTGATATTTTGCTAAGTGGGCCAATCTGATATTTTGCTAAATGGGCCAATCTGATATTTTGCTAAATGTGCCAAATCTGATATTTTTCTTAATGGGCCTTTTTGATTAATTGAGATAATGGGCCATAATTTTGCAATAAATATCCGAATAAATTACTTTTGTTATATTGTGATTTGTTATGCATTATATACATGATTTGCATAGGATGGGATAATGATGAAGAGAAGTTCTGGTAGCTCTGCTACATAATTCTGGTGGCTCTCCCACAAATCTGTAAAGTGGCAATGCCACGTAAATTCTGTTAATCTGGTGGCTTGTCCACAATTATATTTGATATAAATGGCTTACTGCCTGCGATTGGTGTGTTGGTGGGGTGGGTTGACTAAAGATCCCCACAAGTGTGTTGGTTGGTACGGGTGGTATGTAGCGGATGGATTATTAGGATTGGTTTGGGAATTACATTTCATACACATGTTATATTTGTTACATTATTGTTATTGTAAATGGGCTTAGGCCCAAAATATTGCTAAATGGGTTCTGGCCCAATGGATAACGGTAAGGGGATTTCACACTGAGTTCTTGTAACTCACCCTCCTTTCTTTACCCTTGTAGGTAATGCTCAGTGACGATGACTTGGGGCCATGGATGACTCGGTGGAGGCCATATTTCAGAAATGGTTTTTAATTTTGAATTTTAGATTTCTATTTCCGTTCACTTTACTATTTTTGGTTTTTTATGTTGTAATAAGGCCTCTAGAGTATTTTATTATTTGCTTTATGTTTGATATACTTATTTTCTTACTTAAATTGTTGTAAATGAGAATTTTCTAAAAACTTAAATAAAGGTTTTTCCAAAATCGATTAACAAATGGATTTCAAAATAAGCTTTTACAAATACTTTTAATACGGATATTTTCTCCCGAACTATTAATGATATTTTCAAAAGACTCGGATTCTCTTTTGAATTTTCAACGTCATTTTCAAGGTCACGGTTTTGTAAGATCATTAGTTAAAATTTATCGATTTATCAATCAAATATTTTAACAAATCAAACTTGTTTTCTTGATTTTAACAAAGCAATATTTTTGTACGAATAAAAAGGTTTTAACATGGTTTGCTCGTGTGACATACCAAATCCGCTCATAACGCATGGGCTGGGTTTGGGGTGTTTCACCTTCGTTATCTTTTAACTAAATCTGATGCAAAACATTGACTCATAAGATGGATTTTACTCTTACAGGAATTTGATTTTGAAATTCAGGATAAGAAAGGAGCTGAAAATCTTACAGCATACCATATTTCTAGGCTTGAAAATCCACATATCAAAGAACTCGATGAGAATGAGATAAATGACTCGTTTCTTGAAGAAAAAATCTTT
Source organism: Gossypium bickii (assembly GCA_025503065.1). NCBI lineage: Eukaryota > Viridiplantae > Streptophyta > Magnoliopsida > Malvales > Malvaceae > Gossypium > Gossypium bickii. The sequence goes on from CP106717.1 coordinate 110,387,252, forward strand.
GCTATATCTGACTCCGAGGTACCCTGGTTTGCAGATATTGCGGATTACTTAGCTGCTAACATCCTACCAAAAGGGTTGACACATCATCAAAAGAAGCGATTCTTTGCTGATGTGAAAAACCATTTTTGGGAGGACCCTTTTCTTTCTCGTGTATGTGCAGATCAAGTAGTTCAGAGATGTGTTACAAAGGCAGAAGCAAGCAAAATTCTAGAACATTGCCATTCAGGACCAACAGGAGGACATTGTAGTGGGACTAAGATAGCACATAAAACGCTCGAATCAGGTTTTTATTGGCCCACTCAGTTTAAGGACGCTAACAGGTATGTTACTTCATGTGATAGATGTCAGAGAACAGGTAATATCTCTAAACACGATGAAAAGCCTCAAACGTATATGCTATCATGTGAAATATTTGATGTATGGGGTATTGATTTTATGGGTCCATTCCCTAGCTCATTTAGGATTAAATACATCTTAGTAGCGGTTGATTATATGTCAAAATGGGTAGAAACTCAAGCTTTACCTACTAATGATGCTAGAGTGGTAGTGAGATTTCTTAAAAAACTCTTCTTTTGATTTGAAACACCTAGAGCAATTATTAGTGATAGGGCTACTCATTTTTTTAATACTCAATTTGATACAATCTTAAATAAATATGGAGTACACCACAGAACAGCTACCCCTTATCATCCTCAAACCAGGGGACAAGTTGAAGTAGCCAATCGAGAGCTTAAGCGTATTCAAGAGAAAACCATATAATCAAACAGGAAAGATTGGGCATTAAAAGTAGATGACGCTTTATGGGCCTATAGAACCACTTTTAAAACTCCCATAGGAACATCCCCATACAGACTTGTCTACAGAAAGAGATGTCATCTACCATTTGAATTAGAACACAAAGCATTTTAGGCTATAAAATTCTTAAACTATGATCTTAAACTTGCAGGTGAGAAAAGATTGATGCAGTTGAATGAGCTAGATAAGTGGCGAGCTAATGCCTACGAGAACTCAAGTTTATACAAGAAAGCAGCAAAGCAACGTCATGATGCTCGTTTGAAGCAACCAAAGCAATTTGAAGTTGGAGATTTTGTTCTATTATACAATTTGAAGCTCAAATTGTTTCCTGGAAAGATGAAATCAAGATGGTCAAGTCCATTCATAATCAAAACCATTTTTCCCTATAGCACAATTAAGGTAACTCATCAGACTTATGGCACATTCAAGGTAAACTGTCAACGTCTTAAACTATATAATGGTGAAGATTTTAGGGAAATGAGAGAGGAGCTTCAGCTCTGTGAACCTGCATATAGAGATGAAAACAAGGTAAGTCTAGCTTAAGACCTTAAACAAGTGCTTCTCGGGAGGCAACCCAAGCACTAACCCTATTAATGTCCATATTTTCATTTTTTAGCACCTAACTAAAATCTAACTAGATTAATAAGCACAGGTTTCCCTACCACACGGCCTTACACACGGGCGTGGCTGTGGCCCTGTGGCCACCACGAGTAGAAACACGAGCGTGGCAAAGACCGTGCAAAAACAGGACAAAAATTTTCCCGAAAACACGGGCTGCGATACAATGCCACGACTGTACGACGCGACCGTAGACGACACTGGCTAAAGAACACGGGATACGATAAAATGCCACGACCGTGCGATACGGTCATGGTTGATACTGAGTAAGTGACACGGGCGTGCAACACTCCCATTCCCAGAAGCCGTGGTTGAAACTGAGTAAGTCACACGGGCGTGCGACACGCCCGTGCTTATAGGTCATGGGCGATACTGAGTAAATGACATGGGCGTGTGACACGCCCGTGCCTAGAAACCATAGTTAAAACTGAGAAAGTCACATGGGCGTGCGACACGCCTGTGCCTTTAGGCCGTGGTCGACACTGATTAAGTAACACGGGTGCGTGAAACCTCTACATGGGCGTGGGAGAAACGAACGAAGTAGCACACGGCTGTGCGATACGGTTGTGCGACCCAACACACCTAGGGAACACGGGCGTGGGGCAAGCCTCAGACATGCCCTAAACCCATTTTCACGAAACACATGGGCTAAACACAGGGCACACGGGCGTGGGCCTCGACCGTGTGCCCCAATCTCTATATAAACTCCGACACTGTTCCTCCTTTCCCCAAATTTTCCCCCTAACAAACCCTAGCCGCTCTCGCACACAACACCCTCTCTACTCATTTTCCCTATTCCGGCCACCGTCGACTTTCCATTCCTTTTCCATGCACCAGCCCTGCAGTTCACGCCCGTGTCAGACCACCACGACCGTGCGAACCAACCACGTCCGTGCGCCCCCTCCCACCACCCCACCGTCGGTCACCATTTTCTTCCACTCCATTATCGTTCATTTTTTTCTCTTATTTATTTTTCCTTATATTATTGATTATTCTTCTATTCATCATTAATTTCAGTTAGATTAGATTTTTTTCATTATTTTGCTAATTTTTATTTAGTTATTTTATGTTTATTTCCTCTAATTTTTCATGACTAATATTCTGATTTTCTATTTGCTAGTTAAGTTTTCTTCTTATTAGCTAGTTAATTTTTCTTTTCTTCATTTCTCTGTTATTTCCTATTACTCTTTACTAACTGATGGTTAATATTAAAATTTTAGTTAGATTTTATAATTCTTTTGAAACATTCCTAGTACATTGTTTTTAATTTTCTTGCTCACTAGTTCCTATATTATTAGGTGGTTTTATGTGTTCTTAGTATTAGGGTTATCTATTTTTTATTCTTGTCACAAGAATATACTGATTTTTTGTTAGAGCAGTAATATGATTTTATTTTGGATTATTAGGATTCTACATCTCTTACTTTGGTGATGTTTGACTTACTAATTGAAAATTTTGCATTTTCAGGTACATAATGACTCTCCTACATGGGAAAACGACCGTTGTCCCTGCTTCGAAAAAGTGGAAGGGACCCAGAGCTACTTCCCCGAGCATATCTGCTGAAGTGCGCCACCCTTTTCTACAGTTTCCTCCAGGACCCTAGGAGGAACTCTTTCAGACACTTTGCACATGACCCCTCGGAGTGGGGAGATGCATCGATTGGACCGTCTTGGAGTAGGTCCAACTAGCCGATGCAGTCCGGGCCTTACTAACTATCGACCCGTGGGGACACTTTTTCGAGATTATCGAGCAGACATATCCAGAGCTTACTTTGGAGCTCTGTTCCAAATTCCACCTCCAGACGGTTATGTCAAATTTCAATGACCCAGGCACAGTCCAGTTCTGCCTTGGAGGCCTCGTACGAGAGATGACCGTCCCAGAGTTTGGGGTCGCCTTGGGACTTTACACTGAGGAGTTCATGGAGGACGATGACTTTAAGGACCTCCATCGCCGTATCCACTACTCCCCTTCGTCCTGTTGGAGAGACTTAGTCCCCACCTCGGCTACCTATGACCCCAGTCGTTCCAAAGAGTCAGCTCTCGCACATCTTTGAGGTACTTACATGCCATCCTGGCTCATGCTTTGACGGGTTGGCGAGAGAACACCGGCATCGTCAACACTCACGGTGCCTACTTTTTATGGTGCATGGCGTAAGGGCATGTGTTTGACTTAGCTTACTTCATCGCCCTTGCCATTCGGCATCAAACGGAGCGACATAGGAGAGGAATCCTCTCCATTGGCCCTTATGTGACGCACTTGGCTCGCCACTTTGGACTCCTCAACACCATAGCCCAGTCCTCGTCGCTCACACTTATCGAGAAAATGTCCCCACAGGGCATCCAGACAATGCTTCATATGGGGATGATTGAGCGTCACCATGGGTTTGATCCTCCTCAGTACCAGTTATCGCGAGCCACTGATCAGGACAACCCAGAGGACATTACTGATGATGTCCCTTTGCATCATGAGCAGCCACCGTTTGCACCACCGCTGCCCTACCAACCGGTTCATGCAGCCGCTTCACTGGCTGACATCACTGAACGCCTCACTCATTTCAAGTAATACCGTACTCAACAATTTAACGACAACGCTTGATGATTCGATGGCATCGAGGCGACTCTGCAACAGATTTGTCAGCATTTTCATATATCGCCGCCACCCCCACCTCGCGATCCATCTGACAATGAGGACCTTTGAGTCCATTTTTTTTTGTTTTCTTTATTTTAATTTTTAAACTATTTCTCTTTATCTTTCTTGTCTTTAAATTATATTAGTATATTTTGATTTCTTTTTATCTCTGACTGTTTATTATCGAGTAACCATAACGAAATCCATTAATAAAACCCCCTAAAACTTTATTGATGATGCCGCAGTTTCAAACGGTACAAGGTGCTACTAAGGAACGAACAAACTACCAGAGTATTGTCCCCCACCTTCACCTCCGCCTAGTTCATCATGCTTATCATTGGCTCTATTTCTACAATTTTCACTCCCTAAGGATTTCATCCATAATTCAGGAAGGTTCACTTCTCTCCCTATCTTATGGTTTTCTTACTATATTGCTATTATCTATCTTTGTACATTGAGGACAATGTACATCTTAAGTATAGGGAGGTTAATTATAGTATTATTAGAAAATCCCTGAATTATGTCTTGTTCTTAAGTAATTTTCTCATATTACTAGTAGAATGAAACTTCTATTGACTTATGATTTTTATTGATATGTTTTGGATTAAGTCATAGATGATTGTGCATTGATGGTTTAAACTTTAAGACATTAGAGAATCAAGCATGATAAATCTATTTTCAGAATTAAAAAATTATTAGGTTGTTTCCCTAAATTTAAATATTACTTTGAAGTTTGAAATTTCCAAGGTTGACATCAAAAACCATAATTTTTGTGAGATATTTGAGTCTTTTAGAGCATATTCTTTTCTTGCTCACTTTATTGGTTATAAGTGTGTCAACATTGATTTGTTATTCTAAAACTTGCTTCGATTATGCATGTCGAGACCACACTTTTGATTTGATATACTGAGATGATAAAAGCACATAGGATTTAACCCACTCACTCCATAAAAAGCCTACCTTCATAATTAACCCGTAGTGAACCCATTGAGCCTAATAAACCGTTTCTTGACTCACCTATTAATATTAACCCAAAACCCAATTTTTGCTTCTCCTACTTTATTGACTCCCCGTTTATCGAGATTTGATTTGATCAGTTGCCTAACTATATTCTCTATTTCAGTTGTTAAATTCTTACTTGTTCTTATTCTAAAAAAATAAAAATTTGGAAATATATTCATTATTAGTGCTACTATTGATAGGTTTTCAATTGATAAAATTATTCAGTATTAGTTTATTTTTTCTAGTTAGGTAAATTGTCAATTCAATCTCGATCCTAACCCTTTAATTCAGCTTTTATCCACACCTCTAAACCAAGCCCCGTTACAACCTTTTTTAAGACCTTTTGATTTGTGTATCATCTCGTTTTATAGTGGTGGAGATTTGATTTTCATGCAAGCATATGGGATTAACTTCTCATGTTTGACTTTTGAGTGCATAATTTGAACCTTAAACCACTTTGAGTGATTTGAGTGAATCTTTAGTGAGGATGTCAATTCTTGTCAGTTTTGGATCAAAGGTAATTATATAGATGAGGGGAAACACCTATGTTTTCGTGCTAAAAAAAATTTGTGACTTAGATTGTTTGAATCTTTAGAACTCTTTAAGTTAAATTATAATTGTATGAATTATCTGTGAATTATGATGTGGCATTATTGATGAGAATTATAAATTGAGGAAGTTAACTTTAATTGTGAGTTGAGGATTTTGCTTGAGAGCAAGTGATAAACCGTAAAAGTAACATATTTTAGGCCCACATTTAGTATGCTTTTGGATGATTTAAGCCTTAAATTGTGTAATTTGGAGCTCTTAGTCCTTTGTTTTCATGTTTTATACTCAGGAGAGCACCGAATGACAAAAAGAACGGAAAATGGGCCCAAAACAGAGTAAATGGGCCAGATCACAAAATCGACAAGGCCTAGGCCCAAGACCACACGACCATGCCTCATTCAACAGGCTCGAACAAGACCTGGCCACGACTTACATGGGCATGTGCCATGGGCGTGTCCTTGTCGCAGGAAAGAAGAGTTTCACTCGGATTTGGATACTTAGGGGCAAAAAAACATATTCAAAAGCCTATATAAACACCCTAAGTATGACCAGAAAAGGGGGAACCCACGGCTTTAGTCAAGGGCTGTCCGACTAGGCCAGAGAAGGTAGATTTGTAGAGATTTACTCGAAGATAGCCAGTTGATCCATCTCAAGAAGCCGAAGTTATACTCAAGACGGAGGATCTCTCCTTCAATTCTTTCAGGGGGTTTTAGAGATTTCTTATGTTTTGTTTTATCTTTACTTCTGAGATGTTTTCTTTTATTATTATGAACTAAACCCTCAGATACCTGAGGGGGATGAAACCTAAGATGAATCTTGTTATTATGTTTTGAACCATATGATAAATATTTGACTTGTTCTTAATTATGTATTCTTAATTCTTGTGTTGATATTTGATAAACCATAAAAGTAACATATTTTAAGCCCACATTTAGCATGCTTTTGGATGATTTAAGACTCGATTTATGTAATTTTGTGCTTTTAATCCTTTCTTTTCATGTTTTATACCCAGGAGAGCACCCAATGACGAAAAGAACAGAAAACAGGCCCAAAACGAAGTAAATGGGCCATATCAAGAAATTCACACGGCCTGGGCCCAAGACCACACGGCCATGCCTCACTAAAAGTCCGAACACGGCCTGGCCACAATTCACACGGGCGTGTGCCATGGCTGTGCCCCTGTCCCAGGAAAGAGGAATTTCATTCGAAAAAGGATACTTAGGGGCAAAGAAACCCGTTGCAAAAGCCTATATAAACCCCCTAAGTATAACCTTCTGATTGCTGTAAAATCAGAGTTTTAGATATTTATAAAAGAATGATCAAACCTGGAGGCTAACTCTGACAATGATTTTAAGGCAAGTGTACCTATCGAACAGTAGTATAGCTTAGGCAAGACTGGATATCGAACCTAAAGGAACTAAAAGTATTAATACTCATTTTCTTTTTATTATTTAACCTAACTAAGATAAAGAATTGACAACAACTAAACTAAGGAAACAAAGACAAAAGATGAATTTGGAGATAACTTGAAAAAGACTCAGTTGATTTTTATGATACCTTCGGGAAGAATCCACCTAGACTTCTCTTATTATCTAACCTTAGATTATATGATTTCTTTTACTTAGCTTGATCCGTGAGACTCCCTAACCTATGCTAAACCTTCTCTCGAAGTGAATAACGTCTAATCCTAGGTTAACTAGTGGAACTCTCATTCGCTTATAATAACCCCCTAGGAAAGCAGTAAATCGATCAATGTATTCCCATATTAGGTTTCACCCTAATCCAGCAAAATCTCGTAACCCTATCCCTAGGCGCCCGATCAACTCCGCTTAATTATGATAGATCTACTCTTAGGCAGGGTCTATTCCTCCTCTACCTAAGCACATTGGATTTGGATTAAACAACATAATTAAGAACAAACTAAGTAATTTTTCATATAACTTAAAAATCAAATAATAAAATCTATCTAGGTTTCATCCCCCTTTAGGTATCTGAGGGGTTTAGTTCATAATCTAAATAGAAAACATCACAATAGATAAGATAAAACAAAACATAAGAAAAATCCTAAAACTCGCTGATGGGATTGAAGGAGAATTCCGCCGCCTTGAGTATAATTCTGGCTTCTTGGGATGAATCAACTGGCTATCCTCGTGTTATTCCCTAACTCTGACCTTCTCGGCTTGGCTCCTTGGCCTTCTACTGAACTCCCCTTCAAGTTGCCCCCTTGGGTGTTTATATAGACTTTGAGATGCCTTACTTGGCCCCTAAGTATCCTAATTTAAGTAGAATTCCCAATAGGGTGTTTGAATAGGCTTTGGAATGTGTTTCTTTGCCTCCAAGTTTCCTTTCCCGAATGAAATTGCTTCTTCCAGCGACAGGGATATAGCCATGGCACACGCCCATATGGATTGTGGCCAGGCCGTGCTCAGACTTCTTTAATGAGGCACGGCCGTGTAAATCGGGAGAAGGCTGTGTTCTAGATGATTGGCATGGCACGGCCGTGTGGGCTTAAGTTCAGGCCGTGTCAATTTCTTCCTTGGCCCGAATTGGTCTGTTTTGGTCCCGTTTCTCGTTCTTTTTATCCTCGGGTGCTTTCCTGGGTATAAGACATGAAAAGAAAGGATTAAAAGCACCTTTTTACATAAATCGAGGGATAAATCATCCAAAAGCATACTAAATGTGGGATTAAAATATGTTACTTTTATGGTTTATCACCTTCAAAGGGACAGGCAACTAGGCCAAGGAGCCGAGCCGAAAAGGTCAGATTTGTGGAGATCACTCGAAGAAAGTCAGTTGATCCATCTCAAGAAGCCAGAATTATACTCAAGACGAGGGATCTCTCCTTCAATTCCTTCAGGGGGTTTTAGGGATTTCTTATGTTTTGTTTTATCTTTTCTTTTGAGATGTTTTCTTTTATTATTATGAACTAAACCCTCAGATACATGAGAGGGATGAAACCTAAGATGAATCTTGTTATCGTTTGCTAAACTATATGATAAATATTTGATTTGTTCTTAATTATGTGTTCTTAATTCTTGTGTTGATATTTCGCGGATATTAATTCAAGTTTGATGTGCTTAGGTAGAGGAGCAAAAGTCCCTGCCTAAAAGTAGATCTAGCATAATTAAACGGAGTTAAACGCATGCCTAGAGATAGGGTGACGAGATTTTGCTGGATTAGGGTGAAACCTAATATGGGAGTCCATAGATCGAGTTAATGAGATTCTAAGGGTTTTAATTAGAAAGTGATTTCAATTAATCAACCTAGGGTTAGACGTTATTCGCTTCGAGAGAGGGTTTAATATACATTAGGGAATCTTACGGATCAAGTCAAATGAATAAATCGTCTGGTTCAGAGTTAGATAACAAGTGAAGTCTAGGTGGATTCTTCATTGGGTGTCGTCTTAATCAATTGGTTTTTCCTCAAGCTATTTTCACAATTTCATTCTTCTTGTTTTAGAGTCTTTAGTTTAGTTGTTAGTTAATTTTAGACTAGATAAATAAATCACTTTAATTCTTAGGCTAGATAATAGAAAGAGAGTTAGTATTAGTACTTTTGGTTCCTTTGGGATTCGACATTATGGTCTTGCCTAAACTATACTACTGTTCGGTAGGTTTTCTTGCCTCAAATTGTTGTCATAGTTAGTTTCTAGGTTCGATCATTCTTTATATAAATTTTAAGACTTTGACATCGCATAAAACAACGATCAAGTTTTTGGCGCCGTTGCTGGGGAACTAAAATATTAAGAACGCTTAATTTTTATTACTTTAGCCATTTTTTATTGTAATTTATTTTCATTATTTTTTTTTACTTTGCTAATTTTTCCTCTATTTACTTTTGGCAGATAACTTTAGTTTATAGAGAAAGATGGCACTGAATAATTATCAGTTACAAGTCATGAGGACAATTCCTACTAAAGCAGTTAGTGTCTTCAACCTCGACGTGGTCACTAGGTTACCTAACCAGCTAGAGATGATGAATAAAAAGTTTGATGGTTTGTATAGTCTCTTGCAGGTACACCCAGTAATGCAATATGACTCGAATCTAGGAAGCGTGGCAGTTCCTAAGTACCCACCCTACGGATTTGGCATAGAGAACGAACAAGTTCACTATATGGGTAACTATTCTAGACCTCAAGATAATTTTTATAGTGACACTTATAATGCAGGTTGGAGGTACCATCCCAAATTCTCGTGGAATGATCAAAATAGCCAAAGATCGGAACTTCCTCCAGATTTTCAACAACCACCTCACCAACAGGAAGAGGAGTCGAACCTTAAGGAGACACTGGCAAAATTCATAGCAACCTCAGAAACACATTTCCAAAAGGTAGAAACAAAACTTGAAGTATTGTCACAGGAGTTCAAGGATCAAATCGGGCAACTTGCCAAGCAGATCTCAGAACAACTACAAGAAAGCTTGCCTAGCAACACTGAAACTAACCCAAAAGAATAAATTCAAGCCGTAACAGCCCATGACAGTGAAGGGTTAGTGGAATCTGACCCATGGCAAGAGCCTGTCGTCAGTGAAGGTAAGGTTGAGGTAAGCCATGATTTACCAAACTCAATAATTACAAAGTACCAACCCCGTGTGCCATACCCCGATGCGACAAAGAAAGACCACACAGAGGAACAACTCGGTAAGTCTCTTAAACTTTTAAAGAAATTTCATATTAACTTGTCATTTCTTGAAACTCTTTCGCATATGCCAGATCCTAGACCTCGTGTCAATAAAGAAGAAATTCATGAGGAACGAAAGCTTCAGATCGATAAACTAGACGAGTGGAAGATACACTTCAAAGACAAACTAAAAACACACGAAGCAAAAACGAGGCAACTCCACGACATCCTTAATGAGGGGACAACCCAGTTTAAGATAGGAGATCAGGTACTCAAAATCTTCCCAGATGGAACAGTCGAGGTAACTTGTCCTAAAATCAACACATTTAAGGTAAACACTACTCGACTTAAATTTTATATCAATAACCGAATTGATCGCATGAGAAAGGATTTTCACCTCCTCAAACCACTATGACCATACGAATGAGAGGTAAAGTTTAGCTTAAGACTATAAACGAGTGCTTCTCGGGAGGCAACCTGAGCGCTAACCCTATTAATTTTTACATTTATTTTATTTTATTTTATTTACTTTTATTTTTCCTTTTAGCACCTAACCATAAACTAACCGAAGTACAGATTTCCATACCACACGGCCTTGCACATGGCCGTGGCCGTGGCCGTGTGGCCACCACAGGAAGATACAAGGGCGGGGGCAATCACCAGATCCATAATTTCTATTTAACCCCCTTCTTCCTTTTTCTTTTCCAATTGTCTTTCTTCTTTCATTTTCCATTATTTACTTTTATTTTTATTTTTAGTTTTAGTTTTATTTTTATTTTTATTTTCTTCTTATTCTTTATGATATTTAAATTTAGCTTAAGACACAATAAAATTCGACCGGCTGTTTCGAGGATTCAATTTCAAACGGTTAGAGACGCTTCCCGACATTCACCTCCAATCCTATCCGGTTTCTTTTCATTGACTTCATCCAAAAATCAGGAAGTTTCACTTCTCTCCCTCTCTTTTAATTTTCCTACTATATGATCATTATCTACCTTTGTACATTGAAGGCAATGTACATCTTAAGTGTGGGGGATTAACTATAATATTTCTTGAAAATCCCTGAATCATGCCTTGTCTTAAAGTAATTTTCTCATATTATGATTAGAATGAAACTTCATTTGATTTATGATGTTTGTTGATATGTTTAGAATTAAATCATTGATAATTGTGCATTGATGATTAAATTTGAAGGATACTAGAGAATCAAGCATGATAAGTCTGTTTTTCAGAAATTAAAAATTTTTCTAGGTTGTCTACCTGAATTTGAATATTAGTTTGAAGTTTGAAATTTACAAGGTTGACATCAAAAACCCATAATTTTTTGTGAGATTTTGAGCCTTATAGAGCATATATTCTTTTTCTTGCTCACTTTATTGATTATGAGGGTGTCAACATTGATTTGTTATTCTAGAACTTGCATCGATCATACATGTCGAGACCACAACTTTGATTTGATATACGGAGATGATAAATGCACCTAGGATTTAACCCACTGATTCCACTAAAAGCCTACCTTCATAATTAACCCCTAGTGAACCCTGTTTAATCCTAACAACCCTTTTTATTGACTCACCCACTAATATTAACCCAAAAACCCTTTGTATTTGTTATCACCATTCCTTGACTACCTTTTTGTCGAGATTTGATTTTGAACAATTTCTTAATTATGTTCTATATTTCAGTTGTTAAAGTTCTTACTTATTATGTACTTGATTTGTTCTTAATTAAAAAAAACAAAGTATATTCACTATTTGTTCTATGTAATCGAGCTTATACGTTTAAAACTCCACATCTTGAAGAAGAAGCTCGTATTATTAGTAATGAAGTTTTCAATTGATGTAAGTAATTAGGATTAATTCATTTTTATTTCTAGTTAGGTAAATTGTCAAATTCAATCTCGATTCTAACCTTTTAATTTAGCCTTTATCCACACCTTTAACCCAAGCCCCGTTACAACCCTTTCAAAGACCTTCTGATTTGGGTATCATCTCATATTATAGTGGCGAAGATTTGATTTTCATACAAGCCTATGGGATTAACTCTTCATGTTTGACTTTTGAGCTTAATTCTGAACCTTAAACAGTTTGAGCGCTTTGAGAGAATCTTCAGTGAGGATGTCAATCCCTGTCGATTTTGAATCAGAGGTAATTATTTAGATGGGGGAAACACCTATGTTTTATGCTACAAATGTATGACTTAGAATTTTTAGGACTCTTTGAGTTGAATTATCCATGTATGAATTATCTTTGAATTATGATGAAACATTGTTGATGAATATTATGAATCAAGGAATTCGTTTTAATTATAAATTGAGAATTTTGCTTGAGGACAAGCAAAAGCTTAAGTGTGGGGGTATTTGATAAACTGTAAAAGTAACATATTTTAAGCCCACATTTAGCATGCTTTTGGATGATTTAAGCCTCGATTTATGTAATTTGGTGCTCTTAATCCTTTTTTTCATGTTTTATACCTAGGAGAGCACCCAATGAAGAAAAGAACAGAAAATAGGCCCAAAATAGAGTAAATGGGCCATATCACAAAATTCACATGGCTTGGGCCCAATACCACACGGCTGTACCTCACTAAAAGTCCGAACACGACCTGGCCACGATTCACACGGGCGTGTGCCATGGCTGTGCCCCTATCCCAAGAAAGAGGAATTTCATTCTGAAAAGGATACATAGGGGTAAAAAAACCCATTGCAAAAGCCTATATAAACCCCCTAAGTATAACCTTCAAAGGGACGGGCAGCTAGGCCAAGGAGCCGAGCTGAAAAGGTCAGATTTGTGGAGATAACTCAAAGAAAGCCAGTTGATCCATCTCAAGAAGCCGGAATTATACTCAAGACGGAGGATCTCTCCTTCAATTCCTTCAGGGGGTTTTAGGGATTTCTTATGTTTTATTTTATCTTTTTTTTTGAGATGTTTTCTTTTATTGTTATGAACTAAACCCTCATATACTTGAGGGGGATGAAACCTAAGATGAATCTTGTTATCGTTTGCTGAACTATATGATAAATATTTGATTTGTTCTTAATTATGTGTTCTTAATTCTTGTGTTGATATTTTGTAGATATTAATTCAAGTTTGATGTGCTTAGGTGGAGGAGCAATAGTCCCTACCTAAGAGTAGATCTAGCATAATTAAGTGGAGTTGATTGCACGCCTAGAGATAGGGTGACGAGAATTTGCCAGATTAGGGTGAAACCTAATTTGGGAGTCCATAGATCGAGTTAATTCGATTCTAGGGGTTTTAATTAGAAAGTGATTTCTATTAATCAGCCTAGGGTTAGACGTTATTCGCCTCGAGAGAGGGTTTAATATACATTAGGGAATCTTACGAATCAAGTCAATTGAAAAAATCGTCTAGTTCAGAGTTAGATAACAAGTGAAGTCTAGGTGTATTCTTCCTTGGGTGTCGTCTTAATCAATTGGTTTTTCCTCAAGTTATTTTCACAATTTCATTATTCTTGTTTTAGAATCTTTAGTTTCATTGTTAGTTAATTTTAGACTAGATAAATAAATCACTTTAATTCTTAGGCTAGATAATAGAAAGAGGGTCAGTATTAGTACTTTTGGTTCCTTTAGGATTCGACATTTCGGTCTTGCCTAAACTATACTACTGTTCAATAGGTGCACTTGCCTTAAATTGTTGTCATAGCTAGTTTCCAGGTTCGATCATTCTTTGTATAAATTTTAAGACTTTGACATCGCATAAAACAACGATCAATATTTCTGGGATATTAATTCAAGTGTGATGTGCTTAGGTGGAGGAGCAAAAGTCCCTGCCTAAGAGTAGATCTAGCATAATTAAGTGGAGTTGATTGCACGCCTAGAGATAGGGTGACGAGATGAAACACCCCACACCCAGCCCACGAGCCTGAACCGGATCTGGTATGTTCCTTAAGAAAAACGGTTTTAAAGTTCTCTATTACTTAGAGATAATTTGTGTATTTTTCGAAAGATATTGGTTTTGGGTTGGGCTTAGGTAGGAAACCCGTTTACTTAATTTTAAAAGAACAATTATTTAAAGTGACAAAAAAAAAAAAAAACAATCTAGGGTTTATTTAAGAAATATGTTTTTAAACAATCATTAATTTTAAAATAATTCGTAACATAATAATAAAAATTTAAACAGAAATGAAGTAATCAAACTTGGGCCTTATGGCCTTATTACATCAAATAATTTCCAAAATTAAAATGAAAAGTACTTAGCAAAAATAAAGTCCAAATCGTTTATTTTTCTCCTGCATGGCCACCTTCAGTTCCTGCCGACCCGGTCTATTACTGCTCATCACCTGAAAAATAGTCCCACAAGGGGTGAGTCTACAGACTCAATGTGTACACAAAACTAACAATCAACAGATCAGGCATACAAATTCATATCAAGTACATATTCGAATCAAATGATGCAACCCAAACCCAAGCCTATTTTTCCATCCGCTACACACCACCCGTACCTGCCAGTCACACCGTGGGGACTACTAAGTCGACCCTCCATCCGCTACACACCATCAAAGGCAGCCGCTGCAGTCGATGTGCTCATCGCCCATATAATTTGTGTCGTTAGACACCATATTCAGATAATGTAGCCGAAGTTACCAAATTCAGATAATGTAACCGAAGTTACCATATTCAAATTATGTGACCGTAGTCACCATATTAGATTAGTGAGACCAAGTCAACACCTTCTTCCCCTTTCACATATAGCCCGAAATGCCCCAAATATTATTATATCATGCATAACATACTTATTTCTTATTCATGTTACTATTTACATGTTCAAAATATATCATATTCGTAATCCTATCAGAAGTAGGAAACGTACTTGGTTACTTTTTACCACATTTGTGGTACTTAGCCACATTCTCATTCTTATGCATATTCATATATTAAAATAATTATTGCCATAATATATTGAGAGAGTTAGTGAGTACACACTGATTCGCTTAATAGATTCCTTGAAATCCCGAAGAGAATCGATCACGATTTTAAATCCCAAATCCTATATAAGTTAATCACTTACTATTTAAAAGACCATTCGCCATTATTCCAAATACAACTAGGATTTGTATTACTTACCTTGTAATCGAATTGATTTTAAGAATCAAGTGCCGGATCTTTGTATTCCTCCCTTGTGAATTCGGCTAAACACTATATTACTCCATAGGTTAGTTTTCGGCTAAATAATAAATCCAAACATGTAACATAGGCCTTAGCCGAATTTCTTCGCACTTACCTTGTGATTCTAAATCTCGAAAAGTAACCCTTGGCTTATGGAGATGTTGAAATCCCTTAGATCTGAAATCCCAAAATTCCTCCTTTGGTAATCGGCCAAGAGACACAAAAGGGATTATTTCCTAGATCTTGATTAAAAGAATTAGAAGAACAAAAATTCATTGTTCTTACCTTAGATCCTTGATCCTTGTATTCAAAAATTGCAGAAACCTGAGAGATCCCTTGTAGATTCGGCCAAAACACCTCTAATTCTAGAAGCATGTGCCGTCCACCCTCTAGCTTATGGAAGCAAAATAAAACCTTCATTATTTGCTTCCTACGTGACTCGAACTCAGGCCCAACACCTTGCATGTTGCGCCATTTCTCTAGGCCCTAAGTGACATCTTCAGGCCACTTTTCCAAGCCTGTGTGTGTCAAATTTTACCAACTTTTACTTTTAAGGCCCCCTTGCCTTAATTTCCTATTTTAAACTTTAAAACTTGGCATTTCTCGATTATTTCTAAGTTTTCTAAAATTTTCGATCGGCTCTGTAACTTGCCATTTTTCTTACATTTCCAAGTTTCCCGAAATGTGTACTTTCCATTTTCATTTCTTAGTTTCCAAAAATGTGTACTTTCCATTTTTGAACCATTTCCTTACATTTCTAGGCTTCCTAAAATGTTCATGTCCTAATGCATTTCGTGTTTCCAAAATATTCATTTCCATTCATTTTCATACATTTCTCGAGTTTCAAAAATTTCAAAAATTTATTCATAATGCTTAAGACTTATCATTTCATACAATTAAACCGAAAATGCATAGGCCCTTTCAGGATGTTACTGATTCTACCCCTTTAAAACAAAATTTTGTCCTCGAAATTTCCTAACTAAACAACTGAGGGTATTGCTGTCGCATTGTCTCTTCTGCCTCCCACGAAGCTTCTTCCGATCCATGGTTGCGCCATAACACCTTGACTAGAGGTACTGACTTTCTCCGTAGTACTTTCACATCACGTTCCAGATTCGAATCGGCTCTTCCTCGTAGGATAAGTCCGGCCTTAGCTCCACTTCTTCAACGGGTACCACGGAGATGGATCCGATCGATAGCGACGTAGCATGGATACATGGAATACGTTGTGCATTAGCTACAACTCGGTGGCAACTCCACTTGGTATGCCATCGGTCCAACTCGCTTTAGTACTCGATAGGGCCCTATAAACCTTGGGCTTAACTTTCCCTGCGACCGAACCTCATTACCTTCTTCCAAGGTGAGACTTTGAAACACTTGGTCTCCCACTTCAAACTCAATTTCCTTCCGCTTAAGGTCTGCATACGACTTCTACCTATCAGAGGCTTCTTTCAACCTTGCCCGGATTAGCTCAACCTTCTCCTCCGTTTCTGCCACTAACTCCGGACCCAAAACACGACGTTCTCCTAACTCAGTCCAACAAGTAGGAGTTCTACACTTTCGACCATACAATGCTTCATATGGTGCCATCCGAATGCTTGCCGATAATTTGTTGTTGTAGGCGAACCTCACTAAGGGCAAGTAATCTTCCCAACTTCCTCGAAAATCCATCACACAGCTTCTCAGCATGTCCTCCAACACTTGTATAACCTGTTCTGACTGCCCGTCAGATTGAGGATGAAACACCGTAGTGAAATCCAACTTAGTGCCCAACGCTTGATGAAGGGCCTTCCAAAACCGAAACGTAAGCCTTGGGTCTCGATCGGAGATGATCGATACTGGTACTCCATGTAACCTTACGATCTCCGCCACATACAACTTTGCTAATTTCTGGAGAGAATAGTCAACCTTCACCGGAATAAAGTGCGCGGACTTGGTCAAACGGTCCACTATCACCCATACCGAGTCCTTCTTAGTAGGCGTAAGGGGAAGCTCACTAACGAAGTCCATGGTAATTCTTTCCCACTTCTATTGGGGAATCTCAATTAGTTGAAGTAATCCCGATGGAACTTGGTGTTCAGCCTTAACTTGCTGACATGTTAAACATTTCCCCACAAATTCAGTCACCTCTCGTTTCAGATCAGACCACCAAAATTGTTCCCTTAGATCTCTATACAACTTGATGCCTCAGGGATGCATAGCATAAGGGCTACCATGCGCTTCCCGAAGAATCCTTTGTCTCAACTCCTTATCCTTCAAAGATATGGACCTTTCCTTGTAGCACAATACTTCTTCATCATTGACGCCATAGTCCTTTAATCCTCCTTGCTGTACTTGCTGTAACTTAGTACTTAAGTCCTTTTTAGCCAACTGTCCCTCTTTCACCTCCTTTAGCCATATGGGCTTGACTTGTAACTCTGCCAACAGGCTTCCATCATCATACAGACTTAAATGAGCGAACAAAGCTCTTAGATCCGACACAACCTTCCTACTCAGGGCATCAGCTACCACATTCGCCTTGCCCGGATGATATTCTATCGAACAATCGTAGTCCTTCAACAATTCCACCCACCTTCGTTGCCTCAAGTTCAACTCTTTCTGAGTTAACAAATACTTAAGGCTCTTGTGATCTGTGTAGATAACTGACCTTTCTCCATAAAGGTGGTGCCTCCAAACCTTAAGGGCAAAAACCACTGCTGCTAGTTCCAAGTCATGAGTTGGGTAGTTAACCTCATGAGGCCTTAACTGCCGTGACGCATAAGCGACTACTTTTCCTTCTTGCATTAGCACACAGCCTAACCCCGTGTGTGAAGCGTCACAGTATACTACGAAATCCTTGCCTGCCTCTGGCTGAATTAACACTGGAGCTTCCGTCAACACCCTCTTAAGCTTTTCAAAGCTCTCCTGCTGCTTATTAGTCCATTTAAAGGGTACTTCCTTTCTTAGCAACTTTGTCAAAGGCGCGGCTATTAACGAGAACCCTTCCACAAACCTTCTTAATAGCCTGCCAAGCCTAAGAAACTTCGGATTTCAGCCACGGACCTAGGTGGTTTCCAATCCAACACTGCTTCAATCTTTCTAGGATCCACTCTTATTCCTTCTGCGGATACCATATGACCTAAGAATGCCACCTTCTTAAGCCAAAATTCACACTTGCTGAATTTGGCATAAAGCTTCTTTTCCCTTAACACTTCCAACACAACTCGGAGATGCTCATCGTGCTCCTCTTCTGACTTTGAGTACACCAGAATATCGTCGATGAACACAACGACGAACCTATCCAAATAGGGTTGGAAAACCTGATTCATCATATCCATGAACGCGGCTGGAGCATTCGTCAATCCAAACGGCATCACCACAAACTCAAAATGGCCGTATCTTGTCCTAAAGGCCGTCTTGTGGATATCTGCCTCCTTCACCTTTAACTGATGATATCCCGACCTTAAGTTTATCTTCGAGAATACAGCTGCCCCGTTCAGCTGATTGAACAAGTCGTCTATCCTTGGTAAAGGATACTTGTTCTTAATGGTCAGCTTATTCAACTGACGGTAGTCTATGCACATACGCATAGTTCTGTCCTTCTTCTTCACAAATAGGACCGGTGCTCCCCACGAAGACACACTGGGTCGGATGAACCCACGATCCAACAGTTCTTAGATTTGAGCCTTGAGCTCCACCAACTCCTTCGGCGCCATTCGGTATGGAGCGATTGACACAGGAGCTGTTCCCGGTAGCAAGTCTATTCCAAATTCCACCTCCCTATCTGGGGGTATTCCTGGTAATTCATCTGGGAACACATCTACGAAGTCCCTTATCGTCCTAACTCCATGAACACCTTCATCTTTTCCTCCCAACGCACTTACAAAGGCTAAGAACGCCTTACACCCCTTCTTAACCATCTTCTCGGCCTTCAGCGCCGGAACCACGTTAGACAAGTAGTTCCTCCTTTCTCCTATCATTGCTACCACTTTATCCTCCGGGGTTCTTATTTCCATCCGTTTAACCGCACAATCCAACACGGCTCGATGCTCTACTAGCCAATCCATTCCAAGTATAAGCTCAAACTCTCCGAAGGGTAACTCCGAAGAAGTCACCAAAGTTCACTCCCCAATCTCTGGGGTACATTCCAAAGATCTTATCTATCATTACTGTTTGGCCTAATGGGCTTACTACAGTCATCTGCCTATCAGAAAGTTCTGAGTCTAGACCTAGTGTTTCCACTACACTACATGCAACATAGGAATGGGTCGAGCCCACATCAATCAGAGCAAAATAGGGTTTGTCAAAAATAAAGAACGTACCGGTTATTACATCCGGTGCGTCACCATCCTCCCCCGGTGAACCGCATAAACCAAACCCGGTTGCCTTGCTTCGCGATTAGCAAGACTCTACCCGTGCTCCACGGCCTCTGCCAAAGCACCATTACCTCTCGTTGGTGAACCACGACCCCGTTGAGGCTGCTGTCCCGCCTCTACCGGTCTCAAGCTAGCATTTCGAGTGCCGGTCGGCTCTCATCCGGCCGCTTGGGACAATCCTTAAGCATATGGTCCTTAGACCCACACTTGAAACATCCTCCGTCTTTTCTCCAAAGATTCTCCCAAGTGCTTCTTTCCACAATGCTCACAAGGGCGTCATCGCGGCCGCACCGCCTTGTTGATTTCGTGGCCCGTCAACTCTAGGCCTCTTATGACCCTTTCCAGATGGTCCAAAACCTCGTTTGGGCTTATTCCTATCCACAGCCTGCTTGGTAGCATCCTTAATTCCCTCGGTCACCTTGGCCTTTTCCACCAAAGCAGAGAATTCCGCTCACGATGCGGTGCTATCAACAGCCTCGGATCGTCCCTCGCCTATCTCTCAAACGGACACAGCGTTCATGTTCAGTCGCCACCACTCCTCGAGCATAGCGACTCAACCTCAGGAATTCCGCTTCATATTCCGCGACAGACTTGCTCCCTTGCACCAACCCCAGAAAAGCCTTTCTTTTCTCATCTGTATACCTGGTTCCCACATATTTCTTTTGGTACGCTTCCTTAACGTACTCCCAGGTCAGATCCTCAGCCGTGGCACCATCCCGCACAGTTAACCACCATTGATACGCTTCATCGCGTAACAGTGCCACCATCCCCTTTAACTTTTCCTCAGGGGTCAGATCAAGCTCATCCATGATGCGCTCCGTCGCTTCCAACCAGTACTCAGCTGTACTGGGTGCCACTCCAGACACTCCACGAAACATCTCGGCTCCATTAGCTCGGAGCCGTTTAGGCACAGATTTTCGGGTTCTCAAATTTCCACCCGCACCAGCCACCAATTCCAAAACTCAGAGTACGACTTGCGACACAAAGATCTTCCTCCGTCTCGAGCTTGTCGCTTCGGCCACCCACGCTAGTAGGTGGTGGTGGCGGTGGTATTTCATTGTCAGACCCCTGACCCGATCTAACGGGTTCCGACACGGTTATCCTTCCTCTACCTCGTCCACAACGACCACGTCCTCTAGAACTCATTTCCTAGCGTTGAGATCTGATTAAGGAATTTTATGGATTAGTCATTGTTCCACTTATTTACCCGCGAAGGAGTTTTATGAAAAGGGATTTAAGAGTGATTCTTTCGTATTCATACAAGCACACAGTCTTTTATTCATTCATCCATCCATCAAACAATTATGAACTTTCGTTCATTCAGAGAAACGTTGTAATTTTCATCGTTGTTGTTTTTCCACTACCGTGGGTATTTTCGTAATTTTGTCCCTGTGGTATTTTCGTAATTTTTCAAAAGAAAAACGTTCTTTTGTGTTTTTTTCGAAAAGTATTTTGAGAATTCAAAGTCTCGGGGTAATTTGGAGAAATTTCAAAATTTGGGGGTATTTCGGTAATTTTCGACCTCAGGGGTATTATGGTAATTTTTCACAAATCAGGGTAAATTTGTAAAATTTAATAAATCAGGGATATTTCAAAAGTTGTAAAACTTTGTGGGTTCTTTTTGAGAATTGTTCCTTCCAAAATGGAGATGTTGCAAAAATTTTGGGAATCAGGGTCATTTTGGTAATTTTGTAAGTTAGGGGCAATTTTGTAATTTTCCAAAATTAAGGTATTTTGATATTTTACAAATTAGGGTTTTTGAATGTTTATAAAATAATGAAATTTTGGTAAAGCTGTTGAGTAGTTGAACCTTTTATAAACCAAGGGCATTTTGGTAATTTCACCACTAAGGGCATTTTTGTAATTTTCACAAATCAGGAATTTTTCGGAAAAAAAAATGTTGTAAGGATAGTTTTCACAAAATTAAAAGAAAAAATCGTAAGAATTTTAAAACTAGGGTTTGTTGTTTTGTTCTCTCTCTTTTTTTAAAAACATGGCTAGTTCCTTTCGGGTTTTAGTCATTTTGTTTAGCCTATGACCGAGCCCTCTTTGGTCGAGGTGAACTAAAGCTACGCACAGTGCAGGATTCGAATGGAGAGGAGGTGAGTCACGCTGGATCGCTTAAATACCAAGCTCCCATCGAAACCATTCCTAGACATGCGCACATGAGGTTGCCACACCACTGAGCCCTCCGAGTTAGGGTAGGAACCGGCTACGCACTGGTGGGATTCCTACGAAGAGGAGGCGAGTCACTAGGACCGCTTAAATACTGTGCTCTTCCGGGATCCAATCCTAGACATGCGCACAGGGTTTCCACACACCTATCTCGTTGACTTAGCCATAGGTTTGTTCGAAGGCATTAAATCTTATGTGGTTTTGTGTTTGAGTAATCTAGCCCCAGGGTTCATGTTCCTATCATTCTATTCTACGTTCCATGCCTTTTCTACCCTTATACGGTTCATAAATCACGAATTACACATAAAGTTAGGGTACTTACTGGTGGATCATGGTCTGAGACTTAGGTGCCATGCCGTAACACCGCTTTATTTCAAAGAAAATCATTTGGGCTCGAATTAAAAATGTTTTGGGCCTTAGCCCACATGTGTCGAGAGTTGAAAATCGGGCTCGATACTAAATCGAAACACCCCACACCCGACCCACGAGCTCGAACCGGATCGGTATGTTCCTTAAGAAAACGGTTTTAAAGTTCTTTATTACTTAGAGATAATTTGTGTATTTTTCGAAAGATATTGGTTTTGGGTTGGGCTTAGGTAGGAAACCCGTTTACTTAATTTTAAAAGAACAATTATTTAAAGTGACAAAAAAACAATCTAGGGTTTATTTAAGAAATATGTTTTTAAACAATCATTAATTTTAAAATAATTCGTAACATAATAATAAAAATTTAAAATGTAAATGAAGTAATCAAACTTGGGCCTTATGGCCTTATTACATCAAATAATTTCCAAAATTAAAATGAAAAGTACTTAGCAAAAATAAAGTCCAAATCGCTTATTTTTCTCCTGCATGGCCACCTTCAGTTCCTGCCGACCCGGTCCATTACTGCTCATCACCTGAAAAATAGTCCCACAATGGGTGAGTCTACAGACTCAATGTGTACACAAAACTAACAATCAACAGATCAGGCATACAAATTCTTATCAAGTACATATTCGAATCAAATGATGCAACCCAAACCCAAGCCTATTTGTCCATCCGCTACACACCACTGCACATTCGCCAAGTCACACCGTGGGGACTACTAAGTCGACCCTCCATCCGCTACACACCATCGAAAGCGAACATCTGCGATCGACGTGCTCATCGCCCATATAATTTGTGTCATTAGACACCATATTCAGATAATGTAACGGAAGTTACCAAATTCAGATAATGTAATCGAAGTTACCATATTCAAATTATGTGACCGTAGTCACCATATTCCGTTGGTGAGACCGAAGTCAACACCTTCTTCCCCTTTCACATATAGCCCGAAATGCCCCAAATATTATTATATCATGCATAACATACTTATTTCTCATTCATGTTACTATTCACATGTTCAAAATATATCATATTCAGTAATCCTATCGTAAATAGGAAACGACACAGGTACTTTTACCACATTTGTGGTACTTAGCCACATTCTCATTCTTATGCATATTCATATATTAAAATAATTATTGCCATAATATATTGAGAGTTAGTGTGAGTACACACCTGATTCGCTTAATAGATTCCTTGAAATCTCGAAGAGAATCGATCACAGTTTTAAATCCCAAATCCTACATAAGTTAATCACTTACTATTTAAAAGACCATTCGCCATTATTCCAAATACAACTAGGATTTGTATTACTTACCTTGTAATCGAATTGATTTTAAGAATCAAGTGCCGAATCTTTGTATTCCTCCCTTGTGAATTGGCTAAACACTATATTACTCCATAGGTTAGTTTTCTGCTAAATAATAAATCCAAACATGTAACATTGGCCTTAGCCGAATTTCTTAGCACTTACCTTGTGATTCTAAATCTCGAAAAGTAACCCTTGGCTTATGGAGATGTTGAAATCCCTTAGATCTGAAATCCCAAAATTCCTCCTTTGGTAATCGGCCAAGAGACACAAAAGGGATTATTTCCTAGATCTTGATTAAAAGAATTAGAAGAACAAAATTCATTGTTCTTACCTTAGATCCTTGATCCTTGTATTCAACAATTGTAGAAACTCGAGAGATCCTTGTAGATTCGGCCAAAATTGCTAATAGAATTAGTACCCTGATTTCGATAAAAAGAGAAGGAATACAAACCGATTGACCACAGATCTTACCCTTTTGATGTTGTAGTTGATTGCTCCTTTACTTAGAATCAACAAAGATTCGGCTTTGACAGTAGAAACAGAGAAGAAAATAGAAGAAGAGAAGATGGATTTTGCTTAAAGAAAAATTCGGCAGAGAGGGGAAGAGAGCTAGGAAAATTTCGGCACACTTAGGAAAAAAATGAGAGAAAATCCTTAATTCTCCTTCTTTAGCCGAAATTATCAGGCCAAGAGTCCTTGACTTGGCCACCACCATTCCTGATGATAATATCATCCCTTTTATTTAAAATAAAAGTGTTTAATCCATCTTTTATCTCATAATAAAAATAATCCTTTATTTATCACTTATTTATTCACAAATTTTATGGAATTAAAACACCTCTAATTCTAGAAGCATGTGCTGTCCACCCTCTAGCTTATAGAAGCAAAATAAAACCTTCATTATTTGCTTCCTACGTGACTCGAACACAGGCCCAGCACCTTGCATGTTGCGCCATTTCTCTAGGCCCTAAGTGACATCTTCAGGCCACTTTTCCAAGCCTGTGTGTGTCAAATTTTATCAACTTTTACTTTTAAGGCCCCCTTGCCTTAATTTCCTATTTTAAACTTTAAAACTTGGCATTTCTCGA
This sequence comes from Gossypium bickii, assembly GCA_025503065.1. Taxonomy (NCBI): domain Eukaryota; kingdom Viridiplantae; phylum Streptophyta; class Magnoliopsida; order Malvales; family Malvaceae; genus Gossypium; species Gossypium bickii. Next base: position 110,411,887 of record CP106717.1, read on the forward strand.
TTATTTCTAAGTTTCCTAAAATTTTCGATCGGCTCTGTAACTTGCCATTTTTCTTACATTCCAAGTTTCCTGAAATGTGTACTTTCCATTTTTGGATCATTTCCATTTTCATTTCTTAGTTTCCAAAAATGTGTACTTTCCATTTTTGAACCATTTCCTTACATTTCTAGGTTTCCTAAAATGTTCATGTCCTAATGCATTTCCAGGTTTCCAAAAATATTCATTTCCATTCATTTTCATACATTTTTGAGTTTCCAAAAATTTCAAAAATTTATTCATAATGCTTAAGACTTGTCATTTCATACAATTAAACCGAAAATGCATAGGCCCTTTCCAGGATGTTACACGAGATTTTACCGGATTAGGGTGAAACCTAATATGGGAGTCCATAGATCGAGTTAATGCGATTCTAAGGGTTTTAATTAGAAAGAGATTTCAATTAATCAACCTAGGGTTAGACGTTAGTCGCCTCGAGAGAGGGATTAATATAACTTAGGGAATCTTACAGATCAAGTCAAATGAATAAATTGTCTGGTTCAGAGTTAGATAACAAGTGAAGTCTAGGTGGATTCTTCCTTGGGTGTCGTTTTAATCAATTGGTTTTTCCTCCAAGTTATTTTCCCAATTTCATTCTTCTTTGTCTTAGAGTCTTGTAACAACCCAAACCCAGCCCACGAGTCTTGATCGGATCTGGTATGTCACTGCGAAAAAACGTTTGAAAGAATTTGTCTTAAGGGGTGAAAACATAAATTTGATTGACTTCTGTAAAACCTTCTGTATTTAAAATTTTAAGTATTATAAAGTTGTAGCAAATTATCCGGATTAAAACTTTAATATAAGTTATTATAATATAAGTTAACTCAAAAATATTTACCATTATAAAAATATAAACTTCAAAACCCTAAATAAACTTTCCAAATAGTAACTTAGTTTTTCAACCAACTAAAACATAATAATAAACCTTAAAACTTTAGGAGGCCCTTATTACAACAAATAATTAATTAAAAGTACTTAATGATAAACTGAATAAAATAAATAAAATGTCCTCTGCATGGCCACCTTTGTATCCACTCTAGCCCGGTCCGATCATCATATGTCACCTGCGATGTTAATAAAAACTGGGTGAGTCACACAGACTCAGTGTGTAATTAATCTTAGTTATCGAAAACCCGAATACTTGCTTGCTCCTGACGTTATCGAAAACCCTACCTAACCACTATTAAAATCGGCTATGGCTTCAAAGATCTGTGAAATAGGAGGGAGAATGAGAGGCTGAAAGATTCGGCAAGAACTCCTAAATAGAGTTGGAATATTTGGCAATGGCAAGGTTTAAGAGAGATTTCAGTTTAAGCAAGGATACTTCGGCCATGGTGCTTCTTTAAGGTCTCAAGCAAGGAAAAGAGAAAAGAAAGCTTATAAGGTTCGGCTAAGCTTTACCAATGGTGATAGAAAATTTGGCCACAGGAGAAAAAATGGAGAATTAAGGTTGAGAAAAAGAAAGAAAAAGAATATGAAGAGAGAGTGAAAAGAATTCGGCAATGGGGACAATGATGGAGAGGTTTCGGCTTCAAGGAAAAAGAGAGGAAAAAGAATGAATTTGCTTGGCTAAAATTTTCGGCAAGAAAACTAAAAGAAGAAGAATTAATTTCGGCACTCTCACCACCTATACATGACCGAATTTTTGACACCAAGAGAGAGTCCCTTGGCCGGTCACTACATCTCCTCTTCCCAAATCCCAAAATCTTCTCCTCTTTTTCCTCCTTAACACTCATTCAAAAAGTTTGAATGAGTCTACCCTCTATCCTACCTTCCTAGCCAAAATTTAAAAAGAAAAACACAACTTATCCTCATCTTTTCAAAACCCCAAAGCCGTCCAACTCCTTCCCCTTCTCTTGACGCAAAAAGAAATGCCTACAATGCAATTTCTGCAGCTCGAACCCCCTCCCTCCTGAAGCTCCCTTTGACTCAAGCTTCCCTGCTCCAAGGCGGCGTCCCTTGCCACTTTGCCATATGATTGCTTGTGTCTTGAATCCCTCACAAATTCCCTTAAGGCCTTCTTAGCCCAACTCCCTTGTTGAATACTTAAATTTCAATATTATCCAAAACACTCTCCTACATCCTAGGGTCCTCATAACCCTTAGAACACTTCCAAACACACACTAACCTACTAACACCTGCATTGTGCACCAAATGCATAACCCCCAAAACCTGGATGTTATAGTTCTACCCTCTTTAAAAATAATTTCGTCCTCGAAATTACTTATTAACTAACAGTCGTGCAATCCTACTCACCGCACTACGCTTATGCTGCATATTCTATTCTTAATACAACTATCATACTTCCTGGCACAGTCTCTAAGTTCACATTCAAGGTTTCAAGCACGTCCCTAGCCTTATAAGAATGAGTTAATTCTACAACAAGCAAAGCATTTAAGGGTATTCCAGAAACAATGAACGTACCCGTTATCACATCTGGCACATCTTCCTCATCGCAACGCTTGACTGCCTAAACCACTCTTGGTCGCCTCGCATCTGAACCTTCAGCACCTCCGTTTGGTGCTCCACGACCTCAGCTAGAACCATTTCCTCCATGATTCGGACCACGACCCCTCGTCGCCTGAGGACAATTCTTAACCAAATGAGCCTTAGACCTACACCGGAAACATTCCTTACTATGTCCCCAACACTCTCCTGCGTGAGTTCTTCCACATCGAGCACATAGTCGACTTCGATTCTCAGAAACTAGTACAGGTGCACGTACAGAATTCTTAATCCTTGGTCTTTTTTGAACCTCTCCCGCTGATACTGGTGGTCCAAAACTCCTTTTGTTCCAATTCTTATTCTTCTCCCGGTTCTGTCTCGCGGTCTTCTTCACTTCTTCAGCTATCCGAGCTTTCTCCACTAGAATAGCAAAGTCTCGTTCTCTTTGTGGAGCAATCAACACTCGTAGCTCATCCCGCAACCCATCTTCAAATCAGACACACCTTTCATAATCCGTAGCCACGATCCCCTTGGCGTACTGACTTAACCACACAAATTTCGCTTCATACTCTGCCACCGACTTACTTCCTTGAACCAAGTTTAGAAACTCCTTTCTTTGCGAGTCTAAGTAACTGGCTCCTACATACTTCCCTTCAAACTTAACCTTAAAATAATCCCAATCCAATCGATCTACAGGGACACCTTGCCTGACAGTGAGCCACCATCGATAAGCCTCATCTCGTAGCAACGAAACAGCACCTTTCAGCTTTTCCTTCGCAGTACAATCCAAATCATCCATGATTCTTTCGACTGCCTCCAACCAATACTCCAATGCGTTCGGAGCTACCCCGGACACTCCTCTAAAAACCTCAGCTCCGTTCGACCTAAGTCTTTCAAACACCGACTTTCGAGCTCCACTCCCCATACCAGCTCTTGCCACTTGCTGCAGCACACGTAACATAGCTTGCGATACTGCATCATCTCCTCCTGTAGGATCTTGATCCTCCGCACCCACCGTTGGCGGCGGCGCATCACTTTCTGACCCATGGCCAAACCCTACTGGTTCTGATATTGTCACTCGACCACGTCCTCTAGAACCCATGTCTAGCGTCGCGATTTAATCTGATAAAAAAGTTTTATGCGTTAGCATTTTGTTCCACTTGTTTATCCGCGAACAAATTTTATGAAGAGAAGATTTAGAAGTAGTTCTTTCGATCAAACAAAGTTTCAGCTCAAGTTCACTATTCTAATTCAGAGATTCACATTCTCATTCATCACTAGAGACACATTCATTCATTGGTATCTGCCACACACATTCACTATTCAAACATTTTTGGTCTATTCCTACCCCAGGGGTATTTTCGTCAATTGTCCTACAAGGGTATTTTGGTAATAAATCAGAATCGATTCGAAAATCTTTACAAATCAAAGGTATTTCAAAATTTCCAAAGCTCAATGGTATTTTGAAATATTTTCTTCCAAATCCAGGGTATTGTAGAAATTTCAGAAATTGGGGTAATTTTGGAAATTTTTGTAAGTTAGGGGTATTTTAGTAAATTTTCCAAATCGAGGTATCTTAATATTTTGCAAAATAGGGTTTTTGGATACTTTTGCAGAGTAAGAAAATTTTATTAAAATCGAGGGTAATATGGTAATTTTAGAAACTAAGGGCATTTTAGTAATTTGACAACCAGGGGTATTTAGGTAATTTTGTAAATCGAGAAAACTTTCAAAATAATTTTCCTACAAATTAAGGGAGTAATTTGGTGATTTTAAAACTAGGGTTTTATAAAACAGTAAGGCTAGTCCCTTTCGGGTTTTAATTATTGGTTTAGCCGGTGAATAGGTCCTCTTGGTTAGGGTGAACCGTTACTACGTACCAGGTAGGATTCGAGTAAAGAGGAAGTGAGTCACTCAGACTGCTTAAATACCAAGCTTTTACTGAACCCACTCCTAGACATGCGCACAATGGTTGCATTGTGCACCAAATGCATAACCCCCAAAACCTGGATGTTACAAGTCTTTAGTTTAGTAGTTAGTTAATTTTAGATTAGATAAACATTCATATAATAAAAAGAGAGTTAGTATTAGTACTTTTGGTTCCTTTGGGTTCGACATTCCGGTCTTGCCTTAACTATATTATTGTTCGATAGGTGCGCTTGCCTCAAAAATTGTTGTCATAGTTAGTTTAGGTTAGATCATTCTTTTTATAAATTTTAAGACTCTGACACGTGATCAAGTTTTTGGCGCCATTGCTGGGGAACTGAAATATTAAGAAAGCTTAATTTTTATTACTTTAGCCATATTTATTTATATTTTTGCAATTAAAATTTATTTTTGTTTTTCTAAATTTTCTTTCTTTCTTTTGTTCCTTTCAGGTACCTCTAGTTTATGACTACAAGGAACCCGATAGGACCCCTGCTTTACGACAGTGATATTGAAGGTATTGTTCGTAGAAATCGCAGAGAAATAAGGCGAAGCTTAAACTATATAGACGAAGAGCAAGAAGCTGAAATTAATACCACAGAAGAGATGGCTGAAAATAATTCGCCACCTCCAGGGATGGCTGAACATCATGCTCCACGCACTATGTATGATTATGCTAAACCTAGTTTAACAGGAAATAAGTCTAGTATTGTTAGGCTTACTATTGCTACAAATAATTTTGAACTGAAACCTAACACTATACAGATGATACAACAGTTTGTTCAGTTTGATGGTTTGCAGAATGAGGATCCCAACACACACTTAGCATATTTTCTAGAATTCTGTGATACGTTCAAGATAAATGGCATTTCTGATGATGCCATCCATCTTCAGTTATTTCCTTTTTCTTTGAGAAATAAAGCCAAACAGTGGTTGCATTCTCTTCCAAGAGGGTCAATCACTACATGGGACCAAATGACCTAAAATTTTTTATTAAAATATTTCCCACCGGCCAAAATGGCCAAATTAAGGAATGATATATCTTCTTTTGTACAGATAGATTCAAAGACACTTTACAATGCATGGGAGAGATGCAAGGAATTGTTGAGAAGGTGTCCACACCACAGATTACCTTTGTGGCTACAGGTCCAAACTTTTTACAACGGTGTGAACCCTTCGACAAGACAACTAATCGATTCAGCCGCCGGTGAAACCCTGAACAATAAAACTCTTGAAGCAGCCTACGAGTTTATAGAAGAGATGTCATTGAATAACTATCAGTGGCAAGTTACAAGGACAAGGCCAGCCAAAGCAGCCAGAGTTTTCAACATTGACGCAGTAACCGAGCTATCAAATCAGGCAGAGTTGTTACATAAAAAATTTGATAGTTTATACGGTTCTTCGCAGGCACATCCAGTTATATAGTGCAATGCAAGTAGAGACGTGGCGAATCCTGAGTACCCACTCTACGGACAGAGCATGGAGAGTAAGCAAGTTAACCATATGGGTAACTATTCTAGACCTCAAAATAATTTTTAAAATAACACTTATAATGTAGGTTGGAGGTACCATTCCAATTTCTTGTGGGATGATCAAGGTAGCCAAAGACCGGAACTTCCTTCAGATTTTCAACAAGGAAGATGAGTAGAACCTTGAAGAGATGCTGACAAAATTCATAGCAGCCACAGAAATACGTTTCCAAAATATAGAATCAAAATTTCAAGCATTGACATAGGAGCTCAAGGATCAGTTAGGTCAGCTTGCTAAGCTGATCTCAGAACAACCACAAGAAAGCTTGCCAAGCAACACTAAAACTAACCGAAAGGAGCAAATTTAAACCGTAACAGCTCATGATAGTGAAAGGTTAATGGAATCTGACCTGAGGCAAGAGCCTGTAGTAAGTGAAGGTAAGGTTGAGGTAAGCCATAATTTACCAAACCCGGTAATTACAGAGTACCAAGCTCGTGTGCCATACCCCAATGTGAAAGAGAAAGACAATACAGAAGAACAATTCAGTAAATTTCCTAAACCTCCAAAGCAATTTCATATTAACTTGTCATTTCTTGAAGCTCTTTCGCAGATGCCAGATCCTAAACCTCGTGTCAGTAAAGAAGAAATTCATGAGGAACGAAGGCTTTGGATCGATGAACTAGACGAATGGAAGACACACTTCAATTAGAGACTAAAAACACACGAAGCAAAAACGAGGCAACTTCTCAACGAACTTAATGATGGGACAATCCAGCTTAAGATAGGAGATCAGGTACTCAAAATCTTCCCAGATGGAACATCGAGGTAACTAGTCCTAAAATCAGCACCTTTAAGGTAAACATTACTCGACTTAAACTTTATATCAATAACCGAATTGATCGCATGCGAATGAGAGGTAAGTCTAGCTCAAGACTTTAAACGAGCGCTTCTCGGGAGGCAACCCGAGCACTAACGCTACTAACTAGTTTCGTTTTATTTCTTTTCGTATTTAGGCGTAGGTTTCCATACCCACACAGCCTTGCACACGACCGTGGCCGTGGCCGCGTGAGCACCATAGGTAGGTAAAAGGGCGTGGCCGTAGATGTGTGGCAACAGGACAAAATTTTTTCCCAAAACACAAGCTGCATCTATATTTAAACCCCCATTCTTCCTTTTTCTTTTCCAGTTGTCTTTCTTCTTTCATTTTCCATTATTTACATTTATTTTTACTTTTATTTTTATCTTTATCTTTATTTTCTTTATTATTTTCTTCTTTTTCTTCATGTCATTTAGATTTAGCTTAGAATATAATAAAATCAGGACGGCTGCTTTGAGGACTCAATTTCAAACGGTTCGAGACGCTTCCCCATGTTTACCTCCAATCCTATCCGGTTTCTTTTCATTGACTTCATCCAAAATTCAGTAAGTTTCACTTCTCTCCCCATCTTACGATTTTATGATTATTTTGATATTATCTATCTTTGTACATTGAGGACAATGTACATCTTAAGTGTGGGGGGTTAACTATAGTAGTATTTGAAAATCTCTGAATTATGCCTTGTTCTAAAGTAAGTTTCTCATATTATGATTAGAGGGAAATTTCTTTTGATTTATGATTTTTATTGATGTGTTTTGGATTAAGCCATTGATAATTGTGCATTAATGATTAAATTTTGAAGGATACTAGAGAATCAAGCATGATGAGTCTATTTTCAAAGAATTAAAAATTTTCTAGGTTGTCTACCTGAATCTGAATGATATCTTGAAATTTAAAATTTACAAGGTTGACATCAAAAACCCATAATTTTTGTGAGATTTTGAGCCTTTTAGAGCATATATTCTTTTTCTTGCTCACTTTATTTATTATGAGTGTGTCAACATTGATATGTTATTCTAGAACTTGCATTGATTATACATGTCGAGACCACACCTATGATTTGATATACTGAGATGATAAAGGCACCTAGGTTTTAACCCATTTACTCCATCAAAAAGCCTACCTTCATAATTAACCCCTAGTGAACCCCGTTGATCCTAACAACCCCTTTTTATTGACTCACCCACTAATATTAACCCAAAACCTTTTGTATTTGTTATCACCATCCTTTTTTACTACCCGTTGATCATTTGCCTAACTATTTTATCTTCAATCTATCCTTTATTATGTATTTGACTTGTTCTTTAAAAAAAATCGAAATATATTCGTTATTAGTTTTATGAGCTTATACATGTAAATTCCAAATCTTGAAAAAGAAGCTCGTTTTATTAGTTTCCAGTTAATATAATTATTCATTATCAGTTTATTGTTTCTAGTTAGGTAATTTGTCAGGTCAATCTCGATTCTAACCTTCTAATTCAGCCTTTATCCACACCTTTAACCCAAGCCTCGTTACAACCTTGTTAAAGACCTTTTGATTTATATACATCATCTCATTTTACAGTGGTGGAGATTTGATTTTCATGCAAGCCTATGGGATTAACTTTTTAATGTTTAACTTTTGAGTGCTTAATTCTGAACCTTAAACACTTCGAGTGATTTGAGTGAATCTTTGGTGAGGATGTCAATTCTTGTCGATTTTGAATCAGAGGTAATTATTTAGATGAGGGGAAACACCTATGTTTCATACTATAAAAACTATGACTTTGATTGTTTGAATCTTTAAGACTCTTTGAGTTGAATTATCCATGTATGAATTATCTTTGAATTATGATGAGACATTATTGATAGATATTATAAATCGGGGAAGTTCGTTTTAATTGTGAGTTGAGAATTTTGCTTGAGGACAAGCAAAAGCTTAAGTGTGGGGGTATTTGATAAACCGTAAAAGTAACATATTTTAGGCCCACATTTAGTATGCTTTTGGATGATTTAAGCCTTGAATTGTGTAATTTGGTGCTCTTAATTCTTTGTTTTCATGTTTTATACTCAAGAGAGCACCGGATGACAAAAAGAACAGAAAACAGGCCCAAAATGGAGTAAATATTAACACCCCAAACCCGGTCAACACACCATGACTGGATCTGGCATGCTACGGAGTGAAAATAATTTGAAGACAAAAGATTGTCGGATAATTTTCTTAGAAAACCCTTTTATAGTTTTAAAAGTTTAGAAATGCTTGTTTAAGATGGTATTAAAATCGTGTAATGGTTACCTTAAAACCCATGTTTGAAAATCTACTTGTTGTTACAATTTTTGGAAAACATACGATACTTGTTAAAAACAGGATGTGATGAGTATTATCAAGTATAAAACCTTTTACATTTGAAGTCATTGAAAAATTAATTTTAAAACATTCAGGTTACCTTTGTTATCATCTTATAAGTTGTGTTACCCGATAGTATTGTTTTAAAAACCCGAAAGAGTTATAGTTTTGAAAACATTGCTTTTTACCGGTTAATTTAACAAGTCCATAAATCCAATATAGGTATAATATAATCAAAATAAAAGCAAGTAATTAAAAACCCAAAATAATACTAGCGGCCTTATTACAAACCCAAAACCAAATTAAAAGAAAATTAATAAAATCGAAATAGCAGTTTAAAGTCCAAAACCAAACAAAGATGCACGGCCACCTCAAGTCCTCCTCGGCTCCAAATCCGCGATCTATGCCTCATTTGCAAAATATAAGGGAAGGGGTGAGTCACCGAGACTCAGTGTATAAATCCCCAACCCGATAGTTCAAGCACTTACACAGATCATCAATAAAACATGCAGATTATGCAACCTATAACCTAACCATCCGATCTCCTTTAACTACCCCGTGTGGTCAAAACCACTGGTGACCGAAGTCACAAATAATATCGGTGTGGTTAAAACCACTGGTGACCGTAGTCACAAATCAAGTGATGGGGCCAACCCATCGTGTGGCCAAAACCACTGATGACAATCCCGTAATATATCGTGTGGGGCCAACCCACTGTGGTACCAAACCACTGGGACGAGTCACAATATCCATATGAGGTCAAAACCACTGGTGACCGTAGTCACAAATATCATAAGTGTGGTCAAAACCACTGGGACTAGTCACAAATCATAATAATAGTGTGGTCAAAACCACTTCTGACCGTAGTCAAAAATCAGATGATGAGGCCAACCCATATTGTGGTCAAAACCAATGGTGACAGTCCAAATAAATCATCCCCCTCCTCTCATCAAACCCATCATCATGTTTGTAACATTCATGGCATAGTATCGAATGATCATGCAAATAACATATGGCATAACATTTAACAATACCATGGTGATGTATATCAAAACCACATAACAGAGGACTTACCCGGAGTCCATGCTCATGCCCACAAGGCAGAATCACTGATTCAATAGTTATAACGGTAACATAATAAACATATTATACTAATAAAGTGTGTAAGCGTTTACACACCTGACTATATGTAGATCTAATGCAAAATCCCGAGACTACGCGATACTACAAGATCCCGAAACGTATGCCCTCACTGCACCTACAATCGGCCAACATCACCCTTTAGATCTGAAGCCATTCGGCCAACCACTGATACCTACAAACGATTAGCCTTCGACTTTTGAACGAATAAGGAATAGATCTAAACGTTGAACCCTTAGATCGGAAATCGAAACCCAAAGATCCACTGCGTTAGACTGCACTTCTCCCTACAATCGGCCTTAACACCTCATTATGAATCATAGGGCCATTCGGCCATGGCATAAATCCCGAAATCATGAAGTTGTCGCACCCTTACCTTAATGATAGATTCAGCTGATCAAACACCAATGTTCGGCACCCCTAAATGACCATGAACAGAATTTTAACACTTAGATCTATAAGGGAAAAGAAGATAGAAGGGAAGTGGGTTTCAGCATTACCCATGTTGATCAAGAAAAGAAAACGAATAGGAAGTTCACTTACCAGAGTTTCGGCTATGATCCATAAAGAAGAGTAGATTCGGCACTTGCCAATGGGGACTAGATCTCGTGAGAAGAGAAGAAGAAAAGACTAAGGATATTCGGCCAAAGCTCTTGATGAAACCGAAAGGAAGACGACCAAGCTTTCGGCTTTCCAAACAATAAGAAAGATGGAAGAAGATGGGATTAAGATTCGGCTTTTGAAGGTGTTAAAGATAAAGGGGAAAGATGAGATGGAAGAGAGGAGATTTGGCAAAGAGAGAGAGGTAGAAGTTTCGGCTCACGGTATTTTGAAAGAGAGAAGAGGGGGTGTCGAATGGAAGTGGGGTTGTTGATTTCGGCTTGAACAAAGTTGAAAGAAGAAGAAGAAATGCACAAGAGGTGGATTCGGCAATAGGCTACCCCAAGTGAACCGAAAAGAAAAGAAGAAAAATGGCTATGGAAGTTTCGGCTATTCAACAAATAATGCACAAGTGATTTGGCTTTGACACTAAACCGACAAAGAAAGAACCCTCTCCTCACTAGCCGAAATACTCCCCTAGCCGACCATAAACATTCGGCCACCACCCAAAAATGAATCTCAAAATCGATTGTTCCCCTTGCTCCACACCTTACCAATTTCGGCTGAACACTCCCTTTCCCAGAGTTCAAATTCGGCCAACTCCCTTCAAATGAGTTTGAGAATATTCAAACTCCTAAATTTTCTCCCTTTCATCAGTTCAAATCTGTTGACCCAATCCTCATCTATCCATGAGAGTCCCACCTGAGCACATCTCTCCTTGCTTGTGGCGTCAAAAAATAAATGAGTAGAAAGGGATTTCTGCAGCTCGAACAAAGGTCCTCCTTGCTCCCTGTGGCGTCACCTCCCTTGCACCTAAGTAGCACCCCCTTACCACTTTACCAAGGTAATGCTTATGTCTAAAACCCCAAATAAATTCTTTTAACCCCTATATCCCCTAGCTCCTTTCTCTTAAGTGCTAAAACAAAATTTTGGCCATGACCCAGGACTAACCTGAGGTCCTGCCTAGACTCTAAAACATGCCAACCAAACACAGCAACCATAACATCACATGCAACCATATGCAAAATGCAGAGACCCTGATTTAAGGATGTTACAGTTCTACCCCCCTTAAATATAATTTCGGCCTCGAAATTACCTGGTCAGAAGAGTTGAGGGTATTGCTGTCGCATCACATCCTCTGGCTCCCACGTGGCCTCCTCCATGCCATGGTTCCGCCATAATACCTTCACCAGGGGTACTGACTTCCTACGCAGCACTTTGACATCCCGATCCAAAATCTATATCGGCTCCTCCTTAAAAGACAAATCAGGACTCACCTCTATCTCCTCAACTGGTACAACATGCGACGGATCCGCTCGATATCGCCTAAGCATTGTAACATGAAAGACATCGTGAATCTGACTCAATTCTGCTGGCAACTCAAGCTGATAAGCTACCGGTCCCACTCGCTTCAACACTATATACGGCCCAATGAACCTAGGGCTTAACTTGCCCTTTCGACCAAATCTCAACACTTTCTTCCAAGGCGATACCTTCAGAAAGACCTTATCACCCACTGCATACTCAATATCCCTGCGCTTAAGATCAGCGTAAGATTTTTGCCTGTCCGACGCTTCCTTAAGACGAGCCCGAATCACCCTAACTTTATCCTTTGTTTCTGCCACCAACTCTGGTCCCAACATCTGCCGTTCACCCAGTTCTGTCCAGCACGTAGGAGTACGACATTTTCGTCCATATAGTGCCTCATATGGTGCCATCTGTATATTCGCTTGATAACTTTTGTTATAAGTGAACTCTGCCAATGGTAAGTACTCCTCTCAACTACCACTAAAATCTAGAACACAGCCCCTTAACACATCTTCCAGAATCTGAATTACCCTTTCAGACTATCCATCAGACTGTGGATGAAAAGCCGTGCTAAAATCCAACCTCGTGCCCAAAGCCTGATGTAAAGCTTTCCAAAACCTCGACGTAAACCTGGGATCCCTATCCGAAATAATTGACACAGGCACTCCATGCAACCTTACTATCTCTGCCACATACAACTTGGCTAACTTCGGGAGTGAGTAATCAACCCTTACCGGTATGAAGTGAGCTAACTTAGTCAAACGATCCACTATTACCCATAGTCCTTCTTACTAGGCGTAAGGGGAAGCCCATTGACGAAATCCATCGTAATCCTTTCCCACTTCCACTGTGGGATCTTTACCGGCTGCAACATTTCTGATGGCAACTGATGCTCAGCTTTAACTTGTTGGCATGTCAAACACTTGCCCACAAACTCAGTTACTTCACGCTTAAGACCGGGCCACCAGAACTGTTCCCTTAAATCACGATACATCTTACTGCCTCCAGGATGCATAGCATATGGGCTGCTATGAGCTTCTTAAAGAATCCGCTGTCTCAATTCAACATCCTTAGGCATACATACTTTCCCCTGAAAACATAGTACTCCATCACTGCCCAAATCGTAACCTTCAAATTCACCATTCTGCACTTGCAACCTTCGAGCACTCAAAACCTCATCTGTCCGCTGCCTCTCCTTAACCTGATCAATCCAAGATGGCTTAACCTACAATTCAGCCAAAAGACTCCCATCATCATAAAGGCTAAGGTGAGCAAACATCGCTCGCAAGTCCGCTACCACCTTACGGCTCAATGCATCAGCTACTACGTTAGCCTTACCCGGATGGTACTCAATCGAATAGTCGTAATCTTTTAACAGTTCGATCCACCTTCGCTGCATCAAATTTATATCCTTCTAAGTCAAGAGGTACTTCAGACTCTTGTGATCCGTGTAGACTATTGACTTTTCTCCATATAAGTAATGCCTCCAAATCTTCAAGGCAAAAACCACTGCAGCCAATTCCAAGTCATGTGTCGGATAGTTACCTTCATGAGGCCTCAACTGCCGAGATGCATAAGCAATCACTTTTCCACCTTGCATCAGCACACACCCTAAGCCAGTATGCGATACATCACAATAAACCGTGAATTCCTTCCCTGCCTAAGGCTGAATCAAAATTAGAGCTTCAGTCAGAATCTTATTCAACTTATCAAAACTCTCTTGTTGTTTCTCAGTCCACACAAAAGGAACCCCTTTTCTCAACAGCTTAGTCAACGGTGCTGCAATTAAGGAAAACCCTTCTACAAACCTTTTGTAGTATCCTACCAAACCAGAAAACTCCGAATCTCTAGAACTGACTTAGGTGGTTTCCAATCCAACACCGCCTCAATCTTTCGAGGATCCACCCTAATTCCCTCAGCTGATACAACATGACCCAAGAAAGTTACCTCCTTAAGCCAGAACTCACACTTACTAAACTTGGTGTACAACTGCTTTTCCCTTAGAACCTGCAGAACCACTCGAAGATGCGCGTCATGTTCCTCTTCCGATTTTGAGTACACCAAAATGTCATCTGTAAATACTACGATGAACCGACCCAAATACAGCTGAAACACCCAATTCATCATGTCCATGAATGCTACCGGTGCATTGGTCAAACCAAAAGGCATTACCAGGAACTCGTAGTGCCTATACCGAGTATGGAATGCCGTCTTATGAATATCAGCCTCCTTCACTTTGAGCTGATGACATCCCGACCTAAGGTCGATCTTAGAGAAAACTGATGCACCCTTGAGTTCATCAAACAAGTCGTCAATCCTAGGCAACGGATACTTGTTCTTGATTGTCAACTTGTTCAGCTGACGTTAGTCTATACACATCCGTATTGTACCATCCTTCTTCTTAACAAAAAGCACTGGAGCTCCCCAAGGCGATACACTCGGTCGGATGAAACCTCTATCCAACAATTCCTGAATCTGAGCCTTCAACTCCACTAATTCCTTCGGCACCATCCTATATGGAGCAATAGATACTGGCGCGGTTACAGGAAACAGGTCTATACCGAACTCAACCTCGCAGTCAGGAGGTAGACCCTGGAGTTCCTCTAGAAAAACATCAGCAAATTCTCCTACGGTTCAGACATTCCTCACGGCTGCATCCTTTGCTTCCAAGGCACAAACATGCACCAAAAATGCTTCACAACCCTTCATAACCATTTTCTCAGCCTTCAGCGCAGAGACCACATTAGATAAGTAATCTCTCCTATTATCTATCATCACCACCTTTTCATCTTCCATGGTCTTCAACACCATGCGCTTAGCTGTGCAATCCAAACTAGCTTGATACTTAACTAGCCAATCCATCCCGAGAATCAGATCAAACTCCCCAAACAGCAGTTCCATCAAGTCAGCTAGAAACACCACCCCTTGAAGTTCTAGGGGTACATCCCTATATAGTTTACTTACCTCTACAGAGTGACCTAGAGGGCTTATCACTGTCATCTTCCTAGAAGTAATCTTAGAGTCTAAGTTCATGGTTTCCACTATGCTACTAGCAACATACGAGTGCGTCAAACCAACATCAATTAAAGCATTATAAGGTACTCCAAAAATTAAGAACGTACCGGTTATGACGTCCGGTGCGTCGCCCTCCTCTCGACACTTCGCTGCGTAGACCAACCCAGGCTGTCTCACCTCTGTACCACCTGCACCTCTGTCCGGTGCTCCACGACCCCTACGAGAGCCATTACCTCCCCGATCGAACCACGACCCCGTGGTGGCTGCGATTATCCCTCCTAAGCGTGGTACGATTCTCGATCCTCGATCGCAGCCTAGCTGATCTCTATGGACAATCTCTAACTCGATGCCCCATCGAGCCACACTCAAAGCATCCCCTGTTACCAGTCCAACATTCTCCCGTGTGAGACTTTCCACACCGAGCACACCGTGGAGGCCACTGAGTATTAGCAGCAGCAGGCCTAGCAGCTTGATTCGGCCTACTATATCTAACCCTTTTTTGCTGATTCCCATAAAACCCAGATGATCCAGAACTCCTTTTATTCCAACCCCTATCCTGATTCCGCCTTACAGACTATTTTACCCCTTCAGCAACCTTAGCTTTCTCCACTAGAACGGCAAACTCTCGTTCCTGCTGTGGGGCAATTATCATCCGCAGCTCGTCTCTCAGCCCATCCTCAAATCTGACACAGTGTTCATGCTCTGTGCCCACAATACCCCGTGCATACCAACTCAATCGAAGAAACTCTGCCTCATATTCTGCTACAGTCTTATTACCCTGAACCAAGTTCAAGAAAGCTCTGCGCTGCGCATCAATATAGCTAGCCCCTATGTACTTCCTCTGATAAGCTGCCCTAAAGAATTCCCAAGTGAGGTCATCTGCCATTGCTCCATCCCTAACTGTGAGCCACCACTGATATGACTCATCTCGCAGTAGAGATACTATGCCCTTCAGCTTTTCCTCAGCTGAAAAATCTAGGTCGTCCATGATGCGTTCCGTAGCCTCCAACCAATATTTCACCGTACTAGGTGCTATACCAGACACACCTCTGAATACCTCTGCACCATTAGCCTTGAGTCGCTCGGTCACAGATTTTCGAGCTCCTGTTCCAACGCCTGCACTCGTAACCCTTTCTAGCACCCGCAGTACAGCCTGCGACACTGCGTCATTACCACCCGTCTGATCTTGATATTTCGCGCCCACAGCTGGCGGCGGTGGTACCTCGTTTTTTGAACTATGTCCGGACCCTACTGGTTCCGAGACCGTTATCCTACCCCTACCTCGTCCACGAGTGTTACGCCCCCATCCACGTGCACTCATGACTACCGATATATTCGAGCTGACTAAAAGTTTTATGCGTTAGACTTTTATTCCACTGTTTATTAAATCACAGTCTTATGAAAAGTTTTAGTAAAGAATTATTTCGCGAGTACACATCATCCTATGGTTCATGTCTCTAAAGTAGTTCCTACTACTATTTAGTCATGCCATCATCATCATAATCATATAATCATATCATCAAAAGCAACAGTTTGGGGTACTTACCTGGGCGGATTGTTGCCGGAGACTCGATGCCATGCTTTCATCACTATACTTTTCCCATAAAAAGCCTTTCACAGTCCTTTTTAAAACATTTTTGGGCCTCAGGCCCACAGTCGAGCTGTTGAACCTGGCTCTGATACCACAATTGTAACACTCCAAACCCGGTCAACACACCACGACCGGATCTGGCATGCTACGGAGTGAAAATAATTTGAAGACAAAAGATTGTCGGATAATTTTCTTAGAAAACCCTTTTATAGTTTTAAAAGTTTAGAAATGCTTGTTTAAGATGGTATTAAAATCGTGTAATGGTTACCTTAAAACCCATGTTTGAAAATCTACTTGTTGTTACAATTTTTGGAAAACATACGATACTTGTTAAAAACAGGATGTGATGAGTATTATCAAGTATAAAACCTTTTACATTTGAAGTCGTTGAAAATTTAAGTTTAAAACATTCAGGTTACCTTTGCTATCATCTTATAAGTTGTGTTACCAGATAGTAACGTTTTAAAAACCCGAAAGAGTTATAGTTTTGAAAATATTGCTTTTTACCGGTTAATTTAACAAGTCCATAAATCCAATATAGGTATAATATAATCAAAATAAAAGCAAGTAATTAAAAACCCAAAATAATACTAGCGGCCTTATTACAAACTCAAAACCAAATTAAAAGAAAATTAATAAAATCGAAATAGTAGTTTAAAGTCCAAAACCAAACTAAGATGCACGGCCACCTTGAGTCCTCCTCGGCTCCACATCCGCGATCTATGCCTCATCTACAAAATATAAGGGAAGGGGTGAGTCACCGAGACTCAGTGTATAAATCCCCAACCCGATAGTTCAAGCACTTACACAGATCATCAGTAAAACATGCAGAGTATGCAACCCATAACCTAACCATCTGATCTCCTTTAACTACCCCGTGTAGTCAAAACCACTGGTGGTCAAAACCACTGGTGACCGAAGTCACAAATAATATCGGTGTGGTCAAAACCAATGGTGACCGTAGTCACAAATCAAGTGATGGGGCCAACCCATCGTATGGTCAAAACCACTGGTGACCGTAGTTACAAATCAAATGATGGGGCCAACTCATCTTGTGGTCAAAACCACTGGTGGCAGTCCAAATAAATCATCCCCCTCATCTCATCAAACCCATCATCATGTTTATAACATTCATGGCATAGTATCGAATGATCATGCAAATAACATATGACATAGCATTTAACAATACCATGGTGATGTATATCAAAACCACATAACAGGGGACTTACCCGGAGTCCATGCTCATGCCCACAAGGCAGAATCACTGATTCAATAGTTATAACGGTAACATAATAAACATATTATACTAATAAAGTGTGTAAGCGTTTACACACCTGACTATATGTAGATCTAATGCGAAATCCCGAAACTACGTGATACTACGAGATCTCGAAACGTATGCCCTCACTGCACCTACAATCGGCCAACATCACCCTTTAGATCTGAAGCCATTCGGCCAACCACTGATACCTACAAATGATTAGCCTTTGGCTTTTGAATGAATAAGGAATAGATCCAAAAGTTGAACCCTTACCAAGATCGAAAATCGAAACCCGAAGATCCACTGCATTAGACTGCATTTCTCCCTACAATCGGCCTTAACACCTCATTATGAATCATAGGGCCATTCGGCCATGGCATAAATCCTGAAACCATGAAGTTGTCGCACCCTTACCTTAATGATAGATTCGGCTGATCAAACACCAATGTTCGGCACCACTAAATGACCATGAACAGAATTTTAACACTTAGATCTATAAGGGAAAAGAAGATAGAAGGGAAGTGGGTTTCGGCATTACCCACGTTGATCAAGAAAAGAAAACGAATAGGAAGTTCACTTACCAGAGTTTTAGCTATGATCCACAAAGAAGAGTAGATTCGGCACTTGCCAATGGGGACTAGATCTCGTGAGAAGAGAAGAAGAAAAGACTAAGGATATTCGGCCAAAGCTCTTGATGAAACAGAAAGGAAGACAACCAAGCTTTCGGCTTTCCATACAATAAGAAAGATGGAAGAAGATGTGATTAAGATTCGGCTTTTGAAGGTGTTAAAGATAAAGGGGAAAGATGAGATGGAAGAGAGGGGATTCGGCAAAGAGAGAGTGGTAGAAGTTTCGGCTCAAGGTATTTTGAAAGAGAGAAGAGGAGGTGTCAAATGGAAGTGGCGTTGTTGATTTCGGCTTGAAAAAAGTTGAAAGAAGAAGAAGAAATGCACAAGAGGTGGATTCGGCAATAGGTTACCCCAAGTGAACCGAAAAGAAAAGAAGAAAAATGGCTATGGAAGTTTCGGCTATTCAACAAATAATGCACAAGTGATTTTGTAATATCCCAAAATTTGAGTATCATTTGTGTTGGCTCGAGTATGAATTTTGTGTGTTAGCATAGTCTTGTGAAGGCTTGATTTTATTTAGGAAGCTAGAATAAATTTTAGTATGGTTCATTTAATGAAGTGGATTAAGTGAGCTTAGCACTTAAGTTAATTTAAGTGTTAATTAAAGCATAAGAGGAGTAAGTGGCAAGTTGGTTAAAGAGCTTGAAAGGTGGTCTGAGGTTAGAGGTTCGAGTATCATGGAAAGCATTTTTGAAGACTTTATTTTTTATGTCTAGCATTAATGGACGGTCAACCTATGTTTATGATAGGTTGGACTATTGTTTTTGGTAAGTTGAATTTTGTTTAAGGAAAGCATGAGATAGGGGATAAGAATCCTGAAGTTATGGTATATTGAGGGGACAAGAGGCATGGAATATGGATGGAAGTTATGGTATATACCATGATGGTATGAATGAGGATTCGGGTAAATCCGTTTCATTATGTTGTTAATACATGTGGATGGAATCATGATCTACGATTTATGATATCTGTTATGAGATACATAACAAAGTATGTTGACATGATTTATTTATCTATTGCATTGATATGGGCAATATGAGAGGAGGGGGAAGATTGATATTCGTGTTTTCGGACACCAGAGGTTTGGGACCTCATAGCGACTCGTCCCTGTGGTTAACACCACCGTAGGTTGGCCCCACTTTTGAGATATGGGATTGTCTGCCAGTGATTTGGTATCACACGTGGGTTGGCCCCACAACTTGATGATTCGTGACTTCGGTCACAGTGGTTTGGGCACACCCGTGGTTTTGTATTACATTCGT
Organism: Gossypium bickii; assembly: GCA_025503065.1. Taxonomy (NCBI): domain Eukaryota; kingdom Viridiplantae; phylum Streptophyta; class Magnoliopsida; order Malvales; family Malvaceae; genus Gossypium; species Gossypium bickii. Next base: position 110,431,773 of record CP106717.1, read on the forward strand.
GTTTTCCGGACACCAGAGGTTTGGGACCTCATAGCGTCTTGTCCCTGTGGATTAATTCCACTGTGGGTTGGCCCCACTTTTGAGATATGGGATCGTCGCCAGTGATTTGGTATCACACGTGGGTTGGCCCTACACTTGATTATTCGTGACTTTGGTCACCAGTGATTTGGTATCACAATTGTGTCTTTGGACACCAGTGGTTTGGCACCACCAGTGGTTTGGTACCACACGAGGTAGAAAAGGAGTTATGGATGGCTAGGTTTGGTGCATTATACATGTATGTGCTTTGTTATAATTTGTGTAAGTATGTGGCATTTACCCGGGAGAGGGAATATGCACTGAGTCTTGATGACTCACCTTCTCCCTTATCATTTCAGGTGATTCGTGAAATCACGGATGAGGAGCCGGATGAATTGAGGAGGCCATGCAATAAATTTTAGTTCTACGTGAACTTTGGTTTGAGAACTTTACTTTATTTATATTTGGTTTTTATATTTTGTGGGTTTGTAATAAGGCCTCTCTAAATTATGGTTTGGATTATTTTTATGTTTTGAGCATGTTTTAAATATGGGTTATAAATTTCTTGATTATTATAATAAATTGAGCACAAAGTTTTCTAAACTACACAACGCGATGATTTTAAAAGCGTTACCATCGGGTAACATAAATTATTTGACAATTTTAACAACTTAAGTGTTTTCGATAATTTAAATGATTTTCAAATATTAAGTTTTCTACATTCAAATGCAAATGGCTTTCAAAGTAATAATTCGAGTTTTCTTAAAATGATATAAATGTTTTCTAACCTATGATTTATTCGCCTATTTTAAAGTTTTACGTAATTTCAAATTAAATTATTAGTTTTAACTTATTATATACCTGATTTCTTCAAATATAGAATTTCAAAAGGGTTTTTCACAAAAATTAAATCGTTAACTCGTTTTTCTTCAAAGTATTTTCCTCAGTGACATACCAGATTCGGTCATGGCGTATTGACCGGGTTTGGGGTGTCACAGATTTGGCTTTGACACTAAACCGGCAAAGAAAGAACCCTCTCCTCACTAGCCGAAATACTCCCCTAGCCCACCAGAAACATTCGGCCACCACCCAAAAATGAATCCCAAAATCGATTGTTCCCCTTGCTCACACCTTACTAATTTCGGCTGAACACTCCCTTCCCCAGAGTTCAAATTCGGCCAACTCCCTTCAAATGAGTTTGAAAATATTCAAACTCCTAAATTTTCTCCCTTTCATCAGTTCAAATCTGTTGACCCAATCCTCATCTATCCATGAGAGTCCCACCTGAGCACATCTCTCTTTTCTTGTGGCATCAAAAAATAAATGAGCATAAAGGGATTTCTGCAGCTCGAACTAAGGTCCTCATTGCTCCCTGTGGCGTCACCTCCCTTGCACCTAAGTAGCGCCCCCTTGCCACTTTACCAAGGTAATGCTTATGTCTAAAACCCCAAATAAATTCTTTTAACCCCTATATCCCCTAGCTCCTTTCTCTTAAGTGCTAAAACAAAATTTTGGCCATGACCCAGGACTAACTCGAGGTCCTGCCTAGACCCTAAAACATACCAACCAAACACAGCAACCATAATCTCACATGCAACCACATACACAATGTAGAGACCCCGATTTAAGGATCTTACAAAATGGGCCAGATCACGAAATTGACACGGCCTGGGCCCATGACCACACCGCCGTGCCTTATTCAACAGGCTCGAACACGGCCTGGCCGTGACTTACACGGGGGAGTGCCATGGGCGTGTCCCTGTTACAGGAAAGAAAAGTTTCACTCGGATTTGGATACTTAGGGGCAAAGAAACATATTCAAAAGCTTATATAAACACCCTAAGTATGACCAGAAAAGGGGGAACCCACTATGACCAGAAAAGGGGGAACCCACAGCTTTAGTCAAGGGTTGTCTGACTAGGCCAGGGAAGATAGATTTGTGGGGATTTACTCGAAGATAGCCAGTTGATCCATCTCAAGAAGCCAGAGTTATACTCAAGACGGAGGATCTCTCCTTCAATTCCTGTAGGGGGTTTTAGATATTTCTTATGTTTTGTTTTATTTTTACTTCTGAGATATTTTATTTTATTATTATGAACTAAACCCTTAGATACCTGAGGGGGATGAAACCTAAGATGAATCTTATTATTGTTTTCTGAACTATATGATAAATATTTAACTTGTTCTTAATTTTGTGTTCTTAATTCTTGTGTTGATATTTATGGGATATTAATTCAAGTGTGATGTGCTTAGGTGGAGGAGCAAAAGTCCCTGCCTAAGAGTAGATCTAGCATCATTAAGCAGAGTTGATTGTGCGCCTAGAGATAGGGTGACGAGATTTTGCCAGATTAGAGTGAAACCTAATATGGGAGTCCATAGATCGAGTTAATGCGATTCTAGGGGTTTTAATTAGAAAGAGATTTCAATTAATCAACCTAGGGTTAGACGTTAGTCGCCTCGAGAGAGGGATTAATATAACTTAAGGAATCTTACGGATCAAGTCAAATGATTAAATCGTCTGGTTCAGAGTTAGATAACAAGTGAAGTCTAGGTGGATTCTTCCTTGGGTGTCGTTTTAATCAATTGGTTTTTCCTCCAAGTTATTTTCCCAATTTCATTCTTCTTTGTCTTAGAGTCTTTAGTTTAGTAGTTAGTTAATTTTAGATTAGATAAACATTCATTTAATTCTTAGGCTAGATAATAAAAAGAGAGTTAGTATTAGTACTTTTGGTTTCTTTGGGTTCGACATTCCGGTCTTGCCTTAACTATACTCTTGTTCGATAGGTGCGCTTGCCTCAAAAATCATTGTCATAGTTAGTTTCTAGGTTCGATCATTCTTTTTATAAATTTTAAGACTCTGACACGCGATCAACAAGCAAAGGCTTAAGTGTGGGGGTATTTGATAAACCATAATTTATACATATTTTGACCCCATGCTTGGCTTATTTTTGGATGAATTTTCATTAGATTTTATGAATTTGATGCTCCTAATCCTTTAATTTCATGTTCTACACTCAAGAGAGCTTAGAGAGTCGAGAAGAATAAGAAACGAGACAAAAAAGGACAAAATGGGCCTACCTTGAAAATCAACACGGCCTAGACTATCGCACACGGGTAGACCATACTGCTGTGTGTGACGAGAAAAATCGAGCACGGTCCAAGCTATTAAACACGACCGTGTGTGACAAGCAGAATTGAGCACGGCCTAAGCTGTCGCACACGGGCATGCCACACGGGTACTTGTGGAACAAGAAAGGCATCCCAAAGCCTATATAAACACCCTAGGGGAGGACCTGGGGGCGACAAATAGTAGAAGGCAGAAAATACTCGAAGACAGCCATCAGGAGCAAATTGGAAGAAGGATCTCCATCAAGACTGAAGATCTCCCATTAATTTCTCTTGAAGTTTTTGGGTTTTCTTATGTTTTGTTGTTTTCTTTATTTTAAGATGTTTCCCTCTATCAATATGAACTAAACCCCTTAAATACTTAAGGGGATGAAACCTAAGACGGATCTTATTATTATTTGATTTATAAGATAAATACTTGTTCTTATTCTTAATTGTGAGTTTTTATTCTTGTTTTGATAATTCAGGTTATTGATTCCAGTCAAATATGCTTATTTAGAGGAGCAAAAGTCCCTGTTTAAGAGTAGATCAACATAATTAAGCGGAGTTGATTACAACTCTAGAAATAGGGTGACATATATCTGCCGGATTAGAGTCAAATCTAATAAGGGGATCCATAGATCGAGTTAATGCGACAATATGGGTTTTAATTAGAAATAAATTTCAATTAATCAACCTAGAGTCAGTTGTTCTTAGTCTCAAAAGCGATATTAACATAAATCAGGGATTTCTACGGATTAAGTCAAGTGAATAAATCGTATGAATCAAAAGTAATAAGTAAAGTTTAAGTGAATTCTTCCTTGGGTATTGCCTCTTTCATAAAGTTGTCTAAAAGTATTTTCCCATTTCATTATCTGTCGTGCTTTTAATTAGTTTTAGTTTAAAAGAAATCACTCCAATTCTTAGGCTAGATAATAAGAAGACAATAATTACTAGTACTCTTGGTCCTTGTGGATATGATATTTTCGGTCTTACCATAACTATACTATTAAACGATAGGTGCGCTTGCCGTTATTGTGATCATAGTTAGTTAGAGACACATCATGTTCCTACTGGACTACTTCAGCCTATTAATATTCCTGAATAGAAATGGGATTGTATCACGATGGATTTTGTAACGGGGTTACCATTATCGGTAAGTAAGAAGAATGCTATTTGGGTAATTGTTAATCGACTTACGAAATCGGCTCATTTTATAGTAATCAGAACTGTTGGTCACTTCAAAACTTGCTAAAGTTTATACTCAAGAAATTGTGAGATTGCATGGTGTTCCTATGTCGATAATTTTTTATTGGGATCCACGGTTTACTTCGAGGTTTTGGAAACAGTTGCATGAATCTCTTGGTACGCGACTTAATTTTTGTACAGCTTTTCTTCAGCAAATTGACGGGCAATCTGAATGTGTTATTCAGATTTTGGAAGATATGTTTCATGCTTGTGCTATTGATTTTGAATCAGGTTGGGGATGTTACTTACCTTTGACCGAATTTGTATACAATAATAGTTTCCAATCGAGTATTCAAATGGCTCCGTATGAAGATTTATATGGTTGTAGATATTGGTCACGGATATGTTGGATGGAATTGAATTAAAGAAAAATGATTGGGCCAGAGTTAATTTAAGAAACAGAGGACACCGTTAAGAAGATTTGAGATAAATTGAAGGTAGCTTTTGATAGACAGAAATCGTATACAGACTTGAAATGACAGGATATTGAGTATTCTGTTGGAGATAAGGTATTTCTCAAAGTTTCACCTTGGAAGAAAATCTTGAGATTTTGTCGAAAGGGAAAGTTGAGTCCTCGTTTTATTGGACCGTATGAGATTATGGAAAGAGTCGGGCTAGTTGCTTATCGATTAGCTTTGCCTCCAGAATTACACAGGAATCATGATGTTTTTCACATTTCAATGCTCAGAAGATATATATCAGATCCCTCTCATGTTATTTCGACAGAAGATATTGAAATCTGACCTTATTTATCATATGAAGAAGAGCCTGTTGAGATATTAGCTCGAGAAGTAAAAGAGTTACAAGTAGAAACACGGGCATGGCAGAGACCGTGCGGAAACAGGACAAAAGTTTTCCCCAAAACACGGGCTGTGATAAAATGCCATGGTCGTGCAATACGATCATCGTCTGTAATATCCCGGGTTAGGGGCTATTTGGTGTTGCATGATTTTGCATGTGTTTGGTGTGCTGTGTTGCTATTTCGGGGTTTTCGGGGTTTAATGGTAGGCTAGGAGTAAGCCTGAATAGGTAGGAAAATTTTAGTTTTTGGCCTTAGGTGTGGGGAGCTGATAGAGTTGGGGCTTAAGAAAATAAAAGGGGATTTTATTGCACAAAAGAGGAGTTGGTGGAGTGGCATTGTAGGCGCCACTAAGGGCTTGTGAATGTGACGCCACTTGCAGGGGGTGTGGTCCTGTGTTCAAGCTGCAAAGTGGCCACATTTTGCTTTCTTTTTGGACGGCATAGGAGGGAGGAGTTGTGTGTGATTTAAACTCCCCCTTGGACTTGGTCAAGGGTGACTTGGATGGTGGAGAGAAATTGGTGGAGGGGGGACTTGTTCAAACTTTTTGAAATGGTGGTTGGGAGTGAATAGGGGATTTGGCGAATCTTTTGGAGAGTTTAGGGGAGGAAGTGACGGCTTGGGATGGGTTGTGTGTAAATAAATTCATTTAGGAATTTTGGTACACTTTTCGATCACATTTTGTTAAAGAAATTCAACAAAGTTCTCATTCTTTCTTCTTAGAAAAAAAACTCTTCTTGCCAAATTTTGCTTTGCTTCCTTTGTTTGGTGTGACCGAATGCTCTCTCCCTATACCTTCTTCTTCTTTTCCACTTTATTGAACCGAAACTTGACCTCTAAAACATTTCTCCATCTTCTTTATTGCTCAAAACCGAAAGTGCAACCTCTATCCATCGTTGGTTTCTTTCTTCTTTTCCTCTCAAACCCCATTGCCGTAACCTCATTTCTCTTGACTAGACTCTCTTTTCTTCATACAAAGCCGAAAGTAGAGGTGTTAAACACTCAAGCCGAACCCTTCTCATCTGTTGACCGATTCCTTCTCATCTTTTAGACCATATTTCCTCTGTGGTACTTCTGAGTTCTAAGCCGAATACCTCCCTTCCCTTGGTGTTTTGTTGGCCGAACCTTTTCTCCTTTTTGATCAAAGTGCTGACCGAACTCATCCCTTCTCTCAGTGGTTGTAGTGGCCGAATATTAGTGGTGTTTTGGAAGCCTTGCCTTAATCGTTGGTGGTGGTAAGCTTTTGGCCGAATGGCCATTTCTTCTCTTTTTCCATTCTTAATCGTTTGGATTGATAAAGAGCCGAATGTGACTTTGTTGTTGGGTGCTAATCCTTTGGTGATAAACCGATTGTGTTATAGGGCATCGGGGACTTCAAGGCAGTCAAGCGGAGTCTCTATTGTTGGGTAGTCATTTGGTTGTGCCGATTGTGGTAAGGGACCATTAGTTGGTTCGGGTATTGGTTAGAAAGCAAACCAATAGCAAGGTAAGGGTGATTCGACAATCCTTGTGGGTCTTAATGGTGTTGGCCGAATGTCTTTGTGCCTAACCCCTATCTTTGGCCGATTGTAGGAGTCAATAATCGAGGGGTTTAGCATTCGTTCTCGTTGGGATTTCTAGGCTCATAGTTACCAGGTGTGTATACTAACACACTTATATTTAGTAATATTATTAATAAACCTGTATGCCTACTAAAATTATGGCAGTTGATGGATTGATATGATACCCATTTGGGTATGAGCTTGGATTCGGGTAAGTTATTACTAATATCATTATGAGTTACTGATGATTTATATGATATCATGGCTATGGATATATGTGATATGGGATATGTGGTTAGACATAGTAGCATGAGATGCATGATTTGTATGATATGCATGATTACATGAGTATGGTATGTTGATGGGTGATACGAGTGGAGGGAGCAATGGTATTTTGTGCTGACGAGCACCAGTGCTTTGGTAGCACACTTTGTGACTTTGGGTCACCAGAGGTTTGGCACCTCCAGAGGTTTGGTACCTCGGCCTCTCGCCCCGAGTGGCTCAGCATACCACGGTGGGTTGGCCCCACAGATGATTATACTGAGATTGACGCTTGTTGTTTTGGTAACACACGATGGGTTGGCCCCATCAACAGATTTGTGACTACGGTCACCAGTGCTTTGGTAGCACATTGTGTCTTTGGGACACCAGTGGTTTGGCACCACATTGCAACTTGTCCCTGTGGTTTGACCACCGTGGGTTGGCCCCACTTGAGATACGGGATCGTCTGCTAGTGTTTTGGTAACACACGATGGGTTGGCCCCATCAACAGATTTGTGACTACGGTCACCAGTGCTTTGGTAGCACAATTGTGTCTTTGGGACACCAGTGGTTTGGGACCACATTGACGGATATTATGTCTTTGGGACATCAGTGTTTTGGTAACACATCGTGACGGTATGTCACCAGTGGTTTGGTACCACACGGGGTAGAAAGGAGTATGGATGGTTAGGATCGGGTTGCATTGATTGTATTGCTATGTATGATGGGTGTTAGCATGTTGTTTATCGGGAGCGGGATTTACACACTGAGTCACTCGACTCACCCTCTCCTTTGACATTTCAGGTGACTCGTAGACGCGGACTTGGAGCCGGGATGGACTCGGGGTGCACATGCCATAATAAAAGTGTTGCTTGGACTTTTGAATTTGGGTACTTTAATTATTTATTTTCAGTTGGGTTTTATTTGGACTTGTAAAAAGCCTTTAAATTATGCCTTTTATTATTATGTTTTAAGTTTGATTTTAATATGCTTTAACAGACTGATTGGATTAATTTGCTAAAACATGACACAACAACGATTTCAAAATTATAACGCAAGGTGTTTTCAACTATACCATCGGGTATCCCACTGATTTTACAAACCAATAGAGATCAAATGGCTTTAATCGTGAAATCAAATTTTACTAAGTCTAAATTTTAAACAACTTGTTTTTCAAGAAGAACAAAGTTTTATCAAATCCACTGAGTACAAATTCGAAATTTTCAAACATGTTTTCCCGTAACATACCAGATTCGGTCGTGGTGTTTGGACCGGGTTTGGGGTGTTACAATTGTGGTATCAGAGCTAAGTTCAAAAGCTCGGCTGTGGGCTTGAGGCCCAAATTGTTTTCAAAAGTTTGTTTTAAGTGTTTTGGGAGTGAATACATGGTTTACAAGGCATGGCACCGAGTCTCCGGCACCAGTTCGCCCAGGTAAGTAATTCTAACTCTTCTGTGAATTATTATTTGTAGAAGGGTAGGTGATATGGAACGTAGTTAGATTTATAGGGCTTGAACCCTAGGATTAGATTACTCAAATACTCGAACTAAAGCATAAGACTTAAAGCACTAAACCAATCTATGACTCAGCCACGGGGCTAGGGGTGGCAACAACTCGTGACGCATGTCTAGGAGAGGATCCGGAAGAGCTTGGTATTTAAGCAGTCCTCGTGACTCACCTCCTCTTCGCAGGTATCCCACCTGGTGCGTAGCTCGAGTTCACCCTGACCAAGAAGGCTCGGTCATAGACTTAACCTAACGACTAAAACTCGAAAAGGGAATTAGCCATGTTTTCGAAAATACAACGACAACCCTAATGTTTTCCAAACTTTTTGCAATAAACTCTTTCAAAACTGAAAATGTCACATTTACAACAATTTTCTCGAAAAACCCTGATTTATGGAAAATTACAAAAATGCCCTTAGGGGTAAATTTACTAAAATGCCCTCGGTTTATAAAATAGCAACTCAATGATTTTGCCCCAAAATTTCAATGATGATACGAAACTCAAACACTCTATTTTACAAAATATCAATCGAAAATTTTGATTTTGGAAAATTTACGAAAACGCCCTCAGTTTGTGAAAATTACTAAAATACCCCTGGTTATCAAAGCGAAGTATTTTACAAAATTTTTTTTCAAAGAACACTCTCAATTTTTGGAATTTCAACTTGACTGGTTTTACGAAAGTTTTAAAATGTCTTTTATTACGAAAATACCCTGTAGGGAAAATGACGAAAATACCCTTGGGCTAGAATGGGCAGCAATGTCCGAAGAGTGAATAGGTATGGAAAGGGTTAAGGAATGTATGTATAATCTCTTTTGGGTGAATAGGATAGAAGATTGAAACCTTGGTTGCTCGAAAGAACCCCTGATTAAACTCTATTCATAAAATTTCTTTGCGGTTAAGAAAGTGGAACGATACTAATGCATAAAAATCTTTTTAATCAGAAACGTAGATCGTTAGACATGAGCACTCGAGGCGGACGTGGTCGTAATACTCGTGGTAGAGGTAGGGGTAGAATGACGGTTTTCGAACCCGTAGGATCCGTCAAGGGTCGAAAATGAGATGCTGGGTTCCGCCACCAGTGGAGGTGGTGAGTTCCAAGATCGACCGAGATGACGCAGTGTCACTGCGCGCGTCTGCGGGTGTTGAAAAGAGTAGCCGGTGTAAGTGGTGGTGCGAGAGTTAGAAATCTGTTCTGAGCGACTCGCTAACGGGCCGAAGTTCTTCCGAGAGTGTATCGGGTGTTGCTCTAGCACCGCCGAGTATTGGCTAGAGGCAATCGAGCGGATCATGGACGATCCGGACTTGACGATCGAGGAGAAACTTAAGGGGATTGTATCGCTTCTCCGGGATGAGTCATACCATGGTGGTGGCTCACGGTGTCGGACGATGTGTGGCGGTGAGGATCCGACATGGGATTATTTCGCAGCCGCCTTACCAAAAGAAATACATCGGGGCTAGTTACATCGACTCCCGAGAGAAAGGCATTTTCGAGGCTCGTTCAGTGGAAGCAAATCGCATGGTTCGAGTACGCAGGCCGAGTTCCTGGCCGAGTAGGTATGCCGGGGGCATTGTAGCCACCGAGCATGAGAGGTGTGTTCGTTTCGAGGATGGTCTGCGAGACGAGTTGAGGTCGCTGATTGCTCCACGCCGAGAGCGCGAGTTTCTTTGTCTTAGTCGAGAAGGCTAAGGTAGTGAAGGTGTTAAGGAGTCGGTAAGGCGAGCATGGACGGGAGTAGGCTTAAGAGGAGCTTTGGGTCTTCTCGGATCGTCGGGTAACCCGCGAAGAGGGCTAGACCGAAAAGTGGGCGTAATCATCGCTAGGTTTGTTCTTCGCAGGCGAGGACCGCCGCTTGATGTAATCGGTGTGGTAAAACTCATTGGGGTGGTTGTTGGGTGGTGGTAAAGGTTGCTTCGAGTGTGGTTCTCGGATCATCGCATTAGGGACCGCCCGCGAGGATGGCCGTGGATTGCCCGAGAGTCGGGCGTGTCGGTTCAGAGGTAATGGGACCGCCGCCACAGAGGGGCCGTGGTAATGGCAGAGGTGATAATGGATTTGGTAGAGGTCGTGGAGCACCGCGGAGGTGCGGGTAGTTCAAGCACACGACACTGGTTCGGTGTATGCAACTAGGCGCCGCGAGGAGGGCGACGCACCGGGACGTAATCACCAGACGTTTTTGATTTTTGGTTCTCCTATCCGCTTTAATTGACTTGGGTTCCACGATTCGTATGTTGCTAGTAGTATAGTTGAGACCATGGACTTAGACTCGAGATATCTTCTAGACGGATGACTGCATTTTTAGCCCTCTAGGTCACTCAGTAGTGGTAGATAAGTTGTATAAGGATGTACCCCTAGAACTCCAAGGGGTCATTTTTGCTGCTGATCTGATGGAACTGCCGTTTGAGGAGTTTGATCTGATTCTCGGAATGGACTGGCTGGTGAAGTACCAGGCCAAGGTGGATTGCGCGGCTAAGCGCATGGTTCTATCGACGGATAAGGGAGATGAAGTGATTATGATAGGTAATAGGAGAGATTACTTATCAAATGTGGTATCTGCTTTGAAAGCTGTGAAGATGGTCAGGAAGGGCTGCGAAGCGTATGTGGTTAATGTGTATGCCTTAGAGGCTAAGGAGTCTGCTGTTGAGAAGGTTCGTACTGTTAAGGAATTTGTTGATGTGTTTCCAGAGGAGCTTCCGGGTTTGCCACCGGATCGTGAGGTAGAGTTTGGGATAGATCTGCTACCAGGGACTGCGCCAGTGTCTATTGCTCCATATAGGATGGCACCAAAGGAGTTGGTGGAGCTTAAGGCTCAGATTCAGGAGCTGTTCGAGGCTTCATTAGGCCAAGTGTTTCGCCGTGGGGAGCGCCGGTATTATTCGTCAAGAAGAAGGACGGCTCGATGCGGATGTGTATCGATTACCGCCAACTGAATAAGCTGACGATTAAAAACAAGTATCCGTTACCACGGATAGATGACTTGTTTGATCAGCTGAAAGGTGCATCGGTGTTTTCAAAGATCGATTTGAGGTCTGGGTACCATCAGTTGAAAGTTAAGGAAGCGGATATCCATAAGACAGCGTTTCGGACTCGGTACGGGCACTACGAATTCCTGGTAATGCCGTTCGGGTTGACTAACGCTCCGGCAGCTTTTATGGATATGATGAATAGGGTGTTTCAGCAGTATCTGGATCGGTTCGTCGTGGTTTTTATTGACGATATCTTGGTATATTCAAGGTCGGAGGAAGAGCATGATGCACACTTAAGAGTGGTGTTGCGATTTTGAGGAGAAGCAACTCTATGCTAAGTTCGATAAGTGCGTAGTTCGCTTAGTGAAGTGACGTTTTTGGGTCATGTAGTATCGGTGAGGGGATTAGAGTAGATCCTCGGAAGGTTGAGCGATTTTGGATTGGAAGCCTCCTAAGTCGGGATTCTTTGAGATTCGAGTTTCTGGTTTTGGCAGATACTACCGTAGATTTGTTGAGGGTTTCGTTAATTGCAAAGACCGGATGACTAAGTCGTTAAGGAAGGGAGTCCCGTTCGTTTGGACCGAGAAGCAAGCAGGAGAGTTTTGATAAGTGAAGAAGATCTTGTGAGGCTCTGCTTTAATTCAACCCGAGGGGTGGTAAGGAATTCACAAGTGTCATCGCGATGCATCACACACGGGCTTGGGTTGTGTCTTTGATGCGGGAGGGTAAGGTTGTGGCTTACGCTTCTCGGCACCGAGGCCACACGAGGTCAACTATCCGACGCACGACTTGGAGTGGCGGTGTAGTCTTCGCCTAAAAATCTGGAGGCACTACTTGTACGGGAGAAGTCAATCGTCTACACGATCATCATAAGAGTTTGAAGTACCTATTGACTCGAAGGATCCGAATTTGAGGCGCCGCAGATGGGTTGAATTGCTCAAGGACTACGATCGCTCGATCGAATATCATCCCGCAAGGCTAACGTGGTGGCGACGCGTTGAGCCGTAGGGTTGTTTCGATTTAAGAGCTTTGTTTGCCCATTTGAGTTTGTGTACGACGACGGAGTATTCTCGCGAGTTGCAAGTTAAGCCTACTTAGGTTGAGCGAGATCAAAGAGAAAGCAGTTGGAGGATGAGTTCTAAGTGCGCTGAAGGTTACAAGTGCAGAATGGTGGTTTGGAGGGTTCTGACTTGTCTAATGATGAGGTTCTGTGTTTTCAAGGGAAGGCTTGTATGCCTAAAGATGTTGAGTCGAGGCAGAGGATTCTTCAGACGCGCACATAGCAGATCCTTATGCTATGCATCCCGGAGGTAGCAAGATGTATAGGGATCTTAAAGAGCGATTTTGGTGGCTCGGCTTGAAGAAAGAGGTGACAGAGTTTGTTGGAAAATGTCTGACTTGTCAGCAGGTCAAGGCTGAACATCAGTTGCCGTCGGGTTTGCTTCAGCCTGTGAAAATTCCTCAGTGGAAATGGGAAAGGATAACTATGGATTTCGTCAGTGGTTTACCGCTACGCCAAGCAAGAAAGATTTGATTTGGGTTATCGTGGGACCGTCGACTAAGTCACCCATTTCATTCCGTGAGAGTGGACTATTCACTTCAGAGATTGGCGAAGCTTTATGTGTCAGAGATAGTGAGACTGCACGGCATTCCAGTTTCGATAATCTCAGATAGGGATCCGAGGTTCACGTCGAGGTTCTGGAGAGCCTTGCATCAGGCTCTGGGTACTCGTTTGGCTTTCAGTACGGCTTTTCACCCCACGATCGGCGAGGCAATCAGTAAAGGGTCATTCAGATCTTGGAAGACATGCTGAGAGGTTGTGTCTTGGATTTCAGAGGTAGCTGGGAGGAGTTTCTACCGTTAGCTGAGTTTGCCTACAACAACAGTTACCAAGCAAGCATCAAGATGGCACCATATGAGGCGCTGTATGGTAGGAAGTGTCGCTCACCTACTTGTTGGACAGAGTTAGGTGAACGTCAGTTGTTGGGACCCGAGTTGGTTGCTGAGACCGAGGACAAGGTTAAGTTGATTCAGTCTCGTTTGAAGGACCGGCAAAAGTCTTATGCCGATCTTAAGCGAAGAGATATAGAGTTCGCTGTGGGAGATCGGGTTTTCTTAAAGGTCTCGCCTGGAAGAAGGTCTTTGAGGTTTGGCGAGAAAAGGCAAGCTAAGTCCGAGGTTTATTGGGCCGTATAAGGTATTGAGGCGAGTTGGACCCGATGGCGATCGACTTGAGTTGCCGCAGAGCTTAGCCGATTCACGATGTTTTTCATGTTTCGATGCTTCGGAGGTACCGTTCAGATCCATCGCATGTGGTAACAGTGGAAGAGATCGAGGTAAATCCAGACTTGACCATGGAGGAGGAACCAGTGCAGATTCTAGATCGAGATGTCAAGGTTCTGCGTAGGAAGTCCGTGCCTTTGGTTAAGGTTCTTTGGCGGAATCATGATGTGGAAGAAGCTACGTGGGAACCCGAGGATACGATGAGACAGCAATACCCGCAACTCTTTTGATCAGGTAATTTCGAGGCCGAAATTATTTTTAAGGGGGGTAGAACTGTAATATCCCGGGTTAGGGGCTATTTGGTGTTGCATGATTTTGCATGTGTTTGGTGTGCTGTGTTGCTATTTCGGGGTTTTCGGGGTTTAATGGTAGGCTAGGAGTAAGCCTGAATAGGTAGGAAAATTTTAGTTTTTGGCCTTAGGTGTGGAGAGGCGATAGAGTTGGGGCTTAAGAAAATAAAAGGGATTTTATTGCACAAAAGAGGAGTTGGTGGAGTGGCATTGTAGGCGCCACTAAGGGCTTGTGAATGTGACGCCACTTGCAGGGGGTGTGGTCCTGTGTTCAAGCTGCAAAGTGGCCACATTTTGCTTTCTTTTTGGACGGCATAGGAGGGAGGAGTTGTGTGTGATTTAAACTCCCCCTTGGACTTGGTCAAGGGTGACTTGGATGGTGGAGAGAAATTGGTGGAGGGGGACTTGTTCAAACTTTTGAAATGGTGGTTGGGAGTGAATAGGGGATTTGGCCGAATCTTTTGGAGAGTTTAGGGGGAAGTGACGGCTTGGGATGGGTTGTGTGTGTGTGTAGAAATTCATTTAGGAATTTTGGTACACTTTTGATCACATTTTGTTAGTAGAAATTCAACAAAGTTCTCATTCTTTCTTCTTAGAAAAAAAAAAAACTCTTCTTGCCAAATTTTGCTTTGCTTCCTTTGTTTGGTGTGACCGAATGCTCTCTCCCTATACCTTCTTCTTCTTTTCCACTTTATTGAACCGAAACTTGACCTCTAAAACATTTCTCCATCTTCTTTATTGCTCAAAACCGAAAGTGCAACCTCTATCCATCGTTGGTTTTTCTTTCTTCTTTCCTCTCAAACCCTATTGCCAGTAACCTCATTTCTCTTGACTAGACTCTCTTTTCTTCTCATACAAAGCCGAAAGTAGAGGTGTTAAACACTCAAGCCGAACCCTTCTCATCTGTTGACCGATTCCTTCTCATCTTTTAGACCATATTTCCTCTGTGGTACTTCTGAGTTCTAAGCCGAATACCTCCCTTCCCTTGGTGTTTTGTTGGCCGAACCTTTTCTCCTTTTTGATCAAAGTGCTGACCGAACTCATCCCTTCTCTCAGTGGTTGTAGTGGCCGAATATTAGTGGTGTTTTGGAAGCCTTGCCTTAATCGTTGGTGGTGGTAAGCTTTTGGCCGAATGGCCATTTCTTCTCTTTTTCCATTCTTAATCGTTTGGATTGATAAAGAGCCGAATGTGACTTTGTTGTTGAGTGCTAATCCTTTGGTGATAAACCGATTGTGTTATAGGGCATCGGGGACTTCAAGGCGATCAAGCGGTCTCTATTGTTGGGTAGTCATTTGGTTGTGCCGATTGTGGTAAAAGGACCATTAGTTGGTTGGGTATTGGTTAGAAAGCAAACCAATAGCAAGGTAAGGGTGATTCGACAATCCTTATGGGTCTTAATGGTGTTGGCCGAATGTCTTTGTGCCTAACCCCTATCTTTGGCCGATTGTAGGAGTCAATAATCGAGGGGTTTAGCATTCGCTCGTTGGGATTTCTAGGCTCAGAGTTACTGTGTGTGTATACTAACACACTTATATTTAGTAATATTATTAATAAAACCGTATGCCTACTAAAATTATGGCGAGTTGATGGATTGATATGATACCCATTTGGGTATGAGCTTGGATTCGGGTAAGTTATTACTAATATCATTATGAGTTCTCGATGATTTATATGATATCATGGCTATGGATATATGTGATATGGGATATGTGGTTAGACATAGTAGCATGAGATGCATGATTTGTATGATATGCATGATTACATGAGTATGGTATGTTGATGGGTGATAATGAGTGGAGGGAGCAATGGTATTTTTTTGTGCCGACGAGCACCGTTGCTTTGGTAGCACACTTTGTGACTTTGGGTCACCAGAGGTTTGGCACCTCCAGAGGTTTGGTACCTCGGCGTCTCGTCCTAGTGGCTCAGCACACACGATGGGTTGGCCCCCACGATGATTATACGGGATTGACGCCGTTGTTTTGGTAACACACGATGGGTTGGCCCCATCAACGCATTTGTGACTACGGTCACCGGTGCTTTGCAGCACATTGTGTCTTTGGGACACCAGTGGTTTGGCACCACATTGCGACTTGTCCCGTGGTGGTTTGACCACCGTGGGTTGGCCCCACTTGAGATACGGGATCGTCTGCTAGTTTTTGGGAAACACACGAGGGTTGGGCCCCATAAAGATTTGTGAGTACAGTCACCCGTGCTTTGTTAGCACAATTGTGTCTTTGGGACACCAAAGTGGTTTGGGACCACATTGACGGGATTATGTCTTTGGGACATCGTGTTTTGGTAACACATCGTGACGGTATGTCACCAGTGGTTTGGTACCACACGGGGTAGAAAGGAGTATGGATGGTTAGGATCGGGTTGCATTGATTGTATTGCTATGTATAATGGGTGTTAGCATGTTGTTTATCGGGAGCGGGATTTACACACTGAGTCACTCGACTCACCCTCTCCTTTGACATTTCAGGTGACTCGTAGACGCGGACTTGGAGCCGGGATGGACTCGGGGTGCACATGCCATAATAAAAGTGTTGCTTGGACTTTTGAATTTGGGTACTTTAATTATTTATTTTCAGTTGGGTTTTATTTGGACTTGTAAAAAGCCTTTAAATTATGCCTTTTATTATTATGTTTTAAGTTTGATTTTAATATGCTTTAACAGACTGATTGGATTAATTTGCTAAAACATGACACAACAACGATTTCAAAATTATAACGCAAGGTGTTTTCAACTATACCATCGGGTATCCCACTGATTTTACAAACCAATAAAGATCAAATGGCTTTAATCGTGAAATCAAATTTTACTAAGTCTAAATTTTAAACAACTTGTTTTTCAAGAAGAACAAAGTTTTATCAAATCCACTGAGTACAAATTCGAAATTTTCAAACATGTTTTCCCGTAACATACCAGATTCGGTCGTGGTGTTTGGACTGGGTTTGGGGTGTTACATCGTCGATACTGAGTAAGTGACACGGGCGTGCAACACGCCCGTGCCTAGAAGCCGTGGTTGAAATTGAGTAAGTCACACGAGCTAAACACAAGGCATACGGGGGTGGGCCTTGACCGTGTGCCCTAATCTCTATATAAACTCCGACCACTGTTCCTCTTTTCCCCAAATTTTCCCCCCAAAAAACCCTAGCCGTTCTCTCACACAACAACCTCTCTACTCATTTTCCCCTATTCTGGCCACCGTCGACTTCCCCTTCCTTTTCCACGCGCACCAGCCCTGTAGTCCACACCCGTAATGTAACACCCTTCACCCGTATCCAACTCCGGGACAGGGTTTGAGGTGTTATCAAACTTAAACCATTCACAATCATACAAAACCGGGTTCCTAAATTTCGCCCAAAATTAAAACTTTTCAAACACATGCATTTGACTTTGTCATCTATTTAATCACTTATACCACATAACAAGACATTAACACATACCATGGACAAATAGGCTTACAAGCCAAAATCATTATAAGCCACATCACATGGATATAATCAACAAATTTGTATAAGCCAATACATTTGGCTAATCACAACAACATCCATCGTAGAAAAGCTAAGTCCATATACATGCCACTCACTTGAAAACATTTAACATACACATGCCAATACTCTAAGGATAATGGCTCGATAGTGTGATGCTGCCTCGGACGATCTCCAACCCTAGGCTGACCTGAAAAAACAAAAAGAAATGGAAAGGAGGGAGTAAGCTTTACGCTTAGTAAGCTCGCATGAAAGTAATAAGCAATGTGATAACATGCTATTTTCATATTCTTTCTATTTATTTAAATTCCAGTTCAGTTGTTTTCTCGAGTCACAGTCATTAAATTATTTATATCTGGAGCTACGGAACTTGAAATTAAGATCCATTAATTTTCCCTAAAACTAGACTCACATATATTATTACCATAAAAGTTTCACAATTTTTGGTTTAGCCAATAAGTACATGTCATTCTTTAAAGTATCCCCTGTTTTGTTGTACTACAGTTTTGACCTTTCTTTACTAAAAATTAATTATCTCATTGTACAAAATTCGAATGACGTTACCGTATATTTCTATTGAAAATATACTAATAAATAAATTCAAGTATATAAATTTTATCCCATGATTAATTTTTTAAAATTTTTAATGATTTTCCAAATTTAGAATAGGGGATTCTGACATCATTCTGACCCTGTCTAACAAAAATTCAAATATCGCAGAATATGAAATTATTTTGTTTGCACCGTTTCTTTTATGTGAAAATATAGTTATTCAGCTTTAATTTCATATCTTATTCAACCTCTAACTCGATTTCCACCATTTTTGGTGATTTTTCAAATTCATACAACTGCTGCTATCCAAAACTATTTTGTTGCCAAATTTACTCTTTCATAATTTCACTTATTCCATTTCATCTTACCGAAATTTCGATCAAATATCGAGTACATTGTTCATAAATTTTCACACTTATACATACACTTATTCATCACATAATCATATTCAATTACACTTAGTCGTTACACGATCACATGTATTTTCATTTAGTAAATTTCCCGTTGAACTCATCGGAATAATAATGATACACACGGTGCTTTGCGCACATGGTACCACCACCCTTGTAGCGGGCTATCCGTGAACATAGTAGCAGCGCACTTAGTACTACACATGCGACCTATCCATCTGATACACGTAGTAGCCTGCACTTAGTACTACACACGTGGCCTAAAACCATCTTGTAGCTCTCTTGTACACATAGTGGCCTGCACTTAGTACCACACATGTGACCTAGCTACCTCATTCGTATCTTTTCTATTCCTAAGGTTCAACCAGGAATTTTCACTTTTCATCATTTTACCAATTCATCCATAATCAATCACAATTTATAATTTACATCAAATAATTACACCATATTCAACCATATCTCATATAATATAACAAAATATTAAAACATAAATAAAATGATGTATTATTTACATACAAACATACTTGTCAAAATCTCGTCAGGTACAACCGTGTAGCGACTCATACATCCCATGTAATATTAGTTTAACATTTAATTCATGTAACATTAATTTGCCATTCAATTTCACATGACACGACAAACATCACATTTTCCATACCATACATACCATCCATCATCTTCTCCTAAACATATTAAATCATAAAATTTATGTCATATCAATAGAGAATTACAATTCAAGCATGGTGTTGCATTATTATTAACACACGAACTTACCTTAGATCCAGAAATGGCAATTTACCATTTTAGTCCATAACCTTGTATTTTTCCGATTTAAGCCCGAATCTCAATTTCCTTGATCTATATCACATTTATCCTACTAATTAGTCACATTATTCATATGCGTCAAAAAATCATATTTTTACAAATTTGTACTTTGACCCCTAAACTTTCACATATTTGCACTTTTGCCCCAATGATTGTAAAATGATTTTTATTCAATTTCCTTTCATTTCCAGCCTAGCCGAATCATTTTCATAACTATGGAATCCCCCAATTTCCACTAAATCACCCTTTTATGACTAACTTTTACGATTTAGTCCTTTTTAAGCATTTTTGCCGAAAATCACTTAGCAAAAGTCATTTATTACACACCGAGCCTTCATATTCTACCATTAAAAATCAAAATACATGCATACCATTCATGGGTAAATTTTTAAACATAAACCCTAGCTCAAAATAATGGTAGAAATGAGTAAAGCATGTTACCGGGATTTCAAAAATGTAAAGAACATAAAAAATGGGGCTTGAATGCACTTACTATTAAGCTTGGAAGCTTGAAAACCCTAACCATGTCTTCTCCCATACAATATTTGGCCATAGGTAGAAGATGGACAAGAAATTTGGCTTTTTTTTGTCTTTTAGTCCATTTAATGTCCAAATGACCAAAATACCCTTTTATCCTTTCTTTGAAATTTTATCCATCCAAGCCCATTTTTGTCCAAAATTTTAGAACTTGGTCAAATTTATATTTAAGAACCTCTAATTAAAAATCCAATTCAATTTCATACTAAAAACTTCTAGAACTCATATTTTGTAATTTATTCAATTTAGTCCTTAAAGTCTAATCGAGCACCTTAGTTCTTCATGAAATTTTCACACAAGTACGTAAACATATCATATACCTTATAATAATCATAAAATAATTATTTCTACTTCAGATTCGTGGTCTTGAAACTACTATTCCGACTAGGCCTTAATTCGGGATGTTACACGTGTAAGACCACCACGATCGTGCGAACCAACCACGTCTGTGTGCCCCCTCCCACCACCCCACCGCCGGTCACCATTTTCTTCCCCTCCATTTTCATTCATTTTTTTCTCTTATTTTATTCTCTTATTTATTTTTCCTTATATTATTGATTATTCTTCTATTCATCATTAGTTTCAGTTAGATTAGATTTTTTTTCATTATTTTGCTAATTTTTATTTAGTTATTTTATGTTTATTTCTAATAAACTGTAATATGAGCATATTTTAATCCCACATTTAGCATGCTTTTGGATGATTTAAGCATTGAATTGTGGAATCTGGTGCTTTTAATCCTTTGATTTCATGTTTTATACTTAGGAGAGCACTGGAGGATGAAAAGAATAAGAAAAGGGCCAAAAACGGAGCAAATGGGCCAAAGCACGAAATTGACACGGCCTGGGCCCAAGACCATAGGCCGTGCCTCCTTAACAGACCCGACCACAGCCTGGCCACGATTCACACGGGCGTATGCCATGGGCGTGTCCCTGACGTGACAAAGAAGAGTTTTACTCGGATTAGGGTACTTAGAGGCAAAGAAAGGCATTCCAAAAGCCTATATAAACACCCTAGAGGCCAACCTTCAGGGGGCGTCCAGTTAGGCAGAAGAGCCAAGCCAAAGTGGTCAAAATTGTGGGATTTACTCAAAGAAAGCCAGTTGATTCATCTCAAAAAGCCGGAGTTATACTCAAGACGGAAGATCTTCCCTTCAATTTCCTTCAGGGGTTTTAGGTTTTTTCTTATGTTTTGTTTCATATTTTCTTCTGAGATGTATTCTTTTATTATTATGAACTAAACCCTCAAATACCTGAGGGGGATGAAACCTAAGACGGATCTTGTTATTATTTTCTGAACTATATGATAAATACTTGATTTGTTCTTAACTATGTGTTCTTAATTCTTGTTCTAATATTTCAGGATATTGATTCAAGTATTGATGTGCTTTGGCAGAGGAGGAATAGACCCTGTCTAAGAGTAGATCTAGCATAGTTAAGCGGAGTTGATCGTAACCCTAGAGATGGGATGACGAAAATCTATCGGATTAGGGTCAAACCTAATATGGGAGTCCATAGAACGAGTTAATGCAATTCTAGGGGTTTTAATTAGAAAGAGATTTCAATTAATCGACATAGGGTTAGACGTTAGTAGCCTCTAGAGAGGTATTAATATAAATTAGGGAATCCTATGGATCAAGTCAAGTGAACAAGTCGTCTGGTTTAGAGTTAGATAACAAGTGAAGTCTAGGTGGATTCTTCCTCGGGTATTGTCTTAATCAATTGGTTTTTCCCACAAGTATTTTCCCCAATTCATTCTCTTTGTCTTTGCATCTTTAGCTTAGTTTTTACTTACTTTTAGATTAGATAACAATTCACCTTTATTTTAGGCTAAATAATAAAAAGAGAGTTAGTATTAGTACTTTTGGTTCCTTTGGGTTCGACAATCCGGTCTTGCCACTAAGCTATACTACTGTTCGATAGGTGCACTTGCCTCAATCGTTGTCATAGTTAATTTCTAGGCTCAATCATTCTTTTTATAAATTTTTAAGACTTTGACACACGATCAAGTTTTTGGCGCCGTTGCCGGGGAACTAAAATATTAAGAACACTCAATTTTTATTACTTTAGCCATTTTTTTATTTTTTCAATTTACTTTTGTTTTTATTTTACTTTTAACTTTGCTAATTTCCTTCTTTTAATTTTTCCTTGCAGGTACCTCTAGTTTATAACTAGAAGGAACCCGACAGGACCCTTAATTTACGATTAAATTACATAGAAGAAGAACAAGAAGTCGAAACCAATACCACTAAAGAGATGGCTGAGAATAATCCGCTACCTCTAGAGGTTGCCGAATATCATGCTCCTCAAACTATGTATGATTATGCTAAACCTAATTTAACAGGAACTGAGTCAAGTATTGTTAGACCTGCTATTGCTGCAAATAATTTTGAACTGAAAGCTAACACAATTCAGATGATACAACAGTTTGTTTAGTTTGATGGTTTGCAGGATGAAGATCCAAATAATCACTTGGCAAAATTCCTAGAATTTTGCGATTCTTTCAAAATAAATGGCGTTTCTGATGATGCCATCTGTCTTCAGTTATTTCCTTTTTCTTTGAGGAACAAAGCTAAACAGTGGTTGCATTCTCTTCTACGAGGATCAATCACTACATGGGAACAAATGATCAAAAAATTTGTGTTAAAATATTTTCCATCGGCCAAAACGGCCAAGTTAAGGAATGATATCTCTTCTTTTGTACAGATAGATTTAGAGACACTTTACAATGCATGGGAGAGATTCAAAGATCTATTGAGAAGGTGCCCACACCATGGATTACCCTTGTGGCTACAGGTCCAAAATTTTTACAACGGTGTAAACCCTTCAACGAGACAATTGATTGATTCAGCCGCCGGCAGAACCTTGAATATCAAAACACCTGAGGCTACTTACGAATTCATTGAAGAGATGTCACTAAATAACTATCAGTGGCAAGTCACAAGGACCAAGCCAACAAAAGCAGTTAGTGTTTTCAACCTCGACGCAGTAACCATGCTATCAAATCAGGTAGAACTGATAAACAAAAAGATTGATGGTTTATGTGATTTTTTGTAGGTACATCCAATTATGCAGTGCAATATGAATGGAGGTTGGAGGAACAACACAGATTATCCACCTTACAACCAGCGCTGAAAACGAACAAGTTCACTATATGAGTAACAATTTTATACCTCAAAATAACCCTTATAGTAACACCTACAATTCAGGTTGGAGGAACCAATCAAATTTCTCGTGGGGTAGTCAAAGAAACCAAAGACAACAATCCTACCCACAAGAAAAGAAGCCAAACCTTGAAGAAATGCTGACAAAATTTATATAGGTGTCAGAAACCCGTCTCCAAAATACCGAAACAATATTTAATAATTAGCAAGCATCAATTCAAGGGCTTAAGGATAAAATTGGACAACTAAATAAGTTAGTTTCTGAAAGGCAACTAGAAAGTTTACCTAGGGAAAAAGAGCAAGTGAAAACAGTTACACTATGAAGTGGAAAGGATTTGATTGAAATAACGAAGAAGATACCACATGAAACAGATAAGGAAAAAGATGAGGAAGTTAAGAATGTAACGCCGGTACACGAAGAACGTAAACCACCAATCCCATATCCGGCAAAGTTGAAGAAAGACCAATTAGATGCACAATACGGTAAATTTCTTGAACTTTTTAAACAGTTACATATTAACTTACCTTTTATTGAAGCTATTTCACATATGCCGACGTATGCAAAATTCCTAAAAGAGCTTCTAACAAATAAAAGGAAATTTGAAGAAATATCAACAGTGGAACTTAATGAAGAATGTTCAGCTATCCTCCAAAACAATCTACCGACCAAATTAAAAGATCCAGGAAGTTTCACTATTCCCTATTTAATTGGTAGTTTACATATTAAGAAAGCACTAGCTGATCTAGGTGCTAGTATTAATTTAATGCCTTATAAAATGTTTAAGCAACTTGATCTTGGGGAACCAAAACCCACTAGGATGAGCATTCAATTAGCTGACAGATCTATTAGATATCCTAGGGGAGTTATTGAAGATATTTTGGTAAAAGTTGATAAATTTATATTCCTTGTTGATTTTGTTGTGCGTGACATAGATGAAGACATTGAGGTACCTTTAATTTTGGGGCACCCTTTTTTAGCTACTGCTAGAGTTGTTATTGATGTAGGTGATGGTAAACTTGCATTAAGGGTAGGCGACGAGGAAATTATTTTCCAAATTTATGATGCTATGCAGTATTCTAGAGAACAAGATGATTCTTGTTATTTTATTAATGCCATTGATCATTTTATTCAAGATTCTTTGCAGGAAATCATACATAACGACACAATGGAACTGTGTCTTGCCCAACTTGAGGGGGAAGATGATGATTTCGATGAGTTGAATTCTAATACATCTACCTCTAGACAAAAGAAAGAGGAGGACATTGAAATCAACGATGAAATTAAACAAAAACCTTCTATTGATGAGCCACCGAAATTGGAATTAAAACAGTTGCCAAAACACTTAGAATATACATTCCTCAGGGATAATTCTACGATACCAGTAATTATCTCTTCAGAACTGAAACCCGAAGAGAAAGACGAGTTGCTAAAAGTACTAAGGGAACATAAAAGAGCCATAGCTTGGAAAATTTCTAACATTAAAGGAATAAGCCCATCATTTTGGACCCACAAAATTTTAATGGAAGATGAGTATAAACCATGTGTACAACCTCAAAGATGATTGAATCCCAATGTGAAAGAAGTTGTTAAAGCTGAGGTAATTAAACTCCTAGATGCGAGAATAATTTATCCTATTTCAGACAGTACTTGGGTAAGTCCTATGCAGTTCGTTCCAAAGAAAGGAGGTATGACTGTTGTAGCCAACGAAAAGAATGAATTAATTCCTACAAGAACAATCATAGGTTGGAGAGTCTGTATTGACTATAAAAAGTTGAACGACGCCATTAGAAAAGATCACTTCCCTTTATTGATCAGATGTTGGAAAGATTATCTGGGCATATATACTACTACTTCTTGGACGAACTCTCCGGATACTTCCAAATCCCAATAGCCCCTGAGGATCAAGAAAAGAAAACATTCATCGTAGAATGCCTTTTGGATTATGTAATGCTTCCACTACTTTTCAACGCTACATGCTGGCTATCTTTGATGAACTTGTGGAAGACATTATGGAGGTATTTATGGATGATTTTTTAGTATTTGGTAATTCTTTTCATCTTTTCCTTAAAAATCTAAAATGAGTTCTAATGAGATGTGAGGAAACAACCTTGTTTTAAATTGGGAAAAGTGTCACTTTATGGTTCGAGAGAGGATTGTGTTAGGACATAAAATTTCTAGTAAAAGGATTGAGGTAGACAAAGTAAAGGTCGAAACCATAGAAATATTACCTCCTCCTAGTTCAGTTAAGGCTATTAGAAGCTTCTTAAGACATGCTGGATTCTATAGAAGATTTATTAAAGATTTTTCTAAAACAGCCAAGCCTTTAACGAAATTACTAGAAAAAGATGTACCTTTCAATTTTGATCAGGAATGTTTAGATGTATTTAATATCCTCAAAGATAAATTAATAAATGCTCCAATTATAATTGCACCTGATTGGAATTTACCCTTTGAACTAATGTGTGATGCGAGTGATTTTGCAGTAGGTGACATTTTGGGACAGTGAAGAGACAAGCACTTTCAGCCGATCTATGACGCTAGCAAGACATTAACAGCTGCACAAGAAAATTACACCACCACATAAATTTAGACAGTATTTGATATCATCTAAAGTTGTTGTTTACACTGACCATTCAGCTCTTCGTTATCTTTTAACTAAATCCGATGCAAAACTTCGACTCATAACATGGATTTTACTCTTATAGGAATTCAATTTAGAAATTCAGGATAAGAAAGGAGATGAAAATCTTGCTGCAAATCATCCTTCTAGGCTTGAAAATCCACATATTGAAAAACTAGATGAGAATGAGATAAATGACTCGTTTCCTGAAGAACAACTATTTGCTATATCTAACTCTGAGGTACCTTGGTTCGCAGACATTGCAAATTACTTAGCTGCTAACATCCTACCAAAAAGGTTACCACGTCATCAAAAGAAGCGATTCTTTGCTGATGCGAAAAACTATTTTTGGGAGGATCCTTTTCTTTTCTGTATATGTGTAGATCAAGTAATTTGGAGATGTGTTACAAAGGTAGAAGCAAGCAAAATCCTAGAACATTGCCACTCAAGACCTTCAAGAGGACATTACAGCGGGATTAAGACAGCATATAAAACGCTCGAATCAAATTTTTATTGGCCAACTCTGTTTAAATATGCCAACAGGTATGTTGCTTCATGTGATAAAAGCCAAAGAACAGGTAATATCTCTAAACATGATGTAATGCCTCAAATGTATATGCTATCATTTGAAATATTCGATGTATGAGGTATTGACTTTATGGGTCCATTTCCTAGTTCATTTAAAAATAAATACATCTTAGTAGCAGTAGATTACTGATTGTTGTTTTATGCGATGTCAAAGTATTAAAACTTATATAAAGAATGATCGAACCTGGAAACTAACTATGACAACGATTTGAGGCAAGCGCACCTATTGAACAATAGTATAGTTAAGGCAAGACTGGATTGTCGAACCCAAAGGAACTAAAAGTAACAATACTAGCTTTCTTTTTATTATCTAGCCTAAAAATTCAGAGAATTGTTTATCTAATCTAAAATTAACTAACAACTAATCTAAAGATGCAAAGACAAAGAAGAATGAAATTGGGAAAATAACTTTGGGAAAAACCAATTAATTAAGACGATATCCAAGGAAGAATCCACTTGGACTTCACTTGTTATCTAACCTTGAACCAGACGATTTATTCATTTGCCTTGATTCGTAGGATTCCCTAACGTATATTAATCCCTCTCTCGAGGTGACTAACGTCTAACCCTAGGTTGATTAATTGAAATCTCTTTCTAATTAAAACTCCTACAATTGCATTAACTCGATCTATAGAATCCCATATTAGGTTTCACCCTAATCCGGCAAAATCTCGTCACCCTATCTCTAGGCATGAGATCAACTCCGCTTAATTATGCTAGATCTACTCTTAGGTAGGGACTTTTGCTCCTCCACCTAAGCGCATCATACTTGAATTAATATCCCAGGAATATCAACACAAGAATTAAGAACACATAATTAAAAACAAGTCAAATATTTATAATATAGTTCAGCAAACAATAACAAGATTCATCTTAGGTGTCATCCCCCTCAGGTATCTGAGGGTTTAGTTCATAATAATAATAAAAGAATACATCTCAGAAGAAAAGATAAAACAAAACATAAGAAATCCCTAAAACCCCCTGAAGGAATTAAAGGAGAGATCCTCCGTCTTATGTATGATTTCGGCTTCTTGAGATGAATCAACTGGCTATCTTCGTGTAAATTCCCACAACTCTACCCTCTTTAGCCTAGCTGGACGCCCCCTAACTAAAGCCCTATGTTCCCCCCTTTGGGTTATATTTAGGGTGTTTTTATAGGCTTCGCAATGTGTTTTTTCTGTAACATCCTTAAATAGGGGCTCTTGCGTTTTATTATTTGCATGTGAATGACTTGAATATGATGCTAGATAGGGTGTCTTAGGGTCTGGATATGAGCCAAGGGTAGGCCCGGGATGTAGCAAAATTATCATTTTTGGGCACTTGCTAAGGGGAGCTGAAGGAGCTGAGTGTTAAGAATATTGTGTAGCAAGTTTTGGCACAAGAAGTGCCTTGGTAAAGTGGTAAGAAGGCGCCACTTAGAGCTCAGGAGAGTGACGCCACAAGCTAGGGTGGAGCTTTGGTTCGAGCTGCAGGAATCCCTCCTTAGGGTATTTCTTTTTGACGGCAGAACTGTGAAGAGTTGTGCTCAGGTGGAACTCTGGTGGATAGACGTTGAACAAGTCAACAGATTCAAA
This sequence comes from Gossypium bickii, assembly GCA_025503065.1. Taxonomy (NCBI): domain Eukaryota; kingdom Viridiplantae; phylum Streptophyta; class Magnoliopsida; order Malvales; family Malvaceae; genus Gossypium; species Gossypium bickii. The sequence goes on from CP106717.1 coordinate 110,459,556, forward strand.
ACGGGTGGAGAAGAGAAATTTGTGGAGTTTGAAGAATTCAAACTTGTTTGAATGGTTGGCCAGGAGAAAAACGATGAGAGAAAAGAGGGATTGAAGTGGGGGAAGGCTTAGCCGAATTGTGGGAGTGGCTAGGAGAGCTTGAAGCATTTGGTTTTGGTGTGTGGTTGGTGTGCCGAAATTGGGTTGCTTTGGGGCATTACTTTTCGACATTTGGGGTTGGTGTTTCACTTTTGAACTTCGATTTTTCCTTTCATTCTAGTTGTGCCGAAATCACCTTCTCACACTTGTTCACTATTGCGTTTTGGTTCTTTTTCTCTTCTCTCAAAATACCCTTAACCGAATGCTCATCTAAACTTCCCTTAGTGCCTTTTCCTTTTCTTCTCAAGTGCTTAGCCAAATTCATCTTGATCACCACACCACCATTACCAAAACCTTAAGAACCAAAACCTCACCTATCATTCATATCTTTGCTTTCTACTTTCTTTTTGTTGATTAGCCGAACCCCTTGGTAGTTTATTCTCTTGTCGAAACCTCTCTATTCTTCTCTTCTTATTCCAACACTTTGGCCGAATATCAACCATTGTAGATCTCTCTCTTTTTTTCTTTTCTCGTTGCTTGGTGGATCGATTTCGTTATTTGGAAGGGGTAAGTTTTGTTTTGGCTGAATCTCCCTTATCTCTTCTTTTCTTTCTCTATCGACTCATATGGAACAGAATTCAAATTTTGGCATTTGCTTGGCATGTTTCTTATTCATCTATGAAACCAAATTCTCTTGGCACCCATAAATGTTCTTTCGGGTTTTGTGACAGCGGATTCATCATGGACCATTCGTCATCGCTCCTAATCGGTTTCGTTGGTGTAGAGGGGTAAGTGTTTCAATCGTTCGACATCTCTCTTTTTATGGTTAATGCCGAAGGCAGATATTCCACATTTCTTTGGTGCTTGGTCGAATACAGGAGGGGGTGATTGGCACTATTTCGTGTGGAGTTTTCGGGATTTGTCGACTTAGGTTAGGGTTCTAACTTTGGGATTCTAGTTCTTTATGATTTGATTCACTGCTTTAACCCGATTTAGTGATAAGGGTATTATGGATTCAAAGGCTAATCCAGCAATAAGTGGAGTGAGATCTGAGACTCCAGCCCCTAAGTTCAAAAAGAGGGCAGTCTTAGCGGTTCGTGACTGGCCATCGGGGTGTGGGCCGGTATCCGAGCAGGAGAGTAGACAAATCGTGGTAGTTTCGATTAACGACAGTACCGACATGAAGAGTGTAGTTTTACGCGTGGTCAGGTGTGTATCTCTTACACACTTCATATTCGATGTATAATATGTTAATAACTTAAACACTGTTAAAAGCCGGAATATGTGTAGATATCGATAAGTTACCCTTATGGGTATGAGCGAGGACCCCGGGTAAGTCCGTTCTGATAGTTAATGATATTTGATTTTTGACGAATATATGATATGTTGCAGTATATTGTTAATCGGTAAAGCATGTTAGTATTGTATGTATAAGCATGTGAATTAAAGTGGGTGTTATGAGAGGAGGGGGAAGATGATTATTTATGACTTTGGGTCACTAGTGGTTTGGCACCACCAGTGGTTTGGTACCACATATGATATTTGTGACTTTGGGTCACCAGTGGTTTGGCACCACATTACATATTTTAGCAACTCGTCCCAGTGGTTTAATACCACAGTGGGTTGGCCTCGCATATTACTCTGGAAAGGGATTGTCGCCAGTGGTTTGGTACCACAAAGTGGGTTGGCCCCACATATGGATAATTGTGACTTTGGGTCACCAGTGGTTTGGCAACACCAGTGGTTTGATACCACACGGGGTAGAATATGGAGTTGTGGATGGCTAAGTTTGGGTTGCATGACATTTTTACTTGATTATGAAACTGTGTAAGAGTGTTGCTATAATCGGGAGGGGGATTATACACTAAGTCTCAGTGACTGACCTCTTCTCTTATCTTTTACAGATGACTCGTAGATCGCGGATGTAGAGCCGGGCGGACTCGAGGTGGCCATGCAAATTGCTTTCGGTTTTAGTTTGTTCACCATTTTGGGTACTTTATTTTTAATTTGGTTTTATTTGGGTTTGTAATAAGGCCACTAATTAATATTTTGGGTTTATTTTATCTTGTTTAAGTTTGTCATATTTAGCTTAAGTAAACTACTTGACATGTTTAAATAACCGGTAAATCAAAGTTTTTTAAATTACACATCTTACCGGGTTTTCTAAACTTTACCATCGGGTAAGAATAAATAAGTGATAACAACAATCGGCTCAAACTCCTTTTAAATTGAGTTACTTTAAGTCAAATGTTTTAGAAACGGTTTTCAACCTTACACCTCGATAACTTTGGGATTTGCCTAAAATCACATGGTTTTCCTAAGATAAACGATAACATGCAGTTTTCTCAAAAAAAAAAAAAGGTTCTTCTTTCAAGAATTTTAAGCATCCAACATATTTTTGAATGACGATTCTTTCAAATTGAACCTACAACTTGTTTTGGGTCAAAATACTTTACCCTGTGACATGCCGAATTCGGTCGTAGTGTATTGACCGGGTTAGGGGTGTTACAATTTTGGTATCAAAGCCTAGGTTCAAAAGCTCGGCTGTGGGCCTGAGGCCCAAAATGTTTTAAATGTGGGTTTTTAATGGTCTGGTTGGAAAATACATGGTCTGGGAAGCATGGCACCGAGTCTCTGGCACCGATCCGCCCAGGTAAATACCCCTAACTGCTGTGTTTATATATATGATTATGATGATAGTGATATGATTGATAGTATTAGTGGATTACCGTAGAGACTGAAGCTCATAGGATTCTGTGAACTCGTGAAAAACAAGACTCCGTAATAATACTGTTCATAAAACTGTGCTGTAACAACAGTGGAATAAGTCTAATGCATAAAACTTTTGAAATCAGATAAATCAAGAGCGTTAGTCATGAGCACTTGAGGACGTGGTCGTAACACGCATGGACGCGGTCGGGTTGGGATTATCGTGGTTCGAACCGCAGGTCCGTCGTGGGTCGAAAAATGAGGTACCACCACCACCACCGCGGTCGCCGAGTTTTTCGAGGATCGACGGTGATAATGCGATGTCGCAGCGAGCATCGCGAGTTCTGAGAGAGGTAACCGGAGCGGTGGAGGTACGAAAACTCGAAAATCTATGTCTGAGCGACTCCGAGCCAATGGAGCGGAGGTATTCTGGGGTGTTTCTGGTGTGATCCCCAATACGGCTGAGTATTGGTTGGAGGCGACAGAGCGTGTCACGGACGATTTAGACCTTACGGCTGAGGAGAAATTGAAGGGTATAGTGTCTTTTCTCCGGGATGAGTCATACCAGTGGTGGCTCATAGTTCGGGATGGTGCGACAGCCGATGATCTCACTTGGGACTATTTTAAGGCAGCATATCAGAGGAAATACATTGGGTCCAGTTACATTGATGCACAGAGGAAGGCGTTTCTAAGGCTAGTTCAGGGGAGTAGGTCAATATCTGAGTATGAGGCAGAATTCTTACGGTTGAGCCGTTACACTCGGGGTATCGTGGCTACGGAGCATGAGCGTTGTGTCAGGTTTGAAGACGGGCTGAGAGATGAACTGAGATTGTTGATCGCTCTATATCAAGAGAGGGAGTTTGCTGTGCTGGTAGAGAAGGGTAAGATAGCCGAAGGGGTGAGGGAGTCTACGAAACAGAATTTGGACATGAATAGACACAAGAGGAGTTTTGGATCGTCAGGATCGGCTGGAAATTCTCAGAAAAGGGCTAGGTATGGTGGGCCGAATCAAGCTATGAAGCCTGCTGCTACTACTCAGGGACCAGCATAGTGTGCTCGATGTGGGAAATCCCATTGGGGAGAATGCTGGACTGGTGGTAGAGGTTGCTTTGAGTGTGGGTCGTTGGATCATCGTATAAGGAATTGTCCACGTAAGCTAGCTAGGAGGCAATCTGAGAGTCAGGGGCGTGCTCAATTCAGGAACGGAGGACAGCAACCGCAGAGGGGTCTTGGTTCTGTTAGGAGAGGTAATGGTTCTGGTCGAGGCCGCGGAGCACCGAGCAGAGGTGCAGGTAATACTGAGGCAAAGCAGCCTGGGTTGGTATATGCAGCGAGGCATCGAGAGGAGGGCAACGCACTCGACGTCATAACCGGTACGTTTTTAATTTTTGGACTACCTTATACCGCTTTGATAGATGTTGGTTCGACGCACTTGTATGTTTCCAGTAGCATAGTGGAAACCATGAACTTAGACTTTGAGATTACTTCTAGGGAGATGACAGTAATTAGCCCTCTAGGTCACTCTGTAGAAGTAAATAAACTGTATAGGGATCTACCTCTAGAACTCCAAAGGGTAGTGTTTGTGGCTGATCTGATGGAATTGCCATTCGGGGAGTTCGATCTAATACTTGGGATGGATTGGCTGGTGAAGTACCAAGCGAGTTTGGACTGCGCGGCTAAGCGCATGGTATTGAGAACTGTTGAAGGTGAAGAAATGGTAATGATAGGTAATAGAAGGGATTATCTATCTAACGTTGTTTCTGCTCTGAAGGCTGAGAAAATGGTCAGGAAGGGGTGTGAAGCGTTCATAGTTCATGGTGTGCTTTGGAGGTCAAGGAATCAGCTGTAGGGGATATCCGAACGGTGAAGGAATTTATCGACGTATTCCCAGAAGAACTTCCGGGTCTGCCTCCGGATCGTGAAGTTGAACTTGGCATAGATCTGTTACCCGAAACCGCACCAGTGTCTATTGCCCCGTATAGGATGGCGCCAAAGGAATTGGTGGAACTGAAAGCACAGATCCAGGAATTGTTGGACCGAGGTTTTATCCGGACAAGTGTTTCGCCTTGGAGAGTGCCTGTACTCTTTGTTAAGAAGAAAGATGGTACAATCCGGATGTGTATAGACTACCGCCAGCTGAACAAGTTGACGATCAAGAACAAGTATCCGTTGCCAAGAGTAGACGATTTGTTTGATCAGCTTAAGGAGGCATCAGTCTTCTCTAAGATTGATTTGAGGTCAGGGTATCATCAGCTTAAGGTGAAGGAGGCTGATATCCATAAGATGGCATTTCGCACTCGGTATGGGCACTACAAGTTCTTGATAATGCCGTTGGGGTTGACTAACGCCCTAGCAGCATTCATGGATATGATGAACCGGGTGTTCTAGCCATACTTGGACCAGTTCGTTGTGGTATTTATAGACGACATATTGGTGTACTCAAGATCTGAGGAGGATCATGATGCGCATCTGCGGGTGGTTTTGCAGATTCTGAGGGAAAAGCAATTATTTGCCAAGTTTAGTAAGTGTGAGTTTTGGCTTAAAGAGGTAACTTTCTTGGTTCATGTGGTGTCAGTGGAAGGGATCAGAGTGGATCCTCGGAAGATTGAGGCAGTGTTGGACTGGAAACTGCCTAAGTCGGTAGCAGAAGTTTGGAGTTTTTTGGGTCTGGCAGGGTATTACAGAAGATTTGCGGAAGGGTTTTCTTTGATTGCAGCGTCGTTGACCAAGTTGTTGAGAAAAGGGGTTCCGTTTGTATGGTCTGATAAGCAACAGGAAAGTTTCGACAAGTTAAAGAGGATTCTGACGGAAGCTCCGGTCTTGATTCAACCTGAAGCAGGGAAAAAGTTTACGGTATATTGTGATGCATCGCATACTGGTTTGGGATGTGTGCTAATGCAATGAGGGAAAGTAGTGGCATATACGTCTTGACAGCTGAGACCGCACGAAGTTAACTATCCGACGCATGATCTGGAGTTGGCTGCAGTGGTTTTCGCCCTGAATATGTGGAGGCATTATTTGTACGGGGAGAAGTCGATAGTCTACACGAATCACAAGAGTCTGAAGTACCTCTTGACTCAGAAGGACTTGAATTTGAGGCAGTGGAGGTGGATCGAGTTGTTGAAGGACTACGACTGTTCAATTGAGTATCATCCGGGCAAGGCCAACGTGGTGGCAGACGCGTTGAGCCGTAAGGTAGTGTCAGACTTGAGAGCGATGTTTGCTCATCTCAGTTTGTATGACGACGGGAGTCTATTAGCATAATTGCAGGTAAAACCGACTTGGATGGATCAGGTTAAAGAGAAACAGCTAGTGAATAAGGGTCTGAGTGCTCACAGGTTGCAAGTGCAGAGTGGTCGATTGGAAGGTTACAGCTTGACCAGTGATGGAGTGTTGTGTTTCCAAGGAAGAGTTTGTATGCCGAAGGACGTTGAGTTGAGGCAAAGGATTCTTCAGGAAGCTCATAGTAGCCCATATGCTATGCATCCTGGGGGTAGCAAAATGTACCGAGATTTGCGGGAACAGTTTTGGTGGCCGGGTCTAAAACGGGAAGTAATTGAGTTTGTGAGTAAATGTCTGACATGTCAGCAGGTCAAAGCTGAACACCAATTACCGTCGGGCTTGTTGCAGCCAGTGAAGATTCTGCAGTGGAAGTGGGAAAGGATTACGATGGATTTTGTCAGTGGGCTACCCCTTACGCCTAGCAAGAAGGACTTAGTCTGGGTGATTGTGGATCGTCTAACTAAATCAGCTCATTTTATACCTGTTCGGGTTGATTACTTGCTCCAAAAGTTAGCCAAGTTGTATGTGGCAAAAATAGTGAGGTTGCATGGAGTGCCGGTATCAATTATCTCGGATAGGGATCCCAGATTCACGTCAAGGTTCTGGAAAGCGTTGCATCGTAATCGGGTACGAGATTGGATTTCAAGATGAAGATTTCATCCCCAATGATGGGGCGATCGAAAGGGTAATACAAATTCTAGAGGATATGTTGAGAGGTTGTGTCTTGGATTTCGTGAGGTACTGGGAAGAATTTTCATCACGCGTAAATCGCGTACAACAATAGTTACCAGGCAAGCATTAAGATGGCACCATATGAGGCGTTATATGGTCGGAAGTGTCGTACACCTACATGTTGGACAAAGTTGGGTGAGCGTCAGATGTTGGGTCCGGAGTTGGTCGCTGAAACGGAGGAAAAGGTTAAGCTAATTTGAGCTCGTCTGAAGGAAACTTCGGACAGGCAGAAGTCTTATGCCGATCTTAAGCGAAGAGATATAGAGTTTACAGTAGGTGACAAGGTTTTCCTGAAGGTCTCGCCGTGGAAGAAAGTGCTGAGGTTAGGTCGGAAAGGCAAGCTGAGCCCTAGGTTTATCGGGCCGTATAAGGTGTTGAAACCTGTGGGACCAGTAGCTTATCAGCTCGAGTTGCCAGCAGAATTGAGTCAGATTCACGATATGTTTCATGTCTCCATGCTTAGGCACTATCGTTCTGATCCGTCGCATGTTGTGTCAGTGGAAGAGATCGAGGTGAGCCCAGATTTGACCATGGAAGAGGAACCAGTGCAGATTCTAGATCGGGATGTTAAGGTTTTCCGTAAGAAGTCAGTTCCACTGGTAAAAGTATTATGGCAGAACCATGGTACGGAAGAGGCCACGTGGGAACCAGAGGATGTGATGCGGCAGTAATACCCTCAACTCTTTTGACCAGGTAATTTCAAGGCCGAAATTATTTTTAAGAGGGGTAGAACTGTGTTGGAGTATTATGGATTCTGTGTTGGAGTAGACTAGTCCTAGGGTTCAATAGCCCTAATCTACTAATCTACTTTCCCATAAAAGCCCATACAGTTCACATATTCAAATCACTTCAGAAGTCAGAAGTACTTTACCTGGTGGACTTCGGGCCAGAGATACAGGTGCCATGCCAGAATAACCTGAAATAAAAGTCCATATTTTAAAAAGCCCATCTTTGAAAATGTTTTTGGACCCAAAACCCTCAAAGATGAGTTTTGAACTGAGCTCTGATACCAAACTGTAACACCCCAAACCCGGCCCACGAGCCTTGACCGGATCTGGTATGTCACTGCGGAAAACGTTTGAAAACAATTTTGACTTACAGATGAAAACTGAAAATTTGTTGACTTTTGTAAAATATTGTGTATTTAAAATTTATAAGTAAAACTTTATTGTCACACATTCCCGGATTCAAAACTTTAATGTATATTTTTTTTATATACGTTGCTAAAAATAAAATCATTTTCCACATAGTAATTAAATCTTCAATCCTTCTAGAACATAATAACAATTTCAAATACTTTAAGTGGCCCTTATTACATCAAATAAATATTCGAAGTACTAAAACATAAATGTATAAAACAATAAAACATCTTCTGCGTAAATATAATTTCTGCATGAAAATTTGCTTCTGCATGGCCACCTTTGTATCCTCTCCAACCCAGTCCAAGGATCACATATCACCTACGTTGTTGATAAATATTTGGGTGAGTCACACGGACTCAGTGTGTAATTAATCCACTGAATTCCACCCACATATCAAACCACATATCAACCCATATAACAGATAACAAGGCAACTTATTCGCATAATATCACATTCTGGGCTTGGCCCATATTCATACCACTTATCAGATAATAAGATAATTAACCACTTGATTTCACATCTTGGGCTTAGCCCCTTTCCATACCAATCCACATTCATATGTTTGGGCTTGGCCCATTTCCACATCAATCCACATTCACATACTGGGCTTGGCCCATTTCCACATTAAATATCTCAATGCCACACATAATCATGCATAGTGCACCCAACCCAAACCTAGGGTCCATCCTCTATACACCCCCGTATCCAGCCACCACACACCAGGGGATTAACGACAGTACCGACGTGGAGAGTGTAGTTTTGCGCGTGATCAGGTGTGTATCTCTTACACACTTCATATTCGATGTATAATATGTTAATAACTTAAACATTGTTAAAAGCTGGAATATGTGTGGATATTGATAAGTTACCCTTATGGGTATGAGCGAGGACTCTGGGTAAGTCTGTTCTGATAGTTAATGATATTTGATTTTTGATGAATATATGTTATGTTACAGTATATTGTTAATCGGTAAAGCATGTTAGTATTGTATGTATAAGCATGTGAATTAAAGTGGGTGTTATGAGAGGAGGGGGAAGATGATTATTTATGACTTTGGGTCACCAGTGGTTTGGCACCACCAGTGGTTTGGTACCACATATGATATTTGTGACTTTGGGTCACCAGTGGTTTGGCACCACATTGGATATTTTAGCGACTCGTCCCAGTGGTTTAATACCACAGTAGGTTGGCCCTACATATTACTCTGGAAAGGGATTATCGCCAGTGGTTTGGTACCACAGAGTGGGTTGGCCCCACATATGAATAATTGTGACTTTGGGTCACCAGTGGTTTGGCAACACCAGTGGTTTGGTACCACACGGGGTAGAATATGGAGTTGTGGATAGCTAGGTTTGGGTTGCATGACATATTTACTTGATTATGAAACTGTGTAAAAGTGTTGCTATAATCGGGAGGGGGATTATACACTGAGTCTCGGTGACTCACCTCATCTCTTATCTTTTACAGATGACTCGTAGATCGCAGATGTGGAGCCGGGCGGACTCAAGGTGGCCATGCAAATTGCTTTCGGTTTTAGTTTGTTCACCATTTTGGGTACTTTATTTTTAATTTGGTTTTATTTAGGTTTGTAATAAGGCCACTAATTAATATTTTGGGTTTATTTTATCTTGTTTAAGTTTGTCATATTTTGCTTAAGTAAACTACTTGACATGTTTAAATAACCGGTAAATCAAAGTTTTCTAAATTACATATCTCACCGGGTTTTCTAAACTTTACCATCGGGTAAGAATAAATAAGTGATAACAACAATCGGCTAAAACTCCTTTTAAGTTGAGTTACTTTCAGTCAAATGTTTTAAAAATGGTTTTCAACCTTACACCTCGATAACTTTGGGATTTCCCTAAAATCACATGGTTTTCCTAAGATAAACGATAACATGCAGTTTTCTCAAAAAAAAAAAGGTTGTTCTTTCAAGAATTTTAAACATCTAACATATTTTCGAATGACGATTCTTTCAAATCGAACCTACAACTTGTTTTGGGTCAAAATACTTTACCCTGTGACATGCCGAATTCAGTCGTAGTGTATTGACCGGGTTGAGGGTGTTACATCTTCGCTCTGAAGTATCCTAATCCGAGTGAAATTTCTCTTTGTCACGGCAGGGACACGCCCATGGCACACGCCCGTGTGAATCGTGGCCAGGCTGTGTTCGAGATTGTTGAGTGAGGCACGGCCGTTTGGATTTCGTGATATGGCCCATTTACTCCGTTTTGGGCCCATTTTCGTTCTTTTCATCATCTGGTGCTCTTTTGAGTATAAAACATGAAAACAAAGGATTAAAAGCACCAAATTACATAATTCAAGGTTTAAATCATCCAAAAGCATGCTAAATGTAGGCTTAAAATATGTTACTTTTACGATTTATCAAATACCCCCGCACTTAAGCTTTTGCTTGTCCTCAAGCAAAATTCTCAAGTCACAATTAAAATAAACTTCCTCGTTTCATAATATTCATCAATAATGTTTCATCATAATTCAAAAATAATTTATACATGGATAATTCAACTCAAAGAGTCCTAAAGAATCAAGCAATCTAGGTCATACATTTGTAGTACAAAAACATAGGCGTTTCCCCTCATCTAAATCATTACCCTTGATTCAAAATCGACAAGAACTGACATCCTCACTAAAGATTTACTCAAATCACTCAAAGTGTTTAAGGTTCAAAATTAAGCATTCAAAATTCAAACATGAAGAGTTAATCCCATAGCCTTGCATGAAAATCAGATCTCCACCACTATAATATGAGATGATACACAAATCAAAAGGTCTTTAACAGGGTTATAACGGGGTTTGGGTTAAAGGTGTGGATAAAGGCTGAATTAAAGGGTTAGGATCGAGATTGAATTGACAATTTACCTAACTAGAAATATCAAACCGATGATAATTACATAAATGTATAAAATAATAAAACATCTTCTGCGTAAATATAATTTCTGCATGAAAAATTGCTTCTGTATGGCCACCTTTGTATCCTCTTCAACCCGGTCCGAGGATCACATATCACCTGCGTTGTTGATAAATATTTGGGTGAGTCACACGGACTCAGTGTGTAATTAATCCATTGAATTCCACCACATATCAAACCACATATCAACCCATATAATAGATAACAAGGCAACTTATTCGCATAATATCACATTCTGGGCTTGGCCCATATTCATACCACTTATCAGATAATAAGATAATTAACCACTTGATTTCACATCTTAGGCTTAGCCCTTTTCCATACCAATCCACATTCATATGTTTGGGCTTGGCCCATTTCCACATCAATCCACATTCACATATTGGGCTTGGCCTATTTCCACATTAAATATCACAATGCCACACATAATCATGCATAGTGCACCCAACCCAAACCTAGGGTCCATCCTCTACACACCCCCGTATCCAGCCACCACACACCAGGGGATTACTAAATCACCCTCCAACCGCTACACACCAAATTAGCAATTAATGCCGTCTACGATGTAGCTCGTAGCTAACATCAACCACGATGAGGCACACAACTACTCATCAAACCACGATATAGCACAAATCCAATATCAACCACGATGGGGTACAGAGCCACTCATCAAGCCACGTGAACTTAATCACAAATAATCGACAACGCGACCTCAGTCGGTGCCAGTCCACGATGTAGCTCAAGGCTAACATCAAACCACGTACTCGAAGTACACTCGTACCTTCTTTCATATTCATATCCCATCCCATGCACATGCAACATATTATAAAGTCATGATAAAGAATGCATGTACATGTTATTCATTCAACTATATTTCCATAAACATATTCACATATCCACATTAATAACCACAATTCATCAAGTTCGATACTAACCTGATTATCGCCATACCCCTTAAGTGTATCTATTTCATATTTGTCACTGCACTTATTAGTAAACACATAGCACATGCAATATCACATATATCCTGGAAAACAGTAGGCTAACCACACACCTGATAACTTGGAGCACTACGCTCTCGATCCCGATGTTATCACTAAGCGATACTACGGCTACCTGCCTATAGCTTTCCCCTGCTGCTGGCCCATACCCCGGTGGCCAATTCCGAATCGCAGAAACCGATCTCTTCTTAAACTTCGGGATAGGGACTATCCCTTTACCTTCTCGACTGGCATCCATGTCCATCGACGAACACTTAAATCAAAACTGATCAATACGAACTCTTAAATAAATAACCAAATCACAACTTAACAATCTTACCAAAAATTGGATCAAAATCCCAAAATACTTGCCTACTCCTTGAGACTGTCAAAATCCTATATGCCATTGTTAGAATCGGCTATACACAATAAATCCATAAAGATGGCCTTTGGCCGATTATTATAGTTACTTACCTTGATGTTCAAAACCCAAGAGATCTCCTTCAATGCTCCTTAGCATTGGCTACAATCAAAAGGAACACATTACTATGGCCCGAAACATATTCGACCATCCCTAAACCAAAGCTTAACTATTGCTTCGGCCATCCCTAAACCAAAGCTTAACTATTGCTTCGGCACACCATTGCACAAGAACCCACAATCGATTGCTAAAGGAAAAGATTACTTACCAACCACAATTAAAACTAGGAAAGGTGGTCGATGGCCCTATCCTTAGAGGTTGCCAAACGAACAATCACTACATCCCATAGATTCGACTTAAGAGAACGACAAGAAAAGAATAGTTTTCGGGAAAAAGATGATACAAAATGACATAAAAAGAAGAAGAAGAAACTAGCATACCACTTTCGGCTTTTGAATGAATCGACTCCAAGGAAAAGATGCAATCGGCTATGACCTTAAAATAGGGAATGAAACATTCAGCTATCACCAAAATAAAAGAATGAGCTAGGAAAAGAGATGTAGGTTCGGCCAAGAACAAATAGAGAAAGAAGAAGAGAAGAGTTTGACGAATTTTGGCAATAGTGACAAGGAGGGTTCGGCTTCAATAGAAAAAGAAGAAAAAGAGAGAATGCTCTTGACTAAGAATTTTGGCAATGGAGATTAAAAGATGAACAAGCAATTTCGGCACTTAATCCCCCTCTACATAGCCGAAAATACTCATCTACAGAGTCCCTTGCCGACCACTAGCTTCTTCTCTTATCAAATCCCACTTTCTTCTCCTATTTTCTCTCTTTAACACCCATTCAAACTAAATTGAAAATATCCAACCTTTATCTCATCTTCTAGCCGAAATTTAAAAAGAAAAACAAGTCTTTTATCCTCATCTTCTCAGAGTCCCATGCCGTCCAATACTCTTCCCTCTCTTGACGTAAAAATAAAGGCTCCCATTTGCTTCCTCTGCAACTCGAACCTCCTCCCCTTTCTTACAGCTTGAAGCGCCCTTCACCAAGGCCCTAAGTGGCGCCTTCAAGCCACTCTACCAAGCCAGTTATTATGTCCTGAAACCCCTACTAATTTCCTTAAGGCCTCCTTAGCCTAGCTCCCCTTTTTAAACTTAAAATCTAATAATTTTCCAAAGCTTTCTCTTTCATCCTAGAGTTTTAGGAACCCCTAAAACACATCCAAACATACCTAAAACCTACTAACCCATGAATTATGCACGAACGCATAACCCTTAAATCTTGGATGTTACAGTTCTATCCTCCTTAAAATAATTTCTTCCTCAAAATTACTTGCTAACTAACCAACAGTCGTGCCATCCACTACGCTCTTGCTGCGCACTTTGATCTTAATAAAACTGTCATACTTCCTAGGCACATTCTCTAAGTTCACATCCAAGGTTTCAAACACTTCACTAGCTACACAAGAATGAACTATCTCTATAACAAGCAAAGCAATAAAGGATATTCCAAAACAAGGAACTTACCCGCTATCACATCTGGCACATCTTCATCCTCGCGACGACTGACTGCCTAAGCCAACCTTGGTTGTTTCGCATCTAAACCTTCTGCACCTCTACTTGGTGTTTCCACGACCTCGGCTAGAACCATTTCCTCCATGATTCAGATCACGACCCCTCGTCGCCTGAGGACAATTCTTAACCAAATGAGCCTTAGATCCACACCGGAAACATTCCTTATTATTTCCCCAACACTCTCCTGTGTGAGTTCTCCCACACCGAGCACAGGAACAACTCTGATTCTCAGCAACTGGTATAGATGCATGTACAAAATTCTCAATCCTTGGTCTTTTTCGAAAACCTTCCGACGATGCTGACGGTCCAAAGCTCCTTTTGTTCCAATTCTTATTCTTCTCCCGGTTCTGTCTCGCGGTCTTCTTCACTTCTTCAGCTATTCGAGCTTTCTCCACTAGAATAACAAAGTCCCTTTCTCTTTGCGGAGCAATCAACACTCGTAGCTCATCCCGTAACCCATCTTCGAATCGTACACACCTTTCGAAATCAGTAGCCACGATCCCCTTGGCATACTGACTTAACCGCACAAATTTCACTTCATACTCTGCTACCGACTTACTTCCTTGTACCAAGTTTAGAAACGCCTTTTTTTGCGAGTCCAGGTAACTAGCTCCAACGTACTTCCCTTCAAACTTAGCCTTAAAATAATCCCAATTCAATCGATCTGCAGGGGTAACATCTCTGACAGTGACCCACAATCGATAAGCCTCATCTCGGAGCAACGAGACAGCACCTTTCAGCTTTTCCTCAGCAGTACAGTCTAAATCGTCCAAGATTCTCTCGACCGCTTCCAACCAATACTCCGCTACATTCGGAGCTACTCCAGATATCCCCCTAAAAACTTCAGCTCCATTCGACCTAAGTCTTTCTGACACTGACTTTCGAGCTCCATTTCCCATACCAGCACTTGCCACTCATTCTAGCATTCGCAGCATAGCTCGCGATACCGCGTCATCTCCTCCTGTCTGATCTTGATCCTCCGCGCCCATTGCTGGTGGTGGCATATCACTTTCTGACTCATGGCCAGACCCTACTGGTTCTGATACAGTCATTTGACCACGTCCTCTAGAACTCATATCTAACGTCGCAATTTAATCTGATTAAAAAGTTTTATGCATTAGTATTTTTGTTCCACTTGTTTATCCGCGAACAAATTTTATGAAAAGAAGTTTCAGAGATAGTTCTTTCGATCAATCAAAGTTTCAACTCAAGTTTACTATTCTAACTCAGAGAATCACATTCACATTCGTCGATGACAGCACATTCGTTCATCCACAATATTCACCATACTACTATGGCATCTTATCCTTCCCAACCCATGGGTAATTTCGTCATTTATCCTATAAGGATATTTTGGTAATAAATCAGGGTCAATTTGAAAATCTTTACGAATCTAGGGTATTTCAGAATTTTCAAAGCTCAAGGGTATTTTGAAATATTATCTTCCAAATCAAGGGTATTGCAGAAATTTCAGAAATCAGGGTTATTTTGGTAATTTTGTGAGTCAGGGATATTTTAGTAAAATATTTTTTTTTTCACATCAAATTTCGCAAAATAGGGATTTTTTTTAGTATTTTTGTAAAGTAAGAATATTTTAATAAAAGTTGTGGTAGTATGGAAATTTCAAAAAATTTCAAACCAGGGCCATTTTAATGATTTCACAACCAGGGGTATTTAAGTAATTTTGTAAATCAGAAATATTTTGAAAAATTTTCAAAAATAATTTTCTCAATTTAAAAGGGCAGTTTGTTGATTTCGAAAACTAGGGTTTTTATAAAAACATGGCTAGTCCCTTTCGGGTTTTAACTATCGGGTTTAGCCCGTGAATAAGTCCTCTTGGTTAGGGTGAACCGTAGCTACGCACCAGGTAGGATTCGAGTAAAGAGGAGGTGAGTCACTAGGACTGCTTAAATACCAAGCTCTTACTGAATCCACTCCTAGACATGCGCACAATGGTTGCCACACCCTAGCTCGGCGACTTAGTCACAGGTTTGTTTAATGATTCTTAAGTCTTATGCATTCTGTGTTGGAGTAGATTAGTCCTAGGGTTCAATAGCCCTAATCTACTAATCTACGTTCCCATAAAAGCCCATACGGTTCACATATTCAAATCACTTCAGAAGTCAGAAGTACTTTACCTGGTGGACTTCGGGCCAGAGATACAGGTGCCATGCCAGAATAACCTGAAATAAAAGTCCATATTTTGAAAAGCCCATTTTTGAAAATGTTTTTGGACCCAAAACCCTCAAAGTCGAGTTTTGAATCGAGCTCTGATACCAAACTGTAACACCCCAAACCCGGCCCACGAGCCTTGACCGGATCTAGTATGTCACTGCGAAAAATGTTTGAAAACAATTTTGACTTACAGGTGAAAACAGAAAATTTGTTGACTTTTGTAAAATATTGTGTATTTAAAATTTATAAGTAAAACTTTATTGTCACACATTCCCGGATTCAAAACTTAAATGTATATATATATATTTTATATACGTTGCTAAAAATAAAATCATTTTCCACATAGTAATTTAATCTTCAATCCTTCTAAAACATAATAACAATTTCAAATACTTTAAGTGGCCCTTATTACATCAAATAAATATTCGAAGTACTAAAACATAAATGTGTAAAACAATAAAACATCTCCTGCGTAAATATAATTTCTGCATGAAAATTTGCTTCTGCATGGCCACCTTTGTATCCTCTCCAACCCGGTCCAAGGATCACATATCACCTGCGTTGTTGATAAATATTTGGGTGAGTCACACGGACTCAGTGTGTAATTAATCCACTGAATTCCACCCACATATCAAACCACATATCAACCCATATTGTAATATCCCGGGTCGGGGGTTATTTTGTTGTTGCATGATATTGCATGTGTTTAGTGTGCTGTGTTGCTATTTTTATGTTTTAGGGGCTTAATTGTAGGCTAGGAGTATGCCTGAGTGAATGGGAAAAAGTTAGTTTTTGGGCTTAGGTGAGGGGAGCTGAAAGAGCTGGGATTTAAGAATTTTATTTTGGTTGTTTTGTTGCACATAAGAGGAGCTGGTGTAGTGGCAAGCTAGACGCCACTAAGGCCTTGTGTGGGTGACGCCAATTGCAAGGGGTGAGGTCATGGGTTCAAGCTGCAAGATGCTCACTTTTTGTTTCATTTTGACGGCATGGAGGAGGAGTGTTGTAGGCAGTTCAAACTCTGCCTTGGACTTTGTCAACTCATTCAAATGATGGGTGGGGAGAAAAAGGTGGAGGTTGACTTGTTCAACCAATTTGAATGAGTGGCCGTGAGCACTTGGGGATGTGGCCGAAATTTTTGGGGGAGTTTTGGGGAGTGGCGGTTGGTAGGTGTTGGAGTAGGGACGGCTTGGTGTGGGGAGTTAGTAGCCAAATGCATTTTTGCATTTTTGGCATTTTCTTGGCAATTTCGGTCACTTTAGCTTGAAACCATTTTCTCTTTTGGTCCTTGTTAATTTAATTTTTCAAGGTTTTCCTCTTATTTTCTTCACTTCTTGAAACCGAAAGACCAAAGCAATCATACATTGCCAATTTCCTTTCATTTCTTTTTCATTTAGCCGATTGTGCATTTGTTTCTCTCAACATCTTGTGTGCCGAAACTAGCTACCTTTCACTTCTCATAATCCATTCTTTTCTCCTAAGGTACTTGTGCCGAAACTCTCACTTGCTTCAAACCGAATCCTTCTATTGTTTTCTCCATTCATCTTTTCATTTCTTTGTGCCGAAACCACAACCACTTGCATCTCAAACTTTTATTTTCTTTTCTTATACATTATTGCCGAAACTTCATTCTCATCTCCTATTTTCTTTCCCTTCCTTTTTCCATGCAAAACCGAATATAGGTGTGTGTTAAACACTTAGGCCGAATCTTCTTTTATTTTTTGGGTTGCATCTTAGCCGAATCTCTTCTCTCCTAGAAGTCCTCTTTTGGCCGAATACTTGGTTGTGTTGGACATTTGGATTTTGGAAGTAAGCAGGAGGAGCCTTCTTTTTCTGTTAAGCAATCGGTAAGTGGTGGTAAGGGCTGATTCTTTTAGTTACTCATCTAGTTTCGATAAGTCATAATTTTTAAGGGTCTAACTGGTTGTGTTTAGGAGGAGGCCGATTGTCAAGACGAACCATTGTTGGTTCGAGTTGGTAGGGAACCAAACGGTTGCAAGGTAAGGGTTATTTGACAAACCCTTTTGGATTAAATGGTTATGGTGAATGGTCTTAAAGTGCCTAACCCCTATGTTGGCCGATTGTTTTAGGAGCCGATAATCGAGGACTTAGATCGCTTTGGTGGGATCTTTAGACTCGTATTTACTGTGTGTGTAAACTAACACACCGATACCTAGTAATGTTATTAATTAACTCGCTTGCCTCGTTAAAAATCATAACAAAGATGTTGGATAATTGGATACCCAAATGGGGTATGTGTACGGATCCGGGTAAGTCTATTTTATTACAAGTTCTATTATGGATATCTTGGATATTATGATCTATGCTATATATATGCTATGAGATGCAATGTTGGGCATGTTTGCATGAGTTACATGATTTGCATATTGTGCATGAGTCAGTATAACATGTATGGGATTGATGAGAGGAGGGGGATATGATATCCCGTGTCTTTGGGACACGTGTGTCTTTGGGACACCAGAGGTTTGGCACCTCCAAAGTGGTTTGGTACACAGATGATATATTGTGACTTTGGGTCACCAGAGGTTTGGCACCTCGCCTCGTCCCAGTGGCTTAGCACCATGGTGGGTTGGCCCCACACTTGATTATACGGGATTGACGCCAGTGATTTGGTATCACACGATGGGTTGGCCCCATCATCGGATTTGTGACTGCGGTCACCAGTGGTTTGGTACCACATTGTGTCTTTGGGACACCAGAGGTTTGGCACCTCATTGCGACTCGTCCCTGTGGTTTGACACCACCATGGGTTGGCCCCACTTGAGAGATACGGGATTGTCGCTAGTGATTTGGTATCACGCGATGGGTTGGCCCCATCATTGGATTATTCGTGACTTCGGGTCACCAGTGGTTTGGCACCACACCTATGGATATTATGACTTTGGGTCACCAGTGGTTTGGCACCACCAGTGGTTTGGTACCACACGGGGTAGAAAAGGAGATACGGATGGTTCGGATCGGGTTGCATTAATTATGTTGCTATGTATGATGCGTGTTAGCATGTTGTTTCTTCGGGAGCAGGATTTATGCACTGAGTCATTCGACTCACCCTCTCCTTTGACATTTCAGGTGACTCGTAGACGCGGACATGGAGCCGGGATGGACTCGGGGTGCTCATGCCATGCTTAATAAAGTTTTACTCAGACTCTAACATTTGGGTACTTTAGTTTAATTACTTTTATTTGGGTTTTGTTTTGGATTGTAAAAGGCCTTAAAATTATGTTTATGATGTTTATGCTCTAAGGTAGATTTTTAACATGCTTTAACAAAATAATTTGGTATGAATTTTACTAAAATTTGGAAAGACAATGATCTCAAACCTATAACGCAATGTGTTTTAAATTATACCATCGGGTATCACACTATGTTTTGATATTAAGTAAACTCAAAGGTTTTCAAACCAAACTCGATTTTCTACCAAGTTAAAATGTTTTAAGCAACACTAAGGAACTATTGAGTTTTGAATGAAATGAACTCGTTTTTTTTTTTACCACATACTTCAGATAAGTTTTCAAAATTTCTGGGTTTCAAATACACCATCCGATTTCAAGCAAGTCTACTCAAATTTTCCTTCAAATACACTATGTTTCCACCCAGCTTTTAAACGAAAAATCTAACCTCTCAAAAATGTTTTCCCCGTAACATACCAGATTCGGACGTGGTGTCTTGTCCGGGTTTGGGGTGTTACAATTGTGGTATCAGAGCCAAGTTCAAAGGCTCGGCTGTGGGCCCGAGGCCCAAAAATGTTTTAAAAGTTTGTTTTGATAGTCTTTTGTTTTAAAGTATGGTTTGAAAGGCATGGCACCGAGTCTCCTGCATTAGCCGCCTGTAAGTACCCTTACTATTGCTTATGGTTTCATGTACCGTGATTGTATGCTTAGCAATAGTAGGACTACTTTAGAAACTGAAACTGATAGGACTTTGTGAACTCGCGAGAACAAATCTCCTTAAATATTCATAAGACTTGCTTTAAAACAGTGGAATAAATACTGATGCATAAAATTCTTTAATCAGATACGTAGAGATATTAGACATGAGCACTCGAGGCGGACGTGGTCGTAATACTCGTGGTAGAGAGGTAGGTAGGATGACGGTTTCGAACCCGTAGGATCCGTCGTGGGTCGAAAATGAGATACCGGTTCCGCCACCAGCTGGAGGTGGTGAGTTCCAAGATCAGACCAGGGATGACGCAGTGTCGCAGGCGATGCTGCGAGTGTTGGAAAGGCTAGCCGGTATAGGTGGTGGCGCAGGAGTTAGGAAATCTGTTCCTGAGCGACTCCGGGCAAACGGGGCCGAATTCTTTCGAGGTGTTTCTGGTGTTGCTCCCAGCACGGCTGAATATTGGCTGGAGGCAACTGAGCGGATCATGGACGATCTGGACTTGACTGCCGAAGAGAAGCTGAAAGGCATAGTATCGCTTCTTCGGGATGAGTCATATCGGTGGTGGCTCACTGTTCGATGCAAGATGGCAAAGCAGAGGATCCGACATGGGATTATTTTGTGGTCGCATATCAAAAGAAGTACATTGGAGCTAGTTATATTGACTCTCAGCGAAAGGCATTTCTGAGGCTTGTTCAGGGGAGTAAGTCTGTTTCCGAGTACGAGGTCGAAGTTTTTGAAATTGAGCCAGATGCTGGGGCATTGTGGCTACAGAGCACGAGAGGTGTGTTCGCTTCGAGGATGGTCTGAGAGACGAGTTGAGACTGCTGATTACTCCACAATAGGAGCGTGAGTTTGCTGTCTTAGTTGAGAAGGCTAAGGTAGCCGAGGGTGTTAAGGAGTCCGTGAGGGAGGTATGGGACGAGTAAATAGGCATAAGAGGAGCTTTGGGTCTTCGGATCGTCGGGTAATCCGTAGAAAAGGGCTAGACCGAGTGGGCCGAATCAGCCTGCTAGGTTTGTTGCTGCTAGGCAGGGACCGCCGCAGTGCAATCAGTGTGGGAAATTTCATTGGGGTGGCTGCTGGACTGGAGGAAAAGGTTGCTTCGAGTGTGGTTCTCTGGAGCACCGTGTGAGGGACTGTCCGCGTAAGTTGGCCAGGATTCAGTCTGAGAGTCAGGGCCGTAATCAGTTTAGAGGTAATGGACCGCCACCGCAGAGGGTCGTGGTAATGGCAGCAGGTGTTAATGGTTCTCGTCGAGGCCGTGGAGCACCCGCAGGTGCGGTAGTTCCGAGGCCGCATACCGGGTTAGTGTATGCTGCG
The DNA here is from genome assembly GCA_025503065.1 of Gossypium bickii. NCBI lineage: Eukaryota > Viridiplantae > Streptophyta > Magnoliopsida > Malvales > Malvaceae > Gossypium > Gossypium bickii. The sequence continues at coordinate 110,480,800 of CP106717.1, forward strand.
AGGCGCCGAGAGGAGGGCGACGCACCGGACATCATAATCGGTACGTTTTTGATCTTTGGTTCTCCATTTACTACTTTGATTGATGTGGGTTCGACGCATTCTTACGTTGCTAGTAGTATAGTAGAGACCATGGACTTAGACTCTGAGATATCTTCTAGGCAGATGACTGTAATTAGCCCTCTAGGTCACTCTGTAGTAGTAGATAAGCTGTTTAGAGATGTACCCTTAGAACTCCAAGGGGTAGTGTTTGCTGCTGATCTGATGGAACTGCCGTTTGGGGAGTTCGATCTGATTCTTGGGATGGATTGGTTGGTCAAGTACCAGGCGGAGGTTGGATTGCGCGGCCAAGCGCATGGTTCTTAAGACGGTTGAGGGTGAGGAGGTGGCTATGATAGGTAATAGGAGAGATTACTTGTCTAATGTGATATCTGCTCTGAAGGCAGAGAAGATGGTCAGGAAGGGCTGTGAAGCGTATGTGGTTCATGTGTATGCCTTGGAGGCTAAAGAGTCAGCTGTAGAGAAGGTTCGAACTGTTAGGGAATTTGCTGATGTGTTTCCTGAGGAGCTCCCGGGTTTGCCGCCGGATCGCGAGGTAGAGTTCGGGATAGATCTGTTACCCGGGACTGCGCCAGTGTCTATCGCTCCGTATAAGATGGCGCCAAAGGAATTGGTGGAGCTTAAGGCTCAAATCTAGGAGTTATTGGATCGAGGTTTTATCAGGCCAAGTGTTTCGCCGTGGGGTGCGCCGGTACTCTTTGTTAAGAAGAAAGATGGGACGATGCGGATGTGCATAGACTACCGCCAGTTGAATAAGCTGACGATCAAAAACAAGTATCCGTTGCCACGGATAGATGATCTGTTTGATCAGCTGAAGGGTGCGTCTGTGTTTTCGAAGATTGATCTGAGGTCTGGGTACCATCAATTGAAGGTAAAGGAGGCGGATATTCACAAGACAGCGTTTCGTACTAGGTATGGGCACTACGAATTTCTGGTAATGCCGTTCGGGTTGACTAATGCTCCGGCAGCTTTCATAGATATGATGAATAGGGTGTTTCAGCAGTATTTGGATCAGTTCGTCGTGGTTTTCATAGACGACATCTTAGTATACTCAAGGACAGAGGAAGAGCACGATAAGCATTTGCGGGTGGTGCTACAGATTTTGAGGGAAAAGCAGCTTTATGCTAAGTTCAGTAAGTGCGAGTTTTGGCTTAGAGAAGTGACTTTCTTGGGCCATGTAGTGTCAGCTGAGGGAATTAGAGTAGATCCTCGAAAAATTGAGGCAGTTTTGGATTGGAAGCCTCCTAAGTCAGTGGCTGAGATTCGGAGTTTCCTAGGTTTGGCGGGGTATTACTGAAGGTTTGTGGAAGGGTTCTCGTTGATAGCAGCGCCAATGACCAAGTTGTTAAGAAAAGAGGTTCCTTTTGTTTGGACTGAGAAACAGCAGGAGAGTTTCGACAAGCTTAAGAAAATTTTGACTGAGGCTCCGGTTCTAATTCAACCTGAGGCTGGTAAGGAATTCACAGTGTACTGCGATGCATCACATACAGGTTTAGGTTGTGTGCTGATGCAAGAGGGGAAGGTTGTGGCTTACGCTTCTCGGCAGCTGAGGCCACGTGAGGTCAATTATCCGACGCACGATTTGGAGCTTGCGGCTGTAGTCTTCGCCTTAAAGATTTGGAGGCACTACTTGTATGGAGAGAGATCGATAGTCTATACGGATCATAAGAGTCTGAAGTACCTCCTAACTCAGAAGGATTTGAATTTGAGGCAGCGCAGATGGGTTGAGTTGCTAAAAGATTACGATTTCGATTGAGTATCATCATCCGGGAAGGCTAACGTGGTGGCGCACGCGCGTTGAGCCGTAAGGTTGTTTCAGACTTAAGAGCGATGTTTGCCCATTTGAGCTTATATGACGACGGAAGTATTCTGGCAGAATTGCAGGTTAAGCCTACTTGGGTTGAGCAGATCAGAGAGAAACAGTTAGAGGATGAGGTTCTAAGTGCGCAGAGGTTACAAGTGCGGAATGGTGGTTTGGAGGGTTACGGTTTATCTAGTGATGAGGTGCTGTGTTTTCAAGGTAAAGCGTGTATGCCTAAGGATGTTGAGCTGAGGCAGAAGATTCTCCAGGACGCACATAGCAGTCCTTATGCTATGCATCCTGGAGGTAGCAAGATGTATAAGGATCTTAGAGAGCAGTTTTGGTGGCCTGGTTTGAAGAAAGAGGTGACAGAGTTTGTTGGGAAGTGTCTGACTTGTCAGTAGGTCAAGGCTGAACATCAGTTGCCGTTAGGGTTGCTTCAGCCTGTAAAGATTCCTCAGTGGAAGTGGGAAAGGATAACCATAGATTTCGTCAGTGGATTACCGGTTACGCCAAGCAAGAAGGATTCAGTTTGGGTAGTGGTGGATCGTCTGACTAAATCAGCTCACTTCATTTCGGTGAGGGTTGACTATTCACTTGTAAGCTAAGCGGTCGTATGTGTCGAAATAGTGAGGTTGCACGTGTGCGCTTTCGATAATCTCGGATAGGGATCCCGGAGTTTACGCCGAGGTTTCGAGAGCGTTGCATCAGCCGGGTACGCGCTTGATTTTCAAAGATGACTTTCCACCCGCAAATCGACGGCAATCGGAAAGAGTTATTCAGATCTTAGAAGATATGCCGAGGGGTTGTGTCCTGGATTTCAGAGGTAGTTGGGAGGAGTTTCTACCATTAGTGAGTTTGCCTACAACAACGATTACAAGCGAGTATCAAGATGGCACCGTATGAGGCGTTGTATGGTAGGAAGTGTCGCGCTCACCTACGTGTTGGACCGAAAGTTAGGTGAACGCCGCTTGTTGGGACCAGAGTTGGTGGTCGGAGACCAAGACAAGGTTGTTGATTCGCACTCGATTGAAGGAAGCTTCTGACGGCGAAGTCTTATGCCGATCTTAAGCGGAGAGACATAGAGTTTGCTGTGGGGGATCAAGTTTTTCTGAAGGTCTCGCCGTGGAAGAAGGTGCTGAGGTTTGGGAAGAAAGGCAAGCTAAGTCCGAGGTTTATTGGGCCGTTTAAGGTTCTGAGACGAGTGGGACCAGTAGCGTATCAGCTTGAGTTACCAGCAGAGCTAAGCCAGATTCACGATGTTTTTCACGTTTCGATGCTTCGGCGTTATCGGTCAGATCCATCGCATGTGGTAGCAGTGGAGGAGATCGAGGTGAATCCAGACTTGACTATGCAAGAAGAACCTGTGCAGATTCTTGATCGGGATGTGAAGGTTCTGCGTAAGAAGTCTGTGCCTTTGGTTAAGGTACTCTGGCGGAATCATGGCGTAGAAGAAGCTACGTGGGAACCCGAGGATATGATGAGACAGCAATACCCGCAACTCTTCTGATCAGGTAATTTCGAGGTCGAAATTATTTTTAAGGGGGTAGAAGAATCGTAATATCCCGGCCTGGGGTTATTTTGTTGTTGCATGATATTGCATGTGTTTAGTGTCTTTGGGTTGCTATTTTTGTGTTTTAGGGGCTTAATTGTAGGCTAGAGTATGCCCGAGTGAATGGGGAAAAGTTAGTTTTTGGGCTTAGGTGAGGAGCTGAAAGAGCTGGGATTTAAGAATTTTATTTTGGTTGTTTTGTTGCACATAAGAGGAGCTGGTGTAGTGGCAAGCTAGACGCCACTAAGGCCTTGTGTGGGTGACGCCAATTGCAAGGGGTGAGGTCATGGGTTCAAGCTGCAAGATGCTCACTTTTTGTTTCATTTTGACGGCATGGAGGAGGAGTGTTGTAGGCAGTTCAAACTCTGCCTTGGACTTTGTCAACTCATTCAAATGATGGGTGGGGAGAAAAAGGTGGAGGTTGACTTGTTCAACCAATTTGAATGAGTGGCCGTGAGCACTTGGGAGGATGTGACCGAAATTTTTGGGGGAGTTTTGGGGAGTGGCCGGTTGGTAGGTGTTGGAGTAGGGGACGGCTTGGTGTGGGGAGTTAGTAGCCGAAATGCATTTTTTGCATTTTTGGCATTTTCCTTGGCAATTTCGGTCACTTTAGCTTGAAACCATTTTCTCTTTTGGTCCTTGTTAGCCGAATTTTTTCAAGGTTTTCCTCTTATTTTCTTCACTTCTTGAAACCGAAAGACCAAAGCAATCATACATTGCCAATTTCCTTTCATTTCTTTTTCATTTAGCCGATTGTGCATTTGTTTCTCTCAACATCTTGTGTGCCGAAACTAGCTACCTTTCACTTCTCAATCCATTCTTTTCTCCTAAGGTACTTGTGCCGAAACTCTCACTTGCTTCAAACCGAATCCTTCCATTGTTTTCTCCATTCATCTTTTCATTTCTTTGTGCCGAAACCACAACCACTTGCATCTCAAACTTTTATTTTCTTTTCTTATACATTATTGCCGAAACTTCATTCTCATCTCCTATTTTCTTTCCTTCCTTTTTCCATGCAAAACCGAATATAGGTGTGTGTTAAACACTTAGGCCGAATCTTCTTTTATTTTTTGGGTTGCATCTTAGCCGAATCTCTTCTCTCCTAGAAGTCCTCTTTTGGCCGAATACTTTGTTGTGTTGGACATTTGGATTTTGGAAGTAAGCAGGAGGAGCCTTCTTTTTCTGTTAAGCAATCGGTAAGTGGTGGTAAGGGCTGATTCTTTTAGTTACTCATCTAGTTTCGATAAGTCATAATTTTTAAGGGTCTAACTGGTTGTGTTTAGGAGGAGGCCGATTGTCAAGAGGAACCATTGTTGGTTCGAGTTGGTAGGGAACCAAACGGTTGCAAGGTAAGGGTTATTTGACAAACCCTTTTGGATTAAATGGTTATGGCTGAATGGTCTTAGTGCCTAACCCCTATGTTGGCCGATTGTTTTAGGAGCCAGATAATCGAGGGACTTAGATCGTTTCGGTGGGATCTTTAGACTCGTATTTACCAGGTGTGTAAACTAACACACTTATACCTAGTAATGTTATTAATTAACCTGTTTGCCTGTTAAAAATCATAACAGTATGTTGGATAATTGGATACCCAAATGGGGTATGTGTACGGATCCGGGTAAGTCTATTTTATTACAAGTTCTATTATGGATATCTTGGATATTATGATCTATGCTATCTATATGCTATGAGATGCAATGTTGGGCATGTTTGCATGAGTTACATGATTTGCATATTGTGCATGAGTCAAGATAACATGTATGGGATTGATGAGAGGAGGGGATATGATATCCGTGTCTTTGGGACACCGTGTGTCTTTGGGACACTGCAGAGGTTTGGCACCTCCCGGTGGTTTGGTACCACGTTGATATATTGTGACTTTGGGTCACCAGAGGTTTGGCACCTCGGCGTCTCGCCCCAGTGGCTTAGCACCACACGGTGGGTTGGCCCCACACTTGATTATCTGGGATTGACGCCGGTGATTTGGTATCACACACGATAGGTTGGCCCCATCATCGGATTTGTGATCGCGGTCACCAAAGTGGTTTGGTACCACATTGTGTCTTTGGGACACCAGAGGTTTGGCACCTCATTGCGACTCGTCCCTGTGGTTTGACACCACCATGGGTTGGCCCCACTTGAGAGATACGGGATTGTTGCTAGTGATTTGGTATCACGCGATGGGTTGGCCCCATCATTGGATTATTCGTGACTTCGGGTCACCAGTGGTTTGGCACCACACCTATGGATATCGTGACTTTGGGTCACCAGTGGTTTGGCACCACCAGTGGTTTGGTACCACACGGGGTAGAAAAGGAGATACGGATGGTTAGGATCGGGTTGCATTAATTATGTTGCTATGTATGATGTGTGTTAGCATGTTGTTTCTTCGGGAGCAGGATTTATGCACTGAGTCATTCGACTCACCCTCTCCTTTGACATTTCAGGTGACTCGTAGACGCAGACATGGAGCCGGGATGGACTCGGGGTGCTCATGCCATGCTTAATAAAGTTTTACTCAGACTCTAACATTTGGGTACTTTAGTTTAATTACTTTTATTTGGGTTTTGTTTTGGATTGTAAAAGGCCTTAAAATTATGTTTATGATGTTTATGCTCTAAGGTAGATTTTTAACATGCTTTAACAAAATAATTTGGTATGAATTTTACTAAAATTTGGAAAGACAATGATCTCAAACCTATAACGCAATGTGTTTTAAATTATACCATCGGGTATCACACTATGTTTTGATATTAAGTAAACTCAAAGGTTTTCAAACCAAACTCGATTTTTTACCAAGTTAAAATGTTTTAAGCAACACTAAGGAACTATTGAGTTTTGAATGAAATGAACTCGTTTTTTTTTTTTTTACCACATACTTCAGATAAGTTTTCAAAATTTCTGGGTTTCAAATACACCATCCGATTTCAAACAAGTCTACTCAAATTTTCCTTCAAATACACTATGTTTCCACCCAGCTTTTAAACGAAAAATCTAACCTCTCAAAAATGTTTTCCCCGTAACATACCAGATTCGGACGTGGTGTCTTGTCCGGGTTTGGGGTGTTACACATATAACAAATAACAAGGCAACTTATTCTCATAATATCACATTCTGGGCTTGGCCCATATTCATACCACTTATCAGATAATAAGATAATTAACCACTTGATTTCACATCTTGGGCTTAGCCCCTATCCATACCAATCCACATTCATATGTTTGGGCTTGGCCCATTTCCACATCAATCCACATTCACATGTTGGGCTTGGCCCATTTCCACATTAAATATCACAATGCCACACATAATCATGCATAGTGCACCCAACCCAAACCAAGGGTCCATCCTCTACACACCCCCGTATCCAGCCACCACACACCAGGGGATTACTAAATCACCCTCCAACCGCTACACACCAAATTAGCAATTAATGCCGTCCATGATGTAGCTCGTAGCTAACATCAACCACGATGAGGCACACAGCTACTCATCAAACCACGATATAGCACACAGCCAATATCAACCACGATGGGGCACAGAGCCACTCATCAACCCACGTGAACTTAATCATAAATAATCTGCAACGCGACCTCAGTCAGTGCCAATCCACGATGTAGCTCAAGGCTAACATCAAACCACGTACTCGAAGTACACCCGTACCTTCTTTCATATTCATATCCCATCCCATGCACATGCAACATATTATAAAGTCATGATAAAGAATGCATGTACATGTTATTCATTCAACTATATTTCCATAAACATATTCACATATCCACATTAATAACCACAATTCATCAAATTCGATACTAACCTGATTATCGACATACCCCTTAAGGGTATCTATTTCATATTTGTCACTGCACTTATTAGTAAACACATAGCACATGCAATATCACATATATCCCAAAAAATAGTAGGCTAACCACACACCTGACAACTTGGAGCACTACGCTCTCGATCCCGATGCTATCACTAAGCGATACTATGGCTACCTGCCTATAGGTTTCCTGTGCCGCCCACACCCCCCGGCACAATCCCGAATCACGTAAACCGATCTCTTTCTTAAACTTCGGGATAGGGACTATCCCTTTACCTTCTCGACTGGCATCTATGTCCATCGACGAACACTTAAATCAAAACTGATTAATACGAACTCTTAAATAAATAACCAAATCACAACTTAACAATCTTACCAAAAATTGGATCAAAATCCCGAAATACTTGCCTACTCCTTGAGACTGTCAAAATCCTATATGCCATTGTTAGAATCGGCTATACACAATAAATCCATAAAGATGGCCTTTGGCCAAATATTATAGTTACTTACCTTGATGTTCAAAACCCAATAGATCTCCTTCAATGCTCCTTAGTGTCGGCTACAATCAAAAGGAACACATTACTATGGCCTAAAACATATTCGGCCATCCCTAAACCAAAGCTTAACTATTGCTTCGGCACACCATTGCACAAAAACCCACAATCGATTGCTAAAGGAAAAGATTACTTACCTACCACAATTAAAACTAGGAAAGGTGGTCGACGGCCTTATCCTTAGAGGTTGCCAAACAAACAATCACTACATCCCATAGATTCGGCTTAAGAGAACGACAAGAAAAGAATAGTTTTCGGGAAAAAGATGATACAAAAGGACATAAAAAGAAGAAGAAGAGACTAGCATACCACTTTTGGCTTTTGAATGAATCGACTCCAAGGAAAAGATGCAATCGGCTATGACCTTAAAATAGGGAATGAAACATTCGGCTATCACCAAAATAAAAGAAGGAGCTTGGAAAAGAGATGTAGGTTCGGCCAAGAACAAATAGAGAAAGAAGAAGAGAAGAGTTTGACGAATTTTGGCAATGGTGACAAGGAGGGCTCGGCTTCAATAGAAAAAGAAGAAAAAGAGAGAATGCTCTTGACTAAGAATTTCGGCAATGGAGATTAAAAGATGAACAAGCAATTTCGGCACTTAATCCCCCTCTACATAGCCGAAAATACTCACCTACAGAGTCCCTTGGCTGGCCACTAGCTTCTTCTCTTATCAAATCCCACTTTCTTCTCCTATTTTCTCTCTTTAACACCCATTCAAACTAAATTGAAAATATCCAACCTTTATCTCATCTTCTAGCTGAAATTTAAAAAGAAAAACAAGTCTTTTATCCTCATCTTCTCAGAGTCCCATGCCGTCCCATACTCCTCCCTCTCTTGACGCAAAAATAAAGGCTCCCATTTGCTTCCTCTGCAACTCGAACCTCCTCCCCTTTCTTACAGCTTGAGGCGCCCTTCACCAAGGCCCTAAGTGGCGCCTTCAAGCCACTCTACCAAGCCAGTTCTTATGTCCTGAAACCGCTACAAATTTCCTTAAGGCCTCCTTAGCCTAGCTCCCCTTTTTTAAACTTAAAATCTAGTAATTTTCCAAAGCTTTCTCTTTCATCCTAGGGTTTTAGGAACCCCTAAAACACATCCAAACATACCCAAAACCTACTAACCCATGAATTATGCACGAACGCATAACCCCTAAATCTTGGATGTTACAATCCTTCTAATTTAATCATAAATGCACAATTAATAATGACTTACTCCAAAACATGTCAATAAAATCATAAATCAAAGAAATTTCATTCTAATCATAATATGAGAAACTTACTTTAGAATAAGGCATAAATCAGGAATTTTCAAATAATACTATAGTTAGCCTCCCACACTTAAGATGTACATTGCCCTCAATGTACAAAGATAGATAATATCATATAGTAAGAAAATTAAAAGAGAGGGAGAGAAATAAAACTTCCTGAATTTGGGATGAAATCCTTAGAGGATGTGAAAAATACGTTGGAGGGGTCGTTCTTTGGTGTGGTGGTTTCCAACGAGCTCTGGGCTAGATGAAGAAATTGGGAAGCTAGTGAAGCATTAGCCAGGACATAATAAGAATATTTCAAAATTTACTAAATATATATTTAAAGACAAGAAAGATAAAAAGAAATAATGTAAAAATTAAAATAAAAGTAAAAGAAAAGATGAATGGACAGAAAAGTCCTTATTGTTGGATGGTTCACGAGGTGGATGTTATTTCTTGGGCTGTATTGGGGTGGTGGTTGTGGTCGTGGTGTGATTCCTTAACAGCCTTTAGAACCTACAATCAATAAACTAAAATGAAATAAACTAAATTAAGCATAAGAGAGTCAAATAGAAGGAAAATAAAGGAGAAGGGAAGAGTAAAACAAAAGCTAAATGGTCTCAAAAACCCTTGGCTTGTCGAGTGGATGAAGCGGTCGGCATGAACTTATGTAGATCGGTCTCCCTAAGGGAGACTATGCTTGGATCCTTCCGCTTTTTCGACATAGGTGTGGTGTGGCTCGATAGTTGTTGGAAGAATTAAAGAAGAGAAGTAGGGAGGGGTTTTAGAAGGAGAAGGAAAAGAAAGTCATGTGGGAGAGAAGATGTGGGTGGTTTAAATAGAAAATTAGGGTCTGGTGCATCCCAACGCCCGTGTACCATGGGCGTGTGAATTCACACGGCCATATCACATGGCCGTGTTGTGCTTTGTTCACTTCTCCCATGCCCATGTTCAGGTCTCTACGCCCGTGTATGATCTAACAGTGTCAACCACAGCCGCATCGCACCACCGTGGTGTGGTAGTTGGAGTCCGTGACTCGAATCTATGATTTGTTCTGACTTGTACCATCTATGCCATGTCAGTACTGAGATTCAGTGTATCCACACGACCACAGCCACGACCGTGTGCAAGACCGTGTGGCTGGGAAATCTATACTTGGTTGATTTACAGTTAGGTGCTGAAAGGAAAGAATAAAATGAAATAAAAAAATATAGAAGTTAATGGGGTTAGTACTCGGGTTGCCTCCCAAGAAGTGCTTGTTTATAGTCTTAAGCTAGACTTACCTCTCATTCGAGTATTCATGGTGGTTTGAGGAGTTGAAAGTTCTTCCTCATGCTAGCAGTTCCATTATCATGATAAAGTTTAAGACAAGTAGCGTTTATTTTTAAAGTGCCAAACATAAGATTACTTACCTCGACTGTTCCGTATGGGAAAACATTGATCACCTTAAAAGGGATTTATTTGCTTGTGTTAGGATCAGAAGGAGATATTCGTGGATCTGCTTTATCTAACAATACCTGATCTCCAATTTTGAACTTGTCTGTCTTGTAGAGTAGCTTCGGTTCTGCTTCGTCTACACCTAGTTTTTCTTTGAGATGCGTCTTCCACTCTTCTAGTTCATCGATTTGAATCCCTTGTTTCTCATGGGTTATTTCTTTGCTGGCACAGGGTCTAGGATCGGATTCAGTTGTGATCTTTTGTGATGCTTCCTGAAAAGAAGGGTTAACCAAATGGTTATCAATAGAATTTACTTTCTCACCTTGATTATTCAATGTCCTAGTTGAATCGAGAGCTTGAAGAGTGACTGTCTCATCACCTACACAGAGTATGAGTTCACTTGCGTCGACATCAATTTTAGTCCTGGCAGTTGCTAAAAATGGTCTTCCTAAGGGGATCGTGTTGTCCTCATCCATGTCTAAAACGACAAAGTCTACTGGGAATACGAATTTATCAATCTTCACAAGTACATCTTCGATTATACCCTTAGGAATTCTAACAGTTTTATCAGCTAATTGAATGCTCATCCTAGTTTGTTTGGGCTTCCCTAGACCTAGTTGTTTAAACATTTTATAAGGCATGACATTTATGCTTGCCCCTAAATCAGCTAACGCATTATCAATAGTTAAACTACCAATTAAGCATGGAATTGTAAAACTCCCTGGATCTTTTAATTTTCGTGGTAGTTTATTTTGCAACATTGCTGAGCACATTGCATTCAGTTCCACATGTGATTCCTCGTCTATCTTCCGCTTATTTGTCAATAGCTTCTTTAAAAATTTCCTAGGATCTGGCATCTGTGAAAGAGCTTCAAGAAACGGTAAGTTAATATGTAATTCTTTAAAAGTTTAAGAAACTTACCAAACTATTCCTCTGTGTCATCTTTCGTTATTGCTTCGGGATATGGTATGCGAGGTTGGTACTCTTTGATTACTGATTTTTGCTTTACCTCAACCTTACCTTCTTCTACCACATTCTTTTGCCTTAAATTGGGCTTGTCTAACCCTTCACTATCTTGAGCTATTATGGCTTGAATTTGCTCCTTTGGGTTAGTCTCGGTGTTGCTCGGTAGGCTTTCTTGTGGTCTTTCAGAGATTTGTTTGGCAAGTTGCCCTAACTGATTATCGATCCTTTGAATCGATGCTTGTTGATTTTTAAGTGTTGTCTCGGTGTTTTGGAAACGTGTTTCTATATTTTGGAAACGTGTTTCTGAGACTGCTATGAATTTTGACAGCATCTCTTCAAGGTTAGGCTTCTTTTCCTGTGGGTAGGGCTGCTGTTGGATGTTTTGGGGTGGTTGTTGTCCTTGATTTCCTTGACTGCCCCATGAGAAATTGGGGTGGTTCTTCCAACCTGGATTATAAGTATTATTATAAGGGTTATTGTTAGATCGAAAATTGTTACCCATATAGTTCATTTGTTCGCTCTCCATGCCCAACCCATAAGGTGGGTATTTAGGATTTGCCACGTCTCCACTTGCGTTGCACTACATAACTGGATGTGCCAGCGAAGAACTGTATAAACCATAAAAATTTTTATGTAACATCTCTACCTAATTTGATAGCATGCTTACTGCGTCGAGGTTGAAAACTCCGGCTATTTTTGTTGGCCTTGTCCTTGTGACTTGCCATTGATAGTTATTCAGTGACATCTCTTCTATAAACTCGTAGGTCGCTTCAGGATTTTTGTTATTCAGAGTTCCGCCAGCGGTTGAATCGATTAATTGCCTTGTTGAGGGTTTCACACCATTGTAAAAAGTTTCGACCTGTAGCCACAATGGTAATCCGTGGTGAGGGCACCTTCTCAACAAATCCTTGTATCTCTCCCATGAGTTGTAAAGTGTCTCTAAATCCATCTGCACAAAAGAAGAGATATCATTTCTTAACTTGGCCGTTTTGGCTAGCGAAAAATATTTTAATAAAAATTTTTCGGTCATTTGATCCCATGTAGTGATTGACCCTCGTGGAAGAGAATGCAACCACTGTTTGGCTTTATTCCTCTAAGAAAAGGGAAATAACCGAAGACGGATGGCATCATCAGAAACACCATTTATCTTGAAGGTATCACAGAATTCTAGAAAATTCGCTAAGTATGTGTTAGGGTCCTCATCCTACAAACCATAAAACTGAACAAACTGTTGTATCATCTATATAGTGTTAGGTTTCAGTTCAAAATAATTTGCAGCAATAGTAGGCCTAACAATACTTGACTTAGTTCCTGTTAAACTAGGTTTAGCATAATCATACATGATCGTTGTTTTCTGCGATGTCAAAGTCTTAAAATTTATATAAAGAATGATCGAACCTAGAAACTAACTATCACAACGATTTGAGGCAAGTGCACCTATCGAACAGTAGTATAGTTAAGGTAAGATCGGAATGTCGAACCCAAAGGAACCAAAAGTACTAATACTAACTCTCTTTTTATTATTTAGGCTAAGAATTAAGGGATTTTTTTATCTAATCTAAAATTAACTAACAACTAATCTAAAGACTCTAAGACAAAGAAGAATGAATTGGGAAAATAACTTGGAGGAAAAACCAATTGATTAAAACGACACCCAAGGAAGAATCCACCTAGACTTCACTTGTTATCTAACTCTGAACCAGACGATTTATTCATTTGACTTGATCCATAAGATTCCCTAAGTTATATTAATCCCTCTCTCGAGGAGACTAACGTCTAACCCTAGGTTGATTAATTGAAATATCTTTCTAATTAAAACCCCTAGAATCGCATTAACTCGATCTATGGACTCCCATATTAGGTTTCACCCTAATCCGGCAAAATCTCGTCACCCTATCTCTAGGTGTGCAATAAACTCCGCTTAATTATGCTAGATTTACTCTTAAGCAGGGACTTTTGCTCTTCCATCTAAGCATATCACACTTGAATTAATATCTCAGAAATATCAACACAAGAATTAAGAACACATAATTAAGATCAAGTCAAATATTTATCATATAGTTCAGTAAACAATAACAAGATTCATCTTAGGTTTCATCCCCCTCAGGTATCTGAGGGTTTAGTTCATAACAATAAAAGAAAACATCTTAAAAGAAAAGATAAAACAAAAAATAAGAAATCCCTAAAACCCCCTGAAGGAATTGAAAGAGATACCCTCCGTCTTGAGTATAACTCCGGCTTCTTGAGATGAATCAATTGGCTATCTTTGAGTAAATCCCCACAAATTTGTCCTCTTTGGCCTAGCTGGACTCCCTTGACAAAAGCCTTGGCAGAAGGCTTCTACCGAACTCCCCTTCAAGTTGCCCCATTGGGTGTTTATATAGACTTTGAGATGCCTTACTTGGCCCCTAAGTATCCTAATTCAAGAAGAATTCCTACTAAGGTGTTTGAATAGGCTTTGGAATGTGTTTCTTTGACTCCAAGTATCCAAATCCGAGTAAAACTCCTCTTGGCCGCTGCAGGTACACACCCATGACACACGTCCGTGTAAGTCGTGGCCAGGCCGTGTTTGAGTCTGTTGAATGAGGCACGGCCGTGTGGTCTTGGGCCCAGGCCATGTTAATTTCGTGATATGGCCCATTTACTCCGTTTTGGGCCCGTTTTCCGTTCTTTTCATCCTCTGGTGCTCTCCTGGGTATAAAACATGAAAACAAAGGATTAAGAGCACCAAATTACACATTTCAAGGATTAAATCATCCAAAAGCATGCTAAATGTGAGCTTAAAATATGTTACTTTTACGGTTTATCAAACACCCCCACACTTAAGCTTTTGCTTGTCCTCAAGCAAAATTCTCAAATTACAATTTAAAATGAACTTCCTTGATTCATAATATTCATTAATAGTGTTTCATCTTAATTCAAAGATAATTCATACATTGATAATTTAACTCAAAGGGTCCTAAAGATTCAAACAATCCAAGTCATACATTTATAGCACGAAAACATAGGCGCTTCCCTTTACCTGAATAATTACCTCTGATTTGGAATTGATAAGAGTTGACATCCTCACAAGAGATTCATGCAAATCACTCAAAGTGTTTAAGGCTCAAAATTAAGCACTCAAAAGTCAAACATGAAAAGTTAATCCCATAAGCTTGCATGAAAATCAGATCTCCACCACTATAATATGAGATGATACACAAATCAAAAGGTCTTTAAAGGGTTGTAACGGGGCTTGGGTTAAAGGTGTGGATAAAGGCTGAATTAGAGGGTTAGAATCGAGATTGACTTGACAAATTACCTAATAGAAACAACGAACTGATAATGAATAATTATATTAACTAGAAACTAATAAAATGAGCTTCTTTTTCAAGATTTGGAATTTACATGTATAAGCTCATAAAACTAATAATGAATATACTTCAAAATTTTCTTCTTCTTTTTTTTTTTTTTTTTTTTTTTTTTGTTTTTAAGAACAAGTCAAATATAAACGGTAGATTTAATAATTGAAATAGATAAAATAGTTAGGCAACTGATCAAATCAAATCTCGACATAAGGGTAGTCAAAAGGAATGGTGATAACAAATACAAAGGGTTTTGGGTTAATATTAATAGGTGAGTCAATAAAAAAGGGTTGTTAGGATTAAAAGGGTTCACTAGGGGTTAATTATGAAGGTAGGCTTTTAGTGGGGTAATCCTAGGTGCCTTTATCATCTCTGTATATCAAATCAAAGGTATGGTCTCGACATGTATAATCGATGCAAGTTTTAGAATAACAAATCAATGTTGACACACTCATAATCAATAAAGTGATCAAGAAAAAGAATATATGCTCTAAAAGGCTCAAAATCTCAAAAAAAATTATGGGTGTTTGATATCAACCTCGTAAATTTCAAACTTCAAAGTAGTATTCAAATTCAGGTAAACATCCTAGAAAATTTTTTTAATTCTGAAAAATAGACTTATTATGTTTGATTCTCTAGTATTCTTCAAATTTAATCATCAATCACAATTATCAATGACTTAATCCAAAACACATCAATAAAAATCATAAATCAAAGGGAATTTCATTCTAATCATAATATGAGAAATTTACTTTAGAACAAGGCATAATTCAGGGATTTTCAAATAATACTTATAGTTAACCCCCCACACTTAAGATGTACATTGTCCTCAATGTACAAAGATAAATAATAAAAATATAATAATAAAATCATAAGATAGGGAGAGAAGTGAAACTTCCTAAATTTTGGATGGAGTCATTTGAAAAGAAACTGGATAGGATTGGCAGAGGTGAATGTGGGGTAGCGCCTTGAAGCGTTTGAAATTGAACCCTTGAAGTAGCCGGCTTGATATATCCTAAGCTAAATCTAAATGACATGAAGAATAATAAGAAAATAATAAAGAAAATAAAGATAAAAATAAAAGCAAATAATGGAAAATGAAAGAAGAAAGACAACTGGAAAAGAAAAAGGAAGAAGGGGGTTTAAATAGAAATGCAGCCTGTGTTTTAGGAAAAATATTTGTCCTGTTGCCACACGTCTACGGCCACGCCCTTTTACCTACCTATGGTGCCCACATGGCCACAGCCACAGCCGTGTGCAAGGCCATGTGGGTATGGAAACCTACGCCTGAATATGAAAAGAAATAAAATGAAACTAGTTAGTAGAGTTAGTGCTCAGGTTGCCTCCCAAGAAGCGCTCGTTTAAAGTCTTGAGCTAGACTTACTTCTCATTCGCATAATCATGGTGGTTTGAGGAGGTGAAAATCCATTCTCATGCGATCAATTTGGTTATTGATATAAAGTTTAAGTCGAGTAGTGTTTACCTTAAAGGTGCTGATTTTAGGACTAGTTACCTCGACTGTTCCATCTAGGAAGATTTTGAGTACCTGATCTCCTATCTTAAGCTAGGTTGTCCAATCATTAAGTTTGCCGTGGTGTTGCCTCGTTTTTGCTTCGTTTTTTTTTAGTTTCTCCTTGAAGTGTGTCTTCCATTCATTTAGTTCATCGATCCAAAGCCTTCGTTCCTCATGAATTTCTTCTTTATCGATACAAGGTCTAGGATCTGGCATCTGTGAAAGAGCTTCAAGAAACGGAAAGTTTAGGAGATTTACCAAATTGTTCCTCTGTATGGTCTTTCTTTATTGCTTCAGGATATGGTATGCGAGGTTGGTACTCTTTGATTACCGATTTTGGTTTTACCTCATCCTTACCTTCTTCTACCACATTTTTTTGTTTCGAATTAGGCTCGTCTAACCCTTCACTATCTTGAGCTATTATTGCTTGAATTTGCTCCCTTGGGTTAGTTTCGGTGTTGCTTGGTAGTCTTCCCTGTGGTCTCTTAGAGATTTGCTTAGCAAGTTGTCCGATTTGATCTTTGAGCTCTTGTGTCAATACCTCAAGTTTTGTTTTTATCTTTTTGAAACGTGTTTCTGTATCTGATAAACCGTTAAAGTAACATATTTTAAGCCCATATTTAGCATAATTTTAGATGATTTAAGCCTTAAATTGTGTAATTTGATGCTCTTAATCCTTTGTTTTCATGTTTTATACTCAGGAGAGCACCGGATGATGAAAAGAACAGAAAATGGGCCCAAAACAGAGTAAATGGGCCATATCACGAAATCCACACGGCCTGGGCCCAAATCCAAAGGGCCTGGCCACGACTTACACGGGCGTGTTCCATGGGCGTGTCTCTGTCGCAGGAAAGAAGAGTTTCACTCGAATTTGGATACTTAGGGGCAAAGAAACATATTCCGAAGCCTATATAAACACCCTAAGCATGACCAGAAAATGGGGAACCCAGGACTTCAGTCAGGGGCCGTCCAACTAGGCCAGAGAAGGCAGAGTTGTTGGAATTTACTCGAAGATAGCCAGTTGATTCATCTCAAGAAGCTGGAATTATACTCAAGACAGAGGATCTCTCCTTCAATTCCTTTAGGGGGTTTTAGGGATTTCTTATGTTTTGTTTTATCTTTTCTTTTGAGATGTTTTCTTTTATTGTTATGAACTAAACCTTTAGATACCTGAGGGGGATGAAACTTAAGATGAATCTTGTTATCGTTTGCTGAACTATATGATAAATATTTGACTTGTTCTTAATTATGTGTTCTTAATTCTTGTGTTGATATTTCGCGGATATTAATTCAAGCTTGATATGCTTGGGTGGAGGAGCAAAAGTCCTTGCCTAAGAGTAGATCTAGCATAATTAAGTGGAGTTGATCGTACGCGTAGAGATAGGGTGACGTGATTTTGCCAGATTAGGGTGAAACCTAATATGGGAGTCCATAGATCGAGTTAATGTGATTCTAGGGGTTTTAATTAGAAAAAGATTTCAATTAATCAACCTAGGGTTAGACGTTATTCGCTTCGAGAGAGGGTTTAATATACATTAGGGAATCTTACGGATCAAGTCAAATGAATAAATCGTCTGGTTCAGAGTTAGATAACAAGTGAAGTCTAGGTGGATTCTTCCTTGGGGGCGTCTTAATCAATTGGTTTTTCCTCAAGTTATTTTCACAATTTCATTCTTCTTTGTCTTAGAGTCTTTTAATTAGTTCTTAGTTAATTTTAGATTAGATAAAAACCACTTTAATTCTTAGGCTAGATAATAGAAACAGAGTTAGTATTAGTACTTTTGGTTCCTTTGGGATTCGACATTCCGGTCTTGCCTTAACTATGCTACTGTTTGATAGGTGCGCTTCTCTCAAATCGTTGTCATAGTTAGTTTCTAGTTTTGATCATTCTTTTATATAAATTTTAAGACTTTGACATCACGAAAACAATGATCAGTATCTTGGAAACATTTTTCTGAGGCTGCTAAAAATTTTGTCAGCATCTCCTCGAGGTTCGACTCCTCTTCCTGTTGGTAAGGTGGTTGTTGAAAATCTAGATGAAGTTCCGGTTTTTGGCTACTTTGATCATCCCACGAGAAATTGGGATGGTACCTCCAACCTGCATTATAAGTGTCACTATAAAAATTATTTTGAGGTCTAAAATAGTTACCCATATAGTGGACTTGTTCGTTCTCCATGCCATATCCATAGGGTGGGTACTCAGTATTCGCCACGCCTCCTAGATTCGAGTCATATTGCATTACTGGGTGTACCTGCGAGAGACTATACAAACCATCAATCTTTTTATTCATCATCTCTAGCTGGTTAGATACCTTGCTGACCACGTCGAGGTTGAAGACACTGGCTGCTTTATTAGGAATTGTCCTCATGACTTGCCACTGATAATTATTCAGTGCCATCTTCTCTATAAACTAAAATTATCTGCCAAGAGCAAATAGAGGAAAATTTAGCACAGTAAAAAATATAAATATAAATAAATAAATAATAATTATAATAAGTTGCAATAAAAAATGGCTAAAGTAATAAAAATTAAGCTTTTTTTATATTTTAGCTCCCCGGCAACGGTGCCAAAAGCTTGATTGTTGTTTTCTGCGATGTCAAAGTCTTAAAATTTATATAAAGAATGATCGAACCTAGAAACTAACTATGACAATGATTTGAGGCAAGCGCACCTATCGAACAGTAGTATAGTTAACGTAAGACCGAAATGTCAAACCCAAAGGAACCAAAAGTACTAATACTAACTCTCTTTTTATTATTTAGCCTAAGAATTAAGGGATTTGTTTATCTAATCTAAAATTAACTAAAAACTAATCTAAAGACTCTAAGACAAAGAAGAATGAATTAGGAAAATAACTTGGAAGAAAAACCAATTGATTAAAACGACACCCAAGGAATAATCCACATAGACTTCACTTGTTATCTAACTCTGAACCAGACGATTTATTCATTTGACTTGATCCATAAGATTGCCTAAGTTATATTAATCCCTCTCTCGAGGCGACTAACGTCTAACCCTAGGTTGATTAATTGAAATATCTTTCTAATTAAAACCCCTAGAATCGCATTAGCTCGATCTATGGACTCTCATATTAGGTTTCACCCTAATCTGGCAAAATCTCGTCACCCTATCTCTAGGTGTGCGATAAACTCCACTTAATTATGCTAGATCTACTCTTAGGTAGGGACTTTTGCTCCTCCATCTAAGCACATTTGATTAATATCCCAGAAATATCAACACAAGAATTAAGAACACATAATTAAGAATAAGTCAAATATTTATCATATAGTTCAACAAACGATAACAATATTCATTTTAGGTTTCATCCCCCTCAGGTATCTAAGGGTTTAGTTTATAGTAATAAAAGAAAACATCTCAAAAGAAAAGATAAAAAAAACATAAGAAATCCCTAAAACCCCCTGAAAGAATTGAATGAGAGATCCTCCACCTTGAGTATAACTCCAGCTTCTTGAGATGAATCAACTGGCTATCTTCGAGTAAATCCCACAAATCTGTCCTCTTTGGCCTAGTTGGACGCCCTTGACAAAAGCCCTGGCAGAAGGATTCTACCGAACACCCCTTCAAGTTGCCCCTTTGGGTGTTTATATAGACTTCGAGATGCCTTACTTGGCCCCTAAGTATCCTAATTCAAGTAGAATTCCTACTAGGATGTTTGAATAGGCTTTGGAATGTGTTTCTTTGACTCCAAGTATCCAAATCTGAGTAAAACTCCTCTTGGTCACGGCGGGGACACGCCCATGACAAACGTCTGTGTAAGTCGTGGCCAGGCCGTGTTCGAGTCTGTTGATTGAGGCACAGCTGTGTGGTCTTGGGCCCAGGCCGTGTTGATTTTGTTATATGGCCCATTTACTCTGTTTTGGGCCCGTTTTTCATTCTTTTCATCCTCTAGTGCTCTCCTGGGTAAAAAACATGAAAACAAAGGATTAAGAGCAAAAAATTACACATTTCAAGGCTTAAATCATCCAAAAGCGTGCTAAACGTGGGTTTAAAATATGTTACTTTTACGGTTTATCAGTACATAGTTCGAGGAGCATGATTTTCGGCGATCTCTGGAGGTGGCAGATGATTTTCAGCCATCTCTTCTGTGGTATTAATTTCGGCTTATTGCTATTCTTCTATGTAGTTTAAGCTTCTCCTTATTCCTCTGTGATTTCATGACAACAAGACCTTCAATATCATCGCAGTAAAGTAGGGCCACAATCGGGTTCCTTCTAGTCATAAACTAGAGGTACCTGAAATGAACAAAAAAAAGAAAATTAGCAAGGTTAAAAAAAGACTAAAAAATAAAAGTAGATTGCAAAAAAATAAAATTGGCTAAAGTAATAAAAATTGAGCTTCCTTAATATTTTAGTTCCCCGGCAACGGCGCCAAAAACTTGATCGTTGTTTTATACGATATCAAAGTCTTAAAATTTATGTAAAGAATGATCGAACCTAGAAACTAACTATGATAATGATTTGAGGCAAGTGCACCTATCGAACAATAGTACAGTTAAGGCAAGACTGGATTGTCGAACCCAAAGGAACTAAAAGTACTAATACTAGCTTTCTTTTTATTATCTAGCCTAAGAATTAAGAGAATTGTTTATCTAATCTAAAATTAATCAACAAATAATTTAAAGATGTAAAGACAAAGAAGAATGAATTTCGGAAAATAACTTTGGGAAAAACCAATGAATTAAAACGATACCCAACGAAGAATCCACCTAGACTTCACATGTTATCTAACCCTGAACCAGACGATTTATTCATTTGACTTGATCCGTAGGATTCCCTAACGTATATTAATCCCTCTCTCAAGGTGACTAACATCTAACCCTAGGTTCATTAATTGAAATCTCTTTCGAATTAAAACCCCTAGAATTGCATTAACTCGATCTATGGACTCCCATATTAGGTTTCACCTTAATCTGGAAAAATCTCGTCACCCTATCTCTAGGCATGCGATCAAAACCGCTTACTTATGCTAGATCTACTCTTAGGCAAGGACTTTTTCTCCTCCACCTAAGCACATCATACTTGAATTAATATCCCAGAAATATCAACACAAGAATTAAGAACACATAATTAAGAACAAGTCAAATATTTATCATATAGTTCAGCAAACGATAACAAGATTCATCTTAGGTTTGATCCCCTCAGGTATCTGAGGGTTTAGTTCGTAATAATAAAAGAATACATCTCAGAAGAAAAGATAAAACAAAACATAAGAAATCCCTAAAACTCCCTGAAGGAATTGAAAGAGAGATCCTCCGTCTTGAGTATGATTCTGGTTTCTTGAGATGAATCAACTGGCTATCTTCGCATAAATTCCCACAACTTTGCCCTCTTCATCCTAGCTGGACGCCCCCTAACTAAAGCCCAGGGTTCCCCCTTTTAGGTTATATTTAGGGTGTTTATATAGGCTTCGAAATATGTTTCTTCGCTCCTAAGTATGCTAATCCGACTGAAATTTCTCTTTGTCTCGGCAGGGACACGCCCATGGCACACGCCCGTGTGAATCGTGGCCAGGCCGTGTTCGAGACTGTTGAGTGAGGCACGGCCGTGTGGTCTTGGGCCCAGGCCGTGTGGATTTCGTGATATTGCCCATTTACTCCGTTTTGGGCCCATTTTTCGTTCTTTTCATCATTTGGTGCTCTTCTAAGTATAAAACATGTAAACAAAGGATTAACAGCACCAAATTACATAATTCAAGGCTTAAATCATCCAAAAGCATGCTAAATAAGGGCTTAAAATATGTTGCTTTTACGGTTTATCAATTACTTGTCAAAATGGGTGAAAGATCAAGCTTTACCTACTAACGATGCTAGAGTAGTAGTGAGGTTTCTTAAGAAACGTTTTTCTCAATTCGGAACACCCAAAGCAATTATTAGTGATAGGGGTACTCATTTTTGTAATACTCAATTTGATAAAGTCTTAAAGAAATATGGAGTACACCACAGGATAGCTACCCCTTATCACCCTTAAACCAGTGGACAAGTTGAAGTAGCAAATTGGGAGCTTAAGCGTATTCTAGAGAAAACAGTTGAATCAAACAGGAAAGACGGGGCATTAAAAGTAGACGATGCTTTATGGGCCTAAAGAACAGTGTTTAAAACTCCTATAGGAACATCCCCATACAAACTTATCTATGGAAAAAGTTGCCATCTACCATTTGAGTTAGAGCACAAAGCTTTTTGGGCTATAAAATTCTTAAATTACGATCATAAAATTGCAGGTGAGAAGAGGATGATGCAGTTGAACGAGCTAGACGAATGGGGAGCTAATGCCTATGAGAACTCACGATTATATAAGGAGGCAACAAGCGATGCCATGACGCTCGTTTAAAGCAATCAAAGCAATTTGAAGTAGGAGATTAGTCCTGTTGTACAATTCAAGGCTCAAATTGTTTCCTGGAAAGCTGAAATCAAGATGGTCAGGTCCATTGGTGATCAAAACTATTTTTCCCTATGGCACAATCGAGGCAACTCATCCAACTCGTGGCACATTCAAGGTAAATGGTCAGCGACTAAAAATTTATAATGGTGAAGATTTTAGGGGTATGAGAGAGGAGCTTCGACTCCATGAACCTTCATTTAGAAATGAAAACAGGGTAAGTCTAGCTTAAGACTTGAAATGAGCACACCCGAGCACTAACTTCACTAATTTCATATTTTAGATTTCTAGCATCTAACTAACAACTAACCAATTCAGTAAAGCGCAGGTTTCCCCACCACACGGCCATACACACGGGCATGGCCGTGGCCGTGTGAACAACACGAACAGATACATGGGCGTGGAAAAGATGGTGTAAAAACAGGACAAAAATTTTCCCCAAGCCACGGGCTCCGACTAAAAGACATGGCCATGCGACGCGGATGTTGTCAAAACTGAATAATCAACACGAGCGTATGACACGCCTAATAAATCATAATTATAACATATTTTAATCCTACATTTAGAATGCTTTTGGATGATTTATACCTTGATTTATGTAAAAAGGTGCTTTTAATCCTTTCTTTTCATGTCTTATACCCAGAAAAGCACCCGAGGATGAAAAGAACGTAAAACAGGCCTAAAACAGAGTAAATGGGCCATATCACGAAATCCACACGGCCTGGTCCAAATCCCACATGATTGTGCCCCACCGATCACCTAGATCACGGCCTGACCCTCGACTTGCACGGTCGTGCCTCAAAGTAAAAATTTGAACACGACTTGAAGTCGATCCACAAGGGCGTGTGCCATGGCCGTGCCTCTGTCGCTGGAATGAGCAATTTCAGTCAGAAAAGGATACTTAGGGAGAAAGAATCGCATTCCAAAGAGCCTATATATATCCCCTAAGTGCCACCTTTGAGGGGGGTCGAGTTAGGCTAAGGAGCCCAGCTGGAAAGGTCAGAATTGTGGGAATCGCTCGAAGTTAGCCAATTGATCCATCCCAAGAAGCCGGAATTATACTCAAGACGGCGGATTTCTCCTCCAATTCCTTCAGGGAGTTTTAGGGATTTCTTATGTTTTGTTTTATCTTTTCTCTTGAGATGTTTTCTTTATTCATTCTGAACTAAACCCCTCAGATACCTGAAGGGGATGAAACCAAGATGAATCTTATTATTTGATTTTTGAATTATATGATAACGACTTAGTTTGTTCTTACTTATGCATGCTTAATCTAAATCTGATGTGCTTAGGTGGAGGAGGAATAAACCCTGCTTACGAGTAGGTCTAGCATAATTAAGCGGAGTTGATCGAACGCCTAGAGATTGGGTTACGAGATTTTACCGGATTAGGGTGAAACCTCATATGGGAATCCGTAGATCGATTTACTGCTATTCTAGAGGGTTATTATAAGAGAACGAGAGTTCCACTAATTAACCTAGGGTTAGAAGTTATTCGCCTTGAGAGAGGGTTTAATATACGTTAGGGAGTCCTACGGGTCAAGCTAAGTAAATAAATCATATGATTCAGGGATAGATAACAAGTGAAGTCTAGGTGGATTCTTCCTGAGGGTATCATTGTGATCAATTGAGTTTTTCTTCAAGTTCTTTCCCAATTTGTTCTTTTTGTCTTTGTCCTTAGCTTTGTCGTCATTAAATTTAGATTAAACCAACTTCACTTTATTTTTAAGGCTAAATAATAAAAAGAAAGTTAGTATTAATACTTTTAGTTCCTTTGGGTTCGACAATCCGGTCTTGGCTAAGCTGTACTACTTTTCGATATGAAACACCCCAAACCCGGCCCACGAGCTTTGACCAGATTTGGTATGTTCCTCAAGTAAACCGGTTCAAAGTTCTTTTGTTACTTTGGGAAAATAGTGTGTTTTGGAAGAAATATTGTTTTGGGTTGGGCTCGAGTAGAAAACAAAATCGTTTTATAATGAAAACCCTTTTAAATTTTAGGTGATAAAACATATAGAATACATTTAAAGTAAATTACTTAATCTTTAACTTAATAAAAATTTCGTAACATAATAAATAAAAACAGAAATAAAATAGTGCACTATGGCCTTATGGCCTTATTACATCAAGTAAATCCAAATAATTCGGAGTACTTAAAAATTAATAGTCCATAAAAATAAAAACTTCATGTTGAGCATGGCCACCACAAGTTCTGGCGTCCCGGTCCATTACTGTTCATATTATGGAAAAATGTTCCCACAACGGGGTGAGTCAACAGACTCAATGTGTACACAACACTAAATCATAATAGAATCAGGCATAACAAATATTACACATTCATATCATAGCATACAAATTATGATGCATTCCCAAACCCAAACCTAGTAAGCCATCCGCTACACTCCCCCGTACCAACTGTACACCGTGGGGACTACTAAGTCGACCCTCCTTCCGCTACACTCCATATCGCGGTCTTAGGTCACCGCATTTGTGGTCTTAGGTCACCACATTCAGATATCGCGGTCTTAGGTCACCGTATTCAGATTATTGTGGTCTTAGGTCACCACATTCAGATACCACGGTCTTAGGTCACCACATTCACTTCCCCTTTCAATAACCTATATGCCCCATTTTGTAATATGCATTAATATGCCAAAGTTCACAGTCTTATTCTCATGTTACAAATAACATATTTCATATTCCTAGTAGGGGTAGGAAACGTACCTGAGTACTTTGTACCACATTATGGTACCTTAGCCATATTCACATTCTTAATATCACATATATTAATTAAACATAGCCATAAAACATATTATGAAATAGTGTGGGGTACACACCTGATTCGCTTAGCAAATTCCTTGAGATCTTGAAATCTGATCTCTCGCCTAGATCCTTAATCCCTACATTTTATTAATCACTTACTAATTTAATAAAAAGCCATTCGGCCATAAATCCAAATCCTAGTAGGATTAGTATACTTTAAAACCTACCTCTGTCACGATTGACTTACTTAATCGAGTCCTGAAACTTTGTGATGCACACCCTTGTAATCGGCTAGTCACCAAAACTCCTAACTAGTTAGTTTTCGACTTTTAAAACAAATAAAGAATAGATCTAATTACCAAAATAGACCTTGGCCGATTGTACTTATGCACTCACCTTGCGATTTCAAATCCCGAAAGTATCCCTTGTCTTAATTATTTGTCAAAATACCTATACACATATGTTAGATTCGATTCTAACATTAAATCATCATAGATGGCTCTTGGCCGAATGCTATAGACACTTACCTTGTGGATTTTAAATCCCGAAACTCACCGAATAACTAGGGAACACGCGGCCTATGGTGTACCTTCGGGAAAAGAACTTCTCCTTCCTTGTAGTCGACACTTAGTAAATCTTGAAAGATCTCTTCAAAGTTTCGGCAACAAGATATTAATGGGGTTAGTTCTAGATTTCGGCAAATCTAAAAGAAAAGAATAGAAATCAAAACTTGTTCTTACCCTTTCTTGAAGAAATCGACAGCACCTATGCTTGAAGCCCCTCAAAGATTCGACTTTTGATGGATTGGAAAGAAAAGAAATTGGCTAATGGTGATATCTTGAATTTTTGGCTTTGGCTAACAAAAAGAAGAAGAACAAATGCTCTAGGAAATTCGACAGAGAGAAGGGTTGAGAGAAAGAATGATGAATGGCCCTCTTTTCCTTATATAACCAAATTTACTAACTTAGAATCCCTTACTTGGCCATCACTCTTCTATTTTGATAGCTTTATCTCTTTAATTATCTCCTAAAATAGAAGATAATTCAGCAACTATCCTTACTTAGCCGAAATTATTAAACTCAAAGTCCCTTACTTGGCCATCACTTCTCCCTTATTTTCCTAATTAAAGAATAATTCCTCATTTATCTCTTGAAAATAATCTAAAATAAATCCATTATTTATCCCTTATTTATCCACTATTTATCTCTTAAAAATAAAAGAATAAAGGCTCCTAAATTATAGCCTTGTGTCGTCCACCTCACTTCTTCTGGAAGCAAAATAAAATTTCTTTTATTTGCTTTCCCTGTGACTCGAACTCAGGCCCAATCCCCTTGCATGTGGCGCCATTTCCAGAGGCCCTAAGTGGCATCTCCAGGCCACTTTTCCAAACCTGTTTGCATGTCAAATTCCACATACTTTTTCTCTTAAGGCCACCTTGCCTTAATTTCCTCTTTTAAACTTTAAAACTCGACATTTCTAAGTCATTTCTAAGTTTCCAAAAATTTTCGTTTGCCTCTTTAAATTTGACATTTCCTTACATTTCCAAGTTTCTAGAAATGTTCACTTTCCTCTTTTGAATCATTTCTAAATCACTTCCTTACATTTCCAAGTTTCCAAAAATGTTCATTTTCCTCTTTTAAACCTAACATTTCCATACATTTCCAGTGTTTCCAAAAATGTTCACCATACATTCATAACACATAAGACGTGCCATTTCGTATAATTAAATCAAAAATGCATAGGCCCATTTCCAGGATGTTACAGTTCTACCCCCCTTAAAAATAATTTCGTCCTCGAAATTACTTACTAACGAATAATCGTACATCTTAACTCACCAAGACTACGCTTATGCTGCGACTGACGATCTTAATAGAACCATCATACTTCCTAGGCACAATCTCTAAGTTCACGTCCCCTAGAACTCATTTCTAACGCCGCGATTTAATCCGATTAAAGAGTTTTACGCATCAGAATTTTTGTTCCACTTATTAACCGCGAACAGTGTAGCATCCCGATTTAGGGGTTATGCGATTGGAGCATAACTCGAGTGTTTAGCAGGCTTATGGTAAAGTTGGATGGATTTTAAGGGGTTTGGAGAACCCAAAAAGGTAAGGGATGACTTAGGAAATTTTTGGATTTTTAGTGTAAAAAGGGGAAACTGGGCGAGAAGGCCTTAAAACAATTTTGTGGAGTTTAGGACACAAGAAAGGCATTGGCAAAGTGGCTTGGGCGCTAAGTGCAAAGGGAGTGCCAAGGGGGAAGGGGTTCGAATAGCATGGGAAGTAGTTGGGCTTTTATTTTTTTTTTAGCATTAAAAAGGGAGTTGGGCTAGGTAGGCTTTAAAGGAATTTTGTGGGTTTTTTTTAGCAAAAGGGAAGGCTGTGGTAGAGTGGCCTCCGTGTGCTGCTTAAGAGCTTGGGGAGGACGCCATTGAGGGCCTGGGTTCGAGTCCAGGCGGTAACAAGGGTGTTTTAATTTTTGGGTTTTGGCGTTACAAGGAAGGAAGCCTTAAAAGGAGCTGGGGCGTGTCTTTGACATAAGCAGCACCTTGGCAAAGTGGTTCCCGTGCGCCACTTAGGAGTTGGAGGTGAGGACGGGCGCTGGTTCGAGTGGCTAGAGAAGCATTTTGCGTGTTTTATTTTTCATATGCGATTATGGGCTTGAGTATGAAGGCTTTAAAAATAAATGGTGTGGCTTTATGACATGAAATTCAATGTGGCCGATTGGCCTGGGGCTTTGGAGGAGAGGTGTGCAGCAGCAAGGTTCCAGGTTTGAACCAAGAGATTGGCGTTTGGAGTTTATTTTTTTTATTCTTTTTGGCAGCAGATTTGAAGGTATTGGCCACACATGGAGTCTTCAATGGATAAGCTGGTTGTGTTTCAAATTCGGTGGGAGAAGGGATTATTATTAGTTTATCTTTTATTTTTTTTTAATTGATAAAGTTATAAAATAGGAAGGGAATTTGGATTAGAATTAAAAAGGAATTGGTGGCCGGCCAAAGGTAGTTGGTGGTGTTTAAATTTCGGCTGGAAGGGTGGTCTTTTGCTTTGTTTGTTTTTTTAAATTGAAGTGGTGACATTGGATAAAGTTTCTATTAGTATTTTATTTATTTATCTACTTAGTTATTTTAAATATAGGATTATTATTAATTAGATTAAGTGAGGATAATTGTTGAAACCGTTCAAACTATTTTGAATGGATTAAAATAGGGAATTGGACTAATTCAAATTAATTTGAATTAGTAGGTGTGGCCGAATTCTATAAATAGGGGTGTGCTCATCCCTTAACCGAATTTTAGCCCCATTTCTTTTATGCCAAATTATTTCTAATTCTTCCCATAGCCTCTTGCCGAAACCAAGTCAAAGAAAACACTTCCTCTTTTTCTTTTATTTTGTGGAAGCCATAGCCGAACCACTATAGCATTCACCTATTTTTCTCGTGACTTGTTTAAAAGCTGAAAGTGTTAAGTGTTTCTTTCTTTGCTTGCTAAAGCCGAAATATTCTTTTGAGCCCCATTGCCGAACCCTTCAGTCTTTCATCCTCTCCACTATTTTGCAAGTCCTTGAAGCCAAATCTCAATTCTTGCGTGGGCCGAATCCATGTTAGCCGAAGGGATCTATTGTTAACCAGCGTGAGGGAGCAATTAGGGGCTGTTTGAATTCGGTTACTCATCAAGGGGCAAATCGACAGAAGTACAGAGGAGCCTTTGAGATTTTAGATGGTTTCGGTAAGTAAGTTAAATTGTAGTTATTCGCCTGATATCTTGTATTATGACGTTTAACCAAAGGATTCTGATTAAGTGATTGCGATGGACGTGGATGCTAGTCAAGGAGGACAAGAGAAAGCCCCTATCCCGAAATTTAAGAAAAGAGTCGTCTCGGCGGTTCGGGATTGGCCACCGGGGTGTGGGCAAAGAATGGAGAAAACTATAGGCAGATAGCCGTAGTCTCGCTTAGCGATAGCGTCGGGATCGAGGGTCTAGATCTTCAGGTTATAAGGTGTGTAGCTAGCCTACTGTTTCCGGGTTTTATGTGCATAATGTGTTTACTAACAATGCAGTGATGAATGTGACATAAATACCCTTAAAGGGTATAGCGATGATCAGGTTAGTATCGAACCTGTGGAAATGTGATTACTTGCTTGTATATGAGTATGCTTGTGGATATTAATAAGCATGTACATGCATTATCATGATTATATTTTATGTGGCATGTGCATGGGTGGGTTATGAAAGAAGGTACGGGTGTACTTCGAGTACGTGGTTGATGAGTGGCTACGTGCCTCATCGTGATTGATATCGGCTATGTGCCACATCGTGGATTGATGCGTGACTTTGTGTCCCATCGTGATTTTTGGTGTTAGCTACGGCTACATCGTGGATTGGCGCTGACTGAGGTCGCGTTGTGGATTTTGTGCTTAATTGCACGTGGAGTTAAAAGGAGAGGGTGATTTAATAATCCCCCTGTGTGTGTGGTCGGCTGGTTAAGGGGGTGTGTAGAGGATGGACCTTAGGCTTGGGTCGGGATTCATTTTTGCATAAATTGTGGCATGTGGTAATATGTGTAATTGTGGACTTAAATGAGAAATAGGCTAAGCCCAGTATGTGGAGGGTATGTGGCTAATTACCCGGTTGTTTGATAAGTATTATGAATTTGGGCCAAGCCCAGAATGTGATATGATTTGAATATGACGTATGATATCTGATGCATGGGTTATTATGTGGTTAGCGTGTGGGTGGAATTCAGTGGTTAAATACACACTGAGTCTGTGTGACTCACCCAACTTTTTAAACATCGCAGGTGATTCACGATTAATGGACCGGGTTGGAGTGGAGACAAAGGTGGCCATGCAGAGGCAGATTTTATGCAGTAGATGTCTTATTTGATTTAATTATTTTATATTATCAGTTTTGGGTATTTATTTGATGTAATAAGGGCCACTTTTATTTAAAGTATTCTATTTACGATTATTGAAGTTTATATTATACTTAGATATATTTTCTTCAAATGGTTTATAATATAATAAATTATAATAAAGTTTTAATTCACATATTTTATATCGAGCTTATATTATTAAATAATTTTTAATGGACACACTTTCCAAAAGTTAACAAAATTTCCAGTTTTAATCCGAAAGACAAAGATTTTTCAACCGCTTTTTCCCAGATGACATACCAGATCCGGTTAGGGCTTGTGGGCCGGGTTTGGGGTGTTACAGTTTGGTATCAGAGCCCGGTTCAAAACTCGGCTTTGAGGGTTTGGGCTCAAAAATATTTTCAAAATGGGCTTTTCAAAAATATGGGTTTTTATGAAATATTTTTCAGGTTATTCTGGCATGGCACCTGTACCTCCAACCCGAAGTCCACCAGGTAAGTACTTCGAACTTGTGAAGTAATTTGTTTATATAAACTGATATGGGCTTAGTTGGGCTCGTAGATTAGTGAACTAGGATATGTTGAACCCTAGGACTAGTCTACTCAAACATATGCATAAGACTTAAGGCTGCTAAACAAACCTACGACTGAGTCGCCGAGTTAGGGTGTGGTAACCCCTGTGCGCATGTCAAGGATTGGATCCGGAAGAGCTTGGTACTTAAGCAGTCCTTGTGACTCACCTCCTCTTCGCGGGATTCCTACCTGGTGCGTAGCTTCGGTTCACCCTAACCAAGAGGACTCAGTCATAGGCTAAACTAGTTATTAAAAACCCGAAAGGGACTAGCCGTGCAGTTTTATAAAATTCCTAGTTTTAAAATCCCTAAATTACCCTTTTTACTGTAGTAAAAGATTCTTGTAAAATTTTTTTTCTAAAGTAACATCGACTTTCAAGATTACCAAAATGCCCCTAGTGGCAAAATTACGAAAATGCCCTTGATTTCTAAAATTATTGTGTTACCTCGATTTCAATAAAATCCTCATACTTTGTAAAAGTATCCAAAATTATGTATTTCAAAATAATACCCTGACTTTGGAAGTTTACGAAAATACCCCTGTGTTGAAAATTACTAAAATGCCCTTGACTTTCGAAATTGCGGGTTTAACCCCAATTTTAATAAAATTTCCCTACTTTGCGAAAGTATTCAAAAATGCTATTTTGTAAAAAAAAAAATTCAAGACACCCTGACTTTGGAAATTTACAAAATTACCCCTGATTGACAAAATTACCAAAATACCCCTGGTTTCCAAAATTCTGTTATACCTTTAATTTGAGAAATTTTTGAAAATACCTCAAAGTTTTGGAATATCAAAGTATTTTGATTTATTAAAATTTTCAAAATTTTTTTAATTATTTACGAAAATACCCCTGTAAGATAAATTACGAAGTTGCCCCTGGGTTGAGATAAGGGCTAAGATGCCATAGAAGTGCAGTAAAAGTGGTGGATGTTTGTGATTGTGTTGATGAATGAATATGATTCTTTGAATTAGAGTAGTGAACTCGAATCGAACCTTTGATTGAACGAAAGAACCACTTCTGAAACTTTCTTGTCATAAGATTTGTTCGTAGATAAACAAGTGAAACAGAATTTCTAATACATAAAACTGTTTAATCAGATTAAAACGCGACGCTAGACATGAGCGCTAGAGGGCATGGTCGAATGGCGACATCGAGCGCAGGGTCCGCCAGGGGTCGAAATGAAGTGCGCCGCGCGGATCAAGATCGAGCGGGGAGGGGACGATGCGATGTCACAAGCTATGTTACGCGTCTTTGCAGCAAGTGGCAAGAGTGGTATGGGAAACGCGAGCTCGGAAGTCGGTGTCCGAGAGGCTCAGTCGAGCGGGTGAAGTTTTTAGGGAGTGTGCGGAGTGGCTCGACGTAGCGAGTATTGGCTAGAAGGAGTCGAAAGAATCATGGACGATTTGGATTGTACCCCGGAGGAAAAGCAAAAGGTCTTTGTTTAGTTATTTTGGGGACGAGGCTTATCGTTGGTGGCTCACTGTCAAACAAGGTGTACCGGCGGATCGATTGGATTGGGATTACTTTAAGGCTAAGTTTGAAGGAAAGTACGTAGGAACCAGTTATATGGACTCGCAAAGGAAAGCATTTCTAAATTTAGTACAAGGGAATAAGTCGGTAGCGGAGTATGAAGCTGAATTTGTGCGGCTAAGTCAGTACGCCAAAGGAATCGTGGCTACTGATTACGAAAGGAGTGTTCGATTCGAAGATGGGTTGCGAGATAAGTTGCGAGAGTTGATCGCTCCGCAGAGAGAGAGGGACTTCGCCATTCTGGTGGAGAAAGCTCGGATCGCTGAAGAGGTTAAGAGGACTGTAAGAGAAAACCGAGAGAAGAATAGGAACAAGAATAAGAGAAATGTTGGACCATCAGCATCATTTGGTAATGTCCAGAAAAGATCGAGGATCGAGAATCCTGTACGTACACCAGTTGATGTGAGTTGGAATCATTCCTGTGTTAAGTGTGGGAGAACGCATTCAGGGGAATGTTGGGGAAATAGTAAGAAATGTTTCAAGTGTGGGTCGAAGGCCCATTTGGTTAAGAACTGTCCTCAGGCAACGGGAGGTCGAGGTTTGAGCCATGAAGGAAATGGTACTGGCAGAAGTGCTAAAGGATCGGATGCGAGTTAGCCAAGGACTTGATATCAGGTATGTCTTTTATTTTGGGACATCATTTATTGTTTAGTTGATGTGAAGTTTAGTTCATTCTGGTATGGTTAGCGAAGTATAGGAGCTTTGGATGTGAACCTTAAGACTGTGTCTAGAAGGCAGGATAGATTTACTAAGATCAGAGTGCGCAGCTGAGGCATGGAGTAGCGAGTTAGGATTATTTGGTAGTAAGTAATTTCGAGGACGAAATTATTATAAGGAGGGTAGAATTGTAACATCCCAGTTTAGGGGTTATGCGTTTGGAGCATAACACGAGTGTTTAGCAGGCTTATGGTAAAGTTGGATGGATTTTAAGGGGTTTGGAGAACCCAAAAAGGTAAGGGATGACTTCGGAAATTTTTGGATTTTTAGTGTAAAAAGGGGAAACTGGGCGAGAAGGCCTTAAAACAATTTTGTGGAGTTTAGGACACAAGAAAGGCATTGGCAAAGTGGCTTGGGCGCTAAGTGCAAAGGGAGTGCCAAGGGGGAAGGGGTTCGAATAGCATGGGAAGCAGTTGGGCTTTTATTTTTTTTTTAGCATTAAAAAGGGAGTTGGGCTAGGTAGGCTTTAAAGGAATTTTGTGGGTTTTTTTTAGCAAAAGGGAAGGCTGTGGTAGAGTGGCCTCCGTACGCTGCTTAAGAGCTTGGGGAGGACGCCATTGAGGGCCTGGGTTCGAGCCCAGGCGGCAACAAGGGTGTTTTAATTTTTGGGTTTTGGCGTTATAAGGAAGGAAGCCTTAAAAGGAGATGGGGCGTGTCTTTGACACAAGCAGCACCTTCGCAAAGTGGTTCCCGTGCGCTACTTAGGAGCTGGAGGTGAGGATGGGCACTGCTTCGAGTGGCTGGAGAAGCATTTTGCGTGTTTTATTTTTCATATGCGGTTATGGGCTTGAGTATGAAGGCTTTAAAAATAAATGGTGCGGCTTTATGACATGAAATTCAATGTGGCCGAGTGGCCTGGGGCTTTGGAGGAGAGGTGTGCAGTAGCAAGGTTCCAGGTTCGAACCAAGAGATTGGCGTTTGGAGTTTATTTTTTTTATTCTTTTTGGCAGCAGATTTGAAGGTATTGGCCGGCAGATGGAGTCTTCAATGGATAAGCTGGTTGTGTTTCAAATTCAGTGGGAGAAGGGATTATTATTAGTTTATCTTTTATTTTTTTAATTGATAAAGTTATAAAATAGGAAGGGAATTTGGATTAGAATTAAAAGGAATTGGTGGCCGGCCAAAGGTAGTTGGTGGTGTTTAAATTTCGGCTGGAAGGGTGGTCTTTTGCTTTGTTTTTTTTTTAAAAATTGAAGTGGTGACATTGGATAAAGTTTCTATTAGTATTTTATTTATTTATCTACTTAGTTATTTTAAGTATAGGATTATTATTATTAATTGGATTAAGTGAGGATAATTGTTGAAACCATTCAAACTATTTTGAATGGATTAAAATATAGAATTGGACTAATTCAAATTAATTTGAATTAGTAGGTGTGGCGAATTCTATAAATAGGGGTGTGCTCATCCCTTAACCGAATTTTAGCCCCATTTCTTTTATGCCAAATTATTTCTAATTCTTCCCATAGCCTCTTGCTGAAACCAAGTCAAGGAAAACACTTCCTCTTTTTCTTTTATTTTGTGGAAGCCATAGCCGAACCACTATAGCATTCACCTATTTTTCTCGTGACTTGTTTAAAAGCCGAAAGTGTTAAGTGTTTCTTTCTTTGCTTGCTAAAGCCGAAATATTCTTTTGACCCCCATTGCCGAACCCTTCAGTCTTTTATCCTCTCCACTATTTTACAAGTCCTTGAAGCCAAATCTCAATTCTAGCGTGGGCCGAATCCTTGTTAGCCGAAAGGATCTATTGTTAACCAGCGTGAGGGAGCAATTAGGGGCTGTTTGAATTCGGTTACTCATCAAGGGGCAAATCGACAGAAGTACAGAGGAGCCTTTGAGATTTTAGATGGTTTCGGTAAGTAAGTTAAATTGTAGTTATTCGCCTGAGATCTTGTATTATGACGTTTAACCAAAGGATTCTGATTAAGTGATTGCGATGGACGTGGATGCTAGTCAAGGAGGACAAGAGAAAGCCCCTATCCCGAAATTTAAGAAAAGAGCTGTCTCGGCGGTTCGGGATTGGCCACCGGGGTGTGGGCCAGCAGCGGGAGAAAACTATAGGCAGATAGCCGTAGTCTCGCTTAGCGATAGCGTCGGGATCGAGGGTCTAGATCTTCAGGTTATAAGGTGTGTAGCTAGCCTACTGTTTCCGGGTTTTATGTGCATAATGTGTTTACTAACAATGCAGTGATGAATGTGACATAAATACCCTTAAAGGGTATAGCGATGATCAGGTTAGTATCGAACCTGTGGAAATGTGATTACTTGCTTGTATATGAGTATGCTTGTGGATATTAATAAGCATGTACATGCATTATCATGATTATATTTTATGTGGCATGTGCATAGGTGGGTTATGAAAAAGAAAATGCGGGTGTACTTTCGAGTGCGTGGTTGATGAGTGGCTACGTGCCTCATCGTGATTGATATCGGCTATGTGCCATATCGTGGATTGATGAGTGACTTTGTGTCCCATCGTGATTTTTGGTGTTAGCTACGGCTACATCGTGGATTGGCGCTGACTGAGGTCGCGTTGTGGATTTTGTGCTTAATTGCACGTGGAGTTAAAAGGAGAGGGTGATTTAATAATCCCCACGTGTGTGTGTGGTCGGTGGTTAAGGGGTGTGTAGAGGATGGACCTTAGGCTTGGGTCGGGATTCATTTTTGCATAAATTGTGGCATGTGGTAATATGTGTAATTGTGGACTTAAATGAGAAATGGGCTAAGCCCAGTATGTGGAGGGTATGTGGCTAATTACCCGGTTGTTTGATAAGTATTATGAATATGGGCCAAGCCCAGAATGTGATATGATTTGAATATGACGTATGATATCTG
The DNA here is from genome assembly GCA_025503065.1 of Gossypium bickii. Classification (NCBI taxonomy): domain Eukaryota; kingdom Viridiplantae; phylum Streptophyta; class Magnoliopsida; order Malvales; family Malvaceae; genus Gossypium; species Gossypium bickii. The sequence goes on from CP106717.1 coordinate 110,516,780, forward strand.
GTGCATGGGTTATTATGTGGCTAGCGTGTGGGTGGAATTCAGTGGTTAAATACACACTGAGTCTGTGTGACTCACCCAACTTTTTAAACATCGCAGGTGATTCGTGATTAATGGACCGGGTTGGAATGGAGACAAAGGTGGCCATGCAGAGGCAGATTTTATGCAGTAGATGTCTTATTTGATTTAATTATTTTATATTATCAGTTTTGGGTATTTATTTGATGTAATAAGGGCCACTTTTATTTAAAGTATTCTATTTACGATTATTGAAGTTTATATTATACTTAGATATATTTTCTTCAAATGGTTTATAATATAATAAATTATAATGAAGTTTTAATTCACATATTTTATATCGAGCTTATATTATTAAATAATTTTTAATGGACACACTTTCCAAAAGTTAACAAAATTTCCAATTTTAATCCGAAAGACAAAGATTTTTCAACCGTTTTTCCGCAGTGACATACCAGATCCGGTCAGGGCTTGTGGGCCGGGTTTGGGGTGTTACAAACAGTTTTATGAAAAGAGATGTTTAAAAGTGGTTCTTTCGATCAAACAAAGTTCTCAGCTCAAGTTCACTATTCAAAAAGTCACGTTCACATTCATCAACCAATTATGAACTTTCGTTCATTCAGAGAGATGTTGTAGTTTTCATTGTTGTTGTTTTTCCACTACCCAGGGGTAATTGCGTAATTTGTCATATAGGGGTATTTTCGTAATTTTTTGAAATAGGGTTCCTTGGTGATTTTGTCAATAAGGGTATTTTGGTAATTTTGCGTTCCTGGGGTATTTTTGGAAATTTTGAAATTCGAGGGTATTTCGGTAATTTTGAAACTCAGGGGTATTTTGGTAATAAACCAGGGTAAATTGGTAAAGCTTAATAATTCAGGGGTATTTCAAAATTTGCAAAACTTTGAGGGCTTTTTTTTTGTGAATTTGCTTTCTATTTTGGTGATATTGCAAAAATTTTGGAAGTTAGGGTCATTTTGGTAATTTGCAAGTTAGGGGCAATTTCGTAATTTTTCAAAATCAATGTATTTTGGTATTTTGCAAATTAGGGTTTCTGGACTTGTTATAAAGTAAGGAAATTTTGATTAAACTATGGGTAGTTTGGATATTTTATAAACCAAAAGCATTTTTTGTAATTTCATAATCAGGGGTATTTAGGTAATTTTTTATAAATCGAAAATTTTTCGAAAAAATTTTGTAAAAATAGTTCTCACAAATTAAAAGGATAATTTTAAGAGTTTTAAAACTAGGGTTTTTATAAAAACACGGCTAGTTCCCTTTCGGGTTTTAGTTATTGTGTTTAGCTTTATGACCAAGTCCTCTTGGTTAGGGTGAACCAGAAGCTACGCACTGTAGGATTCCTACGAAGAGGAGGTGAGTCACTAGGAATTTCGCTTAAGTACTGTGCTCTTAGGATCCAATCCTAGACATGCGCATGTGGGTTACCACACCCTAACTCGGCGACTTAACCACGTGGTTTTTAAGTTAAGCACTTAAGTCTTATGTAAGTGTTGGGAAAACTAATCCTAGGGTTCAAGTACTTATCATGCTAATCTACGTTCCATTCCTACCCTTCTACGGATCATACAGATCATACAATAAATCACACAATGGATAGGGTACTTACACGGTGGATCATGGGTGGAGACTTAGGTCCATGCCGAAAACTCGCTTATTTCAAAAATATTTTCATAAAACTCATTTGGGCTCGCTTTGAAAATGTTTTGGGCCTTAAACCCCAGTGCCGAGGGTTTGAAACGGGCTCACGATCTTAAATCAGAAACACTCAAAACCCGCCCACGAGCTTTGACCGATTTGGTATGTTCGTCAAGTAAACCTGGTTCAAAGTTCTTTTGTTACTTTCGAAAAATAGTGTGTTTTGGAAGAAATATTGTTTTGGGTTGGGCTCGAGTAGAAAACAAAATCGTTTTATGATGAAAACCCTTTTAAATTTTAGGTGATAAAACATATAGAATACATTTAAAGTAAATTACTTAATCTTTAACTTAATAAAAATTTCGTAACATAATAAATAAAAACATAAATAAAATAGTGCACTATGGCCTTATGGCCTTATTACATCAAGTAAATCCAAATAATTCGGAGTACTTAAAAATTAATAGTCCATAAAAATAAAAACTTCATGTTGAGCATGGCCACCACAAGTTCTCGCTGTCCCGGTCCATTCACTGTTCATCATCACGAAAAATGTTCCCACAGCAGGGTGAGTCAACAGACTCAACGTGTACACAACACTAAATCATAATAGAATCAGGCATAACAAATATTACACATTCATATCATAGCATACAAATTATGATGCATTCCCAAACCCAAACCTAATAAGCCATCCACTACACTCCCCCGCACCAACCTGTACACCGTGGGGACTACTAAGTCGACCCTCCTTCCGCTACACTCCATATCGCGGTCTTAGGTCACTGTATTTGTGGTCTTAGGTCACCGCATTCAAATATCGCGGTCTTAGGTCACCGCATTCAGATTACTGTGGTCTTAGGTCACGACATTCAGATACCACGGTCTTAGGTCACCGTGTTCGTGGTCTTAGGTCACCACATTAAATAAAACACCCATTTGCTGCCCCCAAGGTTCGAACATAAGACCTGCTGGAGCAAGCTTAAGGCCTAAGGTTTAAGGCCCAAAACGTTTTCAAAGCGAGCCCAAATGAGTTTTATGAAAATATTTTTGAAATAAGCAGGTTTCTGGCATTGCACCTAAGTCTCCGACCCGCAGTCCACCAGGGAAGTACCCCTATCTATTGTGTGATTTATGCTATGAATTGTAGAAGGGTAGGAATGGAACGTAGAGTAGAGAATAAGTACTTGAAACCTAGGATTAGTTTTCCCCAACACTTACATAAGACTTAAGTGCCTAACTAAACAACCCTATGGCTAAGTCGCCGAGTTAGGGTGTAGTAACCCCTGTGCGCATGTCTAGGATTGGATCCGGAAGAGCACGGTACTTAAGCAGCCCTAGTAACTCACCTCCTCTTGCAGAATCCTACCAGTGCGTAGCTACAGGTTCACCCTAACCAAGAGGACTCAGTCACAGGCTAAACGCAATAACTTAAACCCGAAAAGGAACTAGCCGTATTTTTATAAAAACCCTAGTTTTAAAACTCTTAAAATTACCCTTTTAATTTGTGAGAACTATTTTTACAAAATTTTTCCGAAAAATTTTCGATTTATAAAAAATTACCTAAATACCCCTGATTGTGAAATTACAAAAATGCCCTTGGTTTATAAAATGTCCAAACTACCCATAGTTTAATCAAAATTTCCTTACTTTATAAATGTTCAAAAACCTTAATTTGCAAAATATTAAAATACTTTGATTTTGGAAAATTACGAAATTGCCCCTAACTTGCAAATTACCAAAATGACCCTGATTTCCAAAATTTTTGCAACCTCATCGTTTTGGAAAGTAAAATTCTCAAAAAGAACCCTCAAAGTTTTGTAAATTTGGAAATACCCCTGAACTATTAAACTTTACAAATTTACCCTGGTTTATTACCAAAATACCCCCGAGATTCAAAATTACAGAAATACCCTTAGATTTCAAATCTTCCAAAATACCCCGGGAATTTAAAAAAAAATTCCAAAATACTTTATGACAGAATCATCAAGGAACTTTTCTTTTGAAAAATTACGAAAATACCCCTGTAGGACAAAATTACGAAAATACCCCTGGGTAGTGGAGAAACAATAACAATGAAAACTACAACGTTTCTCTGAATGAAAGAAAGTTCATAATTGGTTGATGAATGTGAATGTGATTCTCTGAATTAGAGTAGTGAACTTGAACTGAAACTTTGTGTGATCGAAAGAACTACTTCTAAATATCTTTATTTCATAAAATTGTTCGCGGTTAATAAGTGGAACAAAATTCTGATGCATAAAACTTTTTAATCAGATTAAATCGCGGCGTTAGAAATGAGTTCTAGGGACGTGAACTTAAAGATTGTGCCTAGGAAGTATGATAGTGTTATTAAGATCAGAGTGCAAAGACATAAGATAAGTAGTATGGTGAGTAGGAATGCGATTAGCCAAGTAATTTCGAGGACGAAATTATTTTTAAGGGGTAGAATCAGTAACATCTCGGATTATAGCCTATGCATTAGTATGTCTTATGTGTTATGGATGTGATGTGTGCATTTTTAGAATCTTGGAAATGTAAGGAAATGACTTGGAAATGAAAGGAAATGTCTTGTCTTGGAAATGTAAGGAAATGACTTGGAAATGTAAGGAAATGTCTTGTCTTGGAAATGTAAGGAAATGTCCTAGAAATGCATGGAAATGATTTAGAAATGAACATTTTTGGAAACCCGGAAATGATTTGGAAATGATTCAAAAGTGGAAAGTGAACATTTCTGGAAACTTGGAAATGTAAGGAAATGTCAAGTTTAAAGAGGCAAACGAAAATTTTTGGAAACCTAGAAATGACTTAGAAATGTCGAGTTTTAAAGTTTAAAAGAGGAAATTAAGGCAAGGTGGCCTTAAGAGAAAAAGTATGTGAAAATATGACACACAAACGGGCTTGGAAAAGTGGCCTAGAGATACCACTTAGGACCTCTGGAAATGGCGCCACATACAGGAGTATTGGGCCAAGGTTCGAGCTGCAGGGGAAGCAAAATAAAAGTTTTATTTTGCAGCAGAGATTAGCAGCAAGGGACAGTACAAGGCTATAATTTAGGAGCTTTTATTCTTTCATTTTTAAGAGATAAATAGTGGATAAATAATGGATAAATAATGGATTTATTTTAGATTATTTTCAAGAGATAAATGAGGAATTATTCTTTAATTAGGAAAATAAGGGAGAAGTGATGGCCACGTAAGGGACTTTGAGTTTAATAATTTCGGCTAAGTAAGGATAGTTGCTGAATTATCTTTTGTTTTAGGAGATAATTAAAGAGATAAAGCTATCAAAATAGAAGAGTGATGGCCAAGTAAGGGATTCTAAGTTAGTAAATTCGGCTATATAAGGAAAAGAGGGCCATTAATCATTCTTTCTCTCAACCCTTCTCTCTGCCGAATTTCCTAGAGCATTTGTTCCTCTTCTTTTTGTTAGCCAAAGCCGAAAATTCAAGATATCACCATTAGCCAATTTCTTTTCTTTCCAATCCATCAAAAGTGAATCTTTGAGGGCTTCAAGCATAAGTCTTTGTCGATTTCTTCAAGAAAGGGTAAAAACAAGTTTTGATTTCTATTCTTTTCTTTTAGATTTGTCGAAATCTAGGACTAATCCCATCAATATTCTTATTTGCCGAAATTTAGAAGGATTCTTTCGGGATTTTTGCCATGATCATCTTTGTAAAGGAAAAGATCTTGGGATTTGACCATCAAGGTAAGTCATATCGACATTCGGCCAAGGGCCATTGATTGTGATTAAAGGTTAGAAGTTGATCTAACATGTGGTTTTAGGGATTTCGGCGTGAAGCTATAACCAAGGGATAATTTCGAGATTTAAGATCCTTAAGGTAAGTGACTATGAATATTCGGCCAAGGCCTATTTAGTAGTTAGATCTATTTTTATGTGTTTTAAGCCAAAAACTAACCGATTCAAAGGATCTAGTGATTAGCCGATTTCAAAGGGGAAGAATACAAGTTTTCGGGATTTGATTAATTATCAAATCGGCAACAAGGTAAGTTTTAGTATACTAATCCTACTAGGATTTGGATTTATGGCCGGATGGCTTTTTATTAAATTAGTAAGTGATTAATCAAATGTAGGGATTAAGGATCTAAGCGGTAGATCAGATTACGAGATCTCAAGGAATTTGCTAAGCGAATCAGGTGTGTACCCCACACTAATTCTTAATAAGTTTTATGGCTATGTCTAATTAAAATATGTGATATTAAGAATAAGAAAGTGGCTAAGGTACCATGTTATGGTACTAAGTACTCTGGTACGATTCCTACTCCTACTAGGAATATGAAATATGTTATTTGTAACATGAGAATAAGAATGTGAACTTTGGCATATTAATGCATATTACAAAATGGGGCATATGGGTTATTGAAAGGCGACGTGAATGTGATGACCTAAGACCACGAACACGGTGACCTAAGACTGTGGTATCTGAATGTGGTGACCTAAGACCACAGTAATCTGAATGCGGTGACCTAAGACCACGATATCTGAATGTGGTGACCTAAGACCACAAATGCGATGACCTAAGACCGCGATATGGAGTGTAGCGGAAGGAGGGTCGACTTAGTAGTCCCCACGGTGTTCAAGTTGGTACGGGGGAGTGTAGCGGATGGCTTATTAGGTTTGGGTTTGGAAATGCATCATAATTTGTATGCTATGATATGAATGTGTAATATTTGTTATGCCTGATTCTATTTGGACTTAGTGTTGTGTACACATTGAGTCTGTTGACTCACCCTGTTGAGGGACCATGTTTCTGGTGATGAACAAAGAATGGACCTAGGGACTGGCAGAACTTGTGGTGGCCATGCTCAACATGAAGTTTTTATTTTTATGGACTATTAATTTTTAAGTACTCCGAATTATTTGGATTTACTTGATGTAATAAGGCCATAAGGCCATAGTGCACTACTTTAATTTTTCTTTTAATTACTATGTACGAATTTTCACCAAGTGAATTTTAAGTAGATTTATTTTAAAACAAAGCCTAAACGTTTTATCACCTAAAATTTAAAAGGGTTTTCATTATAAAACGATTTTGTTTTCTATTCGAGCCTAACCCAAAATAATATTTCTTACAAAACACACTATTTTCCCAAAGTAACAAAAGAACTTTGAACCGGTTTACTTGAGGAACATACCAAATCTGGTCAAAGCTCGTGGGCCGGGTTTGGGGTGTTTCAGTTTAAACTATAACATCCTGGATTATAGCCTATGCATTAGTATGTCTTATGTGTTATGGATGTGATGTGTGCATTTTTAGAATCTTGGAAATGTAAGGAAATGACTTGGAAATGGAAGGAAATGTCTTGTATTGGAAATGTAAGGAAATGACTTGGAAATGTAAGGAAATGTCCTAGAAATGCATGTAAATGATTTAGAAATGAACATTTTTGGAAACCCGGAAATGATTTGGAAATGATTCAAAAGTGGAAAGTGAACATTTCTGGAAACTTGGAAATGTAAGGAAATGTCAAGTTTAAAGAGGCAAACGAAAATTTTTGGAAACTTAGAAATGACTTAGAAATGTCGAGTTTTAAAGTACAAAAGAGGAAATTAAGACAAGGTGGCCTTAAGAGAAAAAGTATGTGAAAATATGACACACAAACGGGCTTGGAAAAGTGGCCTGGAGATACCACTTAGGACCTCTGGAAATGGCGCCACATACAGGAGAATTGGGCCAAGGTTCGAGCTGCAGGGGAAGCAAAATAAAAGTTTTATTTTGCAGTAGAGATTAGCAGCAAGGGACGGCACAAGGCTATAATTTAGGAGCTTTTATTCTTTTATTTTTAAGAGATAAATAGTGGATAAATAAGGGATAAATAATGGATTTATTTTATATTATTTTCAAGAGATAAATGAGGAATTATTCTTTAATTAGAAAAATAAGGGAGAAGTGATGGCCAAGTAAGGGACTTTGAGTTTAATAATTTCGGCTAAGTAAGGATAGTTGTTGAATTATCTTTTGTTTTAGGAGATAATTAAATAGATAAAGCTATCAAAATAGAAGAGTGATGGCCAAGTAAGGGATTCTAAGTTAGTAAATTCGGCTATATAAGGAAAAGAGGGCCATTCATCATTCTTTCTCTCAACCCTTCTCTCTGCCGAATTTCCTAGAGCATTTGTTCCTATTCTTTTTGTTAGCCAAAGCCGAAAATTCAAGATATCACCATTAGCCAATTTCTTTTCTTTCCAATCCATCAAAAGTCGAATCTTTGAGGGACTTCAAGCATAGGTGCTGTCGATTTCTTCAAGAAAGGGTAAGAACAAGTTTTGATTCAGATTTGGTATGTTCCTCAAGTAAACCGGTTCAAAGTTCTTTTGTTACTTTGGGAAAATAGTGTGTTTTGGAAGAAATATTGTTTTGGGCCGGGCTCGAGTAGAAAACAAAATCGTTTTATAATGAAAACCCTTTTAAATTTTAGGTGATAAAACATATAGAATACATTTAAAGTAAATTACTTAATCTTTAACTTAATAAAAATTTCGTAACATAATAAATAAAAACAGAAATAAAATAGTGCACTATGGCCTTATGGCCTTATTACATCAAGTAAATCCAAATAATTCGGAGTACTTAAAAATTAATAGTCCATAAAAATAAAAACTTCATGTTGAGCATGGCCACCACAAGTTCTGCCGTCCCGGTCCATTACTGTTCATCACCTGAAAAATGTTCCCACAACGGGGTGAGTCAACAGAATCAATGTGTACACAACACTAAATCATAATAGAATCAGGCATAACAAATATTACACATTCATATCATAGCATACAAATTATGATGCATTCCCAAACCCAAACCTAATAAGCCATCCGCTACACTCCCCGTACCAACCTTTGTACACACCGTGGGGACTACTAAGTCGACCCTCCTTCCGCTACACTCCATATCGCGGTCTTAGGTCACCGCATTTGTGGTCTTAGGTCACCACATTCAGATATCGCGGTCTTAGGTCACCGTATTCAGATTATTGTGGTCTTAGGTCACCACATTCAGATACCACGGTCTTAGGTCACCACATTCACTTCCCCTTTCAATATCCTATATGCCCCATTTTGTAATATGCATTAACATGCCAAAGTTCACAGTCTTATTCTCATGTTACAAATAACATATTTCATATTCCTAGTAGGAGTAGGAAACGCACCTGAGTACTTTGTACCACATTATGGTACCTTAGCCATATTCACATTCTTAATATCACATATATTAATTAAACATAGCCATAAAACATATTATGAAATAGTGTGGGGTACACACCTGATTCGCTTAGCAAATTCCTTGAGATCTTGAAATCTGATCTCTCGCCTAGATCCTTAATCCCTACATTTTATTAATCACTTACTAATTTAATAAAAAGCCATTCGGCCATAAATCCAAATCCTAGTAGGATTAGTATACTTTAAAACCTACCTTGCTGCCGATTGACTTACGAATCGAGTCCCGAAACTTTGTGATGCACACCCTTGTAATCGTCTAGTCACCAAAACTCCTAACTAGTTAGTTTTCGGCTTTTAAAACAAATAAAGAATAGATCTAATTACCAAAATAGACCTTGGCCGATTGTACTTATGCACTCACCTTGCGATTTCAAATCCCGAAAGTATCCCTTGTCTTAATTATTTGTCGAAATACCTATACACATATGTTAGATTCGATTCTAACATTAAATCATCATAGATGGCCCTTGGCCGAATGCTATAGACACTTACCTTGTGGATTTTAAATCTCGAAACTCACCGAATAACTAGGGAACACGCGGCCTATGGTGTACCTTCGGGAAAAGAACTTCTTCTTCCTTGTAGTCGACACTTAGTAAATCCCAAAAGATCTCTTCAAAGTTTCAGCAACAAGATATTAATGGGGTTAGTCCTAGATTTCGGCAAATCTAAAAGAAAAGAATAGAAATCAAAACTTGTTCTTACCCTTTCTTGAAGAAATCGACAGCACCTATGCTTGAAGCCCCTCAAAGATTCGGCTTTTGATGGATTGGAAAGAAAAGAAATTGGCTAATAGTGATATCTTGAATTTTTGGCTTTGGCTAACAAAAAGAAGAAGAACAAATGCTCTAGGAAATTCGGCAGAGAGAAGGGTTGAGAGAAAGAATGATGAATGGCCCTCTTTTCCTTATATAACCGAATTTACTAACTTAGAATCCCTTACTTGGCCATCACTCTTCTATTTTGATAGCTTTATCTCTTTAATTATCTCCTAAAATAAAAGATAATTCAGCAACTATCCTTACTTAGCCGAAATTATTAAACTCAAAGTCCCTTACTTGGCCAGCACTTCTCCCTTATTTTCCTAATTAAAGAATAATTCCTCATTTATCTCTTGAAAATAATCTAAAATAAATCCATTATTTATCCCTTATTTATCCACTATTTATCTCTTAAAAATAAAAGAATAAAGGCTCCTAAATTATAGCCTTGTGCCGTCCACCTTACTTCTTCTGGAAGCAAAATAAAATTTCTTTTATTTGCTTTCCCTATGACTCGAACTCAGGCCCAATCCCCTTGCATGTGGCGCCATTTCCAGAGGCCCTAAGTGGCATCTCCAGGCCACTTTTCCAAGCCTGTTTGCGTGTCAAATTTCACATACTTTTTCTCTTAAGGCCACCTTGCCTTAATTTCCTCTTTTAAACTTTAAAACTCGACATTTCTAAGTCATTTCTAAGTTTCCAAAAATTTTCGTTTGCCTCTTTAAACTTGACATTTCCTTACATTTCCAAGTTTCCAAAAATGTTCACTTTCCTCTTTTGAATCATTTCTAAATCACTTCCTTACATTTCCAAGTTTCCAAAAATGTTCACTTTCCTCTTTTAAACCTAACATTTCCATACATTTCCAGTGTTTCCAAAAATGTTCACCATACATTCATAACACATAAGACGTGCCATTTCGTATAATTAAATCAAAAATGCATAGGCCCATTTCCAGGATGTTACACGATAGGTACACTTGCCTTTAATCGTTGTCAGAGTTAGTTTCCAGGTTCGATCATTCTCTTTATAAATTTTAAGACTCTGGTCACAGTGATCAAGTTTTGGCGCCGCGTTCTTGGTGAACTAAAATATTAAGAAAACTCTAATTTTATTACTTTAGCCATTATTTTTATTTTCAGCAATTTATTTTTGTTTTTAGGTTAATTTTTAATTTTGCTAATTTTTCTTTCTTTTCTTTTCAGGTACCTTTAGTTTATGACTAGAAGGAACCTGAGAGGATCTTTAGTATACGATAGTGATATTGGAAACCGCTCGTAGGAATCGCCGAGAAATCAGGCGAGCCCTAAATTACACAGAGGAAAATCAAGAAGGCAGATCCAGTCCTACTGAAAAGATGGACGAGACTATTCCACAACCCCATGATGTGGGGGACCGGAACGCGCCGCGTACTATGTTTGATTATGCTAAACCACATCTAAAAGGAGCAGAATCAAGTATTGTTAGGCCCCCTATAGCTGCTAATAATTTTGAATTAAAGCCTAACACAATACAAATGATTCAATAGTTTGTTCAATTTGATGGTTTGTAGGACGAAGATCCAAATACTCATATAGCCAAATTTTTAGAGTTCTGTGATACCTTCAAAATAAATGGTGTTTCTGATGATGCCATATATCTTCGATTATTTCCCTTTTTATTAAGGAATAAAGCCAAACAGTGGTTAAACTCGTTACCACGAGGGTTAATCATTACGTGGGAACAAATGACCGAAAATTTTTTATTAAAATATTTCCTACCGGCCAAGACGACCAAATTACGGAATGATATCTCTTCTTTTGTGCAGATGGATTTAGGGACATTATACGACGCATGGGAGAGATACAAGGATCTCTTGAGAAGGTGTCCACACCATGGTTTACCCTTATGGGTCCAAGTCCAAACATTCTATAATGGTGTAAACCCCTCAGCGAGGCAACTAATCGACTCACCACGGTGGAACCTCGAACAACAAAACTCTCAAAGCAAACAGACGAGTTTATTGAAGAGATGTCACTGAATAATTATCAGTGGCAAGTTACAAGGACGAAGTCGTCAAAATCAACAGGAGCTTTCAACATAGACACAATAACCATGCTATCAACACAGATGGAAATGATGAATAAAAAGATTGACAGTTTGTGTTCTTCGCAGGTACATCCAGTAATGCAGTGTGACGCAAGTGGAACTGTGGCAAATCCTGAATACCCAGCCTACCAACCGGAATCAGAAAGCAAACAAATGAACTATATAGGTAACAATTTTAGATCTAATAATAACCCTTATAGTAATACTTACAATCCAGGTTGGAGGAACCACCCAAAGTTTTCAGAGGGAGGCCAAGGAAATCAAGGAAATCAAAGGCTACAACCTCCTCAAAACTTCCAAAATCAACCTTATCCACAAGAGAAGAAACCAACCTTCAAAGAGATGCTAACAAAGTTCTCAGCAGACACAGAAAAACGTCTCCAAGAAACTGAGAGAACAATTAAAAGCAACGAGAGCTGAATCAGGGAAATTACTAAGTCAGTCAAAGAAGTCACCAATGTAGTCGAACGACTCGCAAAGCTAATGTTAGAACGACCGCAAGGACGTCTACCAAGCAACACTGAGATTAATCCAAATGAGCAAATTCAAGCCATAGCAGCACAGGAAAATACAGAGATAGACGAACCCATCTCACAACAAGAAAACAAGGTAGACAAAGATAAAGTAGAGGTAACGCAAGAAAAGCCGAAACCGGTAATCAAGGAGTATCAACCTCGCATACCTTACCCTGAAGCGTTAAAAGAGGCGATCTGAAGAAACGATTCGGTAAGTTTCTTAAACTTTTAAAGAAATTACATATTAACTTACCCCTTCTTGAAGCTCTCTTTCTGATGCCAGACTCGAGGAAATTTTTAAGACAGCTCTTGACAAACAAACACAAATTAGACAAAGAGTGACACGTGGAACTCAACGCAAAGTTCTCAGCAATTCTCCAAAATAGACTACCATAGAAATTAAAAGATCCAGGGAGTTTTGCAATTCCATGTTTAATTGGTAGTCTAACTATTGATAATGCGTTAGCAGATTTAGAGGCAAGTATAAATGTCATGCCTTATTCATTGTTTAAACGACTAGGTCTAGGGAAACCCAAACAAACTAGGATGAGCATTCAATTAGCTGATAAAACTGTTAGAATTCCTAGGGGTATTATCGAAGATGTTCTTGTCAAAATCGATAAATTCGTTTTCCCAGTAGACTTTGTTGTCTTAGACATGGATGAGGACAATTCGATCCTTTTAATTTTAGGAAGACCTTTTCTAGCAACTGCCAAGACTAAAATTGATGTTGCCACAGGAGAACTCATACTTTGTGTAGGTAATGAGGTAGTCACTCTTCAAGCTCTCGATTCAGCTAGGACATCGAATGACCAAGGTAAGACAGAAAAATCCATTGATAACCATTCGATTAACCCTTCTTTTCAGGAAGCACCAGAAAAGGGCATGATTGAACTTGATCTTGAATACAGTGCCAACAAAGGAATAGATCATAAGGAACAAAAGGTTCAACCCGATAAAATAGACAAGTGGAAAACGCACTTCAAGGAAAAATTAGGGATACAAGAAACAGAGTCAAAACCACTCTACGAGATAGGCAAGTCCAGAAGCGAAGATCAGGTGTTATTAGACCTACGACTATCTCCTCCGAACCCTGACACAAACAAGGAAATCTTTTTTAAGGTTATCAATGTTCTACCACACAAGACAGTCGAGGTAAGCAATCCTAATTTTGATGCTCTTAAAATAAATGCTACTCGACCTGAACCACACAATGAACATCAAACGGATAATATGAGGAAAGATATTCAAACCTTTAAACCTCCCTGAATTTTTCAAACACAAGGAAAGTCTAGCTTAAGACTATAAACGAGCGCTTCTCGGGAGGCAACCCGAGCACTAACCTTACTGAATTTTGCATTTATTTTCATTTTACATTATTTTTCCTTTTTCTTTTCTCTTTTAAACTAACCAGAAGTGCATATTTCTAGGCCACACGGCCTTACACACGATCGTGTCCGTGGCCGTGTAGACCACTGAAAACTTCGTACTGACATAGCAGAGGTCGTGCGGACCAGTTCAACCACCTCCCGACATCACGGATCCAACCACTCTCCCCCACGGGCACCGACAAAATGGCACGGTCATGCCACTCAGTCGTATAAAGCTACTAACTTACATAGCATGACCAACACACGTCCATGGCTCCCAACCGTGCCTACATACTGACTTACCGAGAATGGACGTGGATGGTGGAAGCACGGGCATGGGGTAACAACACACTCCAACACATGACCGTGCGAAGCGGTCGTGCAAATCGACACGCCCTCGGTCCACGGGTGTAGGAGCATGCCAGATTTGAAACTCTATTTAAACCCCACAGCCCTTCTCCCTCTCCCCATCTTCAGTCTTCCTTTTTTTCTTTTCAAAATTTTATTCCCTTTCCTTAGAAAAGGTGTCCAGACTCTTAAGCCACACCAGAACCATGCCAAAGAAGTGAAAGCAACCCAGCATAGTCTCCTTAACAGAGACCCTACACATAAGTTCGTGCTAGCCGCTTCATCCAAACAACAGGCCAAGGGTCTTTGAGACCAATTAGTTTCTGTTTTTCGTTTCTTTTTCCTTTCATTCTCTTTTTCATTAATAATCTTATGCTTAATTTAGTTTAACTTAATTTAGTTTCTTAGTGTCAGGTTTGCCAGGCTGCTTGGGAATCACGCCTACCACCATGATAACCATGCCACTTCCGCCACCGCTAGCACCTCCCCAGCCTTAGAAGTCACACCCACCTCGCGAACCATCCAACAATAAGGACTCTTCGGTCCATTTATCTTTTATTTTCATTTCGTTTACATTTTTGTTTCCTCTTTCTTTATCTTTCTTATCTTTAATTATATATTTAGTTTATTTTAAGTCGGTCATAATAATTCCTGGCTACTTCTCAGAGCGCTACCCAATTTCTTCATCTAGCGCAGGTTCGTCATCCAGACCGACCATCACCACCACCAAAGACACCCCTCCGGGAAAACATCCAAAACTCAGGGAGTAATTCTTCCCCATTCTCTTTTGATTTATCCCTTCAATGTCATATCTATCTTTGTACATTGAGCACAATGTACATCTTAAGTGTGGAGGGTGAATAATTATTTTGAGAACATGCCTAACTTTCTTCATTATTCTCAAACCCTGAGGATAAAAAGTGCCTAACTTTCGGCATTATTCTCAAATCCCTGAATTTAATCTTGTTCTTAAGAAATTTTCTCATATTACTAATTAGGATGAAATTTCTGATGATTTATGATTTTTATTGACATGTTTAGAATAAGTCATAGTTAATTGTGCGTTGATGATTAAATTTGAAGAATACTAGGGAATCAAGCATGATAAGTCTAATTTTCAAAAAAATTTAAAATTTTTAGGTTGTTTTACCTAAATTTGGAAATTACCTTGAAGTTTGAAATTTATAAGGTTGATGTCGGAAACACCCATAATTTTTGTGAGACTTTGAGCCTCATAGAGCATCTACTCTTTTTCATGCTAACTTTATTGATTATGAGTGTGTCAACTATGAACTGTTATTCTAGAACTTGCCTCGTTTATACATGTTGAGACCACAGTTATGATTTGATATACCAAGATGATAACGGCACCTAGGTTTTAACCCACTTACACCACTAAAAAGCCTACCCTCATAATTAACCCCTAGTGAACCCTGTTGAGCCTAGCAACCCTTTTATTGACTCACGCACTAATATTAACCCAAAACCCTTTGTATTTGTTATCACCCTTCCTTTTGACTACCCTTTAATCGAGATATGATTTGATTAAGTTTTTATTATAAGTTGAAATTGTCTTTATTTAGTTTGTTCTTAAAAGAAAAAGAAAAAGAAATCAAAGTATAGTTAGTATTAGTATTATGAAGAGTGAGCTTATACAAGTTAAATTCTAAATTATCAAAAGAAAAAGCTCGTATTAGTAGGTTTATTATTATTTTCAGTTGATGTAATTATTATCTCAGAAATTTTTAGGTATGTAACTTATCAATTCAATCTCGATTCTAACCTTCTAATTTCAGCCTTTATCCACACCTTTAACACTAGCCCCGTTACAACCCTAATAAAGACCTTTTGATCTGTTTATCATATCATTTTACAGTGGTGGAGATTTGGCTTTCAGGCAAGCCTATGGGTATGTAACTTATCAATTCAATCTCGATTCTAACCTTCTAATTTCAGCCTTTATCCACACCTTTAACACTAGCCCCGTTACAACCCTAATAAAAACCTTTTGATCTGTTTATCATATCATTTTACAGTGGTGGAGATTTGGCTTTCAGGCAAGCCTATGGGATTAACTTTTCAGGTTTGACTTATGAGTGCTTAATTTTGACCCTTAAACACTTTTTGAGTAATTTGAGTGAATCTTTTGTGAGGATGTCAATCCTTGTAGATTTTGAATTAAAGGTAATTATTTAGATGAAGGGAAACACCTTTGTTTTTGTGCTACAAATGAATGACTTATCTTGTTTGAATCTTTAGGACTCTTTGAATTGAATTATCCATGTATAAATTATCTATGAATTAGGATAAGGCATTGTTGATAGGAATTATGAATCATGGAAAGTTTGTTTTAATTGTAAGTTGAGAATTTTGCTTGAAGACAAGCAAAAGCTTAAGTGTGGGGGTATTTGATAAACCGTAATTATAACATATTTTAATCCCACATTTAGTATGCTTTTGGATGATTTATCCCTTGATTTATGTAAAACGGTGCTTTTAATCATTTCTTTTCATGTCTTACACCCAGGAAAGCACCCAAGGATGAAAAGAACATAAAACGGGCCCAAAACAGATTAAATGGGCCATATCACGAAATCGACAGGCCTAGCCCAAATCCCACACAACCGTGCCCCACCGATCACCTAGAGCACGGCCTGACCCCAGACTTACATGGTCGTGCCTCAAAGTAGAAATCCAAACACGGCTTGAAGTCGATCCACACGAGCGTGTGCCATAGCCGTGCCTCTGTCGCTGGAATGAGCAATTTCAGTTGAAAAAGGATACTTAGGGAGAAAGAATCGCATTCCAAAGAGCCTATATATATCCCCTAAGTGCCACCTTTGAGGGGGGTCAAGTTAGGCCAAGGAGCCAAGCTGGAAAGGTTAAATTGTGGGAATCGCTCGAAGTTAGCCAGTTGATCCATCCCAAGAAGTCGGAATTATACCAAGACGGCGGATTTCTCCTCCAATTCCTTTAGGGAGTTTTAGGGATTTCTTATGTTTTGTTTTATCTTTTCTCTTGAGATGTTTTCTTTATTCATTATGAACTAAACCCCTCAGATACCAGAAGGGGATGAAGCCTAGATGAATCTTATTTTTTAATTTTTGAATTATATGATAACGACTTAGTTTGTTCTTAATTATGCATGCTTAATCTAAATCTGATGTGCTTAGGTGGAGGAGGAATAAACCCTGCTTAAGAGTAGGTCTAGCATAATTAAGCGGAGTTGATCGAACGCCTAGAGATAGGGTTACGAGATTTTACCGGATTAGGGTGAAACCTAATATGGGAATCCATAGATCGATTTACTGCTATTCTAGGGGGTTATCATAAGAGAACGAGAGTTCGACTAATTATTCTAGGGTTAGACGTTATTCGCCTTGAGAGAGGGTTTAATATACATTAGGGAGTCCTACGGGTCATGCTAAGTAAATAAATCATATGACTCAGGGTTAGATAACAAGTGAAGTCTAGGTGGATTCTTCCTGAGGGTATCATCGTGATTCATTGAGTTTTTCTTCAAGATATTTCCCAATTCGTTCTTTTTGTCTTTGTCCTTAGCTTAGTCGTCATGAAATTTAGATTAAAACAACTTCACTTTATTTTTAAGGCTAAATAATAAAAAGAAAGTTAGTATCAATACTTTTAGTTCCTTTGGGTTCGACAATCCAGTCTTGCCTAAGCTATACTACTGTTCGATAGGTACACTTGCCTTTAATCGTTGTCAGAGTTAGTTTCCATGTTCGATCATTCTCTTTATAAATTTTAAGACTCTAATCACAGCGATCAACGCCCGTGCAGCCAACCCGTGGTCGATTCTAAGTAAATGACAAGGGCGTAAAACACGCCCGTGCTCTAAGGCCGTGGTCGAAACTGACTTACAAATACGGGCGTAGGACAATAGACACGGGCGTGGGAGAAGCGAACAAGGATAGGCACACCCGTGTGGTACAGGCGTGGGACACAACATATGCGTGCCAGAACCCTGAACATTCGAAACGCACGGGCTAAAAACGATTCACACGCCCGCTTACCCTTATTTCTATATAAACCCCTCACTATTCATCATCTTTTTCCCCCAAATTCTTCCCCCCAAACCCTAGTTGTTTTCTTTTTCTCCCCTCTCCTACGTCCGGCCACCATCCTCCTCCTTCCCTTCTTCCTTCTCCTTCTCTCGTTTAAGGATAACACACCCACGTGTCACCATCAAGCCCATGCTCCGACCACCGCCTCAAGCCCATCACCCTCCCACGACCGCGCGCCCGTGCTCCGACCACCACCTCAACCGCGCCACTTCTCTCCAAAAACTCCACCAGTCACCTCTCTTTTTCACATTTTACTTTATTGAACTATATTTATAAGAATTGTTTTTTAGTTTCTAATTAGTTTAATTTTATTAGTTACTCACTATTAGACTGTTTTGAACTATATTCATAAGAATTTTACTTAGTTTCTAGTTAGCTTGTTACTTAATATTAGTTACAAACTATTAGATTGTAATTCATTTAGTCCTTGTTTAAATAATAGTGATTGATAATTATGCCGATAAATGTTATGCAATATATCTTGGCTGGAAATGTTACTTAAATCGTTGAATATCTATTATTTTCAGGACCATAATGTCATCGTCCCGAGGCCAGAAAACTGTCGTTCCCACGTTGAAAAAATGGAAGGGATACGGTGCGACCTCTTCAAGTGCCTCTGCCGAAATACAACACCCATTCCTACGTTTTCCTTCGGGAACTCAAATACTACGCGCAAGACCTCTCGGCTTAGGAAGGTGTATCAATTGGACCGCCTTAGAGCAGGTCCAGCTAGCAGATGAGGTTCGGGCCTTATTATTCACAGACCCGTAAGGGCAATTTTTGGACATCATTGAGCCCACATACCTAGAGCTCACTCTGGAACTCTGCTCTACTTTCCACCTCCAGATGGTGTTGACTAACTTCGACGATTCTGGCACTATCCAATTTTGCCTCGGAGCTCTAGCCAGTGAGATGAGTGTCCCAAGTTTGGAGCTGCTCTGGGACTCTATACCAACGAACTCATAGAGGATAACAAACTCGAGGACCTCCACCGCCACATCCACAACTCCCCCTCGAGATGTTGGTATAATATAGCTCCCAAATCAGCCACTTACGTCCCTAGTCGCTCCAAGGCGACGGCTCTCGCCCCATCCCTGAGGTATGTACACGCTATTTTAGCTCATACACTGACATGTAGGTGAGAGAGCACCGACGTTGTCAACACTCACGACGCCTACTTCCTATGGTGCATGGCAAACGGACACGTTTTTTAGCTAGCCTATTTCATAGCTCGTGCCATTCAACATCAGATGGAGCAACATAGGAGAGGGGTCATATCTGTGGGCCATATATCACACGCTTGGCTCGATACTTCGGACTCCTCAACACCGCCGCTTAGATCTCCTCACTCACACTGATAGGTCAGATGTCCCCACAGGGCATCCAGATGATGCTACATATGAGGATGATCCAACGTCAATATGGGACCGATCCTCCCCAATATCAGCTAGCACCTACCACCAAAGAGGAGGATCTTGAGGACATTACTGACAATGTCCCACACCCACATGAGGAACGACAACCGAGCCACCGACCAGTTCATGCGACTACTTCACTTTCAGACATCACTATACGTCTCAACAATTCAATGACACCACTCGACGATTCAATGGCATTGCAGCGATTCTTCAGCAGATTTGTCATCACTTTCACATATCGCCGCCTCCACCACCTCGCGATCCAACCAATGATGAGGACTTTTGAGCCCTTTTTATTTTTAGTTCTATCTTTAATTTTAATATTATTTTTTTTTGCTTTTATTTAATTTTAATGTACTCTTTTATTATAATTTGCTAGTTCACACCTTTACTTTTTATTTTTGTTCTAAACTTTTATTAGTGAAATTCCAATTTCTTTTATCTCCGACTGTCTAATCTTCGAGTAAATATCATAACAAAACCCCCTAAAAAGTTACTGATGACTCTGCAGTTTCAAAAAGTTCAAGGTGCTACTAAAGAACTGGAATACTTTCACATACCTTCACATCTGCTTAGTTCATCATGCATTCATCTACTCCATACCTACAAGTTTCATTCTCAAGGAATCTGTCCAAAATTTAGGAAGTTTCACTTCTCTCTTTATCTTATGATTTTATTACTATATTTTTATTATATATCTTTTACATTGAGGGCAATGTACATCTTAAGTTTGGGGAGTGAATATTTATTTTGAGAAAGTTCCTAACTTTCTGCATTATTCTCAAATCCCTGAATGATATCTTGTCTTTAAGTGATGATTTAAACTCTAGGAGACTAGAGAATCAAGCATGATGAGTCTAGTTTCAAAAATTAAAATTTTGTTAGGTTGTCTACCTGAATCTAATTATTACCTTGAAGTTTGAAATCTACAAGGTTGATAGCAAAAACCTATAATTTTTGTGAGATTTTGAGCCTTTTAGAGCATACATTCTTTCGTGCTCACTTTTTTATTATAAGTGTGTCAACATTGATTTGTTATTCTAGAACTTGCTTCGATTATACATGTCAAGACCACATTATTGATTTGATATACAGAAATGATAAAGGCACTTAGGATTTAACCCACTTACTCCACTAAAAAGCTTACCCTCACAATTAACCCTTAGTGAACCCTTTTGATCCTAACAACCCTTTTTATTGACTCACCCACTAATATTAACCCAAAACTCATCTTGTATTTGTTATCACCATTCCTTGACTCCTTTTTTGTCGAGAATTGATTTTGAACAGTTTCCTAACTATGTTCTATATTTCAGTTGTTAAAGTTCTTTCTTATTATTGTAATGATTTTTTTTTAAAAAACGAAGTATATTCATTATTAGTTCTATGATCAAGTGAGCTTATACTTTTAAATTCTACATCTTGAGAAAAAGCTTGTATTATTAGTATTACAAGTTTT
The DNA here is from genome assembly GCA_025503065.1 of Gossypium bickii. NCBI lineage: Eukaryota > Viridiplantae > Streptophyta > Magnoliopsida > Malvales > Malvaceae > Gossypium > Gossypium bickii. The sequence goes on from CP106717.1 coordinate 110,537,731, forward strand.
CAATTGATGTAATTATTTAGGAGTCGTTCATTTTTCTAGTTAGATAAATTGTCAATTCAATCTCGATTCTAACCTTCTAATTCAGCCTTTATCCACACCTTTAACCCGAGCCCCATTACAACCCTTTTTAAAGACCTTTTGATTTGTATATTATCTAATTTTGTAGTGATGGAGATTTGATTTTCAGGCAAGCCTATGGGATTAACTTTTTATGTTCAGCTTTTGAGTGCTTAATTTTGAACCTTAAACACTTTGAATGATTTGAGTGAATCTTTAGTGAGGATGTCAACTCTTTTCAATTTTGAATTAAAGGTAATTAATTAGTTAAGGGGAAACACCTATGTTTTAGTGCTATAAAAATTATGACTTTGATTGTTCGAATCTCTAGGGCCCTTTTACTTAAATTGTCAATGTATGAATTATGATGAAACATTATTGATGAATATTATGAATCAAGGAAATTTATTTTAATTGTGAGTTGAGAATTTTGCTTGAGGACAAGAAAATGCTTAAGTGTGGGGGTATTTGATAAATCATAATATGAACATATTTTAATCCCATATTTCGCATACTTTTGGATGATTTAAGCCATGAATTGTGAAATCTGGTGCTATTAATCCTTTAATTTCATGTTTTATACTTAGGAGAGCACCGGAGGATGAAAAGAACAAGAAACGAGCCAAAAACGGAGCAAATAGGCCAAAGCACAAAATCGACATGGCCTGGGCCCAAGACCAAACGGCCGTGCCTCCTTAATAGACCCGACCACGGCCTGGCCACAATTCACACGGGTGTGTGCCATGGGCGTGTCCCTGACGTGACAAAGAAGAGTTTTACTCGGATTAGGGTACTTAGAGGCAAAGAAAGCAATTCCAAAAGCCTATATAAACACCCTAGAGGCTAACCTTCAAGGGGCGTCCAGTTAGGCCGAAGAGCCAAGCCAGAGAGGCCAGAATTGTAGGATTTACTCCAAGAAAGCCAGTTGATTCATCTCAAAAGGCCGAAGTTATACTCAAGACGGAAGATCTTCCCTTCAATTTCCTTCTGGGGGTTTTAGTGTTTTTCTTATGTTTTGTTTCGTATTTTCTTCTAAGATGTATTCTTTTATTATTATGAACTAAACCCTCAAATACCTGAGGGGGATGAAACCTAGGACAGATCTTGTTTGTAACACCCCAAACCCGGCCCAAACATTACGACCGAATTTGGTTTGCTACAGAGAAAACATTTTGAAAACCATTTTAAAACCGATTTAAGTTTTGTCAAAAATCTTTCATTTTTCAAGTCTCTTGTTAAAAACCATACTTAGTGTTGTTTGAAAATATTTGTTAAGTTAAGTTAACAGGTATACTTTAAATGTACCCGATGGCACTTTAAAAACTTTTTTCGATTTCTTTTAGAACCCATTTGAACTCATTTTATAAATAAATAGTTAAAACAAATATTCAGCATAAAATAAAATACTAGGAGGCCTTATTACAATTTGATCAAGATAAAATTAACAATCCGGATAAAATAAACTGAAATTCAAAGTCTACTAAATTTAAATTCCCTTGCATGGCCACCTTGAGTCCCTCCGGCTCCATATCCGCGAGCTACGTGTCACCTGAAAAAAAAAATAAAGGAGAAGGTGAGTCACCAAGACTCGAGATGTAACCCTTCCCGGTTTAAACCAATTTCATACACAAATTATAACAATTAACATGCACGAGGTAGTGTACCCAACCTAGCCAACCAAACGCCTCAGTCTACCCCGTTGTGGTACCAAACCACTGGTGGTGCCAAACCACTGGTGACATATAGTCACAGATGTGATGCCAAATCACTGGCGTCAATCCCGTATTATCATCTGTGGGGCCAACCCACTATGGTGCTAAGCCACTGGGACGAGACGCTATGAGGTGCCAAACCTCTGGAGGTACCAAACCTCTGGTGACCGTAGTCACGATGTGTTACCAAAACAACGTGTGTGCATGCGACACAGATAACAATTGGCCCTCCTCTCATCAACCCATATCAGATTTCATGTCATCAAATAGTTAAGTTACAATTAATAAACATGCCATGCTTACCAAAAGCATCAAATAGTAACTCATATTAACAGGTACTTACCTGAATCGTCACTTATACCGATATGGTATTAAATCCAATGCTACATAAATCAGAGTTAGCACTCACAACATTTAGCACAGTTAATAAGTTATAAGGTGTGTATGTACACACCTGTCACTACGATAGTCCTAAATCCCGAAAAGAGAAGTCGGCCACACCAGATTTCCCTGCACCTATATTCGGCCAACCATAGGATTAGTACTATGGCCTATTCGGCCAACCCAAAATAATTGAGAAGGGTTCCTTGTGAACCCGAAACCTTACCTATCTCCTTTGAATATTAGTCACTGCTCACCAAGTATTTCTGTTTTTCCTTAAATCGGCAACCACATGTTAGTAGCCTTCGGCTTTCGATTACTAAAAGAATAATCTATTTACAATAGATCTTTACCATCTACTTACCAGTCGATTGATCAAAGAATGGAAGATCAGCTTCTCCGCTTTGAGACCCCGGAGCACCTAGACAGATTTGGTTTTTAAAACAGATACTTAGCATCTTTGTAAATAAATGCCGAAATCAGCTTCTTACCAATATCCAAGTCGACAAGAAAAAGAAAGGAGAACATAAGTATTTGGCCTAACATGCTTACCCTCCAAAAATCGATTAAAGAATTCCTCCCACTCCTTGCTCAATATTCGGCCAAGGTGTTTAATAAAAAGGAAAAAAATTCAGCACTTTAAAGGGGTGTATTCGGTTAAGAGAAAACAAAAGAGATGCTGGAATTTTCTAATAATTTTGAGCAATAGTGTAAGGGAGTTTCGACAACAAGGTGATAGGGGTTTGGCTAATGGAGGCAGAAGAAGGAAAAAGAAAAGAGGTAGGGGGATTAATGGTGGTTTTCGGCTAAGTGGAAGAAAAAAGGTGCTGGAAAATTTTGAGTAATTTGCCTAGGGAAATTCGGCCAGCAACTTGTGAAAGAAAAGAAAAATATCTTTGAATGATTTCTCAGACTCCCTTGTGTAATACTAAACCAATATTGGATGGCCCTAGAGAGTCCCTCATACGGCCATAACCTCTCCCTTCTTGTGATAATTCAGCCCTCAATTATCAAAGATTTAATCAAAGTTTATCTAACTTCTTATCCCCTAGCTACTCTCCACAATTTGAGTGGGAATAAAATTGCAAAAACCACTCTCTTCCAGCTGATCAAGATTAATCAAATAATATCTAATAAAAACATTATTATCCTTAGCACCTCTTCAAAACCAAAAAAATAAAATAAAGAAGCCATGTGCCCCTCAACTTCCTTCCAGCCGAATGCAACAACAACAAGGAACCATGTGCAGGCCAACTCCCTATCACGCTAGCCTTGCAAAATAAAAAAAACCACCGCTGCTGCATACTGGGTTCGAACGCAGGACCTGGTGGAGACAACCCCTTCTTCCAACGCCCAGGCCACTTTTCCCATTAGACTTTTATGTCATAACATCGCAACATTTATTTTTAAAGCCTCCCTACTGAAGCCCATCACCCCAAAATAAAATAAAAACGCAAACTGCTACTATGCTGGCTCAAACCAGTGACCTCAAGCAGCAGCCTCCCCCTTAAGCGCCCAGACCAACTCTTCCAATTTGACTTTCATGTCAATTAACCCTTTCTTTTATTTATAAGACCTCCCTAGGCCGTTTACCGCAAAAATTAAAAATGCGAAACGCTGCTTCAGCAGCTCGAACCTGCGCCTATCAACCTCCAAGCCTTTAAGTGGCACACGGTAGCCACTTCACCAAAGCCTTTCTTATGCTAAAAATGCCTACAAAAATTCCTTTAAATCCTTCTTAGCCCAATCCCTTTTTTTTTTAACGCTAAAAAAAAATATAAGCCCATCTGCTCCCTATGTTACTCGAACTCCTTCCCTTGGCACTCCCTTTTCACCTTAGTGCCCCAGCCACTTTGCCAAGCCCATTCTTTGGGTTACAATTCGCCCAAAATTTTGTTTAAGCCCTATCTCACCTAGCTTCCTCCTTTTAGACACTTAAAAAGAAATTTTTAATACTGGGTCAGGCCTTACTCGGGTTATTTTTAGACCCTTAAGCATGTCAAATAAATCCTAGAATTTAACTCTTCAAGCACACATGGGAAAGTATTTAAAATAATTAAATTCTCAACAACCCCTAATTTGGGGTGTTACAATTCTACCCCTTAAAATAATTTCGTCCCCGAAATTACTTACTATCGTTCTATCGTGCATCCTTAACTCATCATCCTACACTACTGCTGCGCACTCTGATCTTAAAGAACTATCATACTTCCTACATATTCCCTACGTTCATAATCCAAGTTCCATACACTTTACTAGCAATCATAAGAATGAACCAACGTAACCATAACCAAGACAATTGAGGGTATTCCGAAAATAAGAAACTTACCCGTTGTCATGTCTGGCACATCTTCCTCCTCGCGACGGCCAACTGCATAAACCAACCTTGGTTGCCTCGCCTCTGCACCTTCAGTGCCTCGGCCACGCCCGTTACCATTATCATTACTTCTAGCTGCACCTTGACCCCTCTGTGGTTGCTGGCCATCCTTCCTGAATTGGCCACGTCCTTGATCCTCAGCTTGAGTCCTTGCCAACTTCCGCAGACAATCCCTTACACGGTGATCCAACGATCCACACTCAAAGCACCCTCTACTTCCCGCCAAACATTCTCCCGAATGGGATTTCCGCATCTAACACACCGAGGTGGGCCCGAAAGCGAGCTTCGTGGCTCTTTTCGATTCCCCAAATCTAGCCCTCTTCTCCACATTCTTGCCCGATCCAGGCGATCCAAAGCCTCTCTTCTGTTTGTTCCTATCAGGCTTCTGTCTTACGGTCTCCTTGATCCCTTCGGCTACCTTAGCCTTCTCCACTAGCGACGAAAACTCCCGAACCTGCTGTGGAGCAATTATCAGCCTCAAGTCATCTCTAAACCCGTCTTCAAAGCGGACGCAACGCTCATGTTCAGTAGCCACGATGCCTCTAGCATATCCACTTAGCCTTAAGAACTCCGCCTCATATTCCGACACTGACTTAGTTCCTTGCACCAATCCCAGAAAAGCCTTCCCCTGTGCGTCAGTGTAGCTGGTACCCACATACTTTTTTTGGAAAGCAGCCTTAAAGTAATCCCATGTAAGATCCTCTGCCGTGGCTCCATCTCGGACCGTGAGCCACCACTGGTACGCTTCATCCTTCAGAAGCGGCACGGCTCCTTTCAACTTTTCCTCATTAGTCAGGTCAAGGTCGTCCATGATCCTTTCTGTAGATTTTAGCCAGTACTCCGCTGCACTAGGCGTCACTCCTGACACGCCCCGAAATACCTCAGCCCCATTAGACCGGATTCGCTTGGGAACAGATTTCTGAGCTCCTAAATTTCTACCAGCCCCAGCCACCAACTCGAGAACTCGCAACATCGCTGCATCGCTCTCCTCCCGTCCCGATCCTCGCTCTCGGCCCAAAAAGCTGGAGGTGGTGGTGGCGGTGGTACTTCGTTTTCAGAACCTTGACCCGACCTGATGGGTTCAGACACTGTCATCCTACCCTTACCGCGTCCACGGCGTCTACGTCCTCTAGAACTCATTCTATCTACTGCGCTTTTAATCTGATTAAGAAAATTCTTATGCATTAGCGTCTGTTCCACTTTATTATTCGCGAAGAAATTTTATGAAGAAAGTTTTAATCAGAGATTCTTTCGAGCAAACAAGGTTTCAAGTCTTCTATCCTAGTTCACACAAAAGAGTACATACATCCATTCCCTAATACTTTCCATACCTATTCGCTCTTCGGCCATTTCTGCCCATTTCTAACCCAGGGGTATTTTCGTCATTTTCCTACAGGGGTATTTTCGTAATAAAAGAAATTTGACAACTTTAATAAAGCAGGTCACTTTGAAATTTCCCAAAACTGGAGGGTGTTTTCAAAAATTTGCGAAATTTAAAGATATAGCATCATTTTGGAAACCAGGGGTATTTTGGTAATTTTGATCATTCAGGGGTAATTTTGTAATTTTAACAAATTAGGGACATTTTAGGTTGTAAAACTCGGAGGGTTCCTTTTTGAAAGCTTTCTTTTTCAAGTGGTGATGTTTGTAAAGATTTTCAAAGATCAGGGTCATTTCGGTAATTTTGCAATTTGAGGGCGTTTTCGTAATTTTCCAGAACCAAAATATTTTATTGATAATTTGCAAAGAAAGGTTTTTGAATATTTGTGAAATAATTGAAATTTCTTTTTTTTTTTTTGAACAAAACCATTGAGTTGATATTTTATGGGCCAAGGGCATTTTAGTAATTTTACCCCTAAGGGCATTTCTGTAATTTTTCACAAATCAAATTTTTTTTCGGGAAAACGTTGTAAAATGGTTGTTCTCAGATTTGAAAGAATTATTGTAAAAGTTTTGAAAACATTAGGGTTTTGTTGTTTCATTCTTTTTCAAAACATGGCTAGTTCCCTTTCGGGTTTTAGTCATTATGTTTAGCCTACGACCGAGCCCTCTTGGTCAGGGTGAACCAAAGCTACGCACCAGGCAGGATTCGAGTGAAGAGGAGGTTAGTCACGCGGACTGCTTAAATACCAAGCTCCCACTGAACCTTTCTAGACATGCGCACAGAGGTTGCCACACCACCGAACCCCTCCGAGTTAGGGTGAACAGAAGCTACGCACTGTAGGATACTGCGAAGAGGAGGTGAGTCACGGGATCGCTTAAATACCGTGCTCTTAGGATCCACTCCTAGACATGCGTACAGGGGTTACCACACCCTAGCTCAGTGACTAAGTCATAGGTTGGTTTAGTTCCTTAAGTCTTATGTTTCGTTTGTGTGTTCGAGTAGTCTAACCCTAGGGTTCAAGTTCCTATAAGTCTATCTACGTTCCATGCTTCCTACCCTTCTACAGAGAATAATTCACAAAGAAGTTCAGATGTACTTACCTGGGGGGATCGGTGCCGGAGACTCGGGCCATGCTGCTTAAAAACCCAAAAATAATTCAAAAGGCCTACCAAAACATTTTTGGGCCCTGGGCCCCCACAGTCGAGCTTTGAACTGGGCTCTGATACCAATTTGTAACACCCCAAACCCGGCCCAAACATTACGACCGAATTTGGTTTGCTACAGAGAAAACATTTTGAAAACCATTTTAAAACCGATTTAAGTTTTGTCAAAAATCTTTCATTTTCAAGTCTCTTGTTAAAAACCATACTTAGTGTTCTTTGAAAATATTTGTTAAGTCAAGTTAACAGGTATACTTTAAATGTACCCGATGGCACTTTAAAAACTTTTTTCGATTTCTTTTAGAACCCATTTGAACTCATTTTATAAATAAATAGTTAAAACAAATATTCAGCATAAAATAAAATACTAGGAGGCCTTATTACAATTTGATCAAGATAAAATTAACAATCCGAATAAAATAAACTGAAATTCAAAGTCTACTAAATTTAAATTCCCTTGCATGGCCACCTTGAGTCCCTCCGGCTCCATATCTGCGAGCTACGTGTCACCTGAAAAAAAATAAAGGAGAAGGTGAGTCACCAAGACTCAGTATGTAACCCTTCCCCCGGTTTAAACCAATTTCATACACAAATTATAACAATTAACATGCATGAGGTAGTGTACCCAACCTAGCCAACCAAACGCCTCGATCTACCCGTTGTGGTACCAAACCACCGGTGGTGCCAAACCACCGGTGACATATAGTCACGAGATGTGATGCCAAATCTTTGGAGGTGCCAAACCTCGGTGTCCGTGAGACACAAATCGGTTGATGGGGCCAACCCATAATGTGATACCAAATCACCGGCGTCAATCCGTATTATCATCGCATGGGGCCAACCCTTTCGTGGTGCTAAGCCACTGGGGCGAGGACGCTATGAGGTGCCAAACCTCTGGAGGTACCAAACCTCTGGTGACCGTAGTCACGATGTGTTACCAAAAAACTGGTGTCCGTCGACACAGATAACAATTCCCCCTCCTCTCATCAACCCATATCAGATTTCATGTCATCAAATAGTTAAGTTACAATTAATAAACATGCCATGCTTACCAAAAGCATCAAATAGTAACTCATATTAACAGGTACTTACCTGAATCGTCACTTATACCGATATGGTATTAAATCCAATGCTACATAAATCAGAGTTAGCACTCACAACATTTAGCACAGTTAATAAGTTATAAGGTGTGTATGTACACACCTGTCACTACGATAGTCCTAAATCCCGAAAAGAGAAGTCGGCCACACCAGATTTCCCTGCACCTATATTCGGCCAACAATAGGATTAGTACTATGGCCTATTCGGCCAACCCAAAATAATTGAGAAGGGTTCCTTGTGAACCCGAAACCTTACCTATCTCCTTTGAATATTAGTCACTGCTCACCAAGTATTTCTGTTTTTCCCTAAATCGGCAACCACATGTTAGTAGCCTTCGGCTTTCGATTACTAAAAGAACAATCTATTTACAATAGATCCTTACCATCTACTTACCAGTCGATTGATCAAAGAATGGAAGATCAGCTTCTCCGGTTTGAGACCCCGGAGCACCTAGACAGATTCGGTTTTTAAAACAGATACTTAGCATCTTTGTAAATAAATGCCGAAATCAGCTTCTTACCAATATCCAAGTCGACAAGAAAAAGAAAGGAGAACATAAGTATTTGGCCTAACATGCTTACCCTCCAAAAATTGATTAAAGAATTCCTCCCCCTCCTTGCTCAATATTCGGCCAAGGTGTTTAATAAAAAGGAAAAAAAATTCAGCACTTTAAAGGGGTGTATTCAGTTAAGAGAAAACAAAAGAGATGATGGAATTTTCTAATAATTTTGAGCAATAGTGTAAGGGAGTTTCGACAACAAGGTGATAGGGGTTTGGCTAATGGAGGCAGAAGAAGGAGAAAGAAAAGAGGTAGGAGGATTAGTGGTGGTTTTCGGCTAAGTGGAAGAAAAAGGTGCTGGAAAATTTTGAGTAATTTGCCTAGGAAAATTCGGCCAGCAACTTGTGAAAGAAAAGCAAAAATATGGCTGAATGATTTCGGCACTCCCCTTGTGTAATACTAAACCAATATTGGATGGCCCGAGAGAGTCCCTCATACGGCCATAACCTCTCCCTTCTTGCAATAATTCAGCCCTCAGTTATCAAAGATTTAATTAAAGTTTATCTAACTTCTTATTCCCTAGCTACTCTCCACAATTTGAGTGGGAATAAAATTGCAAAAACCACTCTCTTCCAGCTGATCAAGATTAATCAAATAATATCTAATAAAAACATTATTATCCTTAGCACCTCTTCAAAACCAAAAAAATAAAATAAAGAAGCCATGTGCCCCTCAACTTCCTTCCAGCCGAATGCAACAACAACAAGGAACCATGTGCAGGCCAAGTCCCTATCACGCCAGCCTTGCAAAATAAAAAAAACCACCGCTGCTGCATACTGGGTTCGAACGCAGGACCTGGTGGAGACAACCCCTTCTTCCAACGCCCAGGCCACTTTTCCCATTAGACTTTCATGTCATAACATCACAACATTTATTTTTAAAGCCTCCCTACTGAAGCCCATCACCCCAAAATAAAATAAAAACGCAAACTGCTGTTATGCTGGCTCGAACCAGTGACCTCAAGCAGCAGCCTCCCCCTTAAGCGCCCAGACCAACTCTTCCAATTTGACTTTCATGTCAATTAACCCTTTCTTTTATTTATAAGACCTCCCTAGGCCGTTTACCCCAAAAATTAAAAATGCGAAACGCTGCTTCAGCAGCTCGAACCTGCGCCTATTAACCTCTAAGCCTTTAAGTGGCACACGGTAGCCACTTCACCAAAGCCTTTCTTATGCTAAAAATGCCTACAAAAATTCCTTTAAAGCCTTCTTAGCCCAATCCCTTTTTTTTAACGCTAAAAAAAATATAAGCCCATCTGCTCCCTATGTTACTCGAACTCCTTCCCTTGGCACTCCTTTTTCACCTTAGCGCCCCAGCCACTTTGCCAAGCCCATTCTTTGGGTTACAATTCGCCCAAAGTTTTGTTTAAGCCCTATCTCACCTAGCTTCCTCCTTTTAGACACTTAAAAAGAAATTTTTAATACTGGGTCAGGCCTAACTCGGGTTATTTTTAGACCCTTAAGCATGTCAAATAAATCCTAGAATTTAACTCTTCAAGCACACACATGGGAAAGTATTTAAAATAATTAAATTCTCAACAACCCCTAATTTGGGGTGTTACATTGTTATTGTTTTATGAACTATATGATAAATACTTGATTTGTTCTTAACTATGTGTTCTTAATTCTTGCTTTAATATTTCAGGATATTAATTCAAGTATTGATGTGCTTAGGCAGAGGAGGAATAGACCCTGTCTAAGAGTAGAACTAGCATAGTTAAGTGGAGTTGATCGTAATCCTAGAGATATGATGACAAAAATCTTCCGGACCAAAATGGGAGTCCATAGAAAGAGTTAATGCAATTCTTGGGGGCTTTAATTAGAAAGATATTTCAATTAATCAACCTAGGGTTAGACGTTAGTAGCCTCGAGAGAGGTATTAATATAAATTAGGGAATCCTACGGATCAAGTCAAGTGAATATATCGTCTGGTATAGAGTTAGATAACAAGTGAAGTCTAAGTGGATTCTTCCTCGGGTATCGTCTTAATCAATTGGTTTTTCCCACAAGTATTTTCCCCAATTCATTCTCTTTGTCTTTGCATCTTTAGCTTAGTTTTTAGTTACTTTTAGATTAGATAACAATTCACTTTTATTTTAGGCTAAATAATAAAAAGAGAGTTAGTATTAGTACTTTTGGTTCCTTTAGGTTCGACAATTCGGTCTTGCCAATTTCCTCTAATTATTCATTGACTAATATTCTGATATTTCTATTTGCTAGTTAAGTTTTCTTCTTATTAGCTAGTTAATTTTTCTTTTTTTTTCATTTCTCTGTTATTTCCTATTACTCTTTACTAACTGATGGTTAATATTAAAATTTTAGTTAGATTTTATAATTCTTTTGAAACATTCCTAGTACATTGTTTTTAATTTTCTTGCTCACTAGTTCTTACATTATTAGGTGGATTTATGTGTTCTTAGTATTAAGATTATCTATTTTTTATTCTTGTCATAAGAATATAATGATTTTTTGTTAGAGCAATAATACGTTGTTATTTTGGATTATTAGGATTCTACATATCTTACTTTGGTGATGTTTGACTTACTAATTGAAAATTTTGCATTTTCAGGTACATAATGACTCCTCCACATGGGAAAAAGACCGCTGTCCTTGCTTCGAAAAAGCGGAAGGGACCCGGAGCTACTTCCGCGAGCGCATCTGCCAAAGTGTGCCACCCTTTTCTATAGTTTACCCTGGGACCCTAGGAGGAGCTCTTCAGACACTTCGCACACGACCCCTTGGCGTGTTGAGATGCATTGATTGGACCGCCTTGGAGTAGGTCCAACTAGCCGACGCAGTCCGAGCCTTACTGACTACCGACCTGTGGGGACACTTTTTTGAGATTGTCGAGCCGACATATCTAGAGCTTACTTTGGAGCTCTGTTCCATATTCCACCTCCAAACGGTTATGTCAAATTTCGACGACCTAGACACAGTCCAGTTCTGCCTTGGAGGCCTCGCACGAGAGATGACCATCCCATAGTTTGGGGTCGCTGATCGCTGTGAAGTCAGAGTTTTAAAATTTATAAAAGAGAATAATCAAACCTGGAAACTAACTCTGACAACGATTAAAGGCAAGTGTACCTATCGAACAGTAGTATAGCTTAGGCAAGACCAGATTATCAAACCCAAAGGACTAAAAGTACTAATACTAACTTTCTTTTTATTATTTAGCCTAAAATAAGTGGAGTTGTTTTTTATCTAAAATTAATGAACTACTAAGCTAAAGACACAAAGACAAAAAGAACGAATTGGGAAAATAACTTTAGGAAAAAAACCAGTTGATTAAGACGATACCCTCAGGAAGAATCCACCTAGACTTCACTTGTATTGACACTGAACCATATGATTTATTTACTTAGTTTGATCCATAAGACTCCTTAATGTATATTAAACCCTCTCTCGAGGCGAATAACGTCTAAACCTAGGTTAATTAGTGGAACTCTCGTTCGCTTATAATAACCCCCAAGAGTAGCAGTAAATTGATCTATGGACTCCCATATTAGGTTTCACCCTAATCCGACAAAATCTCGTCACCCTATCTCTAGGCCTACGATCAACTCCGCTTAATTATGCTAGATTTACTCTTAGGCAGGGTCTATTCCTCCTCCACCTAAGCACATCAAATTTAGATTAAGCTCACATAATTAAGAACAAACTAAGTCTTTATCATATAATTCAGAAATCAATAACAAGGTTCATCTAGGTTTCATCCCCTTTAGGTATCTGTAGGGTTTAGTTCATAACAAATAAAGAAAACATCTCAAGAGAAAAGATAAAACAAAACATAAGAAATCCTTAAAACTCCCTAAAAGAATCGAAGGAGAAATCCGCCGTCTTGAGTAGAATTCCAGCTTCTTGAGATGGATCAACTGGCTATCTTCGAGTGATTTCCCACAAATTTGACCTTTTCGGCTTAGTTCCTTGGCCTAGCTGGACGCCCCTTCAAAGGTGGTACTTAGGGGGTATATATAGGCTCTTGGAATGCGATTCTTTCTCCCTAAGTATCCTTTCCTGAAAGAAATTCTTCTTTCCAGCGATAGAGGCACGACCATGTCACACGCCCGTGTGACGAGTCTTCAAGCCTGGTCGGACTCCTTTAATGAGGCACGGCCGTGTAAGTCGGGGGTCAGGCCGTGTTCTAGTAGCTCGTTGAGGCACGGCTGTGTGGTCTTGGGCCCAGGTCGTGTTGATTTTGTGATAAGGCTCAATTACTCCGTTTTGGGCCCGTTTTGTGTTCTTCTCATCCTCGAGTGCTTTCCTGGGTATAAGACATGAAAAGAAAGGATTAAAAGCATCTTTTTATATAAATCAAGGGATAAATCATCCAAAAGTAAGCTAAATGTGGGATTAAAATATGTTATAATTACGGTTTATCAAATACCCCCACACTTAAGCTTTTGCTTGTCCTCCAGCAAAATTCTCAACTTACAATTAAATGAACTTTCTATAATTCGTAATTCCTATCAACAATGCCTTATCATAATTCATAAATAATTTATACATGGATAATTCAACTCAAAGAGTCCTAAAGATTCAAACAAGATAAGTCATGAAGTTTTAGCGTGAAAACATAGGTGTCTCCCCTTATCTAAATAGTTACCTTTAATTCAAGCCGACAAGGATTGACATCCTCACTAAAGATTCACTCAAAGCACTTAAAGTGTTTAAGGTTCAGAATAAAAGCACTTATCAGTCAAACCTGAAAAGTTAATCCCATAGGCTTGCTTGAAAATCAAATCTCCACCACTAAGAAATGAGATGATAAATAGATCAAAAGGTCTTTGTCAGGGTTGTAACGGGGATAGGGTTAAAGGTATGGATATAGGCTGAATTAGAAGGTTAGAATCGAGATTGACCTGGTAGATTACCTAACTAGAAAAACTGAGATAAAAATAATTACATCAATTTAGAAAAGTAATAATCCTAATATTACGAGCTTTTTCTTTTGATAATGAAACTTTTATTGTCTAAGCTCGCTCTTTATAATGCTAATAATGAATATACTTCGATTCTTTTTTTAGAACAAACTATAAAAAATAATAATGACTTTAACAACTGAAATATAGAACATAGCTAGGTAATTGCTCAAATCAAATCTCGACAAAAAGGGTAATTAGAAGGATGGTGATAACAAATACAAAGGGGTTTTTGGGTTAATTTTAGTGGGTGAGTCAATAAAAGGATTGTTAGGTTCAACGGGCTTCACTAGGGGTTAGTTATGGAGGTAGGTTGTTTAGTGGAGTGAGTGGGTTAAAAACCTAAGTGCCTTAATCATCTCTGTATATCAAATCATAAATGTGGTCTTGACATGTATAATCCAGGCAAGTTCTAGAATAACAGTTCATAGTTGACACACTCATAATCAAAAAGTGAGCACGAAAAAGAATATATGCTCTATAAGGCTCAAAATCTCACAAAAATTATAGGTGTTTTTGATGTCATCCTTGTAAATTTCAAATTTCAAAGTAATATTCAAATTTAGGTTAACAACCTAAAAAATTTTAATTTTGTAAAATAGACTTATCATGCTTGATTCTCTAGTATTCTTCAAATTTAATCATCAATGTATAATTATCAATGACTTACTCTAAAACATGTCAATAAAAATCATAAATCATTAGAAATTTCATCCTAATTAGTAATATGAGGCAGTTACTTAAAAACAAGACTAAATTCAGGGATTTGAGAATAATGAAAAAGTTAGGCACTTTTTATATCACCCCCCACACTTAAGATGTACATTGCCCTCAATGTACAAAGATAGATAATATATAATGGATAAATCAAAAGAGAAGGGAAAAGTGAAACTCCCTAAATTTGGATGGTTTCCTAGAGGATTGGTTGCTGCTACCGAGCTCTACGTTTAGACGAAGAAATTGGGAGCTCATGAAAAATTAGACATGATAGAAAAAGAAAATTTTAAAATAACCTAAATTTATAATAAAAGAAAAGCAAGCTAAAGTGAATAAAAACAAAAATGAAACTAGAATTGAAACCAAAGATAAATCGATTGTTAGGTCCTTATTGTAGGGTGTGATTTCGAAGGCTGAGGTTATCATGGTGGTCGTCGGGTTGCTGGTGGTGGCGGAAGTTATGTAATTCCCAAGCAGCCTGTAGAATCTAAAACCAAGAAACTAAAACATAATTTACTAAATAAAGTGTAAGATAGTCAACAGGAAGGAAATTGAAGCAAAAGAGAAAGAAAATTAAAAACTAGATAGCCTCAAATGTTCTTGGCTTGTTGTTTGGATGAAGTGGCCAGCATGAACTTATGTACAGGGGTCTCCCTATGCTTGGCTTCTTTCACTTCTTCGGCATGGCTTCGGTGTGGCTCAAGAGATTAGTGATATGTGTTATGAAGAAGTCTGAGAAAAGGAGAAGAAGAGAGGATGGGTGTAGGACAAATAGAGAGAGTGGGGAGGGTTTAAATAGATTTCAAGTCTGGCACGTTCGCACGCCCGTGGACCTAGGGCGTGTTGATTTACACGGCCGCCTCGCACGGCCGTTTGTTTAGATGTGTTGGCTTACCCAAGCCCATTTGTGACAAGTTAGTATGTTGGCACGGCTAAAGACACCGGTATGTTCTGCCCGTGGTTGGCAAGTCTGTAGCTTCACACGGTTGTGGGGCACAGGCGTGCCACTTTGTCGGTGCCCGTGGGGAAGTGGTTGGGTCCATGATATGCAGAAATTAGGTAAATCTGACTTGTACCATCCTGCCATGTTAGTACCAAGATTCTGGTGATCCACACGGTCACGAACACGGCCGTGGGCAAGACCGTGTGGTCTGGAAATCTGCACTTTTTGTTAGTTTTCAGAATAAAAAGAAGAAAAGAAAAATAAATTAAAAGAAAAATGTGAAAATAAATTGTGTTAGTGCTCGGGTTGCCTCCTGAGAAGTGCTTGTTTATAGTCTTAAGCTAGACTTTCCTTGAAAAGAAAATCATGGAGGTTTAAAGGTTTGGATATCTTTCCTCATACTTATAGTTTTATTTTCTTGATAAAGTTTAAGTCGAGAAGCGTTTACCTTAAAAGTGCCAAAAGTTGGATTGCTTACCTCGACTATTCCGTGTGAGAATAATTGTGTACCTCAAGAGGAATGTCTTCGTTTGCTTTCAGGTCTAATGTGGTGATGCAAAGGTCTACTTTGTCTATCAGTACCTGGTCTTCTATTTTGAAGTGGTTTGATTTTCTTATGAGCTCTTCTGGATGTTCCTCTGCTTGTACTTTGTCTGGTTTTGATTCTATTTCCTGTATCCCTAATTTCTCATTGAAGTGCGTTTTCCACTCGTCTTCGGTTTGAATCCTTTGCTCCTCATGAGTTATTTCCTTGTTGGCACTAGACTTAGGGTCAGGTTTAATCGTGCCTTTTTTTGGTGCATCTTGAAAAGAGAGGTTAATCGAATAGTTATCAATGGATTTTTCTTTCTCACCTTGGTCATTCGATGTCCTGGCTGGGTTGAGAGCTTAAATACTGATTGACTCGTTACCTACACAAAGTATGAGTTCTCCTGTGGCAACATCAATTTTAGTCTTAGCGATTGCTAGAAAGGGCCTTCCTAAAATTAAGGGGATTTTATTATCCTCATCTATGTCTAAGACAGCAAAATCTACTGGGAAAACGAATTTATCGATTTTGACAAGAGCATCTTCGATAATGCCCCTAGGAATTCTAACAGTTTGATCTGCTAATTGAATACTCATCCTAGTTTGTTTAGGTTTCCCTAGACCTAGTCGTTTAAACAATGTATAAGGCATAACATTTATACTTGCCCCTAAATCATCTAATGCATTATTAATAGTTAGACTACCAATTAAACATGGAATTGTAAAACTCCCTGGATCTTTTTGCTTCCGTGGTAGTCTATTTTGTAAAATTGCTAAGCATTTTGCATTGAGTTCCACGTGTGGCTCTTCGTCTATCTTTCATTTTTTTCGTTAACAGCTCTCTAAAATTTTCTAGAATCTGGCATCTGCGAGAGAGCTTCGAGTAATGGTAAATTAATGTCTAATTTCTTTAAATGTTTAAGAAACTTACCAAACTGTTCCTCTGTATCGTCTTTTTTTAATGCTTCGGGATAAGGAATGCGAGGTTGGTACTCTTTGATTACTGGTTTTGGCTTTTCCTGTGTTACCTCATCCTTTCCTTCTTTGACCTCGTTCTCTTGTATTGGGTTGGGTTTGTCTAACTCTGCATTTTCCTGAGCTGTTATGGCTTGTATTTTCACCTTTGGATTAATCTCAATGTTGCTTGGTAGATGCCCTTGTGTTTGTTCGGACATTAATTTTGTGAGCTGTCCAACTAACTTAGTTATTTCCCCAACTTGGTTCTCGATTGCTTTGATCGATGATTGTTGGTCAATAAGTGTTGTCTCATTTTTCTGACAACGGGCTTCAGTTTCTGCCATGAACTTTGCCAACATCTCTTCGAGATTCGGCTTCTTCTCTTGTGGATGCTGATTTTGGAAATTTGAGGAGGCTGTTGTCTTTGATTACCTTGATTTCCTTGTCCTCCCCATGAAAAATTTGGGTGGTTCCTCCAAACTGGATTGTAATTATTACTATAAGGGTTATATTTGATCTGAAATTATTACCTATATAGTTCATCTGTTCGCTTTCTGCTCCCGGTTGGTAGGGTGGGTACTCAGGATTTGCCACAGTTCCACTTGCGTCGCACTGCATGACTGGATGTACCTGCAAAGAACACAAACTATCAAGCTTTTTATTCATCAATTCCATTTGTGTTGATAGCATGGTTACTGTATCTAGGTTGAAAACTCCGGCTATTTTTGTCGGTTTTGTCCTTGTAACTTGCCATTGATAGTTATTCAGTGACATTTCTTCAATGAACTCGTAGGCTACTTCAGGAGTTTTGTTATTCAGGGTTCCACCGGCGGCTGAATCAATTAGTTTCCTCGTTGAGGGGTTTACACCATTATAAAAGGTTTGGACTTGAAGCCACAAGGGTAAACCGTGATATAGACGTCTCCTTAAGAGATCCTTGTATCTCTCCCATGCGTCGTATAATGTTTCTAAATCCATCTGCACAAAAGAAAAGATATCATTCCGTAATTTGGCCAAAATGGCCGGTGGGAAATATTTCAATAAAAATTTCTCGGTCATTTGTTCCCATGTAGTGATTGACCCTCGTGGTAACGAGTTTAACCACTGTTTGGCTTTATTTCTTAATGAAAAGGGAAATAACCGAAGACGTATGGCATCATCAGAAACACCATTTATCTTAACGGTATCACAGAACTTTAAAAGTTTAGCTATATGAGTATTTGGATCTTCGTCCTGCAAACCATCAAATTGAACAAATTGTTGAATCATTTGTATAGTGTTAGGCTTTAATTCAAAATTATTAGCAGCTATAGCAGGCCTAACAATACTCGATTCTGCTCCTGTTAAATGTGGTTTAGCATAATCAAATATAGTATGTGGAGCGTTGTGTTCCCCTACATCATGGGGTTCTGGAATATTCTCATCCATCCCTTCAGCAGGATTGGATCTGTCTTCCTCCTCTCTTTCTATGTAGTTTAGGGCTCGCCTAATCTCTCAGCGATTCCTGCGAGTGGTCGCTTCAATATCACTGTCGTATACTAAAGGTCCTCTCGGGTTCCTTTTAGTCATAAACTAGAGGTACCTAAAAAAAAGAAAGAAAGAAAAATTAGCGAAATTAAAATTTAAACTAAAAAAAATAAATTGCGAAAAATAGAAATAATGGGTAAAGTAATAAAAATAGAGCTTTCTTAATATTTTAGTCCCCGGCAACGGCGCCAAAAACTTGATCGCTGTGAAATCAGAGTTTTATAATTTACAAAAGAGAATGATCGAACCTGGAAACTAACCCTAACAACGATTAAAGGCAAGTTTACCTATCGAACAGTAGTATAGCTCAGGCAAGAACGGATTATCGAACCCAAAGGACTAAAAGTACTAATACTAACTTTCTTTTTATTATTTAGCCTAAAATAAGTGGAGTTGCTTTTAATCTAAAATTAACGAACTACTAAGCTAAAGACACAAAGACAAAAAGAAAGAATTGGGAAAATAACTTTAGGAAAAACTCAGTTGATTAAGACGATACCCTCAGGAAGAATCCACCTAAACTTCACTTGTATTGACACTGAACCATATGATTTTTTTAATTAGTTTGATCCGTAAGACTCCCTAATGTATATCAAACCCTCTCTCGAGGCGAATAACTTCTAACCCTAGGTTAATTAGTGGAACTCTCGTTCTCTTATAATAACCCCCTAGAAGAGCAGTAAATCGATCTATGGACTCCTATATTAGGTCTCTGTAAAACCCATATCCCGTGTCCATCGCCGGATTATGGTTAAGAGCATTACCAGACAGATCGAAAACATTCACAGACAAAATCATACATTCAATCATCATTCTCAGACATAATGTCCCTTAAACGGGTCCTCGAGACCTTAATCATGCTTAGAAGTCGAGTCGGGGCTAAACTGAAACACATATGAAATTTCATGAAAATTTTAAACTTTTCAATAATACAGGGGAGACACGCCCGTGGGAGGAGACCGTGTGTCCATCCGTGTCTATATACTGACCATATCAACACGGTCACTAGGCACGCCCGTGTGCCATGGCCGTGTGCTACTAGGCCAGATACTGACTTCCCCACCATGGCCACCAAGCACGCCTGTGTACCATGGCTGTGTGCTCTTAGCTAGCTACTGACTTGCACACCATGGCCAGCTGACACGCCCATGTCGAGGCCGTGTACTACTAAGCTACATCCTATCAATTCACCCACGGTCTCCAGGCAGGCCCGTGTGCCTCAACCGTGTGACATTATAGGCCATTAACAAGGCCAAAATGCCACCTATAAGGGTCAAACCTACAAGCAACATATAACATCCCATTTCATTCACATATAACCATCAAAATATACCAAATAGCCATCCCAAATCATGCATATTTGACAACTAATGAAATCACACAATGATACATTCCATATCCATTCCATTTATACAATCAAAACCAATTGCAAACATACCAATTTACATGACCAAGTCACAATTATGCCCAAACACCATTCATCTATATACTTACCATATCATACCATTTCATATATCAACTAATCTTACCAAAACAACTTCACATAACACAATCCTTTGAGCATATTACCAAAACATAACTAGCCAAAACACATGGCTTAGTTCACATAACAATTCATATCAAGGACTAGCCTATACATGCCATATCTAGCCATAAATACATTTACAAATTGTACCAAAATAAATTCAATAGTGTGATGACGATCCAAGACGGTCCCGAACCTTCAGTAGCCTTGACGACCTATAAAACAGAGAAAACATACACAAAGTAAGCTTTCCAAAAGCTTAGTAGTCATATACAAATAAACTTAACATACTATCACTTATTTTCTTTGGTTCATACACTTTTTCAAAAATCATATAAACACATATCTCATCTAACCACTAACCAAAACTTTACATATCATATCAACAATTTCATATTCATAGCATCATAGTAAGATCATATAGATGCTTACCTTGTATACACAATTAGTGTATAATCAACATACCTGAAATGGATTTACAATCACATATTTGTTCATAGCTCAGATTTGCCATTTGTATCACAAACTTGCCCGTTGAACCATTAGGAATCTAATAGGATACTCAGAAAGCTCAGAATAGTTGTACAATGCCAATGTCCCAGACGTGTCCCAAACAGGGTCTTATACAAATCAATACGATGCTGATGTCCCAGACATGGTCTTACACGTAAGGTTCATAACGATGCCAACGTCCTAGACGTGGTCTTACACGTAAAGCTCATATCCATGCCAACGTCCCAGACGTGGTCTTACACATAATCAGATATCGATGCCACTGTCCCGGACAGGGTCTTACATGAGTCTCAAATCAACACCAACGTCCCAGACATGGTCTTACATGATAAAATAGAACAGATATCTATGACATGATTAAACCAATCCTATCTATACCTAGGTTCGTACAGGACTTCTCAGACTTAATCTCTATATCGAACTTATCTCAGAATTCAAAAGCATAACTTCTCATAAGTATCCATAATCAACATTAGTCATATGAATAATTATAATATCGTACAAGTACGTTTATCTGCATAATGACTTACCTTGGATTTAGTTTATCAGAATGAAAACGGCTACTCGGTTACTTTCGCTTTCCCGCGATCTATGTAACACCCCAAACCCGGTCAACACGCTATGACCGAATCCGGCATGTCACAGGGTAAAAATATTTTGAAGACACAAGTTGTAGGTTTAAATTTTGAAAAGAGACGCTGTATGGAACACGTCGTCATTTTAAGTTTGAAAGAAAACTCTTTTGAGAAAAATCATTTGTCGTTCCTTGTTTTGGAAAGCCGTTTGATTTTATGAAAACCCGAGTGAGTTTAAAATAATAAAGTTAAAAACCGTTTTGTATCTGAACATAAAGAAAAAACTTAATTTGGAGAATGTCTGAGTTAGTTTGTTTAACTTCATTTGTTTATTATTACCCGATGGTAAAGTCTGAAAAATCCCGATAAGATGTATAATTTTCGAAAGCGTTGATTTAACAAGTTATTTGAGCATGCTATGTTATTTAACTTAAGCACAGTATGATAAAACTTAAAGCAGATAACCAAAAACCTAAAATAAAATTTAGCGGCCTTATTACAAATCCAAAACCAAATTTAAAAGTAAATTAACCCAAAATAGTAATTAAAATAAAACCCAGAAACATAACGCATGGCCACCTTGAGTCCACCCCGGCTCCACATCCGCGATCTATTCCTCATCTGCAAAATGTAAGGGAAGGGGTGAGTCACCGAGACTCAGTGTATAAATCCCCATCCCGATAATAACAAGGCACTTACACAATTCATAAGTTAATATGCAATCATGCAACCCAAACCTAACCATCCGAACTCCTGAGTCTACCCCGTGTGGTCAAAACCACTGGTGACCGTAGTCACAAATCATATAAGTGTGGTCAAAACCACTGGTGACCGTAGTCACAATAATAAGGGTGGGGCCAACCCACCGTGTGGTCAAAACCACTGATGACAATCCCGTAATCAACATGTGGGGCCAACCCACTGTAGTACCAAACCACTGAGAAGAGTCACAATAATCCATGTGTGGTCAAAACCACTGGTGATCGTAGTCACAAATATATATACGTGTGGTCAAAACCACTGGTGGTCAAAACCACTGAGACTTAGTCACAAATCATATGGAAAGCGGGGCCAACCCACTGTGTGGTCAAAACCACTGGTGACAGTCTAAATTATCCTTCCCCCTCCTCTCAACATACCCATCATCATGAACACATTTTCCGTGGCATAATCAAATGGTATAACAGCATATATCGATAGCAATCAACAGGAGACTTACCCGGAGTCCACGCTCATACCCGCAAGGGTACATATTCAGGACTACTGTTTTCCGGCTTATCACAAAACACACAGAATACATATCACTAATGAAGTGTGTAAGAGTTACACACCTAGTTATTCGTGAAACTAACGAATCCCGAAGATCACGATCTAACCCACGAATTGAGTGTAACCCGGGAATCCAATCGCTTGCATTCACCCTTCCTATATTCAGCCAACACCATATCATTAAGAAAATAGCCATTCGGCTTAACCAAAAAATCCCGAAGGAAGAGGTAACGCAACCCAAAGGACCACTCTTACCTTAACACCTTCCGATCTCCACGTAAACCCAAAGCCACGTGATGACAAGTCTCCCCCTACAATCGGCCAAGTACTAACAACACAAAACGAATAGCCTTCGACTTAGGCAAGAGAACCCAAAAGGAAAAGATAAAGAGCCAGAAGTAATCGATACTAACTTGGCCAAGAGATCCGATTAACCCCCTAAAGAAATCGGCACAAGCACTGAATATGAAGAAATTTGACAAGTCAGGAAAAGATGTAAGAATCGAAGAGATACCCAAGAGATTACAAGATTGAAGTGATTCGGCTAAAGCAACACTTACCAAAACGAATGTTGTTGAAGCTTGATCACGAACCAAAGAAATAGAGAGAGAGGAAGGCAGTTCGGCTTGAAAGTGATGGAGAGGAGAAGTAGTTTCGGCTCTTCAAAGAAATGACAAGGTTAGTTCGGCCAAGCACCAAGAATGCCGAAAAGAGAAAAGAGAATGAGAAGGGGTGCAAGTGAGGTTTCGGTTCTTGCTAACACAAATGGAAGAAAGGAAAAAGAATGGCAATGAGATGGGGAGATTCGGCTACCAAGTGGGAGTGAAATAAAGGCAAAAACCCAAGTTGTCAAAAGTGTTCAAAAAGAGGGAAAAAGAATCAAGAGATCGACTAAATCACAATGTCGACTACTACCCCAAAACAAAAACACCAGTGTGCCGAAATGAAAGAAATGACCAACACTGAAACGGCACCTATAGCTAGCTCCTCTTTGAATTTCGGCACAACCCCTTCCTAAGCTTCAAAACTGAATGCCCCCTTCCTAATCCCTTCTTTTTCTCCTTGTTTTTCTCTTAGCCAACCATTCAAACAAGTTTGAAAAGTTCGAACTCCACAATTTCCTCTCCTTCATCTGTCCAAATTTGTTGACCTCTTCCATCCTTATCCATCAAAGTCCATCCTGGCCACAACTCTTCCTTACA
Source organism: Gossypium bickii (assembly GCA_025503065.1). Taxonomy (NCBI): domain Eukaryota; kingdom Viridiplantae; phylum Streptophyta; class Magnoliopsida; order Malvales; family Malvaceae; genus Gossypium; species Gossypium bickii. The sequence goes on from CP106717.1 coordinate 110,561,136, forward strand.
CCTGGCATCAAAAATAAATACACAAGGAGAGATTTCTACAACTTGAACCAAGGCCCTCTTAGCTCCCTGTGGCGTCACCTCTCCAGGCCTCAGTAGCGCCTCCCTTGCCACTTTTCCACTGGCTTATTTGTGTCAAAACCCTCCAATAACATCTCTTAACACCTAACTCCCTTAGCACCCCCTTCCTAGTTCCCAAAACAGAAATTTTTTTACCATGACTCAGGCCTACCCCGAGCTCATGCCTGGACCCCAAAACACCCTAACTAGCACAACAAACATATTATCACATGCAACACACAAAAATGCAGAGACCCCGATTTAAGGATGTTACAATCTAAATCTGTTTTCCTCGGTTCTTGATCTAAACATATTCAGAATTAACCCTTTTATTCACTAATTCATTCAATTCAATCCAAGGACACACATTTAGTGCTATTTGCAATTTAACCCTCATATTTGCACACTTTATCAATTTAGTCCATTTTTCTCAAAACATCAAATTCACAAAATCCACTTATACACAAGCTTAGCCGAATATATATATCACATACAAACCCACATCTTTCATCAAACTTGCAATTTAGTCCCTCAATTTACTATTTTCTCAATTTAGCCCTAATTAGCTAAATTCATCAAAAATTCAAGAACAAAGCATGTTCATCAAATACATATCTTTCATTTAACACCATAAAACATCACAAAGCTCATCATAGCATCAATGGCATTTTACACAAACATCATCAATTCATGAAATTGAAACATGGGTTTGATAACTCTCGAAGCAACGATTACAAAAACGTAGAAATTATCAAAAACAAAAATAAAAAATTACCTTAATTTTGCTTAATGAATGCCAAAAATGAGAAAGCTTCAAAACCTTTCTTTCTTTTTTATTTTCGGTGGAAGCAATGTATGAATAAATCCACTATCGTGTTTCTTTTATTTTAATATAACTATAATATATATATATAAACTTTAACATATAAAATTTAATATATATATATATAACATATCTATATAAACATATTTCATTACCCATGCCGTCCACTAACCATAATAGTGGCTAAATTGCCACATAAGTCCTTAACACTTAAAAGCCACACCAATTTAGCCATTAACCAAATAAAAGGCCACTTTTACAAATTATGCAATTCAATCCTTTTTGTCAAATTAAGCACACAGACGGACAATTTAACTCACAAAAGTTTACCACATGCTTAATCATATAATAACGACACAGAAAATAATATCAAAATATTATTCGGACTCGAATTCATGGTCCTGAAACCACTGTTCCAACCAGGGTATAAACCGGACTGTTACAATTCTCCCCCCTTAGAAATTTTCGTCCCCGAAAATCTTACCGTTAAACAGAATCGGATATTGTTGTCTCATTGAATCTTTAGGCTCCCATGTAGCCTCTTCAATTCCATGTCGATTCTATAGTATTTCACCAACAAAATTTTCTTATTTCTTAACTCTTTCACTTTATGAGTTAAGATACGGATCAATTTCTCTTCATGTGTCATATCTGATCGGATTTCAATTTCAGATGGGGTAATCACATGTGACGGATTGGATCGATATCTATGAAGCATTGAAACATGAAATACGTTGTGTATCTTTTCCAGTTCTGAGGGCAACCTTAATCTATATGCAACAGGCCCAACACGTTCAATGATCTCATACGGTCCGATGAATCTCAAACTCAATTTGCCTTTACGATCGAATCGAAGCACCTTTTTCCACAGAGACACTTTTAAAAATACTTTATCCCCGATTTCAAATTTTATAACTTTCTATTTCAAGTCTGCATAAGACTTTTGACGATCAGATGCTGCTTTCAAACAATCTCGGATCAGTTTCACTTTCTGTTCTGTATCTCTTATCAAATCAACCCCGTGATAAAGTGGTGTACGACATTTACATCATTACAAAGCTTCATATGGTGCCATTTTAATACTCGACTGAAATCTGTTATTGTACGCAAATTCAATCAACGGCAGATACTGTTCCCACGAACCATTAAATTCAAGTATACAGCATCTCAACATATCTTCAAAAATCTGAATAATTCATTCAGACTGACCATCTGTTTGCGGAAGAAAAGCTGTACGGAAGTGTAATTTCATGCCCAAAGCTTCTTGCAATTTCTTCCAGAATCGCGATGTGAATCTTGGATCTCTATCCGACACAATGGATAGTGGTACCCCGTGCAATCTCACAATCTCAAAAATATAAAGCTTAGCTAATCTGTCAAGTGAATAATCAGATCTTACCGGAATGAAATGGGCAGATTTCGCTAATCTATCAACCACGGCCCATATCGCATCTTTCTTTCTCGGAATCTGAGGCAAACCAGAAACAAAATCCATTGGTACTCTATCCTATTTCCACTCCGGAATTAGAATCGGCTGAAGTAATCCAAACGGAACTTGATGTTCGGCTTTTACTTGCTGACAGACTAAACATTTCAAAACAAAGTCAGAAATGTCTCGTTTCATACCAGACCACCAGTAGTGTCGTTTCAAATCCTGATACATTTTCGTACTTCCCAGATGAATAGATAGACGGCTGTTATGTGCTTCACTCAAAATCAACTGAATTAACTCTGGATTTCTCGAAACACAAATATGATCTCAGAATCTCAAAAAATCACCAACTATTTGAAATTCAAATTCGGAATTTACTTCACATTGAGCTCGTTTCGCTAGCAATTCCTTATCAGATTTCTGAGCATCACATATATGTTGTAAGAACAACGGTTTTGCCTTTATTTCAGCTATCATAGAACAATAATCAGACAAATCCAACTGAGTACTCCATGCTTGCAATGCAAACAACGATTTTCTACTCAGAGCATCTGCAACAACATTTGCTTTACCCGGATGATAATCTATCATAAGCTCATAATCTTTCAACAGCTCCAACCATCTTCTTTGACGCAGGTTCAAATCTTTCTAAGTCATCAGATATTACAGACTTTTATGATCTGAAAACACGTGACATTTCTCACCGTACAGATAATGACGCCAAATCTTAAGTGCAAACACAACCGCAGCTAACTCAAGGTCGTACGTCGGATAATTCTTCCCATGAGGCTTCAATTATCTCGAAGCATAGGCTACAACTTTGCCTTCCTGCATCAAAACACATCCCAGACCATTTAACGAAGCATCACTATATACAATAAATTCTTTACCCGATTCTAGCTGTACTAACACTGGAGCTTCCGTTAACAGAGTTTTCAACTGATCAAAACTTCCCTGATGTCTATTAGACCATTCAAATTTAACATCTTTCTGAAGTAATCTAGTCAATGGAGTAGCTATTGTCGAAAAGCCTTTCACAAATCAGCGATAATAACCAGCCAAACCCAGAAAATTGTGGACTTCAGATACATTTCTCGGAGGTTTACAATTCAGAATAGCAGAAATCATGCTCGGATCAACTCGAATCCCAGATGCTGACACAATATGTCCCAAAAAACTAACCTCGTGCAACCAGAATTCACATTTGCTAAATTTCGCATACAATTGCTTTCCTCTCAAAGTTTGCAAAACAATTCTCAAATGTTCAGCATGTTCAGCCTCATCACGCGAATAAATCAAAATGTCATTAATAAATACGCAAACAAATCGATCTAGGTATGGTCTAAAAATTTTTTTCATCAGATCCATAAAAACAGCAGGAGCATTGGTTAGTCCAAATAGCATAACTAAAAATTCGTAATGCCCGTACCTCATTCTGAAAGCAGTCTTCTGAATATCTGAATCTTTCACTCTCAACGGCTAGTATCCAGATCTCATATCAATCTTTGAAAACACAGTAGCTCCTTTTAACTGATCAAATAAATCATCAATTCTGGGCAATGGGTATTTATTCTTTATGGTCACCTTATTCAACTGACGATAGTCAATACACATCCTTATTGTGCCATCTTTCTTTTTCACAAACAAAACCGGAGTACCCCAAGGCGAGAAACTCGATCTAGCAAACCCTCTCTCAGTCAATTCTTGCAGCTGTGACTTTAACTCTTTCAACTCTGTTGGTGCCATTCTATGCGGAGCTATCGAAATAGGTGTAGTACCAGACAACAAATCAATACCAAATTCAACTTCATGAATCGGAGGTAAACCCGGTAACTCTGCAGGAAACATATCAAAAAACTCACAGACAATAGGCACTGTCTCAATCTTCCTTTTAGACACTTTTGAATCAATTACATAAGCAAAATATGCCTCATAACCCTTATTCAAACAACTCTGAGCTTTCAAAACAGATATTGTAACATCCGGGATTTATGGCTTATGCATAATTGCTTAATTTTATGAAGTAGCATGCCTATGTATGTTTGGAATGTGTTTGATGAATTTTTTTTAGAACTTTAGTGTGTAGAAGAATGCATTAGAAATTATTAGATTTTAAATCTAAAAGAGGAAGCCAAGTAGGGTGGTCTTAAGAGAAAATGTAGGGGATATTTGTCACACAAACGAGCTTGGAAAAGTGGCATGGAGGCGCCACTTAAAGCCAAGTAAGTGACGCCACAAGCAGGAGCAAATGGGCCATGGTTCAAGTCGCATGGGAAGCTAAGTAAAGCTTTTATTTTTGCGGCAATAAGGAGTAGAGGTGGACAGCATAGGGAGACTGAGGAAGGAGCTTTAGATGGTTTAAATTCTTTTAAAATTCGGCTAAAGCTAAGGAGATAAATGTAGATTTATTTTAATTATTTTGAATAGAGGAAGAAGAGATAAAATAGGAGAAAGGCAAGGAAAGGCTAGTTTTTGAGTGTTAGCCGAAATTCTTAGCAAGAGTGTCCATCATTTTACTTTGCTTTTCCTTTTCTTTCTCATCTCTTTCTCTAGCCGAATTTCCTTCTTTTCCCTTTCTCATAGTTTTCTTTTCTAGTCGAAATCTTCTTCTTCCTATATTCACCATAGCCGAAACTCCTAAGCTTCACACTCTCCCTCTCCACATTTTTAAAAGGCCGAACCACAATATTATTTTCCTTTTCCATTGAAGCCGAATCTTCATTATTTTTCTAAGCCATTTCCGAAATCCTTCCACCTCATCTCTTCTCAGTCTTGGCCTAATAGCAACCAAGTTAGAGATCTCTTTTGATCCCTTCTCAAATCGGTTTGGATAGGTAAGTCAGCTATGGTCGAATCTCTATTATTTCTCCTTATTTCTTCTCTGTCGACATGTGTAGAACAAAAGCCAAAATTCGGCATTTAATCAAACATGAAATCGGTTCTTTTAGGAATTTTGAGATTCTACTATAGGCACCTACAAGGAAGGAGGCATTCGGGATTTTTAGATCAAAGGTAAGCAAATAAGATCTTAGGCCGAAGGCCATTTTATTATGTTTTAATGTTAGATTAGATCTAACATGTGCCTATAGGAATCTCGACATCACTAAAGAAGCAAGGATCCAATTCGGGATTTAAGAATCACAAGGTAAGTGGACATATGTATTCTGCCAAGGCTATAGTTGGTATTTCAGATCTATTTCTTATTTGTTTAAAGTCGGAACTAACCAAGTCAAGTGATCTAGTATAGGCCGATTTCAAGGAAGAAATAGCACGAAATTTCAGCATTTGTTGGTAACCCAATCGACAGCAAGGTAAGGATTTGGCTGTGATAATCCTTCGGGATTTGGTTTTAAAGCCGAATAAGCTTTTGTTAAAATACTAAGTGTTGGCCGAATGTAGGAACTTGAGATCTAAAGCACTAGATCGGGTTTTCGGGATTTGAGTGAACTCGCTAAGAATATCAGGTGTGTACCCCACACTAAACCTCATTAGATTACGGCTTAAATTAATTATGTGTGTTTTTAATAATATGAATGTGGCCAAAGGTACCATGCAATGGTACAAAGTACTCAGGTACGTTAATTTACTACTACTGTAGTTATCTCGTTATGAATATATGATATGGCACGTATGTGAACAGTGATAAGAATGTGAAATAAGGCATGATATTGCATGATATGTATGACATGGGCATATGGGTGATTATGAAAGGGGAAGTGAATGTGGTGACTTCGGTCACATTATCTGAATATGGTGACTTCGGTCACATTATCTAAATGTGGTGACGCATGTCACAAATATTTTATCTGGTGGCTATGCGACGAATTTTATAAGGGCGATGAGCACGTCAACTGCAGCGACTGCCTTCGATGATGTGTAGTGGATGGAGGGTTGACTTAGTAGTCCCCACGGTGTGCAGGTTGGTACGGGTGATGTGTAGCGGATGGTACCTAGGTTTGGGTTCGGGTTTGCATCATTATCTTTATTTTTGCTATATGTACTTGTATGGACTGATATGCTTAAACTGTTGAGACTTAGTGTTGGATGTACACACTGAGTCTGTATAACTCACCCCATTGTGGGAATATTTTTCAGGTGACGCTCAGTAATGGACCGGGTCGGCAGGAGCTTAGGGGTGGCCATGCTCAGTTCAGATTTTATTTTATTTTGGACTTGTCATATTTTAAGTATTTTGGATTTATTTTGGGTTTTAAATTTTGATGTAATAAGGCCATAGTCTGAACAGTTTTATGCATGCTTTTTATTTGAATTTTTATGCTACGAATTTTTATCAAATTAAAGATTAAGTAAATTAATTTTAAAAATAACCTCTAATTTTTTTGGACACCCTAAAACAAATGGTTTTCAATATAAGATAAACTTGTTTCCAACTCGAGCCCAACACAAAAATAACCCTTCTTTCAAAACCACACAGTTTTCCAAAGTAATAAAAGAATTTTGAACCGTTTTACTTAAGGAACATACCAGATCCGGTCAAAACTCGTGGGCCGGGTTTGGGGTGTTTTAGATATCACAGCAGGCAATCCATTCAAATTATTAGACTCAACCCGTACAATCTCATCATTCGGACATCTCAAATCTATAGTCTTTCTTTTGCAGTTCACAGCAGCATCATGCATAAACAACCAATCCATACCTAGAATAATATCAAATTCATCAAACGGCAAAAGCATCAGATCAGTAGGGAAACAAATATCTCGAAACATTAACGGGCAGTTCTTGCATACTTTGTCAACAAAGACACTTTTACCTAAGGGGTTCGACACTTTTATAGCAAACTCTATAGACTCTACAGGCAAAGTCTTGCTGAATACTAAATTCGTGCATATATATGAATGCGTAGAACCAGGGTCTATCAAAGCAATCACAGAAGTATCATAAAGAGTAAAAGTACCGGTTATAACATCTGGCGATGAAGCTTCTTCTTGAGCTCAGATAGCTTACGATCTGGCTGACGCTCTAGCTTCAGATATGACAGCATTGTCTCTCGTAGTTCTCTGACTACCACTAACATTTGTTACATTCTTCGATGGTCTACCTCTCATCTGTGCATTATCAGATCTCAAATTCTAAATAGTTTCTGGCTCGAAAGACTCAGGGCAATCACAGATACAATGATCAAGCGATCTACATCTGAAGCAAGCTCTGTCGTTTAATCTACAGCTTCCCGGATGCCTTTTTCCGTAATGTTTATGATAAATCGTAAAAGTAACATATTTTAGGCCCATATTTAGCATGCTTTTGGATAATTTAAGCTTCGATTTATGTAAAAAGGTGCTCTTAATCTTTTCTTTTCATGTCTTATACTCAGGAAAGCACCCACGGATGAAAAGAACGTAAAACGAGCTTAAAACGGGCCAAATAGGCCAATTCAAGAAATCGACCCGACCTGGACTTCAAGCCACATGGCCGTGCCTTATTAAATTACTAGAACACGGCCTGGACCCTGACAAACACGGTCGTGCCTTATTAAAAGTCCAAACACAGCCTGACCACAATTCACACGGGCGTGTGCTATGGCCGTGTCCCTGTCGCTGGAAAAAGCAATTACATTCGGGAAAGGATACTTGGAGGCAAAGAAACACATTCCAAAGCCTATTCAAACACCCAATTAAGAACTCTACTTAAATTAGGAAACTTAGGGGCCAAGTAAAGCATCACAAAGTCTATATAAACACCCAAAGGGGCAACTTGAAGGGGAGTTCGGCAGAAGTCGAAACCGGCGTCAAAGCTAGGCCAAGGAGCCAAGTTGAGAAGGTCAGAGTTAGGGAATAACACGAAGATAGCCAGTTGATCCATCCCAAGAGGCCGGAATTATACTCAAGACGGTGGAATTCTCCTTCAATTCCTTCAGGGAGTTTTAGGATTTTCTTATGTTTTGTTTTATCTTTTCTCTTGCGATGTTTTGTTTATTCATTATGAACTAAACCCTTCAGATACCTGAAGGGGATGAAACCTAGATGAATCTTTATATTTGATTTTTAAGTTATATGATAATTACTTAGTTTGTTCTTAATTATGTTTCTTAATTCAAATCTAATGTGCTAAGATGGAGGAGGAATAGACCCTGCCTAAGAGTAGATCTAACATGATTAAGCGGAGTTGATCGAACGCCTAGAGATAGGGTTACGAGATTTTGCCGGATTAGGGTGAAACCTAATATGGGAATCCATTGATCGATTTACTGCTATCCTAAGGGGTTATTATAAGCGAACAAGAGTTCCACTAATTAACCTAGGGTTAGAAGTTATTCACCTCGAGAGAGGGTTTAATATAGGTTAGGGAGTCTTACGGATAAATCTAAGTAAAAGAAATCATATAATTTAGGGTTAAATAACAAGTGAAGTCTAGGTGGATTCTTCCTAAGGGTATTGTCGTAATCAACTGAGTTTTCCTTCAAAGTTATTTTCCTATTCGTCCTTTTTGTCTTTGTGTCCTTAGTTTAGTCTTCGTCAATATAGTTTAAAGTAATTTTACTCTATTTTTAAGGCTAAATAATAAAAAAAAAGTTAGTATTAGTACTTTTAGTTCCTTTGGGTTCGATATCCGGTCTTGCCTAAGCTATACTACTGTTCGATAGGTACACTTGCCTTTAATCGTTGTCAGAGTTAGTCTCTAGGTTTTGGTCATTCTTTTATAAATATTTAAAACTCTGATTTTACAGCGATCAGTTTACATTCAGGTCTCTCAGATTGAACATTTCTGACGCTAGCCACTGAAGTTGCTGGGGTTTTAGAACTCATTTGCGGTATTGATTGATTTCTATTCGAATGTCCCACGTTATCTCTGAAACGACTTTGATTTTCTCTGAATCTTTTTGAAGCAGACTGAAATGATTTACTTTGAAATCTCTTTTTCACATCTCGAGCTTCAGGCTCAGCTTTCCTCTTATCTTTCCCGAGTGCCTCAGCTTTGCAAGCTCTGTCAACGAGTACAACAAACTCTTTTATTTCCAAAATCCCGACTGGCAAATGAATGTCTTCATTAAGACCATCTTCGAATCTTTTGCACATTATGGCTTCAGAAGATACACATTCTCAAGCATATTAACTTAGTCTCACAAATTCTTGTTCATACTCAGAAACAGTCATTCAGCTATGTTTAAGTTCTAGAAATTCCTTTCGTTTCTGATCAACGAATCTCTCATTGATATATTTCTTCCAGAACGTGATCTGAAAGGAATCTCATGTAACTCGTTCTCTTGGAACAACAAAAATCAAGGTCTTCCACCACTGATAAGCTGCATCTCGAAGCAAAGATACAACACACTTTATGCATTCTTTCAGAGTAAGGGACATTTCATCAAATACCCGAATAGTATTTTCTAACCAAAACTCGGCCCTTTCTGCATCATCATCTTTAGTAGCTCAGAATTCTTTAGCCCCACACTTACGGATCTTGTCAACCGGAGGCTTATTCCACAGAGTTAGATTTGCAGTCAGAGGTATTTCAGATGTTTGAAGGGGGTTAACCGGGGGCGGGGGTTGTGAAACAGTCGGGTTGTTCTTAACAAACTGAGTGAACCACTCACTCATCATTTGGAAGAAAGCTTGTTTACCTTCTCCCTCCTGACCACTCGTAGCCGATCTCAAATCAGAGGGCGCTGTCCCTTGTGCGGGAGCAGGCGTATTACTTTCTACGTCGTCAGCTACGGCTCTTTCGGGATCTATTACTATACGAAAAATCACATTTTACACGTCAGGATTCATCACACTATCGCAGTTCAAATATATGGCATGTATAGCTAGACTCTGACACGCTACGTTAGTCCGAGAATCGGCTAAATTGTAGCTCTGATACCAATCAAATGTAACACCCCTATCTCATGTCTGTCGTCAGATTAAGGTTAGGAGTGTTACCAGACAGATTGGAAACATTTACAGACAAAATCATACATTTAATCATCATTCTCAGACATAGTGTCCTTTAAACGGGTCCTCGAGACCTTAATCATGCTTAGAAGTCGAGCCGAGACTAAACTGAAACACATATGAAATTTCATGAAAATTTTAAACTTTTCTAAAATACAGGGGAGACACGCCCATGGGAGGAGACCGTGTACCCTCCACAGCCTCTAGACACCCCCCGTGTGTCCATCCGTGTCTATATACTGACTATATCAACACGGTCACTAAGCACGCCCGTGTGCCATGGCCGTGTGCTACTAGGCCATATACTGACTTCCCCACTACGGCCACCAAGCACACCCATGTGCCATGGCCGTGTGCTCTTAGCTAGCTACTGACTTGCACACCACAGCTAGCTGACACGCCCATGTCGAGGCCGTGTACTACTAAGCTACATCCTGTCAATTCACCCACGGTCTCCAGGCACGCCTGTGTGCCTCAACTGTATGAAATTATAGGCCATTTACAAGGCCAAAATGCCACTCATAAGGGTCAAACCTACAAGCAACATATAACATCCCATTTCATTCACATATAACTATCAAAATATACCAAATAGCCATCACAAATCATGCATATTTGACAACTAAGGAAATCACACAATAATACATTCCATATCATTCCATCTATACAATCAAAATCAATTCCAAACATACCAATTTGCATGACCAAGTCACAATTATGCCCAAACACCATTCATCTATATACTTACCATATCATACCATTTCATATATCAACTAATCTTACCAAAACAACTTCACATAACACAATCCTTTGAGCATATTACCAAAACATAACTAGCCAAAACACATGGCTTAGTTCACATAACAGTTCATATCAAGGACTAGACTATACATGCCATATCTAGCTATATATACATTTACAAAGTGTATCAAAATAAGTTCAATGGTGTGATGATGATCCAAGAAGGTCCCAAGCCTTCAGTAGCTTTGACGACCTATAAAATAGAGAAAACATACACAAAGTAAGCTTTCCAAAAGCTTACTAAGTCATATACAAATAAACTTAACATACTATCACATATTTGCTTTGGTTCATACACTTTTGACCACATTAGCCATATTCGCAATTCAAAAATCATATAAACACATATCTCATCTAACCAAAACTTTACATATCATATCAACAATTTCATATTCATAGCATCATAGTAAGATCATATAGATGCTTACCTTGTATACACAATTAGTGTATAATCAACATACCTGAAATGGATTTACAATCACATATTTGTTCATAGCTCGGATTTGCCATTTGTATCACAAACTTGCCCGTTGAACCATTAGGAATCTAATAGGATACTCAGAAAGCTCGGAATAGTCGTACAATGCAAACGTCCCAGATAAGGTCTTACATGTACTCGGATATTAATGCCACTGCCCCAAACAAGGTCTTATACAAATCAATATGATGCCGATGTCCCAGAAATTGTCTTACACATAAGGTTCATAACGATGCCAATGTCCCAGATGTGGTCTTACACGTAAAGCTCATATCGATGCCAACGTCCCAGACGTGGTCTTACACATAATCAGATATCGATGCCACTGTCCTAGAAAGGGTCTTACACGAGTCTCAAATCACTGCCAACGTCTCATACGTGGTCTTACATGATAAAACAGAATAGATGTATACGACATGATTAAACCAATCCTATCTATACCTAGGTTCGTACAGGACTTCTCAAACTTAATCTCTATATCGAACTTATCTCGGAATTCAAAAGCATAACTTCTCATAAGTATCCATAATAAACATTAGTCATATGAATAATTATAATATCGTACAAGTACGTTTATCTGCATAATGACTTACCTCGGATTCAGTTTATTGGAATGAAAACGGCTACTCGGTTACTTTCGCTTTCCCGCGATCTAAATCCGTTTTCCTCGGTTCTTGATCTAAATATATTTAGAATTAACCCTTTTATTCACTAATTCATTCAATTCAATCCAAGGACACACATTTAGGGCTATTGCAATTTAACCCTCATATTTGCACACTTTATCAATTTAGTCCATTTTTCTCAAAACATCAAATTCATAAAATCCACTTATACACAAGCTTAGCCGAATATATATATCACATACAAACCCACATCTTTCATCAAACTTGCAATTTAGTCCCTCAATTTACTACTTTCTCAATTTAGCCCTAATTAGCTAAATTCATAAAAAAATTCAAGAACACTGTATGTTCATCAAATACATATCTTTCATTTAACACCATAAAACATCACAAAGCTCATCATAGCATCAATGGCATTTTACACAGACATCATCAATTCATGAAATTGAAACATGGGTTTGATAGCTCTCGAAGCAACGATTACAAAAACGTAGAAATTATCGAAAATTGAAATTAAAATTACCTTAATTTTGCTTGATGAATGTCGAAAATGAGGAAGCTTCAAAAACTTTCTTTCCTTTTTATTTTCGGTGGAAGCAATGTATGAATAAATCCATTATCATGTTTCTTTTATTTTAATATAACTATAATATATATATATATAAAAACTTTAACTTATAAAATTTAATATATATATATAAACATATCTATATAAACATATTTCATTACCCATGCCGTTCACTAACCATAATAGTGGCTAAATTGCCACATAAGTCCTTAACACTTAAAAGCCACACCAATTTAGCCATTAACCAAATAAAAGGCCACTTTTACAAATTATGCAATTCAATCCTTTTTGTCAAATTAAGCACACAGACGGACAATTTAACTCACAAAAGTTTACCATATGCTTAATCATATAAACGACACAGAAAATAATATTAAAATAATATTTGGACTCGAATTCGTGGTCCCGAAACCACTGTTCTGACCAGGGTATAAACCGGACTGTTACTGTTTCACCCTAATCCGGCAAAATCTCGTCACCCTATCTCTAGGCGTGCGATCAACTCCACTTAATTGTGCTAGATCTACTCTTAGGCAGGGTCTATTCCTCCTCCACCTAAGCACATCAATTTAGATTAAGCTCACATAATTAAGAACAAACTAAGTCTTTATCATACAATTTAGAAATCAATAACAAGGTTCGTCTAGGTTTCATTCCCTTCAGGTATCTGAAGGGTTTAGTTCATAACAAATAAAGAAAACATCTCAAGAGAAAAGATAAAACAAAACATAAGAAATCCTTAAAATTCCCTGAAGGAATCGAAAGAGAAATCCACCATCTTGAGTAGAATTTCGGCTTCTTGAGATGGATCAACTGGCTATCTTCGAGTGATTTCCCACAAATTTGACCTTTTCAGCTTGGCTCCTTGGCCTAGCTGGACACCCCTTCAAAGGTGGTACTTAGGTTGGAATGCGATTCTTTCTCCCTAAGTATCCTTTCTCGAATGAAATTCTTCTTTCCAGCGACAGAGGCACGGCCATGTCACACGCCCGTGTGACGAGTCTTCAAGCCGTGTTCGGACTCCTTTAATGAGGCACGGCCGTGTAAGTCGGGGGTCAGGCCGTGTTCTAGTAGCTCGTTGAGGCACAGCCGTGTGGTCTTGGGCCCAGGCCGTGCTGATTTCGTGATAAGGCCCAATTACTCCGTTTTAGGCCTGTTTTGTGTTCTTTTCATCCTCGGGTGCTTTTCTGGGTATAAAACATGAAAAGAAAGGATTAAGAGCACCTTTTTATATAAATAAAGGGATAAATCATCCAAAATCAAGCTAAATGTGGGATTAAAATATGTTATAATTACGGTTTATCAGTCACCTTGGGACTTTACACCGAGGAGTTCATGGAGGACGATGACTTTGAGAACCTCCATCGCCATATCCACTACTTCCCTTCATCCTGTTGGAGAGACTTAGTCCCCACCTCGGCTACCTATGACCCCAGTCGTTCCAAGGAGTCAGCTCACACCCCATCCTTGAGGTACTTACACGTCATCCTGGCGCATACTTTGACGGGTAGGCGAGAGAGCACTGGCGTCGTCAACACTCATGACGCCTATTTTTTATGGTGTATGGCGCAAGGGCACATGTTTGGCTTAACTTACTTCATCGCTCTTGCCATTCGGCATCCAACAGAGCAACATAGGAGAGGAATCCTCTCCATTGGCCCCTACATGACGCGCCTGGCACGCCACTTTGGGCTCCTCAACACCGCAGCCTAGTCCTCCTCGCTCACACTTATCGGACAGATGTCCCCACAGGGCATCCAAACAATGCTTCATATAGGGATGATTGAGCGTCGCCGTGGGTTTGATCCTCCTCAGTACCGGTTATCGTGAGCCACTGATCAGGACGACCCAGAGGACATTACTGATGATGTCCCTTTGCATCATGAGGAGCCACTGTCTGCACCCCCACCGTCCTACCAACCAGTTCATGCGGCCCCTTCACTGACTGACATCTCTGAATGCCTCACTCATTTCGATCAGTACTGTACTCAACAATTTAACGACAACGCTCAATGATTCGACGGCATCGAGGCAACTCTACAACAGATTTGTTAGCATTTTCACATATCGCCGCCACCCCGACCTCGCGATCCAGCTGACGATGAGGACTTTTGATTCCTTTTTTTTTCTTTATTTTAATTTTTAAACTATTTCTTTTTATCTTTCTTTTCTTTAAATTATATTAGTATATTTTGATTTCTTTTTATGTCTGACTATTTATTATCGAGTAACCATAAAGAAATCCATTAATAAAAACCCCTAAAACTTTACTGATGATGTCAGTCGTAGTTTCAAACGATTCAATGTGCTACTAAGTAACGAACAAACTACCAGAGTATTCTCCCCCACCTTCACCTATGCCTAGTTCATCATGCTTATCATTGGCTCTATTTCTACAATTTTCACTCCCTAAGGATTTCATCCATAATTCAGGAAGGTTCACTTCTCTCCTTATCTTATGGTTTTCTTACTATATTGCTATTATCTATCTTTGTACATTGAGGACAATGTACATCTTAAGTGTGGGGAGGTTAATTATAGTATTATTAGAAAATCCCTAAATTATGTCTTGTTCTTAAGTAATTTTCTCATATTACTAGTAGAATGAAACTTCTACTGATATGTTTTGGATTAAGTCATAGATAATTGTGCATTGATGGTTTAAACTTTAAGACATTAGAGAATCAAGCATGATAAGTCTATTTTCAAAATTAAAAATTTATTAGGTTGTTTCCCTAAATTTAAATATTACTTTGAAGTTTGAAATTTTCAAGGTTGACATCAAAAACCATAATTTTTGTGAGATATTTTAGCCTTTTAGAGCATGTTCTTTTCTTGCTCACTTTATTGGTTATGAGTGTGTCAACATTGATTTGTTATTTTAAAACTTGCTTCGATTATGCATGTCGAGACCACACTTTTGATTTGATATACTGAGATGATAAAGGCACCTAGGATTTAACCCACTCACTCCTTAAAAAGTCTACCTTCATAATTAACCCTTAGTGAACCCATTGAGCCTAATAAACCGTTTCTTGACTCACATATTAATATTAACCCAAAACCCAATTTTTGCTTCTCCTACTTTATTAACTCCCCTTTTATCGAGATTTGATTTGATCAGTTGCCTAACTATATTCTCTATTTCAGTTGTTAAATTCTTACTTGTTCTTATTCTAATAAAAATAAAAATTTAGAAATATATTCATTATTTGTGCTACTATTGATAGGTTTTCAATTGATAAAATTATTTAGTATTAGTTTATTTTTTCTAGTTAGGGAAATTGTCAATTCAATCTCGATCCTAAACCTTTAATTCAGCCTTTATCCATACCTCTAAACCAAGCCCCATTACAACCCTTTTTAAGACCTTTTGATTTGTGTATCATCTTGTTTTATAGTGGTGGAGATTTGGTTTTCATGCATGCATATGGGATTAACTTCTCATGTTTGACTTTTGAGTGCATAATTTGAACCTTAAAACACTTTGAGTGATTTGAGTGAATCTTTAGTGAGGATGTCAATTCTTGTCCGTTTTGGATCAAAGGTAATTATTTAGATAAGGGGAAACACCTATGTTTTCGTGCTACAAAAAATTTTTTTGACTTAGATTGTTTGAATCTTTAGAACTCCTTAAGTTAAATTATCAATGTATGAATTATCTATGAATTATGATGAGACATTATTGATGAGAATTATAAATTGAGGAAGTTAACTTTAATTGTGAGTTGAGAATTTTGCTTGAGGACAAGCAAAGGCTTAAGTGTAGGGATATTTAATAAACCATAATTTATACATATTTTGACCCCATTCTTGGCTTATTTTTGGATGAATTTTCATTAGATTTGATGAATTTGATGCTCCTAATCCTTTAATTTTATGTTCTACACTCAAGAGAGCTTAGGGAGTCGAAAAGAACGAGAAACGGGCCAAAAAGGGACAAAATGGGCCTACCTTGAAAATTAACACGGCCTGGACTGTCACACATGAGCAGACCACACTGCCGTGTGTGATGAGCAGAATCAAGCACGGCCCAAGCTATTAAACATGGCCGTGTGTAACGAGCAGAATTGAGCACGACCTAAGCTGTCACACACAGGCGTGTCCCTGCCGAACCCAAGTCTAATTCTATTCAAAAAAGGATACTTATGGGCCAAGAAAGGCGTCCCAAAGCCTATATAAACACCATAGGGGAGGACCTAAGAGGCAACGGAGAGTAGAAGGCAGAAAATACTCGAAGACAGCCATCGGAGCAGTTTGGAAGAAGGATCTCCATCAAGACTGAAGTTCTCCCATTAATTTCTCTTGAAGTTTTTGGGTTTTCTTATGTTTTGTTGTTTTCTTTATTTTAATATGTTTCCCTCTATCAGTATGAACTAACTCCCTTAAATACCTAAGGGGATGAAACCTAAGACGAATCTTATTACTATTTAATTTATAGGATAAATACTTATTCTTATTCTTAATTGTGAGTTTTTATTCTTGTTTTGATAATTTAGGTTATTGATTCAAGTCGAATATGCTTATTCAGAGGAGAAAAAGTCCCTATTTAAGAGTAGATCAACACAATTAAGCGTAGTTGATTACAACCCTAGAAATAGGGTGACATAAATCTGCCAGATTAGAGTCAAATCTAATAAGGGGATCCATAGATCGATTTAATGCGACAATAGGGGTTTTAATTAGAAATAGATTTCAATTAATCAACCTAGAGTCAGTTGTTCTTAGTCTCAAAAGAAATATTAACATAAATCAGGGATTTCTACGGATTAAGTCAAGTGAATAAATCGTATGAATCAAAAGTAATAAGAGAAGTCTAGGTGAATTCTTCCTTGGGTATTGCCTCTTTCATAAAGTTGTCTAAAAGTATTTTCCCACTTCATTCTCTGTCGTGCTTTTAATTAGTTTCATTTTAAAAGATCACTCTAATTCTTAGGCTAGATAATAAGAAAATAGTAATTACTATTACTCTTTATCCTTGTGGATATGATATTTTCTGTCTTACCATAACTATACTATTAAACGATAGGTGCGCTTGCCTTTATTGTTATCATAGTTAGTTAGAGACACATCAGGTTCCTACCGGACTACTTCAGCCTATTAATATTCCTGAATAGAAATGGGATTGTATCACGATGGATTTTGTAATGGGGTTACCATTATCGGTAAGTAGGAAGAATGTTATTTGGGTAATTGTTAATCGACTTACGAAATTGGCTCATTTTATAGTAATCAGAACTGATTGGGCACTTCAAAAACTTGTTAAAGTTTATATTCAAGAAACTGTGAAATTGCATGGTGTTCCTATGTTGATAATTTTTTATCGGGATCTACGGTTTACTTCGAGGTTTTGGAAACAGTTGCATGAATCTCTTGGTACACGACTTAATTTTTGTATAGCTTTTCATCAGTAACTTGACGGGCAATCTGAACGTGTTATTCAGATTTTGAAAGATATGCTTCATGCTTGTGTTATTGATTTTGAATCAGGTTGGGAATGTTACTTACCTTTGACCAAATTTGTATACAATAATAGTTTCCCATTGAGTATTCAAATGGCTCCGTATGAAGATTTATAAGGTCGTAGATGTCAGTCACGGGTATGTTGGATGGAATTGAATGAAAGAAAAATGATTGGGCCAGAGTTAATTCAAGAAACAGAGGACACTATTAAGAAGATTCGAGATAAATTGAAGGTAGCTTTTGATAGACAGAAATCATATACAGACTTGAAATGATAGGATATTGAGTATTCTATTGGAGATAAGGTATTTCTCAAAGTTTCGCCTTGGAAGAAAATCTTGAGATTTTGTCGAAAGGGAAAGTTGAGTCCTCGTTTTATTGGACCGTATGAGATTGTGGAAAGAGTCGGGCTAGTTGCTTATCAATTAGCTTTGCCTCTGGAATTACACAGAATTCATGATGTTTTTCACGTTTCAATGCTCAGAAGATATAGATCATATCCCTCTCCTGTTATTTTGGCAGAAGATATTTAAATCTAACCTAATTTATCATATGAAGAAGAACCGGTTGAGATATTAGCTCGAGAAGTAAAAGAGTTACGTAATAAACGAGTTCCATTAGTGAAATTTATGATTACCGAAAAGTGAATTTTTGGGTCTCTATTTTCGAAAAACGGATTTGTAAATATTTATTAAAAATATTTATGAAGTTAGTTATGTGGTTAATTAGGTTTTGATTATGTTAATTTGTTTAATTAAAAGTAATTAGGTATAATGATTAGATTGCATAAAGGGTAAAAGTTGAATTATAGACTAGAGAAAATTGAAGGGACTAAATAGCAATTAAGCCATGAGTGACAAGTGTGTGGTAATAGTGAAATACATGTGGTAAAATAAAATACATATATTTAAATAATAATATATTTACTTATTATTTAAGTAAATGTTATACTATTATATTATATTATGTTATATTAATATATTATATTATAATAAAAGAATAAACAAATAAATGAAGCAAAAGAAAAAGAAAGAAACAAGAATAGAATAGAAAACGAAACAGGGGAGAAAAAGCAAAGAAAGAAAAATGAGAAAAGTTTAGGGTTTTAAGGTTCAAACTCAAATTGGTAAGTCAATTTAATCTGTTTTCTTGTAATTTTGATGTTTTTAAAATCCTAGAACAAAATACTACTTGATTTATATTGAACATTTTAGAAGTTAGTGAATTTTTAGAAGTTTTTCATGTTGAATAAATTGAAGTGTTAGGGGTTAAATTGATAGTATTTCAAGTTAGAAGTGAAAAAGGGATTGAATTGTAAAATAAATCATAAGTTTTGAGTAATAAGGACTAAACTGAGAGAATTTCGAAATTAGGGTTATCGGTGAAATTTGAAAGTTGAAATTAGTCTAAAGTGGGATTTGAATGAAAATATGAAATTAGTTTTAAATAAAATAAAGTTAGTTTTGATTAGGGACTAAACTAAAGTATGAGCAAAAATTGAATAATAATCGAAATATTTTAATGTGAAATTGTGTGTATTAATGACTTTAAATTGTTTTAATTTTCGTAGCTAATGTTGAGTCGGAGACCTCGGCTAAGAAAGGAAAAGACAAGGTTAACGAGTAGTAGCTTGGGAATTACGGTTTGTATTTCTATAATCCGAATTTAGTAATTTTTATTTGTTGCATTTTAAATTAATGTGTATGGTAAGTAATTAAGGTGGGTGCTGAAAATTATTATTTGGATAATGAGTTGAGGTTATATGAATTTGTGATTGATGAAATTATTGATTGATAATTGAAATTTGAATATTGTGGCAATTGAATATTGAATTTTGGTTGTGTTGAAAAGTGAATTGAAAACACATATTAACTGAGTCGGATATAGTTGGCATGCCATAGGGTTGAAAGTGTTCAGGGATACTTCGACCACGAGTCGATGAGACACTGGGTGTCAAAGCATTACTTCGAATAAATTTGATGATGTATAGGGTACCAACTTACTCCGGCATGGCCGATGAGACACTGGATGTCAACTTATTACTTCGAATTATTCGATGAGGCAATGGGTGCCAAATTGGTGTGTTTTGGTTGGATCTGTGTATCCGTCCAAGTCCGGGTCTTGTTAATAAGGGTAAATGAATAATAAAATCTTACAATTGATATTGAAATGATATGATATGAGAAATGGAAGTGATATAGTGAATTGAATATAGAATGTGAAATATGTTGACAATACATGGAATATATGAGTTATATACTCATGAATTGTATGGTATGAAATGATGTATTCATGAATTGCGTACTGCATGACTGATGCCATTGTACGAATAAATATGGTTGATATGTGAATATTCATTTCTATAGCAATTGTGTGAATTAGGATATTGTTAAATAAATGAAAAATGATAGTTATGATATGACACTAGACATTAATATGTCCTTATAAATTTAATTGTGCCTATTATTATATTATATTGTTTTTAAATATTTGGATTATAGAAATGCCACTGAGTTTTTACTCAACGTACGGTTTGTTTTCCGTGCGCAAATTAGGTACGGTGATTTTCAAGTGTTATAATCGAGGTTGTGACCATTCATGTCATCACATCTCCAAGTGCCAAGAGGGAATATTTCAAAATTTTGAATAGAATGGCATGTACTTAGTAAGATCAAGTATGTTCCAAGTAGTAGGGACTAAAATATAAATTATACAATTTTTTTTAATGTTCAAATATATTAATAGTTTGCCAAAATCACTTTGGCATCAAATGTAATATTCCTATATCAAGTTCCTTAGGTCGAACCGGGTATAAGGGTGTTACATAAGGGACAAGAAGATTGATTTTGATTGGTTTCTGATATGAATGCTAAATAATATGGAATGTCTATTATATGATCTGAAAACTCCGGTAATGCTCTATAATTCTGTTCTGGCAACGGATACAGGTTAGGGTGTTACAAGAAATATAGAATAATAAGAGTAATTCATTAATCATACTCTTAAAATACAGAGGCCTTGTGTATTTATACAATGGAGGCTTAACAGAAGTGATAACAGAAATGGAAACTACTTATAACTAGGTTTAGTTGAGCCTAACTTACAACAATTCTTCCTCTACTATTCCATAGGTACAAGGAGGGGAACCAAGAAGCTAATAGCATGGCTGCTATGACACCCCAAACCCGACCTAGATGTTGTGGCCGAATTTGGTGATGTCTCATGGAAAGATTTTGAAATGAGTTGATTTAATGTACTAACCCCTTTTTAAAACTCACGTTCCTTCGTGTTTAATACAGAAAACACTATTTTAGCAGTTTATTTGCCAAACCACTTATTACAGCGGAAGCCTTAATCACTTAAGTTTGAAAACGCAGTCGTATTTTTAGGAAAATCATTATTTGCATAAAAACCATTGTTTTTAATAAAACCTTTTACCCAAGCAATTAAAGAGTCAAATAATCCTGGTAAAAATCAAACAGTCCAGAGAGTTCCCAAAAATTACAACTCTCAAAATAGTCCAAAATTTAAAATAACCAAAATACTAAGTTATAGCAGTTTTACGATAAAGTGGCCACGGTTGAGTCTCTGCTACACCGATCCGCCTAAAACTGAGACAGAACAGACAAAAAGATGTGATTTTACATAAACTCAGTGTGTAACCCAACAGAATTAAGCATGCAAGCATAATATCATCATATACATAACCAAAAACAAATACAGATACGGACTCATGTCATTTTCAGATACCATAATAGAATCAGATACAGATTTGAAAAAATCCTACCCCCATCCACTCCGACCATCCCATCATACTATTTGGGTTTAAAAACACCCACCCATCCCTACACACCACGGCGTGTCACTAAGACACATATTAGACAAGATATGCAGCCAAGCTGCTAGAATATAGGCGTTTATCGCCGTTCAGAATACTTCCTCTGCATATACAAATCCCACCCCCAAACAGATACAGAGCACACATACAGAATTAGCAGATAAAACATGATTAACATGCTTATATAAATAGTTTACAGATACACATGACATAGCATGCTCAGTACAATAACTGAGTCTAACAGATCATATCATTTTAGGGTTTAGTTAGCTTTTATCGACCCTATGGTAGGCCCACAGTCGATTAGGATGACCCTTGCGACCCTATATTAAATTTTAGTATAATGGACCCACAGCCCGTGGGCCCACATGCCTAGATTGGCCCCGAAGCACACAGCACCTAAGAATAACCACAAGAACATCGACAATTACTTTAGTTAATGAATCCAACCGAGATTCCCTTTTGTCTATAATTCAAAACCACAACAGAAAATTGTACTCAAATGATCTAGACTTACCCTTGACAAAAGCAACCTCGTAACTCCACTACAGCATTGATGGACCTTGATTTTCCTCAAGCGTACCTACCAAAATGATTACCGAATAAATCAAGCCTTAAACCTAAGGTAAAAGTACAAGAGGAAAGTTTCCCCCAAGATAACGACAACTCTTACCTTTAGAAACGAATAGCAGAATCGAGCAGCCAAAACCACGATTTGGAGAGGAAATTTTTAACAAAAAGAGAGTGCAAAAACGTCAGAAAGGAGAAAGGAAGAGAGAGAAAAATAAAAATTGGGATAATAAAAAATAATGAGCAGATATGGCATATCCCCAGATTTTCTCCCACTCCCCCATTAACTCTTAACCGCCTCAGAGTTCTGATCGCTTTAAATCAGAGCTTTAAAATTTATAAAAGAATGATCAAACCTGGAAACTAACTCTGACAATGATTAAAGGCAAGTGTACCTATCGAACAGTAGTATAGCTTAGGCAAGACCGGACATCGAACCCAAAGGAACAAAAAGTACTAATACTAACTTTTTTCTTATTATTTAGCCTTAAAAATAGAGTGAAGTTGCTTTTGACGAAGACTAAACTAAGGACACAAAGACAAAAAGAACAAATAGGAAAACAACTTTGAAGGAAAACTCAGTTGATTACGAAGATAACCTTAGGAAGAATCCACCTAGACTTCACTTGTTATCTAAACCTAAATTATATGATTTCTTTTACTTAGCTTGATCCGTAAGACTCCCTAACCTATATTAAACCCTCTCTCAAGGCGAATAACGTCTAACCCTTAGGTTAATTAGTGGAACTCTTGTTCACTTATAATAACCCCCTAGGATAGCAGTAGATCGATCAATGGACTCCCATATTAGAATTCACCCTAATCCGGCAAAATCTCGTAAGCCTATCTCTAGGCGTTCGATCAACTCCGCTTAATTATGTTAGATCTACTCTTAGGCAGGGTCTATTCCTCCTCCACCTAAGCACATTAGATTTGGATTAAGCAACATAATTAAGAACAAACTAAGTAATTATCATATAACTTAAAAATCAAATAAAAAGATCCATCTAGGTTTCATCCCCTTCAGGTATCTGAAGGATTTAGTTCATAATGAATAAACAAAACATCGCAAGAGAAAAGATAAAACAAAACATAAAAAAATCCTAAAACCCCCTGAAGGAATTGAAGGAGAATTCTGCCGTCTTCAGTATAATTCCGGCTTCTTGGGATGGATCAACTGGCTATCTTCGTGCTATTCCCTAACTCTGACCTTCTCGGCTTGGCTCCTTGGCCTATCTTTTTCGCCCGGTTTCAGCTTCTACCGAACTCTCCTTTCAAGCTGCCCCCTTTGGTGTTTATATAAACTTTGTGATGCCTTACTTGGCCCCTAAGTATCCTAATTTAAGTAGAATTCCTACTAGGGTGTTTGAATAGGCTTTGGAATGTGTTTCTTTGCCTCCAAGTATCCTTTCCCGAATAAAATTGCTCTTACCAGCGACAGGGGCACGGCCATGGCACACGCCCGTGTGAATCGTGGCCAGGCCGTGTTTTGGACTTTTAATGAGGCACGGTCGTGTTTATCGAGGTCCAGGCCGTGTCGATTTCGTGAATTGGCCCATTTGACCCGTTTTAAGCCCGTTTTACGTTCTTTTCATCCTTGGGTGCTTTCCTGAGTATAAGACATGAAAAGAAAGGATTAAGAGCACCTTTATACATAAATCGAGGCTTAAATTATCCAAAAGCATGCTAAATGTGGGCCTAAAATATGTTACTTTTACGGTTTATCAAGTTCCAACTCCACTTAAACACTAACGCAACATCGAGAAAAAATAAGCTCCCATGCTCACGCTGGGATTCGAATAGAGGACCTTCAACACATTAACACCCTTACCACCTGAACCAACAAGCTCATTCTAATATAAATTTACAGACAATTAAATATAAGCTCGCTGACCAAGGATAAGGCTTAGATTCAAAAATAACCAAAATTTGCTAAAGGTAAGGCTTCAACTTGGGACCTCTCACATACACCCAAAAAACTTAACCACTGTAGCAGATACACATTGGTGACATATTTTCACAGAAATAGAAATAAAACATTCAGGGCGTTACAACTTTATCCCCTAAAAGAAATTTCAACCTCGAAATTTACCTGATCAGAACAGATGAGGATACTACTAACGAATCGAGTCCTCAGGTTCCCATATGGCCTCCTCAGTACTGTGATTCTGCCATAGAACCTTCACTAAAGGAATGGACTTTCTTCTCAGAACTTTAATATCGCGATCCAAAATCTAAACCGACTCTTCCTCAAAAGTTAAGTCTGGTCTAACCTCGATCTCCTCAACAGAAACAACATGGGATGGACCGGACCGATATTGTCTCAACATTAAGATGCGAAACACATCATGGATACGGTCTAACTCTAGAGGTAACTCCAACCGATAAGCGACTGGTCCCACACGCTTCAAGATCCGATATGGCCCAATAAATTTAAGGCTCAGCTTGCCCTCGCGACCGAATCTCAGAACTTTCTTCTATAGGGAAACCTTAAGGAAGACAAAGTCCCCCCACAGAATACTCAATATCACGCTGCTTCAGATCTGCATACAATTTTTTTCTATCAGAAACTACCTTCGGGCGATCTCGAATCAGTCTAACCTTATCCTAAGTCTTAGAAACCAACTCGATCTAACATAATGGAGTACGACACTTACGACCATACAAAGCCTCGTAAGGTGCCATCTAAATTCTATCCTGGAAATTATTATTGCAGGCAAACTTAGCAAACGGCAGAAAATCCTCCCAACTACCTCGAAAATTGATCACACAACTGCTAAGCATATCCTCCAGTATCTGAATCACCCTCTCAGATTGGCCATCTGTCTGATGATGGAACACAGTACTGAAGTCCAATCTTGAACCCAGAGCTTTGTGTAGTTTCTTCTAGAACCGAGAAGTGAAGCGAGGATCTCTGTCAGAAATTATCAAAACAGGAACCCCATGTAGTCTTACAATCTCAGATATGTAGAGTTTCTCTAACTTTTACAGAGAGTAGTCCGTCTGAACCCAAATGAAGTGAGCAGACTTGGTCAATCGATCAATGATAACCTATACAGAATCCTTCTTAGTGGGTGTCAAGGGCAACCCACTAACGAAGTCCATCGTTACTCGTTCTCATTTCCATAAAGGAATCTTAATGGGTTGTAGCAAACCTGAAGGCAATTGGTGTTCAGCCTTAACTTGCTGGCACGTCAGACAATTAGAAACGAAATCAGTAACCTCACGCTTCAAACCCGACCACCAGTAAAGTTCACGGATATCACGACACATCTTATTACTGTCGAGATGCATAACATAAGAGCTACTATACGCCTCTCTTAGAATAGACTATCTCAAATCAGTATCAGTATCATTTAATACACAAATCCATCCTCGGAAGCACAGAACACCATCACTATTCAACCCAAAATCAGAAGTAGTACCACTCTCAATCTGACAGAACCGTGTACCTAGAGTATCATGCCCTAGCAGCTTATCTCGAATATGTTCAATCCAAGTTGGCTTAACTTGCAACTCAGCTAACAGACTCATATCGTCAAATAGACTAAGACGAGTAAACATCACCCTTAAATCAGCCATCGCTCTACGGCTTAGAGCATCCGCCACTACATTGGCCTTACTAGGGTGATACTTAATCGTACAGTCGTAACCCTTGAGCAGCTCAATCCACCGAGGCTGCCTAAGATTCAACTCTTTCTGAGTAAGGAAGTACTTAAGGCTCTTATGATAAGTGTAGATAATACACTTCTAACCATACAAATAGTGCATCCAAATTTTGAACACGAAGACTACTGCAGCCAACTCAAGATCGTTAGTCAGATAGCTCCCTTCATGTGTTTTAAGCTGATGGGACTCATAAGCCACAACCTTACCATCCTGCATCAGAACGTAACCCAAACCAACGTTTGAAGCATCACTGTAGACCACAAACTCCTTACCAGATTCATGCTGTATCAAAATAGGAGCCTGAGTCAGAATAGACTTCAGCTTCTCAAAGCTCTCTTGCAGTGCATCAGTCTAGAAAAAAGGGACAGCCTTACGGAGAAGCTTAATAAGAGGAGCTACAATCAAAGAAAATCCCTCAACAAAGCACCGACAATAACCTACTAGACCCAGAAAACTGATGATTTTAGACACGGTCTTAGGATGTTTCAATCTAGCACAGCCTCAGTAGAAACCACGTGCCCTAGAAAGGTTACCTCTCGCAACCAGAATTCACACTTGCTCAACTTAGCATAGAGCTACTTTTCTCGGAGTATCTGAACCACTACTCTAAGATGTTCATCATGCTCATCCTCAATCTTAGAGTATACCAGAATATCATCGATGAAGACCATGACGAACTGATCCAGATACGGTTGAAATACTCGGTTCATCAGATCTATATATGTAGCCGGAGCATTTTTCAGACCAAAATGTATAACTAGGAACTCATAGTGTCCATATCGAGTCAAAAAAGTAGTCGTATGAACACCAGTTTCGTTCACCCTCAACTGATGATACCCAGATCGAATATCAATCTTAAAGAACACTGAAACCTGTAATATCCCCGTTTAGGGCCTAGTCGGAATAGTGGTGTGAGACCACAAATCCAAGGTCTACGTATGGTTTTTTTAGGGTTATGCTATGTTTGCATGTTAGTGTGAAAGTTTCATGAAGCAATTTTGTGAGATTGCGCTTGAATTGTTTAAAAGGACTAAATTGAAAATGTTGCAAAATATGAGATTCTAGAAGCTATTTGTGTGAAATAGCTTTAGAATATTAATTAGAGGTCCTTAAATAGAAATTTTCCTAATTTTTAATTTTTGGACAAAATTGGGCATGGATGAGTTAAAATAAGAAGTTTATCAAAAAGGGCATTTTGGTCATTTGGCAATTAAATGATTAAATGGGAGAAAAGATGACAAAATTCATTCATCTTCTTCTCCAAGGATGCCGAAATTTTCAAGAGTCATTGTTAGGGTTCTTCAAATTTTTCAAGCTTGCTAGTAAGTGCATCCAAGCCCCGTTTTTGATATTCTTCATATTTTTGAAGTCCTAGTTGCATGAGTAAGTTATTTTTAGCTATTTGTTGAGCTAAGATGGATATTCAAAAATATACCCATGTATGATATGCATGTATTTTGGTGTTTTATGGAAGAATATGAAAGCTTGATGTAGTAGAAACATCTTTTGCTAAGTGATTTTCCATGAAAATGCATGTAGGGACTAGTTTGTAAAAGTCTTGAGTTTAGTCATACATGTGTGATTTAGTGAGAATTGATGAATACTTTAGTTGAGTAAGTGACTTGGCTCAACATGTAAGGCTAGAAAGTTGAATAAAAATCACTTTACGAGCCTTGGGGCAAAAGTGTAATTATAAGAAAGATTAGGGGCAAAAGAGTAATTTTGCCAAAGTATGAGATAAGTATCAATTTAGTCAATGTGTGTATTGAATAAGCTTATTTATCCATTATAGATCAAGAAAGATGAAGCCCGGATCTAAATCGAGGCAAGAGCAAGGTGGTGGACTAAGTTGCATATTTTTATACTTTTGAGTATCGAGGTAAGTCTATGCTTAAACAATGCATTCATACTTACAATTTCTTAATGCTAGCTAGTGTGTAGCATGATTGAGAATGATTAAGAACCTATGTGGGATAAATGTGATAGAATTTGTGAATGGATGTATGGTTAAGTAAGTAGATATATGAATGTGTAGTGAGAATGCTAAATGGTGGGCTAAGTGCGATACCATCTTAATGCATATTGACGATAAGCTAGCTATGTGCGATGCTATCATTAGGTATATCATCTAGTAGGCTATGTACGAAACCATTATGAATACCTTTGTGGTAGGCTGAGTGCGATACTACCTTATTAATTGATCGTGGTAGGCTAAGTGCGAAACCACCGAGAAATTAGCTATGTAGATTAGCTGTGTGGATTAACTGTGTGGTTTTATTATTGAGTTAATTAGCTGTGTGGATGAATTATCGAGAAATGATGTTGTGTTGTAAATTGTGTAAATATGATATTGAATGCAGGGGTGCATTTCAATAGTTATGAGTATGTGACTCATGATGTGTTGGAAATGTGGTAAGGGATAGAAAGAGTAAGCATTTGTTGTACATTATATGTTAGTATGATGCTAATTGTTGTTTAGCTTATACTATGATGCTTAATTGTTTATGTGTAAACTTACTAAGCTCAAAGCTTACTCCCTTTCTTTTCTCTTATCTTATAGAGTGAAAGTGTTGAATCGAGAAGAGGATCAATTGGAAAATCGTCCACATTATCAGCACACTCTGGTACATGAGACTCAATGTTTTGTACATGGCATGTATAGAAGCTAGACAAGTTAGTAAATTTTGTTGTAAATGGCTAGGATGTGTTAGCCCATAGTTGGATAATTTATTTTGTATGATGCCATAGTTGTTGGCTTTTATATTATATGTAAAGATGTTATTATCCATGTGAGATTGTGATTTCAATTGAGTTGGTTATGGATGAGTTGAATGAGTGCATGTTGTGTATGCTATAAGGGTGAGAAGGGCTTAGCAAATAGCTTTGTTCTTGTTCATGTATATAGACACACGAGCGCGTGTCTAGGCCATATGTGACACTGGTCAGCCCATGGGCGTGTGACTTGGCCGTGTGTCCCCTGCAAGTAGATATTTTCAGTCAGAATAGACCACAGGTTAGCCACACGGGCGTGTGACTAGGCTTTGAGGCCATGTGTATGTAGTCAGTATTCACCATGATTGAGGAGCATGGGTGTGTGGGTCTATGCACAGGCGTGTCTCTTCTTGCACGGGCATGTTAACCCTGTACAAAAGAGAAAAAAAATTTTAAGATTCGAAAAAGCTCTGATATAGTCTCGGGAGCCCTTGTGTGTATGAGTGAGGCCTCGTAAGTCGAGATTGAGGTTATTAAGGTGACTCTAGAGAATAGTCACGATGAGCCTAAGTGGCGATCAAGTGGTTTTATTACGATAACGCCTCGGGCTTGGTTCTGGCATAGAACTCGGGTAAGGGGTGTTACATTTCATGGTATCAAAGCTATGATTTAGTCGGTTCTAGGACTACCGTAGCGGGTGTAAGAGTCTAGCTATACATGCTATAAGTGTATTATGATAGTGTGGTGGTTTCTGATGGTTTTAAATCTTGTTTCATATAGTATATGGATCCCGATCAATCTACTGCTGATGAAGCAGCTAGTAATACGCCGGCTCCTACTCAAGGAACCATGCCTGTACAAAATGGACCCGAGGTTAGGGGTCAAGGGGAAGAGGAACGGGAAGCCTTTCTCCAGATGATGAGTAATTGGTACTTGGACTATGTTCGAGCGAACCCTAATGCTCAACCTCCTCCACCTCCTCCTGTACCTCAGCCAAATCCAACGGCTCCTCAAGGTATTGATGTTGTGGGAATATTGAAACCCCCAGTGGATAAGATTAGGAAGCACAGGACTGAGGAGTTTAGAGCTAAGGTGCATGATGACCCTGAGAGGGTGGGGTTCTGGTTAGAGATCTCGATGAGAGTGTTCGATGAACTCTCATGTACACCAGAAGAGAGCTTGAAGAGTGTCGTATCTTTGCTGAGAGATTCGACATACCATTGGTGGAAGACGCTAACATTAGTGGTCCCGAAAGAGCGGGTGACGTGGGACTTCTTTCTGGAAGAGTTCCGGAAGAAGTATATAAGCCAACGATTTACTGATCGGAAAAGGAAGGAATTCGTTGAGTTGAAGCAAGGAAGAATGTCATTAGCAGAGTATGAGCGTGAGTTTTTTAGGCTTAGCAAATACGCTCAAGAGTGTGTATCGATAAAGACCATCTTGTGTAAGAGGTTCGAAGACGGACTGAATGAAGATATCAAACTCCTAGTGGATATTCTGGAGTTGAAAGAGTTTGTGGTGTTAGTTGAAAGGACAAGTAAGGCCGAAAAGTTGAGTAAGGAAAAGAGAAGGGCTGTGAGTGAAGCCCGAGATGCTAGAAAGAGGTCGATGGGCAAGTCGTATCAAGCCCAGTCGAAAAGATCCAAGGAAGTGAATCCTCGGACAACAGCCTCAGTGAGATATTCGCATCGGGACTTGGGCAATATTCATTCGAGTTTGAGAGTCAAAGCCACTTTGATGGAAAGTGTAAGCAATACAAAGAGCAAACTGGAATGTCCAAATTGTGGTAGATATCACACCGGAGAGTGTTGGGGGTAATAGTCAGAACTGTTATAAATGTGGCTCCCCCGATCACTTTATCTGAAATTGCCCCGAGAGGGATGATAAGGAAGAGAAGCAAGAGATAAGATCCAGTGATGTGTCTACAAGAGGAAGACCACCTAGGAACCCGAGAGATGGGAATAGTGGCAAAGGTGCGCTCGAAGATTCTACTATGAGACCAGAGGGTCGGGCACCTACGAGAATGTATGTTATTCACTCCCGCGAAGAGGCATCCTCCCCAGATATGATAACGGGTACTTTTTCTCTCTATGACACCTTTGTTATTGCTTTAATAGATCCAGGTTCTACTCATTCCTATATTTGCATGAGATTAGCATCTAGTTTGAGTATGACCGTTAAGTCTACGGATATTGTGGTTAAGGTGTCAAACCCGTTTGGAAAGCATGTGTTAGTGGACAAAGTGTGTAAAAATTGTCCTTTATTGATTGAGAATCATTGTTTTCTGGCAAACCTGATGTTATTTCCATTTGATGAGTTTGACTTAATCCTGGGCATGGATTGGTTGACTATCCATAGTGTCTTAGTGAACTCTGATAGTAATTACATTGAATTGAAATGTGAGAGTAGAGATGTGGTTCGGGTTGAATCAGGTGGATCGGATAGTCTATCAGTGATGATTTCTTCCCTAGTGGCTGAGAAATGTTTGAGAAAAGGGTGTGAATCCTATCTTGCCTTCGTGTTGAATACTCGAGAGGTTGGAGTGAAGTTTGAAACAGTGCCAGTGGTACGCGAGTATCTGGATGTATTCCTGGAAGAGTTACCCGGATGTATTCCTGGAAGAGAGGTCGAGTTTGGGATTGAGTTGATTCCAGGAATGGCACCGATTTCAATTGCTCCATATAGAATGGCACCTTTAAAGTTGAAAGAACTGAAGGTATAGTTGTAAGAGTTGACAGATAAGGGTTTTGTAAGACCGAGTTACTCACCGTGGGGTGCTCCGGTATTATTTGTGAAGAAGAAAGATGGGTCTATGAGATTGTGTATAGACTATAGACAGCTCAACAAGGTGACGGTGAAGAATAAGTATCCTTTACCAAGGATTGATGACCTTTTCGATCAACTGAAAGGAGCTACAGTGTTCTCCAAGATAGATCTGAGGTCTGGTTACTATTAGTTGAAAGTGAAAGAGCAAGATGTGTTAAAAACTACATTTCGAACAAGGTATGGCCATTATGAGTTTTTGGTTATGCCGTTTGGTTTAACGAATGCACCTATATTTTTTTGTGTCTATCGAGCTTTAAAATTTATAAAGAGATTGATCGAACTTGGAATCTAACTCTGACAATGATTAAAGGCAAGTGTACCTATCGAACAGTAGTATAGCTTAGGCAAGACCGGATTATCGAACCCAAAGGAACTAAAAGTACTAATACTAACTTTCTTTTTATTATTTAGCCTAAAAATAAGTGAAGTTGATTTAATCTAATCTAAACTAACTACTAAGCTAAAGACACAAAGACAAAAAGAATGAATTGGGAAATAACTAGAGGAAAAACTCAGTTGATCTAGACGATACCCTCAGGAAGAATCCACCTAGACTTCACTTGTTATCTAACACTGAACCACATGATTTAT
This sequence comes from Gossypium bickii, assembly GCA_025503065.1. Classification (NCBI taxonomy): domain Eukaryota; kingdom Viridiplantae; phylum Streptophyta; class Magnoliopsida; order Malvales; family Malvaceae; genus Gossypium; species Gossypium bickii. Next base: position 110,593,482 of record CP106717.1, read on the forward strand.
TCACTTGACTTGATCCGTAGGACTCCCTAATGTATATTAAACCCTCTCTCGAGGCAAATAACATTTAACCCTAGGTTAATTAACGAAAATCTCTTTCTCGAATAATAACCCCCTAGAATAGCAGTAAATCGATCTATGGACTCCCATATTAGGTTTCACCCTAAACCGGCAAATCTCGTCACCCTATCTCTAGGCGCGCGAACAGCTCTGCTATAATTATGCTAGATCTATGAATAGGCAGGGTCTATTCCTCCACCACCTAAACACATCATACTTGAATCAATATCCGCGAAATATCAACACAAGAATTAAGCACACATAATTAAGAACAAATCAAGTATTTATCTTATAGTTCAGAAAACAATAACAAGATCCGTCTTAGGTTTCATCCCCATCAGGTATCTGAAGGGTTTAGTTCGTAACAAATAAAAAAAAAAAACATCTCAAGAGAAAAGATAAAACAAAACATCAGTGTATCAGAAAGTCGTCTTGCAGGCGATAGCGTAAGAAGTAAATCTGTGATTTGAAAAGAAAAGAGATTGAGTTTGAGGTCGGTGACAAAGTGTTTTTGAAAGTGTCCCCGTAGAAGAAGATTATGAGATTTGGACAAAAAGGGAAGTTGAGTCCAATATTTATAGGGTAGTATGAGATTACAGACAGAGTTGGGCCAGTAGCTTACCAGTTGGCTTTGCCAGTAGAGTTGGAAAAGATTCATAATGTTTTCCATGTATCGATTTTGCAACGGTATCGCTCTGATCCTTCACATGTGATTCCTTCAACAGAAATTGAAATAAGACCGGATATGTCTTATGAAGAGTGATCATTATTTTATGCGATGTCAAAGTGTTAAAATTTATATAAAGAATGATCGAACCTGGAAACTAACTATGACAAGGATTTGAGGAAAGCGCATCTATCGAACAGTAGTATAGTTTAGGCAAGACCGGAATGTCAAACCCAAAGGAACTAAAAGTACTAATACTAACTCTCTTTTTATTATTTAGCCTAAGAATTAAGAGATTTGTTTATCTAATCTAAAATTAACTAACACTAATCTAAAGACTCTAAGACAAAGAAGAATGAAATTTGGAGAATAACTTTTAGGAAAAACCAACTGATTAAGACGACACCTAAGGAAGAATCCACCTAGACTTCACTTGTTATCTAACTCTGAACCAGACGATTTATTCACTTGACTTGATCTGTAAGATTCCCTAAGTTATATTAATCCCTCTCTCGAGGCGACTAACGTCTAACCCTAGGTTGATTAATTGAAATCTCTTTCTAATTAAAACCCCTAGAATTGCATTAACTCGATCTATGGACTCCCATATTAGGTTTCACCCTAATCTGGCAAAATCTCGTCACCCTATCTCTAGGCGGCGATCAACTCCTCTTAATTATGCTAGATCTACTCTTAAGCAAGGACTTTTGCTCCTCCACCTAAGCACATCACACTTGAATTAATATCCCGGAAATATCAACACAAGAATTAAGAACACATAATTAAGAACAAGTCAAATATTTATCATATAGTTCAGTAAACGATAACAAGATTCATCTTAGGTTTCATCCTCCTCAGGTATCCGAGGGTTTAGTTCATAATGATAATAAAAGAATACATCTCGAAAGAAAAGATAAAACAAAACATAAGAAATCCCTAAAACCCCCTGTAGGAATTGAAAGAGAGATCCTCCGTCTTGAGTATAATTCCAGCTTCTTGAGATGAATCAACTGGCTATCTTCGAGTAAATCCCTACAAATCTGCCCTCTTTGACCTAGCTGGATGCCCTGACAGAGGGCTTCTGTCAAACCCCCTTTCAAGCTGCCCCCTTGGGTGTTTATATAGACTTTGAGATGCCTTACTTGGACCCTAAGTATCCTAATTCAAGTAGAATTCCTACTAAGGTGTTTGAATAGGCTTTGAAATGTGTTTCTTTGCCTCCAAGTATCCAAATCCGAGTAAAACTTCTCTTGGCCGTGGCAGGGACACGCCCATGGTACACGCCCGTGTAAGTCGTGGCCAGTCCATGTTCGGAGCTGTTAAATGAGGTACGACCGTGTGATCTTGGGCCCAGGTCATGTTGATTTCGTGATATAGCCCATTTACTCCATTTTAGGCTCATTTTCCATTCTTTTCGGCATCCGATGCTCTTCTGAGTATAAAACATGAACACAAAGGATTAAAAGCACCAAATTACATAATTCAAGGCTTCAGTCATCCAAAAGCATGCTAAATGTGGGCTTAAAATACGTTACTTTTACGGTTTATCAAAGAGGAGCCGATTAAGATCTTAGCTCGAGAGGTGAAACAGTTGAGAAATAAGAGTATAGCACAAGTGAAAGTGTTATAGCAGAAACACGGTGTGGAAGAGGCTATGTGGGAAACGGAAGAATCTATAAGAGAGCAACATCCAAACCTCTTTACTGGTAAGATTTTCAGGGGCGAAAATCTCTAAAGGGGGCGAGTTGTAACATCCTGGTTTAGGGCCTAGTCAAAATAGTAGTGCGAAACCACAAACCTGAGGTCTATGTATGAGTTTTTGAGGGTTACACTATGTTTGCATGTTAGTGTGAAAGTTTTATGAAGCAATTTTGTGAGATTGCGGTTGAATTGTTTAAAAGGACTAAATTGCAAATGTTGCAAAATGTGAGATGCTAGAAGCTATTTGCGTGAAATAGATTTAGAATATTAATTAGAGGTCCTTAAATAGAAATTTTCCTAATTTTTAATTTTTGGACAAAATTGGGCATGGATGAGTTAAAATAGGAAGTTTATCATAAAGGGCATTTTGGTCATTTGGCAATTAAATGATTAAAATGGGAGAAAAGATGACAAAATTCATTCATCTTCTTCTCCAAGGCTGCCGAAATTTTTAAGAGCCATTGTTAGGGTTCTTCAAATTTTTCAAGCTTGCTAGTAAGTGCATCCAAGCCCCGTTTTTTAATATTCTTCGTATTTTTGAAGTCCTAGTTGCATGAGTAAGCTATTTTTAGCTATTTCTTGAGCTAAGATGGATATTAAAAAATACAACCATGTATGACATGCATGTATTTTGGTGTTTTATGGAAGAATATGAAAGCTTGATGTAGTAGAAACATCTTTTGCTAAGTGATTTTCCATGAAAATGCATGTAGGGACTAGTTTGTAGAAGTCTTGAGTTTAGTCATACATGGATGATTTAGTGAGAATTAACAAAAGCTTTAGTTGAGTAAGTGACTCGGCTAAACATGTAATACTAGAAATTTGAATAAAAATCATTTTACGAGCCTTGGGGCAAAAGTGTAATTATGAGAAAGATTAGGGGTAAAAGAGTAATTTTGCCAAAGCATGAGATAAGTATCAATTTAGTCAATGTGTGTATTGAATAAGCTGATTTATCCTTTATAGATCAAGAAAGACGAAGCCCGGATCTAAATCGAGGCAAGAGCAAGGTGGTGGACTAAATTGCATATTTTTATACTTTTGAGTATCGAGGTAAGTCTATGCTTAAACAATGCATTCATACTTACAATTTCTTAATGCTAGCTAGTGTGTAGCATGATTGAGAATGATTGAGAACCTATGTGAGATGAATGTGGTAGAATTTGTGAATGGATGTATGGTTAAGTAAGTAGATATGTGAATGTGTAGTGAGAATGCTAACTGGTGGGCTAAATGCAATACCACCTTATTGCATATTGACGATAAGCTGGCTATGTGCGATGCTATCGTTAGGTATATCATCTAGTGGGCTATGTGCGAAACCACTATGAATACCTTTGTGGTAGGCTAAGTGCGATACTACTTTATTAATTGATCGTGGTAGGCTTAGTGCAAAACCACCGAGAAATTAGCTGTGTAGATTAGCTGTGTGGTTGTATTATTGAGTTAATTAGTTGTGTGGATGAATTATTGAGAAATGATGTTGTATTGTATATTATGTAAATATGATATTGAATGCAGGGGTGCATTTCAATGGTTATGAGTATGTGACTCATGATGTGTTGGAAATGTGGTAAGGGATAGAAAGAGTAAGCATTTGTTGTGCATTATATGTTAGTATGATGCTAATTGTTGTTTAGCTTATACTATGATGCTTAATTGTTTATGTGTAAACTTACTAAAGCTCAAAGCTTACTCCCTTTCTTTTCCCTTGTCTTATAGAGTGAAAGTGTTGAATCGAGACGAGGATCAATTGGAAAATCGTCAACATTATCAGCACACCCTGGTACATGAGACTCAATGTTTTGTATATGGCATGTATAGAGGCTAGACAAGTTAGTAAATTTTGTTGTAAATGGCTAGGATGTGTTAGCCCATAGTTGGATAATCTATTTTGTATGATGCCATAGTTGTTGGCTTTTATATTATATGTAAAGATGTTATTATCCATGTGAGATTGTGATTTCAATTGAGTTGATTATGGATGAGTTGAATGAGGGCATGTTGTGTGTGCTATAAGGGTGAGAAGGGCTTAGCAAATAGCTTTGTTCTTGTCCATGTGGATAGACACACGAGCGTGTGTCTAGGTCAGCCCATGGGCGTGTGAGTTGGCTGTTTGTCCCCTATAAGTTGATATTTTAAGTAAGAATAGACCACGGGCTAGCCACACAGGCATGTGACTAGGCTTTGAGGCCGTGTGTATGTAGTCAGTATTCACCACGGTTGAGGAGCATGGTCATGTGGGTCTATGCACAGGCGTGTCTCTTCTTGCATGGGTGTGTTAACCCTATACAAAAGAGAAACTTTTTAAGATTGGAAAAAGCTCCGATATAGTCTCGGGAGCCCTCGTGTGTATGAGTGAGGCCTCATAAGTCGAGATTGAGGTTATTGAGGTGACTTAAGAGAGTAGTCACAATGAGCCTAAGTGGCGATCAAGTGGTTTTATTACGGTAATGCCTCGGGCTCGGTTTTGGCGTAGAACTAGGGTAAGGGGTGTTACAAAACCCCTCGGAACTGATCAAACAGGTCGTCCATCCTCAGAAGCAGATACTTATTCTTCACAGTTAGCTTATTCAACTACCGATAGTCAATGCACATTCTCATGGTCCCATCCTTCTTCTTAACAAACAAAACTGGTGCTCCCCACGGAGACACACTAGGGCGGATGAAACTACAATCCAAAAGTTCTTGCAGTTGAGCCTTTAAGTTTTGTAACTCCTTTGGTGCCATACGGAAGGGAGCGATAGACACTAGAGCTGTACCCGAAAGAAGCTCAATCTCAAACTCAACCTCTCGATTCAGAGGTAAACACGGTAACTCCTCAGGAAAGACATATGAAAAATCCCTTACGGATCTGATATCCTTGACAGAAGAGTCCCAAGAAACAGAAACACTGACCTAAGCTAAATACGCCTCACACCCTTTCCGAACTAGTTTCTCAGCCACAAGTGCGGAGATCACATTAGACAAATAATCTCAACGCTCGCTGATCACAACCACCTCCTTGTCATCCTCAATCCTCAGAACGACCCTCTTAGTCGTACAATCCAAACTAACTCGATGCTTAACCAACCAGTCCATACCCAGAATCAGGTCAAACTCCCCAAACGAAAGCTCCATCAAATTTGCCAAAAATATAGTCCCTTGTACCTCTAACAGAACATCCCTATAGAGTTTACTAACCCGAATAGACTGCCCTAATGGGCTCAGTACAGTAACCTCACTAGAAGTGCTCCCCACAGAAACCCCCAAGTTTTCAGAGACATTGCTAGCTACATAGGAATGTGTGGAACCTATGTCTATCAAAGCAGTATAAGGTACATAAAAATAAGGAACGTACTAGTCATAACATCTGGAGCATCTCTATCCTCTCGGCATCGAGTAGCATAAACAAGTGCAACTGTCTCGCCTCAGTTTGACTAGCACCTTTGCCCGATGCCCTCTATCCACAACCCAAACCGTTACCACCCCTAGCACGGCCCCTAAGTGGCTGCTGAACTAACATCTGAGGCTGCCCAGAACCCGGTGCTGAAGCTTACATCTGATCAACTTGCGCTCTAGTGTTATAGGTATCGCGTCCTAACTTACGGGATGCGATTCGAGACGAGGAAATGTTTAGCAATCGTTTTGGCTTAATTCAAGCATTGTTTTTTAAGACCAATAAAAAGGACCGTATTTTAAATTTATTCCCGATTTTCAACTTTTGACCTTAAGACATTGATTAATTAATTCGGTACCAATTTTGGGTGTGACGAGGGTGCTAATCCTTCCTCGCACATAACCGACTCTCGAACCCGTTTTCTTGAATTTCGTAGACCAAAAACATTGTTTTAGTAAACCAAAACGTTTTATTAAAACAAAGGTGATCCGATCGCACCTAATAATGATCGGTGGCGACTCCCATTTTATTTTCGTTTTCAAAATCTTAGTCAATTCCCGTTTTCAAAAAAATGGTTTCGACAACCTTATTATTTTAATGTTAAGATTTTACTATAAAAGGACGAAACTCATCTAAGCAAATGTGTATAACAAAATAGAGTAAACAGTTGAATATTAAAATAAATAAATAAATAAAAAAGAGTAGAGAGAAATATGGCGTTGGCACACCACAGCCTCATCCTCTGCAGTCCCCGTCTGAATCCTAAGCAAGTAATGATCCCTACTAATATTTGTCGTCACAAAGTTGAATCTGATCATCCTTCGTTGATGAGTAGCTCCCGTATCTGCTGTGCTGTGTCGCCGCCCACCACTCAAGTTTCTAATTCTGATCACCCAAAAGATGGAAGAAGTTCAGCAAATTACCAGCCAACTATTTGGAGCTACGATTTCCTTCAGTCCTTGAAGAATGATCATGCCGTAAGTAATTAACCTACCTCACACTTTGTGATCATCAATTCCCTTCTTTGTTTGCTTAATTCTTTGGTGCTGAATTCGCAGGATATCATATACAAAGAGAGAGCAGCGAAGTTAGAGCAGGAACTGAGGTTTGCTCTTCATGATGAAAACGCAGAGCCAGTGAACTTGCTAGAACTGATTGATGACATCCAACGGCTGGGGTTAGGTCATCGTTTTGAGATTGATATCAATCGAGCCCTTGAGAAATTTGTGTCTTCAGATGACTATAGTGTCGCAACAAAGTATAGTCTGCATGCAGCGGCTCTAAGATTCAGACTCCTCAGGCAACACGGCTATGTGGTTTCTCAAGGTAAGACCCGTTGTTGAAATTTTTAGCTCCTAACGGGATTTTAGATTCCGTAAAAGTTAATGAATTTTTTTTTTAAATCCATTAAAAGTTGGTAAAAAAAATTAACTCTTAAAAGTTGGATTTTTTATTTTTATTCTCAACTCTTTAAAAGTTAAAAAAGAAATTGCTAGACCTCTTAAAAACTGAAAAATAATATTTTAAACTTTTTCGGCCTTGGTCCTGGGCGGCCGCACCTCCACACGACCCTTAGGGTCGGGCTTGCTAAAGGTAAGCTTTTTGCAACTTATTATATAATATATTTGGCAAAAAAAAGACAACTATTTGATAATATTCTGTAAATGCAGATGTGTTTAAAGCTTTCAAGGACCATAAGGGAAATTTCAAGGAATGCCTTTACAAGGATGTCAAAGGAATGTTGAGCTTGTATGAAGCTTCACGTCTTGCCTTCGAAGGAGAGTATGTAATGGATGAAGCCTTCTTGTTTACACGAATGCATCTCACGGATTTACAGGGTGTTAGTAATCTCGAAGAAGGTTTATTAGAACAGGTGATCCACGCATTAGAGCTCCCACTGCATCGAAGAATGGTCAGGCTAGAAGCTCGATGGTACATCGAAGCTTACAGCAAAAGTGCAGCTAGAAAACCAAACCTACTTGAATTGGCCAAACTGGAATTTAACATGGTGCAGTCAACGCTTCAAGAAGATCAAGGTAAAATGATTGATTACGAACATAAGCTTTTCAAAGCACTTTTCTTTTATCACTTGCAACTCTGACAACATCGCTTTCACTTGTTGATTAGATGGTGGATTGGTATGGGGCTATCAAGCAAGTTGAATTTCGCAAGGGATAGGCTCATGGAATGCTTCTTTTGGGCTGTTGGAATGGTCTCTGAACCTCAATTCAGGAATTGGCTAAAAAGTTTTACCAAAGTGGCTTCTTTCGCTACTATAATCGATGATGTTTACGATGTTTATGGCACTTTAGATGAATTAGAGTTGTTCACTGAAGCTGTTGAAAGGTTTGAATTTTTTTATTAGAAATACACAAAACTCTCTTATTATTCAGTAATAATAACATTTTTAATATCTTGAATTTCAGATGGGATTTATTTGGCGTAAAAGATCTTCCCAAGTGTATGGAGCTATGCTTTCTTGCTCTGTACAACTCTGTAAATGAGATGGCTTATGAAACTCTTAGAGACCATGGAGAAAACATCATTCCATACTTAACCAAAGCTGTATGGCAAAGAATCCATATTTAAATTACGATTTCAAACACGTTAAAATCGCTATCTAAATGTGTGATTTTTATTTTTATGTTTTCTCAGTGGGCAGATCTATGCAAAGCATACTTGAAAGAAGCAGAGTGGGCACGTAGTAAACATGTTCCAACATTCCAAGACTATCTTGAAACTGCATGGTTGTCTTCGTCTGGACATATTTTTCTAGTCTATGCCTATTTTTTACAGAGTCCAAACATCACTAGTGAAGCACTTGACAGCTTGGAACAGTACCATGACATCCTTCGTTGCCCATCTACTATTTTCCGACTTTGTAATGATTTGGTTACTTCGAAGGTATATATTGATTATCACCATTAATACATCTTGTTAGAATTTCATTTGGCAAATTTTAGTTCATGAAATATATATATATATATATATATATATTTGGGTAATATAGGTTGAGTTTGAAAGAGGTGAAAGTGCAAACTCGATAATATGCTACATGAAGGAAGTTGGTTGCTCGGAGGCAACGGCTCGCCAACATATAAGTGATTTGATCAATAATTATTGGATGAAAATGAACAAATGCCGAATTGAAGGTTCTCCATTTGCGAAACATTTGATAGAAACAGCTACTAATTTGGCTCGGATTTCCCAATGCGTATACCAGCATGGAGATGCACATGGTGGTGGGAAGAAACCGAAACAACCAAAACAAAGCGGAAGCACAACCGGTGTTCTTTCTCTCCCTATAACTCTTGTCAAATATTATGGCAAGCACAATAGCACAAAAATATGTTCTCTAGCAGCTTATCAACCACAAATCAACCAATGCAACCACAACAAAAATGATAAATAGAGACACCGATATTTTTACGTGGAAAACCCCTCTAAATCAAGGGTAAAAAACCACGGGACTTTAGAGTCCGATTAAAAGCTCCACTATAATCAAATAAAAATCAGCTACAAGATCACAATATCAAGCCTACAACAAGCATTCAACTCCAACAAGGCTAACAATATGTAATCTTTAGCAAAAGAGAGAAAAAATTGGAGAACATCACCAAAAACGTAGCTGCTGTAAAACGGGTATTTCTGACGCTACAGGACTCGGATGAAAAATCCGACCGTACAAAGTCAAGAACACCTTGTCGTCTAGCTGCTGTCCAAAAATCAGCTCAATCGAACCACGGATGGACCTCCGATCGAAGAGTTGATCACAGCTGCTCCAAACTTGAGAAACTAATTTTTCAGCTTCAAAGCTATCTGTTTCTCCCTTCTTCTCTCTAATTAAAATCTGATTTTTGGGCTCTCATTTTCACGTTTAAAAAAAAATGATTCCTATATCCCACATACAAGACAAAATAGAATGATAAAAAAAAGGGACAAAAGAAAAGTTGGCTGCCCACACATATACAAGACAAAAATAAATGGAGTGAAATATGGCATAAATTAAGGACACCCACATAGTGGGACCTTACCAACAAATCTCCCCCTCCAACTATGTAGGGAATGCCTCCATACCGGAGATCAAACAACATGCTTCAAATTTTCCTCTTGGTAAAGCTTTTCGTCAACATATCGGCACCATTATCATCAAGATGTATCTTCTCAAGCTCTAATGACTTAGCTTCAAGAACATCTTGTATCCAATGGTACCTCACATCAATATGCTTAGATCTAGCATGAAAAGTTGAGTTCTTACCAAGATGAATAGCACTCTGGCTATCACAATACAGGACATACTTCTCCTGAGTAAAACCAAGCTCATGCATAAACTTCTTCATCCAAAGCATCTCTTTGCACGCTTCGGTTGCTGCAATGAACTCTGATTCGGTGGTGGACAATGCAACACACTTTTGCAATCTCGATTGCCATGCCACAGCTCCCCTTGCATAAGTGATCGGGTGTAACTGAAGTAGATCTTCTCGAGTCAATATCTCCGCCATATCCGAATCAGATATAAAACAAGAACAAAGTTTCTCATTGCCGAAACAAAGTTTCATGTTGGAAGTGCCACGAAGATATCTCATAATCCACTTCACTGCATTCCAATGCTCTCTGCCTGGATTAGAAAGAAAACGACTGACTGTACCAACGGCATAAGCCAAGTCTGGTCTCGTGCAAACCATTGCATACATCGGACTCCACACTACCAAGAGTAAGGAATTTTCGCATCTCTTCTTTCTCTTTTTCTCGTGGAAGGACTATGCTTAATACTCAATCTGAAATGCGTAGCAAAGGGAGTGCTCACCGCTTTAGCTTTGTCCATGCTAAACCTTTGAAGTACTTTCTCGATGTACCTCTCTTGTGATAACCATAATTTCTTGGTCTTTCTATCACGTGTCAACTTTATGCCAAGAATTTGCTTTACTGGCCCCAAATCCTTCATTGCAAAGGATTTACTCAACTCTTGCTTCAACTTCACAATTCTAGAAGCATTCTGACCAACAATAAGCATGTCATCAAACATAGAGCAAAAGAATTATAAAATCATCACCAGAGAATCTCTTAACAAACACACAATGATCGAAGTAGTCTTTTTGTAGCCTTGCTCCCCATAAATGAGACTCAAACTTCTTGTACCATTGCCTTGGAGCTTGCTTCAAACCATACAAGCTCTTCTTCAATCTGCACACATAGTCCTCTTTCCCTTGTGCAACAAACCCCTCTGGTTGCTCCATGTAAAGCTCTTCTTCCAAGTCACCATGAAGAAAAGCAGTTTTCACATCCATTTGTTCAACCTCTAAGTCATAACAGGCTGCCAAACCCAGTATAGTTCTGATAGAGGACATTTTCACAACCGGAGAAAATATTTCTTCAAAATCAACCCCCTTTTTCTGAGTATAACCTTTGACGACCAATCTAGCCTTGTATCGTGGAGATGAAGACTTCTCTTCTTGCTTCAACCTGTAAACCCACCGATTCTTCAAGGCTCTTTTGCCCTTGGGCAATTTCACCAACTCAAAGGTATGGTTCTCATGCAAGGATTGAAGTTCATCTTTCATCGCTTCAACCCACTGATCTTTGCATTCACTCTCCATAGCCTCTTCATAACATTCAGGTTCTCCCCCGTCAGTTAAAAGAACATATTCATCAGAAGAATACGATGATGAAGATCTTCGATCTCTAGAAGACCTTCGAAGTGGAACTGCTGGAGGAGCTATAGGTGCTTGTTGTTGATCATTCACAACATCATCCATGGGAGCATCAAAGTCACCTATATCCTGATGGTCATCAGTAACATCACCATGCACATTATCCTGGATAGGACCTGGTGAAGAGTTTAGGGGAACTGGATTCACATCGATCAAATCATCACTGTCTTGTGAATTCGCTTTCTCCGTCTTATCAATGTCATCGATGGTCTGATCCTCAATGAAGACAACATCTCTGCTTCTCACGAGTTTCTTCTGAACGGGATCATAGAGTCTATAACCAAACTCACCATCTAGACCATAACCAATAAAAATGCATTGTCGAGTCTTGGCATCCAACTTGGATCTTTCATCCTTTGGAACATGAACAAATGCTTTACAACCGAACACACGCAGGTGATCATATGACACGTCTTTGCCAAACCAAACTCTATCTGGCACGTCACCTCGCAAAGGAACACTAGGAGACAAATTTATCACATGTGTCACCGTATTCAAAGCTTCAGCCCAAAATGATCTTGGCAGCTTTGAATCTGACAACAAACATCTGACTCTCTCAATCAGTGTTCGGTTCATTCTTCAACTAACCCATTTAATCGTGGAGTCTTTGGTGGTGTTCTCTCGATGTCGATTCCTCGTCGCAGAGCGATACTCATGAAACGCGCCCTGTGTACTCGCCACCATTATCGATGCGAATGCACTTCTTCAACTTCTTCCCCGCTTCCCTTTCAAGCGATGCATGAAATCTGTTTAAACACCTCAAAGACTTGATTTTTAGACTTCAAAGTGTAAACCCATAGCTTTCTCGAATAGTCATCAATGAAAGTCACAAAATAAAGTGCACCGCCAAGTGACCTTACTTTTATCGGACCACAGACATCTGAATGGACCAACTCTAGCAACTCTGATCTTCTATGAGGAGGACGGCTTCTAAATGAAACTCTTCTCTCGCTTTCTGCTAGACAATGAGCACAATCCTTGATGTAGCATTCTTCAACCCCGAAAGTTGATTCTTCTTCGCTAAACAGTTAAGGCCCTTCTCACTCATGTGACTAAGTCGTTTATGCCACAACTCTGTTGAGCTGCCATTCACTGTCACATTCACCGTCTCTCGAGAAGCTGAAGCTTGCATCAAATATAAATTTGAGCTCTTCTTTCCTCGAGCCACAACCAAGGAGCCTTTAGTCAGCTTCCACTGCCCATCACCGAAGGTGTTTACGTAATCCTCATCATCAAGCTTTCCTGCAGAGATCAAATTCAAACGGATATCCGGTGCGTGTCTGACATCCTTGAGAGTTAACTTTGTTCCATTGTTACTCACCAAGTGAACATCTCCCATACCAACAACCGGAACCAAACCGTCATTACCCATCTTCAATACCCCAAAATCACCAGGAGTATAAGATGTGAAGAAATCCTTCCTCGACGTGACATGAAGTGATGCACCAAAGATCAATCACCCAACTAGTCTCGTCACATGCTAAGTTGACCAAATTCTCATCACGAATGACCAACAGATCTTCACGAGTAGCAGTAGCAACACGCGCCGGATTTTCCATCATCATTCGATCGTGTTTATCACCACCTTTGTTCTCTTTCTTCCACTTGAAGCAAGATTTCTTGATATGGCCTTTCTTACCACAATGGTGACACTCAAGATTCTTGTATCTCGATCTTGACTTGCTTTCGGCCTTTATCTCTACTCTTTCCATCTTTGTCTCTGTTCCTCCCCGTTTCTCGGTAACCAACACCCGGATCGCGATGTAGAACCCCGAGATCGTCTTTCGACTTCTTCATTCAACACACCACTCTTAGCCAAATCCAAGGTAATAATATACCTTTGGGGCGTAATTAATGAGCGAAACCCGGAAAGTCTCCCAAGAGTCCGGTAGAGTAGCAAGCAACCAAAGTCCTAAAATCTCGCGTCATCAAATTTGACACCCATACCAAGCAATCGATTCATCACGCTCTGAAATTCACTCACATGGTCACTATAGACGTTCCTTCTCTCGTATTTCAACGCCATCATTTTCTTCAAAAAAACAACTTGTTATTGCCCGATCTCGAAGATACAAGCTTTCAAGCTTCTCCCACAATGTTCGAGCATGTGTCTCCTGATCAATGTGGTTGTAAACATTTTCTTCAACAAATTGCCGAATAAAGCCACACACTTGTTGATGCTCAAATTCCCATTCTTCATCACTTTTCGAATCGGGTTTTTGAGTAGCAAATACCGGAAGATGCAGAGCCTTCACAAACAACAAGTCTTTCATTTTATTACGCCAAAGTTGATAATTTGTGCCATTCAACATAATCATCTTGCTCGTATTAATTTCCATAATTTTGACAAAATAACCGAGCTCTTGATACCAGTTTGGTGGGAAGAAACCGAAACAACCAAAACAAAGCGGAAGCACAACCGGTGTTCTTTCTCTCCCTATAACTCTTGTCAAATATTATGGCAAGCACAATAGCACAAAAATATGTTCTCTAGCAGCTTATCAACCACAAATCAACCAATGCAACCTCAACAAAAATGATAAATAGAGACACCGATATTTTTACGTGGAAAACCCCTCTAAATCAAGGGTAAAAAACCACGGGACTTTAGAGTCCGATTAAAAGCTCCACTATAATCAAATGTTCAGCTACAAGATCACAATATCAAGCCTACAACAAGCATTCAACTCCAACAAGGCTAACAATATGTAATCTTTAGCAAAAGAGAGAAAAATTGGAGAACATCACCAAAAAACGTAGCTGCTGTAAAACGGGTATTTCTGACGCTACAGGACTCGGATGAAAAATCCGACCGTACAAAGTCAAGAACACCTTGTCGTCTAGCTGCTGTCCAAAAATCAGCTCAATCGAACCACGGATGGACCTCCGATCGAAGAGTTGATCACAGCTGCTCCAAACTTGAGAAACTAATTTTTCAGCTTCAAAGCTATCTGTTTCTCCCTTCTTCTCTCTAATTAAAATCTGATTTTTGGGCTCTCATTTTCACGTTTAAAAAAAAATGATTCCTATATCCCACATACAAGACAAAATAGAATGATAAAAAAAAAGGGACAAAAGAAAAGTTGGCTGCCCACACATATACAAGACAAAAATAAATGGAGTGAAATATGGCATAAATTAAGGACACCCACATAGTGGGACCTTACCAACACATGGATGTCCAGATAATCTATCTAAGAATCGAATACAATCCTTGATTGTTGATCCTGTTTCTATAAACTAGAAAGTAATTTCATCGATATACATTTGAGCTTTTATCCATAAAGTATAGTGTGATAATTGTTCACCTCATCTCTTGATTATGTGGTTAGATGTTCGATCTCTTTTTAGGGGAATGGAGAATATTTAATAACCAGCTGTTTATCTCTTCAGAGAACATCCATGACGAGGAAATTAATCACTATTACAGATGATAGATACCTTGATTCTGACAAAAATATAAAACCAACTTCTTATTCACATTGTTTGGCCTTGTAAAATAATATTTGTTCAAATGTATCAGATTGCTTAATTTTGTGAGGTATAAAAGTTATTATAGTCCAACTAATTCTACACCTTTTTCTTTTAACTAAAAAAAATTCGATATTGTTTGCACACTTACAAAAATTATATAAATTTGGGATAAATTATATTGTTAATTACCAAAGTATTAGAATGTTTCTGTCTTGATTACCCAATTACAAAAATTATTGAAAGTGATACTCAAATTTTTATAAATCAAGTGTTTAACACTTCATGCATAACATACTTATGAATAAAATCTAGATAATCAAAATCAAAATAAACAGTTGTGTATAAATGAGACCCCAATGAAGTCATTGCAAATACTGAAAACTCTCTGAAATGTACAGCTAAAAACTTACCCACCATGGAAAGACCTCTCTAATTAGAGACAATGGCACAAGCATCTCCCTCAATGGCGCCTTTGGAGTTGGAAAATTTTAGTGCCAAAACTAAGCCTCTACCATATCTAGAACAAGTGCATCATGCACATTATGTGCGCATCCATCTACTACGAAGCCATCACAGTCGAACACTATAACACCTACACAACCAACTTTGTTCTCGAGCTTGCAATCAACATACGTTGAGTTTGATAGCATGTCCACTGGGTGGTTGCCGCGAGCTATCACCTTAGGTCGAGGGGGAATGATAGGAGGTCATCGGAGTGCAATAGAAGGTGGAGTACCTGAACATTGCTTCATAAAAAAAGTATAACTTTTTCCCATAAAAAATGAATTTGGACAAAATTTATACTCTTTTTTATTAATTTATTTATTTTTAAATATTATTAATTTTTTTAATTTGTGCTTGTCATATGACATATTAAGAAACTTGATCACGTGTCGCTATCAAATTGGTCATCATTGCCACATTAGCATAAATTAACGATGTTAGTGTAAAGATACTAAATTTGATGATGAAATAAAAGTTTAAATATCAACTAAAAATGAAAAATATTTAAGTATCAATAAAATACTTACAAATTTAGAAAATAAACTTGTAAAATTGATTAATTAGTCCAATAGAATGAACCCAAGAAGCAAATTATATGATAATGGATTCCGGGCCTAAGCAGAAATTGTATCATCCATGGTTATTGTGTTTGACTATCAACATTTTTACATTAATTGACCATTAAAATTAAACTTATCACGTTAAAAATGTTATTTAATTTAAAATAATATTATTCTTAAAAAATTACGTTGAAAATACATTAAACATTTTGTATTTATAAATCCCATTTTATATGTAGTAAAAATTGACTTTAATTTTATTATCTTATTTTTACTATTATATTTGGAAAATTTAAATAGTTATGATTTTATTAAAAACCAAAAAAAAAATAATAAGTTAAACGTTTTTTTGGAAAGAATCTGTAAATAAAATATGATGTGGTCAACGCATGACTTGTTGGATATCTCAATTGTTAGTTTTAAAAGTCTAAAAGATTAACGTGTAGTAATATTAGAGATTGAAATGGGATACAAAGAGCTTTAAGAATCAAAGTGGAAAAAAAAATACGCTTTAGGGGCTAAAGTATGCATTAAGCAAATTACAAATTATTAAAATATAAAAAATATTCATCTTTTGCTTTAATATTTGGTACACTAATAATATATAATTTTTTTATTCCGCAAGAAACTTTAAAACTTTGAATGCCTCTTTTGGGTTTTTTACCTAAATAATTTTTTTAAAAAATTAAATACTGAAATAGGTTATCAGTTGGATTATATACGAAAATAAATTTTTTTTGGGGTCGCGCCTATCTGACAGGATCAACCACTTTTTTTATATTAAAATATTTTTTTACTTCAAATAAAATATTATTATTTTATTTTTCTTAAAATATTTAAATATATAAACATGTCAAAATACAGCCAACGGGTCAAAATACGGGTTAAAAAATACTCGAAACAAGTCGCGCCTGTCAGATGGGTGCAATTAGTCGAGCCTGACAGGTAGGCGTGACTAAAAATATTTTTTTATAATTATTTTAAAATTAATTTGTTAGTAATTTAGGATTATGTTATAAATTGTTGTGTTTGTAATTATTTTAAAATTAATGTATTAGTAATTTAGGATTAGGTTATAAATTTTGTGTTTAGTTTAGTATTTGGTGAGTTTTTAGTAATGTAAAATTATTCTGTTAAATATTTATTATAAATTATTGTGTTTTGTAAGTTTTTAGTAATGGAAAATTATTTTGTTAAATATTTTGTTAGTAGTTTATGATTAGGTTATAAATTGTTAATGTTTTGTGTTTTGTTATAGTTATTTATTTTGTTAGTAATTTATGATATTAGGTTACAAATTGTTAGTGTTTAGCATAGGCTTTTGTGATTTTTTAGTAATGTATTTTTTTTAAAAATAATTTTATATTTATTTTGTTAGTAATTTATGATTAGATTATATAAATTGTTAGTGTTTAGTTTAGTGTTTTGCGAGTTTTTAATGTAATTTTTATATAATGTAATTTTATTTTATTTTTATTTATTTGACAATTTTTATTGATTTATTAAAATATTGATTTAATTTGTTGTTATATAATTTTATAAATTGTTTGAAAGAAACTAATCAGGTATGTTTCTACTTCTATTTTTATTTTTTTAATTCGTATGTTTTTTATGTTTAGATAGTTTATATTTATTTTAATTATATTAGTATTGTAAACTAACATAAATTTTTTATTGTAGGTAAATTATGGGAAATTATGAGATATTTACCGTGTTTTTTTTTTCTGAAATTATGAATATTTTAACCAGCTGTAGCGACGTAAAATTTGGTACGGGCACTAATTGAGGAAATTATTGAAAATTTGAAAATAAAATTTTAATTTTATTTAAAAAAAGGAGTCGCCACCGATCCTTTTTCCTAGATGTGATCGGACACCTAATAAATCCTCTTTTTAAAAGAAAAATTATTTTTTAAAAATTTTCTTAAAAAAAGACCGAGTTTAGGTTTACATCAAAATTCCATAGAAAAATAGGGTTCGGGAGTCGGTTACGCTCGAGGAAAGTATTAGCACCCTCGCGACGCCAAAAATTGGTATATCGTTAAGCGCGCGTTGTCTTAATTTTCAAAAATAAGAGTTCAATTTAATATTTAATCGTGATCTGATTAAACACAAGAATTTTTTTTAAAACACGAAAATTTTGAAATTGGAGAAATTTTTTGAAACCCGAGAATTTTCAAAACACGGAAATTTTTGAAAACACGAGAATAATTTGAAACATGAAATTTTTGAAAATACGGAATTTTTAAAACACGAATTTTTTTGAAAACACGAGAATTTTTTAAAACACGAAAATTTTTTAAACACGAAATTTTTTTGAAAACACGAATTTTTTTTAAACACGAAATTTTTTTTGAAAACCCGAAAATTTTGAAACACGAGAATTCTTGAAAACACAAATTTTTTTTAAAAACTCGAGAATTTTTTGAAAACACTAAATTTTTTTTTAACTCGAGAATTTTTTGAAACCCGAGAATTTTTTGAAAACACGAAAATTTTGAAACACGAGAATTTTTGAAAGCACGAAAAGTTTTGAAACTCGAGAATTTTTTGAAACCAGAGAATTTTTTAGATTTTTTTATTATTTTTTTAAAGGGCATTTCGTATTTAACACGAACCGATGATATTCACCCAACATAGCGATGAAATCAACGACTTAATGTCAAACCGATTCGTTGCCTTATTTATTAAAATTATTAAAAATAAAATAAAATAAAATAAAATAAAATGTAATTAAAAAAATAAAAAAATAAAAATAAAAAGATGCTAACAAAAAATATCAATAATATTAAAACGAGATGTCATCAAAATACACGAATTAAATTAAAAGTGGGTAAAAAGTAAATTACCGAAAAGCTCAAAATTACAACCTTGAAGAATGAGATACATGACCCGGGGTATTTTTCCTTTTTTTTCTTTCTTTTTTTTCTCTTTTTTTTCTTTTTTCTTTTTTTTCCATTTTTTCTTCTTTTTTTTCGCTCGCCGCCGCTTGGGGCTGGCGCCGCCCTTTCATCGGTCGGGCTTAGGCGCTGGACCTAGATTGCTGCTAGGCTTGGGCTAGCTGTTGGGTTGCTTTTTGGCCTGCTTTCTTTTTTTTTTTTTTTTGCTTCACGCCTTTTTTGGGGGTTTTTTTTTTTGGGGGCTCGCTGTTGTCCGCTGCGGGTCGGGTCGGGGGTCGAGTCGGATCGACCCTACTGATTTTGACTTTATTTCTTCTTCTTTTTTTGCATTTTCTTTTTTTTTCTTTTTTCTTTTTTTCTTCTTTCTTTTCTTTTTTTTTCTTTCTTCTTTCTTCTTCTTCTTCCCTCTTCTTCTTCTAGCCTGCCGCCAACATAGTTGCGTCTCCTCCACCGGTGGTGCGACGCCCCCTCTTCCTCTTCTCTTCTTCTTCTTCTCTCTTCTCTTTTCTCTTTTTTTCTCTTCTTTTTCTTTCTCTTTTTTTTCTTTTTCGTGGGTTTCTTTTTTTGGGGGGGTTTCTTGCCTCCAATTTTTAGGGGAAAAGAACCCCTTTTATGTTTGTTTTCCTGCAGGTAGTAGTGTAATTTTGAAAAAAATAAGGGGTCAAAATATAATTTTGAAAAGTTTAAGGGCTGAAAGGTAATTTTAGAAAAATGAGGGGTTAAAATGTAATTTTGAAAAAGTTGAAGGGTCAAAATGTAATTTTTATTTTTTTGTATTTTTCAATTTTTATTTTTTTTTATGTTGAAAATTAAATACGAAATCGAGCTGGACAAAATTTAGTGCTTACAGCTGCCCCTCTTTGCTCATCGTTGTGAAACAGGGATAGGGCAAAGACTTAAAAGCACTAAATTTTGTTCGATTGTCCAATCTTTATTCTTTATTGAAAAATAGAAATCGAAAATAGCTCGACATGTGACTCGAAGCTCAACTCACCTCTCGGGTTATGAGTTGATCTTTGAAAAAGCAGAAATTGAAGATACCTCAGCGTGTGACCTGAGGCTCAACTCACCTCTCGCAATATGAGTTGATTTGCTTTGATTCTTATTATTATTATTTTTTTTGAAAAACAGAATGAAAATATCTCAGCATATGACCCGAGACTCAACTCACCTCTATAATATGAGTTAATTTTTTGAAAAATACAAAATCGAAAAATACCTCAGCATGTAACCCAAGGCTCAACTCACTTCTCGCAATATGAGTTGATTTGTTTAAAAAACCAGAGATTGAAAATACCCTAGCATGATGACCTGAGGCTCAACTCACCTCTCGCAATATGAGTTGATTTTTTTTTTTAAAACAAAAATTGAAAATACCTTAGGGTGTGACCCGAGGCTCAACTCACTTCTCGCAATATGAGTTGATTTCTTTGAAAAACAGAAATTAAAAAATACCTCAGCGTGTGACCTAAGTCTCAACTCACCTCTCGCAATATGAGTTGATATTTTTGGAAAACATAATTTGAAAATACCTCGGCATTTGACCCGAGACTCAACTCACCTCTCGCATTATGAGTTGATTTTTTTGAAAAAAAAATTGAAAAATACCTCAGCATGTAACCCGAGGCTCAACTCACCTCTTGCAATATGAGTTGATTTTTTTGAAAAACAGAAATTGAAAAAATACATCAGCGTGTGACCCGAGGCTCAGCTCACATCTCGCAATATGAGTTGATTTTTTTGAAAAAGAAAAAATTGAAAATACCTCGGTGCATAACTCGAGGCTCAACTCACCTCTCGCAATATAAGTTGATTTTTTTGAAAAACAGAAATTGAAAATACCTCGGCGTATGACCCGAGGCTCAACTCACCTCTAGCATTATGAGTTGATTTTTTTGGAAAAATTGCAATTGAAATTTTTTTTTTCAAAATATCAAAATTTCAAAACATATCATCTGGTGGAACTCGAATGTCTTCTTTTTCCTTGATTCAGTATAGCTATCATCAAAACTTCTTGCTCTACTGGAGTACTTGTATATGTCATGCATGATGTTATCATGATATGCACGCACGTGTTTGTCTTAAATACTTTATGCCAACATGATTATGCCATGCGTCTTGGGCTTGTTTGTCATGTATCCCTTTTCGTTACGATTTTCATAATGGCCTGCATTCATTGCTTCGATTCTTGACTTTCCTTTCAGGTTTTGTACCCGTCCTCAAGCTTTACGAGTAATTTGCGTTTCTCGTATATCACCCTTTTGCCCCTTGTTAAACTTTGTCCTAGCTTTGAGGCTCTTGTACTTACCAAATTCTCATCCGGGTAATGCTCAACATTCCTTTTGTTTAGAGTATGTCATTTCACTATTTATCATTTAAATGAACCATAAATGAGATGCATGAAAATGGCAAAGTATGTATGAAAGGGATATCTCATGTTCATTTTTATTTCAAAAGCAACAATCAAAAAAATTGACAAGGAAAAGTTCAATAAAGAAAACATTATAAAGAAAGGAAAGCATATTCAATTGTCACAAATGCTCTAAATATCCAACGCATGAACTTCTCCACGTTTCTTCATCCTGGATCTTTTCGAGCAAAGCTTCTTGTGTAGAAGATTTCGAGCTTCCGAGAATGCTTCAAATATTGTAATCTCGCCATTTGACTCCTTGTTCAAATTGTATTGCTCCTTATGTCCGAACCCCCTTCATTAGGATGCCCATCCTAATCCTTTTTGTTTATCAAGACGCCCTTTTCGGGTTTTCATCTTGATCTCTTTTTTTTCTTTTTCTTTTTTTTTTATCAAGATGCCCTTTTCGGGTTTTCATCGAGATTTCTCTTTCTTTTCTTTTTTTTTAAGACGCCCTTTTCGGGTTTTCATATTGATCTCTTTTTTTTTTATCAAGACGCCCTTTTCGAGTTTTCATCTTGATTTCTCTTTCTTTTCTTTTTTTTTTATCAAGATGCCCTTTTCGGATTTTCATCTTGATCTCTTTTTTTTAGGCATAATACTTTTTCACAGCATTTGAGTTCACTGGATTAGATAACTCCTTTCCATCCATCTCAGTGAGAATCAAAGCTCCACCCGAGAAGGCTTTCTTTACTACGTATGGCCCTTCCCAATTTGGTGCCCATTTTCCTCGAAAGTCTTTTTGTATTGGGAGAATCTTTCTCAGTACGAGTTCTCCCTCGCGGAATTCTCTTGGCTGCACGTTCTTGTCATGGGCCGTGATCATTCTTTTCTGGTACATCTGCCCATGACAGATTGCCTTCAAGTGTTTTTCTTCGATAAGATTTAGCTGGTCATATCGAGCTCGAATCCATTCTGATTCCTCTAGTTTCGACTCCATTAAGACTCGTAGAGAGAGGATCTCAACTTCGATTGGCAGCACAGCTTCTATCCCGTAGACCAGAGAGAAAGGAGTTGCTCCAATAGATGTTCACGCAGATGTACGATATGCATACAAAGTGAATGGTAGCTGCTTGTGCCAGTCTTTATATGTCTCGGTCATTTTCCCAATAATCTTCTTAATATTTTTGTTAGCCGCTTCTAATGCTCCGCTCATCTTTGAGCGATAGGGTGAGGAATTATGATGTTTTATTTGAAATTGCTCACATACTTCTTTCATCATCTTATTGTTCAGATTTAAAGCGTTATCTGAAATGATCCTCTTAGGCAAACCGTATCGACATATGATTTTCTTTTTTAAGAACCTGCAAACTACAGTCTTCGTCACATTAGCAAACGAAGTGGCTTCTATCCATTTTGTGAAGTAATCTATGACCACAAAAATGAATCGGTGTCCATTAGAAGATTTTGGGGAAATTGGCCCTATAACATCCATGCCCCACATAGAAAAAGGCCACGGAGAAGTCATGACATGAAGGGGCGAAGGGGTTGCGTGAATTTTATCGCCATAAATTTGACATTTGTGGCACTTTTGTGCATAACTAATGTAGTCGTTTTCCATCGTTAGCCAGTAATAACCGAGTCTCATAATCTGCCTAGCCATAGTAAAACCATTGGCATGCGTCCCACAAATTCCTTCATGGACATCTTCAAGTATTTTTCTGGCTTTAACAGCATCCACGCATCTTAGAAGCACTTGATCTTTTCCTCTTTTGTACAGGATATCCCCATCAAGGACAAATCCCACCGCCATTCTTCTGATTGTTCTTTTGTCGTTCTCATTTGCTTCCTCGGGATACCTTTGATTCTTGACATATTCTAAGATATCATGGAACCATAGCCGTCCATCTTTCTCTTTTTCAATGCTAAAACAATGTGCAGAGACCTCATATATGCTCATTTGGAGATGCATTATTTTCGTTTCTCTGTTTGCTTTGAACATTAAAGCCAAAGTGGCCAGGGCATTAGCCAATTGGTTTTCTTCTCGTGGGAAGTAATTAAAAGTCACTTCTTTGAATTCTTTAATTAGTTCCGCAACGAGATCGCGATATTTAACTAATTTTGAATCTCTTACTTCCCAGTCTCCACGGATTTGGTAAATCACCAACGCTGAGTCCCCATACACCTCTAAGATTCTAATGTTTCATTCAATAGGTGCACGAAGTCCCATGATGCAAGCCTCATATTCCGCTACGTTATTGGCACAGAAGAAATTCAATCTGGCAGTGAGCGGATAATGGTTTCCTTCTGGTGACACTAAGACTACTCTAATCCCATGCCTAAATGCATTTGATACACCATCAAAGCTCATTCTTCCATGATTTCTCTTTTGATGACTCACATTCTTTTTCTGTAATGCACATCAAATCTTCGTCTGGGAAATCAAATCTCAATGGCTCGTATTCCTCCGTTGTTCGAGTTGCTAAGAAGTCAGCTATTGTGCTCCCCTTTATTGACTTTTGGCTCACATAGACAATGTCGTACTCCGATAGCAGGATCTGCCATCGTGCCATTCTTCCTGAGAGTGCAGGTGATTTCATCATGTACTTTATTGGGTCTAGCTTTGAAATTAACCACGTCGTATGATACAACATATATTGTCTGAGCCTTCGAACTACCAAGAGCAAAGCACAACAGAATTTTTCAATTGACGGGTACTTTGCTTCATACTCTGTGAACTTCTTGCTGAGGTAGTAAATCGCCCTTTCTCTTTTCCCTGACTAATAATATTGCCCCAGTACGCAACCCATTGAGTTTTCAAACACAGCCAGATACAATATTAACGTTCTCCCGGGAGTTGGTGGTACTAGCACTGGGGGGCTAGACAAATACTGTTTTATCTTGTCAAAAGCCACTTGACACTCCTCGTTCCATTCTTCAAGATTGTGTTTTCGAAAGAGTCGAAAAATTGGGTCACACTAGTTGGTAAGTTGAGCGATGTAGTTCAACCTCCCTAAAAATCCTCTGACTTCTTTTTGTGTGCGCGGAGGTGATAGTTCTTGTATGGCTTTTATCTTATCTGGATCAACCTCAATACCTCTCTCACTGACAATGAAGCCTAGTAATTTTCCCGAGGTAGCCCAAATGTACACTTGGCTGGATTAAGCTTCAGCTGGAACTTTCTTAGTCTTTCAAACAACTTCCTGAGGTTCCCAACATGCTCTCTTTCCCCCCGGGATTTGGCAATCATATCATCAATGTAGACTTCTATTTCTTTATGCATCATGTCATGGAATAACATCAACATTGCCCTCTGATATGTTTCTCCAGCATTCTTCAATCCGAATGGCATCACCTTATAGCAGAACATTCCCCACATTATTACGAAGGTAGTTTTCTCCATATCCTCGGGAGCCATCTTTATCTGATTATAACCCGAGAAACCATCCATGAAAGAAAATAAAGCATGTTTTGCTGTATTATCCACCAACGTATCAATGTGTGGCAAAGGAAAATTATCCTTAGGGCTTGCTCGGTTCAGATTGCCATAATCTACGAACATTTGCACCTTTCCGTCTTTCTTCGATACCAGGACTATATTAGCTACCCATTCTGGATATTTAGAGACTTGTAAAAGGCCAGCATCAAATTGTTTCTTGACTTCTTTTTTTATCTTTAACAGCATTTCAGGTCTCATTCGTCTTAGCTTCTATTGAATGGGTTTGCATTCTGGTTTCAGTGGGAGTCTATTGACCACAACATCCTCGTTCAACCCTAGCAATTCCTGATACGACCATGCAAATACATCTTTGTACTCACGAAGCAAAGCGATCAAATCATGTTTGGTATTCTCTGAAATGGAGGTCCCAATCTTCACTTCCTGCCTCTTTTCTTTATTTCCCAAGTTAACTGTCTCAATAGATTCTTAATGGGGTAGAATCTGTTTATCTTCTTATTCTATCATTCTTAGTAAGTTAGGAGATGAAACATAATCTTCAGCATTTTCCTTAGCTTCAAATTCTTCTAAACAAATAGCTTTCTCGAAATCGATTTCAGGACTTATAACGGGATTGCTCATGTCATTGATATCTAAGCATCTGAAAGGTGAATAGAAAAGAAAACTATAGAGGAGCATTAAGGTATGGGAATCAACAAACATAATGTTATGGCATGATATGAGATACATGTAAGGACAAGCTATGAGAGGGGGAATAATTATGAATTTAATGAGAATTAAATGACTATGACAAAATGCATCTCCATTAATGTTCATTTAAATGATAAAGAGCAAACATAAGCTCTTACAAAAGAATCCCACTATTATTTAGGGGGTAAAAAAAAAAGAGTTAACATTAAGCATTACTCTGGAGAGGACTTAGAAACTACAAGAAGATCCACAGCAGTCTAATTGTTCAAAACGAATCCAGGAGGACAAGGGCGTATCATTGAAACATCTTTAATTGCATCATCCCCTTTGTCAATAACATTTATACTGACGTTCTGAAGACCCCTTTCAATCAATAACAGCGTGCTTCGTGAATTATCTCACCTTGGGTACATCATTTCTACAGATGTAAATGTTTTGTACAAAGGAGGATACACTATGGGCTCCCATTCCAATTCCCAGCCTGAGGCTCTTGCAATCTTCCTTTCTTGATCTTTCTACAACTGTGGATTGTATGGTTGTAGCCTCAGTGAATGACTAGGGTGATATACACATGCAATGAATGGATGAATGAATAAATGACAAATGAATGTTAGTCATGAATAAATATGCAAGAATTTGGTGTTGATTTCAAGACAACCCCATACTTAGTCATTTCATTAATCAAAAGAGTCCATTACAAATCGTTTTTTTTCCATCTCTAATTTAACAATTACACAAATTTCCTAGCCACATCGCCTTGTTTCTTCACTCGTTCTAGGAACTCCGACATGCTTGATCTTTGGCTCAGAAGGAATTGGCAACTGAGAACTTCTGCTTCATCTGATAATTGCACGATTTGTACAGCTGCTTTACGAATTTGATTTATCAAACTACCGAGATGCAGATATTTTTCTTGGAGAGCTTTTTCATAGGCACGAGTGTCTCTGTCATGTTGACCATTCTTTTCTTCTAAGGCTTTTAGGAGAGAATCTAAATGTTGTTGATCAGCTTGCAGCGTATTTTTTGAATCTCGTATTTTCCCTATTAGCTCTTGACGCTCAGACTGACTAGCCATTAATTCTATAGACACGGTTTCGTATTCAACATTCTTCTTCCTTAATTTTATTTAAAAAAAGGAGTCGCCACCGATCTTTTTTCCTAGGTGTGATCGGACACCTAATAAATCCTCTTTTTAAAAGAAAAATTATTTTTTAAAAATTTTCTTAAAAAAAGGCCGAGTTTAGGTTTACGTCAAAATTCCAGAGAAAAATAGGGTTCGGGAGTTGGTTACGCTCGAGGAAAGCATTAGCACCCTCGCAACGCCAAAAATTGGTATCTCGTTAAGCGTGCGTTGTCTTAATTTTCAAAAATACGAGTTCAATTTAATATTTAATCGTGATCTGATTGAAGCACGAGAATTTTTTTTTAAAACACGAAAATTTTGAAATTGGAGAAATTTTTTGTGTAACATCTTGAATTTTTGGGCCTATGCGTTTAATGGGTGGATATGTTTAATGTGGTAATTTAAGTGTTAGGGGTCCAAATTGGGCTCAGGCTTAGGTAGAGGCCTTGATTAAAATTATCTGTTTGGGCATTATAGGGTTTAAAAGGTAGTATCTATATTTAAAATACCAAAGTGGACTTGTGGCCCAATCTTAGGAGGTGACGCCACACAAGGGAGAAAGGGGCCCAAATTTAAGTTTCATTGAGCCCAACTCTTTTAATTTAAGTTAGCTAAATTTTGGGCATTAGGATTAGGTGGAGTGGATGGCAACAAGGTTAAAATTTAGGGGGTTTAATGTTTAAAATATGTGGATAATAAGCAGATAAAGGCTATTATTTAGGAATTTATTTTATGTGGATAATAAGCAGATAAAGGCTAAAATTTAGGATTTTAATGATTAAAATATGTGGATAATATGCTTTGATAAAGGAGGAGGAGTTAGAGATAACTAAGTCTCTTTTAGATGAGCTAGTAGATTAAGATAAAGGAGAAAAGATAGGATTTATCTCGCAAGATTAGGTAAGTGCCAAATTTCTATAAATATGGGGAATATCTCTTCAATTTCGGTGATTGGGTTTTTCTCTCATTCTTTTCTCTTCTTCTCGAGTAAAAGCCTAAAACTCCTAAAATTCCATCTTCTTCTTCATTCTCTCTCAAAAGCCAAAATCTCTAAGCCTAATCCTCATCTTCACTTTGATTCAAAAGCCAAACTCTTTCCATTCTTTTTCTTCCTAGCCAAATCTTCAAGTCTCTTCCTTGTTTTCTTTTCTTCTTCTCTTTTCCGTCGTAAATCAAACTCTTCACTCAAGTATTTTAAAAGCCAAAGACACATCAGCCTTCTCTTGTTCATACTTTTTGGGATTTTCCTAAAAGCCAAAATCCCTAGATCTCATCTCCCGTGATTGCCGAATTGCTTCGTGGTGCCTACTTGTGCCGAAATCAAGGGAACTTTAGTGGAGTCAATCGCATAGATCTCTAAGTTATAGATCAGTAGCACTCGAATCAAGCATCGTCAAGATTTCAAGGTAAGAAGATCTATTAGTTTCAACGTATAAATTCGGGATTTTCTAACCCTTGGCGAATATAGAGAGGCCCTATTTTCACATCTTTCTCGGCTTTTTGAGCAACGTTGTAGATCGGTCTAGCAAGGGTATCGACATTAATCGTGTGTAACTCTCCACACCATCTAGATCTGTTTGTTAAATATATGATTATAAGTTTTATATGTTCTGTTAAACGCTGAAATCCTCGGCACAACGTTTCAAACCCAAAGAGGGTAAAGCAAATCACCAGGTTAGTGATCTCTGTCGTTCTAAATGAATGTTCTGATTAAATGATATGAGTATGCTGATTTTCTATAATTGTATGGGTTGGGTTTGATGAAAGGAGGAAGTTATACGTTGTAGCGCTTTATCAGAATCGTTGTAGCGGTTCCTTACCGTGATTCGTTGCAGTAGCGCTTTTGCCGTGATCTATTGTAGTGGCTATGGCCATGATCTCGATGATGAGCAAAGACGATCGCCATTAAGGCGTGTAGCGGTGTGGGTTGATTGTAGAAATCCCCAATGGTGTGAATGGCTGGTACGGGGGCGTGTAGTGGATGGAAACCTAGGATTTGGGTTGGGTTTTGCATATTATTTTTGTTATGTCTATTAATTATTCTGTTTTATGGGGCTAAAGCCCAAATCTAATGGTGCATGAGGTTACATGACCGAGTCTCGTGACTCACCCTTCTAATTTAACACTTTCGTGTGGCACATAGTGCATCGGACCGGGCTGGAGAGGAACGCGAGGTGGCCATGCAAAAGAGAGCAATTGGATTCAGCTAAAAGGCTTTGTCTGTTATTTTATATTTTGCAGATTTTAAGTATGGTTGTAATAAGGCCACGGGCCACTAGACTATTATTTTTGATTGGGTTATGTTGGGTTTTTAAGTTTTATGTTTTCAATTAAGTTAAGACATGTATGAAATTTCAGTTTTTATTTAAAAATCCATCAAGATAATTTATAACTTAATATTTTATACTTTAATGAATTCTTAAGCTTTCGGAATAAAGGTTTAAACCTAGTAATTGTTTTCCAAAATGCGACATGTTTTGTGAACTCCCTTAAGTGACATACTAGATCCGGTCGTAGCGTTTGGGCCAGGTTTGGGGTGTTACAAATTGGTATCAGAGGCCGGTTCAAAACTCGGCTTTGGGGGTTTTTAGGCTCAAAACGTTTTCTAAAGATGGGTTTTTGAAACATGGATGTTTTTAAATGATAACAGGTCTGTTAGCTCGGCATGGCACCTGCGTCTCCGGCCTAAGTCCGCCAGGTAAGTATTCTGAACTCCTTGTGTGTTATATATGTATGTGGGCTTGATGGGCTTTGTGGGACGTAGACTATTTAGACTATAACTTGATGGACTTTAGGCTTAGCTGAAATAACTCCTTAAATCTCATAAGACTTAATTTCACTAAACAAACCCGTGAACGAGTCGCAAGACTAGGGTGTGGCAACAGCATACGCATGTCAGGATTGGATCGGAAGAGCTCGGTACTTAAGCAAATCCTAGTGACTCACCTCTCTTCGCTGAATCCTACCCGGTGCGTAGGACTGTTTTCTCCCTAGCCACGAGGATTTGTTGACGGGCCAAAATCTATAATTAAAACCCGAAAGGACCAACCACATTATTTTTACAAAATTGATAAAATATCCTTATTTTGAAAATTACCAAGATACCTATGATTTGCAAATATACCCACAGATTTACGGAAATATCCCGATTTACAAAGTCAATGGTTTTTAGAAGAAAAAAAAACATACAACACACGACAACGACCAAAAACCCACAAACACCTGAACGCCACTATTATTCTTTTGAAATAAAATTCTCTAAGATACCCCTGTTTAAAAATATATATATACATACACCCTTAGTTTTGAAAATTTTTTTGAAAATACTCCTAACTTGTAAAATGACCAAAATACCCTTTATTTGTAAAATTACCAAATTACCCTTGATTTGCAAAATGACCAAAGTACCCCTGATTTGTAAATTACTAAATTACCCCTAATTTTTAAAATTATCGAAATACCCTCGGATTTTAAAATTTTTGAAATACCCCCGGATTTTTAATTACCGAAATACCCTGGATTGCAAAATTACCAAAATACCCTTATTTCATGAAATCAACAAGGAACTCTATTTTGAAAATTATAAAAATACCCCTGTAGGATAAATTACAAAAATACCCCTGGGTAGTGGAATAACGAGAATACCCCTATGTATTTAGTGTGGATGTATGAATGTTGTCTGTATGTTGATTGTTGAATGTATGTAGTTTATAGAACTAGGAAAGGTGAACTTGAGACTGAATTGCGAATTCGAAAGAACTACTCTTAAAACTACTAATCATAAGACTGTTCGTGGATAATCAGTGGAAGAAAACCAATAATTCATAAAAAAATTTAATCAGATAAACGCGAACCGATAGCATGAGTACAAGGGGACGAGGACGCTATAGATGTGAATACCCGTGTGTACTCTACCATAGTGTACTAAGTGTTTATTTTGGGTTTAGAATTGGAGTGCGCAGCGAAAGCATGGTAGTGAGACTTAGGTAGTACGATTAATTTGGTACGGGCGCTAATTGAGGAAATTATTGAAAATTTGAAAACAAAATTTTAATTTTATTTAAAAAAGGGAGTCGCCACCGATCCTTTTTCCTAGGTGTGATCGGACACCTAATAAATCCTCTTTTTAAAAGAAAAATTATTTTTTTTTAAATTTTCTTAAAAAAAGGCCGAGTTTAGGTCTATGTCAAAATTTCAGAGAAAAATAGGGTTCGGGAGTCGATTACGCGAGGAAGGTATTAGCACCCTCGCGACGCCCAAAATTGGTATCTCGTTAAGCGCGCGTTGTCTTAATTTTCAAAAATACGAGTTCAATTAAATATTTAATCGTTATCTAATTGAAACACGAGAATTTTTTTTAAAACACGAAAATTTTGAAATTGGAGATATTTTTTGAAACCCGAGAATTTTGAAAACACGAAAATTTTTGAAAACACAAAAATTTTTAAAACACGAAATTTTTTTAAAACATGAAATTTTTTTAAACACGAATTTTTTTTTAAACAAGAAATTTTTTTTAAAACACTAAAATTTTGTGACAAGAGAAATTTTTTGAAAACACAAAAATTTTGAAACACGAGAATTTTTGAAAACACAAAAACTTTTGAAAATACGAAAATTTTGAAACACGAGAATTCTTGAAAACACAAAAAATTTTTATAACTCGAGAATTTTTTGAAACCCAAGATTTTTTGATTAACACGAAAATTTTGGAAAACACGAAAATTTTGAAATACGAGAATTTTTGAAAGCACGAAAAGTTTTGAAACTCGAGAATTTTTTGAAACCAGAAAATTTTTTAGATTTTTTTATTATTTTTTAAAAAGGGCGTTTCGTATTTAACACGAACCGATGATATTCACCCAACATAGCGATGAAATCAACGACTTAGTGTCAAACCGATTCGTTGCCTTATTTATTAAAATTATTAAAAATAAAATAAAATAAAATGCAATTAAAAAATTAAAAAAATAAAAAATAAAAAGATGCTAACAAAAAATACCAATAATATTAAAACGAGATGTCATCAAAAGACACGAATTAAATTAAAAGTGGGTAAAAAGGAAATTATCGAAAAGCTCAAAATTACGAGCTTGAAGAATGAATCCAACCGAGATTCCCTTTTGTCTATAATTCGAAACCACAACAGAAAATTGTACTCAAATGATCTAGACTTACCCTTGACAAAAGTAACCTCATAACTGCTCTACAGCATCGATGGACCTTGATTTTCCTCAAGCGTACCTATCAAAACGATTACCGAATAAATCAATCCTTGAACCTAAGGTAAAAGTACAAGAGGAAAGTTTCCCCCAAGATAACGGCAACTCTTACCTTTGGAAACGAATAGCAGAATCGAGTAGCCAAAACCACGATTTAGAGAGGAAATTTTTGACAAAAAGAGAGTGCAAAAACGTCAAAATGGAGAAAGGAAGAGAGAGAAAAATAAAAATTGGGATAATAAGAAATAATGAGTAGATATGGCATATCCCCAGATTTTCTCCCACTACCCCACTAACTCTTAACCGCCTCAGAGTTCTGATCGCTGTAAATTAGAGCTTTAAAGTTTATAAAAGAATGATCAACCTGGAAACTAACTCTGACAACGATTAAAGGCAAGTGTACCTATCGAACAGTAATATAGCTTAGGCAAGACCGGATATCGAACCCAAAGGAACTAAAAGTACTAATACTAACTTTCTTCTTATTATTTAGCCTTAAAAATAGAGTGAAGTTGCTTTTGACGAAGACTAAACTAAGGACACAAAGACAAAAAGAACAAATAAGAAAATAACTTTGAAGGAAAACTCAGTTGATTATGACGATACCCTTAGGAAGAATCCACCTAGACTTCACTTATTATCTAACCCTAAATTATATGATTTCTTTTACTTAGCTTGATTCGTAAGACTCCCTAACCTATATTAAACCCTCTCCCGAGGTGAATAACGTCTAACCCTTAGGTTAATTAGTGGAACTCTCGTTCGCTTATAATAACCCCCTAGGATAGCAGTAAATCGATCAATGGACTCCCATATTAGGTTTCACTCTAATCCAGCAAAATCTAGTAAGCCTATCTCTAGGCGTTCGATCAACTCCGCTTAATTATGTTAGATCTACTCTTAGGCAGGGTCTATTCCTCCTCCACCTAAGCACATTAGATTTGGATTAAGTAACATAATTAAGAACAAACTAAGTAATTATCTTACAACTTAAAAATCAAATAAAAAGATCCATCTAGGTTTCATCCCTTTTAGGTATCTGAGGGGTTTAGTTCATAATGAACAAACAAAACATCGCAAGAGAAAAGATAAAACAAAACATAAAAAATCCTAAAACCCCCTGAAGGAATTGAAGGAGAATTCCGCCGTCTTGAGTATAATTTCGGCTTCTTGGGATGGATCAACTGGCTATCTTCGCGTTATTCCCTAACTCTGACCTTCTCGACTTGGCTCCTTGGCCTAGCTTTTTCGCCCGGTTTCGGCTTCTGCCGAACTCTCCTTTCAAGTTGCCCCCTTGGGTGTTTATATAGACTTTGTGATGCCTTACTTGGCCCCTAAGTATCCTAATTTAAGTAGAATTCCTACTAGGGTGTTTGAATAGGCTTTGGAATGTGTTTCTTTGCCTTCAAGTATCTTTTTCCGAATAAAATTGCTCTTACCAGCGACAGGGGCACGGCTATGGCACACGCCCGTGTGAATCGTGGCCAAGCCATGTTTTGGACTTTTAATGAGGCACGGTCGTGTTTATGGGGGTCCAGGCCGTGTCGATTTCGTGAATTGGCCCATTTGACCCGTTTTAAGCCCGTTTTACATTCTTTTCATCCTTGGGTGCTTTCTTGAGTATAAGACATGAAAAGAAAGGATTAAGAGCACCTTTTTACATAAATCGAGGCTTAACTTATCCAAAAGCATGCTAAATGTGGGCCTAAAATATGTTTCTTTTACGGTTTATCAAGTTCCAACTCCATTGAAACACTAACGCAACACCGAGAAAGAATAAGCTCCTATGCTGAAGCTGGGATTCGAATAGAGGACCTTCAACCCACTAACACCCTTACCATATGAACCAACAAGCTCATTCTAATATAAATTTACAGACAATTAAATATAAGCCCGCTGACCAAGGATAAGGCTTAGATTCAAAAATAACCAAAATTTCCTAAAGGTAAGGCTTCAACTTGGGACCTCTCACACACACCCAAAACACTTAACCACTGTAGCAGATACACATTTGTGACATATTTTCACAGAAATAGAAATATAACATTCAGGGCGTTACAACTTTATCCCCTAAAAGAAATTTCAACCTTGAAATTTACCTGATTAGAACAGATAAGGATACTACTAACGCATCGAGTCCTCAGGTTCCCATGTGGCCTCCTCAGTACTGTGATTCTGCCATAGAACCTTCACTAAAGGAATGGACTTCCTTCTTAGAACTTTAATATCGCGATCCAAAATCTAAATTGGCTCTTCCTCAAAAGTTAAGTCTGGTCTAACCTCAATCTCCACAACAGAAACAATATGGGATGGACCAGACCGATATTATCTCAACATTGAGACGCGAAACACATCGTGGATGCGGTCTAACTCTAGAGGTAACTCCAACCGATAAGCGACCGGTCCCACACGCTTCAAGATCCGATATGGCCCAATAAACCTAGGGCTCAGCTTGCCCTCGCGACCGAATCTCAGAACTTTCTTTTATGGAGAAACCTTAAAGAAGACAAAGTCCCCCCACAAAATACTCAATATCATGCTGCTTCAGATCTGCATTCAATTTTTTTCTATCAGAAACTGCCTTCAGACGATCTCGAATCAGTCTAACCTTATCCTAAATCTTAGAAACAACCTCAGGACCCAAAACCAGACGTTCACCCAACTCGGTCTAACATAACATAGTACGACACTTACGACCGTACAAAGCCTCGTAAGGTGCCATCTAAATGCTATCCTGGAAACTGTTATTGTAGGCGAACTTAGTAAATGGCAGATAATCCTCCCAACTACCTCAGAAATCGATCACACAACTGCTAAGCATATCCTCCAGTATCTGAATCACCCTCTCAAGTTAGCCATCTGTCTGATGATGGAACGCAGTACTGAAGTCAAATCTCGAACCCAGAGCTTCGTGTAGTTTCTTCTAGAAACAAGAAATGAATCGAGGATCTCTGTCAGAAATTATCAAAACAGGAACCCCATGCAGTCTTACAATCTTAGATATGTAGAGTTTCTCTAACTTTTCAGAGAGTAGTCCGTCTGAACCCGAATGAAGTGAGCAGACATGGTCAATCGATCAATGATGACCCATACAGAATCCTTCTTAGTGGGTGTCAAGGGCAACACACTAACGAAGTCCATCGTTACTCGTTCCCATTTCCATAAAGGAATCTTAATGGGTTGTAGCAAACCCGAAGGCAATTGGTGTTCAGCCTTAACTTGCTGGCACGTTAGACAACTAGAAACGAAATCAGTAACCTCACGCTTCAAACCCGACCACCAGTATAGTTCACAGATATCGTGATATATCTTATTACCGCTGAGATGCATAACATAAGAGCTACTATGCGCCTCTCTTATAATAGACTATCTCAAATCAGTATTATTTAATACACAAATCCGTCATCGGAAGCACAGAACACCATCACTATTCAACCCAAAATCAAAAGTAGTACCACTCTCAATCTGACAGAACCGTGTACCTAGAGTATCATGCCCTAGCTGCTTAACTCGAATATGTTCAATCCAAGTTGGCTTAACTTACAACTCAGCTCACAGACTCATATCGTCAAATAGACTAAGACGAGTAAACATCACCCTCAAATCAGCCATCGCTCTATGGCTTAGAGCATCCGCCACTACACTGGCCTTACTAGGGTGATACTCAATCGTACAGTCGTAACCCTTGAGCAACTCAATCCACCGACGCTGCCTAAGATTCAACTCTTTCTGAGTAAGGAAGTACTTAAGGCTCTTATGATCAGTGTAGATAATACATTTCTAACCATACAAATAGTGCATCCAAATTTTCAACATGAAGACTACTACAGCCAACTCAAGATCGTTCGTCAGATAGCTCCCTTCATATGTCTAAAGCTGATGGGACTCATAAGCCACAACCTTACCATCCTGCATCAGAACGTAACCCAAACCAACATTTGAAGCATCACTGTAGACCACAAACTCCTTACCAGATTCATGCTGTATCAAAACAGGAGCCTGAGTCAGAATAGACTTCAGCTTCTCAAAGCTCTCTTGCTGTGCATCAGTCCAGAAAAAAAAGGACACCCTTACGAAGAAGCTTAGTAAGAAGAGCTACAATCAGAGAAAATCCCTCAACAAAGCACCGACAATAACCTGCTAGACCCAGAAAACTGCTGATTTTAGACATGGTCTTAGGATGTTTCAATCTAGCATAGCCCCAATCTTTCGAGGATCAACACGATTCCCCTCAGTAGAAACCACGTGCCCCAGAAAGGTTACCTCTCGCAACCAAAATTCACACTTGCTCAACTTAGCATAGAGCTACTTTTCTCGGAGTATCTGAAGCACTACTCTAAGATGTTCATTATGCTCATCCTCAGTCTTAGAGTATACCAGAATATCATCGATGAAGACCATGACGAACTGATCCATATAAGGTTGAAATACTCGATTCATCAGATCTATGTATGTAACCGGAGATTTTTCAAACCAAAAGGCATAACTAGGAACTCGTAGTGTCCATATCGAGTCAAAAAAGTAGTCTTATGAACACCAATTTCCTTCACCCTCAACTGATGATACCCAGATCGAAGATCAATCTTAAAGAACATTGAAACCTGTAACATCCCCGTTTAGGGCCTAGTCGGAATAGTGGTGCGAGACCACAAATCCAAGGTCTACGTATGGTTTTTTAGGGTTATGCTATTTTTGCATGTTAGTGTCAAAGTTTCATGAAGCAATTTTGTGAGATTGCGGTTGAATTGTTTAAAAGGACTAAATTATAAATGTTGCAAAATGTGAGATTCTAGAAGCTATTTGTGTGAAATAGCTTTAGAATATTAATTAGAGGTCCTTAAATAGAAATTTTCCCAATTTTTAATTTTTGGACAAAATTAGGCATGGATGAGTTAAAATAGGAAGTTTATCAAAAAGGGCATTTTGGTCATTTGGCAATTAAATGATTAAAATGGGAGAAAAGATGACAAAATTCATTCATCTTCTTCTCCAAGGCTGCCGAAATTTTCAAGAGTCATTGTTAGGGTTCTTCAAATTTTTCAAGCTTGCTAGTAAGTGCATCCAAGCCCAGTTTTTGATATTCTTCATATTTTTGAAGTTCTAGTTGCATAAGTAAGTTATTTTTAGCAATTTGCTGAGCTAAGATGGATATTCAAAAATATACCTATGTATGATATGCATGTATTTTGGTGTTTTATGGAAGAATATGAAAGCTTGATGTAGTAGAAACATCTTTTGCTAAGTGATTTTCCATGAAAATGCATGTAGGGACTAGTTTGTAATTTGAGTTTAGTCATACATGTGTGATTTAGTGAGAATTGATGAATACTTTAGTTGAGTAAGTGGCTCGGCTAAACATGTAAGGCTAGAAAGTTGAATAAAAATCACTTTACGAGCCTTGGGGCAAAAGTGTAATTATGAGAAAGATTAGGGGCAAAAGAGTAATTTTGCCAAAGTATAAGATAAGTATCAATTTAGTCAATGTGTGTATTGAATAAGGTTATTTATCCATTATAGATCAAGAAAGATGAAGCCCGGATCTAAACCGAGGCAAGAGCAAGGTGGTGGACTAAGTTGCATATTTTTATACTTTTGAGTATCGAGGTAAGTCTATGGTTAAACAATGCATTCATACTTACAATTTCTTAATGCTAGCTAGTGTGTAGCATGATTGAGAATGATAGAGAACCTATGTGGGATGAATGTGGTAGAATTTGTGAATGGATGTATGGTTAAGTAAGTAGATATATGAATGTGTAGTGAGAATGCTAAATGGTGGGCTAAGTGCGATACCATCTTAATGCATATTGACGATAAACTGGCTATGTGCGATGCTATCGTTAGCTATATCGTCTAGTGGGCTATGTACGAAACCACTATGAATACCTTTGTGGTAGGCTAAGTGCGATAATACCTTATTAATTGATCGTGGTAGGCTAAGTTCGAAACTACCGAGAAATTAGCTATGTAGATTAGCTGTGTGGATTAGCTGTGTGGTTGTATTATTGAGTTAATTAGCTGTGTGGATGAATTATCGAGAAATGATGTTGTGTTGTATATTGTGTAAATGTGATATTGAATGCAGGGGTGCATTTCAATGGTTATGAGTATGTGACTCATGATGTGTTGGAAATGTGGTAAGGGATAGAAAGAGTAAGCATTTGTTATACATTATATGTTAGTATGATGCTAATTGTTGTTTAGCTTATACTATGATGCTTAATTGTTTATGTGTAAACTTACTAAGCTCAAAGCTTACTCCCTTTCTTTTCCCTTGTCTTATAGAGTGAAAGTGTTGAATCGAGAAGAGGATCAATTGGAAAATCGTCCAGATTATCAGCACACTCTGGTACATGAGACTCAATGTTTTGTACATGGCATGTATAGAGGCTAGACAAGTTAGTGAATTTTGTTGTAAATGGTTAGGATGTGTTAGCCCATAGTTGGATAATCTATTTTGTATGATGCCATAGTTGTTGGCTTTTATATTAAAGATGTTATTATCCATGTGAGATTGTGATTTCAATTGAGTTGGTTATGGATGAGTTGAATGAGTGCATGTTGTGTATGCTATAAGGGTGAGAAGGGCTTAGCAAATACCTTTGTTCTTGTTCATGTGGATAGACACACGAGCGTGTGTCTAGGCCATGTGTGACACACGGTCAGCCCATGGGCGTGTGACTTGGTCGTGTGTCCCCTGCAAGTTGATATTTTAAGTCAGAATAGACCACGGGCTAGCCACACAGACGTGTGACTAGGCTTTAAGGCCGTGTGTATGTAGTCAGTATTCACCACGGTTGAGGAGCATGGGCGTGTGGGTCTATGCACAGGCGTGTCTCTTCTTGCACGGGCGTGTTAACCCTGTACAAAAGAGAAAAAAAATTTTAAGATTGGAAAAAGCTCCGATATAGTCTCGGGAGCCCTCGTGTGTATGAGTGAGGCCTCGTAAGTCGAGATTGAGGTTATTGAGGTGACTTAAGAGAGTAGTCACGATGAGCCTAAGTGGCAATCAAGTGGTTTTATTATGGTATCGCCTCGGGCTTGGTTCTGGCGTAGAACTCGGGTAAGGGGTGTTGCATTTAGTGGTATCAAAGCTATGGTTTAGTCGGTTCTAGGACTACCGTAGCGGGTGTAAGAGTCTAGCTATACATGCCATAAGTGTATTATGATAGTGTGGTGGTTTCTGATGATTTTAAATCTTGTTTTGTATAGTATATGGATCTCGATCAATCTACTGCTGATGAAGCAGCTAGTAATGCGCAGGCTCCTACTCAAGGAACCATGCCTGTACAAAATGGACCCGAGGTTAGGGGTCAAGGGGAAGAGGCACGAGAAGCCTTTCTCCAGATGATGAGTAATTGGTATTTGGACTATGTTCGAGCGAACCCTAATGCTCAACCTCCTCCACCTCCTCCTATACCTCAGCCAAATCCAGTGGCTCCTCAAGGTATTGATGTTGTGGGAATATCGAAACCCCCGGTTTGATAAGATTAGGAAGCACGGGGCTGAAGAGTTTAGAGCTAAGGTGCATGATGACCCTGAGAGGGCAGAGTTCTGGTTAGAGAACTCGATGAGAGTGTTTGATGAACTCTCATGTACACTAGAAGAGAGCTTGAAGAGTGTCGTATCTTTGCTGAGAGATTCGGCATACCATTGGTGGAAGACGCTAACATTAGTGGTCCCGAAAGAGTAGGTGACGTAGGACTTCTTTCTGGAAGAGTTCCGGAAGAAGTATATAAGCTAACGATTTACTGATCGGAAAAGGAAGGAATTCATTGAGTTGAAGCAAGGAAGAATGTCATTAGCAGAGTATGAGCGTGAGTTTTTTAGGCTTATCAAATACGCTCAAGAGTGTGTATCGACAAAGACCATCTTGTGTAAGAGGTTCGAAGACGGACTGAATGAGGATATCAAACTCCTAGTGGATATTCTGGAGTTGAAAGAGTTTGTGGTGTTAGTTGAAAAGGCAAGTAAGGCCGAAAAGTTGAGTAAGAAAAAGAGAAGGGCTATGAGTAAAGCCCGAGATGCTAGAAAGATGCCGATGGGCAAGTCGTATCAAGCCCAGTCGAAAAGATCCAAGGAAGTGAATCCTCGGACAACAGCCTCAGTGGGATATTCGCATCGAGACTTGGGCAATATTCATTCGGGTTCGAGAGTCAAAGCCACTTCGATGGAAAGTGTGGGCAATACAAAGAGCAAACCGGAGTGTCCAAATTGTGGTAGATATCACACCGGAGAGTGTTGGGGTAATAGTCAGAATTGTTATAAATGTGGCTCCCCCGATCACTTTATCTGAAATTAACCCGAGAGGGATGATAAGGAAGAGAAGCAAGAGATAAGATCCAGTGATGTGTCTGTAAGAGGTAGACCACCTAGGAACTCGAGAGGTGGGAATAGTGGTAAAGGTGCGTCCAAAGATTCTACTGTAAGACCAGAGGGTCGGGCACCTACGAGAACGTATGTTATTCACTCCCGCGAAGAGGCATTCTCTCCAGATATGATAACAGGTACTTTTTCTCTCTATGACACCTTTGTTATTGCTTTAATAGATCCAGGTTCTACTCATTCCTATATTTGCATGAGATTAGCATCTAGTTTGAGTATGACCGTTGAGTCTACAGATATTGTGGTTAAGGTGTCAAACCCGTTAGGAAAGCATGTGTTAGTGGACAATGTGTGTAAAAATTGTCCTTTATTGATTGAGAATCATTGTTTTCCGGCAAACCTGATGTTGTTGACATTTGATGAGTTTGACTTAATCCTGGGCATGGATTGGTTGACTATCCATAATGTCTTAGTGAACTGTGGTAGTAATTACATTGAATTGAAATGTGAGAGTGGAGATGTGGTTCGGGTTGAATCAGGTGGATCGGATAGTCTATCAGTGATGATTTCTTCCCTAGTGGCTTAGAAATGTTTGAGAAAAGAGTGTGAATCCTATCTCGCCTTCGTGTTGAATACTCGAGAGGTTGGAGTGAAGTTTGAAATCCGGATGTATTCCCAGAAGAGTTACCCGAATTACCTCCAGTGAGAGAGGTCGAGTTTGGGATTAAGTTGATTCCAGGAACGACACCAATTTCAATTGCTTCATATAGAATGGCACCTTTAAAGTTGAAAGAACTGAAGTTATAGCTGTAAGAGTTGGCAAATAAAGGTTTTGTGAGACCGAGTTGCTCACCGTGGGGTGCTCCGGTATTATTTGTGAACAAGAAAGATAGGTGTATGAGATTGTGTATAGACTATAGACAGCTCAACAAGATGACGGTGAAGAATAAGTATCATTTACCAAGGATTGATGACCTTTTCGATCAACTGAAAGGAGCTACAGTGTTCTTCAAGATAGATCTGAGGTCTGGTTACTATCAGTTGAGAGTGAAGAAGCAAGATGTGTTGAAAACTGCATTTCGAACAAGGTATGGCCATTATGAGTTTTTGGTTATGTCGTTTGGTTTAACGAATGCACCTGTATTTTTTTGTGTCTATCGAGCTTTAAAATTTATAAAGAGAATGATCGAACTTGGAATCTCACTCTGACAACGATTAAAGGCAAGTGTACCTATCAAACAGTAGTATAGCTTAGGCAAGACCGGATTATCAAACCCAAAGGAACTAAAAGTACTAATACTAACTTTCTTTTTATTATTTAGCCTAAAAATAAGTGAAGTTGATTTAATCTAATCTAAACTAACTACTAAGCTAAAGAAACAAAGACAAAAAGAATGAATTGGGAAATAACTAGAGGAAAAACTCAGTTGATCTAGACGATACCCTCAGGAAGAATCCACCTAGACTTCACTTGTTATCTAACACTGAACTATATGATTTATTCACTTGACTTGATCCGTAGGACTCCCTAACGTATATTAAACCCTCTCTCGAGGCAAATAACATCTAACCCTAGGTTAATTAACGAAAATCTCTTTCTCGAATAATAACCCCCTAGAATAGCAGTAAATTGATCTATGGACTCCCATATTAGGTTTCACCCTAATCCGGCAAAATCTCGTCACCCTATCTCTAGGCGCACGAACGACTTCGCTATAATTATGCTAGATCTATGAATAGGCAGGGTCTATTCCTCCACCACCTAAACACATCATACTTGAATCAATATCCGCGAAATATCAACACAAGAATTAAGCACACATAATTAAGAACAAATCAAGTATTTATCTTATAGTTCAGAAAACAATAACAAGATCCGTCTTAGGTTTCATCCCCTTCAAGTATCTGAAGGCTTTAGTTCATAACAAATAAAGAAAACATCTCAAGAGAAAAGATAAA
This sequence comes from Gossypium bickii, assembly GCA_025503065.1. NCBI lineage: Eukaryota > Viridiplantae > Streptophyta > Magnoliopsida > Malvales > Malvaceae > Gossypium > Gossypium bickii. The sequence goes on from CP106717.1 coordinate 110,635,560, forward strand.
ACAAAACATAAGAAATCCCTAAAACTCCCTGAAGGAATTGAAGGAGAGATCCGCCGTCTTGAGTAGAATTCCAGCTTCTTGGGATGGATCAACTAGCTATCTTCGAGTAAATTCCACAACTCTGACCTTTTCGGCTCGGCTCCTTGGCCTAGCTTGACGCCTCTTCCAAGGTGGTACTTAGGGGGTATATATAGACTCTTGGAATATGTTTTTTTGCCCCTAAGTATCCCTTTTTCGAATGAAACTCTTATTCCAGCGACAGGGACACGGCCATGTCACAAGCCCGTGTGACATGTCTTCAAGCCGTGTTCGGACTTCTTTAATGAGGCACGGTCGTGTGAATCGGGGGTCAGGCCATGTTCTAGTAGATTCGGGTGGCACGGCCGTGTGGTCTTGCACCCAGGCCGTGTGGATTTCGTGATATGGCCCATTTACTCCGTTTTGGGCCCGTTTTATGTTCTTTTCATCCTCGGGTGCTTTCCTGGGTATAAGACATGAAAAGAAAGGATTAAAAGTACCTTTTTATATGAATCAAGGGATAAATCATCCAAAAGTAAGCTAAATGTGGGATTAAATTATGTTACTATTACGGTTTATCAATTTGATGGATCGTGTTTTCAGACCATATGTGGACAAGTTTGTGGTTGTCTTCATTGACGACATATTGATCTATTTTCAAGATGAGAATGATCATGAAGAGAATTTGAGAATCGTCTTGCAAACTTTAAGAGATAAGTAGTTGTATGCTAAGTTTAGCAAGAGTGAGTTTTGGCTCTGAGAGGTCAGATTTCTAGGCATATTGTACCGGGTGATGGTGTCAGAGTTGACCCAAGTAAGATTTCGACTATTGTGGATTGGAAATAGCCGAGGAACGTGTCAGAAATCAGAAGTTTCTTGGGATTAGCGGGATATTACAAATGATTCGTAAATGGGTTCTCTGTGATTGCTACCCCAATGACGAAATTATTGCATAAAGATGTCAAGCTTGAATGGACTGAGACATGTCAATGGAGTTTCGAGAGGCTGAAAATAATGTTGACTGAGGCACCGGTTTTAGTTCAACTAGAATTAGGGAAAGCGTTCGTGGTTTACAGTGATGCGTCATTTAATGGTCTCGGTTGCGTGTTGATGCAAGAGGGTAAGGTAGTCGCTTACGCCTCGAAACAGCTAAAACCGCACGAGAAGAATTATCCAACTCATGATTTGGAGTTGGCTGCGATTGTTTTCGAGTTAAAGATTTAGCGACATTACTTGTATGGTGAGACGTGCCGAATCTTTACGGATCACAAGAGTTTGAGATATTTGATGGATCAGAAGGATCTGAATTTGAGACAGAGGCGGTGGCTTCAGTTATTGAAAGACTATGAATTAGTCATTGATTATCACCCTAGAAAAGCGAATGTGGTTACGGATGCCCTGCGTAGGAAATCATTGTATGCTCTAAGAGTTATGAGCACGAGTTTAGCAATAGCTGATGATGGTGCTATTTTGGCAGAGTTGAGCGCGAAGCCACTATTTGTTCAACAAATATGTGAGGCTCAGAGAAATGACAGTGAGATGCAAGCTAAGAGAGCTAAGTGCGGATTAGAAAGTGATTCTGATTTTCGAGTGGGCTCGAATGATTATCTGTTGTACCGTGACAGAATTTGTGTACCTAGAGATGAAGAGTTAATCCGAAAGGTTTTGCATGAAGCCCACAATGGATGTTTGTCAGTACATCCGGGCAGTACGAAAATGTACAATGATTTGAGGAAGTTTTATTGATGGCCGGGTATGAAAAGAGATATTTCAGAATTTGTGGCAAAGTGTCTGATTTGTCAACAGGTGAAAGTTGAGCACCAAGTGCCTTCGGGATTGCTTCAACCTGTGATGGTTCCCAAATGGAAGTGGGATCAGGTTACCATGGATTTTGTGTCGAGATTGCCCATGACTCTGAAAAAGAAAGATGTTGTTTGGGTTGTTGTGGATAAACTAACGAAGTCGGCTCACTTTATTCCGGTACGTGTTGATTATTCACTGGATAAGTTAGCTGAGTTGTATGTTGCAAAGATAGTGAGATTGCATGGTGTGCCTATGTCTATTATATCAGATAGAGATCCGAAGTTTACTTTGAGATTTTGGAAGAAGTTGCAAGAGGCCATGGGTACGAGATTGAATTTCAGTATTGCGTTCCATCCGTAAACTGATAGTCAGTCTAAAAGAGTAATTCAAGTTCTTGAGGATATGCTCCGATGCTGTATATTAGAATTCGAGGGTAGTTGGGAGAGACATCTACCTTTGGTCGAATTTGCTTACAACAACAGTTATCAGTCGAGTATACGGATGGCTCTATATGAAGCCTTGTATGGTCGTAAGTGTCGGACTCCATTGTATTGGACCGAGCTTAGTGAAAAGTGGATCCATGGAGTTGATCTGGTAAAAGAGACCAAAGAGAAAGTGAGAGTAATCCGTAATAGTCTGAAAGCTGCTTTAGACCGACAGAAGTCGTACGCGGATTTGAAAAGAAAAGAGATTGAGTTTGAGGTGGGTGAAAAAGTGTTTTTGAAAGTGTCCCCGTGGAAGAAGATTATGAGATTTGGACAAAAAGGGAAGTTGAGTCCAAGATTTATAGGGCCGTATGAGATTACAGACAGAGTTGGGCCAGTAGCTTATCGGTTGGTTTTGCCAGTAGAGTTGGAAAAGATTCATCATGTTTTCCATGTATCGATGTTGCAACGGTATCGTTCCGATCCTTCACATGTGATTCCTTCAATGGAAATTGAAATAAGACCGGATATGTCTTATGAAGAGTGATCATTGTTTTATGTGATGTCAAAGTGTTAAAATTTATATAAAGAATGATCGAACCTGGAAACTAACTATGACAACGATTTGAGGCAAGCGCACCTATCGAATAGTAGTATAGTTTAGGCAAGACTGGAATGCCGAACCCAAAGGAACCAAAAGTACTAATACTAACTCTCTTTTTATTATTTAGCCTAAGAATTAAGGAATTTGTTTATCTAATCTAAAATTAACTAACACTAATTTAAAGACTCTAAGACAAAGAAGAATGAAATTTGGAGAATAACTTTTAGGAAAAACCAATTGATTAAGACGACACCCAAGGAAGAATCCACCTAGACCTCACTTGTTATCTAACTCTGAACCAGACGATTTATTCACTTGACTTGATCTGTAAGATTCCCTAAGTTATATTAATCTCTCTCTCGAAGCGACTAACGTCTAACCCTAGGTTGATTAATTGAAATCTCTTTCTAATTAAAACCCCTAGAATTGCATTAACTCGATCTATGGACTTCCATATTAGGTTTCACCCTAATTTGGCAAAATCTTGTCACCCTATCTCTAGATGCGCGATCAACTCCTCTTAGTTATGCTAGATCTACTCTTAAGCAGGGACTTTTGCTCCTCCACCTAAGCACATCATACTTGAATTAATATCTCGAAAATATCAACACAAGAATTAAGAACAAGTCAAATATTTATCATATAGTTCAGTAAACGATAACAAGATTCATCTTAGGTTTCATCCTCCTCAGATATCTGAGGGTTTAGTTCATAATGATAATAAAAGAATACATCTCAAAAGAAAAGATAAAACAAAACATAAGAAATCCCTAAAACCCCTGTAGGAATTGAAAGAGAGATCCTCCGTCTTGAGTATAATTTCGGCTTCTTGAGATGAATCAACTGGCTATCTTCGAGTAAATCCCCACAAATCTTCCCTCTTTGACCTAAGAATAACAACAGAATTATTGACAATTACTTTAGTTAACGAATCCAATCGAGATTCCCTTTTGGCTACAATTTGAAACCACAATAGAAAATTGTACTCAAATGCTCCAGACTTACCCTTGACAAAAGCAACCTCCTAACTCCACTACAGCACCGATGGACCTTGATTTTCCTCAAGCGTACCTACCAAAATGGTTACCGAATAAATCAAGCCTTAAACCCAAGGTAAAAGTACAAGAGGAAAGTTTCCCCTAACATAACGACAACCCTTACCTTTGGAAATGAACAGCAGAACAGAGTAGCCAAAACACGATTTGGAGAGGAAATTTTTGACAAAAAGAGAGTGTAGAAACGTCATAAGTGAGAAAGGAAGAGAGACAAAAATTAAAATGGGATAATAAAAAATAATGAGTAGATATGGCATATCCCCAGATTTTCTCCCACTCCCCCACTAACTCTTAATCGTCTCAGAGTTCCAGCTCCACTGAAACACTAACACAACACCAAGCAAAAATAAGTTCCCATGCTCACACTGGGATTCAAATAGAGGACCTTCAACACACCAACACCCTTACCACTCGAACCAAAAAGCTCATTCTAATATAAATTTACAAACAATTAAATATAAGCCTGCTGACCAAGGATAAGGCTTAGATTAAAAAATAACCAAAATTTGCTAAAAGTAAGGCTTGAACTTGGGACCTCTCACACACACCCAGAGCACCTAGCCATTGTAGCGGATACACATTTGTGTCATATTTTCACAGAAACAGAAATAATATTCAGGGCGTTACAACTGCCTTTGTTGAAAATCTCCCTTTACACCTTCATGTTTATGCATCTCTCTATGACTTTATTTAAAAAGGCTTTATATGATGATTGTAGCTTGACTTTGCCTAGATTAACTACTATGTAATCGTTTTATTCCCCCCTTTAAAAAAATAAATATATTCAACGACTGCAGTGTAATGCAATCATACAAAAGAATTGATACATTTTTCCTCTTATTTTACTTTGAAAAAGTTTTGAAATATATATGGTTTCAAATTTATATGATCTAAAATAAAGTTAGTTATACAGTAACAAGATGTTCATTTGACATGTTTCCGAACTGTGTTAACAAATGACTATGTGCAAATCTCCCTCACTCTCTCTTTCTTTTATTGTTTGTTTTATTGTTTGATCATTTCTGTGATTGAACACGACATTGAACAGTCAGATTATACTTGCAGCAAATTAACCTGTTTTTCAATATTACCTCATATTTTTCAATATGTATAAAGATCAAACCCTCACGTCATGGTAAGAGATAGAGGTAAGCAACTACTACAATTATCCTCAAAATACTAAAACTAAGAAAAACAATCAAGTTAGAATTTGACCTTTGTAATAGCCAAGTTTGACCCAAGACAATAAGTAGAAATTAAATCCCAAACCAAACTAATTTAATAGTCCAAAAAAAAAACAATGTCCATTTACAAAATTAAACTAACCCTTTTTGACCCAAATTTATTACAGCCCAAACTCTTAGCCCAAATTTTATAAACACTAGCCATATTTATCAGCCCATTCGCCGGAGAGAAAGAATAGATGAGAGGAAGATAGGGTTTGAGTTGCTGCCATTTTTAAAAAAAAAAATTAGGGTTAAAATGTGATTTAAGGAAAAATTATGGGCCTTTATACATTTAAATAAAACGGCGCCGTTTGGTTCAAGGGTTATTGCGCATATTCCTTCAAAGGGATATTTGCACAAATGGTCCCTTCCTTCCGCGGATCTGTTCGATTAGGCCCCGTTTTCTGTTTTGTTTTCAAATTGGTCCCCGAAGCTGCAAAACCGGATGTGCGCAGGTAATTTAGGGAACATTTTCCCATCTGGTCCCCATTAGTTTCACACTTTTCATTTCACTCCTAAATCAGATTTTGATTATTCATGATTCATATCCTGAGTTCCGGCTCGATTTTTAATTTTGTCCTGGCTTTGTGTAATTTATTCATTTATTTTTCAAACTTTTTTTTATTATTATTCATGTGATGTTTTACATATTATTCGTATTAAATTGTCTTTATACATATATATGTACATATTATTCATTCTAAGATTCTTTGTACACATTAATTATTTTAAACTATTATTTGTTTTTAAATTATACAGATATCATGTATAATAAGCTGTTTTGCATTATTTTTTTTAAAAAATTATTTCATGCGTTAATTACTTTGAAATGCTTTTTATGTTCTTTATTTTAAACTTATTTTTATATGTTGTTTAAAATTTATTTGTATCACTTGTTTTAAATCATTCTATATATATATATATATATATACACATATATATACTGTTTCATTAACCTCTTTTGCTTATTCAATTGTTTTTTTATTGACTGTTTTAAGTTTTCTAAATGTGATATTTATCTCATATATATATATATATTATATATATTACTTATTTTAAGTTTTTGTATAAATATATGGTAATTTCTAAAAACTTCTTGTATATTACTCATTTTACATCTCTTTTACCTAATATTCGATTTAAACTTGTCCATATAATTTTAAGTTGTTTTATTATATTATTCATTTCAAATTATTTTACATATTATTTAATTTAAGATATTTATATACATATAATTTATTTTAAATTTTTCCACATATTATTTTAAATTTCTATAAACCACTCGGTTTAAACTATTTTTGAATTTCTTTTTATTGTTTATCTCAATTATTCTTTCATTTTTATCTTGACCCTTTTTTATATGATTTATTTGTTTTAATTATTGTTTACTTTAAATCGTCTTATTTATTTATTTTCATTATTAATTCTAATATTTAAATAATGTATGTTGCTTGATTATTGCCATTGTGTATTTTTTTTAAAAATTCATTTATTTCATATCTTTTGTATTATTGTCATTCACTCGTATTATATTGAGTTTATGTATACTTGTCCCATGCTCATTACTATATTATTATGTCTGTTAGTACAAAACTCCGGTGAGGAAAATCTCGAACACACGAACAAAAACTCGAACAGAAGAAGAAATAGGACAAGGCTCCAAGGCGTGTATTAAATCACTATCTTTAAGGTTATATTCGCCCCACCTATCTTCGGTGTGCAAACGAGTTCCAAGCAAATTAACCTCGAGGATACAATGAAGCCAATGGCTATTTTGCGTTTTGCATCGATTTGAGAATAGCCCACTACACACATCGAGCAATATATGACAAGAAAACCAATTTCTATAAAGGATTTACTGCAAGTAATACTTTATAGAATAATCTAACAATATTAGAAAATGAAGGAAGAAAGAAAGAATATTAGAATTGTTCGTTTTCCAAATGAAATCTGCTTCCTATTTATAGGAATTTTCATGTCTCTTTATAGAGACATATTTAATCAATAGGTAGGTACCTTTCCAGAATAATAATATTTTTTTAAAATAAAAACATTATTATTCATTTAATTATAACTATTCAAATAATATTATTTAAATAATTATAATTTTTTTCAAAAAATCAAAAGATATAATCTTTTAATTAATTATACCCATTCATTTATAGTTATTGGAAAACTATAAATTTTGAAAATGTTCCAACAATCTCCCCCCATTTTCAAAATATTTTAGATTTTGATATTCTTGGAAATCAATTTGCATAAATGAAGGTATCTTACGATTGAACCTTCACTTAGTGAAAACATGTTAAAGTTAATCGAAATTGCATGGTAGACTAAGCTTTGAACCAACTATTTCATTTGATTAACCGAACACATCTCACACAATGATTTCAATATCGGTCAATGCATAATATCTAGGGACACTATTATGGCCATGTGTCTGTGTCCTCTTTTCATGAGTGCTGTCAGAGCCAAGCCCTTGAGCCCCTAGAAGCGGCCACACTTCCACTCACATAGGTAGATCCCATCAAAAGTGTTCCCGTAATTATAACACTCTAACATATTTATGTTATGGGTCCATTAAGAGTACATTACTCATCCTTCCCTTATCATTACGGGTACCTAGCACTTTAATCTTAGGATGGATTTATTTATAGTGCTATGATCACATACTAATGATGTACTTTATCTCATTGAACTCAAGACTTGACGTTATACCAAGCGTTGAGTTGAGTTTCCATCATGGGTGACTCTAATTAATGGGCTTGAGTCCCATCCCTTTTGAGGTCTTTTTATCGCATCTCTAGCAAGACTTTTTGTCAAAGGATCCGCCAAATTTTCACTTGACCTCACATAATTAATAGTGATCACTCCATCGAGAGATTAATTGTCGGACATAACTATGTCTTAATCCAATGTGTCTACACTTTCCATTATATATTTGGCTATATGCCTTTGCTAGAGTAGCTTTGACTATCACAACGGATAGAAACAGTGAAATTGGCTTAGGCCATAAAGGTACATCATAAAGCAAATTTCTTAACCATTCTCGCTTCTTTAGATGCGTGCTAATGCAATAAATTCTGCTGCCATGGTGGAATCAGTAATACATGTTTGTTTCTTGGAACCCCAAGAAATGGCTCCTCCACCAAGAATGAAGATCCATCCACTAGTAGATGCATGATCTTCCAAACTTGTAATCCAACTAGCATCCGAATACCCTTCTAAAGCGGAGGATATCCATTATAACACAATCCATAGTTAATAGTTTTCTTTAAGTACCTAAGTACTCTATTCAATGCTTGCCAATGCAAACTACTTGGATTACTTGTGTACCTACTCAATTTCCCAACAACATATGCAATATCTGGTCTTGTACAAGTCATTATGTACATAAGACAACCAATTAGACTTGCATATTTCAATTGATCAATTTTCCTACCAGCATTAGATACTAATTTTATTTGAGGATCCATGGGTGTAGATGCTGGTATACAGTTGAAAAGATCAAACTTTTTAAGCACATTTTCAATGTAATGTGATTGTGATAAAGCTATACTACTTTCATCTCGGGTTATTTTAATCCCAAGAATAACATCTGCTACACCCATATCCTTCATAGCAAAGTTGTTTGACAAGAATTTCTTTGTGTTTTCTATTTGTTCCAAATCCGTGCCAAAAATAAGCATGTCATCTACATATAAGCAAATTATGACACCTTTTCCATTTTCAAATTTGCTATATATGCACTTATCGGATTCATTTATTTTGTAGCCATTAGCTAAAACGACATTGTCAAACTTTTGGTGCCATTGTTTTGGTGCTTGTTTAAGTCCATATAAAGATTTAAACAAGCTTACATACCTTATGCTCTTGTCTGGAACAACAAATCCTTAGGTTGTTCCATGTACACTTCCTCTTCCAATTCACCATTTAAAAATGCGTTTTAACATCCATTTGGTGAATAACCAAATTATATATAGATGTAAGTGATATTAAGAGTCTAATTGTAGCAATTCTTGCTCTTTGGAGCATAGGTATCAAAGTAATCAATACCTTGTTTTTGTGTAAAACCTTTGGCTACCAACCTTGCTTTAAACTTATCAATGGTTCCATCAACCTTCATTTTCTTTTGAAGATCCATTTACAACCTATATGTTTGGAACCCAGGTGGAAGATCAACTAAGATCCAAGTTTGATTTCCCATTATTGAATCCATCTCATCATTTATTGCTTCTTTCCAAAAAGCAGAGTCTTGAGATTTCATTGCCTCTTCAAATGTAATAGGATCAGATTCTGTATTGTAACAATAAGGTATCTTATTGTATATGCTTTCACCTTTTCCTTCTACAAGAAACATCATGAAATCTGGTCCAAAATCTTTGACCTTTTTAATCCTCTTACTTCTTCTTAATTCTTGACAAGATTCACCATTATTATCAATTTGTTTCAATGGAATCTCATTCTCATTTGAAGAATGAATCAATTGTTGTGGCTGTAATTGTCTTGATATAGAATTAAATCTATTTTCATCAAAAATAGCATCTCTTGATTCAATAACAGTGTTAATTGAAATTGAATCATTTGGTTCAATTACCATGAACCTATATGCCTTGCTATTATGTGCATATCCTATAAATATGCATTCAATTCCTCTTTCACCTAACTTTTTACGTTTAGGTGTTGGAACTTTGACAATAGCTCTACAACCCCAAACCTTCAAATAATTAAGGTTTGGTTTCCTTTTCTTCCATTGTTCATAAGGAGTTATTTTAGTTTCCTTATTAGGAACTCTATTCAATATATGACAAGTCGTTTAGAACGACTTTCTCCCAAAAACCTTGTCCAAGACACGAATATGATAACATTGAATTTACCATTTTGATTAATACTCTATTTTTCCTTTCAGCTACACCATTTTGTTGTGGTGTATAAGGGGCTGAAACTTGATGGACAATCCCAAAGTGGATTCAAAATAACTTGGATTATAGTATTCTCCACCTCTATCCGATCTTAAGCACTTGATAAATGATTCACATTGAAGTTCAACTTCAGATTTATAAACTTTAAATTTATCAAGCGCTTCATCTTTCGAATGCAATAAATATACATAACAATATTTAGAACAATCATCAATAAAAGTAACAAAATATTTCTTTCCACCTAATGTAGGAGTATTATGCATGTCACATAAATCACTATGTATTAAATCAAGCAATTTTGTTTTTCTTTTAACCTTAGGGAAAGGGTTTCTTGTAATTTTAGTCAACATACATGTATTGCATTTTTCAATATTATTATTAAAGCAGAATTAAATCTAACTTATACATGTCATTCAATTTTCTATAATTCAAATGACCTAATCTATAATGCCATAAACAAAAAGATTCAATCATATAAGCAGAAATAGTATTTTCATTCTTATTGATAATATTTAGTTTGAACATACTCTCATACATATACCCTTTCCCTACAAAAATTCCTCCCTTAGATAAAATAAATTTATCTGCCTCAAAAACAAGTTTGAAACCAAACTTATTTAACAGACTTCCAGAGACACTAAATTCTTTCTAACTTCTCGGTACATAATATACATCATTTAAGGTTAAAACCTTTCCGAAGTGAATTGCAGTTCAATGAGACCCTTTGCCTTTGATTGCTGCGGTGGAAGAATTTCCCATGTACAAGACATTGTCATTTTCACATTGTGTAAACTTTGTGAACATGCTTTTGTCTTTTGCACACGTGTTTGGTTGCTCAAAGTATCAATCCACCATGTATTATCATCTTGTGCCATATTAATTTTGATATATCATTGCAACAAACTTTTCGTTATTGTCACCTTAGAAGATGATTTCTTCTTTAAGAATCGACATTCATTCTTGAAATGTCCCGACTTACCACAATGATAGCATGAGCCCTTTTGTTTCTTTTTACACTTAGGTGCTCTATCATCTGTTTAAACTTTCTCTTGAATGGTTTAGTAGTCTCTGTACTTCCTCCGTAACATGCACTTTGGCATTTTTAATTTAGATTCTCGATCTTGCTTTCGATATTCTTCTTCAATACGAAGATGATTTGCCAAAGCCTCAAGAGATATTTCCTCTTTCTTATGTTTTAGACTTCTTTTAAAGTCTTTCCAAGATGGAGGAAGTTTGTCTATTATGGAGGATACAACAATCATTTCATCCATTTTCATATCATATTGTTTGAATTGATTCAGCATCTTTTCAATATCACGAAATTATTCCATAATGAGTAACGACCATCAATCATTTGATAATTATTGAAACGACTGACAAGAAATTTCTTACTTGTAACATCTTCGGTCATGTATCTTGTCTCCAATTTGTCCCATAATTCTTTAGCGGTGACCTCATTTTGGTAGGTGTCGAACAAACCATCAGATAAACCATTCAATATGTGGCCCATGCACATATAATCAGCATTGTCCCATTTTTGTCTTTCTCGGGTTGCAGCAACAGAATCGTTTTCAGTCTCCTCAGGTCTTGGGGTATCCAAAACATATGCAATCTTCAAAGTTGATAATAAGAAGTGCATCTTTTTCTGCCATCGTCGGAAATTGCCACCATCAAACCGATCAAGTTTGACAAAATTGGAAGCCAACTCCCTTAGTGTTCCACTTTCGTGAGTTGCGGTAGTCATTATGAATATAACCTTAAAATTGTTAGTACAAAACTCCGGTGAGGAAAATCTCGAACACACGAACAAAAACTCGAACAGAAGAAGAAATAGGACAAGGCTCCAAGGCGTGTATTAAATCACTATCTTTAAGGTTATATTCGCCCCACCTATCTTCTTGGTGTGCAAACGAGTTCCAAGCAAATTAACCTCGAGGATACAATGAAGCCAATGGCTATTTGCGTTTTGCACTGACGAGAATAGCCCACTACACACTGAGCAATATATGACAAGAAAACCAATTTCTATAAAGGATTTCTGCAGTAATACTTTATAGAATAATCTAACAATATTAGAAAATGAAGGAAGAAAGAAAGAATATTAGAATTGTTCGTTTTCCAAATGAAATCTGCTTCCTATTTATAGGAATTTTCATGTCTCTTTATAGAGACATATTTAATCAATAGGTACCTTTCCGAATAATAATGTTTTTTTTAAAATAAAAACATTATTATTCATTTAATTATAACTATTCAAATAATATTATTTAAATAATTATAATTCTTTTTCAAAAAATCAAAAGATATAATCTTTTAATTAATTATACCCATTCATTTATAGTTATTGGAAAACTATAAATTTTGAAAATGTTCCAACAATGTCATCGCATCGTAAATTAAATCCCAACATATTTATCCGACTTAGATCGTTTCATTCTATTTCAAATAAAATCAATGCACACCTTTGAGTGACACACTCGTGATTATCCAAAAGCGAAAATCTTTCAAAATAAGGCAATATTTCGCGCTTTAAAAAATTGAGAAATTGTGCCCTAACTTACGGGGTGTCGATTTTCTTGTCATACCTAAGCGGCCTAATATCCTTTTAAATTTCAAAATGCATGAAATTTTAATAAAAATTAAAGACAAACTTGCGCTCTAGTGTTATAGGTATCGCGTCCTAACTTACGGGATGCGATTCGAGACGAGGAAATGTTTAGCAATCGTTTTGGCTTAATTCAAGCATTGTTTTTTAAGACCAATAAAAAGGATCGTATTTTAAATTTATTCCCGATTTTCAACTTTTGACCTTAAGACATTGATTAATTAATTCGGTACCAATTTTGGGCGTGACGAGGGTGCTAATCTTTCCTCGCACATAACCGACTCTCGAACCCGTTTTCTTGAATTTCGTAGACCAAAAACATTGTTTTAGTAAACCAAAACTTTTATTAAAACAAAGGTGATCCGATCGCACCTAATAATGATCGGTGGCGACTCCCATTTTATTTTCGTTTTCAAAATCTTAGTCAATTCCCGTTTTCAAAAAAATGGTTTCGACAACCTTATTATTTTAATGTTAAGATTTTACTATAAAAGGACGAAACTCATCTAAGCAAATGTGTATAACAAAATAGAGTAAACAGTTGAATATTAAAATAAAAAAAAAAAAAAAAAAAGTAGAGAGAAATATGGCGTTGGCACACCACAGCCTCATCCTCTGCAGTCCCCGTCTGAATCCTTAGCAAGTAATGATCCCTACTAATAATTATCGTCACAAAGTTGAATCTGATCATCCTTCGTTGATGAGTAGCTCCCGTATCTGCTGTGCTGTGTCGCCGCCCACCACTCAAGTTTCTAATTCTGATCACCCAAAAGATGGAAGAAGTTCAGCAAATTACCAGCCAACTATTTGGAGCTACGATTTCCTTCAGTCCTTGAAGAATGATCATGCCGTAAGTAATTAACCTACCTCAGACTTTGTGATCATCAATTCCCTTCTTTGTTTGCTTAATTCTTTGGTGCTGAATTCGCAGGATATCATATACAAAGAGAGAGCAGCGAAGTTAGAGCAGGAACTGAGGTTTGCTCTTCATGATGAAAACGCAGAGCCAGTGAACTTGCTAGAACTGATTGATGACATCCAACGGCTGGGGTTAGGTCATCGTTTTGAGATTGATATCAATCGAGCCCTTGAGAAATTTGTGTCTTCAGATGACTATAGTGTCGCAACAAAGTATAGTCTGCATGCAGCGGCTCTAAGATTCAGACTCCTCAGGCAACACGGCTATGTGGTTTCTCAAGGTAAGACCCGTTGTTGAAATTTTTAGCTCCTAACGGGATTTTAGATTCCGTAAAAGTTAATGAATTTTTTTTTTAAATCCATTAAAAGTTGGCAAAAAAAATTAACTCTTAAAAGTTGGATTTTTTATTTTTATTCTTAACTCTTTAAAAGTTAAAAAAGAAATTGCTAGACCTCTTAAAAACTGGAAAATAATATTTTAAACTTTTTCGGCCTTGGTCCTGGGCGGCCGCACCTCCACACGACCCTTAGGGTCGGGCTTGCTAAAGGTAAGCTTTTTGCAACTTATTATATAATATATTTCGCAAAAAAAAGACAACTATTTGATAATATTCTGTAAATGCAGATGTGTTTAAAGCTTTCAAGGACCATAAGGGAAATTTCAAGGAATGCCTTTACAAGGATGTCAAAGGAATGTTGAGCTTGTATGAAGCTTCACGTCTTGCCTTCGAAGGAGAGTATGTAATGGATGAAGCCTTCTTGTTTACACGAATGCATCTCACGGATTTACAAGGTGTTAGTAATCTCGAAGAAGGTTTATTAGAACAGGTGATCCACGCATTAGAGCTCCCACTGCATCGAAGAATGGTCAGGCTAGAAGCTCGATGGTACATCGAAGCTTACAGCAAAAGTGCAGCTAGAAAACCAAACCTACTTGAATTGGCCAAACTGGAATTTAACATGGTGCAGTCAACGCTTCAAGAAGATCAAGGTAAAATGATTGATTACGAACATAAGCTTTTCAAAGCACTTTTCTTTTATCACTTGCAACTCTGACAACATCGCTTTCACTTGTTGATTAGATGGTGGATTGGTATGGGGCTATCAAGCAAGTTGAATTTCGCAAGGATAGGCTCATGGAATGCTTCTTTTGGGCTGTTGGAATGGTCTCTGAACCTCAATTCAGGAATTGGCTAAAAGTTTTACCAAAGTGGCTTCTTTCGCTACTATAATCGATGATGTTTACGATGTTTATGGCACTTTAGATGAATTAGAGTTGTTCACTGAAGCTGTTGAAAGGTTTGAATTTTTTTATTAGAAATACACAAAACTCTCTTATTATTCAGTAATAATAACATTTTTAATATCTTGAATTTCAGATGGGATTTATTTGGCGTAAAAGATCTTCCCAAGTGTATGGAGCTATGCTTTCTTGCTCTGTACAACTCTGTAAATGAGATGGCTTATGAAACTCTTAGAGACCATGGAGAAAACATCATTCCATACTTAACCAAAGCTGTATGGCAAAGAATCCATATTTAAATTACGATTTCAAACACGTTAAAATCGCTATCTAAATGTGTGATTTTTATTTTTATGTTTTCTCAGTGGGCAGATCTATGCAAAGCATACTTGAAAGAAGCAGAGTGGGCACGTAGTAAACATGTTCCAACATTCCAAGACTATCTTGAAACTGCATGGTTGTCTTCGTCTGGACATATTTTTCTAGTCTATGCCTATTTTTTACAGAGTCCAAACATCACTAGTGAAGCACTTGACAGCTTGAACAGTACCATGACATCCTTCGTTGCCCATCTACTATTTTCCGACTTTGTAATGATTTGGTTACTTCGAAGGTATATATTGATTATCACCATTAATACATCTTGTTAGAATTTCATTTGGCAAATTTTAGTTCATGAAATATATATATATATATATATTTGGGTAATATAGGTTGAGTTTGAAAGAGGTGAAAGTGCAAACTCGATAATATGCTACATGAAGGAAGTTGGTTGCTCGGAGGCAACGGCTCGCCAACATATAAGTGATTTGATCAATAATTATTGGATGAAAATGAACAAATGCCGAATTGAAGGTTCTCCATTTGCGAAACATTTGATAGAAACAGCTACTAATTTGGCTCGGATTTCCCAATGCGTATACCAGTATGGAGATGCACATGGATGTCCAGATAATCTATCTAAGAATCGAATACAATCCTTGATTGTTGATCCTGTTTCTATAAACTAGAAAGTAATTTCATCGATATACATTTGAGCTTTTATCCATAAAGTATAGTGTGATAATTGTTCACCTCATCTCTTGATTATGTGGTTAGATGTTCGATCTCTTTTTAGGGGAATGGAGAATATTTAATAACCAGCTGTTTATCTCTTCAGAGAACATCCATGACGAGGAAATTAATCACTATTACAGATGATAGATACCTTGATTCTGACAAAAATATAAAACCAACTTCTTATTCACATTGTTTGGCCTTGTAAACTAATATTTGTTCAAATGTATCAGATTGCTTAATTTTGTGAGGTATAAAAGTTATTATAGTCCAACTAATTCTACACCTTTTGTGAGACAATGGCACAAGCATCTCCCTCAATGGCGCCTTTGGAGTTGGAAAATTTTAGTGCCAAAACTAAGCCTCTACCATATCTAAAACAAGTGCATCATGCACATTATGTGCACATCCATCTACTACGAAGCCATCACAGTCGAACACTATAACACCTACACAACCAACTTTGTTCTCGAGCTTGCAATCAACATACGTTGAGTTTGATAGCATGTCCACTGGGTGGTTGCCGCGAGCTATCACCTTAGGTCGAGGGGGAATGATAGGAGGTCATCGGAGTGCAATAGAAGGTGGAGTACCTGAACATTGCTTCATAAAAAAAGTATTAACTTTTTCCCATAAAAAATGAATTTGGACAAAATTTATACTCTTTTTTATTAATTTATTTATTTTTAAATATTATTAATTTTTTTAATTTGTGCTTGTCATATGACATATTAAGAAACGGTCACGTGCCGCTATCAAATTGGTCATCAGTGCCACATTAGCATAAATTAACGATGTTAGTGTAAAGATACTAAATTTGATGATGAAATAAAAGTTTAAATATCAACTAAAAATGAAAAATATTTAAGTATCAATAAAATACTTACAAATTTAGAAAATAAACTTGTAAAATTGATTAATTAGTCCAATAGAATGAACCCAAGAAGCAAATTATATGATAATGGATTCCGGGCCTAAGCAGAAATTGTATCATCCATGGTTATTGTGTTTGACTATCAACATTTTTACATTAATTGACCATTAAAATTAAACTTATCACGTTAAAAATGTTATTTAATTTAAAATAATATTATTCTTAAAAAATTACGTTGAAAATACATTAAACATTTTGTATTTATAAATCCCATTTTATATGTAGTAAAAATTGACTTTAATTTTATTATCTTATTTTTACTATTATATTTGGAAAATTTAAATAGTTATGATTTTATTAAAAACCAAAAAAAAAATAATAAGTTAAACGTTTTTTTGGAAAGAATCTGTAAATAAAATATGATGTGGTCAACGCATGACTTGTTGGATATCTCAATTGTTAGTTTTAAAAGTCTAAAAGATTAACGTGTAGTAATATTAGAGATTGAAATGGGATACAAAGAGCTTTAAGAATCAAAGTGGAAAAAAAAATACGCTTTAGGGGCTAAAGTATGCATTAAGCAAATTACAAATTATTAAAATATAAAAATATTCATCTTTTGCTTTAATATTTGGTACACTAATAATATATAATTTTTTATTCATAGAAACTTTAAAACTTTGAATGCCTCTTTTGGGTTTTTTACCTAAATAATTTTTTTAAAAAATTAAATACTGAAATAGGTTATCAGTTGGATTATATACGAAAATAAATTTTTTTTGGGGTCACGCCTATCTGACAGGATCAACCACTTTTTTTATATTAAAATATTTTTTTACTTCAAATAAAATATTATTATTTTATTTTTCTTAAAATATTTAAATATATAAACATGTCAAAATACACCAACGGGTCAAAAAAGCGGGTTAAAAATACTCAAACAAGTCGCTTTGTCGGATAGGTGCAATTGGTCGAGAACTTGACAGTAAGGTGACTAAAAATATTTTTTATAATTATTTTAAAATTAATTTGTTAGTAATTTAGGATTATGTTATAAATTGTTGTGTTTGTAATTATTTTAAAATTAATGTATTAGTAATTTAGGATTAGGTTATAAATTTTGTGTTTAGTTTAGTATTTGGTGAGTTTTTAGTAATGTAAAATTATTCTGTTAAATATTTATTATAAATTATTGTGTTTTGTAAGTTTTTAGTAATGTAAAATTATTTTGTTAAATATTTTGTTAGTAGTTTATGATTAGGTTATAAATTGTTAGTGTTTTGTGTTTTGTTATAGTCATTTATTTTGTTAGTAATTTATGATATTAGGTTACAAATTGTTAGTGTTTAGCATAGGCTTTTGTGATTTTTTAGGAATGTATTTTTTTAAAAAATAATTTTATATTTATTTTGTTAGTAATTTATGATTAGATTATATAAATTGTTAGTGTTTAGTTTAGTGTTTTGCGAATTTTTAATGTAATTTTTATATAATGTAATTTTATTTTATTTTTATTTATTTGACAATTTTTATTGATTTATTAAAATATTGATTAAATTTGTTGTGATATAATTTTATAAATTGTTTGAAAGAAACTAACCAGGTATGTTTCTATTTCTATTTTTATTTTTTTAATTCATATGTTTTTTATGTTTAGATAGTTTATATTTATTTTAATTATATTAGTATTGTAAACTAACATAAATTTTTTTGTTGTAGGTAAATTATGGGAAATTATGAGATATTTACCGTATTTTTTTTGTTTCTGAAATTATGAATATTTTAACCAGCTGTAGCGACGTAAAATTTAGTACAGCGCTAATTGAGGAAATTATTGAAAATTTAAAAATAAAATTTTAATTTTATTTAAAAAAAGGAGTCGCCACCGATCCTTTTTCCTAGGTGTGATCGGACACCTAATAAATCCTCTTTTTAAAAGAAAAATTATTTTTAAAAAATTTTCTTAAAAAAAGGCCGAGTTTAGGTTTACGTCAAAATTCTAGAGAAAAATAGGGTTCGGGAGTCGGTTACGCTCGAGGAAAGTATTATCACCCTCGCAACGCCAAAAATTGGTATCTCGTTAAGCGTGCGTTGTCTTAATTTTCAAAAATACGAGTTCAATTTAATATTTAATCGTGATCTGATTGAAGCACGAGAATTTTTTTTTAAAACACGAAAATTTGGAAATTGGAGAAATTTTTTGTGTAACATCTTGAATTTTTGGGCCTATGCGTTTAATGGGTGGATATGTTTAATGTGTTAATTTAAGTGTTAGGGGTCCAAACTGGGCTCAGGCTTAGGTAAAGGCCTTGATTAAAATTATCTGTTTGGGCATTATAGGGTTTAAAAGGTAGTATCTATGTTTAAAATACCAAAATGGACTTGTGGCCCAATCTTAGGAGGTGACGCCACACAAGGGAGTAAGGGGCCTAAATTTAAGTTTCATTGAGCCCAACTCTTTTAATTTAAGTTAGCTAAATTTTGGGCATTAGGATTAGGTGGAGTGGATGGCAACAAGGTTAAAATTTAGGGGGTTTAATGTTTAAAATATGTGGATAATAAGCAGATAAAGGCTATTATTTAGGAATTTATTTTATGTGGATAATCACAGATAAAGGCTAAAATTTAGGGATTTTAATGATTAAAATATGTGGATAATATCTTGATAAAGGAGGAGGAGTTAGAGATAATTAAGTCTCTTTTAGATGAGCTAGTAGATTAAGATAAAGGAGAAAAGATAGGATTTATCTGCAAGGTTAGGTAAGTGCAGAAATTTCTATAAATATGGGGAATATCTCTTCAATTTCAGCATTTGGGTTTTCTCTTATTATTCTTTTTCTTCTTCTACGAGTAAAAGCCAGAAAACTCCTAAAATTCCATCTTCTTCTTCATCATTCTGCATAAAACCGAAATCTCTAAGCCTAATCTCTCATCTTCACTTTGATTCAAAAGCCGAAACTCTTTCCATTCTTTTTCTTCCTAGCAGAAATCTTCAAGTCTCTTCCTTGTTTTCTTTTTTCTTCTTCTCTTTTCTGTGAAACCGAAACTCTTCACTCAAGTATTTTAAAAGCCAAAGACACATCAGCCTTCTCTTGTTCATACTTTTTTCGGGATTTTCCTAAAAGCTGAAATCCCTAGATCTCATCTCCTGTGATTGCCGAATTGCTTCTGTGGTGCCTACTTGTACCGAAATCTGAAAGGAACTTTAGTGGAGTCAATCGCATAGATCTCTAAGTTATAGATCGGTAGCACTCGAATCGTGTTACTGTCAAGATTTCAAGGTAAGAAGATCTATTAGTTTCAACGTGTAAATTCGGGATTTACTAACCCTTGGCCGAATATAGGAGAGGCCCTATTTTCACATCTTTCTGGCTTTTTGAGCAACGTTGTAGATCGGTCTAGCAAGGGTATCGACATTAATCAGGTGTGTAACTCTCCACACCATCTAGATCTGTTTGTTAAATATATGATTATAAGTTTTATATGTTCTGTTAAATGCCGAAATCCCGGCACAACGTTTCAAACCCAAAGAGGGTAAAGTAAATCACCAGGTTAGTGATCCCTGTCGTTCTAAATGAATGTTCTGATTAAATGATATGAGAATGCTGATTTTCTATAATTGCATGGGTTGGGTTTGATGAAAGGAGGAAGTTATACATTGTAGCGGTTTTTACCGTGATCTATTGTAGCGGTTCCTTACCGTGATCTGTTGTAGCGGCTTTTGCCGTGATCTATTGTAGTGGCTACGGCCATGATCTGATGATGAGCAGCACGACTGCCATCAAGGCGTGTAGCGGTGTGGGTTGATTGTAGAAATCCCCAATGGTGTGAATGGCTGGTACGGGGGCGTGTAGCGGATGGAAACCTAGGATTTGGGTTGGGTTTTGCATATTATTTTTGTTATGTCTATTAATTATTCTGTTTTATGGGGCTAAAGCCCAAATCTAATGGTGCATGAGGGTTACGCACTGAGTCTCGTGACTCACCCTTTTAATTTAACACTTTCAGGTGGCACATAGTGCATCGGACCGGGGTAGAGAGGAACGCGAGGTGGCCATGCAAAAGAGAGCAATTGGATTCAGCTAAAGGCTTTAGTCTGTTATTTTATATTTTGCAGATTTTAAGTATGGTTGTAATAAGGCCACGGGCCACTAGACTATTATTTTTGATTGGGTTATGTTGGGTTTTTAAGTTTTATGTTTTCAATTAAGTTAAGACATGTATGAAATTTCAGTTTTTATTTAAAAATCCATCAAGATAATTTATAACTAAATATTTTATACTTTAATGAATTCTTAAGCTTTCGGAATAAAGGTTTAAACCTAGTAATTGTTTTCCAAAATGCGACATGTTTTGTGAACTCCCTTAAGTGACATACCAGATCCGGTCGTAGCGTTTGGGCCGGGTTTGGGGTGTTACAAATTGGTATCAGAGTCCGGTTCAAAACTCGGCTTTGGGGGTTTTTAGGCTCAGAACATTTTCTAAAGATGGGTTTTTGAAACATGGATGTTTTTAAATGATAACAGGTCTGTTAGCTCGGCATGGCACCTGCGTCTCCTACTAAGTCCGCGGTAAGTATCTCGAACTCCTTGTGTGTTATATATGTATGTGGGCTTGATGGGCTTTGTGGGACGTAGACTATTTAGACTATAACTTGATGGACTTTAGGCTTAGTTGAAATAACTCCTTAAATCTCATAAGACTTAATTTCACTAAACAAACCCGTGAACGAGTCGCAAGACTAGGGTGTGGCAACAGGCATACGCATGTTTAGGATTGGATCCTGAAGAGCCTGGTACTTAAGCAGTCCTAGTGACTCAACTCCTCTTCGCTGGAATCCTACCTGGTGCGTAGTGACTGTACTCGCTAGCCACGAGGATTTGTTGACGGGCCAAAATCTATAACTAAAACCCGAAAGGGACCAGCCACATTATATTTACAAAATTGATAAAATATCCTTATTTTGAAAATTACCAAGATACCTATGATTTATACCCACAGATTTACGGAAATACCCCGATTTACAAAGTCAACGGTTTTTAGAAGAAAAAAAAACATACAACACACGACAACGACCAAAAACCCACAAACACCTGAACGCCACTATTATTCTTTTGAAATAAAATTCTCTAAGATACCCCTGTTTAAAAATATATATATACATACCCCTTTAGTTTGTAAAAAAATTTGAAAATACCCCTGACTTGTAAAATGACCAAAATACCCTTGATTTGTAAAATTACCAAATTACCCTTGATTTGCAAAATGACCAAAGTACCCCTGATTTGTAAATTACTAAATTACCCCTAATTTTTAAAATTATCGAAATACCCTCGGATTTTAAAATTTTCGAAATACCCCCGAATTTTTAATTATCGAAATGCCCTGGATTGCAAAATTACCAAAATACCCTTATTTCATGAAATCAACAAGGAACTCTATTTTGAAAATTATAAAAATACCCCTGTAGGATAAATTACAAAAATACCCCTGGGTAGTGGAATAACGAGAATACCCCTATGTATTTAGTGTGGATGTATGAATGTTATCTGTATGTTGATTGTTGAATGTATGTAGTTTATAGAACTAGGAAAGGTGAACTTGAGACTGAATTGCGAATTCGAAAGAACTACTCTTAAAACTACTAATCATAAGACTGTTCATGGATAATCAGTGAAAGAAAACCAATAATTCATAAAAAAATTTAATCAGATAAACGCGAACCGATAGCATGAGTACAAGGGGACGAGGACGCTCTATATGTGAATACCCGTGCGTACTCTACCATAGTGTACTAAGTGTTTATTTTGGGTTTAGAATTGGAGTGCTTGTGAATGAAAGCATGGTAGTGAGACTTAGGTAGTACGATTAATAGTTAGTTGGAAATTTCGAGGACGAAATTTCTTTAAGAGGATAAACTGTAACATCCTGAATTTTTGGGCCTATGCGTTTAATGGGTGGATATGTTTAATGTGTTAATTTAAGTGTTAGGGGTCCAAATTGGGCTCAGGCTTAGGTAGAGGCCTTAATTAAAATTATTTGTTTGGGCATTATAGGGTTTAAAAGTAGTATCTATGTTTAAAATACCAAAGTGGGCTTGTGGCCCAATCTTAGGAGGTGGCGCCACACAAGGGAGTAAGGGGCCCAAATTTAAGTTTCATGGAGCCCAATTCTTTTAATTTAAGTTAGCTAAATTTTTGTGCATTAGAATTAGGTGGAGTGGATGGCAACAAGGCTAAAATTTAGGGGTTTTAATGTTTAAAATATGTGGATAATAAGCAGATAATGGCTATTATTTAGGAATTTATTTTATGTGAATAATAAGCAGATAAAGGCTAAAATTTAGGAATTTTAATGATTAAAAGATGTGGATAATATGCTGATAAAGGAGGGAGGAGTTAGAGATAATTAAGTCTCTTTTAGATGAGCTAGTAGATTAAGATAAAGAAGAAAAGATATGATTTACCTGCAAGGTTAGGTAAGTGCCGAAATTTCTATAAATATGGGGAATATCTCTTCAATTTCAGCATTTGGGTTTTTCTCTCATTCCTTTCTCTTCTTCTCTGAGTAAAAGCTGAAAACTCCTAAAGTTCCATCTTCTTCTTCATTATCTGCAAAAGCCGAAATCTCTAAACCTAATCCCTCATCTTCACCTTGATTCAAAAGCTGAAACTCTTTCCATTCTTTTTCTTCCTAGCCGAAATCTTCAAGTCCCTTCCTTGTTTTCTTTTCTTCTTCTCTTTTCCTGTCAGAAACCGAAACTCTTCACTCAAGTATTTTAAAAGCTAAAGACACATCAGCCCTCTCTTGTTCATACTTTTTCTGGGATTTTCCTAAAAGTCGAAATCGCTAGATCTCATCTCCTGTGATTCCCGAATTGCTTCTATGGTGCCTACTTATGCCAAAATCTGAAGGGAACTTTAGTGGAGTCAATCGCATAGATCTCTAAGTTATAGATCGGTAGCACTCGAATCGTGTTACTTTCGAGATTTCAAGGTAAGAAGATCTATTAGTTTCAACGTGTAAATTCGGGATTTACTAACCCTTAGCCGAATATAAGAGAGGCCCTATTTTCACATCTTTCCGACTTTTTGAGCAAAGTTTTAGATCGGTCTAGCAAGGGTATCGACATTAATCAGGTGTGTAAATCTCCACACCATCTAGATCTGTTCGATTAATATATGAAAGTAAGTATTACATGTTTTGTTAAATGCCGAAATCCCGGCATATTGACGGGAACCCAAAGAGGGTAAAACAAATCACCAGGTTAGTAAATGATCTGATTAAATGTTATAAGTATACTAATTTTATGTGATTGCATGGGTTGGGTTTGATGAAAGGAGGAAGTTATATGTTGTAGCAGTTATTACCGTGATCTGTTGTAGCGATTTTTACCATGATCTGTTGTAGCATTTTTTACCATGATCTGTTGTAGTGGCTACAGCCATGATCTGTTGATGAGCAGCATGACTGCCATCTAGGCGTGTAGCGGTGTGGGTCGATTGTAGAAATCCCCAATGGTGTGAATGGCTGGTACGGGGGCGTGTAGCGGATGGAAACCTAGGAAATTGGGTTGGGCCTTGCATATTATTTATTATATATGTACATGAATTTATAATACTATTTTATGGGGCGAAAGCCCAAATCTAATGGTGTATGAGGGTTGCATACTGAGTCTCGCGACTCACCCTTTTAATTTAACTATTTCAGATGACACCTAGTACATCGGACCGGGTTGGAGAGGAACGCGAGGTGGCCATGCAAAAGAGCAATTGGATTCAGCTAAAAGGCTTTTAGTTTATTATTTTTATAATTTTTATTTAATGGGTTTTAAATTTCCTTGTAATAAGGCCACGGGCCACTAGACTATTATTTTTGTTTGGGTTTTATGTTGGGCTTTTAAGTTTTTTGTTTCCAATTAAGTTAAGACAGGTATGAAATTTCAGTTTTTATTTAAAATCCATCAAGATAATTTATAACTCAATATTTTATACTTTAATGAATTCTTAAGCTTTCAGAATAAAGGTTTAAACCTAGTAATTGTTTTCCAAAATGCGACATGTTTTGTAAAATCCCTCAAGTGACATACCAGATCCGATCGTAGCGTTTGGGCCGGGTTTAGGGTGTTACAAATAGGGGGAATATCTCTTCAATTTCGGCATTTGGGTTTTTCTCTCATTCTTTTCTCTTCTTCTCTGAGTAAAAGCCGAAAACTCCTAAAGTTCCATCTTCTTCTTCATTCTCTGCAAAAGTCGAAATCTCTAAGACTAATCCCTCATCTTCACTTTAATTCAAAAGTCAAAACTCTTTCCATTCTTTTTCTTCCTTGCCGAATCTTCAAGTCTCTTCCTTGTTTTCTTTTCTTCTTCTCTTTTCCTGTCAGAAACCGAAACTCTTCACTCAAGTATTTTAAAAGCCAAAGACACATCAGCCTTCTCTTGTTCATACTTTTTCCGGGATTTTCCTAAAAGCCGAAATCCCCAGATCTCATCTCCTGTGATTGCCGAATTGCTTCTGTGGTGCCTACTTATGCCGAAATCTGAAGGGAACTTTAGTGGAGTCAATCGCATAGATCTCTAAGTTATAGACCGGTAGCACTCAAATCGTGTTACTTTCGAGATTTCAATGTAAGAAGATCTATTAGTTTCAACGTGTAAATTCGGGGTTTACTAACCCTTGGCCGAATATAGGAGAGGCCCTATTTTCACATCTTTCCGGCTTTTTGAGCAAAGTTGTAGATCGGTCTAGCAAGGGTATCGACATTAATCAGGTGTGTAACTCTCCACACCATCTAGATCTGTTTGTTAAATACATGATTATAAGTTTTATATGTTCTGTTAAATGCGAAATCCCGGCACAACATTTCAAACCCAAAGAGGGTAAAGCAAATCACCAGGTTAGTGATCCCTGTCGTTCTAAATGAATGTTCTGATTAAATGATATGAGTATGCCGATTTTCTATAATTGCATGGGTTGGGTTTGATGAAAGGAGGAAGTTATACGTTGTAGCAGTTTTTACCGTAATCTGTTGTAGCGGTTCCTTACCGTGATCTGTTGTAGCGGCTTTTGCCGTGATCCGTTGTAGTGGCTACGGCCATGATCTGATGATGAGCAGCACGACTGCCATCAAGGCGTGTAGCGGTGTGGGTTGATTGTAGAAATCCGCAATAGTGTGAATGGCTGGTACGGGGGCGTGTAGCGGATGGAAACCTAGGATTTGGGTTGGGCTTTGCATATTATTTTTGTTATGTATATTAATTATTCTGTTTTAGGGGGCTAAAGCCCAAATCTAATGGTGCATGAGGGTTGCGCACTGAGTCTCGCGACTCGCCCTTTTAATTTAACACTTTCAGGTAACACATAGTGCATCGGACCGGGCTGGAGATGAACGCGAGGTGGCCATGCAAAAGAGAGCAATTAGATTCAGCTAAAAGGCTTTAGTCTGTTATTTTATATTTTGCAGATTTTAAGTATGGTTGTAATAAGGCCACAGGCCACTAGACTATTATTTTTGATTGGGTTATATTGGGTTTTTAAGTTTTATGTTTTCAATTAAGTTAAGACATGTATGAAATTTCAGTTTTTATTTAAAAATCCATCAAGATAATTTATAACTTAATATTTTAGACTTTAATGAATTCTTAAGCTTTCGGAATAAAGGTTTAAACCTGGTAATTGTTTTCCAAAATGCGACATGTTTTATGAACTCCCTTAAGTGACGTACCAGATCCGGTCGTAGCGTTTGGGCCGGGTTTGGGGTGTTACAAATTGGTATCAGAGCCCGGTTCAAAACTCAGCTTTGGGCGTTTTTGGGCTCAAAACGTTTTCTAAAGATGGGTTTTTGAAACATAGATGTTTTTAAATGATAACAGGTCTGTTAGCTCGGCATGGCACCTGCATCTCCGGCCCAAGTCCGCCAGGTAAGTATTCTGAACTCCTTGTGTGTTATATATGTATGTGGGCTTGATGGCTTTGTGGGACGTAGACTATTTAGACTATAACTTGATGGACTTTAAGCTTAGCTGAAATAACTCCTTAAATCTCATAAGACTTAATTTTTTGAAACCAGAAAATTTTTAAGATTTTTTTTATTATTTTTTTTAAAAGGGCGTTTCGTATTTAACATGAACCGAAGATATTCACCCAACATAGCGATGAAATCAACGACTTAGTGTCAAACTGATTCGTTGCCTTATTTATTAAAATTATTAAAAATAAAATAAAATAAAATAAAATAAAATAAAATGCAATTAAAAATTAAAAAATTAAAAAATAAAAAGATGCTAACAAAAAATATCAATAATATTAAAACGAAATGTTATCAAAATACACGAATTAAATTAAAAGTGGGTAAAAAGAAAATTACCGAAAAGCTCAAAATTACGAGCTTGAAGAATGAGATACACGACTCGGGCTCTTTTTCCTTTTTTTTTCATTCTTTTTTTTTCTTTTTTCTTTTTTTTTCCTTTTTTTCTTCTTTTTTTTTTCTGGCCTACTACTTTGTTTGGGCTTAGCTTCTTCTTCTTCTTTGGACTGGATATCTTCTTTGGGCTAGCTATTTGTTGGGTTGCTTTTTGGCTTGCTTTCCTTTTTTTTTTTTTTGCTTGGGCTGCCCTTTTTTTGGGTTGTTTTTTTGGGGGCCTACTGCTGTTGCTGCTGCGGGTCGGGTCGGGGGTCGAGTCGGGTCGACCCTATTGATTTTGACTTGATTTCTTCTTCTTCTTTCGCATTTTCTTTTTTTCTTTTTTCTTCTTTTTTTTTTCTTTCTTCTTTCTTCTTCTTCTTCTCTCTTCTTCTTCTTCCTTCTTCTTCTAGCCCGCCACCGCCGTAGTTGCATCTCCTCTGCCGGTGGTGCGACGCCCCCTCTTCCTCTTCTCTTCTTCTTCTTCTCTCTTCTCTTTTCTCTCTTTTTCTCTTCTTTTTCTTTCTCTTTTTTTCTTTTTCGTGGGTTTCTTTTTTTGGGGGGGGTTTTTGCCTCCGATTTTTGGGGGAAAAGAACCCCTTTTATGCTTGTTTTCTTGCAGGTAGCAGGTGTAATTTTAAAAAAAAAATAAGGGTTCAAAATAAAATTTTGAAAAGTTTAGGGGCTGAAAGGTAATTTTAGAAAAATGAAGGGTTAAAATGTAATTTTGAAAAAGTTGATGGGTCAAAATGTAATTTTTATTTTTTGTATTTTTCAATTTTTATTTTTTTATGTTGAAAATTAAACACGAAATCGAGCCGGACAAAATTTAGTGCTTACAGCTGCCCCTCTTTGCTCATCGTTGTGAAACAGGGATAGGGCAAAGACTTAAAAGCACTAAATTTTGTTCGATTGCCCAATCTTTATTCTTTATTGAAAAACAGAAATCGAAAATAGCTCGGCATGTTACCCGAAGCTCAACTCACCTCTCGGATTATGAGTTGATCTTTAAAAAAGCAGAAATTGAAAATACCTCAGCGTGTGACCTGAGGCTCAACTCACCTCTCACAATATGAGTTGATTTGCTTTGATTTTTATTATTATTATTATTATTTTGAAAAACAGAATGAAAATATCTCAGTGTATGACTCGAGGCTCAACTCACCTCTCGTAATATGAGTTGATTTTTTGAAAAATAGAAATCGAAAAATACATCAGCATGTACCCGAGGCTCAACTCACCTCTCGCAATATGAGTTAATTTTTTTTTTAAAACAAAAATTGAAAATACCTCAAGGTGTGACCCGAGGCTTAACTCACTTCTCGCAATATGAGTTGATTTCTTTGAAAAACAGAAATTAAAAAAATACCTCAGCGTGTGACCTGAGTCTCAACTCACCTCTCGCAATATGAGTTGATATTTTTGGAAAACAGAATTTGAAAATACCTCGGCACTTGACCCGAGACTCAACTCACCTCTCGCATTATGAGTTGATTTTTTTGAAAAAGAAATTGAAAAATACCTCAGCATGTAACCCGAGGCTCAACACACCTCTTGCAATATGAGTTGATTTTTTTGAAAAATAGAAATTGAAAAAATACATTAGCGTGTGACCCGAGGCTCAGCTCAAATCTCGCAATATGAGTTGATTTTTTTTGAAAAAGCAAAAATTGAAAATACCTCGGTGCATGACTCGAGGCTCAACTCACCTCTCGCAATATGAGATGATTTTTTTGAAAAATAGAAATTGAAAATACCTCGGCATATGACCCGAGGCTCAACTCACCTCTAGCATTATGAGCTGAATTTTTTGGAAAAATTGCAATTGAATTTTTTTTTCAAAATATCAAAATTTCAAAACATATCATCTGGTGGAACTCGAATGTCTTCTTTTTCCTTGACTCAGTATAGGTATCATCAAAACTTCTTGCTCTACTGGAGTACTTGTATATGTCATGCATGATGTTATCATGATATGCACAGACGTGTTTGTCTTAAATGCTTTTATGCCTACATGATTATGCCATGCGTCTTGGGCTTGTTTCTCATGTATCCCTTTTCGTTACGATTTTCATGATGGCCTGCATTCATTGCTTCGATTCTTGACTCTTCTTTCAGGTTTTGTACCCGTTCTCAAGCCTTACGAGTAATTTGCGTTTCTCTTATATCACCCTTTTGCCCCCTGTTGAACTTTGTCCTAGCTTTGAGGCTCTTGTACTTACCAAATTCTCATCCGAGTAATGCTCAACATTCCTTTTGTTTAGAGTATGTCATTTCACTATTTATCATTTAAATGAACCATAAATGAGATGCATGAAAATGGCAAAGTATGTATGAAAGGGATATCTCGTGTTCATTTTTATTTCAAAAGCAACAATCAAAAAATTTGACAAGGAAAAGTTCAACGAAGAAAACATTATAAAGAAAGGAAAGCATATTCAATTCTCACAAATGCTCTAGATATCCAACGCATGAACTTCTCCACGTTTCTTCATCCTGGATCTTTTCGAGCAAAGCTTCTTGTGTAGAAGATTTCGAGCTTTCGAGAATGCTTCAAATATTGTAATCTCGCCATTTGACTCCCTATTCAAATTGTATTGCTCCTTATGTCCGAACCCCCTTCATTAGGATGCCCTTTTAGGTTTTCATCCTAATCCTTCTTGTTTATCAAGGCGCCCTTTTCGGGTTTTCATCTTGATTTCTCTTTCTTTTCTTTTTTTTAAGACGCCCTTTTCGGGTTTTCATCTTGATCTCTTTTTTTTTTATCAAGACGCCCTTTTCGGGTTTTCATCGTGATTTCTCTTTCTTTTCTTTTTTTTATCAAGACGCCCTTTTCGGATTTTCATCTTGATCTCTCTTTTTTTTAGACATAATACTTTTTCACAGCATCTGAGTTCACTGGATTAGGTAACTCATTTCCATCCATCTCAGTGAGAATTAAAGCTCCACCCGAGAAGGCTTTCTTTACTACGTATGGCGCTTTCTAATTTGGTGCCCATTTTCCTCGAAAGTCTTTTTGTATTGAGAGAATCTTTCTCAGTACGAGTTCTCCCTCGCGGAATTCTCTTGGCTGCACGTTCTTGTCATGGGCCGTGATCATTCTCTTCTGGTACATCTGCCCATGACAGATTGCCTTCAAGCGTTTTTCTTCGATAAGATTTAGCTGGTCATAACGAGCTCGAATCCATTCTGATTCCTCTAGTTTCGACTCCATTAAGACTCGTAGAGAGGGGATCTCAACTTCGATTGGCAGCACAGCTTCCATTCCATAGACCAGAGAGAAAGGAGTTGCTCCCGTAGATGTTCGCACAGATGTACGATATGCATACAAAGTGAATGGTAGCTACTCGTGCCAGTCTTTATATGTCTCGGTCATTTTCCCAATAATCCTCTTAATATTTTTGTTAGCCGCTTTTACTGCTCCGCTCATCTTCGAGCGATAGGGTGAGGAATTATGATGTTTTATTTGAAATTGCTCACATACTTCTTTCATTATCTTGTTGTTCAGATTTAAAGCGTTATCTGAAATGATCCTCTCAGGCAAACCGTATCGACATATGATTTTAAGAACCTGCAGACTGCAGTCTTCGTCACATTAGCAAACGAAGTGGCTTCTACCCATTTTGTGAAGTAATCTATGACCACAAAAATGAATCGGTGTCCATTAGAAGCTTTTGGGGAAATTGGCCCTATAACATCCATGCCCCACATAGAAAATGGCCACGGAGAAGTCATGACATGAAGGGGCGAAGAGGCTGCGTGAATTTTATAGCTATAAATTTGACATTTATGGCACTTTCGTGCATAACTAATGTAGTCATTTTCCATCGTTAGCCAGTAATAATCGAGTCTCATAATCTGTCTAGCCATAGTAAAACCATTAGCATGCGTCCCAGAAATTCCTTCATGGACATCTTCAAGTATTTTTCTAGCTTCAATAGCATCCACGCATCTTAGAAGCACTTGATCTTTTCCTCTTTTGTACAGGATATCCCCATCAAGGACAAATCCCACCGCCATTCTTCTGATTGTTCTTTTGTCGTTCTCATTTACTTCCTTGGGATACCTTTGATTCTTGACATATTCTAAGATATCATGGAACCATAGCCGTCCATCTTTCTCTTTTTCAATGCTAAAACAATGTGCAGAGACCTCATATATGCTCATTTGGAGAGGCATTATTTTCGTTTCTCTATTTGCTTTGAACATTGAAGCCAAAGTGGCCAGGGCATCAGCCAATTGGTTTTCTTCTCGTGGGAAGTAATTAAAAGTTACTTCTTTGAATTCTTTAATTAGTTCCGCAACGAGATCGTGATATTTAACTAATTTCGAATCTCTTACTTCCCAATCTCCACGGATTTGGTAAATCACCAACGCTGAGTCCCCATACACCTCTAAGATTCTAATGTTTCGTTCAATAGGTGCACGAAGTCTCATGATGCAAGCCTCATATTCCGCTACGTTATTGGTACAGAAGAAATTTAATCTGGCAGTGAGCGGATAATGGTTCCCTTCTGGTGACACTAAGACTACTCCAATCCCATGCCCTAATACATTCGATGCACCATCAAAGCTCATCTTCCATGATTTCTCTTTTGAAGACTCACATTCTTTTTCTGTAATGCACATCAAATCTTCGTCTGGGAAATCAAATCTCAATGGCTCGTATTCCTCCATTGTTCGAGCTGCTAAGAAGTCAGCTATTGCGCTCCCTTTTATTGACTTTTGGCTCACATAGACAATGTCGTACTCCGATAGCAGGATCCACCATCGTGCCATTCTTCCTGAGAGTGCAGGTGATTTCATCATGTACTTTATTGGGTCTAGCTTTGAAATTAACCACGTCTTATGATACAACATATATTGTCTGAGCCTTCAAACTACCAAGAGCAAAGCACAACAGAATTTTTCAATTGACGGGTACTTTGCTTCATACTCTATGAACTTCTTACTGAGGTAGTAAATCGCCCTTTCTCTTTTCGCTGACTCATCATGTTGCCCCAGTACGCAACCCATTGAGTTTTCAAACACAGTCAGATACAATATTAACGTTCTCCCCGGAGTTGGTGGTACTAGCACTGAGGGGCCAGACAAATACTTTTTATCTTGTCAAAAGCCACTTGACACTCCTCGTTCCATTCTCCAGGATTATGTTTTCGAAGGGGTCGAAAAATTGGGTCACACTGGTTGGTAAGTTGAGCAATGAACCGAGCGATGTAGTTCAACCTCCCTAAAAATCCTCTGACTTCTTTTTGTGTGCGCGGAGGTGGTAGTTCTTGTATGGCTTTTATCTTATCTGGATCAACCTCAATACCTCTCTCACTGATAATGAAGCCTAGTAATTTTCCCGAGGTAGCCCAAACGTACACTTGGTAAGATTAAGCTTCAGCTAGAACTTTCTTAGTTTTTTAAACAACTTCCTGAGGTTTCCAACATACTCTCTTTCCCCACAGGATTTGGCAATCATATCATCAATGTAAACTTCTATTTCTTTGTGCATTATGTCATAGAATAGCATCACCATTGCCCTCTGATATGTTTCCCCAGCATTCTTCAATCCGAATGGCATCACCTTATAGCAAAACATTCCCCACATTGTTACAAAGGTAGTTTTCTCCATATCCTCGGGAGCCATCTTTATCTGATTATAACCCGAGAAACCATCCATGAAAGAAAATAAAGAATGTTTTGCTGTATTATCCACCAACGTATCAATGTGTGGCAAAGGAAAATTATCCTTAGGGCTTGCTCGGTTCAGATTGCGATAATCTACACACATTCGCACCTTTCCGTCTTTGTTCGGTACCGGAACTATATTAGCTACCCATTCTGGATATTTAGAGACTTGTAAAAAGCCAGCATCAAATTATTTCTTGACTTCTTCTTTTATCTTTAACAGTATTTCAGGTCTCATTTGTCTTAGCTTCTGTTGAATGGGTTTGCATTCTGGTTTCAGTGGGAGTCTATTGACCACTACATCCTCGTTTAACCCTAGCAATTCCTGATAAGACCATACAAATACATCTTTGTACTCACGAAGCAAAGTGATCAAATCATGTTTGCTATTATCTGAAATGGAAGTCCCAATCTTCACTTCCTGCCTCTTTTCTTCATTTCCCAAGTTAACTGTCTCAACAGATTCTTGATGGGGTAGAATCTGTTTATCTTCTTGTTCTATCATTCTTAATAAGTCAGGAGACGAAACATAATCTTCAGCATTTTCCTCAGCTTTAAATTCTTCTAAACAAATAGCTTTCTCGAAATCGATTTCAGGACTTATAACGGGATTGCTCATGTCATTGATATCTAAGCACCTGAAAGGTGAATAGAAAAGAAAACTATAGAGGAGCATCAAGGTATGGGAATCAACAAACATAATGTTATGGCATGATATGAGATACATGTAAGGACAAGCTATGAGAGGGGGAATAATTATGAATTTAATGAGAATTAAATGACTATGACAAAATGCATCTCTATTAATGTTCATTTAAATGATAAAGAGCAAACATAAGCTCTTACAAAAGAATCCCACTATTATTTAGGGGCACAAAAAAAAAGAGTTAGCATTGAGCATTACTCTGGAGAGGACTTAGAAACTACAAGAAGATCTATAGCAGTCTAATTGTTCAAAACGAATCCAGAAGGACAAGGGCGTATCATTGAAACATCTTTAATTGCATCATCCCCTTTGTCAATAGCATTTCTACTGACGCTCTGAAGACCCCTTTCAATCAATAACAGCGTGCTTCATGAATTATCTCGCCTTGGGTACATCATTCCTGCAGATGTAAATGTTTTTGACAAAGGAGGATACGCTATGGGCTCCCATTCCAATTCCCAACCTAAGGCTCTTGCAATCCTCCTTTCTTGATCTTTCTACAACTGTAGATTGTATGGTTTTAGCCTCAGTGAATGATTAGGATGATATGCACATGCAATGAATGGATGAATGAATAAATGACAAATGAATGTTAGTCATGAATAAAAATGCAAGAATTTGGTGTTGATTTCAAGACAACCCCATACTTAGTCATTTCATTAATCAAAAGAGTCTATTACAAATCATTTTTTTTCCATCTCTGATTTAACAATTACACAAATTTCCTAGCCACATCGCCTTGTTTCTTCACTCGTTCTAGGAACTCCGACATGCTTGATCTTTGGCTTGGAGGGAATTGGCAACTGAGAACTTCTGCTTCATCTGATAATTGCACGATTTGCACAGCCGCCTTACGAATTTGATTTATAAAACTACCGAGATGCAGATATTTTTCTTAGAGAGCTTTTTCATAGGCGCTAGTGTCTTTGTCATGCTGACCATTCTTTTCTTCTAAGGCTTTTAGGAGAGTATCTAAATGTTGTTGATGAGCTTGCAGTGTATTTTCTAAATCTCGTATTTTCCCTATTAGCTCTTGACGCTCAGACTGACTAGCCATTAATTCTATAGACACGGTTTCGTATTCAACATTCTTCTTCCTTAACTCTACCATAGCACTCACAGCTTTTTCCTCTTCCTTCTTCGCTTTCCCTCTTTAGAATTCCATCCCACCTTTGATGTTGCTTAGTTCTTCCTTCCATTCTGTCAAAGATTTGCCCAACCCTCTATTCTTTATAGTGCCTCTTAGTTTCTTATTTTCCAAATGAAGATCTCTTAAGTCATTTCTCATAATCTCAGCTTCTTTACGAACTTTCTCGGTTCTGGATTTTTCAATTTTAACATCAATCTTTAGCTAGTAGTTTTCCTCTTGAAGAGAACTAATATCCCGTAACAGCTTGGCCTTTTCACATTCAAATTCATGTCTTGCCATTTCCAGTTCGGACGGCCTTTCTTTTGAGAAAGGATTCTGGAAAGTGTAATCCGTCAGCGATATTTCCTGACTATTCACTCGTCGTTGTCTCCATATGTAACAATCTTGAGTGATAGTGTCAGCATACAGAGCTAACTCCATTAGGTAAATTTCTTTCCAAGACTTTGTAGTATCTCGGACTTTTTCATGTAACCTTCACCTGTAAAAGCAAACTCAGACTGTGCCAATCCCCCGGTAGCTGGTATGAACTGTCGTGAAGCAAACTGCTTTTGAACCATTTAACGGAGCATATCCAACTCGTCCCGATAATCCGAGTAAAGGCACCCAAGCTTGGCTTTCACACTTGTATAACAGAACTGAAGGATGGATCCATGGTGCTCTCCAAGTTATGCCTTCGGCACGGAGGTTCTGAAAAACTGAAACCCAGTATTGTTCGGTGACATCCTTCGACCAATCTTTCCCAAGGTAAGCTTCCAATGGAGAGAATGTTTTCGAAACATGTGGAAAGGTGTGCGCTCCACTTTCCAAAAGTGGCTCAGGATCCAAACATTAAGTAACTGTGCACATCCGATAAAACGTCCTTCCCCTTTTCTCCTACAACTACTTAGAGATCTAAAAGTCTCGGCTATGATAGTTGGGACGGGGTTGATTCCTTGCCTCAACTTTTCAAAACAATCTACTACCGCAACTTCTATATGTCCAAGAACCTTTGGGAAGACGATTAATCCGTAAATGGCCAAAGTAAACAGATCCACTCTCTTTAGAGTATCTGGATGGTTTTGAACTAAGTCTCACAGAGAAAACCATGGAACACAACTAACTTCGTTCTTTTTCTTTATCTGTTTTTCAGCCCATGTATCAGTCATTCCCGTCAACTTCATTATCTTTTTCTTGAAGGTCATAGGGTTGGGCTCTTTCACATATATGTTTTTGAATTGTGCATTATCAACACGAAGCAAGGTGGTATACTCTTCTATGGTCGGATTCATATCTTCCTGATTGAAAGTGAAACATTGGTAAGCTGGGTCCCAGAATCGAACCATGGCTTGAACCAAATGTTCGTCTACGTTGACAGCAATCGAGTGAGCTATATCCCCGAACTTTTCAGTGGAGATGCCCCTAGTGTCTGAGTCCCACTATTTCCAGATCCTAATCAAGTCTTCGAGGTTATTCTGACGAGCATTCGAAGTCACAGGCTCAGGAAGATTGAAGATACATTTTTCCTTTAAACTGTCCCCTTTAGCTTTCTAGGTTTTCAAAGACCAGTCTCGAACCACGACATTTTTCTCGATTACTTGTGTAATTGACTTCTCCATCAAAAACCCGTTTTTGGCAACCAATCTCTAATCAACACCTTCCTAACAAGATGCCTATGATGCATGATTAAAAATAAAAATAAAGACAAATAACCTTGGTTAATAATCACAACTAATATAAACGGATAAAAAAATATGGAAAATCTAACAAATTAAGCTATTTAATCGTGCATTTTAGTGGAACCGACCTACTTTTTTTTTTTTACACCATCATGCTTTACAAAAACCTACCCCACATGCTCATCAGATAATCAATCCAATCCAAATTATTAAACGGACCCGATTCCCTTGCATAAAAAGTGTAAATGTAAAAGAGATAAAAGGTAAGAGGCGTTTCTCCCATGTACTTATTTTGGTGACTATTCAACGGACGAAGTTTCGGCATGGCTCTAATCGGGTGGCTCCTACGGTTCACTATATGCGGTTTCGGTTCTAAAAAGGTAGTCGAATTGTCCGTACTGTTGCCTACTAAGGCTAGTACGGAGCCTCGGTTATCGCCCATCATAGGCTCGCGAGCTCAATTCGAGGGATTATGCCTATGCGGAGGGACAAGTTAACTCACGAAAGCATGAGTCATATGTAACCCGGAAGTATTCATTAGCCTGTGCGGAGGGACAAGTTAACTCATGAAGGCATAGCGTTTACTTCCACTTAAGCGGACGAAGCCCGGGTAGAGAGCTCATGTTATGCAAAAATGCAAGTGCACGGTGTGTGGGAAAAACTCACAAACCTTTTCGTTTTTATTTTAAAACTAAAACTAAAACGGTAAAAACTTAGAGCTGAAAAACAAAAAGATAAAACAAGTTAGAAAAATATTTACAACATGATGCGAATGCATGACTTTTCAAAAAACAAAATTTAAGGATCACAAATATTAATTTAAACAAGGAGTTTAGAAAATTTTGGCAACACGCGTTTAATTCCAGACTCGACTCTAAAAAAAAGGGTCTCCAGTGGAGTCGCCAGCTGTAGCAACGTAAAATTTGGTACGGGCGCTAATTGAGGAAATTATTGAAAATTTGAAAACAAAATTTTAATTTTATTTAAAAAAGGGAGTCGCCACCGATCCTTTTTCCTAGGTGTGATCGAACACCTAATAAATCCTCTTTTTAAAAGAAAAATTATTTTTTTTAAATTTTCTTAAAAAAAGGCCGAGTTTAGGTCTACGTCAAAATTCCAGAGAAAAATAGGGTTCGGGAGTCAGTTACGCGAGGAAGGTATTAGCACCCTCACAACGCCCAAAATTGGTATCTCGTTAAGCGCGCGTTGTCTTAATTTTCAAAAATACGAGTTCAATTAAATATTTAATCGTTATCTGATTGAAACACGAGATTTCTTTTTTTAAAACACGAAAATTTTAAAACACGAAATTTTTTTAAAACACGAAATTTTTTTAAACACGAAATTTTTTTGAAAACACTAAAATTTTGAGACACGAGAAATTTTTTAAAAACACGAAAATTTTGAAACACGAGAATTTTTGAAAACACAAAAACTTTTGAAAATACGAAAATTTTAAAACTCGAGAATTCTTGAAAACACGAAAAATTTTTAAAACTTGAGAATTTTTTGAAACCCGAGATTTTTTGAAAACACGAAAATTTTGAAATACGAGAATTTTTGAAAGCACGAAAAGTTTTGAAACTCGAGAATTTTTTAGAATTTTTTTATTTTTTTTAAAAGGGCGTTTCGTATTTAACACGAACCGATGATATTCACCCAACATAGCGATGAAATCAACGACTTAGTGTCAAACTGATTCGTTGCCTTATTTATTAAAATTATTAAAAATAAAATAAAATAAAATAAAATGCAATTAAAAAAATTAAAAAATAAAAAATAAAAAGATGCTAACAAAAGATACCAATAATATTAAAACGAGATGTCATCAAAATACACGAATTAAATTAAAAGTGGGTAAAAAGGAAATTACCGAAAAGCTCAAAATTACGAGCTTGAAAAATGAGATACACGACCCGGGCTCTTTTTCCTTTTTTTCTTTCTTTTTTTTCTCTTTTTTTCTTTTTTTTTTTTTTTTCTCTTTTTTCTAGCCTGCTTGCCTTTGGGCTCGGGCGCGCTCTTCTCTTTGGGCTGGCTGCTTCTTTGTTGGCTTTGGATCCATCGGGCTTGGGCTAGCTGTTGGGCTACTTTTTGGCCTGCTTTCCTTTTTTTTGCTTAGGCTGCCCTTTTTTTTTGGGTTGTTTGTTTTTTTTGGGGGGGCCTGCTGCTGCTGGTGCGGGTCGACCCGACTGATTTTGACTTTTTTTTTGCTTTTTCTTTTTTTTCTTTCTTATTTCTTCTTCTTCTTCTTCCCTCTTCTTCTTCTTCCTTCTTCTCCTAGCCCGCTGCTGCCGTAGTTGCGTCTCCTCCGCCGATGGTGCGATACCCCCTCTTTCTCTTCTCTTCTTCTTCTTCTTCTTCTCTTTTCTCTTTTCTCTTCTTTTTCTTTCTCTTTTTTTTTCTTTTTCATGGGTTTCTTTTTTTAGGGGAGTTTCTTGCCTCCGATTTTTAGGGGAACAGAACCCCTTTTATGCTTGTTTTCTTGCAGGTAGCAGGTGGCTAAGGAGGAGGGCCATGCCCTAGGCCGGTGGCCGGAAATCACGGAGGGTAGGTGCCCCAAATCACCTAATCTGCCAGAAGGACTAAATCGCAAACGTAGTGAAACTTTTGGGGCCAAAGTGTAATTTTGAAATAAATGGGGTCAAAATATAATTTTTAAAAGTTTAGGGGTTGAAAGGTAATTTTGGAAAAATAAGAGGTTAAAATGTAATTTGGAAAATTTGAGAGGTCAAAATGTAATTTTGATTTTTTTGTATTTTTCAATTTTTTTTTAATGTTGAAAATTATTTAGGTAAAAAAACCCGCCTCTTTTTCATAAATATTTATTTTTTAATGTTTTACTATACCTAAATAAAACACTTATCAACCTTTAAATTTTATTTGTGAAGTCTAAACTATACTTTTTCTTTTTATTAGAAGTATGAAATAGTAGGGAGATTATAGCAAACTTATGAAGAAGCAAAAGCATAGATGGAGATTCTCTACCGACAAAAACCAGAACAAAAATATTCTATTATTAGGTTGTGGGAATGGCTATTCTATTAGTCATTCAATGGAATGACTATTTTTTCTCCATCTCACTTGTAATAGCAATTTTTTGTTATACCTAAGTATAGTTATTCAATGTAATATTAAATAGAAAAAGTTTAATTTTGTTCTTGTTCTTGAAGTATTTATATGATGAAATAAATAATAAATTATATATTAACTAAATAAATAATTATTTTATATTATATTAAATATAACTGTAAATAAATAAAAAGTATAATTTCATAAATTTAATAATAAATACTTTATCACTTATATTAATATATTCTAGTAAAATTAGTTTTTTAATGATAGTAAAATATTATTATTTTTAATATCTATTATTAATTATTTTATTTTATATTTATTACATTTA
The DNA here is from genome assembly GCA_025503065.1 of Gossypium bickii. Taxonomy (NCBI): domain Eukaryota; kingdom Viridiplantae; phylum Streptophyta; class Magnoliopsida; order Malvales; family Malvaceae; genus Gossypium; species Gossypium bickii. The sequence continues at coordinate 110,675,301 of CP106717.1, forward strand.
ATAAATTTTAAAATATCAGTATAAAAAATTAATTTTAAATACCTATAATTATTATTTTGATAACCATATTTTAATAAATTTCAATATAATTTATGATAAAAAATTAATAATGAGAATATTATTATTTTATCAAAGGCTAAAATTGTTGTTTTAAAATATATTTATTCCGATCAAACTACGTAAGAGTAAGAGAAAGGATGATACGAAATTGTGATTCCACGTCATCCTTATTTATTTTCAATAAGAAAATGATAAATCAATTTTTTTCCTCTTAATTGTTAATATTTTTAGTTGAATTTAAATTTACGGAAACACTTTCCTAGGTTAGTTTTCCTCTAGCTTAATGTTAATTGCCACTGTCTGCTATAATTGGTATGGCATCCCAAAGTGAATAGCTCTTTGCATGCCTTACATTAATGTCCATTATCAACAGCAATTATTGCTTTGCCAAAAAATAAGAAATGAATAGGAAAAAAGGATCAGTTAATAATATAAAGGAGAGGCATATGAAAAGTCAGCATATTTAAACTTCAAGCCTTTACCCTGTTTTGTTTATATTAGTTCTCTATTTCTATTCTAAATTTTCAAAGATGAAGAGTTTTAAAGAGAAAACATTGATGATGAAATTGATATTACAAACGAAACACAAAATGGTCACACCGTCAATGTAGGAGCGAAATCGTGGATTGAAGAACTAGGAAGTCAATAGCATAACCAAAAGTGTGATGTCGACAAAACATTGAATGAATTGTTTGGTTTATCTTATGATAGCTTATTAACAGAGGAGGAGGAGAAAAATCACAGTTCTAACTGATGGTAGCTTTGTTTTTGTGAAGTTATGTCTCGTATTTTTCGACTTTTTTTTCCTAGTTAAACATTGTTTTTGTTTTTAGTTATGTTTAACAAATAATGTGTTGCAGGACGTTTTGATGGAAAAAATGACATTCACCTTATGGAAAATGTTAGAAACCCTTTATGAGACTAAGTTTCTGGCTAGCCAATTAGTGTTGAATCATTGGTTGTACACGTTTCGCATGAACGAAGATGAGCACCTTATAGATCACATTAGTCAATTTATTACTCTTTTGAATTATTTAAAGAGCGTTAAGGTTCAGATTGATGATGAAGATCATGTTATGCTATTATTGTGCTCTTTACCCTCTTCATACAAGTCTTTTAGAGAGACCCTAATTTATGGCAGAGATAATCTCTCATTCAAGGATGTGAAGGGTTATTTGTTGACCTAAAACAAACTTAACAATGAGTTTGGTTCAGATAACAAGTCAGGCAAATCTCAATTTTGGTAGCATCAAGGAAGCGAGACAAAAGATGTCGCTATTGTAAAAAGTTAGGTCACGTCAAGACAGATTGCTGCAAACTACTAAATAAAAGGGTTGCTGTGAGCAATGAGGAAGATTTAATAGGTGCTAATTTGACCAATGACAAGGGTGATGATTTCTTGTTGGTGTCAACAAGTGAAAGCTCTAAGCTTACATCCGAGTGGATCCTAGATTCGGGGTGTTCTTTCCACGTGTCATAACAGGGACTGGTTCTCCACTTATAATTTAGTTGAAGGTGGTGTTCTACGCATATGGAATGGTTCACCCAATAAGGTAACCGATATTGGTACTGTTCAAATCAAAATGCATGACGGGACAATTAGGACACTGTCAGATGTCAAGCATGTGTTTGACTTAAATAAAAATCTTATTTCCTTGGGAATTTTGGACTCGAAGGGTTGTAGAATTAACATGTCCTTAGTCTAATCGAAAAAGAGCAAACCAATTAAAAGACTAATATGTCATTTATCAAGTCCAATTGGAGAGACGCCTCGTCTTAGGCATCGGAGCGGATGACTCCCAGAAGATAGAGACAGAGATATGACTGACTGGACTCCCAAAATAAATCCTGAATCCATTTATAAATTTATTCACTTGTGACATTCATAGTGTGGCATACCTAAATTCTGAGTGGATGACAGACTATGTATGCTTGACTCGTACACTTTGATGCAAGTAAAAGCCTGAGTGCAAATAGATAAGGAACCGAAAGCTAATGCGTTGGGTGTACGGCTTTAGTAGTATGTAGCGTCATTCCCAATATTGGAATTCATAGCTCAAAACATGGGTAAATGATATCATCTCATTGACATTACATGGTTGATGAAAAGTAAACGTGGTCATGGGTCGTTCGTCTTTGTGATGGATGACTTGATCAGTATTTGATAGTGCTTGGCTTTTCATGAAGGAAGATGAATTGGTTACCATGATATAAAATAGGATCATATTGGGAGAACGGATATTATCCCAAAGAGATCAAAGATATCCTATGAGGGTAACACACTTATGACAAGGACATTGGATGAGCACTGAGTAGTTGCTTTCGTAATGATATTTTGTTGGGGAGAGCTTAGTCACGATACTATAATGGAATGATTTCGTGACTAAATGAGTTGATAATTAATAGGCGAAAAGTAGAACTTAATTATAAATCATTTGAGCCTCAACTATATATGTCCAATTGGTCCCTCCATTAGCTCGTTGATTCCAGAAATAAATCTGTCTAGTAGTTTCGGGTATATTTTTCGAGTTCCGAGCGTGAAACTAGGAAATTTATAGGGTTTCTAGTAATTTTTAATTTAATTTATGAGGTTAATTTCATCTAAAATCGATTAAACAATAATTCAAAAAAATAAAAAAAATTTGGAAAATTAATTTTAAAGTAATTAAATAATTATTAGTGAAAATAATTAATTTGGGTCGAAAAATAATTTTAGAATATTTTTTATTGGGGGTTAATTTAAGTTAAATTTAACTATTAATTAAATTGGATTTAACTGTAAAATAAGGGAAAATTTAGAGTATTTATATGGCAAATAAACCTTAAAAGTTAGAATTTTGGAGGGAAATTTACATCAGATTAGAGAGCTATAAAATTCATTTTCTTTGCATGGTTTTAAATATCTATCATCAGAGAATAGATCCAACCAATTTTCTTCTCTAAATACTCTCTCAATTCACCCGAAATTATTCTCAAAAGTAGCCAAAAATATTTTGAAATTTCTCAAGTTTCATAAATCATGATTTTCAATCAACGAATTTAGAGCGAATCAAAGGTAATCTTCAATCCTAAACTTATTTTTATGATGATTAGAAACATTTTTACATAATTGAGAGTCAATTAAAGGATTTTTATCAATGTCATCTTCTTTCAAGAACACATGGTTCTTTAATGGTGGATCTTGAATTTTGAGAGGAAATCCACAAATCAATGGGTGTTCCAACTCAAAATGGATCTATTAAAATATTTTTGGTCTTATTTATCCCACCCAGTTTAGCAACTTTTAGGGAAATGATACAAAAAAAAAATATTTTTTTCACGCCAGAAAAATTATTTTCTGATGAATTATATACTGATAGGAGTTTTATCAATGAACTAAGAAGAAATTTTAGTAAGGAGTTTATAAAAAGATTCGAATCTTTTGATCTGGGTATACTTGAAAAAAGGACTCGATTCTCTAATAATGAAACTAAAAGAGAATACATGCCTAAACTATATGATCCTTTCTTACATGGACCCTACCGCGGAAGAATTAAAAACTGGGGTTCTCCTTTAAGCATAAATCAAACTTATAAAAAAAACATGGATCTGTTTTGGATAAATAAGATTCACGCTCTACTTCTTACTACTGATTATTACGAACTTGAACAGACACTAGATACACTCAATATAAAATCATTAGCAACAGAAAAAGAACTCTCTTTATTAACATTGACAGAAGATGAACAGGGAAATATCAATTTCGAGGATCGAGTCAAAAATTTAAAATTTTTATTCAATTACTAGGATGGGTGACCTCCTAGGAAGTCCTCGTGTTACACCCCTCCCAGTTTATTTTATATTTTATATTTTATTTTTAGTTGCGTTTTCTAAACATCATTTAATTAATTAGTTATTTGCGTTTTATGAAATAAATCATGTGGTCGAATTTACATTCAAATTAGAATAAGGGGCAGCCTTTATGTAAATAGATTGTGCAAGGATTGACGAGTTCGATCATACCAGCACTAATGATTAAACATGATTTGTGAGGTAATTTGAAGAAATCTGAATTTCATCAGCTTCATGAATCGATTTTCTGGATTTTTGTGAAATTGATTTAAATGTGAAATTAGTACTTAGTATAAGTGTTTAGTCTAGTATTGATGATTGAAGGTGTTTAGGAGGGCTGGAGAGATAGATTTTGTGAGGAATCAAGTTTTCAACTTGATGTTACAAATCCAGTAAGGTATCTTTGTGAGAGAATTTTGATTAGTTTAGTTAATTAAAATTTGTGTTTATTATAGTAGTGGAAAGGTGGTAATGTCTACTTTACCTCTGTTGAAGCTCCGTATCTTGAAGAGGATCGATATAATCAAAATTGAAGCTTCAAATTTCTTAGTTGATCACTTATTGTGATAGAATAAAATTGTGTAGTGAGTGTTTTTGTAACAGCCCGATTTAGGGCCTAGTCGGAATAGTAGTTGCAAGACCATAAATCCAAAGTAGAAATATAAGTGTTATGGTTTTTATGAGGTCTATGATATGTTTGCATGGTTGTGTGAAAATTTCATGAAGAAATTTTATGATTTAGTGATCAATTTATCTTTTAAGACTAAATTGCAAAAGTTGAAAAAAAAAAGAGATTCTAGAAGTTTTAAGTATGAGATAGCATTAGAAAATTTATTAGAGGTCCTTATTTAGTAATTAGACCATTATATCTTAGATGGACAAAAATGGACATGGAATGGAAAAATCTCAAAGATTGGCCTTAAGGGCATTTTAGTCATTTAGTTAATAAATTAATAAAAAAGAAAAAAGAAGTCAAAATTTTTGTCCATCTTCTTCCCTAAGTGCCGAAAATTGAAGAGAAGCCATATCTAGGGTTTTGTTCATTTTCAAGCTCAAAATAAGTGCATCTTAGCCCCGTTTTTAATGTTCTTTACATTTTTTAGATTCTCGTAGCTCGATTTAGCTATTTCTAGCCATATTTTAAGCTATAGTTCATGTTTAAAAACTTACGCATGTATGACATGCATGTATTTTTATGTTTAATGGAGGAATATGAAAGTTTAATGTGTGATGAACATCTTTCTGTAAGTGAATTTTCATATAAACACCTAAAAAGGACCTATTTATAAAAGTGATAAAATGTGTAGTAAAAATAAGTTTTGAAGGAAAATTTGAGCTATTATAAGCTTAAAATAGGTTCAGCTAGACTTGGGTAACAAGAAAATGAGTACATTTCATCATACGAGCCTAGGGACCATTTTGCAAATATGTAAAGTTTAGGGGTAAAATTATAATTTTTTCCAAAGTATGATTCATGGGCTGTTTTAGTCAATATAATAATTAAATAAGTGAAATTTGTCATTATAGATCAAGAAACACGAAGTCCAGACCTAAACCGAGGAAAAAATAAGGTGATAGACTAAATTGAACAACTATCAATATTTTGGTACCGAGGCCAGTTTGTGTGTAATAAATTAACATTATGTCATCGTGTATTTAAATGCTTGATATTACATGAAATGTATATTCTTTTTATGAAATTGGTTAATGAGGTCTCGATGAAAAAAATGATGAAGTTTTTCTATATCAAAGTCCTGGTTGAACCTTAGGAATAGAAAGGATACCCTTGTCACGACATTAGATTAATAAGGTCCCGTATAAGACTATATCTGGGATATGGCCTCGGCACCAAATTGAGATCCCATGTAAGATCATATCTGGGATATGGCATCGGCATCGAATAGTGATTCCGTGTAAGACCACATCTGGGACCTGGCTTCGGTATGAAATCGTGTAAGACCATGTCTGGGACATGGCATCGACATGCGATCTCATGTAAGACCATATCTGGAATATGGCGTCGACATTGGTATGAGATCCCGTATAAGACCATATCTGGTATATGGCATCGGCATCGGCATCAACATGTGATCCCATGTAAGACCATATCTAGGATATGGCATTGGCATCTTACTATGTGTATGACAATTTCCGAGTATCATTCGTTATTCCAAGTGGTTCAACGGGGTAAAGAATTAAATTTTATGTTAAAAATGGAAAAAGGGCTAAAGTTGGGACATGGCATCGACATGCGATCTCATGTAAGACCATATCTGGAATATGGCGTCGACATTGGTATGAGATCCCGTATAAGACCATATCTGGTATATGGCATCGGCATCGGCATCAACATGTGATCCCATGTAAGACCATATCTAGGATATGGCATTGGCATCTTACTATGTGTATGACAATTTCCGAGTATCATTCGTTATTCCAAGTGGTTCAACGGGGTAAAGAATTAAATTTTATGTTAAAAATTGAAAAAGGGCTAAAGTTATGTGATGGAGTGATACAGGTACATATGCGAAACTCACGAGAAATGAGTCCGGTATGTGATATGCCGTCGGTAAGAGTAAGCATGAGTAAGCCATGTCAATGTTGCTTGATAATTTTGTGTTAATTCATTATATAATATGTGAATGTTATTACAAGATTTTATGTTGTTATCTATTACATGCAAACTTACTAAGCTTTATGCTTACTCCTTCTCTTTTCCCTTTCCTTGTAGTATCGCTAAGCTAGCTCGGGGACCGAAGGACGTTGGAGCTTGATTCACACTATCAACCTATTCTTTTGGGTATAGTAAAGTTTGATTATTTTGGGTATGGCATGTATAGAAACTTGGTCATTTTGTTATATGTCATATTGGTTAGCCAATGTGTTGGCTATTAATGTTAATTATTTCATTTTGTAAATGGCCATTGGAATTAGCCAATACTAGTTAAGATATATCTATTCAATGGTGATGAAATTCATGAAGTGTAAGCTTGCGCAATTGAATGAGTAATGTGTGAAGTATATGCATGATGAACGCAGTGTGAAATTAAGGTGTAGATGTCTTGATTGTGGATATTAGAGATGCATTATTTTTATGCTATGTGTTGCTGGAAATGGTATAAGTGTGGTTACTTTTCAGGGTGGCAAATGGCTTGGTAAATAGCCTTATATTTGTCCACACAGGTAGACACATGGGCGTGTGTCTAGGCCATGTGTGACACACGGTCAACTCCGTAGGTGTGTTGATAGGTCGTGTGTCCCCTACATCCAAATTTAGCAAAATAGAATGCCCAGTAGTAAACACACGGGTAGAGACACGGCCGTGTGTCTCAGCCATGTGAAGGACACGGCCTCAGGACATGGGCGTGTGCCCAGGCCGTGTGAAGTCTGCACATTAATTTCGAGAATTAAATTTGCCACACGGCCTAGTACACGTGCGTGTGACTTGGCCATGTGACCCTAAATGTCTACTGACGTCATAAATAGAATGTCAAGGTTTTCACACACGGGCTAAGACACGGGCGTGTCATAGCCGTGTGAGGGACACAAGCCATAGACACGGGCGTATGCCAGGCCGTGTGAAAACCCCTGTAGGTTCGACGTAAAAATAAAATAAAATCCGCACAGACTAGGGACATGGGCGTGTGTGACCAGTTCCTTTCCACACGGGCGTGTGGCCCTGTTTTGAGCAAAAAAAATTTAAGTGTCCGTAAGCTTCCGGTTCAGCCCCGAACCACTCTATATGTATGTTTCGGGTCTCGTAGGCCTATAATAGGGACGTTATGAATACGACTGAAAAGTTTTAAGTTGAAATGAAAATTTATGGCCCAATTTTGTATGATTAAGTATGTTAAGTCCGGTAATGCCTCGTACCCGGTTCTGACGTCAAATACGGGTAAGGGGTGTTACAATTTTTAAGGGCGATTTGGTAAATTGACCCTCAATTATGTTTAATTAGTAGTTTAACTGATTATTTCAATTAATTAATTATGGTTGAATCGCTGATTTTGCAAGTTCGATATTAAGTGTGCAAAATTTGAATTTGTAATGAATAATGGTAAGTTTTAATTAGATTAATTTTAAGGATGATTTAAAGCATGTGTACTGAAATTTTTTATCATGATATGTTGGTGTTACAATTGGTAAGTGAATATGGGAAATTGGCAAATGAATTGCTTGATTTAATTGGATGTTAAATGGCTATGTTACAAGTTATACATAAGCATCTGGTCACATTAAATTGAGCATAATAACGACTGATGTATATGTTATGATTGACTGAATATATTGGCAACATGCATGGTGGATCCATTGGATATAGTTGGCATGCCATAGGATTTGTGGGTACTCACCTTTATTTGTGACATTGTGAGCATATGGCTCTAGGTGGACTGATTTGTTTGGAGTAGATAAAGGAGTGTTGAGCATGAGTCTCCACTCAATGAGTTATTTGAGGCGCTATAAGGTAGCGTGTGCTTCGGCACGCTCAACTCGATGAACTGTATTTGATATTTGTGGGAGTTTGGAGATCCGTTTATCTGATGTATGATCACCCGATTAAGCCATGAGAAGTGTATGCCAATATATTTATGTGTGATTGTTGCTATATCAATTGATGATTAAAAGCCATGAATAATTTATTTTTGGTGCTTATGGAAATTAAGTTGACATGTTTCATTATTTTGGTAGATAATTGGTCAATGATTGTGAATTAAGCATGAATTGGATGTTGATTTACTAGTTGTTTTTATCAACAGCCACTGAGCTTTTTAAAGTTCACACCCTCACAATTTGTGCATATAATCGTCGAGCTTGAGGAGCTGAGGAGTTGTGCAAGAGATTTCCAAGAGATTTAGGCTTGGTAGAGACTTTATTACACATTTTAAAGACTGTAGCAGGGCATTGTGGAACTCCCGGGAATTAGTTTAATTTTGGTTGTAATTGGACATTGGACATTGGAAGTTGGACATTTTATTTGGATGGCTTTATAATAATTTTGAGGCATGTTTGAGTTTATTTATTGAATGATTTACGGAGTTTTGATGCTTGATAACATGATGATTGATAACACGGTGTGTGAGGCATGAAATTTATACTAATGAATGTTTAAATAAGCTTCTTTGGAGTGGTTTACTAGCGACTAAGGTAAGCCACTTGTTTGATTTATTTAGTGTCTGATGTGCATGAAATTAATTGTCTAATTTTATTTAATTGAGGCTTAATTGATGTCAACAAATTCAATTGAAGGTGTATGTATATGTATGTTAATCAATCGTAGTTAAATCGGGTTTAATTGGCCATTAAAATATGCAAAATCGGGTTTTAAAATGAGTTTTTCACAAAAATAGGTGTAGTGGTTTTTACACGAGCATGTGCCTATTCACATGGGCGTGTGTGGGGTTGCACACGGGCATGTGGGTAAGTGACACAGGTGTGTGGAAACTGGAGCTATCACACACGGGCATGTAAGATTTCCATATGGGGGTGTGCGAACTGCCTAAAAGTTTTTCACGACAAGAACACAACCATTTAATGACACACAGTTTGGGGACATGGCCGTGTGGGTTTTTGGGGGTTTGAATTTTTATCTTTTTAAATTGGTATTTTAATTTGTTTATGTTACAATTTAGTCCTAAAAATTGATTAGTCTAATTAGAGCCCTAGATGATAAGGAAACTTGGTAAAACTTTAGGATTAGTCTACTAATGGATAAAATTTGATAGAAACACACTTAATTTGTAATTTAGAATAGGTTCTGATAGTTTACATTTATTACAATTTAGTTCCTAATAGTAAAAATTGAATTAGACATAGCAAACGAACTCAATTTAAGCTGAAATTTTTAAGCTTACATAATTTTGACGAAAAAGAAGGTTAGTAAACATTTAGATCTAAAGTTGGGTTAGGTTTACCATATGTGGTAAAATGATGAAAATGTCATTAGGTTAAATTACCTAGGAAAAGTTTAAAATTGGCTCATAATTTACTTTCGCTTTAATAAATAACTAATAACCAGATAAGATTGAGGTGTTATCAGGTCGGGGTGTGTCTTGGTGGTCGTTAGCCGGAGAGTCACTTAAGTGGCTAATGTAACGCTTTGAGTTCAGGCCGATCCATCCATGTCGGATTTGGGGTGTCACAGCGTGTTTGAACAGAAATGAATTGAATGAATAGGAAAAGAAAAATGAGAAACATTTAAGAATGATTATGGTTTTCTTCGAAATGGAGAAATGAAATCATTTGGAAATGAAAGTAGGTTTCTAAAAATTAAAATGAAAATGGAAAGTATCCATTTGCAATCCTATTAATTTTACGATCTGATGTCCAATTTTCAAGTTCAATTACTCATTAGGTCAATTGTCTAACTTGAATATTAACTTTCAAAAATATCATATTAATTTTAATTGATTTGCTTAATTTAATTTTACTTTATCAAAATTAATTTTTCCAAAAATCACTTAGATTTTCCAAATTAATTTTTCAAGAAAATTCTTTAATCAAATTCTCCAGTTGAACAATTCTCAAGACCACCTAATTTAATTCCATGTCGAATAAATCGACTCAATTATATTATTCCTAAAGTCATAGAATTTTCTTCTGATTCAAATGCAGTCCGATCGAGCTTTTGTTGAACTAGTGGAGGGACCAATCGAACATATACAATAAGGCTCTAGTGATTGCAATTATGTCCAGGAGCATCATTCCGATAATTCACAATTACTTAATCATGGAGTCAGTCTACAAGAAGTAACATGATTGAAAACTTATTATTGTATACTCTTTACAAAAGCAATTCATCCAACTGCTTTGTCCAATGACCTCGTCATATGTGTGTTACCCTCATTTGATATTCTTGATTCCTTTGAGTTAAATCTGTTCGCTCAATACAATCCTATTTTATCTCATTGTCACCATTGTGTCTCCTTAATGATTAATATGATCATTGTCAACAAATGACTGTGATAAATTGCTCGTTCGAGAACAAGCAACTCATGACGACTGTAACAGCCTGATTTAGGGGCTAGCCAGAATAGTGATCTCGGGATCACTAATCAAGATTTGGAAATTTATTTTCATGTTATATTATGAATTAGAACGTGATAGCATATGTACATGAAAATTTTGGTGCTTTAATTTTAGCGATTTCATGTTTAATCTCGAAAAGAACTATATTGCGTAAAGCGCGAAAGTTCCATTCTATAATTAAAAGTGCCAAATGACTATAGATTGTTATTTGGAGGTCTTTAAAGGGCAATTAGACCCCCAAATGTAGTATGGCCTGCCATAGGAGACATAGATAGACAAGGTTGGTCAAAGTTGGTATTAGTTGGTAACTTGTTGGGCTAGTATTAATAAAATAAAGAGAGAAAAAGATATCATCTTTTCTCCTATCATCTTCCACAGAAAAATTGCAGCAAATAAGAGGTAGAAAACTTCAAAAATTTCAGCAAACTCTCATCCATTCAAGTAAGTGTTCTAGTGAACTTTTCTTGAGAATAATTGTACTTTTGAGACCCCTAAAGCTTAAGCTTTCAAATGAGGGGACTATTGTGCAATATGGTAAAGATTTTAAAGTCTTTCCATGAGAAATATCTTATTTATTGCTGCATTTTTATGGAAGAACTTGAGTCTTAGTTGTTAGGTGAACAACTTTTGAAAAGGGTGTTAACATGAAAAACACCAAATGAAACCTTGGTGAAAAGATTTCAAAATTTGTAGTAAGAATGTGAAATATTGATTTTTGATGATAGTTATAGGAGTATTAAATGTTCACCTAGGCTTGTTGAAGGTAGAAATGTGATTAGAAATTATTTCCGAGCTTAGGGGCAAAATGGTCATTTTGCCAAAGTCTAAGGGCAAAATGGTAATTTTATTTAAGCATGATTATTGAAATGCTTATATTAATGTAGTGATTAAATAAGCTAATTTGCTATTATAGAGCAAGAGGAGACGAGAACCCGCCTCGATCGGGGAAAGGATAAAGTCTTGGACTGGACCGAAGAAGTAGCTCATTTTGAAAACGATGTAAGTTGTATGTGAATTAATGCAGTATTATATTAGTATAATTGAGAATGCTTGGAACCATATTGATGTATTATACTCTATTAAATTGGGAAATTGATGTTGAATATGAAAATGCTATCATCTATTATGAGGGCTAGTGTAAGACCATGTTTGGAACATGGCATCGGTGTTGATACGTGTGCTAGTGTAAGACCATGTCTGGGACATGGCATCGGCCACATTATGAGGGCCAGTGTAAGACCATGTTTGGAGTATGGCATCGGCATTGAGACGAGAGCTAGTGTAAGACCATATCCGGGATATGGCATTAGCACTTAGAAGTAACCCCATATAATACCATGTCCGGGACATGGCATTGGTACCTAAATAAGACTCCCTGTAAGACCACCTCGAGGATGTGGCATTGGCTTTATACATATAATAGTGATTATAAAAACACGTCTTGATTAACCCATGTGAATGGCGGGATAAGTAGATAAATTTAAAAGTAGAGATGTGAAGGATATTTAAGTTAGGTAAATGAATGAATGAATACAGGTACTTGTGAATGAGTCACGAAGAATTGGCTCAATATGTGGCACGATATGTGCTATAAAAGGGCAATTGTTAGTGAGCATTGCCAAGAAGCCTTGACTTGTGTACGATTAGCTAATACCATGAATGGAGTATTTTTAAGAATATTATGTTTGCTATTTATTTCCATGCAACTTACTAAGCTTTGTGCTTACCCCCTTTTTCATTGCCCTTCTTCCTTGTAGTATTGCCAAGAAGCTCGGAAATCACACTATCGACAACACTTTGGTATAACAATTTTAGACTTGTTTTGAGTATGGCATGTATAGGACCTGAGTATTTTTTCCAGTTGTAATTGTTAGTTAAAGTGTTGGTTTTATAAGTCATTTTTGTAAACGGTCCTATGAGTTAGGCAAATATTTGGTAAACTCTTTCTTTTAATGAAGATGAAATTCATGAAATGTGTGCCTCTTTTATTTTCTTGTGTTTTGGAAATGAGTTCTTAGACTCACTTATAAGATAAGAATTGCATTTGTTGAATAGAAGTATGAGATTATGCATTTAGGGAAGCCATGGCTTGGTATATAACCTGCCAATTACCCACTTAGTGTGACACACGGGCGTGGGTCAAAATCGTGTGAAGGCCATGGCCAACACACGGGTGTGTACCCAGGCCGTGTGAAGTCTGCACCTTGCTCATGAAATTGTAAACCCCCCTACGGCCAGGATACACGGGTGTGTGTATAGACCGTGTGGATTAAGTCAGAATGCTTAGGTTTACACACGGGGTAGGGCCATAGGCGTACCATGGCCGTGTCGTACAAGTCAGTATAGTCCACGAGCACGAGACACGGGCATGCCTTAGAGGGCACGGGCGTGTTTCTAGACCTACACGGGCGTGTAGTCCCTGTTTAGTCCAAAAAGATTCCTGGTCTCGTGAAAGTTCATGAAAGACCCCGTTACTTCTCGGGAGTTTTCTTTTGGGCCTCTTGGGCCGAGCATTGTGAACGATGTGGTTAAATGAAATTTTATAACCCTATTCTAGATGTTTATGTAAGTTTAGATAAGTAATGCTTTAAACCCTGTTCCGGCTTGAACATGGGTAAGAGGTGTTACAACCACGTTCCATATTTATCAATCCACACAATGCCAATGAGAGGATATTATTAACTCTTTAATTGAGCTATGAATTCCACTGTTGCTAGTAAAGCCATGCCATACACAAGTCATGTGCCCAACATACCGGCTATGGGTTCGATCATCTTTAGAGCATAAGCCTCCACTTAAATCAAAGCACATGAGTTGCATACTCATGGTCAGTGACTAACTTAGGATTTAGGTAAATCACACCATGAAGATCACAAATGAATTCATTCAGAATTAATTCATCTAGTCCAACGTATCATTCTATCAATAAATACATCTATGTCTCTACTCGTGGAATCAAATGCTCTGATAGTCAAGACTAGCCATCTTCCCAATTGGAATTGTAGACGACATAATAATTCTTCTCAGTATTTGAATCAAATGCTCACTTTGATTCTTTTACGGGATTACGGACCCATTTAGATTATCTACTGAAGTAAGTTGTCTTTTTAATAATGTAAATGTTCTTTACAATACCACCTATCTTCAGTTTGAACTTTAGATAATCAATGAGCTTACTTGTCACAATTTCGCTATGCATGTCAAATATAAAAGACATAAATACAAAAAAAAAAAAACATAATATTGAAATGTGAAATTAACTTTATTTATTTATTCATCGTTCAAATAAATAGAAAATATTTAAATATTTACTACAATATAGGCACATTTCCCAAAAACCCTTACACGCCATACGAGTTCCCTAGAACTCATTCATCCTACACACCGGGCTATGGATGAACCACCAAATATTGCAAGTTAATATGCTATCATATGGTTGTGAATGCACAATATTATTGCAAATAAAAGTTTCCAGATAATGGGTGGGTGAACCACCAAAGATTACAGGTTAATACGCTGCCAGATGGTTCTAAATACACAACATTTTTTGCAGATAAAAGCTGCAAGATAATATGTGGATGAACCACCAGATTCGCATATTTATAGTTTTCCAAATGGTTGTGAATACACAACATTTTTGCAGATAAAAGTTGCCAGATAATATGTGGATTAACGACCAGATTTTTAGATTTATAGTTTGCCAAAACTTGCTCCTTACAAATCATCCCAACCCATGCAACAAAATAAGGCATGTTAAAAACAAATCATAACAGAACAAACATTATGATTAAAAATAATCAAATATTGCAACAATAAATATGCTTTCAATCAATTAGTTCAGTGGCAGAATCATATATTCTTTAAAAGTTCAATTTAGTTGTGTCTTAAGGCATATTATACGAAAAAATCGTAAGTACATATATAATAAACATGATTACTCACAAATCATGCAATTGGGTATATATTTAATATTAATATAGTCAATTAAATTCAAGCATTATTCATACTATCTAGAACATAATTGCATAAATTAAATACTAAAAATAGTTTGAGAATCTTCAGGGACCAATATGTACAAAACATAAAATTTTAGGCAAAATTGTAAAATTTAATAAATAAGGGCACATGGTCGTGTGGCCAGGCCATGTGGAAGGGTTACATGGCCGTGTGGCCAGGTTGTGTAACAAACTAAGACCGTGTGGAAAATAAAAAAATTAAGGTACAGAAAAGACACGCCCATCTCGCCAACCGTATGGAAAAAGTTCAGGCCGTATGATAAGCGAAAATCACAGGGTTTCAATGGCACATGATTGTGTGGGAGGTCATGTGGTCTGGGTTGGGTTCGAATTTGCCTCGATTTTCTCGTAAAAGAACACACACCTGACTTTCAGGTCTCATATGACGATCTTTACGTCCACATTTGATTCGATCACCTACAATAGGTCTTTTTATTGACAAAAACACAAGAATTACTATCAATTTCTAAGGTTTACCAAATTTATTAAGATTTTCAAGAAAGTTAGTAAAAGATTCAAAATCGATTGAAAGATTGACACGAACGTTATTTATTTTAGAATTCTAGGGTTCTACGAAATTAAAAATAAGAATTCTTATCGATCTTGGCATGTTAGAAATGGATTTTGACAGCGTTACGCTAAAACAATATGAAGAATGGATTGAACTGGTAAAATTCAGGTTTGAGATTTCAACAATAAATTTCCAACAAAAGAATATAAAATTTTATTAAAAGAAAAAGTGGGAAATAAAATATCAAAGATGTATTTAAAGAAGAGAGAAAAGAAATTCTAAAAAAGGTTGAAAAAAAATCAAAATTCTATTATGATTAGGAAGGGACTAAATGCTAGGTTAGGCAAACTTTAGAGGGTTGATTTGGTAATTTAAACATTCTGTCAAAATTAATAAAAATGGAAGGAAATTGGCGTGATTTAAACCTCCGCCCTTCCATCCCATGGATAGATAGAGAAGGATGGCAGAGCTTTTGGTTTTTTCATGTTGTCAAAGAGTTGAACAATGGATTTTTCGTGTTGTCAAAGAGTTAAACAATGAAAATAGATGGCGAGTGCCTGGTCGAATTGACTGGGTCATGTAGGAACAAGGTTCAAGTCTACTGGTCTGTTAGGATGCCACAGCTGCATACATCACTGCACTTCTACTTGACACTTATCGTAATGATAAACGGCTCGTCTCGCTGTAACCTTCTCTTGAATTTTCAAAACTTCTGTCACTCAATCCCCACACCCCTTGCCATCTCGCCTGTGCTAACAGAGGCTTTGGAAAGTCGGAATAGAAGAGCATTCATCTTGGGGTGGGCTTACTACTTAAATGCTTTCAGCAGTTATCTGCTCTACACTTGGCTACCCATGCAAGGGGAAAATACGCTAAGGCCTTACAACTGAACCACATTGAATATATATACTAGCTTGAGTTTGTTCCCTAGTTGCTGAAAATAAAAGAGGTAACATGAAAAAGGTGGGACTTGAACCTTGGCTCTTTAGGGTATTTACTAAACTCTCTTCCACCTAGATTAAGGCTCAACTTTTGATGGTTTTATTAATTCTAACCCTATGATTTTTGGGGTGTTATAGCTTTAGTTCCTCTAGCAACCACCGAAGCTTAGCCATCCTCTGGCACATCTCCTCAGAATCCGATGGAGTAGATAGCTCATTATCTGCAGTAGGTTATTGCTTTCCTAGTTACATTGCCAGCTCTGTCGATTGTCATTGCTATTCCCTTAGACCTAGCTTCTCAGCAATAGCCTTTTGGGTCCCAAGTACATGTTCCGGAGATGCAAGAAAAGATACAGTATACACATGGATTTTTACATGGATGCCACATGCCACAAAAGCAATTATATTAATTTTAAAAATTCAAAAAATTATTTAAAAAATTAAATTTAAAAAAATTCAAGAATCATAAAAAAAATTAAAATGTTTTTAATTTTAAAAAATTATTTAATTGCTTAAGTGGCATATACGTGGATACCATATCAGCAAAGTTAACAGATGTTAACTTTTCCATCCATTTTGGAGTGATTTGACAAACAATGTAAGTTAAAAGGCTAAAAGAGGTGAAAAATTAAATGTAAAACTAAAATGACTTTTTTTTTTTTTAAGTTAAAGAGTCAAACCACTCATTATGCCAAAAAAATTAAGAATTAAATTTAGATTATAAAATTTATCTAGTACATCACTTAAAATTAAGTACTAAATATAATTAAACTGTTCGATAAATATCAACTTTAATTTATGAAATTTTAATTTTACTTTTTTATCATAATTTTTTTTAAAAAAATATGCTATTAACAAAATCTAATTTTAAACAATATTATTTTATAAAAGTATTTAAAGGATAATATAGACTGGGTAATATTTTTTTAAAATAATATTGTTTTTATTTAATATTTAGTAATTATATGTTAAAGGCATGAGTTTGAGTGTGTTGAAGCATATTATCCTCCTATTTAAAGGTTGGGAGGGGCTATGGGTAATTATAGGCATTGTATCAAAAATATCATATATGAATGCACTGAAACACAATTAAATAAGATTTCGAAATCTCTAAGAGAAAAAATTAAACAATTAATGTTGAAAAGAAAAAACAAAATAAAATCACCCTCAATGAATTAAAACAATTTTTTAAATTTCATGGCAATTTTCTATTGCTAACATTAAGGTTATTTTTGGCCACCTTTTCAATGTTTTTAAGCCACGAGGAACGAAACAACCTGACTATATCTTTCAATACTTTTCAATAGTATAGATTAGAATTGTTGATAGCGGGATTGGGTTTAGGTTTTAACCGAGTTAAGTAAAAACTTTAGGTTTGACTCAAAAAATATCCTAAAATTTTATTTAAGTTTAGTTCGAATAAAAATATTAAAATTCGAGTTTGGTTTGATTCACTCGTATTAAATTTTTTTATATAAAATAAATTTTAAAAATATAATACATCAAATACACTAAAATATTAAAATAAATGTTTCCCAATAAATGGAAATTTTTTAAAAAAAAATACTTAAACAACATTATGATAAATGCAACTTAACAAGCAAATACTTCTAAAATAGTAGTAAAATTAATAATAAAACAAGAGTTATATAATATCCAAACAATAACAACAAAATAGTAACAATATAATAGTGAAATGATTGCAAAACAGTAAAAAAAAAAAAGTAAAAAATAGTAGCATATTTTTTTTTATAAATTCTAGTCGGCCTCAAGTCTAGCCAAAAAAAAAGCTTGCCCAAGGCCCGGTTATTTTAGAAAACAGGTCTTATTTTTTTTTTTATCTATGCCCATTTTTCAGATTTATAATTTTGCTCAAATTCTTTACTTTTAGGACAAACCTTTAAATGACTCAATCCATGAACAAGTGACTCAAGTCAAAGTTTATTAAGCTAAGCTATAATGAATAACAGTAAAGGGGGTCAAATTGGAATCTTTAAACAGGTCCAAATCACAAAATATTATCAAAATTCATCTTCAAATTTCTTTTGTTCTAATTCATTCACCTATTCTATTAAAAATCTAAATATAAGTAAGAATTAAATAATTAATCATTCAAAATCATAAAACACAAGAAAATATGTCATATAATAAATATAAATTACCTGATGCAGAAAAATCAACAAATGACCTATCTTCTATCTTCAAATTGCCAATAATGGTTACATAAACATAGAAGCATCTATAAATTCAAAATCTGAGAAGATTTACTGAAGTATATTTGAGTTGTAACATCAAATAGGTAACCCCACCCAACTATGAACTAATCCATTATTGGATGTTGGCTAAAGAATATATACTGCCAACTGCCACGCACCCATTTGCCTCAGGCTGAGACCGACTGTGGAAAACGACTCAACCTTGGAGAAAAAATAAAGGAAAACTCTTATCACACACACCTCAATGCTATACATACACAAGTGAAATAATTAAAAGACACAAAGTGGTATATGCAAAAATTTCTCTTTCATGAACAGAGTCTGGGCAGGGGTCTTGCATTACTATGGGTTAATACTTTGGCTTTCATGATTTTGGCCATTTGGGTCTGCATTTTCTTACACACTTTCTCCAATTCCATCACCCTCCATTGCATCCCTTGTAACTGTGCTCTGAGCTTTTCATTGTAAACTACAACTTGTTCCCTGCCCCTATCTTCCTTTGCGGTGAAATCCGTATAATGCTTGGTATTGTGAATGCCCTCAACCAAGTTCTTAAGCTTCCATTGCTGTGAAATAAGAGCTTGCACTGCGCTTGTTGATGGGAATTTTGTGTTTTGAGAAAGGTGCATGCAGGCCTCACTAGAGAGCTTCTTATAGTTCAATCCACCACATATCCTTATTTTTTCTACTTCAGACAACCCTGTATGAACCTAATGAAAGCAATCCACATGAAACGAAAGCATATTTAATCCACATGAAATGACAGCATATTTAATCCAAATGAACAAAAAAAAGTACATATATAAGGAACCTTTTATAAATGATATCAAAGTCTACCTCCAAATAAATGTCCATGGCATGGTACAATTCATCCCATGAGTCCCTGGCAGAATTCGGCAGCACCATTACCAAAGCTGAAAACTTGGATGATTTTAGGCAACGATCCGGAGCTACTTCTGTTATGTACAGATCTATCAAGCTAGCTACCTTTTTCATTCGTATTGGAGATAATTCCGAGACTCCTCCACGTAAAAATGCCTTGAGGAACCTAAGAACAAGGTTTACATCATACAGATAACTTCTCCCGTATGATGGAATTAGGAGATTGTCGATTGTTGCTTGATCTAGTTGAGAACCTATCATACTCTCCAACTTGTTCCTGCAACTTTTGCTTATGTTGGAACGCAGCACCGGACGAAGAACGCCAAACAAACTCTTGAACGAAATAGAACTCGGATCAAGAGTGTAAAGCATATCGATCACAATTTCTAGAACTTCACGTTTCTCATCCGATGAGGCCGTATAAAACTTCGACTTCTGGTAATAGAAGAGGAAACCACTGACGATGACATGATTGTACCCCCGAGACACCATAGATTTCACCAGCATTTCAATCAAATTGGGACTCAATGCCGAAAGGTCTTCGAACCACCAAGGTGCTCGAAAGAGGCCGTTTTTGGAGCTCTGGGTACTCCTAGTATCGAACGAAATCCGAAGCCCTGAGCTATCTGGAGAAGAAGTAGATGCACAAGCGGTTACTTCACTAGCCATGGCAAGCCTCCCAACAAGTGAATCCAAGCATTTCTCAAGTATACCAGAAGAGGTAGCAGTCCGCGGTGAATCTTGGTAATGCTTCAAAGCAACCAAAAGATCAGACCATGTCCAAAAACTGAGCTCATCAATGGAGTCCTTGGTTTTTTGTAATAGATTACAGTTCCCTGTCCCTGAGACAGAAATGTTCATCTCCATGGATTCAACAGCAGAAAATATGGCAATACAACAACAATGAACAAATTATTAAAGAAAACATAAAAAGTCTAGCAATGATAAAAATTAGGATTCCATTTGATGCTACCTAACCAGACTCTTGGTTTGTCCTCAAGCATGCTTGTCGGTATGTACCGGGGTATCAGCAATGGAATAGGATCCTCCATCCCGAATCCAAATAATCCAAAAACAAGAATGAACCAAGAAAAGAGTAAAAACGAGGATCAGAAATGAAGATGTCAATGTTAACAGTAATTCATGTTTAATGCTATGAAAGCAACCCTTAGTCCTTTCCCAAAATCATCCAAAACTACAGCAATAAATAAGGGAAAAAAATGGGCAAAAGTCTTGAACAAAGAGAGAAGGGGAAAAAAAGGGAATATCTACTTATATGACCCACACGTAGATGGGAAATTAAATGATAATGGTACAGAAGAAGATAGTATCTATTCCACATTTCTGAAAGGGCAAGAATCAAAAGAATATAAATATGATGGATTATGAATCACAATCACCCCAAACATTTATTCCCAATTTTAGTCCAAGCAATCTAGCATTATAAATAATTGAATCAAATCAGGAAAATGGCGAATCAAACATTTTGTTTTTCCTCCAATTATGATAATCACAAGTATCGTTTTGACTTTTGTGATAAGAAATATTGTGCAATATCCTATATATTATTAGAATATATTTAGATGCGTGATCAAGAGAATTTAGAAATGTACTAAAAAAATGGGGTAAGAGGTCAGACCGAACCAGATGTTCAAAGCTACAGTAATATAATCATTTTTTTTGATTTGCTGGCTTTACTTGTCTCTTGTTCCCTGTTTCTCGCTGCCAGTATCTAGACCCTTGCATAGGGTTGACAAAGATATCCTTAAAATCCAAGTTAATTTATATTTTAAATTACTACCATTATTTAAACTCCCGAGTGTTATAAGTGTTAGAAGTTAAGTGGATACTAACTCAGTTAAAAAATTACAAGAATATTTTTTTGTAATATTATTAGAAGGTATTTTAGTCTTTTTACTTTTTAAAAAATCAATAAAAATATACATAAATAAGATCCAAGTTAATTTATATTTTAAATCAATACCATTATTTAAACTCTCGTGTGTTATAAGTTAAGTGGGTACTAAGTTAGAAAATTACAAGGATGTCTTTTCGTAATATTATTAGAAGTTATTTTAGTTTTTTCACTTTTTAAAAAATCAATAAAAATATGCATAAATAAGAAGAATTAAACCCCACATCAAATACATTAATAAAATATTTAATTTACCACTTAACTAAAATTTTATTTTAATATTTCCCTACATTTTATTTTTATTATCCATATTTTATTACCTCCCTCAGTTGTATATCTATACTATTAATAAAACTTCTGACTGAGTTGATGCCAATACCAACTCAATTAAGAAATTATGGAAATATCCTTCTATAATTAAAATAAATCATATTATTTGAAGGTATTTGAGTCTTTTTACTTTAATATCGTACATATTCTTTATGTTACTATGATTAATTAGTTCAGACTTTATTGCATTTTATTTTTAAATATATATATATTTGTATTCTAAATATGTGGTAAGATTTTTAGAATATTTTGTTTGATTTTTTTAATTTATCATTTATCACGGGCATTAAGGCGTTAGGTACAATTGTAATTATAAAAAATATAATTAGAATTAGAATTACTCATCGAGGTGGTGAGTTAGGGGAATAGGCATGGGCTTTCTTTCTCAAAATAAAAAATTGTTCATTTAGTGTTTCTAAAATTGGTAAAACTTTAAGTTAATCCAATAATAAAATTGTATTTTGACATACTAAAATTAAAAATTCAATTCTGACCCCTCTAAGTATGAAAAGTTTATAATTTAAACCTTTGAGAAATTGTAAGATTTTACGATAATATAAAGATAAAATTATATTTTAGCTCTCTTAAAAAATTATAATTTAAATTTGATTCCGCATAAAAAAAATTTTTTGACTCCACCATTGATCAACCATTATAAGGCATCATCAAACATATAATCAAAATATGTTCAAATAAAGTCAGCATACTTTGTGACTTAAATTAAAATAAAATTTAGAGAGAACTTGTATATGGTAGGATTTCAACCTAAAATTTTTATAGGTGTTGTAACAGCTCATTTTTTAGTAGTACCGGAAACAGTGGTTTTGAGACCCTATATTCCAACAATTGAGTCGGTAAATATATTTATGAGTCTATAATAGAGTTATATTGAATTTTGATTTGATAAATTTGTTAATTGAAAAGTTAGTTAAAGTACAAGTGGTTCGACCCTAAAGTCAGTGATTTTTGAAAATAAGGTATCAGGACCTCATATCTGTAAACCAAGCCTTAAATATTTACGGAGTTGTTATGTAGGTGAATTGAATTTTAGATAGGTAATTTTTCTGAATTAGTGACTAATTAAGGTACAATGACTAAATCGTAACAACCGTAAAAGTTTCTTGCTATTGATTTTTAGTGATTAAAAAGACTTTACTAGTGATTTTTAAGGACTTAAATGGAAATTAGGCCATTTAAGATGGTACTTGACGGATTAGTGGTTATTTTAAAGGTAATATATGTTAAATTTTGTTTTAATTATTAAAATATATGTTAAGTTAACAAAAACAAAACATTATCTTCTCCATTTTTCTTTCTCTCACCCTATTCCACCATTTTTTAAACCTTGGAGTATTCAATCAAGCTTCTCCCTTTGCATGTAAGCTAATTCTAAGCCCATTTTTCGTAAATTTTATGTTTTTGTGATCGTTGTAGCTTAATCTAGCTAACACAGGTACTAAATCGTAAAAGTGTTAAAGTTTTGGAATGTTTTCATTGATTTTTTTATGTTTTTTATGTTAAATGGTACATTTATAAGCTTAGAAATGATCTAGGACTAATTTGTAGAGTGGAATTTGTTCGTTTTGAGTTTAAGGATTTAATTGTAATTATGTCAAATTTGACATATAATTTTTGATTTTTTTTTCTATAGGGTTATAGAAGTATGAAATTGAAATCGGATAGTAAAACGGTGCTTAAACATGATAGATATGAAAGTTTCGATTTTAGGGCCTAAATTGAATAAAATATGAAACTTTAGGGAAATTATTTAAAATGAAATTAAAAGGTCATATACATGTATTTGAGTATTATAAGGTATTTGGAATTGATAATTTGGAATTAATCGTCATATAGATCAAGATTTGGATCGATCAAAGAATAATCGAGGAAAAAGAAAAATTGTAGATTAGTCCCTAACAATTCAATCGTTGTTATTACTTGATAGTTCATAGGGTACAGTTATGTACTTATATGTATTGGTTGTGGCTGAATTTTGAAATTTATAGTGTTTGAATGTATTTTACAATGTTTACAAGTTAGTATGAAAGGTGAAAAATGGACTGATTTGTAAAGAAATGTTATGTTATGTTTATTTAGCCTGGATGAACATAGGATAGGATACAATTGGCATGCCAATAAGGTTACTCGCGCGCTTGTACCGGTTTGCACTTCAATGCCTCTGTATAGCACTACGATGCTCTCTGGTGTGGTGTAAATAACTGAGTATCTAACCTTTTTGTTTTTGTTCATCAGGCTATTCTGATTAAGTAAAAGAAATGAATGGTTTGATTATATGCTTTAGACTTGAATGGATGGAATGGATTGAATGAAATGAAAAATTAAAATATTTTGCTATATAGTAATATGATAGACTCACCTGTCTCTTGTGAATTGAAATGTCAGGTTTTAAAATGTCTTGTAAATTAATTGTATTTGTGTATTTCTTATATTTCAAGGTAAGTTACTGTATATTTTATCTATGAACTTACTAAGCATATGAAATGCTTACTCTATTTCATTTTCTATTTTCTGTAGTTGGCATTTTGCAGAACGCGTCTATCAGATCATCCCCAGAGCTCACACTATCCAGTCTTTGTCTCGGTAGTCTTTCTTTTGTCTGGACTCAGTTATGTGGCATGTATATAGGATATGTTATGCACACATGTGAAATGTTAAAATTTGAAGTATTGAATCATGAATGTGGTTTGAATTTTTGGATGGTTTGATGTTTTGTACTTTGCTGCAATGGTTAGTAATGTCTCTAGCTATGAATGAAGTATGAGCTTAACAAGTTAATGGGAGAATGCTTGAATATGTGATACTTGTGTACGTGCCTTAAAATGTTTAGATGTTATTTTAAGTGGTAATAGTTTTGAACTTTAAATGATGCTTAACTTGATTGGTAAATGAGTTGTGTAATAAGATGTGCACATTGACATTTTTTGTCAAGCAAAGGATGAAGCTTAAATGGCATATTTTAAATGTGTTTTGGTTGGGTTTGGAATGTTATAGGTGAATGTTAAGTTTTGTTTGAGTAGTTGATGAGTGCATAAGTTAATAAGTTTAACAAAGTGTTCATGTCATGTGGGATAGCTTAAATGGTCTTGTAATCGGCTAAATGGATCTATTGATATGTGTTTAGGATGGTTTTGTGCAGGTTTAAATGACCATTTATGCACCATTTTAGGTAAATGGTTTGGCTTGGCATGAAGTAGGTATCAAATGGTCTTATTTTACCAATACAGAATCCTCGTCGCAACCTTGGCCAACAGCCTATGACTTCCTGGCGTCAAGTGGTTCGATGTCGTGACGTGACTCACTGTTTGCCAACGTCACGACGTGGGAATGGATTGTCACGACGTGGAGTCCAAATTTTCTAAACTTCGTATTTTGGTTCTAATTCATACCCGGGTCATCAATAAAGCTTCTGTAGGCTCGATTTAGTCTCGATTTATATTTGAATGACATCATATGATCACGATTGAGATTCAAATTATTATTGCATGATTATTTTTATGTTTGTAGTTTCGATTACAATAGTAATATCCCATAGCTCAATCCAACGACCGGACCAGGTTAGGGGTATTATAGGTGTCAAGATCTCAACCTTGTTACTCACAATGCACTAAATTAATCTTAAATATTATAATTTAATCATCTTATTATTTAATATCAATTAAAAAAATTATGTAAAAATATATTTATAAAAGATTTTTTAGAAAAGTTATACATAAAATTAAATGAATGATAGATTTTTAAAAGAAGATAGTGGGTTTTTTTCTAAGAGTGTCTTTCTTTTAGAGGTTATTTATTTTAAATAGTAGTTTAAGTTATTTTATTTTAAAATTTTATATAAAATTGTTAAAAAAATGTTCATAAAATAATTATTTTTATTTTTATTTAAAAATCTTTACGATTTTTTTAATTAAGTTGATATATAATTAATTCAAGGTAACAACTCAGTTAGAGTTTTATAATATCATTTATTATGGTGGCTTCAGTATTGGTGTCAATGTCAATGTACGAAGACATAGATTCGAGCGCGTTGAAATAAATTTATTTTTCGATTTAAGAGTTGGGAGAGATTATAAGTAATTCTAAGTATTATATAAAAATATATATATTTATTATGAAAATCTATAACATAATAATAAATATAACTATAAATTATATAATAAATAATAATATGAGCTAACAATTATACATAATATTAAACATATCATAAATAAATAATAAATATCCTTCTAAAAGTTGGGCTCGTTGGCTATATAGATCATAAATAAGGTCTTAAGTGAGGCCCACTCTAACTCATATAGACTCATTCAGATTGGATATGGGCTCAAGATGAAAAATGAGATATATAATGACTGCCTTTTATGAAAAGTGATTGTGTTGAATTACAAATTAAACTTACTGATTTTTTTTATATCAAATAAAGAGAAGGAGATTGGATTGTTTAGATCTAATCTAGGGGTTTTAAATTAACAGAATTTTTTTATGACTCTTACAAATAATCTTATTTAAGGTTTTAAGTTATAAACTATTATTGACCAGTGAGGTAAGACAATGACTAAATGAGGGAAGATAGGTTGAAGGTACGGGGAAAAGAGTTTGTTTTTGGACAAGTCTTCGGTTGAGAAAGGAATGAGTACGTAGTGTGTATGAGTTGTAGCATGACCTTTTTATAGTGGAGGTCAAGCTTAACTACGTGTCTTTAGATTACTAATATGAAAGTCTAATTTGCTACTTCTAGCAGTGACGGTGATGCTATATTCTAGGATGAGACACTTTAGGATAATTGGTAATCAATTATCCTGAGTCTCCACATAGCCCTATACAATCTCAATGGAGATACAAAAGTACTCAACTTCCAAGTTTGCCAAACTGAAGTTCGCAAGCTTATCCAAAGTCTGTTGTGTTGTTAGCTCCATTGAGAGACACGTGTTAGATTCTTTATGAGTTCATTATAAGATCCATGGAATATACTACGAGGTCTATGAGATCCATTATATAAGGTATAACAATTATTTTTTTGAAAAAGTTAAGAAAAAAATTTCATAAAATTGGAACCCATACAATTTTTTTTTTAATTATCTTTATGTTTATAAAAGAGAAGCTAGATGTTAACGCGTAAATAGACATAATAATTTATTTGGTCCTCTAAGTATATAAAAAAGTCGTTTTAGTTTTCTATTTAATTTTTCGCCTTTTTAACTCTTAAATTTATGCTATTTGTCAAATTACCCTAAAATGAATTAAAAAGTTAACGTCTACTGAATGTAGGGGTGTTCAGTCGGTTAACCGACCCGAAATAACATTAACCGAATTAATCGACCTTTCAAAATTTTTAACCGTTAACCGAACCGAAATTTTTTCAAAAAAATTAACCGAACCGAAATTTTTTTCGGTTAATTCGGTCGGTTAACTGAATTAACCGAAAATTATATGTTTTTTATTTTTGGTTAAAATTAACCGAATTACCTGAATTAACCGAATTAATCGAATTACCCGAAATGAATCACTACATAATTAAAAAGATTACATAATTTTAGTTTTAGAATTTTATTTTTATTTATTAAATTATTTGTAATTTTTATGATTGGGTTGGATTGGGTAATTGGGTTGGGTGTTTGGGTTTGGATTGGGTTTAGATGAATAGTGGGCCTATTTATATATTATAATTTTATTTATTAATTTTTTCGGTTAAACCAAAAAAGTTCGGTTAATCGACCGGTTTCGAACCGAATTAACCGTTAACCAAAAAATCACAAAATAATTAACCGACCCCGACCGAAAAAATTTGGTTAACCGACCGATTAACCGAATTCGGTCGGTTAATCGAATTTTTTCGGTTTTACCCGAATTTTGCACACCCCTAACTGAATGTGCTAATGTGACATACACGTGGATGCCACATTAACAATTAATTAAATTTTTAAAAATTCAAAAAGTTATAAAAATTATTTAAAAATTTAAAAATATTAAAATAATTTAAAAAATATAAAAAATTATTTTTAATTTTTTTAAAATTAATTAATTGCTAACATGAAGTACATGTGGATTGCTATATCAGCAGAGTTAACCAACGTTAATTTGATTTGACAAATAATACAAATTTAAGAGTTAAAAGAAGTGAAATTTTAAATAAAAACTAAAATATTTTTTTATAAAATAAGAAGGTAAAATAAATATTATGCCAAATATATATAAATATCTATACTTACATTTTTGTTTTTTTAATAGAACTTGACATTTTTGTTAAAAAAAAAAATGTGTGTACATAATTAAACATGCCATCAAAGACAAGTGAAGAGCGACAAGAGTGATAATAATAGGCTGCTCCAAATCAACGAAAGGAATCGATGATTTGGGACATAATTAATTCTTATGACATGCATTTTGGGAGAATAACGAAAGGGGATTGGTCGATCCTATTGAAAAATTTGGACATCACATATATAATAAGGATAATTACATGTTATTATTTATTATCATGATAGGTTAGCCCAAATTAAAAGTAATCTAATTTGGTTAGAATTTTATTGAGCTTTTAATTATTAAATAAAGTATAGTCAAATATGTGTAGATACTCTTCTAATCAAATTCTAATTAATGATGGGCTAATTAGAATTTGATTAGAACTAATATACTAAGGTTATAAATATTAAGGTTATGGTCCCCAAATTACACACAAGAGATCTTTTCTAATATCCCATCATTAGGAAAGAGAGAGCATATATTCTTTGAATTTCTTGTGTGCTAATTTAGAAGATCAAATCCCCAAGATCCGGCAAGACTTCAAGAAATTCATGGATTCAGATACTCTTCCGCATTTAGTTTTATTCTTAATTTATTCTTGATGATTTGACATGATAGATCTTGGTTTATTAAATTTTATTTTTAAATTTATTTTACAAATCTAACAGATCCATTCCTGCAAACTGCCCTCAAAACCCATTGTCACGTCATAAAATACATACAAATACAAAATATCCACATTTGCCTTTTGGGACCGCCACCGCCATTCTCATTGATCCCTCTCAGGGCATAGCGGAGTGGGGCAGCCACGGCCCCGCCCTCAATTTCTTTAAAGTTTCCATCGAGCATCAAATGATTCTGACGCATTGCATAATAAGATTAACCCATCAACTCTAGACCTAACAAAGTTTCAAATGTTTCTATGATCAAGGCTGTTAAAGATCCTCTCCCTTTTCTCTTATTCTTTATTTCTTTATAGTCTACACAATTTCTCCTCCTAATATGAGATTCTTCGAAAATCATTTTCTTACATGAAAGTATTTTAAAATTGCCATATAGGATTACTTATAACCCCTTCAATCTGTTGATCATTGCTTAAAAGATTCCAAGAACTCGGCCAAGTTGTTAGTGGTCCAACAATGTCCCATAATTGTTGATAACTCCCCCCCCCCCTCCCGGTTTTTCCATCCACTATTTTTCTTCTACGAAGGGTTGATCCAACCTGTAAATAGATCTGCTGTCAACTAGGCTGCCAACCTCTCTAATAGCTTTTGGATTTTCAATCCACTCATTCAAAGCATTCTTGATTCCCCAAATTGGATTCCATGCTCTTCGTCTTTTTGTGGTAGCATGAAAAACAACCTTGTATTTTGCTCTCCAACAGGATTCCAATTCACTTTAAATATCTTTAGCAAAAATATCTCCTCTTGTTCCTCCAAAAGTCTGAGTTGTTACCTCTACCTTCCTCAGAATCGAGGTTTGATTGGGCCGACGCTAACGTTAACTCAAAAGTTTCTTCCTTCTTATTCCACTTTTGTAGTAAAAATTTACAATTTTTTAGCTTTGTAATCACGGTACTAGGGTGAGTATTCCACATAGATACGACCTCCTCTAGGTCGATTGTCTTCCTTCAATAAACACTACCGAGGACGGGTAGATTAAGAACCAACAAATTCTTGTAGGATTGGAGACAATAAGCATTAGCAAAGACTCTTATCTAATCTTTCCCACACCACTTCCTCTCCTTTCCCGCTATTAGATCAAGTGAAGTATGCCCCTTTTGAAGGGCCAGTTAGGCCACACTCATTCAAGCATGCCATGAAATTCTCAACCCCTCTTAGCTCTTTCGGTCTAGTCAATATTTTATCTTTCTACCAAACAACTTGATTAAAATCCCTCAATACTATCCAATCATTACCACTCCACACCAGTTTTGCAAATGAAATTTTAGCCGCAAACATTAGAGTTCTCTTCAATGTCCAGAAAAATAAATAAAAAAATTGTCAAAACAATGACCTTGCAATGAGAAATTAACTTTTAAAAGTAATGTTACATTCTTAAAAAAGTAAATTAAATTTTACATATTAAACATTAAAATCACATTCTAACCAATTAAATTTTTTTAAAAATGATAATACCAAATTACCTCTTAATATATATGAACTCTTAAATAATATTTTTAATTTTACTTAGTTGATACTTTTCAAATTGAATGATGAATGTATGTTCAAATCTATGTAACGATAACATCAAATTTAATATAACATGAGGTATAATAGTTTTAACGTACACATGAAGTGCGAGATTAAAAATTGTTCCCTATAGACTTGGATGGTGGGGGAAGAATTTTCGAGAGAAAGATTGAAGAAGATTGTACGTGATGTTGTGGTGCAACTTTCTGTGGTTCATATGAATTGGTATTTCCCTCTGGAAATAGGGAGTGTGACAACTTGCAATTCCAAACCCTAATTATGTCTCCAGCACCCCCACATTAATTTCTATTGCTTCTCTAGATTTTTCTATGTTAGTGTTTGGTCTCTAATTAATACTCGTACATGACAAGGGACCCAACACTGACATGTGACTCATAATTATCAATTACTCCAAATAGCATTTCCAAGACAAAGTCTAATTTAAGTCTTGATTGATAGATAGTTGAAAAAATTAAAACAATTAAAATTTAATTTTTTTTATTGATTTAATTTTTTATACATTGATAATTTAAATTTAAAATTTTATATTTTTTTATAAAAAATGTGAAAAATAATAAGTAAATAAGAGTTATTTATCACGTAGAATATTTTTAATTTATTTTATTTATTATAATATTTTATTATTCTATAAAAATTTTACGTTTAAAATTTAATTTTTATTTGTAATAAGATAAAATGTTTAAAAATTAAGAATAAAATTAAGGATATATTTTTTATAATTTAAAATCTATATTCATCAAATAATCTAATTATATGCAGTAATTAATTTTAAATTGAGCAAATAGTTTAATGGCATGCTTTAATTATAACAATATATATTGTTTTTGTTTTTTGTGAATTATAAGAGAAGGATAAAGCCTTAACAGCCACACAATTAATGCAACTCGAATCCAGACCACATTTGAAGCGATGAACACCCTAACTATCAAACCAACACACCAAATTTATTTGTAATATACTATCATTACCATTTGTATGTATATATATCTATAAATTATGTAAGTCAATGATAAAACTTAATAGAATATTAATAAATCTAAGCTTCGACCCTTTAGATAATGTTTCTAGTTTTAAAGTTAACTTAATTTATTTATTTTTTATTTTTTTGGTATAAAAAGTAGACTCAAAAAATATCAAAAGGTTTACATAGGAATATTCGAGGTTAAAATGTCTCTTATTTTATCATTTTCTAAAATTTTTTAAACCTCTAAAAGAGGAACATCAAATAAGCATAACTCTTTCTCATTTACAAAAGCCATTTTAGTTAATGCATCTGCTACCTGATTATTTTATTTAGGACTATACCTCACAAACCACTTGTCTTTATAAGATAAAATTTGTTGAATTCTCCTAACTAGCTTAATGATAATTACAAATAACTTTGAATACCTCAAGATTATCAGACCAGATGATTACTCAATTATATCCTTACGAAGCAGGAACAAACCATCCAAGATTCCTCGCACTTTAACAACAAAGGCAGAAATATTTATTGTAAACAATGTCTTCCATGGATTTAATGAATTTAATTGCTTAATTAATATCATATGTAGAAAAGATTCTGACTTCGTTCATATACAACCTTCTCACGTTTTATCAACAAATTTGATAGTACAATTTTGAAGTTATCGTCACAAATAATTTCTTTTGTTAGACTAATAGCTTATTTATGACAAGTTTTATTTTTGTTTAAAACATTCTTGTAAACAAAAAAAATTATATAAAAAATCTAATGTAAGTTTAGTTAAAATGGTAAAATGAAATTAGCTAAAAGTATAGTGATGTAGATTCAAATTTTATTATTTCAATTATTTGTATATATTTTAGATTTAGCAAAATACAAAAAAAAAAACTTAAAAATCCACTAATATTTCTTTTTTTTTCTTTTTATTCAACTCTTAAAAGGGATTAAGGTTTTTTTCCCCTTTTTAATCTATAATAATAATTATCATTAATAACATTCTTAATTTTTAAAAAAATTAAAGTTTTTGGTATAATTGTTGGTATTCCCATCCTGTTCAAGTTAATTGTGATATTCAAGTAAAATCCTCTTAACAATGACAGTTCTAGGATTCAAACTTGGTTTAAATGTTTGGCAAATAAGTTTCCACTCCTTCCAAATACTTGTTAGTTAAAACTTATTTTTTGGTGAGTGATATGAAATCTATTTTTTAATAAAAATAATATTATACAACTACCCACAATAACAACATTTCGCTATAACAATAATATTCATAGTTATGAAGTATGTTATTTATTAAATTAGTTCTCTATAACAACATATGGTCTAAATTTTTAAGTAAAATTATAGTTATTTTATATAAGTAAGCCTATTAATTACCGTTTATTAAATAAAAATGATCTTAATTAAAATATTATTTAAATAAAATGATTAAATTTCACATGAAGAAATCTATTAATCATATTTTATTAAATAAAAATAATTTTCAATGAGCAAGATTAAAGATATCAATTCAATAAACTATTAAGTTCTCTAATTAAATATTCTATTATGAATTTGGAACATCATAAAATTATAAATTGATTTCTTGAATATAGTAACAAATGATTAATTAATTAATAAATTAATCCGATAACTCAAATTGTTTAATTGAACTTGTGAAATAATGTAAAATAAAATATGGATAAAAGCAATAATACATGCACATTTTATACATCTTTTAATTTTATTCATTTGATTCTCACTTTTTTAAAACATAATTCTCACTTTCTTTATTCGATGGAAATTAATGGTATAAATTCTATGATAAGCTGACAGCAAGTATCTTTCTATAACATCATATTGTTATAGATGTATAATAGTCATTGCTCTATAACAAACAAAATTTGAGCAGACAAATGGAGTTGTTATAGAAAAAGTTGATTATATATCTTATTAACCTCTTGTCCTAATTTCACTATTTAGTAAATTAATATTTTAAATAAAAACTATATATTTTATCTATTTATACTACATATTAAGGAAGGGGTTGATTGATTTAAGTGTCACCCATTAATCAAATTTCAACTTATTTAATAAATTACCAATTATCCAATCATTTTACAAAACAATAAATATACTATGAGGATTTTTTAATATTTTTATATAATATCTTAAAAAATACACACATAATAGTATTGGAACCCAAACCACTATAATTTATAGTATTTTAATTTTTCCCATTTCAATTAAAGCCTCATCTATTTTCATGTAAATTTTTATAAATATATTTATTACATAATTTTTTATTATCTAATTATGAAAAGTTACAAATGGTCATTTAACTATTCAATTTTGTATTTTTTGGTTACCAGCTAGCTAATGTAAAAAATAAAAATGATAACACCAAAATAATCTAAGATAGTTGGTTGACCAAAAAAGACAAAATTTAATAATTGAGTGACTATTTTATGACTTTTTATAGTTGGGTGACCAAAAAAGAAATTTACTAATAGTTGGGTAACTGCTTATTATAGTTTACCCAATAAATTTTTGGATAAACTACACCACAGGTCACCCAATTATGGGTCATTTTCTTTTTTTGGTCATCAAACTATGAATTTTTTAAATTGGTCACTCAACTAATCGAGATTATTTTTTATGGTCTATTTTCATTAATTGCACTAACTTAAGGGTAACATGGCAATTGAAAAATCGGTATAAGAGCAAATTTAGTCCTTAACTTTTACATATTATATTGATTTAGTCATAATTTAAAAAAAAAATTAACTCTCAAAAGTTACAAATAATTTCAGTTTAATCTTAATTCTAAAAAAATTTAAAGAAAATATAAAAATACATAAAAAAATTTCAAACAAATAATAATAAATTAAAATTTTATATTAAAATTAAATAAAAACTCTCCCCGTCTACCTCTTACCCCTCCCTCCCCTACCACGTCCCTCTCCCTCTCTGCTGCACAATTAAGCAAAGACAATTAAGGGGCTCATTTCTAGTACTTGCAGAGGAATATTAGACCCAAAAATAAAAATAAAAAGAGAGAAAAAATCAAAATCCTTCTTTACCAATATTCACCGGAAAAGAACAAATTTGAAGTATTACAACTGGATTTTCGTTGATTTCAAAATTAGTAGGCTGGCTGAGAAAATTACCTTGGACAATGAGCTTTCAGCAGAGAGGGAGAGGGATGCCGGGGGTGGGGAGGGGGAAGAGGGAGACGGGGAGGATTTTTTTTATTTTTTATTTAATATTTATATAAAATTTAAATTTATTATTATATATAAAAAATATTTTTGTATTTTTATATTTTATAAATTTTATATATTATTTTTTCTTGTCAACTATCATTTTTATTTTTTTAATTTATTATTTGTTTGAAAATATTTATGCATGTTTATATATTTCTTTATAACATCTCAATAAAAACAAAACAAAATGTGTCTATATATATAAAAAAAAAAAAAAAAGGCCATTGGTTCTTGCATTTCACTAACATTAATTAATTTGTGCAAAGCAAATCAGAGTCAACATCATTTACCTCACGACTCTTCGTCTATAAATATATTCATCAACCCCGTATCATTCCCCTGCACTCACCTTCAAATCAACCCAGAACCTTCTTCCGTGTTTTTTTCCTCTCCCATAAATGAAGTTCTTCTCTGAATTAGGTTCCTGTTATCGCCCATCCACATCCCATCGAGATGAGGATAAGGCTTCTCTTCGCACCACCCGCCATGCAGAACGTACTATTACCAAGTCAGGCGGTGGCTCTGCCTCCTCACCAAGTCGACATTGGAGACCGGTTCTTCAAGCTATCAGGGAAGACGGCAAGGTTACGGAAAAGAGAACTCCCGATAAAAACAAATCCAAAGGGAAATATACGTCTAAGCCTTACAGAGTTAGGCATGATGAGAATTCCTACTACTCCAGGTTGGTAATACTTACTCATTTTCTTCTTTTTTAAATTACCCTTTTTCTGCCTAATATTTGATTATGTTTTTTTCTTTTTCTTTTTGGGTAATTTTCAGGAATAATAACAGTGAGCCGATGGTTATACCTGCGTTCTCTCCGACACCCTTCATGTTTTAAATTTTAAGAAGCTTTGGACGCCGACCGGATGCTGCCTATTCTCTTTACTATTTTCTTTTTAATTGTTCTATCCATTTTCCTTTCTGATTTAGGAAGATGTTAAGACTTGTAGTATATAGGATAATATTTTTTTTTCACTTATTTTTCATCCGAAACTTGTAAAGAGTTGTTTTAATGAAATGTTTTCTAAATTACAGCCTTTTTATTTATACAATATGGGTATCTATTTGACGGGAAAAAGTTAGTATGAAACAGTGATATTATCTATTTTTAATAGTTTTATGTCATATCAATATTTTCATCTTAAATTTCATCATTTTCATTCTAAAAAAATTAAATTCAAATTAAAATCCTTAAATTTAAGATAAAATTACTAATGTGTCATAAAATTATTAGAAATGAATAATATCACTATTTCATACTATCATTTTTACTATTCCATATAGAGCTTTACATATGCAACGCATGGTATGCTTCGAGCCCAAAACTTCTAACATATATAAAATGGTAAATATACATTTTATTACTTCAACTTGGCTTCAAAGTTTAAATTGGTACTTAAGATTTTTCTTTTGTCCAATTAAGTACTTAAATTTAGTTTTCTAGTTCAAACTAGTACATTAACTTGATGTCATAGTTCAATTTCATTCAAATAAATTATTTACCATAAATATTAATTTGGACAAAAAAAACTAAAATTCGAGTACCTAATTGAACCAAAATAAACTTTAGGTACTAATTTAAACCTTGAAACAAAGTTCAAGTGCCGATATATATTTACCCTATATATAAAAAAAAAAAAACACTTCACAAAGGAGCTAGCTTATCCTAGTGGTAAGCTATTTTCAAAGTTAAACCTTGAAAATGAATGGATTCTTCAGCTACATCTAGAAAGGTGTTATGAGTACAATATGTTCCAAGAAACCTGATACCTTTAAACTCAAAATCGATAAATGGAAAAATAAATCAACATTGTATATAAGGTGGACAGTGAAAATTAGCCATATGCTGCAGTTATGTGATTTGTTGTGAAGGTACACAAAATAGACAAAAGAGAGGTAAAATGAGACAAAAGATTTGTGTGATCCCTCTTGTATGCTTTTATTGAGGAAGAGAAACTAAGATAAAGACTGAATATCATTTTCTCTTATATACTTAAATATCACTGTAACTTAAAAAGATTTCTTAGCCAATCATTTGGGTGGATTTGGGTTGGTCTAGTTCGGGCTCGAGTTTAAGCTTGAAAATTTTAAATTAACCTTCATCCCAATTCAACCATGAATACTAAAAGAATTTATTTAATATTTTAATGAAATTTTTTAGGGTGAGTATTTGGAATACTAACAACATATTTTTTATTCCACAGCGCATTAAATAATTGGCATAAAATTGACATGTGTCTCTTTTTTTTTTAATATTTTACTAGACACTGATCCTACTTGTGGATTCTAAAAGCTCCACCAACAATGTATCAAATAAATTTCCAATATTTAATACATTAATATTACAATAATAGTGATAATATTAGTACTAAAATATATCATTATATGGTAGTGCTGTCCACGAAACCAACTAAAAATTTGATTAAGGCAAGTGCACTTACCAATTAATACTATAGCTACAGTGAGTATAGATATCGTTTCCATGAAGACTAAAAGTACTAGTAATTACTATCTTTCTATTATTTAATCAAATAAATCGAGTGATTGATGAAAAACTAAGATTAACTAAATTAATTAACTAACTAACACAACAAATAACAAATCACGAAAATAAACGATAAACAACCAAGAAGCAAAACAATACCCAGAAAAGAATTTTTACCTAGATTTCATCAGTCACTATCCATCTAAATTATACAATTTATTCACTTAGTATTTTGTAGAAGTCCCTAAATTATGCTAATATCTCTTTTGATAGTAAGAGCAACTGACTCTAAGTTGGATAATTGAAATTTCTTTTTAATTAAAACCTTTATTATCGCATTAACTCGATCTATGGATTCCCTTATTAGATTTAACTTTAATCCGGTAGATTTATATCGTCATATTTATAGAATTGCATGCAACTTCACTCAATTAAACTAGATCTACTTTTAAACAAGATTTATTCCTCTTCTAACTTAAATACATCAAACATGGATTAAAGTGGACAGTGGAAATTAGCCATATGCAGCAGTTATGTGATTTATTGTGAAGGTCCACAAAATGGACAAAAGAGATAAAATGAGACAAAAGATTTGTGTGATCCCTCATGTATGCTTTTATTGAGGAAGAGAAACCAAGATAAAGACTGAATATTATTTTCTCTCATATACTTAAATATCACCATAACTTAAAAAAGATTTCTTCACCAATCATTTGGGTGGATTTGAGTTGTTCCTGAGTTTGAGCTTTGAAAATTTTAAATCAGCCCAATTCAACCATGTACATTAAAAGAATTTATTTAATATTTTTAATGAAATATTTTAGGGTGAGTACTTGAAATACTAATAATATATGATTTTTTATTTCACAGCCAACATTAAAAAAATTGACATATGTCTCTTTTTAATATTTTATTATACATTTATAGGATACTTATTAACCTCTGACCTTACTTGTAAAGTCTAAAAACTCCACTGATAGTGTATTAAATAATTTTCCAATATTTAATACATTAACAATACAATAATAGTGATAATCTTAGTACTAAATTAGATCATTATATGATAAAAAAAAGCATTCAACAAGAATTTAATTTATGAAATATCAATTTTGTTTTTAATGAAAAGAAAAAATCTAACTCACAAGTTTTTATGGCTTTTATTTTTCATTTTTTTAAGAAAGTGGTATATTTACCAAATACAACAATTTTATAAAATTACATGCTAACATTTATAAATTTTTATATACTTATGAAATAAAATTAATTAAAAATATTTTTAAATGTAAATATTTTATAAGAAAAAATATTCTATAAAATCACTAAATGAAATTTGGCATGTAATATTTTAGGAATAATATATTTAAAATTTAAATTTGATATTATTTTAAATTTATTTTATAAAAAAATCAAAATATATAGTTTTAAAAAATTAAAAAATTTAAAGCATATTATTTGAAAATAATGCTTGGAGAGGTTGTGAGAGAAAAATATAAAATCCAAACTCATTTTTTTTTAGCAAGGACATAAAAATTAGATGAATTTTTTTATTAAAATTTCTCATCTCAAAAAGGCTTCAAAAAATCTCCATGTTAAAGCGAAAAATGTCATATGGCCATTTAAATAGTGTAATAGGTTTGGGTTGATTTTCACAACCTAGTTTAAAATTAATATATAATAAATAATAAAATTTAAAATTTAAAATTTAAAATTAATTCATCATAATAAGATATGAAATATGTACGAAAAAATCAATTTAATCTATATTTTAATAATAAAAAATCAAACAAAACTAAATTTTAACAAAACTAACATTTATATGTAAAAATGTTATTTACTATTTAACATAATTAATATTTTTAAAGTTTTTTATAATTATGCAAATAAAATATTTAGCGAATTGTTTCAAAGCTATTTTTAAAGTTATTTCATTAGGTCTTTCCTATTTTAACTAGTGGTTGAAGGTTTGATCCTTGTCCTGGGTATGGAATAGCTTTAAAGCTCTCCTCCCTCCGCCCTGATTTTAGCCATCCATTAGTTGGTTGTACCCTGTTCACAACAACAACAGTATATTAAACAAAACTGTTAACATATTTATTGACTAAAATGTCTTTAATATATTTGCTAATGAAATCTATTTATGAATAAAAATATATCAAAGTACATAATATTAATAGTTAAAGCTCTTATTTAACACTCAATAATTTAGGTTCAAATCCTGTCATCCCATTTTTCTCTCTCGCGACATTGTTACGATTAAAAAGTACATAATAATAATTAATTTCATAGGAAGCAATAACATCTCTTCTAATGCGAATCAGAATACAACTATTGCATTTCGAAATATGTATATGATATTTAATCAATAAATATTTTATATAATAATTTAGTTTTAATAGATAAATTTAGAGTTAAAATTCTATTGTAATAAACTGTTCAAAATTGAAAATAATTTGAGACATTATGAAAAAATAATTAAAATATGATATAATACAAAAGATAATATAAATACGTGAATGTGTATTGGTGTATCAAAGCTTATATAAATATTAATATCTTAAGTTTATAGAAAGGTTTGAGGGTATGTTTTGATATTGAATTTTTTATAAATTGCTTTTATCATTTAACAAGTTTATTATACACATATATCTTGAACATGGGGTCAACATATCAAATTTACAGGAAGGTGCCCCTTTACTGCTTGGTCCTGATAATTTAGGAGAGGATGTGGTAGATGGTAATGAAAAGTTAAATGTGGGTAGGGGTAGATGGTCCTGAAAATTTAAATGAGGGTTTAGTAGAAGGTTTATAAAGGGTAGATGAGGTAGGTGTTAGAAAAACATGAAATGTGTGCATGGCACAATTTTAAATTTTTTAATATATCTAGTATTAATTTGGATAGTTAAGAACAATAGATCATCAATAATTTAGTACCTAGATGTGCTTTGATTCGCTTTTGCAAGTTAGAGAAGTTGATTCACTACTAATTCTGAACTGCCATATGAACTACAATACTCTTTTACTGAAAGATCCATATCTTGGGTTGTAGAATTCGAACTTTAGTGATTCAGAAACTACCGTAAATATGATATGAAGATCTACAACTTGGGCACAATAATCACCCCAAAAGACGGTTAGAAGATCACAGAAAGTCCAGTCAAAGTTACAATTGTGGAACCCAACCAAACTTCTCGTAAGGAATTGAATTGTTTTACAAAAATGACTATATCTCCAATTGCAGACCACGAAATTATGTGATTCAAAAATGGTTTCAAAATTAACATGAAGCTCATGATTTAGGCACAAGAATTACCCAAAAAGCTAATTAGAGAGTAACGAATCAATCTACCATCGTTTTATAATTTTTATTATCTAAGGCAACAAGGAAGAAAATTAGATTAGTTTGTTTAATTGATAATTTAAATTTAGTTTATAAACAATTTACTTTGAATTTGCACTATTAATTTCTGACTCGATTAGATTAATAATTGCTTAACTTGTAATTAACTTGATAAACACATCTATCAATTTGACAATCCCTTGTGTTCGATCCTTGAAATACTCGAAGTGTTCAATTGTAACACTTATAAATATTACAACTGACCTATCACACCTGTAGTAAAGCCGCTAGATACTTAAGAATAATAGTGTTGATTCATAGCCTCGGTGCACGTACGTCGGGATGCGGTCAATGACATAACTTTTGGTTACTTATATCTTTTCATTTGCAACAATTGGAATACTATATATATTTTGAAAATGCTCCAACAATCTGTCCCATTTTAAGATTTTGATAATATTAAAAGTCAATTGCATAAATGAAGGTGTCTTATGATTGAACCTTCTCTTAGTGAAAATATGTTAAATTTAATCTAAATTGCATGGAAGACTATGCTTTGAACCAACTATTCCATTTGATTAACCGAGCACATCTCACACTAGTCAGTGCACAATATCCAATGGCACTATTATGACCATGTGTATGTAACCTCTTTTCGTGAGTGTTGTTACAAGGGATGATATATTATTGCATATTTTATAGTGTAACGGCCCGATAGTCAAGAGTGTCAGAAAGTATATTCCCGGGACTCCGTCTCTGTAAATCAGACTTGTAAATATTTTTAATAAATATTTACAAAGTTAGTTGCATAGTTAATTAGGTTTTAGTTAAGAGAATTTACTTGAATTAAAAGTAATTAGGTATAAGGACTAAATCGCATTTGAGTTAAAAGTTGAATTATAGATTAAAAATTAATT
The DNA here is from genome assembly GCA_025503065.1 of Gossypium bickii. Lineage (NCBI taxonomy): Eukaryota > Viridiplantae > Streptophyta > Magnoliopsida > Malvales > Malvaceae > Gossypium > Gossypium bickii. The sequence goes on from CP106717.1 coordinate 110,716,451, forward strand.
AAAGGGCCAACGTAGTAATTATACCTATATATATGTATAGTGGACGACATATGTTATAAAAATATATTATAATATTAAGAAATCTTAAGTTAATTGTATATATGTATTATATAATGATAATTACCACAGTAAAAAGAAGAAATAAAAGAAGGAGAACGCATGGACTTAGGGTTTCTAAGGTTCAAAATTTCAATTGGTTACTCAATTTAGTCTATTTTCTTGTCATTTTTATATTTTTGGAATCCTGGTGTTAAGTACTACCCGACCCATGTCGAAATTTTAGCAATTATTAAGATTTTAAATGTTGTTAATGTTGAATATTTTTAGTATTAGGGATTAAATTGATAGATTTTTAAGCTAGAAATGGAAAAGGATTAAATTGTAGAACAAATTGTAAATTTTGAGTAATAGAGACTAAATTGTGAAAAAATTAAAATTTAGGGGTTTAATTGAAAATAGGGAGTTAAATTTATTTTAAGTGAAATTTGTATGAAAATATAGAATTAAATGTAAAGAATAAAAATTAGTCTCGATTTAGGGACTAAATTGGAATTTAGACTAATATTGAGTAAAAATTGAAATATTCAATATGAAATTGAATTATGTTGTATTGATGAATTTTAATTGTTTTAATTTCGTAGCTAACATCGTACCGGAATCCTCGACCATAAAACGGAAAGATAAAATCGACGTCCAATAGCTCAGAATTCACGGTTTGTACTTTTATAATCCGAACCTAATTGTTAATTGTTGTAATTCGATTTAATACATATGGTAATTGTTTGAGGTGAGTATTTGACATTTTGATAGTTTCTTGAAATGGATTGAATTGGTATATAAATTATGAACGTATTGATTATTGAATTGAATTCATGTGTATGTGTGATTATATGAAAAATTTATATTAGATATTGGTTGTTTTTGAAATATGAAATTAAACCCTATTAATTGTATCAGCTGAGTCGGATATAGATGGCATGTCATAGGATAGGAAGAGTTCAGGGATTTCTTCGACTTAAAGTCGATGAGGAACTGGGTGCCAATTTGCTTCGATTTAACCGATGAGACACTTGGTGTCAATGTAAATAGCGCTGGGAGCAGTTTGTAACACCCCTAACCCGTATCCATCGTTGGAACAGGGTTACGGAGCATTAACGGAGTTTTCAGAACATTTACAGCTATTTCATATCAATTACCATTCATTATCTGATATTAACCATAACGTCTCTAAGATAGACTCTCGAGGCCCAAAATGAATGTTAGAATCGGGTCGGGACTAAACAGGAAACATAGGAAAATTTTCGTGAAATTTTAAAATATTTATCATGTACAGGGTCACACGCCCATGTGGCCCACAAGGCCAAGTGACACAGGTCACGCGGTCGTGTTTCCAACACGTGTAACTCTCTGACTTGCAAAAAATTACAGTGCAGTTTTCACACGGCCAAGACACACGCCCGTGTTCTAGGCCGTGTGGCATACACGGTTGAGACAAACTGTAACACCCCAAACTCGGCCTGGACGTTATAGCCAAATCTGGCGATGTCACATTAAAGTGTTTTTCGTAAAATATGTTGTCGTTGAAATCCTCATTTCTATTTAATCCCTTTGTGTTATTCAATGATGAGTCTAAAAACGGGTTGTTCATTTCAAAGCATGAATCGTTGAAAAGTTATTCACTTTTAAAAACGTTATTAATTTTCAAAGCGTCATTTATTGCGGAAGCTTTTAAACCGATTGCGTATTTAAGGAAATTTTGTTAAAACATTTATCTTTCTGAAAACTCGCGGCTTTTCCTACTACTAGTAGTTATAAACCAAAACAACAATAAAATCCCAAATTAAAAATATAAATCCAAAGGCCCTTACTACAATAAAATACCCTAAAAATTAAATTGAAATTATAAAATACTAAATCGAATTAGATAGGTCGTGTGGCCACCGCTAAATCCTCCGTTGCACCGATTCACCTATGACTGGGGATAACCTATGCAGTTAAAATAGATGGGCGAGTTTACGAAAACTCAGTGTGTAATCCCATAATAGCAAATAGACAGAGAACAAACACAATATAGCCTTAAGCCCCTTTTCAATATCAGTGACAATTTCAGTTTGGGCTTTGGCCCATCTCAGTACAAAATAGTTATGTGCTTGGGCCCTGGCCCATTACAGTAACAGTAATCAATGCAGTAACATATGAAACAGTATACAAGTCCTACCCATCCAGCCTCTACACTTCATTTCTGTCCAACCCTACACTCTATTTGGGGATATAATTAACCCACCCATCCCTACACTCCAAAGAGTACTGAATGCGACACTATACAGTGATATCATAGTAATTTAGGCTCGAAGCTTTTCAGTACACTTCCTCCGATCAATAACAACCCATCCCCATACAATGCATCATGCAATCATGTCATGTCATATCATAGTATCGTGTATGTATTCAGTACAGTCTATATAGCATGCTAAAATATAGCCTTACATGTACATACACATATATATATCACACAGAGGTATAACAGTCATTCAGTCAATTAGGGGTCTAGGTGAGCTTACCGACCCAACAGTACGCCCACAGTAAACTCGGGCGACTCGTGTAACCTTAGCAGTCAAACAGTGAAAATGGACCCATGAGCCCATGTTGCTAGCCCATATGGGCCCACACACCCGTATGGCCCACACGACCCATAATGGCCTTGGCCGTGTGAAATGCACGGCCTGGCCCAACACTTTTCACATGCTCGTGTGGGGCCCACACGACCCAGTTCTGCCCAACCCATGAAACGCCAATGGCCAGCCTCGTTGATAGCACACTTATGTTAGGTCACACGGCCTACCACACGAGTAGCCACAAGCCTGTGTGTCATCGACGATTCACACTTTTCGGCTTTTTACTGATGTTCGATTGTAGAACAATGTTTACACACCTAGTTTCGAATCGCCACGAACAGTCGCTCGAGCCCTCACGAGCCTAAATTTGACCAATCAAACACCACAATCAGTCCTACTTTACGGTTAAAAGGAAACCCGAAACCAACAATCCATTCATAGAACAGTTTAAAGTTACCTTCAATCGAACCACTGTGATTCCCACGAATCTTAATCTCTAGTGATTGATTAGGAGTTTCTTAAATCCTTCCTTAATTGTCATAACAATTGCCATTAGTCACCAACTTAAGGGAAGAAGGAGAAAGGGAATAAGGATTTCGTCTATAGCACTTACTGAAAGAGAGCAAAAGAACCGAATGATGGAAGAAATTTGGCACTAGCACAGTCCCTCACCCCCAATTTACAGCCGTCAAAAACAGTTAAACAAAAACCCCCAATTTAACAACTTAAAAACCGAAACTTCAAGAACCATTATCACTTCCCAAAAAGGTATGGTTAACTGCTGAACAAAATGGAGGCTCAAAAATGTATAAGAGAAAAATGAGCAAAGTTAATTCGGGAGAGGAAGAGGCATGGATTTTCGAAACAAAGGAGAAGGGAAAAGGAACTTTTGGCAGCGACTAGAATTAGGAAATCGGCAGTACAAGGCTTGAGGGAGAGAAATAAGAGGGAAAAGAAAATGAAAAGGGGAAAAAGAGATTTCGTCAGAGGAAGCCGAATTTTGGAAAGGAAGTTATTTTCGACACCACTACTCCCCACTTCCTTTGATCCACTCCTCAAAAATCTCTTCTAATCTCTCAACCCTCAAATTTGAATTCCACTCAAACTCTTTAGTGTTTCGGCTAAGCTAGAACATTCACACGATACTAGCACCAAGATACCAGGACTCAAACTCAAGACCCCCAGCACTTTGCCACTCCACTTATCCACCAGGCTAGCAAACCTATTCTGACATATTTTACTAACATTTATTTATAAACCTACTGTCTAAAGATAGAGGTTTATTCAAATAAAAACAAAATTTTGCCCAAGCTAAGGCTTGAACTTGGGACCTCTCACACACTCCCAGAACACTTAACCACTGAAGCAGATACAGATTTGTGTCCCAAACATACAAAAATAAATATTAAAGATTTTTGGGGCGTTACACACATGCCTGTGTCTCTGCCCGTGTGCTCAATTTTGAGTATTCTGTTTCTCAAATTTAATATGTAGGGGACACACGGTCAAATTTTGAGCATTCTGTGTCACACACGGACAACGTGTGGATGAAAATAGGCCATTTTAAGGCCACTTTTCTCACCTTTTTAAAAACGATCCTGCATATACATTTCCTTACACCAATATAACTCAACCAAGCAACCAATTCAAATCAAATATCAAGTTTTAAATCTAATGTATCATCTCACTACTCATTTGCATAACTTACCATGTAATTCCATTCATAGACTACTATTAGATACTATTAAATACATGCACATAAACCATATTACAAGTTTACTTTCTTTTCATTCTATCCTATACATGCCATATAAACCATAAGTTGTTTTAAAAAATCTATCGGTGAAATCTAGATAGTGTGGCGCAATGTGTTGATCCGATCCTCTGAACTCTTGTTAATCTACACAGAACATTAAACACACAGGAGTAAGCTTATGAAAGCTTAGTAAGTTCAACCAAGCAACCAATTCAAATCAAATATCAAGTTTTAAATCTAATGTATCATCTCACTACTCATTTGCATAACTTACCATGTAATTCCATTCATAGACTACTATTAGATACTATTAAATACATGCACATAAACCATATTACAAGTTTACTTTCTTTTCATTCTATCCTATACATGACATATAAACCATAAGTTGTTTTAAAAAATCTACTGGTGAAATCTAGATAGTGTGGCGCAATGTGTTGATCTGATCCTCTGAACTCTTGTTAATCTACACAGAACATTAAACACACAGGAGTAAGCTTATGAAAGCTTAGTAAGTTCATAGGTGTAAAACGTAAATCTTACCGGTCATACTTTATTAAATTATTTAACTAACATTTTGCTAATATTTCCTGTCATTCACAATTCCAAATGATGAATTCACTTTATTGAGCTCAATTCCAATGATTACTAAAGTTCTATCCTTTTAATTCATGTAATACTTACCAAACTTTGTCAAATTAGAGAACGTCTTACGGATTTGAGTACATCTTTAATTTGTTGCCATAGTCCAACTATGGTCTTACACAAATATTGCTATATCTCTGCCATGACCTTTCACTCACGATGCCATAACCCAGTTATGGTCTTATACATGTACACTTACTGCCATAGTCCAATCATGGTCTTACATTCACTGTGCCATAACTCAGTTATGAACTTTTCATTGAAATGACATAGCTCGGCTATGGTCTTACATTTACAGATTGCCATGGTTATACCATGACTTTATCCGTCAATTCATCACATGTCACTTCATTTGTCACTGTATGATTGTACTCAATCTAGCGTTCTACTCAATTTGAATTTTGGCTTTGATTTTCATTTTATCACAATAATTATAATTCCATAACAAGATATGAAATAATACATTATATAATCTCTAATTTTAACAATCAATCATAAAATTCAACTATATGAACTTACCTGGACCAATTTGCAAAGTTTGTAGAAATTTCAAGGTCTATTCTGTTAATTTTTCCTTTCCACGTTTATCTTCGGTTTCTTGATCTATAATATAAAATTTTCAATTCATTATCATCTAATTCAATTCTAATTCACTTCACACTTTATTCCCTTCAATTTTTGAAATTACAATTTTACCTCAAATTTTACAATTTTTACAATTTAGTCCCTAATCAATTAGCCCATCAATTAAACTAATTTTTCTCAATTAACACTTTATTCCATCATTCTAAACTAATTCTTAACTTTTTACAATTAGGTCGTAAAAATCAATTTATATTAAAATCACTTAATAAAATCATCATTTAATGAAATTAAAACTTCAAATCCATGATAATTCATCATAAAATTCCAAAACTAATTCATGGTAACTTTCAAAATCACCCATAGAATAAAAAACTAATGAATTCAATAGTTGCACCTAATTGTAAAAGTCACAAAAACATAAAAATTACAAAGAAAAGGCAAGAATTGAGCTCACATGATGTAAAAATATAAAAACCAGCTTAAGAAATCTCCTATGGCGTTTTGGCTGATGAAATATGAAGAAATATCTAGATTTTTTCAATTTAATCTTTGTTTTATTTGATAAATTTGCAAAATTTCCAATTTTGCCCTTATTTCATATTGATTTCTTGCTTATTTTCTTTCCCATACCTTCCAGCCCATATTATTTGGTCTATTTGCTTTTTAAATCCTTCCTTATTGGACACTTAAGCTATTTAATCACTTTAGCAAGTTTTGCACCTTTTACAATTTAGTCCTTTTTAATTAATTAACTATCAAAACGTTAAAATTTTCTAACAAAACTTTAATACTAACTCAATGACACTCCATAAATATTTTTAGAAATATTTATGGCTCTTTTTATGAGTTTGAGATCTCGATACCTCGTTTTTTACCTAATTTACCTAATATTTTCTTTTAATTCTCACAATTCACTAGTTCAAAAATACTTCTAAAATCACACTTGACTAATATATAATAATTTCTTAAATTTTTAACTCACTTGTCGGATTTAGTGATCTCGAATTACTATTTTCGATACCATTGAAAATTAGGTTGTTACACAGTTATTACTTCAGATTTATCCGATGAGGCACTGGGTGCCAAACTGGTGTGTTGGTTGGATCCATGTATCTGTCCAAGTTCGAGTCGTGTTAATAGGAGTAATTAAGTAAAACGGTTCTATAATTGATATTGGATGATATTGTATGTGAATTGAAATTGAGATAGAGATTACAAATATGAAAATGAGATATGTTGTGACTAAATGAGATACATGAGTTATGTACTCATGAATTGAGTATTGAATGGCTAATGCCAATGTATAAACAATTGTGGTTTGATATGTGAATAGCTATTTATATAGCAATTGTGTGAATTGAGACATTGTTAATCAAATAAAAGATGTTAGCATGTGAATTTGAGTATAGTACGAAATGATGTTGAAATGATGTGCTAATATGTATGAATTCAAAAGGTTGACATACGATAGTTGTGATCTTAGTCATTAATATGTGTTTATATTTCAATTGTGCATTTTGTATTCTTTTGTCTTTAAATGTTCGAATTATAGAAATATCATTGAGTTTTACTTAGCGTACGATTTTGTTTTCCGTGCGCAGGTTAGGTACTTCTCTTTTGATTGCCGATTTAGCATCAGACAACGATCCTGAACTCAAATGTGGTGATGTTTATCTTTTGTGTTGGCATGTACCTAGGATGTCTAGATGATAGCTATTTTGTGGATGGATTGTAAATGAGGTCATAAGTATAATGTCAGTTTGGTATATATAAAACATGTGTTTGTGTTTGAATCCATAGTATGGTATGGCCGTGTGAACCTTGCAGTTAAAATTTTTCTAACTTTTCCTAAAATTTTCAAATGTTCCCAATTTAGTCCCAAATCGTTTCTAAAGTGATTTTAAGCTCTCAAAGGCTTTAATAAGGGACTCTATGCATGTTAATGATGAATTATATTATGATTTTTTTTTGAAATGTTTGAAATTGAATAATTTAGATTACGGTTACACGGTAATACTCTGAAACCTTATTCCGGCTACGAATACGGGTTAGGGGTGTTACATATAGTGCTAGGAGCGCAAGCAATCAGCTTGGGTGAAAAGTGTTAATAATATTAAGGGTGTAATACTCATTCTTTTGCTCATCATTACAGGTGCCTAACACTTTTCACCCAAGGATGATATATTATTAATATTTTATAGTGCTAGCAGTCACATATTGATAATATCCTTTGTCTCATTGAACTCAAGGCTTGACATTATATCAAGCGTTGAGTTGAGTTTCCATTATGGGTGACTCAAATATTATGGTCTTGTACCTTATCCCTAAATTTTCAAATTTCCAACATAGCTATGTTAATCATTTATACCAAATGGTGAAACTTTATATTTATTCGTGTCTTGAAAGTTCACAAGACCAACATCTCCATCATGTCCAATTATCCATTCACACTGATCACTTTATTGTTATTATGTTATCTTTTTCATCAAGTTGTTGTAAAGAGACCTCGAATCCCTTGATGAAACAAGACAACATATTTGTTATTTTTCAACAAGCCAAGTGTGTTTCATATATTTTTATAACATAGTCTTATTAGAGGAAATTATTCATCAAGTCATTTGACTATAATATCACACATTATATATCTTTCGTCGTGGACATTATCAATTATTTTTTTACTATGACAAAATCATGTCCATCACCTAAATGGGTCAAATAGCATTCACATTGCTATTTTCATACTCACGAGATCTTTGATTCATTGTTTCTATAGTAAATTTCAAAATTTATTACATATCTCAAAATTTATTAGAACCATGAGATTATAGATCATATCTAAACCATATATAAAAAACCACAAGCACCATCGTGAATATGCACAGTCTGGTCTCGATTTCAAACATATAATTATCATGTTATATACTCTCACTAGAAGATTTCATACCAGAATAGTGATCTTATTATATAAACCAATGTTTTTCACTATTATATAATTGACTAGAAAAATTAATCATGCATATGCATATGACTTATTTCATTTTTAGTCAGAACCACTTCTAGTCCAAACTTTATAACATAGAATAAAAAATGTGCAATCATATATAAAACCCATTTAGCTTATGATTATTTAACAAAAACAACCAAAGTTATTTATACTATACAATCATCTACAAACTTTCATTTTTAGGAATGAAAATAATGTTTCATCAATATCATCCAAATTCTAGTTACTAATATAATGATTTAAATAAACAAATAAATTCATATCTCAAATTAAATATAAATCATTAAAAAAAAAACAATACTTAATTTCACTTACAAATTGAATAGAATGAATTAAATTAACTTTAACTCCAACCAAACATCTATATATAATGTACCAATAAGTACATATGTGCCTTACTGAAAAGTCATAACTTTTCATGTTTGGAAGTTTACTAAATAGACATAGTTATTTGGATTTGAAATCATCGAACAAACATATGTTTTCGGTTTAAAATTTTCATTAACTTCCTTTCTTTCTCCTTTTTGTGATTGTAAAAGTACATGAAAATCATATATATTATATAATTATGTACCAATCATAACTATGCATGTATATAATGTATATAATAAACTAGAATTTGAGTTTATCAAATACTAATCAATGAGACACTTATACTTTTTTGCATAATATAATTAATCTCAATAGAAAATAATCATAAAATTCAATTCATGCAATAATAGTAAACCAAAAATTTGATGTACCTCTTATTGCTACAAAGATTTATTCTAAATCAATAGTTAGCTCACTGACTTCAATATTGTCTCATTACTCATAGCCATCTTCGTAGTACCATGATTGTAGTGGCATGTGAATGCACGGTGAATAGACACATCTTCTTTAATTTCTCATAATTTACAAAAATAGAACTTTAAAATTGTTAGTGTGTGGGGATAAATTAAATTTATAATAAATTAATAAAGCTTTTAAGGCGTGTATCAATGTCACTTTATTTAAAGTTCTATATGCCCCCACCTATACTTTAGTGTGCAAAAGAGTTAGACAAATAAACCTCGATGATACAATGAAGTCCAATGATCGTCGATGTTTTGCACTGACGGAAATAGTCCACTTAGCATTGAGCGGAGCATAGCAAGAATATCAATTTCTATAAAAAAATTTATGCAATAATTATTTATAGAACAAACTAGAAATATAAAAAATGGTGGGAGAGTAAAAAGAAATTTTGTTTCTATGTTTTCTTGGGTGTGTCATACAAATGAAATTGCAATTCTATTTATAAGAAGTCTTGTGTTTCTTCATAGGGACATAACTATCCAAATGGATAGTCATATCTTTAGCAAAAAAATATAATTATTCAATAGATATCTACATAATTATAATTATTTGTTAATAATCATGTGACATAACTTTTGAATTTAAGAGACATAGTTTATAACTATACACAATAACAAGTTTTAGTTAATAACCAAGTGACATAACTTTTGATTACTTATAACTTTTTATTTACAGTTATTAAAAAAATATATATAGCGAAAATGGTTGGACAATTTTAAGAACATTGAATGGAATGATTCTTAAAAATATTATTTATAAAATTTAATTAATTAAAATATTTAAAACAATAGATGTCAAAGATAACAAAATTTAACCCAAAAAAAATCATCCATCACAATTTAATTACAACATGATAGTATAAACAAAATTAAATAACTTTTGTTTAGTTTGAACTCTCATAATTTAATGACGAAATAAGAGAATCTTGGCATTTAAATGATTGGGTAAATGAAAAAGCTACACTATTGGATCCTTTTAGTATTTAATTATTTAATTTAAGCAAAAAGTATACTATTAAATTCTCTGCACAAAATTCACGCCTTCATTCCCAAAGTAAAAAAGCACATATATGCCTAAACTAACCTCCAAAATTTAATCATTAACATTCTCATCTCTTCTAATTACAAATTTACCAACGGAAAATGTTAATTGTATATTTATAAATTGTCGTGTACAAATTTACACATATTACATCATATATCACCTCTACTCCTCTCCTATAAAAACACTGAGTAAATTATACTATTAATTATTAAATTATGGGTAATTTTTTTATTTTGGTCACTTAATTAAAACAATAACAATTTGATCACTGAACTATTTAAAAGTTTTTATTTAAATCATTGAGATGTCAATTTTTGTTTTTTTTAAGGTTTAGCTAGAGATCTCCTAGCGACAAGTTGACGATCAATACCCATCAATAAGTATAAAAATATACTTTAAATCCATGTTGATATTATCGTCAGTGTCAAAAATTAGTTAAAAAAGTTATTTGAATTTTGTTTTATTTTGTGACGTCTAAAGTTATTTTACGAAAAAAAAAGAAAGAAATATATATAAAAGAAAGAGAAAAATAATTTTTAATTAGTACAAACTGTGTAACAAGAGAAAATTATATAATATTAATTTTAACATATTAATATCTTAAATAAAAACTTACCCATAATTTTAGTGAATTACAGTCATTGTTTAATAAAATAAAGTAGACAGCTAGAGTTACTGTTATAGGTTATAGTCATAGATTATACAGATAAGGGGAATACGGGCGCTGTTTATGAAAGGGTAATCCCCACCACAGCCCTATGCAGCAACCACCTCCATCCGACATAGCAGACATGCCTGTCAGTCTCCGGCTCGATTCCCAAAATATTCCCCCCAACGGTTAAACTCTAACGCTACATTGATTTATCTGATTAACTCCTTAAATCCGTTCTTTCTTAATTAATAACCCAATCTCTACAAGTCTAGAGCCTTGAGCTATAGTTCTAAAAGATTGAGCATTGAGCACAATTTTGGAAGCATTGCAGAGTTCAATTTTTTTGCTCTCTTGAAATGGTCTTCACGTGCAATGATCACATAACCTTTTTCACCCCTTGGATCCCAAGTCCAACTTCCCTCACCAAACTCACAATGGAAACCCGACCCAACCAACATCCTATCTTCACTGAACCAAACCAAAAGACACCCCGTTTCAGATTTGCTGGTTTTTTTTAAGCTCACTCTACTAATTTTTGCTTTTCTCCTCCTAGTACAAAAACAAAATGTGTTATGTGGGGAAAGCAACAAAGATCTTCATCTTCATAGTTACAGCGTTGGTGGTATTGGGTCTTGTCTTGGGATTCGGGCTGCTTCGTCACCATAAGTCGCACTCACACAAATGCTCCGGTGGTGACTCTTGTCCTTCTCCTAATTTCTTCCCTAACCCTATCTATACCCCTAATTCGCCACCCTTTTCTTCTTCCTCCTCCTCTTACAACCCTCCTTCTCCTGCCATTGGGTCTAACCAGCCTACCTCCCCTAACTCACCACCTACCTCAATCCCTACTGCTAACCCACCACCACCACCATCCACCCCACCAGCTGTCCAGGACCCTACTCCAACACCTCCGCCGCCTGACGCTAACCCAAATCCGCCACCACAACCTACTCCTCCTCCTCCTGCAGTGCTGCCAATGCCACCCTACAATCAACCTACTCCGGTACTGGTGGCTCCAGGTCCTGTGCATGCTTAGACTAGCTGGTTAGTTCCATTAAAAAATAAACCTTTTTTTTTTTTTTTCTACTTTCAATTTTCTTGAATTAAGTAATTTTTTTTTAGATGGGTTGTATAGTGGTGGGGATGATAATGGGTGAGATTTGGATTAGATTTTGATAATGGTGAATTTTGTTTTTTTTATTATTCATATTGAGAATTTAGTGATTTACCTACACAACCCACTTTTCAGATGTAATGAATTGTGCATCTTGTCTGATAAATTGACAAAAATGGTTGTCGACTCTTTTGAATCTGGTGTTTTATCTTAGGATCTTATTCTTTATTGGATCAAATTTAGGCTGTAACGTGAAGCCATTGTTGTTGATTAACATGGGTAACTTTAACAATGATGAATGTTTACTCAATTCTGTGACGTGCCGTAATTGAATCCTGGATTATAATTAACCGAATTGTAGGTGAATTTTAACAAATTATAGGTGAAATGGTTTTCTCCATTGTTGTTGGTAAGGTTGAGATCCTGTAAAGCATACCGCCCTCCGTTGGTGGTGACTCAGTTTCTTGTTTCGGTAATTGGTAATTTTACAATTGAGTTGTGTGTCTCAGGTGATATTAACTCATTTAGCCGTGCCACACCCATGATATAAAATTTATTTTAAAATTAAATTATGCTTTGGTTGCAATAGTAAAATTAATGATTTTACATGCATAATATTTTCTATTCAAATATTATTATAGGTAAAGTTTTATTGATTTATAAAATATAAAAAATAAAATAAAAACACACTCATAATAATATAATTTATTATATATATATATGAATATTTTGATAATTTTTTTTATACAAACATGTTTAAGAGTTAAGAGCTTAAATAACTAAATATAATTAGGGACAGAGTCAAGGACTGGCAAAGCCCACCTTCTCTAAAATAAAATTTTCAACTTTAGTTATTTTATAAATTTAAAAATTTTAAATTAGTATATAATAAAATTATACTTTAGTCCCTTCAAAAATGAGGAAAAATAATTTAATTCTTTAAAAATTATAAATATATAAGTTATAAAAATATTAAAATTTTACTTTTATTATCATAAAAATATACAATTTAATTTTCACCATTCAAATTTTACCTTTTGAGTATAATGTAAATAGATAGATAAATGATTTAATTCTTGATTTGACTGTCTATATAAAAGGTAAATTATTAGTTTAGTATTTTTTTTTTTTGTAAGTATTTTTCACTCAATCCACCATGTTGATATCTCTCCCCGTTCTTTCTGTCATTACAAAAAAATCACCCACGAGTCTTGGAAAACCAACCAAATATTGCCACGTATAAAAAATGTCAAATTCGTGCCATATTCAACAATGCTATCTCATAATAAATGGAAAATTATATAAAAAATCATTGAAAAATGAAAAAAAATTTCCTTTAATTTTTTTTAAAAAAAATTCAATAATTCAAAATTTAATTTTTAGAATTATAAAAAAAAACTTTGTACTTGTTATTATGCTTAAATTAAAAAAATCTAAAATGTAACTAAAAATTCAAGAAATTTGTAATAAAAAAAAATTCTATAACATCAAAAAATTTTAAAAAAACATAAAAATCTAGAATTTAGTTTTTGAAATTGTAATTACACTTAAATTTTTTTTTTAAATAAAGTCTATAAAATCGTAAAAGAATTCTAAAAATACTTGATTTTTTTAGAAAATTTAAATTTTGAGTTTTTATTTATAAAATTATGATTAAAAATAGAAGAAATTTTTTTTAAAAATCTTTAACATTTTGAAAATTCCAAAAAGAGTAAATATTTTTTAAAAAATAACGTTGTTTAGTTGGGGAAACTAATTCAACCATCACGATTTGGTGAAGTGAATCATCTATTTATCATAAAAGTATCATGGAAATCCTTATACTAAAGGTTTAATAGTATTTTACTCTCTCAACTCAAAAAATGAGTAAATTAAATTTTGAACATTTAGTGATGATGTGTCTGATAGAACAAGTAGACAACAATACGTGGCAAATATTTAAAAATAAAAATCCTGAACTTGGACGAACAAATGTCCGATTCATATGAACATGGATAAATGAATTTATCATGTTGAACGTGGTTTTTCAAATAATTATAAAAAATATAGAAAATTGTTTAAAAATGATTAAGAATTATAAAAATATTTAAAATTATAATAAATATTTGAATTGCAAATTAATTATCATTATCAAGTTACAATTTATTTAAATATTTAACAATTATTACGATGAATTACTATAAATGTGAAAAGGAAATTGAAATGAAAAGAAATAGAAAAATATGTTGGAAAATATGGACATCACATATATAATAAGGGTAATTACATGTTATTATTTACTATCATGATAGGTTAGCCCAAATTAAAAGTGATCTAATTTGGTTAGAATTTTATTGGGCTTTAATTATTAAATAAAGTATGGGTCAAATATGTGTAGATACTCTAGTAATTGAGTTCTAATCAAATTTTAATTAATGATGGGCTAATTAGAATTTGATTAGAACTAATATGCCAATGTTATAAATATTAGAGTTATGGTCCCCAAATTATAGACAATATATCTTTTCTAATATCCCATCATTAAGAAAGAGAGAGCAGATATTCTCTGAATTTCTTGTGTGCTAATTTGGAAAATTAAATCCCCAAGATCCGGTAAAACTTCAAGAAATTCATGGATTCAGGTACGCTTCCGCATCTAGTTTTATTTTTGATTTATTCTTGATGATTTGACATGATAGATCCTGGTTTATTCAGTTTTATTTTAGATTTATTTTACAAATCTAACAAGTGGTATTAGAGCCTCGTCATGTTGAATCATTGGGAATTGATTAAAGTTTCTTCTTTAAACGATTTGTAATGGCATGAATTTTCAAGTGGTGTCGGAATGGTGATTTGAGGTCATTAAATCCGACAAGTGAGTAGAAAATATTATTAATTTAGTGCGTATAAGTTAAATGTGAAGTTAGGAAAATTTTTGAAATAGTGAATAGTATACTAGAAATAAATATTAAAATAATTAGAATCGAAAAGGAGGTATCGAGACCTCGGAGATTTTTAATTGAGCCATAAATATTTTTATAAATATTTATGGAGTGTTAATAAGTTAGTATTAAAGTTTCGTCAAGAAATTTTAAAGTTCCAATTGTTAATTGAACAAAAAGGATTAAATTGTAACAAATGCAAAATTATGGGAAATGATTAAATAGCTTAAATGACAAAAGAAAGAGGGCTTAAAAGCCAAATAGACCCAAGTTCTATTTGGGCTGGACGGCAAGGGCATGAAATCAGCAAGAAAATAAGGAGAATTAAGGACAAAATTGAAATATTGCAAAATTTACTTTATAAAGCTAGGATTAAAGTGGAATTATCTAGACTTCTCTTTATTTTTTGCATTCTCATCAGCAAAAACACCATAGATGGGTTCCTTAAGCTGGTTTTTCATATTTTTACTACAATTAAGTTCAATTCTTGATTATTTCTTGAAATTTTTGTGTTTTTGTGACTTTTACAACTAGGTCCACTTGTTGAATTCATTAGTTTTAGATTTTATGAATGAAATTGAAAGTTTCTATGAATATGTGCTGGAATTATATGATGATTTAGCATGGAATTAGAGCTTTAAATTGTTTATATGCCGATTTTATTGAAAGAATTGAATAGAAAGTGAATGTTTGAGACCTAATTCTAAAAGAGTTTGAAGTTAAAGTTTTATGTGGAAATTATGAATTTCAGTAGTTGTGAAATAACTTATAAAGTCTAGGTAAAGTATTAATTGATAAAAATTAGCTTAATTGAGGGGTTAATTGAGCAAGGACTGAATTGTATGAACTGTGAAATTTGGGGCAAAATGGAAATCAACACTTTGCACTAAAACAGTTTTAGATATCAGCAGTAGTCTAACTTTGAAAAATCCCCAAAAATTATAGAAATATAATTATAAGATGAATAAAATATGAAATTAAATCTTATTGAGTCTAGTTTCTTATAGAAGAAACGGTGTAAGCAATGAAATTGTAAATCATGAGATATAATAGGTTTTATGAGACAAGGTCAGAATGATTTCGGGTTCCCCTGTTCTGACTTTGGAAAATCATCAAAAATTGGAGAATAATAATTAGGGGCTTAAATTTATATTTTTAAAGTCATGAATGAGCCTATTTTCAAGAGAAACAAACGGGAACATCATCCGAATCCCGTACAAGAAGATAATTAATTTTTATTGAAGAAGGGTCGGAACTGCCAGACAACAAAACAGGGGTTATTTTAAAGAATTAACTGTACTTATTGACTAAACCATAAATTCTGAAAATTTTATGGTAAAAATATATTTGAGTCTAGTTTTAAGAAAAATTAGCGGATCTTAATTTAGAGTTCTGTAGCTCAAGATAAAAATAATTTAGTGACTATGGCTCAAGGCGATAACTCTAAATGAACTATAAATAATAATAGAATTATGGAGAATGCTACATATGAACATGAAATGTATTGAATTGATGATTAAATTTATTTATTTAGATCCGGAAAACTCAAATATGAACGATCGAGGAAAGGAAAAAGTCCCGGATTAGTGGATTTTTGTGTACGAACAAGTATCAGGGTAAGTTCGTGTAACTTGAATTATATTCTTAAATGCTTGAAATGTATGTTATTGATGTGAATATGATCTGAATGTTCATTGTATGAAAGTTGATGAAACATTGATATATTTGATAAAAAGGGGAAGAAATCCTGGTTGAATGAAAGAAAAATTCGATGGATCTCTGAAAATGAATTAACGGTAAAAAGGATCTAGCCCAGACGGGTGATCCTATCCTGATATAGTCCTTTCGAAGAATATGTAGAAAATGGATTTAGCCCGGACGGGTAATCCAAATTAAGGTCTGAATTTAGCTTGGACTGGTAATTCAAATCCAAGTTCATTAGAGTAATTGTCATTGCAGGGGATTTAGCCTGGACTGGTAATCCTGACAATACTCTAGGAGTTTATATTACAGGGGATTTAGCCTGGACTGGTAATCCCGCTGTAAGGATGAGGTTCACGGGATTGTGTTTTCTGGAAAAAGGGTATACTCATATGTGTACGAATTGACGGCCCGGAATTGTACACAAAAGTGTACTGCTGAATATCCATCGAAATTCCAAGAAATTCAACGGGATAAATATGAGAAATGGAAAAACATGAAAATTATGGAATTGATGAGCTCATCAATCATTTATCTTTGTATTGAATTCATATGATGTTACTTAACTAATGCAAAAGTTGAGTTTTTATGTAATAGGTATATGTTTATGTGAATTGGATGTGTGCTTGTGTTGTTAAATGATGGATGAATAAGTATGGTAAGTATAATTCCTGTTGCATGAACTTACTAAGCACCGTGTGCTTACCCCGTTCTCCTTTTCCCTGTTTTGTAGTGCTCGGGAGCTCGAAGGTTGGAGATTAGTCAGAGCCTTATCACTCTATCAATCCATATTTTTGGTATATGAAAATGACTTATTTTGAAAAGAATGGCATGTATAGACTAAATATCAATGTTTACATGAAAATGGATGTTTGTAACTTAGCTATTGGCATGGCTAGAGTAAGTATAATTTTGGGATTTTACGAAAAATTCTCTGTGATTCTGATTTGGTTCCGTAAGTTTCGGTAATGCCTTGTTGATATGATCCCGGTTCCGTGAATTGAATCCGAGTCGTAAGATTGCCCGATCGTTAAACAAGAAGGTTTCATTCGGATTCAGAAAGGTTTAGAAAATTTGGTTTTAAGAGGGAGGTAGACAAGGAAGGGCTCGATAGAAGGTGGTTATGGATTAAGGAGGCTCGGTTATGAAAGGAATGGACAAGTCGGGTTATAGGATAATCGGTAACTTAAGGTCAAGAATGAACCAAACTTCGGATGAAGGTTGACCCAAGACTTATAAGACTTTAAGTTAATTTGGAAGGAATTATGAGACATCGACCCACTATCTAAAGAGATAGGAACCTCGGTATAAAGTTTCGAACGCCATACGAAAATGTGATAAGTTCGGATAAACAAAGAAACTGTTGACGCCACTACCTAGATAGATAAGTCAACGAATCTTTGGACGAAATTTGAGAGAAAATTTCTCAACAAATTTAAGGGTAAATTCATTCATGAAATTCTGCCTTACAAATGAAAATAGCAAAATATTTATAGGCCTGTGCCTGCCGAATTCTTCAAAGAAATACAAAGGTACATGCTCCTATTTGTAAAATTTAATCCCCCAATACTCTTTGTTGTCCACCATGGTTCCCCCATCACCATTATTTAATTCATGCAAATGCCATCCTTGCTTTAATCCATTATGGTCTTCAATTACTTTAAAGAAATTCCAAGAATGTTCATGAATTTAAAAATCTCATGCTTTGTTATCCAACCTCCCACTAATGTTTTTATATTTTATTCTATTTCCACTAAACGTCCAAGCCTCATGCTTCCACAAACTTCAACTTTAATTTTTAATTTCCACCATGTGACCATAAACATCAAAGCCCTCCCTCCATGCCGTCCATTTACCTCAAGTGCTTGTCCAATTCAATTCCAATTTATTTTGCTTGGCCATTCAACATGAATTATGAAACCATGCTTTGATTTATTTATTCCATCTTGTGCCCTTCTCCTTCATGTACATTAATTCGATCTTGCTTGCTCTCTATGAGTAATTCGACTAGCAACATAATTAAAAACCTGCACATTTATTCAAAATTAAAACATGAAATAAAATGTGACAAATTAATTTAGGCTTAGATAAATTAAATCCAACACTAAATTAATTATTTTAGACACATTTAATTTATTAGGACGTATTAACGTGCTGTAGAAATAAAAATTAAAATAAATAAAACATTAAATTAAAAAGCAATGTAGCTCATTGAACTAAATTTGAGCTAGCTGAACGTGAAGGATATTGCATGGCTTGCTCGATTCATCGTTCCCAAAATGTTCAGCCATGGCATTACTCCAAATTTTGCTTACGAGAACCGTCTCTTCCTCTTTAAGCCTTTTAGCATGAGCACGAGTGATAGGCCCCTTTGGTAGCTTCAAGGGATCTTCGGTAGCTTTAGTGGGTGCCCGAGCCACGATCGTTTCACTTGTACCCTATTCCGGTGACGGATATGGGTAAGGGGTGTTACACGATTGATTCATAAAATTTTATGGGTTTTATATTTCGAATATATATTGACCTTTGAAGGCTTATATTAAAGTATTTTTTTTTGAATTTATAAAAATAAAAATAATTTGAAATTCTTACTTCATAGAATTGGTCTGTAATTCAATTTATGTCTACACTCTTGCATTTGTTTTTATAATGAATAAATAAAGAAGTATGAAAGTTTAATTTGAAGTCGGCCAACGATAATGTTTTGTTTTTTATTTTTTTTCTTTATATCGCAGCACACTAATAATGCATGCCATTAAAATTTTAAGGTTTTCCTTTCCTTTTATTTTTTTTCGATGGATTAAAAAAAATTTAACAGTAAATAGGCATAACTTAATTCATATATATATTTTGATTATATACATATATAATAAATGCATGTTGTTTTAGAAATTTATATAAATATATATAATTATCTTTTAATTTGATTGAAAGATGAAATTAAGGTAAATATTTTGAAACAGATAAATTCAAATTTTAGCTTTTAATTAAGGATATCTAATATTTTAAATAAATTAGTTGAAACAAAATGCCGCCAAAGTGACCTCTTTTTTGTAGATTAGTTTATTTGAAATATTAAGATGATTATATGTTTTTGTGATTCATGCGTTTATTGATTGGCCCAAAGATAAGTTAATATTTGGTAGAATTTCAACAACATTTGTGGTGATAAATGTGTGACAATTATAAGGTATTTTATGTGAGCAATAAGTTAGTCTAAGGATTAATTCATTGTTTGACATAATTTATTGTCAATGTTTGTTTGCTACAACAAGAGTACCGCTTACTGTTAATATTACTGTCCAAAGACTTGATATTAATGTTGTGTTTGGCATCTTGGGATGGGATTAGCCATTATCTTGAATTTATTGTTTACTTGTGAATATCGATTTAAGCTTGTTTTTATTTGTTCTATATTCAGCTAATTCATCTTCTGCTGCCACAATATCTGCTAATATAAATTCTATACCCATGCTTAATGAGACTAATTGTAAGGAATGGAAAAGGCACTTACTTATAGTGCTTGGTTGTATGGACATAGACCTTGCACTAAGGGAAGAACAACCTGCACCTCTCACTGCGGAAAGCACCCCTAATGTTAAAAGGGATTTTGGGAGGTGGGATCGTTTAAATCGCATGAGTCTAATGATCATGAAACACAGCATTCCAGAAGCCTTTAGGGGCACAGAATCTGAAGAGATTACTCAGGCTAAAGGTTTCCTTGATGAAATTGAAAAACGTTTTGTTAAAAACGATAAGGTTGAGATTACATCACTTCTGACTTCTTTGATGTCTATGAAGTGTAAGGGTTAAGGAAACATAAGGGAATACATTATGGAGATGTTCCATACTGCTTCAAGACTTAAGGCACTTAAGATCGAGCTTTCTGAGGAATTGATTGTTTTTATGGTTTTGGCATTGCTTCCTGCACAGTTTAATCAATTTAAGATTAGTTATAACTGTCAAAAGGAGAAATAGACCCTATATGAGCTCATTTCTCATTATGTGCAAGAGGAAGAAATGTTGAAGCGTGATAAGTCTGAAAGTTCTCATTTGGCCAATGCCCCTAAAGACAAGGGCAAGAAAAAAAAATGTCAAAATGAAGCTGCTAAAGGTCCAGCTCAAAAGAAACAACAACAAGTTACAGAGATTTGTTTCTTTTGTAACAAGTCTGGACACGTAAAGAAATATTGTACCAAATATCATGCTTGGCGTGCAAAGAAAGGTATAATTCTTAATTTGGTCTGTTCTGAGATTAATTTAGCTTCAATACCTAGAAACACTTGGTGGATAGATCCTGGTGCTACTACTCACATAAGTGTTTATATGCAGGGTTGCCTGAGTTACCGAAAGCCAAGTGATGGTGAAAGACACATCTTTGTGGGAGATGGAAAATCGGTAAAAGTGAAAGTGATTAGGCATTTTAGGTTGTTATTAGGAACTAGTTTTTATTTGGATTTAAAAGACACTTTTATTGTACCGTCATTTAGAAGGAATTTAGTTTCTGTTTCTTCGTTGGACAAATTTGGATATTATTATTCATTCAGAAATAATCAATTTAATTTGTCTTTAAATTCAAATGTTATTGGAACTGGTTATTTAAATACTTATGACAGCCTTTATTTGCTAGAAACAGTTGCATCCTATAATGAAACCTTGCATGTGGAATCACGTGGTATTAAATGCAAATTAAATAAGGAAAATTTAGCATCATTATGGCATAGGCGCTTAAGTCATATCTCAAAAGTTAGAGTTGAACGCCTTGTGTCTGATGGTATTTTAAAGTCCCTTGACTTCACAGACTTTAATGTTTGTGTCGATTGCATTAAGGGAAAACAAACCAAAACCCAGAGATTGGGTTCCAACAGATCTTCAGACGTCTTAGAATTAATTCATACATATATTTGTGGGCCATTCCCTACGGCATCCTAGAATGGTCAACAATATTTCATAACATTCATAGACAATTACTCACATTATGGGTACTTATATCTCATTCATGAGAAATCTCAGTCTTTGGACATGTTCAAAGCTTATATAGCTGAAGTTGAGAATCAACTCAACAAAAAGATTAAAAACATCAGATCTGATTGTGATGGTGAGTACTACGTAGATATGATGGCTTAGGTGAACAATGTCCAGGACCATTTGTGAAATTCCTAGAGGAATGCGGTATTGCCCCACAGTACACCATGCCAGGATCACCTAGTATGAATGGTGTAGCTGAAAGACGAAACAGAACTCTTAAGGATATGGTAAGGAGCATGATTTCTCATTCTACCTTACCTGAGTCCCTCTGGGGAGAAGCATTAAAGACAGCAGCTTACATTCTGAATAGAGTACCCAATAAAGCAGTTGCAAAAACACCTTATGAGCTTTGGACAAGTCAAAAGCCTAGTCTAAAGCACTTTCACATTTGGGCACTACAGCAAATTAAACTTTTAGCGGCATTTTTTGTGGCGTTTGAAACAAAAACACCGCTAAAGTTCTATATTAGTGGCGCTAAAGACAAAACGCCAGAAGAGGTTAGAGCTATAGCGGCGTACAAACGCCGAAAAAAATTATTAAATTTTTTCCAGACGGCGCCATTTCAGTACAAGAGGAAAAAGTTTTAGTGGCGCTTCAGAAAAAAACACCGCAAATTTTTTATATTAGTGGCATTTGTAATAAACGCCGCAAATTTGCACTACTAATTTGAAAAAAACGATGCAGTTCCAGTACAGCGTATTAATTCTTAGTGGCATTTTTACCAAAACGTCGCAATTCTGCAATAATCATTTTCCGTAAACAACGATGTTTCGCAATAGGGAATTAAATTTTTAGTGGCGTTTTACATAAACGCTAGAAATTTGCAAAACCAATTCGACTCAAATGGCGCCGTTTCGTTTTAGAGTATTAAACACTTAGTGGCATTTATAAGAAACGCCGCAAACTTAAACCTAAACGACGATGTTGCACAACAGGGAATAAGATTTTTAGTGGCATTTTCTTTAACGCTGCAAATATACAATACCAAATATGCCCTAAACGGCTTTGTTTTAAGTTAGGGAACTAAGTTTTAGTGGTGTTTTTTTTGCTGAAAACACCACAAATGTGCATTAACCATTGCCTAAAACGACGATGTTTCTCGACAGGGAATTAATTTTTTTAGTGGCGTTTTTAATAAACACTGCAAATTTGCAATACCAATTCCATTTATACGGCACCCTTTCATTACAAAGTATTAAACTTTGGAAAACGCCGCAAAATTGCAACTCCCATTTCCCTAAACGACGACGTTTCAGAAGAGAGAATAAAATTTTAGTGGCGTTTTTTATAAACGCCGCAAATTTGCAATTCCAATTTGCTCTGGACGACGTCGTTTCTCATCATTAATTTATTCTTTAGTGGCATTTTTTTAAAAAACGCTACAATTGTTATGAAATAATGGCGTTTTTCATAAACACCACAAATAATGTTATTTCAATTTCACTTAAACGACTTCGTTTTATTTACCCCGAAAATCCTTTAATTTTTTTTTCAAATCAGATTTCCCCAAAATTTTACACAAAACCCTTTATTTCTTCCCTAAATTATTTCCCCCAATTTCCCCAAATCCATTAGTTTTTGATAAAAAAAATCGCAATAAATATGATATTTTAGGGTTTAGATGGTATGATTTATGGCTTCATATTTATTGGTTATGGTTGAAGGGTTCAGTATTTATGGTTTAAAGGTTAAAGTTTATGGTTTAGTGTTTTGTGTTTATTGGTTATATGGTTTGAGTTTAAGGGTTTCATTTTTAGTGGATATATATATGGTTTCGGGTTTGTGATTTTTAGTATAGAGTTCAAGGTGTTCGGACTAGAGTTATACAGTTTAAGGGTTTTGGTTTATAATTTAGGGTTTAAGGTTTACTACTTGGGGTTGAGGGTTTATAGTTTATGGTTTAGGGTTTAGGGTTTAAGGTTTTAGGGAAATTATTATTTTTTGGTTTCTTCCCGCCCTGAATCCTGCAAACATGAAATTTATTAAATAAAATATTTATTAAAAATTATTATTATTATAAAATATTTATAAATATATGAATAACCATTTTTCAATTTTCTAACATGAAATTTATTTATTAAATAATAAATCTAATAAATAAAAACAATACTAATAAGTTACTTAATAGTCTTTGTTTTTTAAAAACACCAGTAATATGTATGAAAAAATGATAAACGGCGCCATTTTATTCTGCATGTTTAGTGGTTTTTCTCTAAAACGCCGCAAAAAATGTTTTTAAGAGTGCAAAGCGGCAGCGTTTTCATCCTTGTTTCTAGTGGTGTTTTTACAAAAACGCCGCAAAAAGGTTTGCTTTACCAACGTTTTAGCCGAAAACGTTGCCAATATGTATTAGGTGTTTACAAAACGGTGTCGTTTTTATGTTTTGTTTTTAGTGGTGTTTTTACAAGCGCCGCAAAATTTATTAAACTCAGCTTAAACGACGTTGTTTTAAGCTCCGAATTTTCTTTACTTCCCCCAAATCTGATTTCCCCGAATTCTTTTCACCACCATCTGAATTTCCCCCAAGTTTTTCCCCAGATTTTGCAATCCCTAAATCCCGAATTCGAAATCCCCATTCTCTCAAATCTCCACCGTCGCATCTTCTCTCACCCGCTGCCGCTGGAAATTCAGGTCCCAGAGGTATTTTGCAACTTTTGTATTTTGCAACTTCCGTCTTGTATGCACCGGTACTTACGCTTGGGTTGCTAAATGTATAACTGAAATGTTGTTTGTGGGAGTTCCTTGAACCCAAGATAGCAACACTGATATTTCTATGTTCATGTGGTACTTTTGCATAAATTAAGTTAATTGCCTCTGTATGCTGTTTAGACTTCTAGCTTTTTTCTTGACTTTAAGATGCTTCCTGCATGCATTGGTACTTAAGCCTGAGTTACTAAATTTCTAACTTAAATGTAGTTTGTGGGCGTTCCTTAAACCTTCTTCATTTTCTTTGGTTTGTTAGGCCATTCCACACGACGTAGCAACGATAAGAGCTGCAGACAGGAAAAGCCCTAGAGAAGCTGTTGAGTTTATTTTGCAACTTTTAAAGGTATGATTTTTGCTTTTTATTTGCATGATTTTTTCTTGTCAAGAAGAGAAAGGGTTGACCTCCTAATTTTGCAATATAGAAATCTTTGTTACTGCTACTCTTCATATTTTTCTAGAAGTGCTTCTATCTGACGCATTTTAGGACATGGTTATAGGTATATGACTCTCCAAGGACCCTCTAAATACATAGAAAAGCTTTAAAAGAAAATTAAACATACCCCTGCTGGATACATACTTGTATCTAACACTGACACCCGAGTTCAATTAAGACTGAGAAATCAATATTATAGTGAGCCTTTATTTCATTATTTACAATATACTTTTGCATGGTTTACTTATGGAGTTCAATTTTATTGTTCTTTTTTTTTATTCATTAGGAGGAAGATCATATGATCCGGCTAAAAACAAATTAAGCTTCTGTTAATTCTTGATTAACTTAAAAACATATTAATACTTTGGTTTACTTAATTTCTACATTACTTTACTGCTGCTATTAGTATTAGTATATTTTTCTCTGATTTTCAAAGATTTGATTCGTTTTCTGCACTGTATGTATAGGCTTATGAATTTTCAATTATTAATATCCTAAAATTTTAACATGAGTAATATTAAATGAATATTTAACATGGCATATGATAATCTCTACTAGCTTTGTGATTTTTTTTAAATGAATTTTGTAAAAAATAAGTAACAGTTTTTAATTAAAGTGAAGAATTTTCAATTCGATTCAATTCGTGAAGAATTTTACTCCCAACTTTTTAATTAAAGTTTAATTGTTAAGTTAGCCTATGAAAAAGTTTAATGTTTGCTCAACCTTTTGTTTCCGTCATCATTGTTTGCCTAAACTAATGAATGAATTAATATTACTAACCTAACCTATGGCTATACCAGACTTATAATAATTTATTGTATTATTTATACAACATCAAATTAACAAAAACTTGTTAAAATTTAAGATAAAATAATAATTATATTTAATATTATATTTATTTTAGAAATAATTTTTTTATTTTTCATGCAATTAAAATAATTGATTTATTATTTTTTTTAAAAAATTACTAATTTATCTTAAAATATAATTTTTAAAAAAGTGAATATCGTAGTATGAATATTACGCTTCTTAATTGTTACAGCAACAATAATACCGATTGAAATAAAACTTAAAAAAAACTCATTATTTAAAATAACATTAAAAAATATTTTAATCATGGAAACCAGCAAGAGCCTTGAGCCACGCCATACAAAAACTGCTGATTTTATGCTGGTTTTCCTTTCAAATATTGGATCATTTTACTTACTTAAATTTGCCATCTAGTTTAAATTTACATAACTTAAATAATTTAAGTTTAAATTTCAGAACTTACATAATTTACATAACTTACATAATTTAAAGTTCAAATTCCATAACTTACATAATTTACATAACTTACATAATACGTAACTCACATAATTTAAATATCAAATTTCATAACTTACATAACTTACATAACTTACATAATACATAACTTACATAATTTAAAGATCAAATTTCATAACTTACATAATTTACATAACTTACATAATTTACATAACTTACATGATACATAAATATATATCATATCATAACTTACATAACTTAATTACACTTATAAATAAACAACTTACCCGTGTAATTTATTGTCAACTTTAGACTTCAATAACTATGAAATGGATAGGAGTTTTCTAAATTTTGCATTTTAAAATGCAAGCCAAGAGAATATGATTCTTTGCCCGTGTAAGAAGTGTGGCAATATCAATTGACATTATCGTGAAGTTGTCTACGAACATCTAATTGTTGATGGCTTTATTCGGGGTATAAAAAATGGATTTTTCATGGAGAGTGTACATCTAGTGGAGCCTCTTCAACGATTAATCTGAGTTATCCTCATAGTGTTTACAATTAGAATGTTAGAGAAGATGACATGGAAGGTATGTTGCGGGATGCATTTAATATGCGCAGTGATGGTTTACAATCATTTCCACCTGACTTGGTTGCATCCGATGATTATAATTTTGGTGGAAATACTTTCAACGAAACGGGAAGAAGTGTACCTGATGAACAGCCAAATGAAGAAGCGGCCAAGTTCTACACGTTACTTTGTGAAATGAATGAAGAACTTTATGAGCGATCAAAATTTTAAAAAATGTCTTTTTGTAATTGTCTTTTTCACTTAAAATGTTTGGGAGGGTGGACTAGAAACTCTTTGACAATGCTATTAGAGTTTTTGAGAGAAATGTTCCCGTTTGCAAAAATCCCTCAATCATGCAAAGACATGAAGAAACTGATAAAAGATTTGGACCTTGGGTACAACAAAATTCATAGTTGCCCAAATGACTGCATGTTGTATTGGGGCGACGAAAAAAACCAATATTGCTGTCATGTTTGCGGTCAATCCCGTTGGATGAATAGAAATACAGAAGATGGTAACGAGGATGAAAATGATGCACAGTCAAGGAAGAAGCCAATTAAGATTTTGTGTATTTTCCGCTAATACCAAGGCTTCAAAGGCTTTTCATGTCGTCGAAGACAGGCGAGTCTATAACGTGGCACCATGATGGACCAACTGATGATGGATTGTTAAGGCATCCTGCGGATTCTTTAGCTTGGAAATCATTTGACAGTAAATTTCCAAGTTTGCAAGCGATCCTCGGAGTGTGAGGCTTAGGCTAGCATCTGATGGATTTAATCCTTACAAAATCATGAGTATTGCGTATAGTACTTGGCCTGTAGTGCTTGTTCCTTACAATTTGCCTACATGAATTTGCATGAAATAATCATCCTTTATCTTATCTATGATTATCCCTGGAGAGAAAGGTCCTAGAAATGATATTGACATTTATTTGCAGCCACTTATTAATGACTTTAATTTACTGAGAAAGGAATGGGCTGGTGTTGAGACAAATGATGTACTGAGAAAGGAGAACTTTAATTTACGTGCAGCTTTGATGTGGACTATTAATGACTTCCCGACTTATGCCAATTTATCTGGTTGGAGTACCAAGGGACGTTATGCTTGTCCTTGTTGTGCTGTGCAAACATGTTCACAATGGTTATATAATGGGAAGAAGTTCTCTTACATGGGGCATCATCGGTGGTTACCGAAAAATCATAGATTTAGATTTCAGAGTACTCTGTTTGACGGTACTGAAGAGTTCAAAGAAGCTCCTTCGTAGACCGGTGGATCTGAAATCTTGTTCATGTTGAAAGATATGAATTTCATTTATGGGAAAATGAATCAACCGCCCAACACGCAAAGAAATAGAAGATCAAAGGATGAATCTGATGATGAATCTGATGAAAAGGATGATCCTAATGAGGCGGATTTGTGGAAAAAAAGAAGTATTTTTTTTGAGTTGCCTTATTGGAAGCATCACATTTTACGACATAATCTTGATGTCATGCACATTGAGAAAAATGTCTACGAGAATATCATTAGGACTATTTTGAATGTCGATGGAAAATTGAAAGACAATCTTTAGAGTCGACTTGATTTAGTCCACATGGGAATTCGGCGTGAGCTTCATCCTCAAGCACTTCCGAATAGGAAATATCAATTGTCACCTTCTATTTTTTCAATGTCGAAGACGGAGAAAGAAGTGTTCTGCATGGTGTTGAAGGATATAAAGGTCCCGGATGCATATGCATCAAATATATATCGATGTGTGAGTCTTAAAGATTGAAGACTATATGCCTTAAAATCACATGACTATCACATCTTGGTGCAAGATTTACGGCCAGTTGCTATGCGATGTTGTATGTCGAAAAAGGTGACGTCTTGTATAATTGAACTATCCAATATAATGAAAGGCATTTGTGGCAAAGTTTTGGATGTTCAAGAACTTGAGACACTACAAGATCGAGCTGCATTGACTTTATGCAATTTGGAGAAGATCTTCTCACCTTCATTCTTCACTATTATGGTGCACTTGATAATTCATCTCCCTCGTGAAGCAATACTTGGTGGACCCATTTTCTATCGATAGATGTATCCCATAGAAAGGTGTTAATTTATTTGTAAATTATTCCTTCATTCACCTCAATGCCTTTAGTTGCAACTTTTGATAATGTTGTATATCGTGTTTAGGTTCCTATCCAAATTGAAGTCTAACTGCCGCAATAAGCGTTATCCAGAAGGATCAATTGCTGAAGGCTACTTGGCAGAGGAATGTATGAC